>CM061064.1:182398904-184798904 GCA_030762895.1 Sophora flavescens
ATGGCGAAAGTGATGTAGAGGAATAGATGAAAATGTTTGGTGGAACGGGTTTCAGCAACTGAATCAAATGCTTCTTCGAAGACTTTTATGTGCTTCATCCATTTGATCAAGATTTTCAAAACATTTCACTGTGAATGAACAATCATATTAGTAAAAGAAAGAAGGAAACAACTCTACCATAAATAAATCAAGGTTCAAACCTCAAAAAGGAGGGAAAATTTCTCAATTCTATAATATAAAGCAAGTTACATGCCAATTTGTGTGCACTTCCACATTCCTGAAAGTCTGCAATTACATGAATGCAAATATCGCCCGATTTTATTGGCAAGCTAGGTGTGAATCAACTTTTAATCTAGTTAAGTTATAGTTTATGCTTGGAAATTACTCTGCCTATAATCAATCAATTCACAATGATTGCTGCTACTCAACCTTACCTATACAAAGAATTATAACCCCTATAAACACAACAATAATAATTAACCCAATACCCTGTTGATCAGGGTAATAAGGCATCAGAATAACAATGATGGTGCCGACCCCATATTTCAATTGATACAAAGAAAACATTCATCAAGCTCTTAGTAACTTCTCTAACAATCAACACTAGATTCCACTAATGTTGCTCCCTATGTTGCAGAACACGAGAACTTCTCAAATTTTGATTTGAAAATACTTCAAAAATATTACAGAACATGAACATGCTAGATGTTTTCCCCCCTTGATATCATGTATAATTGTCACAGTCATAAGCATTGTCATTTTCACAAAAAGTAACACTACTCCCAACATGGTAAAAAGAATAAGGTTGACCATTAAGAGTCTAAGACCACCCAATAATTAAATCTAGGAATAACAATCCAAATAAAGGGCCTTTATTTGATTACCTTTGTATACGGGTTAGAGTATCCCTAGTACTCTATTCAATATACCTTTTGTTTATCAAAAACAAAAAAACAATTCAAATAAAGGGATGTAATGAAGAAATAGCATCAAGAAATACACTGTAAATTAAACCACACCCAGACTTTGAAGTATACAACAGAAATTAATAGTCAATAATTTAAACAGAAGATGTTATCCCAATATTATTTTCAGGTCAACATTCCCAAGAATAAAACTCATCCTTTCAAACAATTCTTCCAATACACATTTTACTCTGGATTAACTTTGTAACTCTACAACAATCTTCCAAACATGCACATACTCACATTCCATGCATGAATCATATTATCCTTTCATCTTATCACAACATGATCTATTTAAGGATTGGTAGGGAAGGCATTACTCATGATTTATTAATGTGAAATGTTTGCATTTACACAAGTAAAAGGCAGAAAATATGAAATGCCGCTCATACCTAATCGACTGAGTAACTTCATCGAAAGTTTCCTTCGAACAAACTCCCATTTAAGAGCAATAAAATCATCTAGTGACCAAGATTTCACAACTTCGGATGAATGACATAACCTACTCCAAGATTGTCCACATGTTCCTATCTGATAATATCGTAGGTGACAATAGACAACACAAGGTAGGATGATCATTCTCATCTCTCTCAATATCATTCATGTCCTTAACATGTTTACAATGAATCTGTATGCATACCATATGATATAAAATCAGTAGGAAAAAGTAAACATAAACATAAACATGCTGAATATTATAAAGTAAATGCTTTGTAATGCTACCTTCACCCAGGTCTTTACAACAAGTTCGGGAGCAGGAAGATTCTTCGAACGATCATTAATGGTGGACCATGTATTAAGAAATTCAATCAATTTCTTTCTCACCAGATGGTGGTTGATGCCGTTAACAATATTTAAATGTTGAGCACTTCTTTTGTAAATCTCCAATACAATTTCTTCAAAATTTGTATTACATGGAAGACAAACCCACAGTGCTTTACAACACAAGCTTAGAGCATCTGAAGCCTGTAGTGATGCATCAGATGAGAATAATAGTAAAATACTATACCTTTCATAGGAAGCATGGTGCCATGGTAAAGTTAGAAGGTCTCATTTGTGGGCCAACCCGGTATTCCATAATGGCTCACAAATGAGGCCTTCTAACTTTACCATGGCACCATGATTCCTATGAAAGGTCTAGTATTTTACTATTATTCTCATCTGACTACAGGCTTCAGATGCTCTAAGCTTGTGTTGTAAAGCATTGTGGGTTTGTCTTCCATGTAATACAAATTTTGAAGAAATTGTATTGGAGATTTAGAAAAGAAGTGCTCAACATTTAAATATTGTTAACGGCATCAACCACCATCCGGTGAGAAAGAAATTGATTGAATTTCTTAATACATGGTCCACCGTTAATGATCGTTCAAAGAATCTTCCAGCTCCCGAACTTGTTGTGAAGACTTGGGTGAAGGTAGCATTACAAAGCATTTACTTTATAATATTCAGCATGTTTCTGTTTAAGTTTACTTTTTCCTACTGATTTTATATCATATGGTATGCATATAGATTCATTGTAAATATGTTAAGGACATGAATGAGATTGAGAGAGATGAGAATGATCATCCTACCTTGTGTTGTCTATTGTCACCTACGATATTATCAGATAGGAACTTTGGACAATCTTGGAGTAGGTTCGGTCTCTTACAATAGGTGCGGCATTGGAGGATTCCATGAAACCCTGAAGAAATGTCGTTTAAACCAAAAGGCTGTCACTTTAAATCTTTTGCAGAAACAATAGAAAACAATATTTATTCAAGAATAAAAATAGACCTTCAATTGTAAAAAATCGAATATGTTGTCCAAGATTGTTCACATGTTCCTATCTGATAATATCGTAGGTGACAACAGACAACACAAGGTAGGATGATCATTCTCATCTCTCTCAATCTCATTCATGTCCTTAACATGTTTACAATGAATTTGTATGCATACCATATGATATAAAATCAGTAGGAAAAAGTAAACTTAAACAGAAACATGCTAAATATTATAAAGTAAATGCTTTGTAATGCTACCTTCACCCAAGTCTTCACAACAAGTTCGAGAGCGGGAAGATTCTTTGAACGATCATTAACGGTGGACCATGTATTAAGAAATTCAATCAATTTATTTCTCACCAGGTGGTGGTTGATGCCGTTAACAATATCTAAATGTTGAGCACTTCTTTTGTAAATCTCCAATAGAATTTCTGACACGTACTCGGCAAGTGTACCGGTTCGTTGCAAGTAATAAAAACGGTGAGACCGGATATCGTTCTCAGGGATCGTGGACAATTACCACTTCGCAAATTTGACTACTATCTAGGCGATCGGATTTTGGATTGAAGGTTGTTTTAACATCTAGCAAACAAACAAGAAGAAAATATTTTTGTTCTTTTTGGATTTTTCTCAAACAGTTAATGTGAAAACAGAGAGATGAATAACAATGAGATAGAATTGCTGGGGTTAAACTAAGCTAATCCTCCCTTGATTGTTATGAAATGATAACTAACACAGTTCCTACTCCCCTTATGACAATCGAATCTTTTCTAATATACTCAAGCCTAATGTCTTAGGTGCATTGAGCCTAAAATCCCAAATTAAACCCTAATGTCTTAGGTGGATTAATAAGAGAAATTGCATTAAGACAAGATTCATAAGATTGCAAGTAGCCAACACCTATGTCTAGATTCTTGGACTACTTGGCATATAATTCATGAGCATGCTTTAACATCAACCTTTCAATTGTCTATTAAAGCAACTAATCATTCCTAAGATGATCAAGCCTAGGAAATCATTAAGCATAGAATTATATACTCACAAAGAAGAAGGAAACTGTATTAAAATCAAATCATTTTTACAACCAAGTTCAGATAGCAATAGTCTAACCCCAACAAAAGGGGAGTTTAGCTACACATAATTGAAAGTAAAACAAAAGGAATAATTACAGAGATGAACAAAGGGGAGAGCTCCATGGAATGATGCACACAGCCACAGCAGCAGAGGATTTCTCTTTAGGGTTTTCTGAATTAATCTTCTTCTGTTCTGCTCAGTTTTTCTAGTACTCGTGGCCGGTCACGGCCGTGATAGCCATCACGGCCAGGCCGTGATGGTTTCTGACTTGGCACCGCTTCATTTACTGATTCATCACGGCCGTGATACTCATCACGGCTAGGCCGTGATCCTTTCTGACTTTTCCAATAAACAAGTCACGGCCGTGATAGACATCACGGCTAGGCCGTGATAGTCTCTGACTTTTCCAACGGCTTTATAACGGCCGTACTATCCATCACGGCTAGGCCGTGATCGCCTCGACTTTTGGAGATCTGGCACAGCTGACACGTCACGGCCGTGGATAGCCATCACGGCTAGGCCGTGACAGCTTCCGACTTTTGGCTCAATTCTTTCTTCACTATCGCTTCTCCCTCACGGTAGTGAGGGCCATCACGGCTAGGCCGTGATACTCTCTGCTTGGCTCAATTTCTTATCTTTCTAAGCTCTAAGTCATCCAAGCTTCATACTTGCTAATTCTTGGGCATTTAATCATGAATATCTGCAAAACAACACACAATACCACCTTATCTGTTCCAAAGGAAAAACTAAACAAAATAAACACTAAAATGGCCTAACTATATGCAAATGCATACAGAAATGTACATGGAAAATGAGGTGAAATCACACTCATCAAATCACCCCAAGCTTAAGACTTTGCTTGTCCTCAAGCAAAAACCAAGGCCATAAGATGGAAACAACCAGGACAATGATAGTGAACTAAGAACCCGAATAAAATGATCCAAGCAACAAAAATCAATTATTTCAGCAAGAGACAATCAATTCAAGTCCAATTAGGGGCTTAGTTTCCCTAGACTCACATTCTCACTAATTCGGGCACTCTATCTCACTTGAAGCTCACCCCAAGCTTGTTCATTTGCTTGGTTCTCTTTCTTGCCTCACTCACTCAAGTGTTAAGGGAATATGACATTTCACTCCATTTTCCTCAAAGAATGATTCCTACCATAAGCTTGACTATCAACCAAATCTTCACTTTATTAATGAAAACATCTAAGAATCAAGAGGTCTTATTCTTTGGTTGTAATGAGGCCATGGGATCAATTTTCGGGTGGGAATTTCAAAAACAGGAAATTTCAAAAGGCTATACAAACAATCAAGCATTGCAAGGCACGACCTTCTAAAATACCTTTCTTTGGGTTTCAGTTTACTCTTCCACCATTCTTTTCATTTTTTTTTTCTTTTTCTTTTTACTTCTCATTCCTTTTTGTCATCCCCTTCCCCATTTTTTTTCTTTTTTTTTTTCTTTTTTTCTTTTTTTTTTTTTTGGAGAAGGGAAGATTTTGCAATTCAAGAGAAGTAAAATTTTTTCAGATTCATTTTTTTTCTTTTCATCATCCCAAACTTTCAACTACATTTTCCAACCCATTTTTGCACAGTACTTTAGAAGGTCCCTCATAAGCATATTTAACAAAACATTTCAGGGCACCAAGAAAAGCATGCTATTCATTCCGGCTCAAAATGGGCAACTAAGGGTAGCATTTACACATTCAAAGTTCAGAAGGCCGGAAAAAATACCTATTGCCTCAATCATTTTCAAAAATGCTTCCAAAAATTTTCTAGTTTCGAAATGGTTTCAAATCAAGTTCTAGAGAAAAACAGTCCAAGAGGAAAACACTCTACACAAAGAACGGGGGCAGATTTAGTGAGTGCCCCCTAATGGCTCAAAAGCTCACATTCATCAGTTCAAGAACCAGTGAGAACACAAATCCATAGAAACACATGCTAATCATCAACTATCCAAGAACATCTCAAGCATATTTAATGAAGCCATATCACAAGAATATAAAATCAGGGTCCAAAAATTCACTATCACAGAAAACTTGGCACTTAGCTCTCACAATCAGATGCTCAATCTAAGCAGGGGGCAATTAATTCATGTGATCATGCAAGACTAGAGCCTATATGAATGCAATATTTACAATGCAAGCTAAAAGATTACCCCTACCCCAAGCTTAAAGACTTACATTGTCCTCAATGTAAATAATTAAGTTTAGAGAGGGGAGAAAATTAGAACGACTCACAAGGTGGTAGTGGTGCTGAATCACATGCTTTCTGGTTTTGTTTCCTCTTGCCCTTCTTCTCCTCCTTCCTTCAACATCTGGAATCACTCAACAAACTATTAACAAACCTCTTGAGCTTCTCAAATTATTCAAGAGGGGAAATCAAAAACAAAAGAGAAGATGAAAATTATATAAAAAATAAAGATTGGGTTGCCTCCCAATAAGCGCTTCTTTAACGTCACTAGCTTGACGAGTAGATACTTCCTTCATTAACCGGGATCTGCTGGACATAGAATTGCAAGAGCACTTTTCTTCCATGAATCTCCTGTAAAGAGCTGATTTTTCTTAAAAGGCCAACAACTGTGCTTCTGCTTTGCCTTTTTCGCTCCGGGCCTCTTGCCCTTTTTCTTACTCCTTCCTGGTGGAGGTTCGGTTTTCACAAGATGAGCAGGACCAACTTCCTCACCAACTGATGCATCATTTGTTTTGCATAGCTTTAGATTTGCTTTCAAGTTGGGCTTTTCCTTCTTTTCTGGAATACAGGGGTGGTGTTGATGGGCAATGACTTCCTTATCTATTGTGTCCACCACTTCCATGCGGAAACACTCCTCTTCCTTGCTCGTGCGATGCATAGCTTCCAATATGCATAGCTTCCAATACATTGAAAGTTACTTCCTCTTTTTGCACTCTGAATTTCAACTGGCCTTTTTCCACATCTATCAAAGCCCGACCAGTTGCCAGAAAAGGTCTCCCAAGTATGAGTGGAACTTCAAAGATCCTCCTCCATATCTAAAACCACAAAGTCTCGCTGGGAAGATTAATTTATCCACCTTCACCAACAAATCCTCCACAACACCATAGGGATATGTAATGGAGCGGTGATGCACAAATTGAAGAGAAATTCTGTTGGTTTTACCTCACCAATTCCCAGCTTTTTGAAAATGGACAACGGCATAAGGTTGACACTTGCGCCTAGATCGCACAATGCTCTCCTAATGTTCACATGACCAATAGTGCATGGGATAGTGAAGCTACCCAGGTCCTTCATCTTTACTTGGTAGCTTCCTCCGAATTATAGCACTGCACTCTTAAGATAGCATCACCTGTCTCCTCCTTCCACCTTCTTTTGTTTGTAAGGATCTCTTTCATGAATTTTGCGTAGGAAGGCATCTCATCGGAGAGCTTCAAAGAAACGGGATGTTTATTTGTAGCTTTTTGAATACATCCAGGAACTTAGAAAACTCGCTGATCTTTTGCCTCCTTCTTCAACCGTTGGGGTGCGGAATTCTGAAATATGAGGGCAGCTCTTTGGGATTATCACCTCTTCCGAATCTGTCTTTTAGTCTTCTTCTTCGCAAATTCTTCATCAACTAATTTCTCCTTCTGCGGTTTTCAGCTTCTACACCGGTAGGAATAGAGGTAGTATCTTGGGGATTTCTGGGTTCTTCATTGTTTACCTCTTCAAATTGTACCTTATCATCTCTAGCTCCTCTTGCCTCTTCTTCTCCTTCTCTTTCTTGTGGATTTAACACTCTCCCACTTCTTGTGATAATTGCCATGCAACCTTCCTTCGGATTCTTCTCTCGTATCTCCTGGGAATTGTCCTTGAGGTCTTTCTGCCATTTGCTTTGCCAACTGTCCTATCTGGTGCTCAAGATTTTTGATGGAGGCATTTTGATTCTTCATAGTCTCTTGAGTGGCTTGCATGAACTGGCCTAGAATACTCTCCAATTTGCTTGAACTCTCTTGAGGAGGCTTTGCTTGAGTATTTGAACTTTGCCCTTGTCTCCAACTAAAGTTGGGATGATTGCGCCACCCCGGATTGTAGGTGTTGGAGTAGGGATCGTTTCTAGGCCCTTGGTTGCCCATATAGTTTACCTCTTCTTGTCCCGAGCTTCCAACCACATTGATCTCACAGTTCCCATTTGCATGGTTGCCTCCACAGAAATCACACACTGAGGCACCTTGAACTTGAACAGCTTGTACTTGAGAGTTCTGCAGTTGAACCGACCCCAGTTGTTTGGTAAGAATAGCCATTTGTGCTTTGAGGGCACCAATTTCATCCAGCTCTAGAACACCTCTACTGACCATTGACCGAGAACTAGGCATTTGATAGTCATTGTTAGCCATGTTCTCAATCAAGTCCTTTGCTTCTTCCGGTGTTTTCTGACTCAATGTACCTCCTGCAGCCGCTTCAATCATACTTCTAGAATTCCTGTTGAGCCCATTAACAAAAGTTGCGACCTGCTGCCATGTCTCTAGTTCATGATTTGGACAAGCTGTGAGTAAAGACTTGAACCTCTCCCAGGCTTCATATAGTGACTCACCATCCCTCTGTGCAAAGGCATTGATCTCTGACCTCAGCTTAATCATTCTTGACGGAGGGAAGAATCGAGATAAAAACTTGCTGACCAAGTCATTCCAGGTGATGATGCTTCCATGAGGATGAGATTGAAGCCATGCCTTGGCTCTATCCCTCAAAGAGAAAGGGAAAAGCCTTAACCGAATGGCCTCATCGGAAGCTCCGTTTAACTTGATGGTGTCACACAGCTCAATGAAGGTACCAATATAAGCATGAGGATCTTCACTCTCCAACCCTCCAAATTGGTTTTGCTGCACAAGGTGGAGAAGTGATGCCTTGATTTCGAAATTATTGCAGGCCACTGCAGGTCTCACAATCGGAGTTCCACATCTATCAACTCTAGGGGAAGTGTAGTCCCCCATTGTTCTCCTTGGTGCGTTCTCTTCTGCCATGGTGACAGCTGTTATTTCAATTTGTGGTTCTTGCACACTGGGTAACTCAACTTGCTGCTCTTGTCTACTAGAAGATGCTCTTTCTCTATTCTGTCTTGCCTTGGTTCTCTTTCTATTCCTTCTGCAGAGTCTCTCGATCTCAGGTTCGAATTGGAGTTCACCTGGGTCGATTGTACCTCGCATACACTGAACAAACGGAGTAGCACAGAACAAACAGAAAACAAAGCACTTGCAGAAATTCACAAAGAGATATAGAAATTAAGAACGAAACACGATGGGAAAACAGTAAAAAAAAAAAATAAAATGCCTAAATAAGGAGTCCCCTATGGTACTCGTGATATTGGCACACCGATCCCCGGAAACGTCGCCAAAAACTTGACACGTGCTCGGCAAGTGTACCGGTTCGTTGCAAGTAATAAAAACGGTGAGACCGGGATATCGTTCTCAGGGATAGTGGACATTTACCACTTCGCAAATTTGACTACTATCTAGGCGATCGGATTTTGGATTGAAGGTTGTTTTAACATCTAGCAAACAAACAAGAAGAAAATATTTTTGTTCTTTTTGGATTTTTCTCAAACAGTTAATGTGAAAACAGAGAGATGAATAACAATGAGATAGAATTGTTGGGGTTAAACTAAGCTAATCCTCCCTTGATTGTTATGAAATGATAACTAACACAGTTCCTACTCCCCTTATGACAATCGAATCTTTTCTAATATACTCAAGCCTAATGTCTTAGGTGCATTGAGCCTAAAATCCCAAATTAAACCCTAATGTCTTAGGTGGATTAATAAGAGAAATTGCATTAAGACAAGATTCATAAGATTGCAAGTAGCCAACACCTATGTCTAGATTCTTGGACTACTTGGCATATAATTCATGAGCATGCTTTAACATCAACCTTTCAATTGTCTATTAAAGCAACTAATCATTCCTAAGATGATCAAGCCTAGGAAAGCATTAAGCATAGAATTATATACTCACAAAGAAGAAGGAAACTGTATTAAAATCAAATCATTTTTACAACCAAGTTCAGATAGCAATAGTCTAACCCCAACAAAAGGGGAGTTTAGCTACACATAATTGAAAGTAAAACAAAAGGAATAATTACAGAGATGAACAAAGGGGAGAGCTCCATGGAATGATGCACACAGCCACAGCAGCAGAGGATTTCTCTTTAGGGTTTTCTGAATTAATCTTCTTCTGTTACGCTTTCAGTTTTCTAGTACTGCGTGGCGGTCACGGCCGTGATAGCCATCACGGCCAGGCCGTGATGGTTTCTGACTTGGCACCGCTTCATTTACTGATTCATCACGGTCGTGATACTCATCACGGCTAGGCCGTGATCCTTTCTGACTTTTCCAACAAACAAGTCACGGCCGTGATAGACATCACGACTAGGCCGTGATCGTCTCTGACTTTTCCAACTGATTTATCACGGCCGTAATATCCATCACGGCTAGGCCGTGATCGTCTCTGACTTTTGGAGATCTGGCACAGCTGACACGTCACGGCCGTGATAGCCATCACGGCTAGGCCGTGACAGCTTCTGACTTTTGGCTCAATTCTTTCTTCACTCTCGCTCCTCACGGCCGTGAGGGCCATCACGGCTAGGCCGTGATACTCTCTGCTTGGCTCAATTTCTTATCTTTCAAAGCTCTAAGTCATCCAAGCTTCATACTTGCTAATTCTTGGGCATTTAATCATGAATATCTGCAAAACAACACACAATACCACCTTATCTGTTCCAAAGGAAAAACTAAACAAAATAAACACTAAAATGGCCTAACTATATGCAAATGCATGCAGAAATGTACATGGAAAATGAGGTGAAATCACACTCATCAATTTCTTCAAATTTTGTATTACATGGAAGACAAACCCACAGTGCTTTACAACACAAGCTTAGAGCATCTAAAGCCTGTAGTGATGCATCAGATGAGAATAATAGTCAAATACTTGACCTTTCATAGGAAGCATGGTGCCATGGTAAAGTTAGAAGGCTTCATTTGTGGGCCATTACGGAATACCGGGAGCTTTCAGGCTAAACTAGTTATTTTAACAATATGTATCAAATAAGACTTATATAATGTATATATTATTCTATCTAAATATCTATATTGCATGGCATACTTCAGCTTTAACAAGTCCAATTCTCTTACAAACAACTAACGGCTTCTATCATAAGCTCGTGAACTGCTGATGGAAACATCTTAAGAAGAAAATATATAATGTTTCCTTGAGATATTACATTACACAGTCGATTTTAATAAAAAAATGGGATTGGAATACCTTTTCTCCTAGATTGTTTTCTTGCAAAAGCTCAGCAAACTCATTGAGCTTACAACTTATGTATCATAATTCATTTGTTTCAATCCATTTGCTATCAATGATTCGCTCCATAAATTTTGTGCTATCCTGAAATAGGGGCAAGAAACATTAGTTTTCCGAAACACAACATCTAATTCAAGAACTTCTTTTTGGTGGGAAAAAATTATAGTATAAATGATAACAATTAAGAGCATTTCATGACAACAAGGAGAACCTGGAGTTTATGATTGGTTCTGATGGATAGGCGAAAGTCATCAAAGCTACCATGCACACACTATTCTCCTTGTTTCCAGATATATAGCTGCATCCAGGAAGAAGTGGGAACTGAGATTTATATCATCACAAACAGCGCAAGATGAAACAAAGAAGGTCTAATCTTTTAAAGTTGTTGACATGTCATATATAAACAACATGGCAAAAAAAAAAGCTCTTAGAAACTTCTCTTTAGAGTTAATATGACAATAGGAACAATAATAGTGAAAAAAATATTTTTTTTCTAAGCAAAAAGTATATTGATCAAAGACTTCAAGGGGTATACTAACCCATATCCAATAAAGAGAACAAAAGCAATAGACCAACTGTAAATATAATACTGCTATTTAACCAAACCAATATTAACAGGGTAATGCTAATGAGTGCTCTTAGAACACTCTTTAAGGAACCCATAAAAAGTAAGTTTGCATTGAAAAACCAAATATTCTATTTCTTTACATATTAAATACACCACTTCTCAATAGAAACTTGTTTTTTTGGATTCCTTAACGAGTGTCCTATGGGCACTCGTTGGCATTTTCCATATTAATATTACATATTTCTATTCACAAAAGTTACACCAAGAAACATTGAAAAAAAAAATAGATCTGCCGCCTTTAACTTGTCCAAAACCTTGACCAATTTCCAAATTCCAGAATAAATAGAGGACCCAAGCATACTGATATATATCCTATACAAATCATCCCATTATAGCAACCCCTGTTCATGTCCACTTAGATCACAAAAATACCAAACACCAAAGCTATTAACAACGTAACCTAAACAAAGCTATTAACAAGTCACAGCATAATAGCCCTTCGTTACTCACACCCTGCTACACCATGTAAGGCTAGTTGAAACACTGATGTCATCTATGCATAACCTCACTGTATGCTAAAACAATAAGCCAATGCTTAAAATAAGGTGAAAAAAGCCTTGTAGAAATGTTCCTCGCCAAATGCCTAAACCAGAATTTGTTTGCCACCTAACCAAACCCAAATATTTAACTACAGAATTTGAGATAAAATAGCACAAACACCAGTCAATGCACCTCAATTCTGTTACAAGCAAAATGAACTAAGCAGCAAACTTGATGCACTCCACAGGTGCCGAATACCATTCAAAAAAGAAATAACCTTCTGTTTCACCCAATTATACCAAACACCATATTTCCGTTTCAAGCAAAAATTAGGCGACGGTATCTTTTTAATTTCTTGGCTAACACCAACACCCCTGCCTCAAGATTATCTATGCATACATCATTAATATTTCCTGGCACAAGACCCATTTTCTCCCCCACCACCTACGGCTGCTAAACTGGGTGACTGTGAAAATAATAGTGTACAAGAGCATGTCCACATATATGACAATTGACAATAGTGAATAGCGAACATTTAATCAAATAGAAAGATATATATAGGCCAACATGCAAAACTCTGCTTAACCAAAATAATTTGGATATACCTTGGTTTAGAAAGAATAAGTTGACAAAGTACATGAAACATGTCTTCAGCAGTGGAAAGCATAGTCACAGCAGAAACATCATTCTTTTTAGGTACAAATTGTTTCCATTTGAATGGTGTAGCAATCGTACAACACAGAATTAATAATACATCCATGTAAGAAGCCTCTGACCGCGCTGTCGCCACGCGCCAAAAAGAACGAGCGTTTACAAAATAATGTAGTATAGAGCGACAACTCGGATCGTCTCTCAAGGACTCTTTTAGGTGTTGTTATTATTAATAGAAAAAGTTAGAAATGGGGGTTTTGAGATTAAAATAAAATAAAGAAGCAAAACAGAAAACAAAACAAGAAAATAGAGCAGTTACCAAATAAGCTAAAACGATTAACCTACTGCTTTTGGTTTCCCAACTATCATCGGTTCATGCAACCCTAAGCAAATTCTAATCCCCTCCCGGTTGTAGCAACAATTCACAAGCGGAACCACTACTACAGATATATATCCCTATTCCCGAATTAAGCAAACGGGGTTAAGCCCTTCGTGAACTAAGCGAACACGAAACGAACACACGCGAATTAAGCAAACGCGATTATATATAGGAACATGATATCACCGAGATAAACCAACACAACACAATATACTCCTGAATTAAGCAAACAGAAATATAAAGCATGGCATTGAAAAGAGAAAAGGAAATGAAACAGGATTACAGAAACCTCAAGTCTTAACAGGAACCAATCACAGTAGATTAATCTAGGAGACTAATTCTCCATTACAAAAGGAAAACAAAACATAACTAAAGAGAAAACAAAAGGCTAACTAAGATTAGCTCAGAAACTAGCCAAAGCTGGCTAATTCTGACTATCCCTTCATTTCTGCCTAAGACTACTTATATACACGTTTCTGGAGTCAGAGTACTCGCGAGGCGAAGCACTGCTCGCGAGGCGAATTACATGAAAGGTCTGCAACTCTTTGTCTTCTCGCGAGGCGAGCACATCCTTCGCGAGGCGAACTCTTGACTTCCAACTGTTACGCCCGCGGCATTCAACACGCCCAAACCGTGATGGCTTCTGATCTTCCAATACTCGCGAGGCGAAGGAATGCTCGCGGGGCGAACGCTTCAACTTCAGAATTGCCACGGCTGTGATCTTCAACACGGGCAAGCCGTGATCATCTCTGACTTTTTCATGGTTGCAATACTCGCGGGGCGAGAGATTCTTCGCGGGGCGAGCGGCTCCAGATTTATTACTTTTTATTTTATTAACCTGAAAAACAGAAAATAAAAGTAAATACTTTATTCAACTCTAAAACAACTAAATTAACATAAAAACAATTTACAGACTCAAAATACTACTTAGGAACAATCAAGTCTAATTTGGGTAAAAATGGTATAAAATAAGCACAAAGCCAGGGTCTTTACTAGTTATAAAACCAGTAAAACAGAGGCTCATCAAAATACCCCAAACTTAAACTTTGCTTGTCCCCAAGCAAACTAAAACTCAAAAACTCAAACAGACTCAAAACCTGGCAAAACATGGCAAGCTTAAGGATTCAATTAACTTTCACACAGATTTCAAGCAATTTAACAAAACAATTTTTCTTTCAATGTTCCCCCCTTTCAAGCAAAGTAATCCAATCCCCACATTCATTTATTCCAAACAATTGAGAGTTTCATAATTCAAACAATCAGAAATCTAAGCAGGGGATCTAAGTTACACACAAAAGGGAGATCACCAAAATCAAACAACTGCCTTCCTCACAAGGGAAATTTATGTTCACTCAATCGCTCAATTTGTGTCAGGTTATCAACAATTCACTCAATTTCACTTTTCAGAAACACTTCCCAAAAATTTGATTTTCATCTCAAAATGATTCCCACAGAAAACATGCAAGCAACATCAACAGGTCTTTTATGGGTTGTAATGGGGCCTGGCTAAGGGTAGGATATACAAAGGAACTAGGCTGAAGACCCTAGGAACTAAGAGAGCATGAACATTATTTACACTTTGAATTTAAATCAAGTTCCTTTCTTAATTTTTTTCTTTATGCTTCTGGGTGGCTACAGCCTTTTTATTTCTTTTTGGCATTTTTTTTTTTTTTTTTTTTTTTTTGATTTTCTTTTTCTATTTTTTTTCCCTTTTTTTTCACAATTTTTTTTTTACATAAATTTTTTTCTCAATCCAAAACAACATGTTACACCTTGCAGCCACCCCAAACTTTAGTTTCTTGCACCCATTCTAAGATTACATGCTCTCCTAATCCTAAGATCGGGTTAACATGGTTTTCCAGATTTTTGGGCTTATAACATTAGGTTATCAAGAATTAACAGGCTAATAGGCTCAAAGGGGCTAACTAAGGAACATGCATTAAGGGTGGTTATTTTAGGCCAAGTAGCTATTTACAAGGAAAATGCCTAAATCATTTGCTACACACATATAATCATGCAAACCAAAAAGAGATTCAATCAAATTCAGGAAAGTGCAACTTAAAAATGATTTTCACACAATTTAAAACATGTTGGAGGCTCAAAACCTCACCTGGACATTTTTTTGCAAATTATTTGAAAGAGATTCTATCCCTAGTGTGTGCTTCCTATCACCCCAAACTTATCATAAATCATGCCATCACAATAAAATCTCAAAGTTCAGTTTTCAATCATATGGGGATCAAATTTTCAAAAATTTTCCAAATCCTAGGGGAAAAACAGTCAACATTATCATGCAATCCATCTATGCAAAAATTAATCAAATCCAATAAACTTGCCAATACTAGGACACAAACACAACTCCTGAGCTTCTCAAATTATTCAGGAGCATTATTGACAATAAAACAGAAATAAAATAAGGAAAAGAAAATTAAAAAGAAGAAAGGTAAAGAAAACTCATTCAGAGGCGGTTCCACCGGGATCCCATTGCTTGTAGCATAAGGCCCACATGGTAGCCAAAGGACTGAAATTTGTTCCATGCCTTCCTAACTTGCAGCTTTGATGCGGAGGTGAGCACTTGACAATTATAATAACTCCACCCAGTGCGGCGGACTTCTCACTTCCTCTGGGGTCACAGATGACCTCCTTTTCAACAAAATCTCCCCAATAGAATCGGGGCTCAACCGCTTGGACTGGCCATGGTGCAGAATCCAAGGGTGCAAAATCTAGAGCTGGTGGCTCCTCAGGGGGAGGTGGCAAACAGTTAGAAACGGTTATCGGTGCTGCTTCAACTTCTGCAATGTCTTCATCCACTGCATTAACAAATTTTTCACCTGCTATACACGCAGAAATTTCAGCACACACCAAACAAAGGTTAGAGTTAGTACACATATTACAAGAAAATGAATCAGAAAAATCTACAATGTCTGGAAATTCTGCAATTAGTTCATCATCCACCCCACTACTCTCAACACATGCATTTGCTTTCATTGAATCATCTACTCCCAAAGGTTCTTCATCATCTTCTGGCATGGGGGAGCAGACGTCCTCTTGATCTAAGTTTCCTGAACAGAACAAACCTGCAAAACGATCCGCATTTTCTATTTTTCCCGAAAAGTATAAACCTGTAAAAACATTCCACACACAATGCAGTTCCATCACAATAACAAGCATTAGGATCAGGGGATTCAACACATAAATCATCATCAACAGAAACATTATCAAAATCATCAGAAATATCATCAAAAGTATTTTCAGAAATAACCACTTTAGAATCTGTATGTTTCTCAAGAGGCTGTGGAGTTAGCATTGCAGCCGAGTTGGCGGTAACTTGATTAATTAGAGCCCACAATCTCTGAGATTCAGCTTGGCTCCTCTGGTAGGCTTCAAGATTACTTGCCTCCATTGCCTCCATCCTCTTTTGAAATTCAAGATTGTATGCTTCCGTTTGTGCAGCCATTTGTTGTAGCATAGAAGCAATTTTATCCAAGGTGCTCTGTGAAGGTTCGGAAGGTGCAGAGGTGGTCACTTGGCTAGGATAGTATGGTGGTGGCTCATTAAAACTAGGATAATACATGCAAGGTGGTTCATAATAAACATTAGGCAAATATCCATACATGTAATTATCCATGGCAATCAAACAACCAGACAAGCAGACAAAACTAACTAGAAAAGAGAAATTTTTATATTTATTTATTTATTTATTTATTTATTTTTTTTTTTTTCTGCTAATAACAACAAACCAGAGTCCCCTAACATGCGCCAATTTTGACCGCGCTGCCGCCACGCGCCAAAAAAAGAACGAGCGTTTACAAAATAATGTAGTATAGAGCGACAACTCGGATCGTCTCTCAAGGACTCTTTTAGGTGTTGTTATTATTAATAGAAAAAGTTAGAAATGGGGGTTTTGAGATTAAAATAAAATAAAGAAGCAAAACAGAAAACAAAACAAGAAAATAGAAGCGAGTTACCAAATAAGCTAAAACGATTAACCTCTCGCTTTTGGTTTCCCAACTATCATCGGTTCATGCAACCCTAAGCAAATTCTAATCCCTCCCGGTTGTAGCAACAATTCACAAGCGGTAACCACTACTACAGATATATATCCCTATTCCCGAATTAAGCAAACGGGGTTAAGCCCTTCGTGAACTAAGCGAACACGAAACGAACACACGCGAATTAAGCAAACGCGATTATATATAGGAACATGATATCACCGAGATAAACCAACACAACACAATATACTCCTGAATTAAGCAAACAGAAATATAAAGCATGGCATTGAAAAGAGAAAAGGAAATGAAACAGGATTACAGAAACCTCAAGTCTTAACAGGAACCAATCACAGTAGATTAATCTAGGAGACTAATTCTCCATTACAAAAGGAAAACAAAACATAACTAAAGAGAAAACAAAAGGCTAACTAAGATTAGCTCAGAAACTAGCCAAAGCTGGCTAATTCTGACTATCCCTTCATTTCTGCCTAAGACTACTTATATACACGTTTCTGGAGTCAGAGTACTCGCGAGGCGAAGCACTGCTCGCGAGGCGAATTACATGAAAGGTCTGCAACTCTTTGTCTTCTCGCGAGGCGAGCACATCCTTCGCGAGGCGAACTCTTCAGCTTCCAACTGTTACGCCCGCGGCATTCAACACGCCCAAACCGTGATGGCTTCTGATCTTCCAATACTCGCGAGGCGAAGGAATGCTCGCGGGGCGAACGCTTCAACTTCAGAATTGCCACGGCTGTGATCTTCAACACGGGCAAGCCGTGATCATCTCTGACTTTTTCATGGTTGCAATACTCGCGGGGCGAGAGATTCTTCGCGGGGCGAGCGGCTCCAGATTTATTACTTTTTATTTTATTAACCTGAAAAACAGAAAATAAAAGTAAATACTTTATTCAACTCTAAAACAACTAAATTAACATAAAAACAATTTACAGACTCAAAATACTACTTAGGAACAATCAAGTCTAATTTGGGTAAAAATGGTATAAAATAAGCACAAAGCCAGGGTCTTTACTAGTTATAAAACCAGTAAAACAGAGGCTCATCAGCCTCCCAATCAGAAGCTGACAAATTGCATGAATGACTAAATACAGATGCTTTCAACAGTATTTTCTCATAATATTTGTCAAATGTTTCAAGAATGGGTTCAGGCGATTTACTGTTTCGATCAGCAACCAACCCAACAACATAGAGCCTTAGTATTGAATCAATGATTGGCAAAACCTGTCAAACTACTTCAGTCAAAGTTGGATACAAAATGGATAATATAGCTGCATAAATAAAAAGTGCAAACAAGAAAGCCTTGACGAAAATAATTAATACCTCTTTATATTGTTGTGATTTCTGTGAGGAATGTTGCAAATTCATGACCAACATCGGTATCCTTACATATATCGACACAATGACTTACAACTTTGAAAACTCTATTCCAAAAGCTTTGTCTGTATCCTGAAAGGTATAAATATACTTGATGAATATAAGATTGAAACACTCCAGCAAGAAAATACCAACATTATTATTTATATGGAAAACAAACTAAACTATTAACTGAATAACAGTCTCACACGAAAATAGTATATATATTACCTTGTCCTGAGGCAGAGGTGCAATGGTCGTCAGTCTGCTCCTGACATACTTGTAATTTCCCAGTTTGAAAACTGAGGAGCATATAGTAGTTGCACTCTGCATTTAAAATTTTACGAGGATGACTATATGAGGATGGTCAGTGAAATACTACATATCCAAAAGTTAAGAAGTAGGTTACATTATAAACTTCAATTCCTTCAATGCCATGTTTCATTTTTTCCTTCAAAGCCCCACATATGAAATTATTCTTCAAATCAGTATCGGTGATTGATGTATTCTCCCACAAATCACTTGCAAACTTGAGTACCTCATCTACTAAGGCCAGGTGTGCCCTCCTGTTATTGTGGCACATGAACCTGAATAATATGTATAAGTAGGAATTAACATAGTCCATAGCCAAAAAGAAAAAAGAAATTAACAATGAAAAGTGAACTACCTGATCCAATCGGTTGCTCCACTCCACCAATCATTCAAACATCTAAGTTGTTCATTAGTGCTCTTTGGTACAATCTTGAACAACATCACATAGATATATATGACATGGTAACACACCTCCTCGGGAGGCGTAAGTGGTGTCAGTCTCATAAGCAAAGCTCTCCCCTGGGTTTCGATCTCCTCGACATGCCCGTGAGCCTCTAAGCACCTCATGAAAGAAACTCGCGGTGGCAACCAGTACTTGACGAATTTAGAAGTCTGATGAAGCACCTTGTCTACATAATCCAAGCAAAGTCGATACTTTGAACATTTCGGCAACCATGTCGGCGTTGTTGAACTCTGCAGGCTTAGTGAGACGTTGGTCGAGAATGATAAAGGAATTATTGAAGAAGTCCTTAAAACGAGCATAGAGATTTTTTTTGTTGGCATTCTTATGTGTGAACGGTTTATGGTTCTTCAAGTATTCTTTGAACATGTCTCCGATGCCTGTGAGGTCTCGAGAGTCGAGCTTCATGAGGAGATCCTTTTCAGGGGAGTTAGATTGATCACTTGAACTCATGGGGATTTATTGATTTCTTGACCAACAAGCAAGAGGAGACAAGTTAGTTAAAATTGTCATAATGATTACATAATTATTATTACAAGTTAATTGGTGTTAAAAGTGCCGCACATTTGTTGAAGTTTCTAGATTAGCCTATGAAAGAATTAGATTTTTTTTTGATAAATCAAAAATCAAAAATTGTATAGAAAGAGTACATATTGTACTCAAAGTAATACAATACTACCAGTTTGGGTAGCAAGCGCTGGTTACACATTGTATATCAACTATCCATGACTTTCCCATAAATATAACATAACCACTACTCCTTACTTATAACAGACCTACACCTCCAGGTAATATACTTGGACTAATTACAAAAAATATGCCAAGACAAACATCAGCCCCACTAAGCATCCTACTGCATCTGTATCTAAACCAAAAAAAAATTGATCATCCACAAGTGTAATTGCAATACATGTAGAATAATCCAGAAAATAGAACCGCCTCTTGAATGGCGGTGTAATGCACCTGTAAATAGGTGTTAATGCTACAATGTAGAGCATAGAAATCAATTAGAAGCTAAAAAGCCTTGTATCCTCGTGTAGCCATTGCTCCTACTTTGGCAATTAATAAACAGAGTCCTTCCATACTAAGCCAAGATCCAGTAACAACAATCGGCTAACTATTTTTTTTTCCTAAAAAAAAAGTACTCAGTTGGGAAACGTGTTAGTGGCAAGTCAGTTATTAAGCTATCCTGCTATATATAAAAGCAGTGGCGGACGTTGACCAAAATTTTGGGGAGCCACAAGTTATTAATTAAATAATATAATTAAAGTTTATATGATGTACCCAAAAAAAAATTATGAGGATGCTTTTTAGAGTCACGTTCTAAGGAACTAATATCAAATTTATTAATCGTGATTTTTTGAATCTTGAAAGGTTACTTGTCTAGTTGAACTAAACATCTAGGATTGATTTTTAATCAATGCAGTCTTCTAGGATTGATTTTCATCTTTTTTCAAGAAATCAATTTCACTCTTATATGAAATTTGAATTTCGTTTTTTCTTCAATTTATGATTTAGTTGATTTTTAAATTTATAATCTTTCTTTTTTTTTTGTAATTTTAATCTTTCTATTACCCGTGCGATGCACGTGATATTAATGTCTTTTTTGAATTTTGTTTGTATTTTATATTTTAAAATTCTACATATTTGTTTGCTTAAATGAATAATGACTTAATGTATTATTTATATTAGTAGTAGGAATGTTTAATTGGACGTTTACATGAATTAAATAAAATTTTTGGGCTAAAAAGGAAAACCTTTTGTGCATATACACTTTTAAATTAAAACTTGGTCTGTCAAATCCCTATAATAACAAATGAGAGCTTTTAAGAGAAAGATTTAACGTTAAACAACCTAGAAATATAACAATTTAGTGGTAACTTAAGCTTACGTAATTTAAATCTTAATAGACTTTTATATAAACAACATTTGTAATAGCATTTTATTATTGTCCTTCATAATGACCCGTGAGTATTTTCAATTCACTATAGGATGTAATCCTTTATAATAATTGATTTAATATATGTATTTTAAATAATCTACTAATTTAAATAAGCATTGATAATTTAGGAAGTTTTTCTTTTATAAAGTCAATCATAAAAATAATTAATATCATATTTAAAATAATTTTACAAATATTTTATCTAATATTTTATATATGTAACTAAAGCTTGTATGTTGTTTTGATTGAGCAAGTCATATCTCCTGCAGTGAGTCTTGAGGACAACATTATGCTGACCAATCTGCCCTCTTTGGAGGAAGTCAAAAATGCAGTTTTCTCCATGAATGTTAATGGCGCCCCAGGGCCTGATGGTTTTGGAGCTTTTTTCTATCAGAGATTCTGGGATGTGGTTGGGCATCATGTTTTTAATGCTGTTCTTCAGTTCTTCCAGCAGGATTGTGTAACACCCCCTTGGTGCTACATGTTGAAACTAAAAGACTGAAAATAATTACACTGGTTGCTTTTGGAAAAAAAAATATAATTTTCTCTATTTCATAACTTTCTTGAAAATTAGTGATAATTTTTTTTTCTTTTTCTTTTCCTCAAACGATACAACCCAAACTGTTATAATTAACAAACAACCGAATACATATATATGCATCAATAAGGTTTTACATATGGCCTGTTATATTACAATCATTTATTTAAGCCACAGCATAAGGAAAACACACATAAACTAAACCTATATAGTAGAGGTATTACTTTCCAAAATTAAACCCAAATCCGAATCCTACAGCTGGTCACACTTAATAATCCCCATTGGGAAATCCTCCCGAGACTCCCCGCCCGCAGAAGTACCCAGGTTTGTCCTCCACACGCTTCCGTCATCAGCCTCATCAAAGTGCAGGGAACGTATTCCTGTGTATGATAGCAGACTCATTTGGCTCATCTGTACTCGAATATATATATATATATATATATATATATATATATATATATATTTATGTATATATATATATATATATATATATATATATATATTGAAGCATAGTAGAAACCCAACATGAAAATAAATAAAGCAAGGGTGAGATACCATCATTGAGTTTTCATCATGATAACTACATGCACGACACTCAAACAAACATCATGTATAAATATTATAAATATTTCCTACCAATGGGATTCATACCCGATCATCCAATAGTAAATTTTCAAAAATGCATGACACTTCAATATCCATTCCTGTGATTCTTGACCTTTATTCTCCGGAGATTCCTAACTTCCCTTCTTCGAGCAATGATTAGGCTGCGATACCCTTAACACAATTGTCTCATGAGATCGGCCTCTAAATTTAGGTCCGGCTCCAATTGTTCAGGGAATATCACGATGGAGCACCTAAAATAATATTGGAATAGTTCCCTATTGAGTACATTCGTGCCGGGAAACCGAATTCCACGACCCGAGGTTGCAAGGCCCCAAGTATTCACTGGATTTTCGAAGCCCGAATGTCCCTAAGACCCAAAGACCCTAGAATTTATCTTTGGTCCGTAACTAACCAATTTACCCAATTCACCCTTTGTGAAATTGTAGCTCGATACCCAAGGCATGTCTGCCCAAATATGGCATGTTTGCCATACTATGCATGTAAAATCCTTTGTTATCGTAATTGTTCTTTGTTGTTTATTTTTGCTCTGTCGAGGCTTAAAGCTCCCAACTACCCTTCCTTAGGTATTCCAATTCCTTTCCTTTCCAAGTACGATTTCCTTTTAGGAACACTAGCCCGACATCTCGGCAATCTAGGTCCTTATACTTTCCTTGATTTTTCCCCAAAGAATTTTCGTTCAGTGAAACACAAATACCAAAAACAAAACTCCGAAAACTTATCCAAGTTTGTCGAAAATTTTCGCTGTTCTTAAATTCTTTTCCAACAAAATCCTTTTCCGATGAAATTCGTTTTAAAACATAACGAAAATCATTTTCCCATTAAATCCTTTATTTTTATTTCTGAAAATCTGTTAATTCTTTTTAAAATCATTTCTAACACCTATATTCATTTTTCTCATGTAAAAAGAGCATTTTTCCTCATACTGCCGTTAGGTAAGCAAAAACCCTTATTTCTTGAAAAATTATTTATTATCAATCTTAAAACACTTTTTAAAATACATTTTCTTAAAATTAAGATTTTATTTCCATTTTTCCCGACGTTTTCGAAACAATTGCGAAAGTGAAATTTTTTTTCACGGTTACGTACGCGCGGTTGCTCAATTAAATTATTCTTTTATTAAAACTCATTAAAATATTATTATTTTTAAATAAAAATTAAATCCACCAATTTTCAAAAATATAATATTTCCCTTAAATTTTTTTTTTAACGTTTTATCTTTACTTTTCAATAAGCACTGACCGGTGTCAGGCTTCCAGTCAATCATAAAAATCAACAAAAATTTCATACAACACAATTTATCACATGCTTTCACAACCAACAATAGACTCACACATCGCAATTTATAGCATGCTTTCACAGATAAATCATGCACCACAGAATATTATGCAATAATTTGAAAACAAACACCACAAACTATAACCATTAATTACAGACACACCAAACAATTTATACACATAGTCATCGAAGCTCCTCAGGCAAACTCCCCTTACCTTTGAAGATTCAAATTCTGATTCAACGAAGTCTCGAGTTTCAAGTCCGGTTTCCTCCACGAACTCCGAACAACAACTACTAACACAATCCTTCACAAAACAACACATAACTAATTAAACTTAAAAAAAAATCTATTTTTCCTATGGGTATAGTTTCTGCCCAAGCTAAGAAAATAGGTTCAAGGTTTTCAAAATTCTACATACTCTTAGATCTATAACCTTAGAGTAGTGTAGAGTTAAGACAAGTTATCATAAGTTGAAAAATGAAACAAAATCTTTCAACTCCTCAAGAAAATAATTTCGGCCATGAATAAAATAATGGCTTAGAGATTTGATTTTTATTCAAAATCATGGACTCAACATATATATGAATTATAAGATTGAATCAAGCAAGACTAGTTAACAAAATGAACAAAGTCCTCCCCCACTAGAAACTAGGGTTCGGCCTTGACAAAATAAAAGGGCACGAAATTTTTGTTTGATGTATCCTCTTGGATCTTAAATATAGAGAGGATAATAAGATCATAGAAATTGGTTTCACTTTTAAAAGGATTTTTCTATGATTTTCTATGAATTTTCAAAGTTTCTAGATCTAGGAATTGAAAAATATGATCAAGACTTCAAATCACAAAAATCAATGAAGAACATGATGATGATTGAGTGAGAAAAGCATGGTATACCTCTTGGAAATGAAAAATGGTCAAGGAATCACCTACTTCCTTCACAAAATCAAGCTATGGTACTTAGAGCTTTAATGGCAAAAATGGCAAAGCTTGATGGAGAAGATGAAGATTGCCTTTTATAGAAGTGAAAATGGGCCTCTTGACTTCCTATGGTCGTGGCCTTTGAGGGGTAAAAGGGTCCAACACACAAAATTTCAAGGACAAAGTAGTAATCTCACAAAATGGCATTTTTGTGGTATTATGACAACATAAGGACAAAATGGTCATTTCCCAAAAAGCAATCATGACCAACATGTGGTGAGAAATGAGTGAGGATGTGGCTGATTTGTGTCCACAAATTGTGGGGCAAACTTGTCATTTCGATGAAAGTTCAAGGGTAAAATCGTCCAAGGGCAAAACGGTCTTTACACTAGTTTAAAGAAATATCTAGATATTTTGTAAATTAATCATGACAAAGGTGAGTCATAAGTGGTGACTCACCCTACTCACCACAACCATGTGACATGTGTCCCTCGGTGGCCCGGTGTCCGGTTCAGTCTCCGTAGTTCCGTTTCCGACTCCGTTATTCTACCGATTTAGGTTTTACGCCCGAATCGAGTATAATAACATTTTTATTTTGAAATTTTAAAAAAATAACCTATATCATTGGAAATGATATATAAACGCTATCTATTTCGTTCACGGGTCAAAATTAGGTTTTCTGATCAGTAAAATCTTACTGTCAGTGAAAACGCAGACCGGGTTCCGTCTAAATTTTCAACCAAAAATTTCACCGTATACTTATAAAAATAAGTATGATATGAATATGACTTTGGTTTTCCCAAAATAATTTTCTATGTTTCAGAAAAAAATAATAAACAGATGTTTGTTTATCGATACAGAAAACAGTAGAAATAGCAGAAATCGGGGTGTTACAGGTTGGATTTTGCCTAACTTCAACTCTAATGTTGTGGTTTTAATTCCGAAGACTCTGGAGGCTGTGTCAATTGATCAGTATAGACCAATCTCCCTGGAAAATTTTAAATTCAAAATTATTACAAAGGTTTTAGCTGACAGGTTAGCTGTGGTGGCTCCTAAGATTATCTCGGAAAATCAAAGGGGCTTCATCAAAGGTAGACATATACATGACTGCATTGGAGTTGCCTCTGAAGCTGTAAATCTTATGCACAAGCGCTCATTTGGAGGTAACATTGCTCTGAAGATAGATATCAAGAAGGCCTTTGACTCTTTAGATTGGAATTTCCTACTTAAGGTCCTTCACCAGTTTGGATTTGATCCTATTTTCTGTAATTGGGTGAAAACTGTCTTGCTCTCTGCAAAGCTGTCTATTTCAGTTAATGGTAATCCAGTTGGTTTTTTCCCTTGTAAGAGGGGCGTTAGACAAGGTGATCCTTTGTCCCCCCTCCTTTTTTGTGTGGCTGAGGAAGTACTTAGCAGAGCTATCTCTCTTCTTGTCCAGCAAGGGAAGCTGTTACCTATGTCGAGTCCCAGAGGCTACCAAGTCCCTTCTCACGTGCTTTATGCTGATGACATCCTTATCTTTTGTAGGGGAACCAAGAGAAACATGGATTGTTTAATGTCTTTGTTCACAAGGTACGGTGAGGCCTCGGACCAATTGATTAGTTTAGACAAATCCAAAGTCTATCACGGGAATGTTCCATCTAGAAGATTGACGGAGATTATTAATACCCTTGGTTTTAAACTGGGTCATCTCCCTTTTATTTATCTTGGTGTGCCCCTGTTTAGAGGCAAACCAAAGAAGATTCATTTGATGCATATTGCAGACAAGATCAAGATTAAATTGGCTAATTGGAAGGGTGCAATGTTGTCCGTTATGGGAAGGGTTCAGCTGGTCAAGTCTACAATTCAGGGTATGTTACTCTACTCTTTCCAGATTTATGTTTGGCCGGCTTCATTGTTAAAACTGCTAGACACCTGGATTAGGAACTTCATTTGGTCGGGTAACATCGATTCTCAGATGATTTGCACGGTTGCCTGGAACACATTGTGCTCCCCTTTTGATGAGGGTGGCCTCGGATTGAGATCCCTTAGCTCTATTAATAAAGCGGCTTTGCTGAAAAGATGCTGGGAGCTAGTTTCTTCGGACAAACAATGGGCGCTCCTCCTTCGTCCCAGGGTCTTTTTGAAAAAAATCCCAATCCAGTATCACATAGGCTCTTCGATTTGGGCAGGTATGAAAAATCAAATCTTGACTGTCATTGCTAACAGTAGATGGAATGTTGGAAATGGCTCGAATATCAATTTCTGGACTGATTGTTGGCTGTCCAATCCTATTGTGGATCTTCTGGATATCCCGGATAGTGTGCATCATTTATTGCGGGCCAAAGTAGAGGATTTTATTGATCACAGCAAATGGAAGATCCCTCAAGCCATTTTGGAGCGCAATCAGATTCTGTCCTCTGAACTCCGCCGTATTAGCATCCCTATCTCTCCTGTGAATGACTCAATGTACTGGGCCGCTTCTAATTCTGGTGAACTAACCTCGAAAGATGCCTACAATTTTCTGTTTCCCGCAAAATCTGCTTTATCTTGGTGTAAGCTTATTTGGTCCACTTCCATTCCTCCATCCAAATCTTTTCTCACCTGGCGCCTCTTTCATAATAAGGTCCCAACTGAGGATAAGCTCTGGTCTCGTGGATGTCATGTGGTTTCCATTTGCAGTTTGTGTTGCCAGGCATATGAAACTTCAGATCATCTCTTTTTTGGTTGCAGTTTTGCTCTTCGGTTCTGGCAATGGCTTAGTTCTGTGTTGAACTTGGCTATTGATACCTCTTCAATCCAAACCGTCCTTTCGGTTTGCAGCAGAAATTGGAGCTCTCAAGTCAGAGACATCATTGTCTCAGCAATTGTAAACGTGATTGGGGGTATCTGGTTCTGTAGAAACCAACTTAAATTTGAAGGGAAGGTAATCTCTTTCGAGGCTTCTTTGAATTTGGTCCGGGCTAACGTGGCTTTATCTGGAAATTCTTCTACAGGTTCCATGTCTTCTACCATTGAGGATTTCAATATCTTAAAGCACTTCAAGGTTACTGGTAAGCCCAATCGAGCTCCGGTGATTAAGGAGGTTTTTTGGTATCCTCCAAAAACGGGTTGGGTTAAGGCTAACAGTGACGGCGCAGCCAGAGGTTCCCCTGGAAGGGCTGCTTGTGGTGGCATTTTTAGGGACAGCAGCTCAGCCATTCTGGGTTGTTTTTCCTATCATATTGGTATATCTGATGCTTTCTCTGCTGAGATCATGGGCGCCATTCTCTCCATTGAATTGGCACATAAGAAGAATTGGCGCAAGCTTTGGCTTGAGTGTGACTCAAAGTTGGCAGTGGAATCTTTCTCCAACCCAAAATTGGTTCCTTGGCCGCTTCGTAACAGATGGATGAATTGCCTGAGTCTAACTAAGGAAATGCATTTTGGTTGCTCACACATTCTTAGAGAAGGAAATTCCTGCGCTGACAAATTAGCCAACTACGACATTCTTTCCCAGGGGTTTGTTTGGTGGAATTTAGGTCCTAGCTTTATTTTACAAGATTTCTTCAGGAATAGGATTGGTCTACCTAATTATAGGTTTAAATAACTCTGTTTATTCCATGGGTTTTGGTGTTGTCCCCCCATGCTTTGTACTGTTTTCTCCTTTTTAATAAATTTATGGTGTGCTGCAAGTGATTGGTGGTGCTTGGGGTGCCAACATAGTTGGGATGTCAAGTTTCCACATTGATGCCTTTGCACCCCATTTTGGTTTAAAAAAAAAGCTTGTATGCTGTAAAAAAAATTAAATTAAAGCTTGTACACTTTTAAAAAGAAAATTTTAGGATTAATATAAAATAATTTCTATAATAATTTATTAAATTATTTATTTGAATATAAAATCGGGATAGTGAGTATTTTAAATGAATTTAAAATCTGAACAATAGCTTTAAAAAGATAATCATATAGTTTTGAGTCTTTTT
Source organism: Sophora flavescens (assembly GCA_030762895.1). NCBI lineage: Eukaryota > Viridiplantae > Streptophyta > Magnoliopsida > Fabales > Fabaceae > Sophora > Sophora flavescens. Next base: position 182,427,529 of record CM061064.1, read on the forward strand.
TATTTTTTATTTTTTGACTGGTAATAGATTTGTGTCTATGATGAACAATTTTCTACTTAAAATCGATCATATCTTAATAATTGATTAAATAATTTATTAGTTTAAATAGACATTGGTAACTTAAAAAGTTATTTCTTTAAATTTGTTGTTGAAATAATTTATTATTTGAAACTAACCTAAATGCATATTATGTTTGACGTTACCCCCATAATCCATCACCCTATTAAGTTTGGCTTAAATAACAGTTTGGCTTAAATAACAGAAATCGACATATTAGAATGGAATGGTTGCATAGTATGGAGAAAAGGAATTTGACAGCCAAACCAAAGCCAATTTGGACCTATTAATAAAAAGATTAAAGTAGCATATACGAAACTCCCAAATGGGTTCTTCATATCAGAATGAGAAAACAAAGTTATATAGGAAAAAATATGCAAGAACGACCCAGAATTTATATATTTACATATAATATAATACTTTATTAAGATTTAAAATACAGAGATGAAAATATAGAAAAGATTAATTATACCATAAAATAGGAAGAAAAAAAAAACTTGCCTTCAATTGAAAGTCTCAAGTGATAGCTGCAACATATGAGAAGAACAAATGAGTAAAGTGTATATAAAATGTGAGAACAAAATAGAATAAGAGAATATGAAAACGATAAGAGAGAGGAGTCATACCTGAGAAATAAGAGTTGATGAGTTGTGAGACAAAGAGAAAAGAAGGGCTAGGAGATTAATATAATTGAAAATAGAATAAAATAATAATATAATACCAATCCCTATAAAAAAAATATTTATGATTTGATTTGATTAATATAATTTGATAAATATGACGATATGGTATTCAGTAAAATTTATTATCAATCTATTACCTATTTATTCTCAAAGAAAAAAAATCAATCTATTACCTATTATTTATTATTTATAATATAATAAGATTTTGACATGTTGGGCTATAGCACATGACAATAAGAGTATAATAAATTTTAAAATATATCAAATCAAAAAGATATTTTGTCATATTATTTTATATCACTTAATTATTAGTTTTTTGAAATAATTATTTTTTTATTGATAAAAAGTTAATTATATAAATTTTTATATTATATTTATATATAGAATAAAATAATAATATAATACCACACCCTATAAAAAAATATTTATGATTTGATTAATTTAATTTGATAAATATGACGATGTGGTAGTCATTAAAATTTATTATCAATCTATTACCTATTTATTCTCCAAAAAAAAAGTCAAAATAATAATAGAGTAATCCATTTGAGAAAGTATAAACACCAAAACATATGTAGAATCAATTTCGAAATTCTATAATGAATGAAATATTCAAATTTGCTTAGTACCATTCATGTGTGTAGCAGTCTATAATGAATGAAATATCTAAATGTACTTATTACGCAAATTATTCAAAATTCAAAATAATGGATGGTAATCAACATTAAGAAGAAATGAAGATTATTACTCAAATTATTCAAAATTCAACAATGAAGGGAATAATTCATAAGCATTAAAATAAATATCATATTTTCCTGAGCATTGAAAACTTCCATTTTGATTTTTTTTTTTTTTGACAATTATTTTGAAATGTGCGTTATATATTTGGCCCAATCCGGCCAATATAAAACTATAATAATGAATGAAATATTCAATTGGCCAAAATCCATCATCATGAATGAATAAATTAATGATAAAAATAATATGCATATCATGGAGCGTGTAGAATGCTTTGAGGTGAACTGGAAATGTCACATTAAATTGCAACTGCATGATTTTTGCCTGAAATGGAACATTGATATCACAACAATGAATGGGTTATTCATTATCAAAAAACACTTTTTTTGGTAATAAAAGATCAAACACAGTTTGCCCAAAAAAATAATATCAAACACGTTTTTGCAGTAATTCTATCATTTAAAACCGCAGCAACCATATCAAATCACAATAATTCAAAAAAAATAAAATAAAAAATCAAATCTCACATTTTTTTTTACAATTCTCAAATTGATTTTAATTCTATAATCAGCATGTGTAACATTGTCATTAAAAGGGGTAAAGGTAATATTCATGTTCTAGCAAACACCTGATTAAATATGCATATCAATATACTTCATTGAAAAATATATTATGTATTTGAACCTAATACTCATGGTATAGGAAAAGTGTTACTGATGAAGGGGACCATTGTGGTGAAAATGTTGGCTTGTCAGAGTAGACAACATTCCGATATCACAGGCATATCTCCAACTTTGGTAATCTAGGCTGAATATATATTTAATTGGATTATATAATCTCTATTTATGAATTTGTTAAAATAGGATATTGTTTTTTCTCAAGACTTGATGAGCAAATCCTTCGATTCATTTGGTGAGACTGGTGGGGACTCTAAGGGGAACCACTTCATTTATTTGTGTAAGGATACTGACAAGAATCCTCTGTCCCGAAGACAATCCTATTGAAGTTGACACAACACCCCCGAAGCTCCTTAAGAGAGATATAAAAACTAAGAAGGAGTAGCCTTCATCATTGAGACTCTGGATTTGGATTAATTTTTATTCTGTTTTCTGAATTTTTTTTCTTCTACCGTAGATGTTTATTCTTTTTGAATATTTGAGACCTGATTTTTTTACAAGCATCATTTAAATTATTTTGGATGGAATACATTCAGTGTTTTGTTATGATTGTATTTAAATTTTCATGTTAAAGTCTTTAAATTGAAGACTGTTGTCATGTGAGTGCTTACATCAATACAAAGGGAAAACTATACCAAGCAGCCAAAAAATAGAGTAAATATGCCTAGATATATCAACCTAAAAAAGGTTCAAACAATCTGTTTGCGTAAAAACAAATATTTGCACTACATGAAGTTATATATTTTTGTTCCCCAATTACCTGTTGCACGAATATTAATCGCTGACGGAGTGACGGACAGTGTGATGAGATTGCCACCCAATGTGGTAGTACAGCATTCAATCATATTTATGCATTATCAAAATTCAAAACAGCTTTAAAGAATCCAATTAAATGCAATTGTGAAGAAATTATATTACATTATACAATAAATATTAAAACTTAATGATAAATATGTTGGCATGGAACGGCCACCGTTTTATAAGTTAATAACTCATGGGACTTCTACAATGTCATCTTTCTTTAGCCACAAAATGACCCTTTCCTGGTTGGCCATATTTGTTTTCACTTTTCAGGCTAATCTTATTAGGGAGCGGGTTTAACAAATTGGAGTAGTAAAGACATTCTTTGGACCAAATACATCTATGTCAAAACAGGTTACTGAATTTCAAAATATAATTTATTTATTTCAAAATATAATTTATATTTTTTTAGGAAAAAAATTTTACATGGGGAGATAGTGAGCTACATGGTTCAGTACTGGATTTTGGCTGAACTAGCAAGCACGGGTACAACAATATGATTGGTGATATGCATAAATTTTAAAATTTAAGAGTTAAATATAAGCATAATTCATGCTCCTTGGCTATCTTTTGCCAACATTTTTTGAAAATATCTAATTCATAATAGGAAAGTCTTTTCACATGTGCCACCTTCAAAGTGATATATTTATAACAAGATAAACAAAATCATTTAGATGTAATTAAGATAATGGCAAGACACTTTTGGCAAAAAAAATTCTTATACCAAAATATAAAATTATTTATATTTTCTTTGAAACAAATACAGCCTTAAGTATTCGCTCATCCACAAGCACAAGATATTAACTTACATCAACACTATGATCCTTTTCCTGAGATGTAACATGCAAGTCACAAATAAATCTCAGTTTGAAGTATAAATAAAAGTATATAGAATTTATAAAGAACAAAGAATACAAAGAAAGTACATGCAAAAGTAAACTATAAAATAAAATACAGAAAGGGTGGCTTCTCCATAGTTAAGAAAGCTTGAAATGGACAGACTTATGCCTTTCACAAGGGTACACATTGTGAACACCTAATTTTGTCTGGGTGTTTTTAATTAATAGTTTCAAAAAAAAAATTTAAAAATAAATAATTAAATATAAAAATGCAAAAAAAACAAAAAATATATTTTTGGCCCATTACATCTTCAAATGGAGCCCATGTTCGTTTTGTTCCAAGTTATCTTTTGGGCCTATTATCCAAGCCCAAATAAAAAAATTGTTTCTATTATTAATCTGGTTTGTTATTAAAATAAATTTACAAAAATAATAATAATAATTCTAAAAAAATCAGAAGAGGGACGTTTCTTCTTGCCTCCTGGTACCATTTCCCATCCTTGCTCTCTGTCCTCCCATTTCAAGTATGAAAAAGCTTTGTTTTCTTGGGTTTCTTTTGTTTTCTTTTACTTTTTTCCATAAACATTGATGTACTATCCCTGCACATATAGCAGTCATACAGGGTAGTGGTGGGAGCACCACACCATGGCACCACAATCTGTCCAATTTTCGTCCCCCACCTCTCAGAAAATAACAGATTTTTTTTTTGTCATCCTATATAGACACATTACACTTCACTGTTAAAGGGGGGAAAATTCAGAGAGCATCAGGAAGAGATAGAATTTGAGAGTGAAAAGGAAAAGAGTGTAGAGGTTTTATTTCCCATTGAGAGTAGAGTTCCTTCATCTAATTCCCCTCCCTCTTTTCTACTCCTTCATCTCCATCAGCTTCCTTTGTTACTCATCTTCTCAAAAAAAAAAAAAAAAATCAGAATGCATAACCCACATACAAGATAGCAGGGATTGTTGAATCTGAAAAAAGTGTAGCCTTCATTGCCATTTCCAGCCGTCGCGTGATACTCTGTCGCTCACCGCACCACCACGAGCTCAAACGCCGCCTCGCACTCGCACATCACGTTTCCACCTCTGAGCAGCCACCATTCCATGTCCTAGACTTCACCGTTGCAGCTCTCGTCATCACCACGACACCACCATCACACGTCCCTTCCTCCTCTCTTCCGCCACGGCCATTCCGCGCGCCGGCCAGCTCCGTTGCTCCGTCGTCGCTGCTCTGTTCCTTACCATCACGAACAAGATCTGTAGCAAGTCCGTCATGAAGCAGCTCCGTCGTTGTTGCTTCCATCATCTCCGCCACCTCCGCCATCGCGTTTGCTTCTCCGCCATCATTGTTGCCGTCATTGTCACTGTTCGAAACCGCCCGTAGTCCGCCATGTAGCCCAGCTCGACCCAGACCAGATCCGCACAGAACCGCCACCGTTCTCTAGTCATTGTCCTATCGCATCTCCGCCTAACGCAGCCCTCAAACCACCGAACGCACGCCTTCTCCATCGTGCCGCCAACCCGCTGCATCAAACTCCCTTCTTTTTTCTCCCTCTGCACATTGTGCGTAAACATGGAAGCTTCCTGATTTGTTTACTTTTTCCCCTTATTTTTCTTTTTATTTCTTCTGCCTTTTTTATTGTTTGAATAGGCTATTGGGTTTTCATGATTTCTTAGGTTCTGTTGGGTTTGTTGGTTATATGGCCCAAACTTGTTGCTGGTTGTTGTTGTTATAAAATAAAAATAAAAATATCTTTTTAAAACAAAATATATATAAAATAAAAAGGGGAATTTTTTTTGAATTCACGCAACAATCTATGACATTGATGTATGAATTTTCATCCTCAAGTGTCGTACGAATTGTAAGGGTTTATCGTATAGCATTGTTATCTTGGACCTTGTGCAGGAGTGGATTTATTTTTTTTAACAAAATCTCAAAATTACAAAGGAAATCAATTCTTTTTTTGTTTAGTAAAATTTTTAAGAAGAATTTATTTCTAAAAACAAAAAGGTTTTTTTTTAATTCACGCAACAATCTACGACATTGATGTATGAATTTTCATCCTCAAGTGTCGTACGAATCGTAAGGGTTTATCGTATAGCATTGTTATCTTGCACCCTGTGTAGGAGTGAATTTATTTTTTAACAAAAACCATTTTTTTTCAAAATTACAAAGGAAAATCAATTTTTTTGTTTAGTAAAATTTTTAAGAAGAATTTATTTCTAAAAATAAAAAGGGTTTTCTTGAATTCACACAACGATCTGCGACGTTGATGTATTTTTTTTTATCCTCAAGTGTCGTATGAATTGTAAGAGTTTATCGTATAGCTTTGCTATCTTGGACCCTGTGCAAGAGTGAGTTCATTTAGAAATTAAATCCTTTTTCTCAAAATTATTCTCAAAAATCAAATATTTACCAAAAATAAAATCAACCAACCAATCACCCCTTTTTCAAAAAGAACTGCGTGGCTTTGAGTTTCCCATCGCACCCGGGGAATACGTAGGAGCGGGAATCAATCATACTGTCAAGCAAAAATTTAATTTTCTCTTTTATTGTGTTTATCTTTTAATTTAATTTAAAAAGTGGGGTAACATAATTATTTTCAATGGCTATTAAATTTATTTTGCGCAATTAACTTGAGGTACCTTTTTTAAACGCCGATGTAGGGTGCTAACACCTTCCCTACTCGTAACCAACTCCGGACTCAAGTCTCTATCTTTTTTTAGACCAGTTTTCCTTAAAATAAATTGTTTTTCCAATGTTTTTCCCAAATAAAATATTGGTGGCGACTCTTCTGTTTTTTTACCTATCTTTTCAGTAGTGCCCGGACGGGACGGTCGCGACACACATTATAATAAAATATTATTACCATGTAAGCAAACCATCTTGTCTTTAGAAAGGAGCAAAATCCCTTCAGAAAGGATCCACGGCAGCAGGGAGATAAAAAATGATATAAATGTTTGTACGAAACACGTAAAAGATAGGAAAATGAAAGAGAGATGAAAAATGAAAGTAATGTTGAATGGTAGAAGACAAAGAACCTTGGACTTCAAGGAACTGGAATTCTCGTTGTATAAGTGTGTGTTTGTAACACCCCGATTTTTTTATGCTTTCCAATAACTTTAAAGATATTTAATTGTGGATATTTTATCCGAAACCTAGAAAATGATTTTGTCTAAAACAAAATCATTTATGAATCATATCTAATAGAATGAAGTTCCGATTAAATTTTTGGGTTGAAACTCAGACAAAAACCGATATGTGTTTTCCCTGTCAGTAAGAATTTACTGATCAAAGAACCTAATTTTGACTCGTGAATGAAAAATCAATGACTTTTACTCTGATCCCAAGTGATAGGAGTTATTTCAAAAAATTTCGAAATAACTAGGGAAAGCGTGCAGAGGAAATTTGAGACGGGTAAATAACAGAACATGATGTAAAGCATAAATGATAAAAGTGATTGATGAGACTCGTGAAAATTGCTCCTAATCTAACCAAACAAAATATTAAAATATCAAATCCCCCCCGCTTAAATACCATGTACCCGACGCTACCCCCCCTCTCTTACACTCTCAATATTTCTTTTCTTCTTCAACAAGTTGTGAGCTAGTTCAAAGTTCATTCAAGATCATCAACAAGCATTATCATCTTCCATCATTTCTTAAGGTAATCCATTCCTCCTCTTCACTTTGTGTTCATCATTTTATTCCTATTATCATGATTAAGTTTGAAAACCCATTTTCTTTCCTTCATGAACTTGCATCATCATCTTGTTATAATGATCAAACTTGTGAGATATACACCCCTCTTATGATCCTTGTTGTCCTTGTTGTGGTTGTTGTGGTTGAATCTAAAATGAAAAACCAAAACCCTCACTTCTATGATTGGGCCGAAACTGACCTTGAGGGAGGAGTGATGATTTTGCTTCATTTTTTTTCCAATTTTAACACTTGTTTTAAGCTCCCTAGGACCTATATGATCAAGCTCTAAGAGCTTAGGTTCAACAAAAATTCCTAACCTTTTTTCCTCATAGAAGTCGAATTCTATTCCTAGTAGGATAGAAGGAATCTTTCGAATTTTGACTTGTATTGTGATGATTTGTGAAGGAAACATAACATAAGTGTACTTTCTGGAATCGTGGGGAGGAAGCTGTATCAAGGACAACCCTTCATAGGAAAAAAATTTCTCAGTTGAGGTAAATGGAGTTTGCCTGAGGAGCTCATTCTAGTCATGTACCCTAGCATAAGTTTAATTATCCTGCTTGGTTATGATGATTGGATATTCTAGGTTGATAATGTAGGGATGTGAATCACCCTAATGTATAATTGTTGAATGATATATCTTATATTGTTGATTGTGATTGGCTGATGGCATGACACTTGTCATTTCTTGTTAAAAAGACCAAGATATTTAAAATTACCTTAACTCAAAGTTTGAAATGTTTTTGTTTTACTTATTAGAAGATGAGAAAATAATCTTGAATGTTGAAAGTGACAAGATAGAAAAATTAGGAAGTAGAAAGAAAACGGAAAACAAGAAAGTCATGGGACTTTATTCAAAATATTTTTGAAAAGGAAAAGTATTTGAAATTAAGGTTTCTCTATTAAAAATTTTACAAAAGGTTTTATCATGGCAAAGATTGAAAGAGATTGTTTTAGTAATTTTTCAAGTTTTCAGGAAAATGAATTTTTCCAAAAGAAAAGTGATGGCGAAAAGGTATTTCTATAAACGGTGGTTTTATTCATGGTGCAAAGGGAGAAATAATTGGGTTTTTTTTGTTTTGATTTAGTTTTCACTGAACGAAAACCAATGGAAAGAGAGTGATAATGGAAAAGATCTAGTGTTCCGGATTGACGGGCTAGAATTCCTATTTGAGTTTTTGAGAAAGCGGAAAGGACCTAGTGTTCTGGATTGACGGGCTAGAGTTCCTATTTAAGTTCGAGAAAAAAATAGAACCTAGATTTCCGAGACATCGGACTTGTGTTCGGTTGTGAAGGAGATTGTGAGTCATGGATTTTATTGATAAAATCCTATGTGAGTATTAAAGTTTAATTTAATATTTGATTAATAGTAGTCGAGAGCGTAAGCCTTGACGAGGAAAGAACAATGCGAAAAAGAAAAAGAAAACGAAAACACTTGTTTTACATGAATAGTCGGGCTTTTATGCCATTGTAGCGAGTCGATGCCATTGTGTATCGAGCTACGGTTTACAAAGGGTGAATCGACAAATGGAATAGTTACGAACCAAAGACAGCTTCTTTAGTTTTTGGGTCTTCAGGGACATTCGGGTTCGAACTCCACGAAATTCTTGGGGCTTTGCAACCCCTTCTCCATAGCGAAACAATTGTATTATAGGCATTATCGCGATCCTATCATGCTCGGCGAAGGGAGGTTAGGATCTCCGGAGAACTATGAGTCGAGATAGAAAAGATTGAAGTGACATATCAGTTTTCACAAGACAAATTGCATTCGATTGTCGGGAATGAATCCTCGTGTTATAGTTATAAGGTATATTGCATGATATTGTGTGTAAGTCGTGTATGTGGCTTTTATGATGTCTCATATATTGGTATCTCACATTTACTTTATTTTTCCTTGTTTTGGTGTTTTGCTTTTATGGTACATTATTATGTTTATATAGATGGATCCGATGCATCACCGGACTTACTCGGGGTTTACGGGCCTCGCGTTTGAAAAGAGAGGATGAAGGCACTTGGGAAATCCACCCGGGAGCTCGGAGCGCCAGATACACCGGGCCACTACTGACAATAAAGGTAAGTGAAGAGGAACAACACGAGTGTGCGCATAGTTTGAAGATGGTAGAAGTGCCATTACCCCGATGTGGTTTCTTTTGAGGACTTTGCTGGAAACTGGGAACACTCATCATCACCAACCTCCACCTCTGCAAGTAATACCTGGATGCGGATCTGCTTCCCTGTCTTGGAGTTACTCGCACCTATAGTCGTAGTAGGAGGAGAAAACTATAGCGAGATTATGATTGAAGAAGACCCAATAGAGGATGAGGAGTTAGAATATAACCCTATAGATGATGAGATTGTAGGTCCCGTTGTTGAGATGGATGATGGAGTAGGGTTGCCTGATCCTTCTTCAGTTAGAGGTGACCATGGAGGTCTCTCTAACGGATTTCACTAGTTTGACTAGCATAGGCGTTTTTGTATTTTAGGGGTAGTGTCTGAGACACCCTGTGTGCCTCTTTGTGTCATTAGATTAAAACCTCATTATTTAATTACTTAATCGCACGCTTAACGTGAAAATACGTAAAAATTAAAACTTAAATTATAAAGTATACAACTTCATATAGAATGGCATATCACAATATAAGTATATTATGCATATTACAAAAAAATAAACTTCAAATCCTAAGATACAAACACATATATATATAAAAAAAAATAAAATATAAAAAAAAAAAAAAAAAAAAACACCCATCCCTCCCTAACCCCATCCCTAAATAACCAACCCCCCCCACCCCAAACCGCCCCCCCCCCCCACCCCCCCCGCTCTTGGGAGTTCCATCCAACGCCTCCTGGTTACGCTCATCATTGGTCTGGCTGCGTACATTCCACAAGGAGATAAAATACAACATACGTAAATGTACGGGGGATAAGAAAGCGTTTGATCAGCCTCCGGTTCGACTAGTTTTTAACTATTAAGACCATAGGTTTAATTCGAGTTATCTCTCGTTTGCTCAAATTGGATTAGATTGTCCTCAAGCAACATTTTGAGTCTCTTAAGTAGTTTTATGTTATTTTAGTTGATTTTGAGTCAAATAAAGCACTTATCTCTATTTCATGTTTTCGAGGTTCAAAGGGAAGCATTTAGAGCCAAGGGAATGAAGAAAACAATGGAAAAATGCACTTCTGGAAGATTCGCCGCCAGAGACAGATACTAGCCTCGCGAGCCCAAGACTGAACCAAAGACAGGCCAGTCACCCTCTCTCGCTCGCCTCGCGAATCATGTTTCGCCTCGAGAGAAATCCAAACACAAGGATCGCTCATAAGATTCGCCTCGCGAAACATGTTTCGCCGCGAGCAACCCCAACCTGAATCTGATGAGTAGTCCTGCTTTGGCGTAACTGGTCTTCATCTTCTTTTTCTTCTTTTGGTTGATTGGGCTGCGAATTAGGTTTAGGGTTTGTGTTTGTAATGGAGAACTAGTCTCCTTTGATTAATCTACTGCGATTGGTTTCCATTACCACTTGAGGTTATGTAATTCCCATTCATATTACTTTTCTCTTTCAATATTTAATCTATATGTTCTGTTTGCTTAATTCGAATTGTGTAGAATAAGTATTGGTTTATTTTGATGATTGTGTGTTCCTATACTTAATCGCTTTTGCTTAATTCACGTGTGTTCATTCGTGGTTTGCTTAATTCACGAGCTTCATCCGTTTGCTTAATTTGGAATTAGGAATATATATCTCGTAGTGTCAATTTCGCTTGTTAATTGATGCGCTCAATCGAAAGGGATTAGAATCGCTTTGGAATTTATATTAACCGATGATAGTTGGGAAACCGAGAACAATAGATTAATCGTTTTTAGCTTATTCGGAGTTTGTAATTGCTTTTCCTTTACTGCTTTCTTAATTAGATTTCGTCTAACCCACCCCCCAAAAAAAAAACTGATTTTTCCGCTAATAACAATCCAAGAGTCCTTGTCAGCGTTGGGACATCTTGTTAGTATGCCAAATTGGCGCTGCTGGTCGTTTGTTGTTAAAAAAAAAAATCTGCTGAATTAGTTATGGTTGTTTTGTCTATTACAGATCCTAGTACCTTCCCATGGATAATTATATGCAAAACTAAATGCCTAACAGTGATTATGAGTCGTCATGCATATATTATCCTGATTTTTCTGGTTTAATACACTGGTTGCCAAGGTTTAGTGGTCTTGCAGGCGAGAATCCGCAGATGCATCTAAAAGAATTCCAGGTTGTTTGCTCTACACTTTTGAGACTTGAAGGAATGACGGAAGACCACATCAAGATGAGAGCCTTCCCATTCTCACTTCAAGGTGCTGCGAAGGATTGGTTGTATTGTCTTGCCAAAATTCCATTTCAACCTAGATTGATTTGAAGGAAGTCTTCCTTGAGAGATACTTTCCTGCCTTCAAAGCTGCATCAATCAGGCGAGAGATAATTGGTATTAGACAAGTCTATGAATCACCTCAACAACAACCGATGGCACCACCACAGAATCCTCCCCAAGTGACCACCTCTGCACCTCTGGACCTTCACTAGAGGACATGATCAAGCAAATGGTCGACAACAATCTCGGTTCATTTAGAAGCAAATGCTAGTATTCATACCTTGCAGACACAGATTGGTCAGTTTCAGTAGCGAGCGGATGCTAGTATTCATACCTTCTGCACACGCATTCAACACTTGCCACTTTGATGAATGCCATGCAAAGCAAGTTCAAGGATCAGAACCTTTGACTAAGGAAGTTGAGAGGAAGAGATGAATGGAGGACATTGTTGACGAATCTGGACAAGTATACCCAATCGTGCAAGTAATACTGTGGTAAGACCGGTTATCGTATCCACTGGGATTGGATGTCAAGTACCAATTCACAAACTCAAGAACTATCTAGACTAAACTATTTATCCAGAGAAATTAAAACAAGCATACGAAACGTAATTATATCTTTTTGTCTTTTTGGGGACTTTTAACATACCCTTGGAGTGCAGAAAAGGATATGTTGGGACTAGACTTCACCAAATCTCTAACTCATGCACTATTAGGACTAGATACCTCCCATTCATGCTTCAGATATTAAAATCAATCCACTAAACTACTCAAACCCCGATTCCTCGGATGGCAAGAGCCTAAATCCACTAATAGACCCTAATTCCTTAGGTGGCCTAGATTAATGAATTTGCATTAAGATTAGGGATTACGCGATTACTAATAAACCTAGTTCCATTCCCAGATACAAGGCTTACTAGGTGATTAAATTCAGTTCGGGTTCTGATACGAACGTCCCCATTGCATACCAAAACACAAATCGAGTCATGGGGGTGCTAGCCACAACAAGCATTAAGCACAGAAAATTAATCACTAATATGAAGACATGAACATAGATTAATCAGTCAAGGCAAATACATAATAATAAGTTTGATTACATCTAATCCCAACAACAGGGATTTAACTACTCATACACAGAGAAAACCAAACCAGAGAAATAGGAGAAGAGGAGAGAAAAGGCTCCATGTGAGCTTTCCTTCTTCTTCAAAGCAACCCCTCTTGGCTCCCTTCTAGGGTTGAAACCCTAGCCCAGCCACAGCCTCCAAGTGCCTCCAAATGCCTCCCTCTGGACCCCTTCAATTCTGCCCTAAAACAGCAACTTATACCAATCGCGATGCGCTGGCCATGAGGCGAATGTATCTCTCGCGAGGCGAATATTAAACTTTTCGTCTTGAGATTGGAACTCTCGTGGCGAGAGTCTGTTTCGCGACGCGAGACCGAAGAAGTTGCATTTCAATATGCCCGTGAGGAGCATCGTGGCCCGGGCGTGATGGCTTCGGTTTCCGGTTCGCTAAGGCGAAAACAAGGTTCGCGAGGCGAACCAGAAAGGCTTGCATTTTCTGCAACAGTCAGCTTTCAGGGTCGCGAGGCGAATCCAGCCTCGCGGGGCGAATCTCCAGAATTCTGCTTGGCTCAATTTCTTCTCTTTTCAAGCTCCAAAATCATCCAAGCTTCATTACAGCCAAATATGCACAGTTTTCCTTCAATTTCTGCAAAACAACACACAGAAACTGCTTCACCCGTTCCAAGGAAAAATCTAATAAAAATCAAACTAAGAATGCCTAATCAATATGAAAAATGCATGCAAAAGTATATAGAAAATATGATGTAAAATCACACTATCAAATCACCCCAAGCTTATTCAATTGCTTGTCCTCAAGCAATCACTAAGGCCAGAAGAATAAACAGAACATGGATAGTGAACCAAGAACCCGAGCAAATAATCCAAGTAATAGGCATTTCAAACAATTCAGTAAGAGACAATCAATTCAAGTCCAATTAGAGGCTTAGGTTCCTTAGAATCATGTTCTCACTGATTTGGGCATTCTTTCTCACCTGAAGCTCACCCCAAGCTTGTTCCTTTGCTTGGCTCTCTTTTCTCACCTCAAGTGTTTAGGGGATAAGACATTTCACTCAATTTTCCTCAAGGAATGAATCCTACCATAGGCTTGACTATCAACCAAATCTCTACTTTATTAATGAAAACAATTAAGAATCAAGAGGTCTTTCACTTGGTTGTAACGTGGCCATGGGATTAATCGTTAGGTGGGGATAACAAGAAAAGGACATTTCAAAAGGCTATACCAAGTATCAAACATTTCAACACATGACACCTTCTAAAATACCTTCTTGGGTTTTCGATTTATTTTTTTCACCTTTCTTTTCTTTCTTTTTCTTTTTAACTCATTTCTTTTTTTTTTCTTTTTGTAATCCCCTTCTCTAATTTATTTTTCTTTTTCTCTTTTTTTTTCTTTAATTTGGAGAAGGGGAAATTTTTCAACTCAAGAGAATTATTTTTTTCTGATTCTTTTCCCAAACTTTTTCAACTACCTTTTTCACCCTTTTGTAATACTTTAGAAGGTCCTTATCAAGCATCATTCAACAATAAATTTCAAGGTACCAAGAAAAGCATTTTTTCATGTAGGCTCAAAATTGGGCAACTAAGGAGTAGCATTTAATCATTCAAAGCTCGAAGGCCGAAAAATACCTATTGCCTCAATCATTTTCAAAAATGTTTTAAAAATTTTTAAGTTTCAAAATGGTTTCAAGTCAAGTTCTAGAGAAAGCAAAACAAGAGGAATAACACTCTAACACCAAGAATGGGGTAAAATTTGTGAGTACCCCTTTGGCTCAAAATCTCACATTTTAGTTCGAATCAATGAAAAACACAAATCCACGGAACCATATGCTAATCATCAACTATCCAAGATTATCTCAAACATTTTCATTTGCAGCCATATCACAAGAATGAAAAAATTGGGTTCAACAATTCACTATCTCAATTTAATTGGCACTTAGTTCTCACAATTGGATGCAAAATTCAGGCAAGGGCAATCTAATTGTGTGACATGCAAAGCTATCATGCAAAACTATATGAATGCAACATGCAAAATGCAAATGCAAAATACCCCTACCCCTAAGCTTAAAAATTTACATTGTCCCCAATGTAAACAATCTAGTCAGAGAGGAAAGAAAAATAAAATAAAATAAAAGAAAAATGGAACGGCTTATCGAGGCGGAAGCGGGTGTTGACTTTCATTTCATTTCGAAAAGGCTGAAAGTTGGGTCACGACCTTGATGGGTGCTGACTTTTCTTCTTGTTCTCCTTGCTCTTCCCTCCTTCCTTCTTACCCTGGAATCACTTGGCAATTTTATTAGTAAAAGAAAACTCTTGATCTTCTCAAATTATTCAAGATCTTAAAATCAAAAACAAAATCTAACTAAAGAGAAAGGAAAAGGAAAAAGGAAAGAAAAATTGGGTTGCCTCCCAATAAGCGCTTCTTTAACGTCACTAGCTTGACTTATTAAAAAGTATCCTAGGATCCTCCTCCCGGATCAAATGGTAACTGGAGTGGTGATTGTAGAAGTAATATGACTTTATCCTCTATTCCACCCTGCCATGGTGTGGAAACTCCATTGACCTTTGCAATTATAAACTCACTTCCTCTCGGGTCAAGTGGAATTTTCAAGAGGAAGTGTGACATACAAGTGGAAGGGGCTAACTTACCATTATCCACACATGCATGCAAGCCAACATATTTATCTAATACAAGAAATTCAGCAAGCATGGTGGAAGGAGTGCTTTCCAAATGCCCCGTCTTCTCACTTGTTTACGTCCCAAGGATGCGCGAAAGGTAATCCTCTTCTTGTGGTTCATCTACCACCACCTCTTCATCTTCATTGTGATCCATTCCCACAACCAGATTTTTCTCAAATGCTGATTCTTGTGGCTCTATGGGAATCATACATGGTGGTGGAGGTGGCAAATATGAACAAAAGGTTTCCCAATCCTCCTCGGAGAAGTTATATATAAGCATTCCCGTCATATAATCAACTTGTGGGAGTAACATGGTCCATCAAATCCATGGCGTCTCCCAAACACCCGTTGTCTTCCAAAGCGCGACTTGAGGCTTCCTCATCGGGTGGATAATAAAAATTTTTCATGACTTTCATTCAACTTGCAAAAACAAAACTCAAACAAAAAGATCAAATATATACAGAAAAAAAAAAAGAATAAAAATGTCTAAATTAGTTGCCTCCTTTGTTACTAATGATATTGGCAAAACCAATCCCCGACAACGGCGCCAAAAACTTGTTGACGAATCAGGCAAGTATACCCATCGTGCAAGTAATACTTGGTGGTAAGACCGGTTATCGTATCCACGGGGATTGGATGTCAAGTACCAATTCACAAACTCAAAGCAACTATCTAGACTAAACTATTTATCAAGAGAAATTAAAACAAGCAAAAGAAAAGAAATAAAATCTTTTTGTCTTTTTGGGGACTTTTAACAAACACTTGGAGTGCGAAAAGGATATGTTGGGACTAGACTTCACCAAATCTCTAACTCATGCACTATCGGGACTAGATACCTCCCATTCATGCTTGAGATATTAAAATCAATCCACTAAACTACTCAAACCCCGATTCCTCGGATGGCAAGAGCCTAAATCCACTAATAGACCCTAATTCCTTAGGTGGCCTAGATTAATGAATTTGCATTAAGATTAGGGATTACGCGATTACTAATAAACCTAGTTCCATTCCTAGATACAAGGCTTACTAGGTGATTAAATTCAGTTCGGGTTACGATACGAACGTCCCATTGCATACCAAAACACAAATCGAGTCATGGGGGTGCTAGCCACAACAAGCATTAAGCCACGTAAAATTAATCACTAATATGAAGACATGAACATAGATTAATCAGTCAAGGCAAATACATAATAATTAGTTTGATTACATCTAATCCCAACAAATAGGGATTAGCTACTCATAAACAGAGAAAACCAAACCGGGAGAAATAGGAGAAGAGAGAGAGAAGAGGCTCCATGTGAGCTTTCCTTCTTCTTCAAAGCAACCCCTCTTGGCTCCCTTCTAGGGTTGAAACCCAAGCCCACCACGACCTCCAAATGCCTCCAAATGCCTCCCTCTGGAGCCCTTCACTTCTGCCCTAAAACAAAGAACTTATACCAATCTGTGCTGCGCTCGCTCGCGAGGCGAATAATGTACTCTCGCGAGGCGAATATTAAACTTTTCGTCTTCGGGATTGGAACTCTCGCGAGGCGAGAGTCCTGTCATTACGACGAGACTCGAAGAAGTTGCATTTCCAATATGCCCGTGAGGAGCATCGTGGCCTGGGCGTGATGGCTTCCGGTTTCCGGACTCGCGAGGTGAAACAAGGTCGCGAGGAGGCGAACCGGAAAGGCTTGCATTTTCTGCAATGTCAGCTTTCCAGGGTCGCGAGGTGAATCCGGTCTCGTGGGCGACTCTCAGAATTCTGCTTGGCTCAATTTCTTCTCTTTTCAAGCTCCAAAATCATCCAAGCTTCATTACAGCCAAATATGCACAGTTTTCCTTCAATTTCTGCAAAACAACACACAGAAACCGCTTCACCCGTTCCAAGGAAAAATCTAATAAAAATCAAACTAAGAATGCCTAATCAATATGAAAAATGCATGCCAAAAACTTGTTGGACGAATCTGGTCAAGTATACCCAGTCGTGCAAGTAATACGGTGGTAAGACCGGTTTATCGTATCCACGGGGATTGGATGTCAAGTACCAATTCACAAACTCAGCAACTATCTAGACTAAACTATTAAACAAGAGAAAGTAAAACAAACAAAAGAAAAGGAATAAAATCTTTTTGTCTTTTTGGGGACTTTTGACAAACACTTGGGATGCAGAAATGATATGTTGGGACTAGACTTCACCAAACCTCTATCTCATGCAATATCAGGACTAGATACCTCCCATTCATGCTTTAGATATTAAAATAAATCCACTAAATTACTCAAACCCCGATTCCTCGGATGGCAAGAGCCTAAATCCACTAATAGACCATAATTCCTTAGGTGGCCTAGATTAATGAATTTGCGTTAAGATTAGGGATTACGCGATTACTAATAAACCTAGTTCCATTCCTAGATACAAGGCTTACTAGGTGATTAAATTCAATTCCGGTTATGATACGAACGTCCCCATTGCATACCAAAATACAAATCAAGTCATGGGGGTGCTAGCCACAACAAGCATTAAGCACAGAAAATTAATCACTAATATGAAGACATGAACATAGAATAATCAATCAAGATAAATACATGATTATCAATTTGGTTACATCTAATCCCAACAACAGGGATTTAACTACTCATACACAGAGAAAACCAAACCAGAGAAATTGGAGAAGAGGAGAGAAGAGGCTCCATGTGAGCTTTCCTTATTCTTCAAAGCAACCCCTCTTGGCTCCCTTCTAGGGTTGAAACCCTAGCCCAGCCACAGCCTCCAAGTGCCTCCAAATGCCTCCATCTGGACCCCTTCAATCCTGCCCTAAAACAGCAACTTATACCAATCTGCGATTCTGGCTCGCTCGCGAGGAATGTACTCTCGAGGCGAATATTAAACTTTTCGTCTTGAGATTGGAACTCTCGCGAGGCGAGAGTCTGTTCGCGACGCGAGACCGAAGAAGTTGCATTTCCAATATGCCGTGAGGAGCATCGGGGCACTGGCGTGATGGCTTCGGTTTCCGGACTCGAGGCGAAACAAGGTTCGCGAGGCGAACCGGAAAGGCTTGCATTTTCTCAGAATCAGCTTTTCGTGGTCGCGAGGCGAATCCGGTCTCGGGGTGAATCTCCGAGTGCAGCATGGCTCAATTTCTTCTCTTTTCAAGCTCCAAAATCATCCAAGCTTCATTACTGACCAAATATGCACAGTTTTCCTTCAATTTCGCAAAACAACACACGAAACCGCTTCACTGTTCCAAGGAAAAATCTAATAAAAATCAAACTAAGAATACCTAATCAATATGAAAAATGCATGCAAAAGTATATAGAAAATATGATGTAAAATCACACTATCAGACATCCACTTCGCCATGCTAGAGGATGATGAAGAACCTTTGGAATTAGATGATTCTATTAATTCATATGCATGTGTTGAAAGTGATGGGATGGATGAATTGTGTGTTGAATTTCCGGACATTCAAGCCTTTTCGATTCAGTTTGTTGTACTATATGTACTGATTATACTAACGCTAACCCTTGTGTGGTGTGTCTTTGAGATTTACGCATGTATAGCAGTGATGGATTTGATAGTGCAAGATATGAAGATCGTGCGAAGTTGAAGCGGCGCCAGAGATCCTCGCTACCTATTTGCCACCTCCCACCGTGGAACAACCGGGCAATGGAGTTCAAGCCTCGCCGGAGAGACTGGATTTTGCACCATGGCTAGTCCAAGGGGTTGAACCCCAATTTTATTGGGAGGACTTTGTTGACAAGATTAACAAGGAGGTCATCTTTGACCCAAGAGGGAGTGAGAAGTCCGCCGCACTTGGCGAGGTCACCATAATTGTCAAGCACCCAGTCATACTTATGCTGCATGCCATGGGATCCGGGAGGATCATATTGCAATTTGGGCATTCCGTGGCCACTGTATCACAGACAGTGGGATCCCGATGGAACCGCCTCCATGAGTTTTCTCTAAACCTTTTCCTTTTTAATTATCCTTGCTTTGTTTTTGTTTTGTTTTCTTTTAGCTCTTGAATAATTTGAGAAGATCAAGAGTTTGTGTGTGAGTCTTCTGTCAGCAAGCTTGATTGGGTTTTGATTGAATTTTGCACAGATTGATTGCATGTTATCTTTGATGACTTTTCCCCTAGGTTTTGAAATTGAAATTTGATTCCCATGTGAAGAATTGAAAATTGAACTTTGAGATATTATGTTATGATTGCATGATTTATGATAAGTTTGGGGTGAAGGGGTGCACACACTAGGGATAGAATCTCGGTCAAACAACTTGCAAAATTGTCCGAGTGAGGATTTGAGCCTCCAACATGTTTTTAACTGTGTGAATCACTTTTAAGTTGCACTTTCCCGAATTTGCTTGAATCTCTTCATGGTTTGCATGCTTATGTGTTGCATCAGATGATTTAGGCAATTTTTCTTTGAATTAGCGACTTGGTCTAAAGTGAATCATCCCTGATGCATGTTCCCTAGTTAGCCCCGTTGAGCCTAATTAGCCTATTGTTTCTTGATGACCTTATATTATGAGCCCAAAATCTGGAAAAACCATGTTAACCCGATCTTAGGATTAGGAGAGCATGGAAGCTTAGCAAGAGAAGGGTTGTAAAAAACTAAGTTTGGGGTGGCTACAAGGATGTGACATGTCATTCTGGGGTGAGAAAAAGAAAAAGAAATAATAAAAAGGTTGGAGCCAAAGGGCAAAGAAAAATGTCAAAAAAAAGGGGGGGTATTAAAGGAAAAGGCTGTAGTCGCCCAAAAGCATAAAGGAAAATGGAAAAAGGAACTTGGGTGGAATTTCGGTGTGTTGAAATGTTCATGCTCTCTTAGTTCCTAGGGACTTAAGCCTAGTACCTTTGTATATCCTACCCTTAGCCAGGCCCCATTACAACCTTTAAAAGACCTTTTGATGTTGCATGCATGTTTTCATGGGAACCATTTTGAGATGAAAATCAAATTCATGGGAAGTGCTCTTAAAAGTGAAATTGAGTGAAAAGTTGATAGCCTAGACAAAAATTGAGCGATTGAGTGAAATGTTAAATGCCCTTGTGAGGAAGGCAATTGTTTGAATTGGGTGATCTTCCTTTTATGTGTAACTTTCCCTAACTTAGATTAATGATTGCTTGAATTACGAAATTCTCAAATGTTTAGAGTAAATGAATGTGGGGATTGCATTGTTGAAAAAGGGGGGGAAACATTGAAGAGAAATTGTTTTGTTGAAATTGCATGAAATTTGTGCAAGGTTGATTGAATCTTTTAAGCTTGCCATGTCTTGAGTCCTTTTTGAGTTTTAGTTTGCTTGGGGACAAGCAAAGTTTAAGTTTGGGGTATTTTGATCAGCCTCTGGTTCGACTAGTTTTTAACTAGTAAGACCATAGGTTTTATTCGAGTTATCTCTCGTTTTCACCCAAATTGGATTAGATTGTCCTCAAGCAACATTTTGAGTCTCTTAAGTAGTTTTATGTTATTTTAGTTGATTTTGAGTCAAATAAAGCACTTATTGCTATTTCATGTTTTCAGGTTCAAAGGGAAGCATTTAGAGCCAAGGGAATGAAGAAAACAATGGAAAAATGCAATTATGGAAGATTCGCCTCGCGAGAGACTACTCGCCTCGCGAGCCTGAAGACCAAGACGAGCGGCGAAGCAGTCACCCTCTCTGGCTCGCCTCGCGAATCATGTTTCGCCTCGAGAGAAATCCAAACATCGAAGGACTGTTCATAAGATTCGCCTGCATGCCGGCGCAACCCAATCTGTATTTATAGTCTGTTTTAGGCGTGAACTGGGTCTTCATCTTCTTTTTCTTCTTCTTTTTGGGTTGTGAGTTTGCGAATTAGGTTTAGGGTTTATGTTTGTAATGGAGAACTAGTATCCTTTGATTAATCTCTTCGTGATTGGTTTCCATTACCACTTGAGGTTATGTAATTCCCATTCATATTGCTTTTCTCTTTCAATATTTAATCTATATGTTCTGTTTGCTTAATTCGAATGTGTAGAATAAGTATTGGTTTATTTCGATGATTGTGTGTTCCTATACTTAATCGTGTTTGCTTAATTCACGTGTGTTCATTCGTGTTTTCTTAATTCACGAGAGCTTCATCCGTTTGCTTAATTCGGAATTAGGAACATATATCTCGTAGTGTCAATTTCGCTTGTTAATTGATGCTACAATCGAAAAGGGATTAGAATCCGCTTAGGGCTTGGAATTTATATTAACCGATGATAGTTGGGAAACCGAGAACAGTAGATTAATCGTTTTTAGCTTATTCGATAATTACTTAGTTTGCACTGCTTTTCTTTACTGTTTTCTTAATTAGATTTCAGTCCAACCCCCCCAACCCCCCCTCCCCCCCCCCCAAAAAAAACTGATTTTCTGCTGATTTTCCACCTAGTGCACACCTCCATTCCCGTTATGGTGTTCCACCCCCATTCTCGTTAAGGTGGAAGTGATCTTGCGAGAACTCTTGATTTTACGTGTATTATATTACCAATACACGGTGTATTATATTACCAATACACAGAAATGTTTTACGTGTATTATATTGCCAATACACGGTGTATTATATTACCAATACACAGAAGTGTTTTACGTGTATTATATTACCAATACACAGATGTCCTTACGTATTATATTACCAATACACTTTTGTCCTTGTGTATTATATTACCAATACAGTTGTGGACAACAACACCTGTACTTGAATCTCACCAACCCGTTTTAACATCTTAGTGCCTTAACCTTCCATTAGAACTTGACACATATTATATGCCATAACACCTCTTTAACATTCCTCATCTAAGTTAGGCACTTCTAAATCATCGTTATCCTCACACCCAAAACAATCATCTCTTAGACAACATATATATCTTTGCTTAAAAATCCACTAAGCATAATAATAAAAAACCAGCGGATCATGCATAACACAATATCAATCAAAATATTCCCATATTACCAACATAGCACAAAATCAATTCAATAAAAGGTAATAAAATCAAATTAACCATCAATAATATAAAGATCAACCTAATGTCAATAAACCTACAATCCCCGAATCGCCATTGGTTTTTCAGAATAGGTTTCCAATGTGATTGTGGTCTTGTCGATTACTCGACTACTAGTAGGGTTTAGGTCGCCCTACACAATTATTATATAATCTACTACTTATCCATTCCGACGATAGGTTGGTTCTTTCCCCCATTTGGGTTATCACCGGACTCCTGAACTCGAAGCTCCTCATTGTCACACCACAAAGTACTAACTCCACCTTCTGCGAAGGTAAGGAGATTAGATGCTCGAAGATGTATACCACGAACGTCCTCATTTCCTCAGTGATGGAAGTCTAAGGTTATGAACACAAAATCACAAGTTAAAATCAAATAAGAACACTAAACCACAAGGTATAGGTTCGGCCAAGACTAGTTCTTAGGGTTAGAGATTCCCGAAAATTATACAACTCATGGATTTATGATTCTTAAGTGATAGAAGTTCATAAACATTGATCATTTAACAAAGTTGAATTAAAATCCCACTAAGTTATACACTTAGGGTATTCGGCCAAGGCTAGTAAAATAGGCTAGCATTCACTAAATTTTCCAATCTCTTAGGTTTACCATCCATATGTATTAAGGGGCTCAAAACCGTGATCATTTTGGAAAAATAAGAACAAAGTATCCTAGGTCCATAACCTTCTAGGTTCGGCCTTCATAGGATTTATAGGTTAGAAATCTTTAAACTTTCCAATCTCTTAAACTTAGCATCCAAATATCTTATGGAACTCAAGTCCATGATCATTTTGGAAAACAATGGAAACTTAAACATTCCAATCTCTTAGACTTAGCATCCAAATATCTTATGGAGCTCAAGTCCATGATCATCTTGGAAAAAGGAAAGTAATACATCCTAGCTTTAATAACATAGAATAAACAAGTTAGAAATCCTTAAACTTTCCAATCTCTTAGACTTAGCATCCAAATATCTTATGGAGCTTAAATCCATGATCATCTTGGAAAACAATGGAAACTTAAACATTCCAATCTCTTAGACTTGGCATCCAAATATCTTATGGAGCTCAAGTCCATGATCATCTTGGAAAAATGAAAGTAATACATCCTAGCTTTAATAACATAGAATAAACAAGTTAGAAATCCTTAAACTTTCCAATCTCTTAGACTTAGCATCCAAATATCTTATGGAGCTTAAGTCCATGATCATTTTGGAAAAATAAAAACTCACACATCCTAGCACCTAAACACTAAGTTTCGGCCATCATAGGATGATGAGGAAAATATTCTTTGTTTAACAATAACTCTTAGGTTTAGAATCACAAGGTATTAAGAGTTCTAAATCCATGATCATACTTGGAAAGTTGAAACATAGTATCCTAGGCTTACTTATTCATATTTTCAGTCATCATAGGAACAAGCTATCAAAACTTTCAAGATTTATAGATTTAAGATCAATGGATAGTTAGAAACTCAAACACATGATCATATTCCAAAAGTTGAAACAAAAACTTCCTAGGTCACAAATGCAAGCATTCTGCCTTCATTGGAAGAGATAGGTAGAGATTTGTGTTTCACACAGCCTCTTAGTATGTTTAAATATAAGTTAATACAAGACTATAGAAAGTGGTTTCAACTCAAAAGGAGTTTTCTACCATTTTAGAGAGATTTTAGAAGTATAAAGCATATAAAGAACACATAAAGCAAACTAAGAAATAAAATATGAAAATTACAAAAATATTCATATGAGAGCATTAACCTTAGTATAATGAAGAACTTTAATGAAGAACTCAAGTGGAAAATGCTAATAAAAATGGAAGCTTTAAGTGTTTGAAGAAAGAAGAAATGGAAGAAATTGAAGAAGTATGAAGATGGATGAAGAAAATGAGAGAATGAAGATGAGTGATGATTATATAGAGGAGGGAGAGGGGAACACGAAATTTTGGAGAGAGGATGAGCTTGGAGAGCAAGTTTTGACCTTGTGCCTTGTTTGGTTGAAGAGGAAAGAGAAAAATAGGTTTTTAGAATATAATATGATATATTTCAAAAAGTCCATCATGACTGCTTTTTAGGAGGTAGCTTAGGCCATACCTCTAGTGAGTCACCCCACTCCCTCATGTCACCTCAAGCCTTTTATGTCTCCTATTCTGCTCCATTTCGTACCCGGTTGCATTTCCGATCGTAATTCTTCCGACGTTTTCACCCGAATAAAATATTATTTTATTTTTGAACGAAAATTTTCAAAATAACCAAAGTTTAAGGAAACATAATAAAAACACTAAATATCTCGTTCACGGGTCAAAATTAGGTTTTCCGCACGATGAAACTTGTACCGGTGAAAGCATAAAACGCAGACTTTTGAATCTGGATTTTCAACCGAAAATTTTACCGTAACCCTCTACCATAAAGTAGACTATGAATATGATTTTATTTTAATCAAAAACACTTTCTAACTCTCAAATTTAAAATATAATTTAATTATATTTTAACCGGTTGAACAACATAATTAAAATCAGGCTGTTACAGTGTCAACCTCTACTTATTGTATATTAGGCTTATGAGAGCCATGTCTTTTTTGAAAAACATTGGTTCTCCACTTAACCCTCTTATGTTAATATGGTATCTATTATGTATATATTTCCTACAAGTACTAATGGCTCTAGTTGATGTACATTCCTCGGGAAGAACAAAAACTGTGATATAATTATTTTGATATGTATGGATGCATGGATATAAGTATGAATGTATGTACAAGTTGTATTATTTAGGTATTCGTTCAAAGTTTTTTTTATGCGCTATGTCTCGAACTAGAACAAGAAAGAGAAATTTTATTTTCCGAAAGAAAACCAGCAAAAGATTTTTTTTTTCTTTGCTAAATATTTCCGCATTTGAGTTAGTACATGTAGCGCCAAGGGAGGCGTTACAATGTTTGGATAAGCGTTTGATAAATTTGATTATGAATGAAATTGATTTTACAACATTGATTTTATAACTGTAACACCCTGTTTTTCACTATTTTAAATAACATAAATGCATATGAATATGTTTATATGATTATTTGAGTTTTAGAAAATTATTTAAAAAAAACCGAGTTTACCACTCAATTGTACTTGAATGTAGAAAGCTGCGATTAAAATTTAGGTTGGAAAGTCAGGTGAAACCTGGCCCGTGAATTTCACGGACAATATATTTATACTGATCAGAAGACCTAATTTTAATTCGTGAGCGAAAAACTTAAGGTTTTTAATTTATTTCCTACGATTGTGTATTTTTAGAATTATTTCATTAAACGTGAAATAATATACGTTTTACGGACGTTATACTCAATCGGGCGAACGACGCATTTAATGTGGCTTAAGGGTATGTTATCAATTTTGGATAATTGCATTTTGACCCCTAAACTTTCTATTAATTGCATTTTGGTCCCTAAACTAGTTTTCATGATACACTAAGTGAAGTGGGCCAATTTCTTGCCATCCAAACCCATTAAGGGCTACGGCCCTAGAGCCCAATTTCATGGCCAAGAATTCATTTTCCATGAAGCCATTATGTGCTCATAAGTTTCCTTGTTAAGCATTAAGCTTTAAGTTAGTTTTAAGCTTCAAAATCAATTGGATCTTGGTGGACTTTCCAAGCCCATTTGCGCAAGGCCCATGGACTCTTGACTTGCTCATAACTTCACGAGGCAACTAGAGCATTCCACACTCTTCTTGAATTTTCCATTATCTTCTCCATTCTTCTTTTCTCTCTTAAGCTTCCATTGTTGATTTGAGAAGGAGCTTGATGATTCTTGCACATTTCTTCATTTCTAAGAGGTAAACCATGATTCTTATCTCCATTAAGCTTCATGTTCTTCATAAAGTTTTTCATTTCAATGCCTTTTTCATTATGTTCATCTTAGTTATTCTTAACTTTGATAAATAATAGAAAATCATAGAAAAATCCTAAAAACGTGAAACCAATTTCTATGTTCCTATTATCATCTCTTCTATCATAATCCAAGAGTATGTTGAAAACCAAAATTTTCTCCCTAATTTCTCATCAAGGCCGAACCTAGGGAAAAAAAGGGTGGAGGAGTTTTTGTTCAAATGTTAGAAATGATCTTGTATTTCATCCTTCTAGCATGTATTCATGTTGAATCCAAGTTGGTTCATCAAACAAAGATCCCCAGCTTCATGAACGCATGAAGGTCGAATCTAGGTTTTTAGAAGTTTGGAAGTTTTTAATTCAAACTTTGTTGATTAATCCTTAATCTATTGTCTTAAGTACTTAGGATCATTAATCCAATGACTTAGGAAATTTTAGAAATTTTTAGCCGCTAAACCCTATGGAGGCCGTGACCTATCATAGAGAATTAGGAGATTTTAATTGTTTGATTAGTAATTATTTGATTGTGATTAATGAAAGTTTAGTGAATTGGTTGTGTATGTGCGACCGGACTTCCGACAAAGTTCATTTAATTCATAGAGAAATCTTCGAGAGGTAAGAGGGGATTACATGAGGGATTTATTCGATGGCTATGTGCTATCAAGTGTTTGTCTGTAATTATTTATCTATTGGTATTTGTTTAAGTTGCTTCAGTTATGTTATTTTTATCTCAGTCGATTTAATTGCATTTAAATTTTTATCTGCAATTATATTATACTTTGTTGTGATGCATGAACTTCCCGGGAATATCTCTGTGATATTATTGTTGGTTGTTGTTTGAGAAGCCTGGCAAAGGGTCGATGCCCAATTCAATCAATTGGATAAAAGCTTTAAGAAGTTTTATAAATTATATTCAATGTTTTATCGGTAAAATATTGGAATATAATACTAATGGGAATTTTTATTTGGTAAAAATAAGGAATTTTGGAAAATATCATTATTTTAATGATTTATCGTTGTAAAGAGTGAACTATAAGTCAACGAGAGGCGTAACTCAATTAAATTATTTTTGTCTTGCTAATTTTTATGTAAGAAATTTTGTAATATTATAAAAAGTTATTTTATGAAATCAATTGTTGAAAATAATTTAATTATGATTTTAGAAAATTATTTAAGTGGAAAAAGCTAAGTTTTGGCTTAAATGACTTTAAAAATGATAATTGACGACAATTTGGAAAATTATCGACGGCAAGTGTTTTGAAATGGCAGTACTTATTTTAAGTAAGTTTAAACCTCAAGTGCCTCATCTTTGTGAAAACTAAGTTTAGTGTTTAAAGGTTTTATTGAAGAATTTCCCATTTGAAAAGATTTTCCGAAATCAAGTGTAACTCAACTGTGTTAAAAGTGGTGTTGAACTTAGTAACTGAGACGTTGGGGTACTAAGGTTCGTTGTGTTATGGACTTGGGGTCCTTTGGACTTTGAGGTCCTGTAGACTTGGTGTCTACTGTATACGTGGTGTATACCGTGTTTAAACATTTAAGATGTTTTCTATTACCACGAACCTATGATTGGTGCATCGGTCTAGAGGTGTCGTGATTGAGCACTCGGACTTTGAGGTCCTGTGTTATTAATGAAAGTTTTAAAGATGTTTAAAACTATGTTAGTCGTAAGCCATTTTGAGCTTCGGCAAGGAAAGATTGAACACAAAGAAAAGTGTTAAGAGCAAAGTGTTTTGCATGCATTTGGCAGACGTGCCCACGGTTCTATGTGTGATTACCTTGAGGCATCCGGTATTTCATGCTACGATTTTCTTCCTTGTGCCACAGTTTGGACAATGAAACCCCAATTAATTTTTTATCACTGTGCCTCGGTGTTGGACAGTGTGCAATGGGTTTCGACTGCGTGCCTTTTTGCCTTGTATGGCAATCGAGCCTGATCAACTCACCACGTGTTGGGATATCCCATGTGATTAAGTGAGAATTTAGATGATGTATATGAAGTGTTCATGCATAGTTTTTCACATGATGATGTTTGGGGTGTGAAACCCATTGATCAACTATTCGCTTATGAATGCTTATGTTGGTATATGTGTATATGTTTTATGTGGTGTCGAGCATGTAGTTGTCGAGTAAAATCCATATATTGGTTTCCCATTCTTGCATGTTTTATTTGTGGTTTCTCTACTTGTGCATATATCTTTACGTCTGAGATTAGATGGACCCGGATATGCCTCTGGACATTCTAGGCTTCGATCGATCATGTTTGATCGCGTACATTACGATGGTGCCTGGGAGATAAACCCTGGGGCACTCAGTGCCACCTATTATGGCCCTAGTAGAGAGGTTATTGGCACAGTAGAGGCAGGACCGCAGTGGAGGACGCATGTTATGGAGACTGTTGAGGTATCTCTACCTCCAATATGGCTATACGTACAGTACTTGGCTGAGAACGGGTTACTTGAGATGCCACCTTAGCCTATCAAGCCGCTTCAGATTGCAGGACCAGCAGTACCTCCTTTTGAGGTAGTTTTCGATGAGGTCGAGGAGGACCCAGATGAGTACTTTGAGGATGATCTTGAGTTCCACCCTCCTGCCGTTGATGATGATGATTCTTTCGACGAGGGAGCGGGAGCAGAGGTATCTTCATCAGATACATCTGCTATAGGTGGGGTTGATCATCATGATCTCCCCAATGGTTTAAGAGATGAAATCATGAATCATAACTCAAAAGTTGAAGCAAAACCCATTTACACATAAACACATAGGTTTCGACTTTCGACCTTGCTTGGAAAAATAGAGAATAAATTTCTTTTGGGTTCATGCCTCTAGATGATGAATATAGACATCAAGATGAGTTCATAGAAATTGGTTTCAAGTCAAATGGATTTTTCTACAATTTTCTATGAATTTTTGAAGATTGTATCATGAACTTTGAATATGATGAAGAACATGATGATTCATGGCTAGATCTTACAAAATGAATGAAGAAGAGTTCATGATTGATCATGGAGAGAAAGATTCTACCTCTTGTTGGTGAACAAGTGATGAGGATGATCAAGTTCTTCACAAAAATACTAAGTGTTCTTGAGAGAAAATGAGAGAAAAGTGAGGAAGATGAAGATTTTGAGCAGTTTCGGTAATTTGGGCATATCTCCTAAGATACTTATCCATTTTTGATGATCTTTGGCTTGTTGGAAATAAGAGAGAAATAGAAACAACTTTCATGTAGAAAGTTTTCTGAGATTCATAACAGAAAAAGGGTCAAAGTTTCTGTGCAATTTCGGCGAGTATCAACACCTATAGGTGTTCTTGTGGTGCTAAAGAGGGGGAGCCGTGTGGGGAGGGTGTTTTGGTCCAAAAAAACAATGGTAAAGCTTTGTAAAAATTATGTGAAGCTAGGGGCAAAATTGTCTTTTTATACCAAAATATCTAATTGCCATAAATGCGCCGTTATGACCATTATGACTCGGATATGATCGTCATAAATGCTCGTCACATCAGTCATCTCAGCTTCGTTGCTGACTCCCTGATTCACCTGACCCAGGTTTTCCTAGAGATATCTCGACGTTTTCGCCCGTAGCAAATATTATATTATATTATATTTTTATGCTAAATTTTTCAAAACTTCCAGTATCGTAGCAAATACAATAAAAACATTATTCATCTCGTTCACCAATTAAAATTAGGTTTTTTGAGCAGTAAACTTTTACTGTCAATGAAAACACATAAAACAAATGACTAGGTTTCCGCCTGAATTTCCAACAAAAAACTTTCCCGTAACCTTATAAAAATAAGTATAACATGAAAATGACCTTGGTTTCCAAAATCATTTTCTAAGTCTCGGATAAAACTATATATTTATATATTTATCACCGATATTAGAAAGCAGCGAAAAGTCGGGATGTTATAGATATAGGAATATAGGATTCGCATTGTTGGGGGCAAATGGTGTCCTTGCAGGCTTGTTGGATTTTCGACGTGGCGTTGGAGGCCAGGGAGGAAGGAGGTTTGGGGAATGGTGGTTGTGATGAACGGCGGAGGAGAGGGTAAGGCAGAAGATAAAGAGGCAAATCCGTTTTGTTTTTATTAATATTTATCAAATTTATATTATTTAATTAATAATAAATTTTTTAATAAAATTATTTAATTATATGTAAGACATGTGTCATGCATAATTGGTCGCCACTTGGCAGGAGTGTGCCACATAAGCAGCTTCCATTAAAATTTGGACGGAAGTTAGACAGAGGGATGATTTTTGCAACATCTCAAATTTATAAAGACCAATTTTGCCAAAAGAAAAAAAAAGTTCACGGACTATATTCACCAAAGTGCAAAAGTAGAGGAACCAAAAGTACATTTTAGCCTAACTAGTATCTAGTTCAATACAAAGTATAGACCAGTGGTTGAATCGATATTGTTGGGCCGGTATGAAGTCTCCATGGGCCATATCTAGTCCAAATGAGTGGCTCGATTAACAAAAACAGAGGATCATATTTCAGTAAACGACAGAGTGTTCATCAAAAAACAAAGAAAACGACACCTAAGAGAGAGTTAGAGTGAGTTGGAGTTTGAAACCGTGAAGCTCAGTTTGTAGCTAGCAACCATGAAATCGCTTCCTTCACCGTGGCTACTGTTATTGGCGTCGTTTCTTTCAATCGATGTCGCTTACAGACCTGGAGACATCGTCCCTATGAGCCGAATGGGTCAATACCACTCTGTTCGTTCCTTCTCTCAAACACACTCAATTTTCTGCGATCTTGTTTCCTTCTGATACGGTGCCGTTTCATCTTTCGTTTTTTTTTTGGTTTTGCAGTCGGGAACTGTGTGGCACGGTCTCATTGGACGTCATTGCCCCATCTTCGCAGTGAATCGTGAGGTCTTCATCATCTGAATTGAATTGATGGATTAGGGTTTTCTGAATTTATTTAAACTATTTTATTATTATTATTACTATTGGTGTTGTGGTTAATTGGTTCTTTTTTGGGAATTGGATTTATAGGCGTTGTTGCCTATACCTATACCCACGGGTTACACAGGGGCTGATGCTTACAAAATGTAAGTTTTTTTTTTTTTGCTTACATTTAGTGTGAATATCTAAATTTCCTGTAAAAAATATTCACTTCCTAATTTAGTCCTTGAAAATTCTAGATGCCGGTCAAATTAGTCCCTTTTAGGATACATTTTAGGGACAATAAGACTATTTTGACCGAAATTTGATGTTTTTGTATATGAATTGAGATTTTTCATTTTTCGCTTTTAGGTGACTAAATTGGGGGTGCATTTTTCTTTTTCAGGAATTTGGGTATCCACTCTTTCTTTTAAGTAAGATATAGGTAGAGGAAGATTTTTTTCTTTTTTTGCAAAAAACTAGTTTTAGGAGAAGTTTGAAGAAAATTGTATTTGATTCAAATGCTCATCGGTGATTCTACTCAAGTACTCAACTAATTGCTGGTGGTGGTAAGAAATTATGTTGGATGCTAATTATGGTTCCCAATCCCATGGCGTACAGTAGGGGTGTGAGTAATTCTGATAAAATGCAGAAAATTGAAGTTATTCTCGGTAGGATAGATGGTGCTTAGGCCAGACAATTAGAAAAAAGTATGGAGAAGCGAAACCATGTGATTGAATTAGAAGCTGTGGAACTTTAGCCACATAAAATTGGTAGTATGCTAGTAAGGGATGGTATGAACGTTAAAGCTGTGAAACATTTGCTCATCACAAGAAACTAAGGAATAGTGGATCATACTCTAACAATTATGAATGAAGCTTTCTGAAATTGCACCAGTTATGCCATATAGGGGAGCACATTGTTGTTATCATGTTAAATGTGTTCCCCCCTCAAAGACTGCAGAAGAAAATGTTTTTATGATTTTTTTTGTTTATTTATCTACAGATCATTTCAAGTTGGAAGAGAAAAGTTTTTAATCCCATGGTTTCTAGTGGTAAATTGAAAAAGTACTGAGGTTCCAATGATCGATGTAGTCCTGGTAATGCTATGTTTAAGATAGGTCATGCACATCAACTTATTGATTTTATCCAATAATTGTACCAGATGATATGGGTTCATGGATGCAAAACAAATAAACAATGGTTTTTTTGTCACTAGCAAATGAATTAATTGCAAATTTTTATGTGATGCAGAGGTATTCGGGAAGTGATTTGCATGGTGTCACTGCCAAAGTTGTGGATATGCCTCATCATTGTATGCAGCTCCTGTCTAATTATGCGCTATTTAATATAATGTCAACATCATTAAGTTCGTTACAAAGATCCTGCTCTGTGAATTGTGACTTGCTTCAGTTTATTACAATTTCCGAATTTTGAAAATGGAAGTGTCATTCTTAGCTTTTGGATGTGACCTTCTGTCAAGTGTTGCTAAATGTGTTGGAAATTTCAAGGATTGTGCATTTAAACAGTCTATGGTTTAAAAGCTTTCGTATTTGGTGTTTCTAAGGTTTATTTGAAATTTGTCAACATTTAACCATTTTAATATTCATTTTCCCTCGTTTTATGTTTTATTGAAGCTTTTTTTCTCTAAATTTTATTTTATGAATAAGATTCAATTATTTCATTTCTCTTATTGTTTGAGAATTAACATTTTGCTCATAGACTTTTACCTGACATTTACAATTTCAAATGTCATTTGACATATTTATGTACTAGTAACTGTACTATAGATTCTTTATTATTCTACAGGACAACATTTAAACGTTATTAAAGAAGACAATTTTTTTACCATTGCCCGAAGTCATTCCGTTTTTTATTATAATTATTGATTATACTTGGGTTGATTGATTTTGAGAATCATGTATTTAATGTTGATAAATCTACTTACAATACATATACTTTAGTGAAACTGATTTTAAGGAACCTGTGTATTCTGTAGACGTTGCCTTCCATAATAAATTAAAAATGAGTTGTTACCTTACACTTTGATAAATGCCAATATCCCATTAGTCAGGTATCGTAAAGAGAAACAATGGCCAATATGATTACTTAAGTTATGCTTTTCTAGCTTACTTTTAGGGCTTTGATTGTGCTTACAACTTTTGTTTTGAATTGACAGATGTTGAAATTCATCCTGAGATTCGTAAGCAATTTTGGGATCCTCAGCATTGGCCAAAACATATACTTGTTAGATATACATGGTTGGTGTTATTTGATTTGTTACTAAATATATTCATATCCATATTTTAAATCACGATTCAAATAGTGAATCGAGAGGAAATTTTTTATTGTGAATCGTAAAATGCATCAAATTGTAAGATTCAAAGGCATAATGAAAAACAGCTTGAAATATATTATATTGATGATGTATAGTTGAATACCATGAACAGAATGCTTAATGTATTATGTTTGAACCTGGAATTGACAAAACAACTTATCCACAAGTCTCAAAACAAAATCATAAGTCGAAACTGAATATTACCAGCAACTCAGATATAAGCTAATGAATAAAAAATCTCAAAACTCATTTGTAATTGAGTTCAAACTAATTATCCTCCTATTCATCAAGACTAATTTCATCAATGATCGGTAACAGTATATCACTATTATTTTTTTCGTCATCTAGAATAACTAATCATGGATACTCTTCCTCTTGAGTATAACTACCATTATCTCTAATGTCTTGTGCAACATTATCTTGTATGCGATTGCCATTTCCTTTATCATTCTTGTTAGCAATGTAATCTTGAATCTGGGTGCCTTTTCCTTTATCATTTTTGTTGGCATTAATATTTTGTGGGCCTAAAAATATACATGTGTGTGTATATATTATTATTATTATTATTATAGAAGATAAATGAGTAAAAAGATAATTAAGCATTGGAATGAACAGTAAAATGTTTTGGATCAATTGTTGACGGATTATAAACTTTCTAATTGCTTATTAGCATGTTTAAAAGATATGATTTAGTCATGTAGCTTCTTAAATATTATAGATTTGAACAAAAAAAAACAATTGCTGGATATGCATTCTGAAATATTTCAGGAAGGAGCATTCAGAGATAGATGTAACTTCAGGTTTTGTTGTTCTGTTTGGTTCAGGTAAATAAATATCTTTCTGGCTATTCTGTTTTTGTAAGTTGTATTGTATAGATATCTTAAATAAAGACAATTTCTTATCAGCTTACGTTACATATCAGTATTTTGTTATTGCAATATTAATGTGTCCGGCAAGTTAAGGCAACTTGAAAATACATGCCCTTTGATCTAACTCAACCCATACATGGCGGGTTGGTTTGGGTTTGTGAGTTGGATTGAATTTAAAAATACTCAACCAGTAGAGAATGGATTGGGTTGTGGGTTAGAACTTTGCTAACCCTAGAACATTTCTAACCCATACAGCCCAACCCAACCCCCAGTTTTTTTAATAAAAAGGGAATTAATGCAGACATCAGTTTTCCCTTCCCCCTTTCATTTACAATTTTTTAGCAATCGATATGCTACCTGTATGGCGCCGTATGATCCATGTAGCCGACCCCACCTAGTGGGATAAGGCTTGGTTGTTGTTGTTGTTGTTGTTGATATGCTACCAGTGATGAAAATGACTTCAATTGGGTTCTTGACTTTAGGTTATGATTTTTGGGATTCATTATGTTAAGTTTGAGAGTTGAGACCTATGTTTATTACAGACTTATGATACTTAGGTCTATAGTTTAACTAACTAATCCATTGACGAGGGGAGTATTTTGGTACCCCATCCCATCCCATCATTTTCCTATGTTTGGTAAGCATGAACATGAATGTGCTTGGCTGCAACACAACCTTGCTTTACTACTACCAGGGTTTGATAAATTTTGTAAATTAGCCTACTTGCATTTTGCTGAGAAAGTGCATTTAAATGTATCCAGGGCTCATGTTGTCTTTCATCCTCTCGATCTACATATTACAATCATCATGAGACACTTTGGAAAGGTACTTTATTTTTGGTTCGAACTTCTAAAAAAAGTTCTTTTTTGTTTCTTTGTCCATGGCCTTAATTTTGATGCTGATGGAATCCCAGATTTGTAAGGGAGACGGTTGTTGACAGCTACATTCCTGGTGGAGTGGTAGCAAAGGTTGAATGATGGATCCCTGATGTCATTAATATGATATGTACATTGTAATATTGTATAAACGAGTCAACAAATGTTATAAAAATAAAATAAAATAAAATGAGTCAACAAAATCAGTTGAGGGAGAGTTCTTGCATTCACCGTTTCTCTTATTGAGGAAGAATGTGACTGCGAATTGGAGTGGATTAATTTTATTCAGGACAACAGTTGTTGAAATGAATAGCAGTAAAAGTCGAGATTGGGTGTAGTACAACACAAAAGGGGAGGTTGGATTTGTAGCAGAATATCATGTTAATGTCTAGGAGAGGGATGGAAAGTCTATACAAGAACAATCTTGGATTAATCCTGTCAACTCAAAAGATCCCTTTCCTGTAGATGAAATTTAAGAACGATCTTCACTTTTTCTTAAATAAGAAAAAGATTTATTTTTGTATTGTTGTTCGGACCTTGGCTTTAGTTGGATCAAATGGTTATTTTGGAATGTTATTCATACGATTCTTGTAAGAAAGTTAATCTATCACTCTTGTAAAAGAAACACCGCATAAAAGTGAGTCACTTGCGAATAGGGATGGAAGGATATGGTTTGGGTAGGGTATTAAACTACCCATCTTCGGAGGCTCTTAGGCCTGAAAAAAATTCTTCATATTTCAACTTGGCCTTTTTAAAACTTCCTAGGCATTTTATTTCCCCCGTTGCTTAGTATGCTTTTATTAGCCAATAAGGTGTTTAACAAAGGATGAGACAATGAATGCAACAAAATGGAATGCGGCAATAAGCGGCTACTACACGATTTCATGCTTACTCCATATGATGGCCTTTATCTCACTCTTATTGGTGACAATAACATTTTGGGAATATCATGGGTGATGGATATTTAGAATGTAATGTGTTTATATACTATTAGGATACGAGGGAGTCATAAGGTGGTAAAGGTGGTTGGGGTAGTGGAGTTAAGGAGTGAAGTGATAAGGAGGTTGAGGGTTCAAACTCCACCCATTAACAAAAATACTAACATTAACATACTAATATTTGCATATGTAAAAAAAAAAACTATTAGAATATGTGCTTTCCAATATTTCAACTGTGCTGGTTAAATTTTCCATTTATACTTTTTTTGGTGCTCTATTTTCCTTTATACTAATATTTGTTTTGTTTATAGGGCCTTAATATCTGTAAGGACATTTGTTGTTTGGACTGAGTCATGCATTGCTACTAAAATCATCTTTTAGTGTTATAAAAGGCGCCTAAAATCTGCTATATATATATCCACTATTTTTAAATGGTTTTGGAGTTGATAAGTGGACAGTTTGATTATTGTTAAAGTTTCAAACCGCTTTTTCAACATAACTTACTTAATACTTTAATTATTATTTTCTTTCCAATAAGGGGCTTAACCCCAAATGATATAAGTGTTTAATTATTTTCCATTGTCGGAGAATTTGCTATTATTATTATTATTATTATTATTATTATTATTATTATTATTATTCCTCTATGAGAGTAGATAAAGTCTATCTTTATGATTTCTTCTTCATATATCCGTAATCTTCAATTTTTGAAAACCATTTCTTCATCCATCCTTCTTTCTCTTTTTTCATTTCCCTCTCCATTCTAATATCAATTCCTCAAAATTATTTCATTCTTCCTCAATATATTTCCATGCTAATTATAAATTATTTGCTCATGTTGAGTAAGTTTTCCCCCATCAAATGACAAGTAATAATTTTCTTTTTAGTAACCATTAAATATGTTTTGTTTAACAGATA
This sequence comes from Sophora flavescens, assembly GCA_030762895.1. Classification (NCBI taxonomy): domain Eukaryota; kingdom Viridiplantae; phylum Streptophyta; class Magnoliopsida; order Fabales; family Fabaceae; genus Sophora; species Sophora flavescens. The sequence continues at coordinate 182,464,798 of CM061064.1, forward strand.
ATTTAAACGCACGGGTACATTACACTAGTATATTAAAAGACTATAAATGTTATATTAAAATATCTATATTAATATGTCATTTCTATTAAAACGTCCATCCATGATAATTTAGACAATGCCCTTTCACGTCAATTGTTCAATCTCCTTATAACATATTTTTGCTCTATATATGAGTTAATAGATTTTCATAGAAATATTAATATGCTTTCATGTAAAACGTTCATATATGTGTGGTATATATTTACTCTTTAGTTATCATGTTTTATTCATATATATTTTTATGACTTAGACATCAATGTGCTTTTGTGTAAAAAAATTATTCCAGTGTGACGTAAATATGTATCTCTATATCTTAACACATATATTCACATAAATTTTTCATTCCCGTGTGATGTAAAATGTAATTTATACATGATTGATATATTTTTACTCTTAGGTTATCAATTTTTATTATTTATATGACTTACGTAGTAACGTGCTTTCATGTAAAATTTCCATTCCTATGTGATGTAGGTATTTACCTCAAAATCTTAATACATTTTCATGAAATTTACCTATAAATTATTAATAACTTAAATTTTTAAATTTGGTGATTTCTATATTAAAGAATTTATATTAAAATATTATTTAAAAATATAAATTTTATATTGAAAAATTATATTAATAATAATAATTTATATGAAAATGTTTATCGAACCTTTCGCGAACCTCCTTAGAGAAATCTTTTATTGAGTTATATTATGTTCGCGAAGAGATTGTATTTAAATGTAATGGATCAATAAGGGAGTGGGTCACCATGAGAGAGTTTGATAAAAGGGAGAAACAAAGAGAGAGAGAGTGGGTCGCGAGGAGAAATAATGGAAAAAATATATGAGAATATCCAAGACAAGGGCATCATAACAGAGTGTATGGAAGAGCTTCAGACTTGGAATTTGCTGTGACAACTACATTCTTGTTTACTAACTTTCCGGAGAACTTCGGTGATGGGGTTTTTAGCAAGTATGAGAAGGGTGAAAGATGTCTATATCCTTTCCAGGAAGAGTAAACAAGGCTACAAATTTGGTTTTGTTAGGCTTGCAGATGTTCAACATACTAGAAATAACAAACGTTGGATAGTAACCAAAAGTTGAGAGTTAATACTCCTAGGTTCCTAAGAGGCCAACAGAAGCAAGCGGCAAGGAGTCATCAAGGTTACTTTGATCCAAATAATGGGAAACATGAGATTATTGGACAACTGTAGTCCATTTTGTTTTCTTCTGTTTTAAACCGAATTTACCATGAAATGGAATTTCTTTATGGTTCTGGCCACTCCTTACTTCATGAAAATAGCTCTTCCAAGTTCCAATCTTGATTTAGTTATATCAACTTATTATACATGTCAAACATACGCAAATATTTTCCTTGAAACCCAATTGAACCTTGACATTTTAATTAAAAAATCATCACTTACCTTGAGTTTAAGCACTTTAAACTGACTAAACAAAAATTACATGAATGAACCTGATCTGACAAAAGAGTATGATAATAACAATCTAATTTTATGGTGTGGAGGCGGCCTTCTTGATGAATCGGCAATGCTAGATATTCTTTTTCTTTCCGATTCTGGTAGGAACACCATGACACACTATATATGCTCCTGTGAGGTAAGGATACCGGGGATTTGAAACTTCACGAGCGTGACCCATGATAGCCCCAACTGTGTGTCTTTGGCAACAATTGTTGTTAGGTCCATACTCTTCTAAGTCGCATTGCGAGCATTCCTTTGATCTTTCTTCCAGCATCTCATCAAACACAGCCTTACAAAACAGAATCAGTTCCCACGTATGGCCAACGATGACTGGAGAACCAGCCATCAGATATGACATGTGGATACCATTCGGTGCATAGATCCCTTGTAAGGTTAAGGAACCACTACGGCATCCCATCAGAACTGCAGCAACACATTTCTTAGTTTTAGAATCTTGCTTCTGGAAATGTACCGTTCTCCTGTGAAGAGAAGACACATTCAATCACCCTTATAAATAAATATAAATATAAATATAAATATATTATATATAGTAGGACCCACGGGGAATGACAAATATATATATCATATTAGTGGTAATATCTAGTGAGAGGGCTCTTCTTCTATGAGAGTGAAATGGATGAATTTTGGCCATACAACCATACATGGATAATTAAGATTGAAAGTTATTTAATGGTTATATCACCACTTAAAAAAGTCACGTGACTTTATGTTTTAATCTTAACCATTCAAAGTTTAATCTAATGACTATGATTCACCCCTCTTACTCTCACATAAGAAGAGTATTCTCACTTTATATGTCTCCATATTATATACATATTTCCCCCAAGCTTTACCACTTCCATGCCCATCATACATAAAAAGGTCATGACTTCCCAATGCGGCTGCCAATTCTTTGGCGGTGGGCGCAAAACCTGCCTCTCCCTGTAACAAGATGAACAAAGAAGACATTAATATTTACTAGCCTTGTAGATAAAACAATTAGCAGGAATACACAAATATCTGCTGTAACATTTCTTCCCTTGTTTTCTTATCAAATTCAAACAGATAAAATACCTCCAAGTTTTTAGCTTTGAAATAAGGCTGAAGCCCAAGTTGCACTGTAGGGAGACTCGTATATGGATTTATTAAATAATAAGCATCCTGAGGATCTATAGTTAAAAAAGGGCACTAAATTCCTCCACACTTGCTTCTTATGGTTGATGCCTTTATCAAGAACAGCAAGGATGCTGCTAAGTGAAGGCATGCGATATACCTCCTGGTTCCTTAGGATGGGCAAACTTTCCCAAGGGAGCATCTGTGGCAGCAGTATAGCTTGTTATTGAAGTTGGTATGAATGAATAAACCAAATACATATTAGACAGACTACGTGTTAAACCAAAAATATACAAATACAATCTGTTAAATAATGTTGCTTCGAATGTGAATTATAAAGCACATGTACATCGATTAATGATCTGAAAGAAATAAAAACCAATGCCCATTTTTACACTGAATGCGAAAAAGTAGAAGCTAAATGATGTAATTCCAAACAGTACAACTTAATGATTAATAATATTTCATAACTACATAAAAAGTAAACAAGCCAGAAACAATTCACTTACCGCCACCTCATAATCCAACACAAGTATTATAGGCTCTCTTTTTACAGAACCCTCCACTTCCAGCATATTTAATGCCTCATTTAATTGTCCAACCTCAACCTCAGATGGCTCTCGGGATTCATTGGCTGCTTTTAAGAATATCCCACTCATTCCTTTATCACAGTGGCCTACTTTAGCAATGTAGCAGTCTTTGTTTACGCATAGATCTGAAAACAATGTTTCTCTTTCATAATATTTGGAGGCTCCAAGAATAATCTTAAGAAGGTCCTCATTAACATCCAATTTCAATGTAGATATTAGATTGTTAAGCACTGAGTCAAAAATTTTGCAATTCACCCATTCTCCAAGAAGCAGCCATTTCCATGAACCAAGCCACGATCTTCAAGGTTCCTGTTAAGGTAGATGAGAGAAGAAATAAATAGAAAGTTAGAGACATAAAGGAAATCCTTGGAGGCACATCAGTTTTGCTCAAGTAGAAATAAAACTTGTTGAATGGTGTCTCAAAATCAGTTGCAAAGCCTTTTGAAGCATTCGGTTTTTTGTTAAAAGTTAGTAATGCAGTTACAACTAACTTGGTGCAGCAAGCTAATGGAGCACGTGTAGGGGCCTTGGTGATTTGATCACTTGTACTTATCAGCTTAGGCATTAGGCTAATGGTAATGTAATGTGAAATAGAATCATTCATGTAATTATCGGAACTTGTGAGCCAAAGAAATAGAGTGGTGAAAGGTTTGGGATATTTTTGTTCTGTTTCTCAACAATGTATAGCAATGGGCCAGGGTTTTGTCTATTTGCACTAGCTTGATCTTGTACTTAGTTTTCTTTCATAGTGGATATCTTTGCTCCCTACCCGTGAATGTAATCCCCACCGGCCGAACCACGTTAATTGTTGGTGTTCAATCTTCTTCCTTAATCTCTCTTTAATTGTTCAATTTCGTTTTCTGGTTTTGTGCTTGTTGTTGTGTTGTTGTTTTTATGTTTTGTTTGTTATGGTGCAGTGAGTCCACTTACAAAACTTGCAGTAGAAATATAGAATTGTACCTTGCATCTCCTAGATAAATGTGAAAGAAATTGGAAAGTAAGATGAGTTCCAATTGAAGCTTGGTGGAAATATGAAGACCAATAATTTTCACCCAAAGCTTTGCTATCAGATGACAGTGAATATTGCTTTCCTGTGGCAGAAACTACATACATCACAGCAAGTAATTTAGACACCTGTTGCAATATCATTAGCACACTAAGGTCATAACCTGCTCGATTGATAAAATAATAGCAATGAAGGTGAAGATCAAAAAGCTGAAAGTCATGATTAAGCAACTTTACTTTACATGCATTTGCACTCCATAAAATAGCGCAAGCTAGCAAGGTAATTATAAAAAATAACTCAAGTATATCACAAACTATTATATCAATTTTTTGATGTTCTTAAATTTTGAATTTATCTATATTCTGTAAACTGGATACTTTCTACAACCCATGTGGGTTGTTACGTTGGGAACTGCTAAAGTTTCAATTATCAACATGAAAGAGGATAGATACATATATATGGAATGTGGACTTCAACTACCACAATAGGGAGTTCTTAAAGTCCAAGATATATGTTCTTCAGATTCAACTTTGTTTCATGCTTTGAGAGTTGTCAGAACAAGTAGCAACTAAGGAGTTCATAATTATGAAACTATACCCAATCAAAAAAAAAAAAATTAAACCAATTAAGCCAAAACTACCACAAATAATAACAAGAAGATATAGAATATGACCTTTTGCAAAACTACAGGAACCTCACGAGAGAGCACAAAGGCTTGCATCAACCAAGAAGCTAGGCATTCAAACTTGATGGAAGATGGATCACAGAAAATGTTACTGTAGGGAAAAACCAAAATGTCCAAAGTATATGAAAGTTAGTTATAAAATGTTATGTTTCCAAAGCAGCAACGCACCGAAGCTTCATAAATATAGTCCATGTGGAGATACAATTGTAGGAGTACAATAAAGCAAATATTTACAATCCAATAAAGATTTCCACAAGAGCATAATGTATCTGGCTGATTAAAAAATTAAGTGTATTCTAAAAAATCAACGATTTTATACAAGATTCAGGTGCTTTTCTTTTATCACAATATGATCCACTAATTATCCGTCAACAACTATCAATTCTGCACTTTCTCGATAAACTGCACATTGCACTTAAATCATTTTCCAAGTCATAATATGTGGAAATAAAATGTCATAGACAATCAATAGTGAACATGCAGGAAAAGTGATAAAAATAAAGAACATTCCATAAAACATCTCAACAATTTCAAGGGAAATACGTTTATAACTAAAACCTCATTATTGCAATCTAGAGGATACTCCTTGTTAACCAAGCACATTTATTTGAAAACCGAAACAATTTCAGAAAACACGTCATAAAGTACTGTATACATTGTCAATTTGTTAGTCACTACTATACATTATGGCTTAACCAAGAGATGAGCTAACAACAAAGCATGTTTTGGAGGTCAATGTCTGCCTATAAATATGTTTTCCCCAAAAAATAAAGCAAGCATCGATGTATGAAAGATACTAGTTAGCACAAATACCTCATAGAATGGTAACACTTCAAAGAAAACCAACATATGTCATGGAATAACTCTGCCCGCTAAATAGCAAACACATCCTCCGGGATCTCCTTTACAACCAAATGGCGAAAGTGATGTAGAGGAATAGATGAAAATGATTGGTGGAACGGGTTTCTGGCAACCAGAACTGAAATGCTTCTTCGAAGACTTTTATGTGCTTCATCCATTTGATCAAGATTTTCAAAAATTTCACTGTGAATGAACAATCATATTAGTAAAAGAAAGAAGCAAACAACTCTACCATAAATAAATCAAGGTTCAAACCTCAAAAAGGAGGGAAAATTTCTCAATTCTATAATATAAAGCAAGTTACATGCCAACTTGTGTGCACTTCCACATTCCTGAAAGTCTGCAATTACATGAATGCAAATATCGCCCGATTTTATTGGCAAGCTAGGTATGAATCAACTTTTAATCTAGTTAAGTTATAGTTTATGCTTGGAAATTACTCTGCCTATAATCAATCAATTCACAATGATTGCTGCTACTCAACCTTACCTATACAAAGAATTATAACCCCTATAAACACAACAATAATAATTAACCCAATACCCTGTTGATCAGGGTAATAAGGCATCAGAATAACAATGATGGTGCCGACCCCATATTTCAATTGATACAAAGAAAACATTCATCAAGCTCTTAGTAACTTCTCTAACAATCAACACTAGATTCCACTAATGTTACTCCCTATGTTGCAAACACAGTAACTTCTCAAATTTTGATTTGAAAATACTTCAAAAATATTACAGAACATGAACATGCTAGATGTTTTCCCCCTTGATATCATGTATAATTGTCACAAGTCATAAGCATTGTCATTTTCACAAAAAGCAACACTACTCCCAACATGGTAAAAAGAATAAGGTTGACCATTAAGAGTCTAAGACCACCCAAGAATTAAATCTAGGAATAATAATCCAAATAAAGGGCCTTTATTTGATTACCTTTGTATACGGGTTAGAGTATCCCTAGCACTCTATTCAATATACCTTTTGTTTATCAAAAAAAAAAATTCAAATAAAGGGATGTAATGAAGAAATAGTATCAAGAAATACACAGTAAATTAAACCACACCCAGACTTTGAAGTATACAACAGAAATAGATAGTCAATAATTTAAACAGAAGATGTTATCCCAATATTATTTTCAGGTCAACATTCCTAAGAATAAAACTCATCCTTTCAAACAATTCTTCCAATACACATTTTACTCCGGATTAACTTTGTAACTCTACAACAATCTTCCAAACATGCACATACTCATATTCCATGCATGAATCATATTATCCTTTCATCTTGTCACAACATGATCTAATTAAGGATTGGTTGGGAAGGCATTAATCATGATTTATCAATGTGAAATGTTTGCATTTACACAAGTAAAAGGCAGAAAATATGAAATGCCACTCATACCTAATTGACTGAGTAACTTCATTGAAAGTTTCCTTCGAACAAACTCCCATTTAAGAGCAATAAAATCATCTAGTGACCAAGATTTCACAACTTCGGATGAATGACAGAACCTATTCCAAGATTGTCCACATGTTCCTATCTGATAATATCATAGGTGACAATAGACAACACAAGGTAGGATGATCATTCTCATCTCTCTCAATCTCATTCTTGTCCTTAACACCTTTACAATGAATGTATGCATACCATATGATATAAAATCAGTAGGAAAAAGTAAACTTCAACAGAAACATGCTGAATATTATAAAGTAAATGCTTTGTAATGCTACCTTCACCCAGGTCTTCACAACAAGTTCGGGAGCTGGAAGATTCTTTGAACGATCATTAACGGTGGACCATGTATTAAGAAATTCAATCAATTTCTTTCTCACCAGATGGTGGTTGATGCCGTTAACAATATTTAAATGTTGAGCACTTCTTTTGTAAATCTCCAATACAACTTCTTCAAAATTTGTATTACATGGAAGACAAACCCACAGTGCTTTACAACACAAGCTTAGAGCATCCAAGCCCGTAGTGATGCATCGGATGAGAATAATAGTAAAATACTAGACCTTTCATAGGAAGCAAGGTGCCATGGTAAAGTTAGAAGGCCTCATTTCTATTACAAGCAAAATGAACTAAGCGGCGAGACTTGATGCACTCCACGAGTGATGAATACCATTCAAAAAAGAAATAACCTTATGTTTCACCCAATTATACCGCATACACCATATTTCTGTTTCAAGCAAAAATTAGGCGATCAGATCTTTTTAATTTCTTGGCTAACACCAACACCCCTGCCTGAAGATTATCTATGCATACATCATTAATATTTCCTGGCACAAGACCCATTTTCTCCCCCACCACCTACGGCTACTAAACTGGGTGACTGTGAAAATAATAGTGTACAAGAGCATGTCCACATATATGACAATTGATAATAGTGAATAGCGAACATTTAATCAAATAGAAAGATATATATAGGCCAACATGCAAAACTCCGCTTAACCAAAATAATTTGGATATACCTTGCTTTAGAAAGAATAAGTTGACAAAGTACATGAAACATGTCTTCATTAGTGGAAAGCATAGTCACAGCAGAAACATCATTCTTTTTAGATACAAACTGTTTCCATTTGAATGGTGTAGCAATCGTACAACACATAAATAATAATGCATCTATGTAAGAAACCTCCCAATCAGAAGCTGACAAATTGCATGAATGACTAAACACGGATGCTTTTAGCAGTATTTTCTCATAATATTTGTCAAATGTTTCAAGAATGGGTTCAGGCGATTCTTCGTTCCGATCGAAGAACCAACCCAACAACATAGAGCCCTAGTATTGAATCAATGATTGGCAAAACCTGCCAAACTACTTCAGTCAAAGTGGGATACAAAATGGATAATATAGCTGCATAAATAAAAAGTGCAAACAAGAAAGCCTTGACGAAAATAATTAATACCTCTTTATATTGTTGTGATATTTCTGTGAGGAATGTTGCAAATTCATGACCAACATCGGTATCCTTACATATATCAACACAATGACTTACAACTTTGACAAACTCTATTCCAAAAGCTTTGTCTGTATATTGAAAGGTATAAATATACTTGATGAATATAAGAATGAAACACTCCAGCAAGAAAATACTAACATTATTATTTATGTGGAAAACAAACTAAACTATTAACTGAATAACAGTCTCACACGAAAACAGTATATATATTACCTTGTCCTGAGGCAGAGGTGCAATGGTCGTCAGTATGCTCCTGACATACTTGTAATTTCCCAGTTTGAAAACTGAGGAGCATATAGTAGTTGCACTCTGCATTTAAAACTTTACGAGGATGACTATATGAGGATGGTCAGTGAAATATTACATATCCAAAAGTTAAGAACTAGGTTACATTATAAACTTCAATGCCTTCAATGCCATGTTTCATTTTCTCCTTCAAAGCCCCACAGATGAAACTATTCTTCAAATCCGTATCGGTGATTGATGTATTCTCCCATAAATCACTTGCAAACTTGAGTACCTCATCTACTAAGGCCAGGTGTGCCCTCCTGTTATTGTGGCACCTGAACCTGAATAATATGTATAAGTAGGAATTAACATAGTCCATAGCCAAAAAGAAAAAAGAAATTAATAATGAAAAGTGAACTACCTGATCCAATCGATTGCTCCACTCCACCAATCGTTCAAACATCTAAGTTGTTCATTAGTGCTCTTTGGTGCAATATTGAACAACATCACATAGATATATATGACATGGTAACACATCTCCTCGGGAGGCGTAAGTGGTGTCAGCCTCATAAGCAAAGCTCTCCCCTGGGTTTCGATCTCCTCGACATGCTCGTGAGCCTCTAAGCACCTCATGAAAGAAACTCGCGGTGGCAACCAGTACTTGACCAATTTAGAAGTCTGATGAAGCGCCTTGTCTACGTAATCCAAGCAAAGCCGATACACTTTGAACAATTCGGCAACCATGTCGGGGTTGTTGAACTCTGCAGGCTTAGTGAGACGTTGGTCGAGAATGATAAAGGAATTATTGAAGAATTCCTTAAAACGAGCATAGAGATTTTTTTTGGTGGCATTCTTACGCGTGAACGGTTTATGGTTCTTCAAGTATTCTTTGAACATGTCTCCGATGCCTGTGAGGTCTCAAGAGTCGAGCTTTGCGAGGAGATCCTTTTCAGGGGAGTTAGATTGCTCACTTGAACTCATGGGGATTTATTGATTTCTTGACCTACAAGCAAGAGGAGACAAGTTAGTTAAAATAGTCATAATGATTACATAATTATTATTACAAGTTAATTGGTGTTAAAAGTGCCGCACATTTGTTGAAGTTTCTAGATTAGCCTATGAAAGAATTAGATTTTTTTTTTGATAAATCAAAAATTGTATAGAAAGAGTACATATTGTACTCAAAGTAATACAATACTACCAGTTTGGGTAGCAAGCGCTGGTTACACATTGTATATCAACTATCCATGACTTTCCCATAAATATAACAACCACTACTCCTTACTTATAACAGACCTACACCTCCAGGTAATATACTTGGACTAATTACAAAAAATATGCCAAGACAAACATCAGCCCCACTAAGCATCCTACTGCATCTGTATCTAAACCAAAAAAAATTTGATCATCCATGTAACACCCTAGTTTTTACACCTAGGATTAATTATTTTATTTGGATGTTTATGTTTATTATGTTATGTGGTTTGTTCTGAATAATTAAATTACTTTTTTCAAATTATTTTATTGGGTGTGTTAGCACTGACTTATTTCAATGAATGCACGTTTAATAGACAATAATTTACGTTATTGTCACTATTATACCAGTACAGAAAAATATTTTAAGTAATGTGATTAAGAGAAAAGCATTTTCATATTCTCATTCTATTTAATTTTAGAGTTAAAAATATTTTGGTGTGACATTTATCGGAGATTAAATTTTGGACTGAGTATTTTCTTAGTTGATCAGTTCAATTATTAATCTTTACTCTAACTTGAATTTCGAAAACATATCTTTATCAACCTTTATTTTTAGAATCCAAAAAGTAAAAACATGTTTATTTTAGGCCTAATATTTATCACTCATTTTGTACCTATCACTAAGTAACTAGTTTAAAAACTCATTTTCTCTCTTTTCTCTCTCTCTCTTTCTCGACGCTATCTCTCTCATTTTCTCTTTTCTTTCTCTGCTTCTTTCTTCTTCTTTCTTCTTTCTTTTTCTTCTTCCTCCTCAACTTCATCTTGCTCCACCTTCACCCAACCACCTACCACCGCACTAGGAGCCGCGCGTCGCCCCAAGGAACCAGCCGGTTGCCGTTCGTTGATGGGAGGAAGCAGCTCGCATATCTGCACCCGTTCCTCGCCACCGCTGCTGTTGTCTCGCGTCAGAACCGCCACCCACCGCCGTTCCCAGCCGTGGTAAGCACCCTAAGCCGCCATTAATAGTGGTTCTTCACCTATTTATGATATTGAATATTATTTTCTTCTTCCATGAGGTTTAACTCTTGTTTTGTTGGACCTATGGTGCTGTCCAAAACACACCGCCGCCCCGCCGTCGCGTCGCCGCCGCGCCGGTCGTTTCAATAGCCACCATTACCTCTTTTCTTGTTATCTTGGGTAAGTACTTCGCCGTAACCTCTTCTATTTCAAAACCCCAAATGGATTTTTTTAAAACCCTAACCCTAACCCTTTGATTTCAGATTTTAATTTTGAAATTTAAGGTTGTTTTATGAGATTGGGACTGTGAGTTTGTGTTTCCCTAAACCAATTTCATTATTCTGAGTTTCCCCTAAATTTTAATAAGCAGCCCTAAATCCCCAATTTAATTTTATTTGAATTTGGGTATGTTTTTGTGAAATTAATTATGATTTAGTGCAATTAGGACTCTAAATGGATGATTTCCAAAGTTCTTTTTCAAGATCTTTTAATCAAAACAAAGTTTCCTAAAAGGTATTAGGAAGCGTGAGCTTCAAACATGATTTTCTTTAAAAATAACCTTGTTTGGTAATTAGATTAAGTGTTTAGATCAAGTTAGAATGTGTGTTTGATCATGTGTAATTGATTTCCTGATTTTTGTTGTTGCGCGTTATTGGATTTACTCTCTGAGACGATTGGGCACGGCTATTCTTGCTTGATGGAGTAGATATGAGCTAACGTGAGCTTTAGGACGAGGATCCTTTACTTGTCTTCAAAGGTAAGGGGAGTTACCTAGGGATATTCAATAACTATATGCATGTGTGTATGGGTGTAATTGAGTGCTGTGAATATTATTGTGATGTTGAGCCAATACTTGAATAACTTGTTTACTTGAACCATTGTGGTTATTACTTGGAGTTGAACATTTGTTGCTTTAAAGTGTTATGAATTATATATATGTGATTAACTGTGATATATATGAATTATATATACATGATTAACTGTGATATTATTATCTTTGATTGAAGTTTGAAAAGCCGGACTTGAGTCTGTGCCCAATCATGATAAGAATTAAAAGCCTTAATAAGCCTTGAATAGAACTTTGAAAATTTTGGGTTCACTTATAAAAGTTCATTCTTTAAAGTGTTTACTTTAGAAGAATAAGACCCTTGTTTTTAGGAAAATTTTAAAGTGATTTTGAGTTGAAGGAAACTATATTTTTATGATCAAAAGTTTTGTACGAGAGAAAACCTTTTCGAACGGTGTGCTTTATGAAGGAAAGACCCTTTGAAAATATTTATTATGAAGGAAAGACCTTTTGAAAATATTTAACTTTATTCCATCAATGAATTTCAAATACAAATGAATTTCCTAGATGTTTTAGAAAAGATTTTTGCAAAGGAAAATGATTTTCTCCCAAATAATTTTGGAAACGTTCCGGTTACTTGGATAAGTGACCGAGGTTTTGTTTTGGTTTTGATTTTCACTGAGTGAAATGTTTTACAAGTCGATAAATTAGCCTAGAAACCGAGACGTCGGGGTTCTAGTGTTGTATGGACACGTAGATCAAGGATGCTCGTCGGGGGGACGGAGTGTCCTGTAAAGTTTTGTTTTTGGACTGTGTGTCCTAAGTTGATGTGGACAGTGTGAGTTCCATATCCGCGAGCCTAAAACTAGTGCATCGGTTTAGGGGCATCGTGATTGAGCATTCGGACTGTATGTCCTATGTTGAGATTAAAAGATTTGGACTGTGTGTCCTGTATTTGTTTTAAGTGAAAAGTCTTAAAAGAATTAAGCATGGTCGTTAAGCTTTGTGCTTCGATGAGGAAAGATTATTACGACAAAGAAAACAAAGCGAGAATAAAAGTTTTTCTCATGCATTCAATGGCAATTGTGTCATGTAAATGGCATTGAATCCAGAGTGGATCAATGTATATGACAGACGTGTCAGGTGGTGATGATCATTGAGGTTCGGAGTGGATCAATGTATCTTTTATAGGACTTTGTGTCCAAATTGATAGGACTTTGTGTCCAGATTGAATATATGTGACGCTATTTCCTAACTGGAATGGGGGAATAGTGTCATTGCTTTGCATGAGCATCCTAACGGGAATGGGGATGTGCATGTGTCGTTGCTTTGCATGAGCATCATAACGGGAATGGGGATGTGCACAATTGTGTTAGGTGCTGGCATGAACATCCTATCGGGAATGGGGATGTGCACCATTGATTTTCTTGGGCATTGTTTTGTTCGTTTTTACAATGTGCCATGTGCGAGCCTGATCAGCTTGAAACGAAACAGAAAGTTGTGGGATCTCCGGAGATTAGGTATCAAAATAGAGTTGAATATTGAAGTGTCATGCATTCTTTTTATAAAACTGATTGTTCGGGTTTGAGACCCTTTGATATAACACTGTTATGTTATGTATATGCATGATTTAAGATGCTTATATGATTATGTGATGTATGTATCATGTGTATGGTTGTTGTGTGATATATTCATTTGTCGGTATCTCACCCTTACACACATTTCAGGATTCTTCTAGTTCGATATTGTACCCTGGGTACTCTAATACAGATGGTGCAGAGGAGTCTTTCTAAGTCACTCAGAGACTTAGATGTAGTTTCTTGATGAGGTATTACTTGCGAAATAACTTTTAGAATGACCAGCTTAGGATTGAGACTTGGATTATTTTGATGGTATGTATGAGTTTGGCTCAGAGAGCCTTTATTTTAAAAGGGAATGTCTATAGCTCGGAGAGCATATCTTTTGAATGAAAATCTAAGCTATTTCTTTTGGTTTTGTAAAGCGTATGGCTATAGCTATTATTTTTATGTATTGATGCCTGGTTGAATTTGGTGTAACTGGAATTCTGGAGTGAAAATGTAATTATTTTAACAGGTGTTATTTTATCTGGGATGTCCGAATTACAGAGGAGACTTTGTCGAAATTTTTTTTTGTAAAACTACTAGCTTGTATTTAAGTATATTCTTTAAACTAAATATGCTTGCCAAGCTATGATAGTAAGTTTGTGTGTCGATTAAGGCTTAGGTGTGGAGTCGTGAAAAAAAATTTATAACCAATTTCAAACACTTATGTACTTATATAAGTTATTTTATGAAAGTACCAGCAAATTATCTTTTAAATTGTTATTTTCGCACGTGTTACGTAGTAATGCCCAAGGGAGGGTGTTATAATCCAGAAGTGTAATTGCAATACATGTAGAATAATCCAGAAAATAGAACCGCCTCTTGAATGGCGGTGTAATGCATCTGTAAATAGGTGTTAATGCTACAATGCAGAGCATAGAAATCAATTAGAAGCTAAAAAGCCTTGTAGTCTCGTGTAGCCATTGCTCCTACTTTGGCAATTAATAAACAGAGTCCTTCCATACTAAGCCAAGTTCCAGTAACACAACAATCAGCTAACTATTTTTTTTCCTAAAAAAAAATACTCAGTTGGGAAACGTGCTAGTGGCAAGTCAGAGCTATCCTGCTATATATAAAAGCAGTGGCGAACGTTTACCAAAATTTTGGGGAGCCACAATTTATTAATTAAATAATATAATTAAAATTTATATGATGTATCCAAAAAAAATTATGAGGATGCTTTTTAGAGTCACGTTCTAAGGAACTAATATCAATTTTATTAATCTTGATTTTTTTGAATCTTGAAAGGTTACTTGTCTAGTTGAACTAAACATCAAGGATTGATTTTTAATCAATGCAGTCTTCTAGGATTGATTTTCGTTTTTTTTTCAAGACATCAATTTCACTCTTATATGAAATTTGAATTTCGTTTTTTCTTCAATTTATGATTTAGTTGATTTTTAAATTTATAATCTTTCTTTTTTTTGTAATTTTAATCTTTCTATTACCCGTGCGATGCACGTGATATTAATGTCTTTTTTGAATTTTGTTTGTATTTTATATTTTAAAATTATACATATTTGTTTGCTTAAATGAATAATGACTTAATGTATTATTTATATTTGTAGTAGGAATGTTTAATTGGATGTTTACATGAATTAAACAAATTTTTTGGGCTAAAAAGGAAAACCTTTTGTGCATATACACTTTTAAATTAAAACTTGGTCTGTCAAATCCCTATAATAACAAATGAGAGCTGTTAAGAGAAAGATTTAACGTTAAACAACCTAGAAATATAACAATTTAGTGGTAACTTAAGCTTACGTAATTTAAATCTTAATAGACTTTTATATAAACAACATTTGTAATAGCATTTGATTATTGTCCTTCATGATGACCCGTGAGTATTTTCAATTCACTATAGGATGTAATACTTTATAATAATTGATTTAATATATGTATTTTAAATAATCTACTAATTGAAATAAGCAATGATAATTTAGGAAGTTTTTCTTTTATAAAATCAATCATAAAAATAATTAATATCATATTTAAAATAATTTTACAAATATTTTATCCTAATATTTTATATTTGTAACTAAAGCTTGTATGCTGTAAAAAAAATTAAATTAAAGCTTGTATACTTTTAAAAAGAAAATTTTAGGATTAATATAAAATAATTTCTATAATAATTTATTAAATTATTTATTTGAATATAAAATCAGGATAGTGAGTATTTTAAATGAATTTAAAATCTGAACAATAGCTTTAAAAAGATAATCATATAGTTTTGAGTCTTTTTTATTTTTTATTTTTTGACTGGTAATAGATTTGTGTCTATGATGAACAATTTTCAACTTAAAATCGATGATATCTTAGTAATTGATTAAATAATTTATTAGTTTAAATAGACATTGGTAACTTAAAAAGTTGTTTTCTTTAAATTTGTTGTTGAAATAATTTATTATTTGAAACTAACCTAAATGCATATTATGTTTGACGTTACCCCCATGATCCATCACCCTATTAAGTTTGGCTTAAATAACAGTTCGGCTTAAATAACAGAAATCGACATATTAGAATGGAATGGTTGCATAGTATGGAGAAAGGGAATTTGACAGCCAAACCAAAGCCAATTTGGACCTATTAATAAAAAGATTAAAGTAGCATATACTAAACTCCCAAATGGGTTCTTCATATCAGAATGAGAAAACAAAGTTATATAGGAAAAAATAAGCAAGAACGACCCAGAATTTATATATTTACATATAATATAATACTTTATTAAGATTTAAAATACAGAGATGAAAATATAGAAAAGATTAATTATACCATAAAATAGGAAGAAAAAAAAACTTGCCTTCAATTGAAAGTCTCAAGTGATAGCTGCAACAGATGAGAAGAACAAATGAGTAAAGTGTATATAAAAGGTGAGAACAAAATAGAATAAGAGAATATGAAAACGATAAGAGAGAGGAGTCATACTAGAGAAATAAGAGTTGATGAGTTGTGAGAGAAAGAGAAAAGAAGGGCTAGGAGATTAATATAATTGAAAATAGAATAAAATAATAATATAATACCAATCCCTATAAAAAAAATATTTATGATTTGATTTGATTAATATAATTTGATAAATATGATGATATGGTATTCAGTAAAATTTATTATCAGTCTATTACCTATTTATTCTCAAAGAAAAAAAAATCAATCTATTACCTATTATTTATTATTTATAATATAATAAGATTTTGACATGTTGGGCTATAGCACATGACAATAAGAGTATAATAAATTTTAAAATATATCAAATCAAAAAGATATTTTGTCATATTATTTTATATCACTTAATTATTAGTTTTTTGAAATAATTATTTTTTTATTGATAAAAAGTTAATTATATAAATTTTTATATTATATTTATATATAGAATAAAATAATAATATAATACCAAACCCTATAAAAAAGATTTATGATTTGATTAATATAATTTGATAAATATGACGATATGGTAGTCAGTAAAATTTATTATCAATCTATTACCTATTTATTCTCAAAAAAAAAAAGTCAAAATAATAATAGAGTAATCCATTTGAGAAAGTATAAACACCAAACATATGTAGAATCAATTTCGAAATTCTATAATGAATGAAATATTCAAATTTGCTTAGTACCATTCATGTGTGTATCAGTCTATAATGAATGAAATATCTAAATGTACTTATTACGCAAATTATTCAAAATTCAAAATAATGGATGGTAATCAACATTAAGAAGCAATGAAGATTATTACTCAAATTATTCAAAATTCAACAATGAAGGGAATAATTCATGAGCATTAAAATAAATATCATATTTTCCTGAGCATTGAAAACTTCCATTTTGATTTTTTTTTTTTTGACAATTATTTTGAAATGTGCGTTATATATTTGGCCCAATCCGGCCAATATAAAACTATAATAATGAATGAAATATTCAATCGGCCAAAATCCATCATCATGAATGAATAAATTAATGATAAAAATAATATGCATGTCATGGAGCGTGTAGAATGCATTGAGGAGAACTGGAAATGTCACGTTAAATTGCAACTGCATGATTTTTGCCTGAAATGGAACATTGATATCACAACAATGAATGGGTTATTCATTATCAAAAAACACTTTTTTTGGTAATAAAATATCAAACACAGTTTGCCCAAAAAAAAAATATCAAACACGTTTTTGCAGTAATTCTATCATTTAAAACCGCAGCAACCATATCAAATCACAATAATTCAAAAAAAAAAAAAATCAAATCTCACATTTTTTTTTACAATTCTCAAATTGATTTTAATTCTATAATCAGCATGTGTAACATTGTCATTAAAAGGGGTAAAGGTAATATTCATGTTCTAGCAGACACCTGATTAAATATGCATATCAATATACTTCATTGAAAAATATATTATGTATTTGAACCTAATACTCATGGTATAGGAAAAGTGTTGCTGATGAAGGGGACCATTATGGTGAAAATGTTGGCTTGCCAGAGTAGACAACATTCCGATATCTCAGGCATATCTCCAACTTTGGTAATCTAGGCTGAATATATATTTAATTGGATTATATAATCTCTATTTATGAATTTATTAAAATAGGATATTGTTTTTTCTCAAGACCGGATGAGCAAATCCTCCGATTCATTTGGTGAGACTGGTGGGGACTCTAAGGGGAACCACTTCATTTATTTGTGTAAGGATACTGACAAGAGTCCTCTGTCCTGAAGACAATCCTATTGAAGTTGACACAACAGCCCCGAAGCTCCTTAAGAGAGATATAAAAACTAAGAAGGAGTAGACTTCATCATTGAGACTCTGGATTTGGATTATTTTTTATTCTGTTTTCTGATTTTTTTCTTCTTCTACTGTAGATGTTTCTGCTTTATGAATGTTTGAGACCTGATTTTTTTACAAGCATCATTTAAATTATTTTGGATGGAATTCATTCAGTGTTTTGTTATGATTGTATTTAAATTTTCATGTTAAAGTCTTTAAATTGAAGACTGCTGTCATGTGAGTGCTTACATCAATACAAAGGGAAAACTAGACCAAGCAGCCAAAAAATAGAGTAAATATGCCTAGATATATCAACCTAAAAAAGGTTCAAACAATCTGTTTACGTAAAAACAAATATTTGCACTACATGAAGTTATATATTTTTGTTCCCGAATTACCTGTTGCACGAATATCAATCGCTGACGGACAGACGGACAATGTGATGAGATTGCCACCCAATGTGGTAATACAGCATTCAATCATATTTATACATTATCAAAATTCAAAACAATACCATCTTTAAAGAATCCAATTAAATGCAATTGTGAAGAATTAACCAATCATATTACATTATACAATAAAATATTAAAACTTAATGATAAATATGTTTGCATGGAACTGCCACCGTTTTATAAGTTAATAACTCATGGGACTTCTACAATGTCATCTTTCTTTAGCCACAAAATGACCCTTTCCTGGTTGGCCATATTTGTTTTCACTTTTCAGGCTAATCTTATTAGGGAGCGGGTTTAACAATTTGGAGTATTAAAGACATTCTTTGGGCCAAATACATCTATGTCAAAACAGGTTACTGAATTTCAAAATATAATTTATTTATTTCAAAATATAATTTATATTTTTTTAGGAAAAAAATTTTACATGGGGAGGTAGTGAGCTACATGGTTCAGTACTGGATTTTGGCTGAACTAGCAAGCACGGGTACAACAATATGATTGGTGATATGCATAAATTTTAAAATTTAAGAGTTAAATATAAACATAATCCATGCTCCTTGGCTATCTTTTGCCAACATTTTTTGAAAATATCTAATTCATGATAGGAAAGTCTTCTCACATGTGCCACCTTCAAAGTGATATATTTATAACAAGATAAACAAAATCGTTTAGATGTAATTAAGATAATGACAAGACACTTTTGGAAAAAAAAAATTCTTATACCAAAATATAAAATTATTTATATTTTCTTCGAAACAAATACAGCTGTTGAAGACTGATAATAAAGTTGGCCCATTGGGCCCAACTAAGACTGAGAATACTCTAGAAGATCATCACACAGATGACTCCATCACAGCAGAATGTGAGTCACGAAATGGTCACAAAATCACACCTTAGGAGCTGCAAGTTTGTTGCAAGTTTGTTATTCTGTTTCTAGGATTTTCTGTTGTAATAGAGCACACTTTAATGCTTCCATACACCACACTAATAGTATATATAGTGCACTATTGTATTTGGAAAGTTCAGTTGATGTAATACCGAATTCATCACTCACATTTCCTTATATACTCTTTCTTTCTCAAGATGGTATCAAAGCGCTTTTAAGCTTCGCTGCTGCTACTCACCTTTACCATGGTGCGAAATGCAAATGTTGGGAATCAACCTGCAGATCCAAGCCAGGATCCCATCAGCCCTTATCATGTGCATCCTGGTGATGGCCCATCTGCAGTTGTGGTCACACCAGTGCTCAACAATTCCAATTACCATGCTTGGGCTAGATCAATGAGGAGAGCTCTTGGAGCAAAGAATAAATTTGAATTTGTAGATGGAACAATTCCAGTACCTACCCAGTTCGATCCGAGCTACAAAGCTTGGAGCAGATGTAACATGTTAATACATTCATGGCTCATGAATTCTGTCTCTGAATCCATTGCTCAGAGCATTGTTTTTCTCGAAAATTCAATTGATGTGTGGCAAGAATTGAAGGAGCGGTTCTCACAAGGAGATTT
The DNA here is from genome assembly GCA_030762895.1 of Sophora flavescens. Lineage (NCBI taxonomy): Eukaryota > Viridiplantae > Streptophyta > Magnoliopsida > Fabales > Fabaceae > Sophora > Sophora flavescens. The sequence continues at coordinate 182,485,095 of CM061064.1, forward strand.
GATTAGAATCTCAGATTTGCAACAAGAGATTTATGGGTTGAGACAAGGATCTCTTTCTCATATCGAATTCTATACGGAACTGAAGGTGTTATAGGAGGAGTTGGAGACCTATATGCCTATGCCAGTATGTGGGTGCCCAGTCAAATGCACTTGTGCCACTGGAATGAGAAATGCAAGGTACTGTCATGATTTAAATCGCACCATCAGATTTCTAACAGGACTAAATGAAAATTTCTCTATGGTAAAGTCTCAAATTCTACTAATGGACCCATTACCAAACATAAATCGCATTTTCTCCATGGTAATCCAACATGAAAGGCAGTTAGGATTTATGAATAATGATGAATCAAAGGTTTTAATTAATGCTGCTGATTATAAAAGGTCACAGGGAAGAGGTAGAGGAGGTTTTAATGCAGGAACAAATGGAAGAAACACTAACAAGATGTGTTTGTGTTGTGGAAAATCTGGTCACACAGTTGAAACATGCTACAAGAAGCATGGGTATCCTCCTCATTGGCAAAAGAACTCCTATGGTTCTAGTAATGTTGCTGCAACTGAAATTCCTGAGTACAAAGAAAATGTGAGCCCAAGTGAAGATGTAAAGATAGATCCACCCACTTTCACACATGATCAGTATGAAAAATTACTCAGTCTTATCCAGCAAACACAGATTTCATCAAATCAGGTCTGCTTAGCCTCCTCTCATGGTAAAACACCCATCGAAAATACCAAGACAGGTATTATTCCCATTTCCTCTTCTGTTAATAACTGTACTGTTGGCTCCTGGTTTGTTGATTCAGGAGCAAGCCATCACATATGTTCTTCATTGAAGCATTTCAATAATTACCACTCCATTGAGCCTGTTAGTGTGAGGCTCCCTAATGGTCATTTGTCACTTGCTAAGTGATGAGTGTGATTTTACCTCATTTTTCATGTACATTTCGGCATGCATTTGCATATAGTTAGGCCAATTTAGTGTTGATTCTGTATAGTTTTTCCTTTGGAACGGATGAGGTGGTTTCTGGTGTTGTTTTGCAGGATTTAATGGAAAAATGCCCAGAAATCAGCCTTGGTGGAGCTTGGATGAAAAAAGAGATTAAAAGTGAAGATTATGAGCCAAGCAGAGAGTATCACGGCCTGGCCGTGATGGCCCTCACGGCCGTGAGGGAGCGATGTCGAAGAAAGATTGAGCCAAAAGTCGAGTGTTGCATCACGGCCTGGCCGTGATGGCTATCACGGCCGTGACCTCGCTAGTTGGAAAAGTCGAAACGATCACGGCCTCGCCGTGATGGATATCACGGCCGTGATGAATAAGTGAATGAAGAGACGCCCAAGTCAGAAACCATCACGGCCTGGCCGTGATGGCTGTCACGGCCGTGACGGGCGACGGACCTATAAATAACAGCACAGCAGACAGAAAATGACCAACTTCTAACCTAAAACAATCTGCACTTGGAGGCAGGCTGAGGCTGGTGGTGGAGAGGGTTTCTACCCAAAAAGGGGGGGCGTTTTCTGCTGCTCTTGGATGGAGAGAAGATTGGAGGAAGCTTGTCTATGAGTGTTCTTCATCCCTTCTCTTTTTCCTTTTGTATTTCCTTATCATGAGTAGTTAAATCCCCATTGTTGGGGTTAGATGTAACTTTTCCGAACTTGTTGTAATTGATTTGGTATTTTAATATAAGTTTCTATTTCGTTATGAGTATGTGATTCTGTGTTTAATGCTTTCCTTGGATTAGCTACCCATAGGAATGATTTGTTGCTTTGATAGATGACTGGAAGGTTGGTATTAAGGCATGCTCATGAATCATATGCCAAGTAGGTCAAGAATCTAGACATAGGTGTTGGCTGCTTGCAATCTTATAAGTCTTAACTCAATGCAAAATCTCAAGTTATTCCACCTAAGACATTAGGGTTTAATTTGGGGTTTTAGGCTCAATGCACCTAAGACATTAGGCTTGAGTATTTTAGAAAAGGCTTGATTGACATAATTGAATTAGGACTTGTGTTAGAAGCCATTTCATTGCAACTAAGGGAGGATTAGTGTAGTCTAACCCTGACAATTCTAGCCACATCCCTGTTTGCATACCAAGTGTTTGAGAAAATTCCAAAAAGACAAAAATATTTTGTTTCTTTAGTTTCTGTTTTAATCCCTCACACTTTAGTTAAGTCTGAATAGTTGTTGAATTTGCGAATTGGTAATTGACAACCAATCCCTGTGGATACGATAACCGGTCTCACCGTTTTATTACTTGTTTGCGACGAGGTGCACTTGCCTTTAATTATATTTCTTAAAAATACACGCATCAAGTTTTTGGCGCCGTTGCCGGGGATTGGTTTTGTCAATATCAGTAGTAACAAATGAGACAACTAGTTTAGACATTTTTTATTTTATTTTTCTGTATATATTTGATATCTTTCTTTTGTTAGTTTTGTATATATTTGTTTTTGTATTTCTTTGATCTTGTGCTTAATTGTCTGTGAGGTGAAAAATTGATTAGATAGGATCATGGACTACAATTGGTATCAACCATCTGATGCAGAAAGTGAATTATCTGAGCTGCAATTGCGGTAGATATCTTTGCAGTTGGCCGTAAAAATCCAACAAGTGAGTGATGAGCTGTCAAGGGCAACTGTCCCTTCTCCACCAATGGTAGGTTGTTCTGAATGGGGAAATCAATTTCCCAACACTTCTACTCCATGGTGGGGGAACCCTCCAAACAATACTTTGATGGATGAAGGGGAGCATTGGGAATCTTCCACACCTTGGTATGATGAGCCATCCCCGTTGGAAGTTGCTTGGGAGAACTTCAAATCCGCATTCCCAGTCGAGGTTGGGCAACCTATCCCGGATAGTCAACCTCACTTAGAGGCTGTTTTGGAGAACTTCATGGCAACAACAATGGAAGAATTAAAGAATCAAGAAGATGCCATTCGAAGTCTCGAGTGCGTGTTGAGGAACTCTCTAACCTACTATCCAAAATGCCAAATGAGGACTTGATGGATGATGATGAAGATGATGCAATGATGGATGAGGAGGAAGAAGAAGAAGTGGGAGCAACCGAGTCAAGAAGTGAAGACCCTGTTTTGGAGAACATAGTTGCACCACTCCCCATTGAACCCTTGACTAAAGAGCCTGAAAGGAAGAGGCATTTGGAGGATAGCTATGTCACCATGCTCGGGGATGATGAAGAACTTGTGAAATTAAATGGTGCTATTGGTTCCTATGCATGTGTGGAATGTGATGGGAGAAACACTTGTGTGGTTTGTGCGGAGATTTCTGCATATTTGGAAGGTGATGGATTTGGCGATGCTGAGAGTGAAGATGGTACAGAAGCCAGAACAACACCAATGATCCTCTCGATTTGTTTGCCACCTCATATTTTAAAGCAGTCAACAATGGAGTTCATGCCTCTGCCTGAGGTTGAACCCCATTTTTATTGGGAAGATTTTATGGATAAAGGGGTCATCTTTGACCCGAGAGGAATTGAAAAGCGCTTCCCAGATGAAGAAGTCAGCATGAATTTCGAGCGCTCACTTCCACATTTTTGCTGCAAACCGTGGGATCCAAGTGAAAGATCTCACATGGTTAGCATTCCTTGGTCCTTATACCACAGGTTATGGGATCCAGGTGGATGTTTCTTGATAAGTCAAGCTAGTGACGTTAAAGAAGCGCTTATTGGGAGGCAACCCAACTTTCTTAACCCTTCTCTTTAGTTAATTTTATTTTTGCTTTAACCTCTTGAATAATTTGAGAAGCTCAAGAGGTTTGTAATAATTTTGTTAAGTGTCTTCAGATTTTGAATAAAGGAAGGAGAAAAAGAGCAGGGAGAAACAAAGCCAAAAAGCATGTGAGCCAACACCTGCTACCACCTTGGTAAGCCGTTCCAATTTTTGCTTTGTTTTATTTTATTTTTCTTCTCCCCTCTCCAACTTGATTGTTTACATTGGGGACAATGTAAATCTTTAAGCTTGGGGTAGGGGTAATCTTTTTACTTGCATTGTGAATATTGCATTCATATAGGCTTAAATTTGCATGATCGCATGATTCGGTTACCCCTGCTTAGATTGAGCTTATGATTGTTAGAGCTAAGTGCCTAATGTTTTTGTGATAGTGAATTCTTGAACCCAATTCTGTTTATTCTTGTGATATGGCTGCAAATGAATATGCCTGAGATGATCTTGGATAGTTGATGATTAGCATATGTTTCTTTAGACTTGTGTTTTTCACTGGTTCTTGAACTGATAAATGTGAGCTTTTGAGCCATTAAGGGGTACTCACTAAATCCGCCCCCATTCTTTGTGTAGAGCGTGTTCCTCTTGGATTGTTTTTTCTCTAGAACTTGACTTGAAACCATTTTAAAGCTTAAAATTTTTTGAAAACATTTTTGAAAATGATTGAGGCAATAGGTATTTTTCTGGCCTTCTGAGCTTTGAATGTGTAAATGCTACCCTTAGTTGCCCAATTTTGAGCCTGAATGAATAAAATGCTTTTCTTGGTACCCTGAAAAATTTTGTTACATATACTTGATAAGGGACCTTCTAAAGTATCACAAAAAGGGTGAAAAAGGTAGTTGAGAGTTTGGGATAAGAATCAGAAAAAAAAAATAAATAAATAAATAAATAAAAAAATCTTGATTTGAAAAATTTCCCCTTCTCCAAAAAAAAAAAAAAAAAAAAGGAAAAATAAATAGAGAAGGGGATGACAAAAAAATAATAAAAAGAAAAAGAAAGAAAAGAAGGGTGGAAAAATGTATTGAAAACCCAAGAAGGTATTTTAGAAGGTTTCTTGTGTTGAAATGTTTGATACTTGGTTTAGCCTTTTGAAATATCCCTTTCTTGTTATCCCCACCTAAAGATTAATCCCATGGCCACGTTACAACCAAATAAAGACCTCTTGATTCTTAAGTGTTTTTCATAAATAAAGTGGAGATTTGGTTGATAGTCAAGCATATGGTGGGAATCATTCCTTGAGGAAAATGGAGCGAATTGTTATATATACTTGAACACTTGAGTGAGTGAGGCAAGAAAGAGAGCCAAGCAAATAAACAAGCTTGGGGTGAGCTTCAAGTGAGCAAGAGTGCCCGAATCAGTGAGAATGTGAGTCTAGGAAACTTAAGCCCCTAATTGGACTTGAATTGATTGTCTCTTGCTGAATTGTTTGAATTGCCTATTGCTTGGATCATTTTACTCGGGTTCTTGGTTCACTATCCATGCTTTGACTGTTTATCTCTTCTGGCCTTAGTTTTTGCTTGAGGACAAGCAAAGTCTTAAGCTTGGGGTGATTTGATGAGTGTGATTTTACCTCATTTTTCATGTACATTTCGGCATGCATTTGCATATAGTTAGGCCAATTTAGTGTTGATTCTGTATAGTTTTTCCTTTGGAATGGATGAGGTGGTTTCGGGTGTTGTTTTGCAGGATTTAATGGAAAAATGCCCAGAAATCAGCCTTGGTGGAGCTTGGATGAAAAAAGAGATTAAAAGTGAAGATTATGAGCCAAGCAGAGAGTATCACGGCCTGGCCGTGATGGCCCTCACGGCCGTGAGGAGCGATAGGCGAAGAAAGATTGAGCCAAAAGTCGGAAAGTCTGTCACGGCACGGCCGTGATGACTATCACGGCCGTGACCTGCTAGTTGGAAAAGTCAGAAACGATCACGGCCTAGCCGTGATGGATATCACGGCCGTGATGAATAAGTGAATGAAGAGACGCCCAAGTCAGAAACCATCACGGCCTGGCCGTGATGGCTGTCACGGCCGTGACGGGCGACGGACCTATAAATAACAGCACAGCAGACAGAAAATGACCAACTTCTAACCTAAAACAATCTGCACTTGGAGGCAGGCTGAGGCTGGTGGCTGGAGAGGGTTTCTACCCAAAAAGGGGGGCGTTTTCTCTGCTCTTGGATGGAGAAAAGATTGGAGGAAGCTTGTCTATGAGTGTTCTTCATCCCTTCTCTTTTTCCTTTTTGTATTTCCTTATCATGAGTAGTTAAATCCCCATTGTTGGGGTTAGATGTAACTTTTCTGAACTTGTTGTAATTGATTTGGTATTTTAATATAAGTTTCTATTTCGTTATGAGTATGTGATTCTGTGTTTAATGCTTTCCTTGGATTAGCTACCCATAGGAATGATTTGTTGCTTTGATAGATGACTGGAAGGTTGGTATTAAGGCATGCTCATGAATCATATGCCAAGTAGGTCAAGAATCTAGACATAGGTGTTGGCTGCTTGCAATCTTATAAGTCTTAACTCAATGCAAAATCTCAAGTTATTCCACCTAAGACATTAGGGTTTAATTTGGGGTTTTAGGCTCAATGCACCTAAGACATTAGGCTTGAGTATTTTAGAAAAGGCTTGATTGACATAATTGAATTAGGACTTGTGTTAGAAGCCATTTCATTGCAACTAAGGGAGGATTAGTGTAGTCTAACCCTGACAATTCTAGCCACATCCCTGTTTGCATACCAAGTGTTTGAGAAAATTCCAAAAAGACAAAAATATTTTGTTTCTTTAGTTTCTGTTTTAATCCCTCACACTTTAGTTAAGTCTGAATAGTTGTTGAATTTGCGAATTGGTAATTGACAACCAATCCCTGTGGATACGATAACCGGTCTCACCGTTTTATTACTTGTTTGCGACGAGGTGCACTTGCCTATATCTATATCTTAAAATTCACGCATCACTAAGTAAGCTGGACCAGTAAATTTTTCCCCTGGTTTCTCTGTTAATGAAGTCCTACATGTACCTGATTTTTCTCTTAATTTGCTCTCAGTCACTAAACTATGTGCCTCTCTAAATTGTGTCATAACTTTCAATGCCTCTGAATGCTTGATTCAGGAGCAGAAGTCCAGGAAGATGATTGGTTTGGCTGAGAGATGTGAAGGGTTGTATCACCTTGTGGTTGGTGCCAGAGAAGCCTTTGCCTCAAATTCCCAAGTTTCAAAGATCACAAGATCTTCCCAAAGAAGCCTTATGGCATTTTCGACTAGGACACTTATCTAATTCTAGATTACATATTGTTCATGAACAATTTCCCTTTGTTAATGTAGATGAAAATTCTGCTTGTGATGTATGTCATTTTGCCAAACACAAGAGATTGCCTTTTCATTTAAGTCCAAATAGAGCTTCAAAGCCTTATGAACTAATACACTTTGACATTTGGGGTCCTATTTCCATTTCATCAGTGAATGGCCATAAATACTTCCTGACTGCTGTTGATGACTTTAGCCGTTTTACATGGATCCTCTTAATGAGGTCAAAAGCTGAAACTAGGGAACATGTGCAGAAACTCATTTTGAACATTGAAAAACAATATGATACAAGAGTCAAAATAATCCGAACTGACAATGGACCAGAATTTTTAATGAGTCAGTTTTATGCCTCAAAAGGCATTATTCACCAAACAAGTTGTGTAGAGTCACCCCAACAAAATGGGAGAGTGGAGAGAAAGCACCAACATGTGCTAAATGTAGGTAGAGCCCTTTTATACCAGTCTAAACTACCTAAACAATATTGGTCCTATGCTGTGATGCATGCTATCTACATTATTAATAGGGTCCCTACTCCAATTTTGAGGAATAAATCCCCCTTTTCAGTTCTGTATGGAGAGAAACCAGATTTACACAGTCTCAAGGTATTTGGCTCCCTATGTTATGCCTCTACTCTTCATTCTCATAAAACTAAACTTGAACCAAGAGGCAGAAAATGTATATTTCTAGGATACAGAGTTGGCACCAAAGGTGTTGTTCTCCTTGATCTAAACAACAAGGAAGTCTTTGTCTCAAGAGATGTAACATTTTATGATCATATCCTACCCTATCAGTCCTCACGACCCCTCTCCACTTGGCACTACCACTCAACCAGCAGCCAAGAGGCAGAGCATTGTCCAAATTTCAACACGAGAATCGGTGTGAAACTCGAGAATGCAGAAACGAGCGGGAGACAAAAGCGGGAACCAGTGCGAAGATCAACCAGGACAAGGCACCAACCACACAAACTTGCAGACTATGTATGCAGCCTTTCCACTCACTCAGCTTCACCAATCTCTTCAGGTACACCTTATCCTATCACTTCTTTTCATTCCTTTTCAAGGTTGTCTCCTTCTCACAAACAATTCTCAGTTTCTTTAAGTCATGTCATCGAACCTCAAACCTATCAAGAGGCAAGCAAGCTTGATTGTTGGAAAGAAGCCATGAAGGCAGAGCTGGATGCTTTGGAAAGAAATGGCACATGGACCATAGTTGACCTACCTCCCAATGTTAAACCAATTGGCAGCAAGTGGGTCTATAAAGTGAAGCATAGAGCAGATGGCACCATTGAGAGATTCAAGGCAAGGTTGGTGGCGAAAGGCTACAATCAAATAGAAGGATTGGATTTTTTTGACACATTCTCTCCTGTGGCTAAACTCACCACTGTGAGAGTTCTCTTGGCATTAGCTTCTATTCATGGTTGGCATCTACATCAACTAGATGTCAACAATGTTTTTTTACATGGAGAACTAAAGGAAGATGTTTACATGATCATTCCTCATGGTGTCACTACCTCCAAGCAAAACCAAGTCTGCAAATTGCTAAAATCCCTATATGGTTTGAAGCAGGCTAGTCGAAAGTGGTATGAGAAGCTCACTTCACTCCTCTTAGAGCATGGATATTGTCAATCAGCCTCAGATTACTCACTATTCACTTGTAGCAAGAGGGATGAGTTTACTGCCCTACTTGTATATGTTGATGATGTTATATCGGGCGGAAATTCCTTAACAGAATTTAACAGAATTAAGAAAGTACTTGATTCATCCTTTAAGATCAAGGACTTGGGAACCCTCAAATATTTCCTTGGACTGGAGGTGGCACAATCACAACAGGGAATTTCAATTTGCCAAAGGAAATATTGCCTAGACCTCCTCCATGAGTCAGGATTGCTTGGATCGAAACTGTTACAACTCCTCTAGATGCATCTGTCCAAGTTACATCGGGATCCGGGTAGAACATATGATGATGTTGCTTTGGATATAGAAGGCTCATAGGAAAACTTCTATACTTGACCACAACCCGACCAGATATTGCATTTGCCACACAACAATTGAGTCAATTCCTTAGTTCTCCCACTTTGTGACTCACTACAACATGGCTTGCGGGATCATAAGATATCTCAAAGGGAGTCCAGGGAGAGGTTTATTCTTCCCTAGAAGTTCTCCTCTGCAGCTGTTTGGATTCTCCGATGTAGACTGGGCAGGGTGTGTGGATTCAAGAAGGTCTATCTCAGGCTATTGCTTCTTCCTTGGATCCTCTTTGATTTCTTGGAAGGCAAAGAAGCAACCAACAGTGTCAAGATCTTCTTCAGAGGCTGAATACAGAGCATTATCCACTTGCTTCTTTGTGAATTACAGTGGCTTCTATACCTCCTTGCTGATTTGAATGTCAAATGTTATAGACCACCAGTTCTTTATTGTGACAACCAGAGTGCAATGCACATAGCCGCAAATCCTGTTTTCCATGAGAGAATAAAGCACTTGGAAATTGATTGCCATTTTGTGAGGGAGAAAGTGTAGAATGGTACACTAAGGTTGCTGCCAATTTCATCCAAAGCACAGCTAGCAGACTTCTTTACCAAAGCCTTGCCACCAAGTTCATTTCTTCCTTTTATTTCCAAGCTGGGCTTGTTGGACATCTACCAAGCTCCAACTTGCGAGGGGGTGTTGAAGACTGATAATAAAGTTGGCCCATTGGGCCCAACTAAGACTGAGAATACTCTAGAAGATCATCACACAGATGACTCCATCACAGCAGAATGTGAGTCACGAAATGGTCACAAAATCACACCTTAGGAGCTGCAAGTTTGTTGCAAGTTTGTTATTCTGTTTCTAGGATTTTCTGTTGTAATAGAGCACACTTTAGTGCTTCCATACACCACACTAATAGTATATATAGTGCACTATTGTATTTGGAAAGTTCAGTTGATGTAATACAGAATTCATCACTCACATTTCCTTATATACTATTTCTTTCTCAAGAACAGCCTTAAGTATTCGCTCATCCACAAGCACAAGATATTAACTTACATCAACACTATGATCCTTTTCCTGAGATGTAACATGCAAGTCACAAATAAATCTCAGTTTGAAGTATAAATAAAAGTATATAGCATTTATAAAGAACAAAGAATACAAAGAAAGTACATGCAAAAGTAAACTATAAAATAAAATACAGAAAGGGTGGCTTCTCCACAGTTAAGAAAGCTTGAAATGCACAGACTTATGCCTTTCACAAGGGTACACATTGTGAACACCTAATTTTGTCTGGATGTTTCTAATTAATAGTTTCAAAAAAAAATTAAAAATTAAATAATTAAATATAAAAATGCAAAAAAAACAAAAAATATATTTTTGGCCCATTACATCTTCAAATGGAGCCCATGTTCGTTTTGATCCAAGTTATCTTTTGGGCCCATTATCCAAGCCCAAATAAAAAAATTTGTTTCTATTATTAATCTGATTTGTTATTAAAATAAAATTACAAAAATAATAATAATAATTCTAAAAAAAATCAGAAGAGGGACGTTTCTTCTTGCCTCCTGGTACCATTTCCCATCCTTGCTCTCTGTCCTCCCATTTCAAGTATGAAAAAGCTTTGTTTTCTTGGGTTTCTTTTGTTTTCTTTTACTTTTTTCCATAAACATTGATGTACTATCCCTGCACATATAGCAGTCATACAGGGTAGTGGTGGGAGCACCACACCATGGCACCACAATCTGTCCAATTTTCGTCCTCCACCTCTCAGAGAAAATAACAGATTTTGTTTTTTTGTCATCCTATATAGACACATTACACTTCACTGTTAAAGGACAGATTTTGTTTTTTTGTCATCCTATATAGACACATTACACTTCACTGTTAAAGGGGGGAAAATTCAGAGAGCATCAGGAAGAGATAGAATTTGAGAGTGAAAAGGAAAAGAGTGTAGAGGTTTTATTTCCCATTGAGAGTAGAGTTCCTTCATCTAATTCCCCTCCCTCTTTTCTACTCCTTCATCTCCATCAGCTTCCTTTGTTACTCATCTTCTCAAAAAAAAAAAAAAAAATTCAGAATGCATAACCCACATACAAGATAGCAGGGATTGTTGAATCTGAAAAAAGTGGAGCCTTCATTGCCATTTCCAGCCGTCGCGTGATACTCCGTCGCTCACCGCACCACCACGAGCTCCAGAACGCCGCCGCCTCGTACCTGTCACGTTTCCACCTCTGAGCAGCCACCATTCCATGTCCTAGACTTCACCGTTGCAGCTCTCGTCATCACCACGGCTCCACCATCACACGTCCCTTCCTCCTCTCTTCCGCCACGGCCACACCGCGTGCCGGCCAACTCCGTTGCTCCGTCGTTGCTGCTCTGTTCCTTACCATCATGAATAAGATCTGTAGCAAGTCCGTCACGAAGCAGCTCCGTCATTGTTGCTTCCATCATCTCCGCCACCTCCGCCATCACGTTTGCTTCTCCGCCATCATTGTTGCAGTCATTGTCACTGTTCGAAACCGCCCGCCGTCCGCCATGTAGCCCAGCTCGACCCAGACCAGATCCGCACAGAACCGCCACCGTTCTCGAGCCGTTGTCCCATCGCATCTCCGCCTAACGCCGCCTTCAAACCACCGAACGCACGCCTTCTCCGTCACGCCGCCAACCCTTCTTCGTCAAACTCCCTTCTTTTTTCTCCCTCTGCACATTGTGGGTAAACATGGAAGCTTCCTGATTTGTTTGCTTTTTCCCCTTATTTTTCTTTTTATTTCTTCTGCCCTTTTTATTGTTTGAATAGGCTATTGGGTTTTCATGATTTCTTAGGTTCTGTTGGGTTTGTTGGTTATATGGCCCAAACTTGTTGCTGGTTGTTGTTGTTATAAAATAAAAATAAAAATAAAAATATCTTTTTAAAACAAAATATATATAAAATAAAAAGGAGAATTTTTTTTGAATTCACGCAACAATCTATGACATTGATGTATGAATTTTCATCCTCAAGTGTCGTACGAATTGTATGGGTTTATTGTATAGCATTGTTATCTTGGACCTTGTGCAGCAGTGAATTTATTTTTTTTAACAAAATCTCAAAATTACAAAGGAAATCAATTCTTTTTTTGTTTAGTAAAATTTTTAAGAAGAATTTATTTCTAAAAACAAAAAGGTTTTTTTTTAATTCACGCAACAATCTACGACATTGATGTATGAATTTTCATCCTCAAGTGTCGTACGAATCTTAAGGGTTTATCGTATAAAATTGTTATCTTGCACCCTGTGCAAGAGTGAATTTATTTTTTAACAAAATCCATTTTTTTTCAAAATTACGAAGGAAAATAATTTTTTTTTTGGGAACCGAAATTCTCGTTGTATAAGTGTGTGTTTGTAACACCCCGATTTTTTTATGCTTTCCAAAAACTTTAAAGATATTTAATTGTGGATATTTTATCCGAAACCTAGAAAATGATTTTGACCAAAACAAAATCATTTATGAATCATATCTAATAGAATGAAGTTCCAGTTAAATTTTTGGGTTGAAACTCAGACAAAAACCGATATGTGTTTTCCCTGTCAGTAAGAATTTACTGATCAAAGAACCTAATTTTGACTCGTGAACGAAAAATCAATGACTTTTACTCTGATCCCAAGTGATAGGAGTTATTTCGAAATTTTTCGAAATAATTAGGGAAAGCACGCAGAGGAAATTTGAGACGGGTAAATAACAGAACAAGATGTAAAGCGAGAAATGATAAAAGTGATTGATGAGACTCATGAAAATTGCTCCTAATCTAACCAAACAAAATATTAAAATATCAAACCCTCCCGCTTAAATACCCTGTACCCGACGCTACCCCCCTCTCTTACACTCTCAATATTTCTTTTCTTCTTCAACAAGTTGTGAGCTAGTTCAAAGTTCATTCAAGATCATCAACAAGTATTATCATCTTCCATCATTTCTTAAGGTAATCCACTCTTCCTCTTCACTTTGTGTTCATCATTTTATTCCTATTATCATGATTAAGTTTGAAAACCCATTTTCTTTCCTTCATGAACTTGCATCATCATCTTGTTATAATGATCAAACTTGTGAGATATACACCCATCTTATGATTCTTGTTGTTCTTGTTGTGGTTGTTGTGGTTGAATCTAAAATGAAAAACCAAAACCCTCACTTCTATGATTGGGCCGAAACTGACCTTGAGGGAGGAGCGATGATTTTGCTTCATTTTTTTTTTTCCAATTTTAACACTTGTTTTAAGCTCCCTAGGACCTATATGATCAAGCTCTAAGAGCTTATGTTCAACAAAAATTCCTAACCTTTTTTCCTCATAGAAGCTGAATTCTATTCCTAGTAGGATAGAAGGAATTTTTCGAATTTTGACTTGTATTGTGATGATTTGTGAAGGAAACATAGCATAAGTGTACTTTCTGGAATCGTGGGAGGAAGCTGTATCAAAGACAACCCTTCACAAGAAAAAAATTTCACAGTTGAGGTAAATGGAGTTTGCCTGAGGAGCTCATTCTAGTCATGTACCCTAGCATAAGTTTAATTATACTGCTTGGTTATGATGATTGGATATTATAGGTTGATAATGTAGGATGTGAATAACCCTAGTGTATAATTGTTGAATGATATATCTTATATTGTTGATTGTGATTGGTTGATGGCATGACACTTGTCATTGCTTGTTAAAAAGACTAAGATATTTAAAGTTACCTTAACTCAAAGTTTGAAATGTTTTTGTTTTACTTATTAGAAGATGAGAAAATAATCTTGAATGTTGAAAGTGACAAGATAGAAAAATTAGGAAGTAGAAAGAAAACGGAAAACGATCGAAAGTCATGGGACTTTATTCAAAAGATTTTTTAAAAGGAAAAGTATTTGAAATTAAGGTTTCTCTATTAAAAATTTTACAAAAGGTTTTATCATGGCAAAGATTGAAAGAGATTGTTTTAGTAATTTTTCAAGTTTTAAGAAAAATGAATTTTTCCAAAAGAAAAGTGATGGCGAAAATGTATTTCTATAAACAGTGGTTTTATTCATGGTGCAAAGGGAGAAACAATTGGGTTTTTTTTTTGTTTTGATTTAGTTTTCACTGAACGAAAACCTCTGGAAAGAGAGTGATAATGGAAAGGATCTAGTGTTCCGGATTGACGGGCTAGAATTCCTATTTGAGTTTTTGAGAAAGCGGAAAGGACCTAGTGTTCTGGATTGACGGGCTAGAGTTCCTATTCAAGTTCGAGAAAAAAATAGAACCTAGATTTCCGAGACATCGGACTTGTGTTCGGTTGTGAAGGAGATTGTGAATCATGGATTTTATTGATAAAATCCTATGTGAGTATTAAAGTTTAATTTAATATTTGATTAAAAGTAGTCGAGAGCGTAAGCCTTGACGAGGAAAGAACAATGCGAAAAAGAAAAAGAAAACAAAAACACTTGTTTTACATGCATAGTCTGGCTTTTATGCCATTGTAGTAGACGTGCCATTGTGTATCGAGCTACAGTTTTACAAAGGGTGAACTGACAAACTGAACAGTTACGAACCAAAGACACCTTCTTTAGTTTTTGGGTCTTCAGGGGCATTCGGGTTCGAACTCCACGAAATTCTTGGGGCTTTGCAACCCCTTGTCGTGGAAATCGGCTATCCTACTCGAAATGTACTCAATCAGGAACTATTCTATATTATTTAGGTGAGATGCGATACCCTAGAACAATTGAGGATTTGGACCCACGAGTGGCCAATCCATCGCGAAACAATTGTATTATAGGCATTATCGCGATCCTATCATGTTCGACGAAGGGAAGTTAGGATCTCCGGAGAACTATGAGTCAGATAGAAAAGATTGAAGTGGCATATCAGTTTTCACAAGACAAATTGCATTCGATTGTCAGGAATGAATCCCTGTGTTATAGTTATAAGGTATATTGCATGATATTGTGTGTAAGTCGTGTATGTGGCTTTTATGATGTCTCATATATTGGTATCTCACATTTACTTTATTTTTCCTTGTTTTGGTGTTTTGCTTTTATGGTACATTATTATGTTTATATAGATGGATCCGATGCATCACCTGACTTACTCGGGGTTTCTGGGTCTCACGTTTGAAAAGAGAGAGGATGAAGGCACTTGGGAAATTCACCTGGGAGCTCGGAGCGCCAGATACACCGGGCCACTGCTGACAACAAAAGGAAGTGAAGAGGGAACAACACAGTGTGCGCATAGTTTGAAGACGGTAGAAGTGCCATTACCCTCGATGTGGTTTCTTTTGAGGACTTTGCTGGAAACGGGGAACACTCATCACCAACCTCCACCTCTGCAAGTAATACCTGGATCTGGATCTGCCTCCCCTGTATTGGAGGTACCTGCACCTATAGTCGTAGTAGGAGGAGAAAACGACAGCGAGATTATGATTGAATAAGACCCAATAGAGGATGAGGAGTTAGAATATAACCCTATAGATGATGAGATTGTAGGTCCCGTTGTTGAGATGGTGATGGAGTAGGGTTGCCAGATCCTTCTTCAGTTAGAGGTGACCATGGAGGTCTCTCTAACGGATTTCACTAGTTTGACTATCATAGGCGTTTTTGTATTTTAGGGGTAGTGTCTGAGACACCCCGCTGTGCCTCTTTGTGTCATTAGATTAAAACCTCATTATTTAATACTTAATCGCACGCTTAACGTGAAAATACGTAAAAATTAAAACTTAACTTATAAAGTATACAACTTCATATAGAATGGCATATCATAGTATAAGTATATTATGCATATTACAAAACACTGTTGAGGATATCCCATCAGTAGGATCCCTCACATGCATATACTCACACAAAAAGTTAAACAGCGGAAAACATAATAAAAATACGCCTCACAAGACTCACTGGCCATGACTAACTAGACCCTAATCACCATGGGTCACAGCTCATCCTCCAGCCTTCGGTTCGTAGGGAGTTCCATCCAACGCCTACTGGTTACGCTCATCAACAGGGTCTTCTCGTACAATTCCACAAGGAGATAAAATACAACATACAGAAATGTACAGGGGATAAGAAACAGTTCTATCATCAAAAAGTGGAAAAGAGTCATAGTAAAATTATACAGTAATTGTCACAGACAATCAACACACATAACTAACGAATCATCCTCAGGTTAATATATATCATCCTCTACCCCTACTCTCAAGTAATCTAACACGTTTTTTACACGTAACCTCTCTAATCCTGTCACCATGTCTTTACGTTATCGTGGCCACTACCACTCCTGTCACCATCCCTTATTTGCATCAGGGCACACCCTCATTCCCGTTAGGATGTTCCACCTAGTGCACACCTACATTCTCGTTAAGGTGTTCCACCCCCATTCCCGTTAAGGTGGAAGTGATCTTGCGAGAACTCTTGATTTTGCGTGTATTATATTACCAATACACGGTGTATTATATTACCAATACATAGAAATGTTTTACGTGTATTGTATTACCAATACACGATGTATTATATTACCAATACACAGAAGTGTTTTACGTGTATTATATTACCAATACACGGTGTATTATATTACCAATACACAGATGTCCTTACGTATTATATTACCAATACACTTTTGTCCTCGTGTATTATATTACCAATACACGGTTGTGGACAGCAACACCTGTACTTGAATCTCACCAACCCGTTTTAACGTCTTAGTGCCTTAACCTTCCATTAGAACTTGACACATATTCTATGCCATAACACCTCTTTAACATTCCTCATCTAAGTTAGGCACTTCTAAATCATCGTTATCCTCACACCCAAAACAATCATCTCTTAGATAACATATATATCTTTGCTTAAAAATCCACTAAGCATAATAATAAAAAAAACCAGGCAGATCATGCATAACACAATATCAATCAAAATATTCCCATATTACCAACATAGCACAAAATCAATTCAACAAAAGGTAATAAAATCAAATTAACCATCAATAATATAAAGATCAACCTAATGTCAATAAACCTACAATCCCCGAATCGCCATTGGTTTTTCAGAAAAGGTTTCCAATGTGATTTTGGTCTTGTCGATTACTCGACTACTAGTAGGGTTTAGGTCGCCCTACACAATTATTATAAAATCTACTACTTATCCATTACGACGATAGGTTGGTTCTTTCCCCCACCTGGGTTATCACCGGACTCCCGAACTCGAAGCTCCTCGTTGTCACACCACAAAGTACTAACTCCACCTTCTGCGAAGGTAAGGAGATTAGATGCTTGAAGAGGTATACCACGAACGTCCTCGTTTCCTCCACGATGGAAGTCTAAGGTTATGAACACAAAATCACAAGTTAAAATCAAATAAGAACACTAAACCACAAGGTAGAGGTTCGGCCAAGACTAGTTCTTAGGGTTAGAGATTCCCGAAAATTATACAACTCATGGATTTATGATCCTTAAGTGTTAGAAGTTCATAAACAATGATCATTTAACAAAGTTGAATTAAAATCCCACTAAGTTATACACTTAGGGTATTCGGCCAAGGCTAGTAAAATAGGCTAGCATTCACTAAAATTTCCAATCTCTTAGGTTTAGCATCCATATGTATTAAGGAGCTCAAAACCGTGATCATTTTGGAAAAATAAGAACAAAGTATCCTAGGTCCATAACCTTCTAGGTTCGGCCTTCAGAGGATTTATAGGTTAGAAATCTTTAAACTTTCCAATCTCTTAGACTTAGCATCCAAATATCTTATGGAGCTCAAGTCCATGATCATTTTGGAAAACAATGGAAAGTTAAACATTCCAATCTCTTAGACTTAGCATCCAAATATCTTATGGAGTTCAAGTCCAGGATCATCTTGGAAAAATGAAAGTAATACATCCTAGCTTTAATAACATAGAATAAACAAGTTAGAAATCCTTAAACTTTCCAATCTCTTAGACTTAGCATCCAAATATCTTATGGAGCTTAAGTCCATGATCATTTTGGAAAACAATGGAAACTTAAACATTCCAATCTCTTAGACTTAGCATCCAAATATCTTATGGAGCTCAAATCCATGATCATCTTGGAAAACAATGGAAACTTAAACATTCCAATCTCTTAGACTTGGCATCCAAATATCTTATGGAGCTCAAGTCCATGATCATCTTGGAAAAATGAAAGTAATACATTCTAGCTTTAATAACATAGAATAAACAAGTTAGAAATCCTTAAACTTTCCAATCTCTTAGACTTAGCATCCAAATATCTTATGGAGCTTAAGTCCATGATCATTTTGGAAAAATAAAAACTCACACATCCTAGCACCTAAACACTATGTTTTGGCCATCATAGGATGATGAGGAAAATATTCTTTGTTTAACAATAACTCTTAGGTTTAGAATCGCAAGGTATTAAGAGTTCTAAATCCATGATCATATATACTTGGAAAGTTGAAACATAGTAACCTAGGCTTACTTATTCATATTTTCAGCCATCATAGGAACACACTATCAAAACTTCCAAGATTTATAGATTTAATATCAATGGATAGTTAGAAACTCAAACACATGATCATATTCCAAAAGTTGAAACAAAAACTTCCTAGGTCACAAATGCAAGCATTCTGCCTTCATTGAAAGAGATAGGTAGAGATTTTTGTTTTATACAGCCTCTTAGTATGTGAAAATATAAGTTAATACAAGACTATAGAAAGTGGTTTCAACTCAAAAGGAGTTTTCTACCATTTTAGAGAGATTTTAGAAGTTTAGAGCATATAAAGAACACATAAAGGAGGAGGAAGAAAATGAGAGAATGAAGATGAGTGATGATTATATAGAGGAGGGAGAGGGGAGCACGAAATTTTGGAGAGAGGATGAGCTTGGAGAGTAAGTTTTGTCCTTGTGCCTTGTTTAGTTGAAGAGGAAAGAGAAAAATAGGTTTTTAGAATATAATATGATATATTTCAAAAAGTCCATCATGACCACTTTTTAGGAGGTAGCTTAGGCCATACCTCTAGTGAGTTACCTCACTCCCTCACGTCACCTCAAGCCTTTTATGTCTCCTATTCTCCTCCATTTTGTACCCGGTTGCATTTCCGATGGTAATTCTTCCGACGTTTTCGCCCGAATAAAATATTATATTTTATTTTTGAACGAAAATTTTCAAAATAACCAAAGTTGAAGGAAACATAATAAAAACACTAACTATCTCGTTCATGGGTCAATATTACGTTTTCTGCACAGTAAAATTGTACCGGCAGTGAAAACGCAGACCGTCTTTCGTCTGGATTTTCAACCGAAAATTTTACCGTAACCCTCTACCATAAAGTAGACTATGAATATGATTTTATTTTAATAAAAAACACTTTCTAACTCTCAAATTTATAATATAATTTAATTATATTTTATCGGTTGAACAACATAATTAAAATCAGGCCGTTACATTACTACCCCTCTTAAAAGAAAATTCCGTCCTCGGAATTTCTAATCTCGGACTAGACCTCATCTTGTAATCGTATCTTAATCTAAAAATCCCATATTATATTTCCCATCGATGTCTTTCCCAGAGGTGACAATAGTAAGTTCATAACTGAATTCATTCTTATATTGTTCTATTTATCCTCGAAACAATCCATCACTACATTATATTCATTGTCCTTAACATTTCACCTTGATCTATTATCTTTGAAGGACATAATTAAAACTTAATCATTTCCTTCTTCTTACTACTGATCCACTAGAGGACCATATTTCAACATCTAACTCCCGCAATTAACACCACAATCCATTTCAACATCTAACTTCTACAATTAACACCGCAATCAATACTACCCTAACTTCCTACTTAATGTATCTATTCACAGTCTTAGATCCTTGTAGCGTATTCCACTATTGCAGATTATATCAAAATCACACATCTTAATCCTCAAAAGAACATTATTGCACCTCTTAATGCAATTAAAACCAAAAGAAGTTATCTTTCCTACTAATATTCATCTTAGGTAAAACTACTACAGGTACTTTTCCTTTAATCTTCCAAATTCATACCATCCATACTAACTACGAGTATTTGATCATTACCTTAGATTCTCTTAGTAATATTATGCCTCGATCAATATTTGACGTATAGTAATTGTCTCACTCACTAATATTAATCTTAAGGGTTCACATCCTACCAGTCACAACTATACCTCAACAAAATCTCATCACTTTCTTGTCTATCATGCTACTTAGACAAACAAACAAAGTCTACCAGATATCAAATACATACCTCGTATAAGATCCCTAGATTGAGAGGATTCAGCTCCCCTCACAGTAAACACTCTCCCAGTGGCCTGGGGTCTGGCCATCTGCAGTCCTGCGGCTGGAACTCCTTTTTCCAGCTCCTCCTCTTTGAACACTGGCCCCTCTATCATCAGCTACCGACTGCTACATACCAATGTTAGTTATCGTGTTCGGACTCACTATCCAACTTCTAAGCATAGTCAATATCCGATGTGGATTCAACTAGACAAGGCCAGTAACAACATCCTAAACCTCGCAGTCCTTGATTCTGATCGGACATAACCCACAGTCCGTTTTAGAACTAAACTGCTCTGATACCAAAATGAGACACCCCGTTGTGCCTCTTTGTGTCATTAGATTAAAACCTCATTATTTAATTACTTAATCGCACGCTTAACGTGAAAATACATAAAAATTAAAACTTAACTTCTAAAGTATACAACTTCATATAGAATGGCATATCACAATATAAGTATATAATGCATATTACAAAACACTGTTGAGTATATCCCATCAGTAGGATCCCTCACATGCATATACTCATACAAAAGTTAAACAACGGAAAACATAATAAAAATACGCCTCGCGAGACTCATTGGCCATGACTAACTAGACCCTAATCACCATGGGTCACAGCTCGTCCTCCAGCCTCCGGTTCGTAGGGAGTTCCATCCAACGCCTCCAGGTTACGCTCATCAACAGGGTCTTCTCGTACAATTCCACAAGCAGATAAAATACAACATATAGAAATGTACAGGGGATAAGAAACAGTTCTATCATCAAAAAGCGGAAAAGATTCATTGTAAAATTTTACAGTAATTGTCACAGACAATCAACACACATAACTAACGAATCATCCTCAGGTTAATATATATCATCCTCTACGCTTACTCTCAGGCAATCTAACACGTTATTTACACGTAACCTCTCTAATCCTGTCACCATGTCTTTACGTTGTTGTGGCCACTACCACTCCTGTCACCATCCCTTATTTGCATCAGGTCACACCCTCATTCCCGTTAGGATGTTCCACCTAGTGCACACCTCCATTCCTGTTAAGGTGTTCCACCCCCATTCCCGTTAAGGTGAAAGTGATCTTGCGAGAACTCTTGATTTTACGTGTATTATATTACAAATACCCGGTGTATTATATTACCAATACACAAAAGTGTTTTACGTGTATTATATTACCAATACACGGTGTATTATATTACCACTACACAGATGTCCTTACGTATTATATTACCAATACACTTTTGTCCTCGTGTATTATATTACCAATACACAGTTGTGGACAACAACACCTGTACTTGAATCTCACCAACTCGTTTTAACGTCTTAGTGCCTTAACCTTCCATCAGAACATGACACATATTCTATGCCATAACACCTCTTTAACTTTCCTCATCTAAGTTAGGCACTTCTAAATCATCGTTATCCTCACACCCAAAACAACCATCTCTTAGACAACATATATATCTTTGCTTAAAAATCCACTAAGCATAATAATAAAAAAACCAGGCAGATCATGCATAACACAATATCCATCAAAATATTCCCATATTACCAACATAGCACAAAATCAATTCAATAAAAGGTAATAAAATCAAATTAACCATCAAGAATATAAAGATCAACCTAATGTCAATAAACCTACAATCCCCGAATCGCCATTGGTTTTTCAGAAAAGGTTTCCAATGTGATTTTGGTCTTGTCGATTACTCGACTACTAGTAGGGTTTAGGTTGCCCTACACAATTATTATATAATCTACTACTTATCCATTCCGACGATAGGTTGGTTCTTTCCCCCACCTGGGTTATCACCGGACTCCCGAACTCGAAGCTCCTCGTTGTCACACCACAAAGTACTAACTCCACCTTCTGCGAAGGTAAGGAGAATAGATGCTCGAAGAGGTATATCACGAACGTCCTCGTTTCCTCCACGATGGAAGTCTAAGGTTATGAACACAAAATCACAAGTTAAAATCAAATAAGAACACTAAACCACAAGGTATAGGTTCGGCCAAGGCTAGTTCTTATGGTTAGAGATTCCCGAAAATTATACAACTCATGGATTTATGATCCTTAAGTGTTAGAAGTTCATAAACAATGATCATTTAACAAAGTTGAATTAAAATCCCACTAAGTTATACACTTAGGGTATTCGGCCAAGGCTAGTAAAATAGGCTAGCATTCACTAAAATTTCCAATCTCTTAGGTTTATCATCCATATGTATTAAGGAGCTCAAAACCGTGATCATTTTGGAAAAATAAGAACAAAGTATCCTAGGTCCATAACCTTCTAGGTTCGGCCTTCAGAGGATTTATAGGTTAGAAATCTTTAAACTTTCCAATCTCTTAGACTTAGCATCCAAATATCTTATGGAGCTCAAGTCCATGATCATTTTGGAAAACAATGGAAACTCTACATTCCAATCTCTTAGACTTAGCATCCAAATATCTTATGGAGCTCAAGTCCATGATCATCTTGGAAAAATGAAAGTAATACATCCTAACTTTAATAACATAGAATAAACAAGTTAGAAATCCTTAAACTTTCCATTCTCTTAGACTTAGCATCGAAATATCTTATGGAGCTTAAGTCCATGATCATTTTGGAAAACAATGGAAACTTAAACATTCCAATCTCTTAGACTTAGCATCCAATCTTATGGACGAAATATTATATTTTATTTTTGAACGAAAATTTTCAAAATAACCAAAGTTTAAGGAAACATAATAAAAACACTAACTATCTCGTTCACGGGTCAAAATTTGGTTTTCTGCACAGTAAACTTGTACCGGCAGTGAAAACGCAGACTGGCTTTCGTCTGGATTTTCAACCAAAAATTTTACCGTAACCCTCTACCATAAAGTAGACTATGAATATGATTTTATTTTAATCAAAAACACTTTCTAACTCTCAAATTTAAAATATAATTTAATTATATTTTAACCTGTTGAACAACATAATTAAAATCAGGCTGTTACAGTGTCAACCTCTACTTACTGTATATCAGGCTTATGAGAGCCATGTCTTTTTTGAAAAACACTGGTTCTCCACTTATCCCTCCTATGTTAATATGGTATGTATTATGTATGTATTTCCTACAAGTACTAATGGCTCTAGTTGATGTACATTCCCTGGGAAGAACAAAAACTGTGATATAATTATTTTGATATGTATGGATGCATGGATATAAGTATGAATGTATGTACAAGTTGTATTATTTAGGTATTCGTTCAAAGTTTTTTTTATGCGCTATGTCTCGAACTAGAACAAGAAAGAGAAATTTTATTTTCCAAAAGAAAACCAGCAAAAGATTTTTTTTTCTTTGCAAAATATTTCCGCATTTGAGTTAGTACATGTAGTGCCAAGGGAGGCGTTACAGTGTTTGGATAAGCGTTTGATAAATTTGATTATGAATGGAATTGATTTTACAACATTGATTTTATAACTGTAACACCCTGTTTTTCACTGTTTTAAATAACAGAAATGCATATGAATATGTTTATATGATTATTTGAGTTTTAGAAAATTATTTTAAAAAAACGGAGTTTACCACTCAATTCTACTTGAATGTAGAAAGCTACGATTAAAATTTAGGTTGGAAAGTCAGGCGAAACCTGGCCCGTTAATTTCAGGGACAATATATTTATACTGATCAGAAGACCTTATTTTAATTCGTGAACGAAAAACTTAAGGTTTTTAATTTGTTTCCTACGATTGTGTATTTTTAGAATTATTTCATTAAACGTGAATTAATATACGTTTTACGGACGTTATACTCAATCGGGTGAACGATGCATTTAATGTGGCTTAAGGGTATGTTATCAATTTTGGATTATTGCATTTTGACCCCTAAACTTTCTATTAATTACATTTTGGTCCCTAAACTAGTTTTCATGATACACTAAGTGAAGTGGGCCAATTTCTTGTCATCCAAACCCATTAAGGGTTGCGGCCCTAGAGCCCAATTTCACGGCCAAGAATTCATTTTCCATGAAGCCATTATGTGCTCATAAGTTTCCTTGTTAAGCATTAAGCTTTAAGTTAGTTTTAAGCTTCAAAATCAATTGGACCTTGGTGGACTTTCCAAGACCATTTGCGCAAGGCCCATGGCCTCTTGAATTGCTCATAACTTCACGAGGCAACTAGAGCATTCCACACTCTTCTTGAATTTTCCATTATCTTCTCCATTCTTCTTTTCTCTCTTAAGCTTCCATTGTTGATTTGAGAAGGAGCTTGATGATTCTTGCACATTTCTTCATTTCTAAGAGGTAAACCATGATTCTTATCTCCATTAAGCTTCATGTTCTTCATAAAGTTTTTCATTTCAATGCCTTTTTCATTATGTTCATCTTAGTTATTCTTAACTTTGATAAATCATAGAAAATCATAGAAAAACCCTAAAAACGTGAAACCAATTTCTATGTTCCTATTATCATCTCTTCTACCATAATCCAAGAGTATGTTGAAAACCAAAATTTTCTCCCCTAATTTCTCATCAAGGCCGAACCTAGGAAAAAAAGGGTGGAGGAGTTTTTGTTCAAATGTTAGAAATGATCTTGTATTTCATCCTTCTAGCATGTATTCATGTTGAATCCAAGTTGGTTCATCAAACAAAGATCCCTAGCTTCATGAACGCATTAAGGTCGAATCTAGGTTTTTAGAAGTTTGGAAGTTTTTAATTCAAACTTTGTTAATTAATCCTTAATCTATTGTCTTAAGTACTTAGGATCATTAATCCAATGACTTAGGCAATTTTAGAAATTTTTAGCCGCTAAACCCTATGGAGGCCGTGACCTATCATAGAGAATTAGGATATTTTAATTGTTTGATTAGTAATTATTTGATTGTGATTAATGAAAGTTTAGTGAATTGGTTGTGTATGTGCGACCAGACTTCCGACAAAGTTCATTTAATTCATAGAGAAATCTTCGAGAGGTAAGAGGGGATTACCTGAGGGATTTATTCGATGGCTATGTGCTATCAAGTGTTTGTCTGTAATTATTTATCTATTGGTATTTGTTTAAGTTGTTTCAGTTATGTTATTTTTATCTGTACTGATTTAATTGCACTTAAATTTTTTATCTGCAATTATATTATACTGTTGTGATGCATGAACTGCCTGGGAATATCTCTGTGATATTATTGTTGGTTGTTGTTTGAGAAGCCTGACGATGGGTCGGCCCAAATCAATTAATTGGATAAAGCTTTAAGAAGCTTTATAAATTATATTCAATGTTTTAACGTTAAATATTGGAATATAATATTAATGGGAATTTTTATTTGGTAAAAATAAGGAATTTTGGAAAATATCATTATTTTAACGATTTATTGCTGTAAGAGTGAACTGAGTCACCGAGAGGGCGTAACCGTTAAATTATTTTTGTACTGCTAACTTTTATGTAAGAAATTCCGTAATATTATAAAAAGTTATTTTATGAAATTAATTGTTGAAAATAATTTAATTATGATTTTAGAAAATTAATTGAGTGGAAAAAGCTAAGTTTTGGCTTAAATGACTTTAAAAATGATAATTGACGGCAATTTGGAAAATTATCGACGGCAAGTGTTTTGAAATGGCAGTACGTATTTTAAGTAAGTTTAAACCTCAAGTGGCTCATCTTTGTGAAAACTAAGTTTAGTGTTTAAAGGTTTTATTGAAGAATTTCCCATTTGAAAAGATTTTCCGAAATCAAGTGTAACTCGACTGTGTTAAAAGTAGTGTTGAACTTAGTAACCGAGATGTTGGGGTACTAAGGTTTGTTGTGTTATGGACTTGGGGTACCCTTTGGACTTTGAAGTCCTGTAGACTTGGCGTCTACTGTATATGTGGTGTATACTGTGTTTAAACATTTAAGATGTCTTCTATTACCACGAACCTATGATTGGTGCATCGGTCTAGAGGTGTCGTGATTGAGCACTCTGACTTTGAGGTCCTGTGTTATTAATGAAAGTTTTAAAGATGTTTAAAACTATGTTAGTCGTAAGCCATTTTGAGCTTCGGCAAGGAAAGATTGAACACAAAGAAAAGTGTTAAGAGCAAAGTGTTTTGCATGCATTTGGCAGACGTGCCCACGGTTCTATGTGTGATTACCTTGCGGCATCAGGTATTTCATGCTACGATTTTCTTCCTTGTGCCACAGTTTGGACAATGAAACCCCAATTAATTTTTTATCACTGTGCCCCAGTGTTGGACAGTGTGCAATGGGTTTCGACTGCGTGCCTTTTTGCCTTGTATGGCAATCGAGCCTGATCAACTCACCACGTGTTGGGATATCCTATGTGATTAAGTGCGAATTTAGATGATGTATATGAAGTGTTCATGCATAGTTTTTCACATGATGATGTTTGGGGTGTGAAACCCATTGATCAACTATTCGCTTATGAATGCTTATGTTGGTATATGTGTATGTGTTTTATGTGGTGTCGAGCATGTAGTTGTCGAGTAAAATCCATATATTGGTTTCTCACTCTTGCATGTTTTATTTGTGGTTTCTCTACTTGTGCATATATCTTTACGTCTGAGATTAGATGGACCCGGATATGCCTCTGGCACATTCTAGGCTTTGATCGATCATGTTTGATAGCGTGCATTATGGTGGTGCCTGGGAGATAAACCCTGGGGCACTCAGCGCCACCTATTATGGCCCTAGTAGAGAGGTTATTGGAACAGTAGAGGCAGGACCGCAGCGGAGGACGCATGTTATGGAGACTGTTGAGGTATCTCTACCTCCAATATGGCTATACGTACAGTACTTGACTGAGCACGGGTTACTTGAGATACCATCTCAGCCTATCCAGCCACTTCAGATTGCAGGACCAGCAGTACCTCCTGTTGAGGTAGTTTTGGATGAGGTCGAGGAGGACCCAGATGAGTACTTTGAGGATGATCTTGAGTTCCACCCTCCTGCCGTTGATGATGATGATTCTTCCGACGAGGGAGCGGGAGCATAGGTATCTTCATCAGATACATCTGCTATAGGTGGGGTTTATCATCATGATCTCCCTAATGGTTTAAGAGATGAAATCATGAATCATAACTCAAAAGTTGAAGCAAAACCCATTTACACATAAACACATAGGTTTCGACCTTGCTTGGAAAAATAGAGAATAAATTTCTTTTGGGTTCATGCCTCTAGATGATGAATATAGACATCAATATGAGTTCATAGAAATTGGTTTCAAGTCAAATGGATTTTTCTACAATTTTCTATGAAATTTTGAAGATTGTATCATGAACTTTGAATATGATGAAGAACATGATGATTCATGGCTAGATCTTACAAAATGAATGAAGAAGATTTCATGATTGATCATGGAGAGAAAGATTCTACCTCTTGTTGGTGAACAAGTGATGAGGATGATCAAGTTCTTCACAAAAATACTAAGTGTTCTTGAGAGAAAATGAGAGAAAAGTGAGGAAGATGAAGATTTTGAGCAGTTTCGGTAATTTGGGCATATCCCCTAAACTACTTATCTGTTTTTGATGATCTTTGGCTTGTTGGAAATGAGAGAGAAATATAAATAACTTTCATGTAGAAAGTTTTCTGAGATTCATAACAGAAAAGGGTCAAAGTTTCTGTGCAATTTCGGCGAGTATCAACACCTATAGGTGTTCTTGTGGTGCTAAATAGGGGGAGCCGTGTGGGGGGAGGGTGTTTTGGTCCCAAAAAAACAATGGTAAAGCTTTGTAAAAATTATGTGAAGCTAGGGGCAAAATTGTATTTTTATACCAAAATATCTAATTGTCATAAATGCGCCATTATGACCATTATGACTCGGATATGATCGTCATAAATGGTCGTCACATCAGTCATCTCAGCTTCGTTGCTGACTCCCTGATTCACCTGACCCAGGTTTTCCTAGAGATATCTCGACGTTTTCGCCAGCAGCAAATATTATATTATATTTTTACGCTAAATTTTTCAAAACTTCCAGTATCGTAGCAAATGCGACACCCTAAACTCGGGTCAACACATGGCTACCCGTTTACGGAAATAAAACTTAATTTGCTGGTTGCTTTCGGAAAATCGTGTTTTCTCAACGTTTATCTTTTCAAAATATGGTGATAAATTTTTTTTTCCTTTTCTCCTCATAACCACAACAACGCAATCAAGTCCCACTTAAATACATAATGTATATAAGTCCTCTAACTATACCGCCTCATATGTTTTCTCACATAAAACATCATCAGCTTAATTCTAACAACATAATATAACATAACCGTACCTACACTGGTCGTAACTAACAGACACTACACCCCTTAAAAACAGCAACAACATGCCTCGAACTAGACAGCCTTCATCTCCTTGTAGATATCATACCCCCGCATGCGATTCTGATATGTTTGTAAGGGTGAGACGCCAATATATGGATTCATCACCATAACTAAATGCACAACACAAAAGATTGCACATACACATATACATGTCTATAACAACGTACTCATTCATATTATATCACATAGTTTATCAATGGGTTTCACACCCCAAACATCAACGTTGGAAAACTATGCATGAACACTTCAATACATCTTCTAAACAATCATACTTAATCTCATGAGATATCTCCAACCTCGTAAACCTCGTGATGAGTTGAACAGACTCAATTGCCACAGGCACTCCCATCGCACACTGTCCAACATCGTGGCACAGTGATAACACTTTGAGATGGGGCCTCATTGTCCAAACCCCGGGCACAATGAGAACATCTTTGTACGATATACCCTGACGCCGCAAAGTAATCCCTCATTTAATCATGGCACGTCTGCCAAATGCATGCAAGAAAACATTTTGTTCTCAACATTTTTCTTTGTGCTATATCTTTATTTGCCAAAGCTCTCAAAAGCTTTTTACTTAACATCTTTTGAAACATCTTTACATCTTTTATTAACAACACAGGACCTCAAAGTCCGAGTGCTCAATCACGAAGCCCCTAGACCTTGCAATCAGTCTTAGGTTCGTGGTAGTAGAAAACATCTTACAATGTGTTAACTTCTTTTAGTAGATACCTAGTCTACAACACAACTAACCTTAATACCCCGACGTCTTGGTTATTAAGTTCCATAACATCATTTTACATCATTTTTACATCTTTTTACATCTTCTTACATCTTTTTACATCTTACATCGTTCTACATCTTTTTACATCTCTTACATCTTTTTACATCTTTTACATCTTTTTACATCTTTTACATCGTTCTACATCTTTTACATCATATTACATCTTTTAAATCATTTCTGAGTTCTATATCATCCTTTACGTCATTAAGTAAAACTCATTTACTGAAAATTCTTTCTACTTGAAATTCGTTTATAAAACGTCAATTCATAGAAAATCCACATTTCCTTTGGAAACACATTTTTTTTTTTGAAATAACATCAAATCATCAACAACTTCTTTTTATTGACACTTCAACTCTAATAAATCAATTCAAATTTAATCTCTTTTCAACATAAGTACTGCTGTTTTTAAACTCTCACCGTAAATAATTTCGAAACTTGTCGTCGTTTAGCATTTTCAAAGAAAACGTCTTTAAGTCAAACTTTGACATTTCTTCTAAAATAATTTTCTCATATAATAAATAAGGTCTTTTCGAATATCAATTTAACAAAATCACTTTTTATAATATCTCAGAATTTCTTGTGTAAAATAGCAGTACTAAAAGAAATTTCACGGTTACGCTCTCACCGTGACTCATAAACTTCTTTTACACTAATAAATCATTAAAATAATAGTATTTCTCAAAACTCATTATTTTTCCAAAATCATATTTTCCTATACTATTATATTCTAACATTCCCCATAAAACGTTGAATATAACTTTCACAGCTTATTAAATCTTTTATCTCATTAATCGATTGTGCACTGACCACTGTCAGGCCTCTCAAACAACATTCAACATTCAACAACATCATCATAGTTCTATCACCAGGCAGATCATGCATCATAACAACATAATATACTACTGCAGATAATTAAAAGGAGATCAATCACCGATACACAGATAAACAACACATCATAAACAACATAAACAATTAATCACAAACCACATATAAATCATACAAGTCACACTAAAAGCAAATAGTTATAGAGAAAATCCCTCAAGTAAGCTCCCCTTACCTCTTGAAGACTCAACTAACGTTTTCAAACAACCTCCCGATTTAATCCGGTTTCCTCCGTCGGCTTTAGGTCAAACTAACCCGATTGATTCCTTCAAACAAATTACAATCAAATCAAACCACAACATACTTAACTCATGAGGGTTAGGTTTCGGTCAAGGGCTGACTTTTAGGGTTCAAAATCCTTAAAATTGCTAATCATGATTAAGTCATAGATTAATGGTCCTTAATTAACCTAAATCATGGATTAGTGACTAAACAACTAAGTTTCAAACTCAAAACTTCCTAACTCTTCCATACCAAGATTCGGCCTAAACATATTCATAGGGCTAGGGTTATTAATTTAATAAACCAACTTGGATTTATTAAGCATACATACTAATAGCTTGATTACTAAGATCATTAATGAAAACTTTGAACAAAACTCATCTAGTTCCAATAACTAGGGTTTCGGCCAAGTCCAGAAATTAGGGAAATAAATTTCTCATGATCTTATGCTTCTAGATGATGAAAATAGAGATGATTATAAGATCATAGCAATTGGTTTCATGTCAAAAGGATTTTCCAAGAATTAGTTATGAATTTTCAAAGTTCTAGATCTAGAAACTTAAAAGTGATGAACAACTATGATATAAACATTGAATCAAGAAATTGATTGAAGAACATAGACATGATTAGAGAAGAAGAATAGGATTCACCTCTTGGAGATCAAAAACAAGTGAAGATCCAAGCACTTTCTTCACAAATCTAACACTAGTAGACTTATGAACTTTAGGGTTTTTGAACAAATGGCATTAGAAACTAAGTGAAAGATGAGGAATGGTATTTATAGGCATGTGGGCTGCGCCACTTTTGAGGACCAAGTAGAAAGGAGGTGGCTTTTCAAAGGATTTAAGTGCAAATAACTCATAGGGACCATTTTGCAAAGATTCCAAAAGTATAAGGACTATTTTGCAAATTGTCAATAAATGGTAATAATGACCATGTGCCACAATAAATGTGGTCTTATCTTCACTAACTTTGGCTGATTTTTCTACATAAAATATTTTAAGAAAAACTAGAAGAGTTTAGAACACTTTAGAAGGTAGTAGAATAATGTAGAATCATGTAGAAGAATGTGGAACGTTCTAGAACATTCATGGCTCATCCAACAACAAATGAGGGCAGCCTTCCATCCCTCATGGGCTTGCGCATGGGCTTGGTAAATTTGGGCTTGGATTCATTTTTGTGGGGCCCACTTGAAGATTTAAGCATTAAGCTTAAGATAGGAAACTTATATGGCTTCAAATGGGCTTTATGAAACTTAAGTCATGGGTAAGGAATTTGGGCCTCAAAGCCACGGTCCTCTATGGATTTGGAACAAGGATTCTAGCCCAATTCACTTGAAAAAACTTAGAAACTAACTCAGGGACAAAAGGGTAATTAACAGAAAGTTCAGGGACTTAAGCGTAAAATCCATAAATTTTCACTTTACCCCTGAAAAACCTTCTAAACTTAGAAATGTGATTATCCCCTTGAATCATCTCAAAATCCTAAGATAAACTCTTTATCTGCTCTTAGGAACTCCAAAATCTCTTCCGTCGTCTACCCGATTACGTATTCCGCCCGTAAAACGTAAATTATTTTATTTTTTTTCCAAAATTTTCAAAACTTCCAGTATCGTAGCAAATATGATAAAAACATTTTTCATCTCGTTCACGAATTAAAATTAGGTCTTCTGAGCGAAGAACTTTTCTTCGTCAAGAAAACACAGAAAACGGCAGACCGATTTCCGTCTGAATTTTCAACCCACAAACTTCCCCGTCACTTATGAAAATAAGTATAACATGGAAATGACCTTGGTTTGTCCAAAATCATTTTCTAAGTCTCGGATAAAAATATATATTGATATATTTATTACCGATATTACGAAGTAGCGAAAATCGGGGTGTTACAGCAAATACAATAAAAACATTATTCATCTCGTTCACCAATTAAAATTAGGTTTTCTGAGCAGTAAACTTTTACTGTCAGTGAAAACACATAAAACGGCAGATCGGTTTCCGTCTGAATTTCCAACCAAAAACTTTCCCGTAACCTTATAAAAATAAGTATAACATGAAAATGACCTTGGTTTCCAAAATCATTTTCTAAGTCTCGGATAAAACTATATATTTATATATTTATCACCGATATTAAAAAGCAGCGAAAAGTCGGGATGTTACAGATATAGGAATATAGGATTCGCATTGTTGGGGGCAAACGGGTGTCCTTGCAGGCTTGTTGGATTTTCGACGTGGCGTTGGAGGCCAGGGAGGAAGGAGGTTTGGGGAATGGTGGTTGTGATGAACGGCAGAGGAGAGGGTAAGGTAGAAGATAAAGAGGCAAATACGTTTTGTTTTTATTAATATTTATCAAATTTATATTATTTAATTAATAATAAATTTTTTAATAAATTTTTTTAATTATATGTAAGACATGTGTCATGCATAATTGGTCGCCACTTGGCAGGAGTGTGCCACATAAGCAGCTTCCATTAAAATTTGGACGGAAGTTAGACAGAGGGATGATTTTTGCAACGTCTCAAATTTTTAAGGACCATTTTTGCCAATATAAAAAAAAAGTTCACAGACTATATTCTCCAAAGTTCAAAAGTAGAGGAACCAAAAGTACATTTTAGCCTAACTAGTAACTAGTTCAATACAAAGTATATACCAGTGGTTGAATCGATATTGTTGGGCCGGTATGAAGTCTCCATGGGCCATATCTAGTCCAAATGAGTGGCTCGATTAACAAAAACAGAGGATCAGATTTCAGCAAATGACAGAGTGTTCATCAAAAAACAAAGAAAACGACACCTAAGAGAGAGTTAGAGTGAGTTGGAGTTTGAAACCGTGAAGCTCAGTTTGTAGCTAGCAACCATGAAATCGCTTCCTTCACCGTGGCTACTGTTATTGGCGTCGTTTCTTTCAATCGATGTTGCTTACAGACCCGGAGACATCGTCCCTATGAGCCGAATGGGTCAATACCACTCTGTTCATTCCTTCTCTCAAACACACTCAATTTTCTGCGATCTTGTTTCCTTCTAATACGGTGCCGTTTCATCTTTCGTTTTTTTTTTTGGTTTTGCAGTCGGGAACTGTGTGGCACGATCTCATTGGCCGTCATTGCCCCATCTTCGCAGTGAATCGTGATGTCTTCATCATCTGAATTGAATTGATGGATTAGGGTTTTCGGAATTTATTTAAACTATTTTATAATTATTATTACTATATATTGGTGTTGTGGTTAATTGGTTCTTTTTTGGGAATTGGATTTATAGGTGTTGTTGCCTATACCTATGCCCACGGGTTACACAGGGGCTGATGCTTACAAAATGTAAGTTTTTTTTTGCTTACATTTAGGGTGAATATCTAAATTTCCTGTAAAAAATATTCACTTCCTAATTTAGTCCTTGAAAATTCTAGATGCCGGTCAAATTAGTCCCTTTTAGGATACATTTTATGGACAATAAGACTAATTTGACCGAAATTTGATGTTTTTGTATATGAATTGAGATTTTTCATTTT
Organism: Sophora flavescens; assembly: GCA_030762895.1. Taxonomy (NCBI): domain Eukaryota; kingdom Viridiplantae; phylum Streptophyta; class Magnoliopsida; order Fabales; family Fabaceae; genus Sophora; species Sophora flavescens. The sequence continues at coordinate 182,519,020 of CM061064.1, forward strand.
TAGCTTTAGGTGACTAAATTTGGGGTGCATTTTTCTTTTTCAGGAATTTGGGTATCCACTCTTTCTTTTAAGTAAGATATAGGTAGAGGAAGATTTTTTTCTTTTTTTGCAAAAAAACTAATTTTAGGAGAAGTTTGAAGAAAATTGTATTTGATTCAAATGCTCGTCGGTGATTCTACTCAAGTACTCAACTAATTGCTGCTGGTGGTAAGAAATTATGTTGGATGCTAATTATGGTTCCCAATCCCATGGGCGTACAGTAGGGGTGTGAGTAATTCTGATAAAATGCAGAAAATTGAAGTTATTCTCGATAGGATAGATGGTCCTTAGGCCAGACAATTAGAAAAATTATGGAGAAGCGAGACCATGTGATTGAATCAGAAGCTGTGGAACTTTAGCCACATAAAATTGGTAGTATGCTAGTAAGGGGTGGTATGAACGTTAAAGCTGTGAAACATTTGCTCATCACAAGAAACTAAGAAATAATGGATCATACTCTAACAATGATGAATGAAGCTTTCTGAAATTGCACCAGTTATGCCATATAGGGGAGCACGTTGTTGTTATCATGTTATATGTGGTCTCCCCCCTCAAAGACTGCAGAAGAAAATGTTTTTATGATTTTTTTTTGTTTATTTATCTGCAGATCATTTCAAGTTGGAAGAGAAAAGTTTATAATCCCATGGCTTCTAATGGTAAATTGAAAAAGTACTGAGGTTCCAATGATCGATGTAGTCCTGGTAATGATATGTTTAAGATAGGTCATGTACTGCTCTGTGAATTGTGACTTGCTTCAGTTTATTACAATTTCCGAATTTTGAAAATGGAAGTGTCATTCTTAGCTTTTGGATGTGACCATTGTCAAGTGTTGCTAAATGTGTTGGAAATTTCAAGGATTGTGCATTTCAACAGTCTATGGTTTAAAAGCTTTCATATTTGGTGTTTCTAAGGTTTATTTGAAATTGGTCAACATTTAACCATTTTAATATTCATTTTCATTCCTTTTCTGTTTTATTGAAGCTTTTTTTCTCTAAATTTTATTTTATGAATAAGATTCAATTATTTCATTTCTCTTATTGTTTGAGAATTAACATTTTGCTCATAGACTTTTACCTGGCATTTACAATTTCAAATGCCATTTGACATATTTATGTACTAGTAACTCTGTACTATAGATTCTTTATTATTCTACAGGACAGCATTTAAACGTTATTAAAGAAGACAATTTTTTTACCATTGCCTGAAGTCATTCCATTTTGTATTATAATTATTGATTATACTTGGGTTGATTGATTTTGAGAATCATGTATTTAATGTTGATAAATCTACTTACAATACATATACTTTAGTGAAATTGATTATATGGAACCTGTGTATTCTGTAGACGTTGCCTTCCATAATAAATTAAAAATGAGTTGTTACCTTACACTTTGATAAATGCCAATATCCCATTAGTCAGGTATCGTAAAGAGAAACAATGGCAAATATGATTACTTAAGTTATGCTTTTCTAGCTTACTTTTAGGGCTTTGATTGTGCTTACAACTTTTGTTTTGAATTGACAGATGTTGAAATTCATCCTGAGATTTGTAAGCATTTTTGGGATCCTCTGTAACACCCCCCTTGGGCATTACCTACTAAACACATGCGAAAATAAAATTAAAATATAATTTGCTGGTGCTTTCGGAAAATAACTTATATAAGTACATAAGTGTCTGAAATTGGGTGTAAAATTTTTGTCACGACTCCATACCTAAGCCTTAATTGATCGACACACAAACTTACTATCATAGCTTGACAAGCCTATTTAATTTAAAGGATATACTTAAATACAAGATAGTAGTTTTACAAAAATTTCGACAGAGTCTCCTCTGTAATTCGGACATCCCAGAGTAAAATAACACCTGTTAAAATATTTACATTTTCACTCCAGAATTCCAATTACACCAAGTTCAACCAGGCATCAATACATAAAAATAATAGTTATAGCCATAAGATTTACAAGACCAAAAGAAATAGCTTAGATTTTCATTCAAAAGATAGGCTCTCCGAGCCATAAACATTCCATTTTTTTTAAAATAAAGGCTCTATGAGCCAAACTCATACATACTATCAAAATAATCTAAGTCTCAACCCTAAGTCGGTCGTTCTAAAAGTTATTCTGCAAGTAATACCTCATCAAGCAACTACATCTAAGTCTCCGAGTGACTTAGAAAGACTCCTCTCGCACCATTTGTGTTAGAGTACCCGTGGTACAATATCGAACTTAGAAGAATCCTGAAATGTGTGTAAGGGTGAGATCCCAATATATGGATTTAAATACGATAACCACATGCACGTCTCTCAATTACCATTTAACATGAATATTCAAAGATAAACAATATATTTATCAAAGGGTTTCATACCCGCCATCGTGCACCGTTTTAAAAACCATGACACTTCAATATTTCACAACTAACTTTGAAACCTAATCTCCGGAGCTCCAACCATCAAATAAATGAGCTAATCAGGCTCTAGTTGCCAATTAAGGCGAAATCAATGCCCGATATGGCAAAGTTCTATTGACCATTCCACAATCCAACTCAAGGCAAAGTGGTGACTACATATAGCACATGGTCTACGTGGTCGTATATCCATCAAGGCACAGTGACGCAAACTGCATGAATACTTGCCATCAAGCATTCAAGTCCTATGCAAAGGCACGTCTGCCCGTAAATGCATGTAAAACATTTTGTTCACGTTGTTTTCTTGGTGTTCAATCTTCATATGTCGGAGCTAAAAACCTCACGACCAAATCACCATTTTAAACTTTCAAGTTTAATGCCTCTTTCAAATATAATTGACTCCAAGTCAAAAGTGTGCAAATCACGAAATCTAGACCGATGCACCAGTCTTGGACGCGTAGATTTTAGTGCACAAAACCAAATATACGGTTTATAGGACATTGTAGTCCATAATTTCCTCTTCGGACCCCAGGCCCATATCTTAGAACTCTAGACCCGACGTCTCGGTTGCTAGGTTCGTTTAAACCATTTTCGTTCTGTGAAATACAAAACAAAACCAAAGTTTCCTCAACTTATCCAAGTTGACGGAAATAATACCATTGTGTAAACTCGTTTACAGAAATCCTTTTCGTTTGAAATTCATTTATAAAACCATCAAATCATAGAGAAATTCATTTTTCTCAAATCCTTTTTCTTTTGAAAACTCCTTTTTTGGATAATGCTACAAATCCTCGTAAAATCATTTCCAACTCATTTCTATTTGAAATAATAAAATTGTCCCTCATAGTTTTCGTTGTCAAATACTTTTCTAAAGTATTTTTCGTTGGAAATAAAGTCATTTGTAAATCAAATGATTTTCTCTTTTACAAAAGTTCTTCATAATCATTGTTAAAATATCCTTGACATTTACATTTCTTAGAATAACTTTTCGTCTTATTTTTGAATTTGTTTGGAAAAGACAACGTAACTGAAATATTTTCAAGATGTCGTCCTCACTATTTATTTAGAAATCACTCTTTTCTCCAAAACATCATCAAATATACATACTTTCAATATTTTTCTTCCATAAATCAAGTCCTTTGAATTTCTCATCAAGCTTTTTCAACGCTTTTATCTTTAATTTAATTGAGCACTGACCAATGTCAGGCTTCTCAGTCAATCAACCAATCAACAGATAATCCATACATAGCAGATATCCATATATCACAGTATAATCATGCTTTCACAGAAAACATTAAAAACCACATAACAGTCATATAACAATTTAATTTGACACCACACATCACAACAAACTCAGATACGACTCACAATTAGCATGCAGTTACCGAAAATCCCTCAGGCAGTCTCCCCTTACCTTTGAAGACAAGTAAAGGATCCTCGTCTTAATGCTCACGTTAGCTCCAAGAGTGTAACTATCTACTCCATCAAGCAAGCATAGCCGTGTCAAACGTCTCAGAGAGGGAATCCAACAACGCGCAACAACCAAAAATCAAGAAATCAATTTCACATGATCAAACACACATTCTAACTTTATCTAAACACTTAATCCAATTACCAAACAAGGTTATTTTTAAAGAAAATCATGTTTGAAGCTCACGCTTCCCAATACCCTTTAAGAAAACTTTGTTTTGATCAAAAGATCATGAAAAAGAACTTTGGAAATCATCCATTAAGAGTCCTAATTACACTAAATCATAATTAATTTCACAAAAACATACCCAAATTCAAATAAAATTAAATTGGGGATTTAGGGCTCCTTATTAAAATTTAGGGAAAACTCATTTTGACTAAAGAATAATGAAATTGGTTTAGAGAAACACTAATTCACAATCCCAATTTCGTAAAACAAGTTAAATTTCAAGATTAAAATCTGAAATCAAGGGGTTAGGGTTTCAAAATAAATTTGGGGATTTACAAAAGAGAAGAGGTTAGGGGTAAAACTCTTACCCAAGGTGAAGAAGAAGTTACGATGGTGCTGTCTTGGAGGTCCTAAGGCGGCCGTGACGGTGGAGACGCGACGGATCGGTGGCGGAGCTCCATTTTTTGAGTCCTTTGCCTCCAGGGAAGAAACCAGCCGGCCCTAGGTGTTGCTCCCTACCAGGCGTGGTGGCTGGACGGCCATGAGGCGGTATCACGGCAGCAGAGGGCGGCATACCGCGACGGCGACGTGGCGGAGGTCAGATGAGCGAACGACCGGAACGCGTGTTCGCGTGGCTGTCCTCTCCTCGGCGAGCAGCGGCCGGACGACGTCCCTGTGGTGGCGACGTGTGGCTGGTCGGGCGGCACTCGGAGGTGGCTGGTTGTGGAGAGGAGAAGAAAGATGGAGAGAGGAGGAAGAAGAAAAAGAAAGAAGAAAGAATCAGAGAAAGAAAAGAGAAAATGAGAGAGGCGTCGAGTGAGTGAGAGAGAAAAGAGAGAAAAGTTAGTTTTTAAACTAATTATTTAGTAATAGGTACAAAATGAGTGATAAATATTAGGCCTAAAATAAACATGTTTTTACTTTTTAGAATCTAAAAATAAAGATTGATAAGGATATGTTTTCGAAATTCAAGTTAGAGTAAAGATTAATAGTTGAACTGATCCACTAAGAAAATACTCAGCCCAAAATTTAATCTCCGATAATTGTCAAACCAAAATATTTTTAACTCTAAAATTAAATAGGATAAGAATATGAAAATGCTTTTCTCTTATTTACATTATTTAAAATATTTTTCTGTACTGGTATAATAGTGACAATAACGTAAATTATTGTCTAGTAAATGTGCATTCACTGAAATAAGTCAGTGCTAACGCACCTAATAAAATAATTTGAAGAGAGTAATTTAATTACTCAAACTAAACCACCTAACATAATAAACATAAACATTCAAATAAAATAATTAATCCTAGGTGTAAAAACTAGGGTGTTACATTACTACCCCTCAAAAAAAAAATTTCGTCCTCGAAATTTCGTAGCTTAAAACTAAACAGGATGTTGTAATCATACCTTAACTCTAAAATCTTGCTTTGTATTCTCATTGCTTCATTCCTTTCATCTATAACACTATAACATAATCAATTCTTATGCCATTCTATTTATCCTCGAAACTTTTCACTACCGCATTATCCCCACTACCTTCGATATTTCACCTTAGTCTATTGCACTTTCAAGAACAAAATCAATGCTTAATCTCTTCACTTCTCAATATAGATCCATTAGAAAACTTTCTCCAATATCTAACTTTCACAGCTAACATCAAAACCAACACTAACTTTCCCATAACATCAATTAACCTTCTACTCAAGAGATGCAATCATAGTCTTAGTCTATTTGGGCTTAGTCTACTCTTCTAGTCATATCAAATTCACACTTTTCAAGTCTCCAATCAAAACGTCATAACATTCTTGAAGGTAAACTGCTAGGATTATCTAACTCATCAACTTTGAACTTCTTCAGAAACTGAATCTTCACAAGAGCTTATCTATTTCGCTTGAATCCACTTAAGTGAAATTACTATAGGCACTCTTCCTATTAATCTTCCAAACTTTATACAGTCAATCTTAACTACAAGCATTTGATAGTTACTCTAGATTCCCTTGGCGATACTCTGCCTCAATCAACATTTGTTTTGTAATATTTGTCTCACTTACTGAGATTGATCTTAAAGGTTCATATCTTACCAATCACAACTATACCACCACACAACTCTTATCACTTATTGTCAACCCTGCTAAAGGGATGATCGTAGTTAAATAATACACTTAATAACAACTAATCTTCTAAAGATCAAATTGTTTTTCTCATTTCGCCCACTCTAACTGAGGGTGATCCATTGGACTCAATCTCAACTTGGTTCTCACACTTGGAGTGGATTTTACTAAATCATTAGTAAACTTCGGGTCTTCATCTGAAACTATGCTTAAAAATAATCCATGAAGTCTGATTAGCCCTTTGACACATACTTTGGTTAAATTCTCTACTACATAACTTATCCACTGCAGAAAGATGCCTTCCTCGTTAACCTGACAATTGATTGTCCAAAAAGAATGAAAACTCTTAGAGATCCTCAATAAATCCACCAAAAATTCATTGCAATGCTATCGTCTTGACCAATGAGGTCTTATACGCCAAATTATTTCTCGACTAACTCTGATATTAGAATATGAATCAAATAACCATCCTCATAACTTATGAGATAGTTTACACGTCAATGACGTTTTGAAAATATATAGGATAAAGATGATCAAAGGTGGCAAGTCTTTTTGAACTACTATAAGACACGGTCTTGAAGAATATGACAAGTATCGAAAAATACAGGAATAATCCTTATGTATTAAGATTCCTTAGTAGGTTCGTGGTTGTAAAAATGCATGATCGGTACACGTTTACAAACTGAATCTAATAAAGTTCCTTCTTTCACAAGAACTTTACTACACAAGGATTTTAAAAGAATAATAGTCCGACAAAAATTCAGACTACCAGAACCAATTGATAATTCATCATCGACTTTAAATCAAGGTCATCAAAATGAGTTTGGCATGTACAAAACGTACCGCTGTGATTGTCTAATACAACCATAGAAATTTGAGGACCAATTGTCAACTAACAAGTTCATAAAGAATCAATTAGTATAGTAAAGAGGTTTTCTTAAACATAAGACATTCGTTCTAAGAGTGAAGATTAGGATTAGCTTATCTCGACTTCGAGCAAGCACGGAGGTCTTTCTAAACATACTTAATCCGATTTGTTGCTGTCTTCCGTATTCGTCTCTGAACTGCATACAATGACCGACAACTTAGTCAGTCTCAGTCATGGAAAGAATTGGTCTTTTCTCGTAAAGCAAGTCAATGGCTCCAAGGTCTTTGATAGTTCCTCGATGAACCTTTGATAAGAATTGGCTATCCTAACCATCTATGGATTTCAATCACCGTTTGCGATCACTTCCACAAAATAATGTGCTTCATTCTGATGAACAACATCGATGCTCCTCGCAAGGCACACTTAGTCCCAAAATTATCCTGACAACAAATCTTCCCGTTAAGACAAGTCATCTAACTTGACTAACTTTGTAGGCGATATTCGATCTAAAGTCTTAAAGATTCGACTTAATCTAGGAACTAGATCAATCCAAAACTCAATATCCTTCACAAGGACAAACCAGGAACATTCTCAGGGAATAGTCCCGGAAAATCTTCCACGAAAGGTACCTCAGTCAAATGTATGACACAATCCCCAAAGGGATGAACGAATGTGTCAACATGAACGCAAGTACCATTCACTAAGCATAAGTTCTCACCAGGTCTCCACCCAATTAGAACTCACCAAAACATACATATTTGTATGTCAACACACATTGTTTCGACAAAAAAAATTCAAACAAGAACCAACCAGAGATAACACAACAAAAACTTAACAGACCTATTCCCCAAAGATCCCGAAAGACTCGACCAGCTCTGATACCACTCTGTAACACCCCCCTTGGGCATTACCTACTAAACACATGCGAAAATAAAATTAAAATATAATTTGCTGGTGCTTTCAGAAAATAACTTATATAAGTACATAAGTGTCTGAAATTGGGTGTAAAATTTTTGTCACGACTCCATACCTAAGCCTTAATTGATCGACACACAAATTTACTATCATAGCTTGACAAGCCTATTTAATTTAAAGGATATACTTAAATACAAGATAGTAGTTTTACAAAAATTTCGACAGAGTCTCCTCTGTAATTCGGACATCCCAGAGTAAAATAACACCTGTTAAAATATTTACATTTTCACTCTAGAATTCCAATTACACCAAGTTCAACCAGGCATCAATACATAAAAATAATAGTTATAGCCATAAGCTTTACAAGACCAAAAGAAATAGCTTAGATTTTCATTCAAAAGATAGGCTCTCCGAGCCATAAACATTCCATTTTTTTTTTAAATAAAGGCTCTCTGAGCCAAACTCATACATATTATCAAAATAATCTAAGTCTCAACCCTAAGCTGGTCGTTCTAAAAGTTATTCTGCAAGTAATACCTCATCAAGCAACTACATCTAAGTCTCTGAGTGACTTAGAAAGACTCCTCTGCACCATTTGTGTTAGAGTACCCAGGGTACAATATCGAACTTAGAAGAATCCTGAAATGTGTGTAAGGGTGAGATCCCAATATATGGATTTAAATACGATAACCACATGCACGACTCTCAATTACCATTTAACATGAATATTCAAAGATAAACAATATATTTATCAAAGGGTTTCATACCCGCCAGTCGTACCCGTTTTAAAAACCATGACACTTCAATATTTCACAACTAACTTTGAAACCTAATCTCCGGAGCTCCAACCATCAAATAAATGAGCTGATCAGGCTCTAGTTGCCAATTAAGGCAGAATCAATGCCCGATATGGCAAAGTTCTATTGACCATTCCACAGTCCAACTCAAGGCAAAGTGGTGACTACATATAGCACATGGTCTACGTGGTCGTATATCCATTAAGGCACAGTGACGCAAACTGCATGAATACTTGCCATCAAGCATTCAAGTACTATGCAAAGGCACGTCTACCCTGTAATGCATGTAAAACATTTTGTTCACGTTGTTTTCTTGGTGTTCAATCTTCATATGTCGGAGCTAAAATCCTCACGACCAAATCACCATTTTAAACTTTCAAGTTTAATGCCTCTTTCAAATATAATTGACTCCAAGTCAAAAGTGTGCAAATCACGAAATCTAGACCGATGCACCAGTCTTGGACGCGTAGATTTTAGTGCACAAAACCAAATATACGGTTTATAGGACATTGTAGTCCATAATTTCCTCTTCGGACCCCAGGCCCATATCTTAGAACTCTAGACCCGACGTCTCGGTTGCTAGGTTCGTTTAAACCATTTTCGTTCTGTGAAATACAAAACAAAACCAAAGTTTCCTCAACTTATCCAAGTTGACGGAAATAATACCATTGTGTAAACTCGTTTACAGAAATCCTTTTCGTTTGAAATTCATTTATAAAACCATCAAATCATAGAGAAATTCATTTTTCTCAAATCCTTTTTCTTTTGAAAACTCCTTTTTCCGTAACAGCTTCAAATCCTCGTAAAATCATTTCCAACTCATTTCTATTTGAAATAATAAAATTGTCCCTCATAGTTTTCGTTGTCAAATACTTTTCTAAAGTATTTTTCGTTGGAAATAAAGTCATTTGTAAATCAAAAGATTTTCTCTTTTACAAAAGTTCTTCATAATCATTGTTAAAATATCCTTGACATTTACATTTCTTAGAATAACTTTTCGTCTTATTTTTGAATTTCTTTGGAAAAGACAACATAACTGAAATATTTTCAAGATGTCGTCCTCACTATTTATTTAGAAATCACTCTTTTCTCCAAAACATCATCAAATATACATACTTTCAATATTTTTCTTCCATAATTCAAGTCCTTTGAATTTCTCATCAAGCTTTTTCAACGCTTTTATCTTTAATTTAATTGAGCACTGACCAATGTCAGGCTTCTCAGTCAATCAACCAATCAACAGATAATCCATACATAGCAGATATCCATATATCACAGTATAATCATGCTTTCACAGAAAACATTAAAATCCACAAAACAGTCATATAACAATTTAATTTGACACCACACATCACAACAAACTCAGATACGACTCACAATTAGCATGCAGTTACCGAAAATCCCTCAGGCAGTCTCCCCTTACCTTTGAAGACAAGTAAAGGATCCTCGTCTTAATGATCACGTTAGCTCCAAGAGTGTAACTATCTACTCCATCAAGCAAGCATAGCCGTGTCAAACGTCTCAGAGAGGGAATCCAACAACGCGCAACAACCAAAAATCAAGAAATCAATTTCACATGATCAAACACACATTCTAACTTTATCTAAACACTTAATCCAATTACCAAACAAGGTTATTTTTAAAGAAAATCATGTTTGAAGCTCACGCTTCCCAATACCCTTTAAGAAAACTGTTTTGATCAAAAGATCATGAAAAAGAACTTTGGAAATCATCCATTAAGAGTCCTAATTACACTAAATCATAATTAATTTCACAAAAACATACCCAAATTCAAATAAAATTAAATTGGGGATTTAGGGCTCCTTATTAAAATTTAGGGAAAACTCATTTTGACTAAAGAATAATGAAATCGGTTTAGGGAAACACTAATTCACAGTCCCAATTTCGTAAAACAAGTTAAATTTCAAGATTAAAATCTGAAATCAAGGGGTTAGGGTTTCAAAATAAATTTGGGGATTTACAAAAGAGAAGAGGTTAGGGGTAAAACTCTTACCCAAGGTGAAGAAGAAGTTATGATGGTGCTGTCTTCGAGGTCCGGCGCGGCTGTGACGGTGGAGACGCGACGGATCAGCGGCGGAGCTCCATTTTTTTGAGCTGCTGCAGCAGTCCGGGAAGAAACCAGCCGGCCCTAGGTGTTGCTCCCTACCAGGCGTGGTGGCTGGACGGCCATGAGGCGGTATCACGGCAGCAGTGGGCGGCATACCGCGACAGCGACGCGGCGGAGGTCAGATGAGCGAACGACCGGAACGCGTGTTCGCGTGGCTGTCCTTTCCTCGGCGAGCAGCGGCCGGACGACGTCCCTGTGGTGGCGACGTGTGGCTGGTCGGGCGGCACTCGGAGGTGGCTGGTTGTGGAGAGGAGAAGAAAGATGGAGAGAGGAGGAAGAAGAAAAAGAAAGAAGAAAGAAGCAGAGAAAGAAAAGAGAAAATGAGAGAGGCGTCGAGTGAGTGAGAGAGAAAAGAGAGAAAAGTTAGTTTTTAAACTAATTATTTAGTAATAGGTACAAAATGAGTGATAAATATTAGGCCTAAAATAAACATGTTTTTACTTTTTAGAATCTAAAAATAAAGATTGATAAGGATATGTTTTCGAAATTCAAGTTAGAGTAAAGATTAATAGTTGAACTGATCCACTAAGAAAATACTCAGCCCAAAATTTAATCTCCGATAATTGTCAAACCAAAATATTTTTAACTCTAAAATTAAATAGGATAAGAATATGAAAATGCTTTTCTCTTATTTACATTATTTAAAATATTTTTCTTCAGATGGTATAATAGTGACAATAACGTAAATTATTGTCTATTAAACGTGCATTCACTGAAATAAGTCAGTGCTAACGCACCTAATAAAATAATTTGAAGAGAGTAATTTAATTACTCAAACTAAACCACCTAACATAATAAACATAAACATCCAAATAAAATAATTAATCCTAGATGTAAAAACTAGGGTGTTACATCCTCAGCATTGGCCAAAACATATACTTGTTAGATATACATGCTTGGTGTTATTTGATTTGTTACTAAATATATTCATATCCATATTTTAAATCACGATTCAAATAGTGAATCGAGAGGCAATTTTTTATTGTGAATCATAAAATGCATCAAATTGTAAGATTCAAAGACATAATGAAAAACAGCTTGAAATATATCATATTGATGATGTATAGTTGAATACCATGAACAAGATGCTTAATGTATTATGTTTGAACCTGGAATTGACAAAACAACTTATCCACAAGTCTCAGAAAACAAAATCATAAGTCGTAACTGAATATTACCAGCAACTCAGATATAAGCTAATGAATAAAAAAGCTCAAAACTCATTTGTAATTGAGTTCAAACTAATTATCCTCCTATTCATCAAGACTAATTTCATCAATGATCGATAACAGTATATCACTATTATTTTTTTCGTCATCTAGAATAACTAATCACGGATACTCTTCCTCTTGAGTATAGCTACCATTATCTCTAATGTCTTGTGCAACATTATCTTGTATGCGATTGCCATTTCCTTTATCATTCTTGTTAGCAATGTTATCTTGAATCTGGGTGCCTTTTCCTTTATCATTTTTGTTGGCATTAATATTTTGTGGGCCTAAAAATATACATGTGTGTGTGTATATATTATTATTATTATTATTATTATTATTATTATTATTATTATTATTATTATTATTATTATTATTATTATTATTATTATTATTATTATTTTTATTATTATTATTATAGAAGATAAATGAGTAAAAAGATAATTAAGCATTGGAATGAACAGTAAAATGTTTTGGATCAATTGTTGACGGATTATAAACTTTCTAATTGCTTATTAGCATGTTTGAAAGACATGCTTTAGTCATTTAGCTTCTTAAATATTATAGATTTGAACAAAAAAACAATTGCTGAATATGCATTCTGAAATATTTCAGGAATGAGCATTCAGAGATAGATGTAACTTCAGGTTTTGTTGTTCTGTTTGGTTCAGGTAAATAAATATCTTTATGACTATTCTGTTTTTGTAAGTTGTATTGTATAGATATCTTAAATAAAGACAATTTCTTGTCAGCTTACGTTACATATCAGTATTTTGTTATTGCAATATTAATGTGTCCGGCAAGTTCAGGCAACTTGAAAATACATGCCCTTTGATCTAACTCAACCCATACATGGCGGGTTGGTTTGGGTTCGTGAGTTGGATTGAATTTAAAAATACTCAACTTGTAGAGAATGGATTGGGTTGTGGGTTAGAACTTTGCTAACCCTAGAGCATTTCTAACCCACACAGCCCAACCCAACCCCCAGTTTTTTTAATAAAAAGGGAATTAATGCAGACATCAGTTTTCCCTTCCCCCTTTCATTTACAATTTTTTAGCAATCGATATGCTACCTGTGATGAAAATGACTTCAATTGGGTTCTTGACTTTAGGTTATGATTTTTGGGACTTATTAAGTTTGAGAGTTGAGACCTATGTTTATTATAGACTTATGATACTTAGGTCTATAGTTTAACTGACTAATCCATTGACGAGGGAGTATTTTGGTACCCCATCCCATCCCATCATTTTCCTATGTTTGGTAAGAGTGAACATGAATGTGCTTGACTGCAACACAACCTTGCTTTACTACTACTAGGGTTTGATAAATTTTGTAAATTAGCCTACTTGCATATTTTCCTAAGAAAGTGCATTTAAATGTATCCAGGGCTCATGTTGTCTTTCATCCTCTCAATCTACATATTACAATCATCACGAGACAAATTGGAAAGGTACTTTATTTTTGGTTCGAACTTCTAAAAAAAGTTCTTTTTCATTTCTTTGTTCATGGCCTTAATTTTGATGCTCATGGAATCCCTGATTTGTAAGGGAGACGGTTGTTGACAGCAACATTCCCGGTGGAGTGGTAGCAAAGGTTGAATGATGGATCCCTGATGTCATTAATACGATATGTACATTGTAATATTGTATAAATGAGTCAACAAATGTTATAAAAATAAAATAAAATAAAATGAGTCAACAAAATCAGTTGAGGGAGAGTTCTTGCATTCACCCTTTCTCTTATTGAGGAAGAATGTGACTGTGAATTGGAGTGGATTAATTTTATTCAGGACAACAGTTGTTGAAATGAATAGCAGTAAAAGTCGAGATTGGGTGTAGTACAACACAAAAGGGGAGGTTGGATTTGTAGCAGAATATCATGTTAATGTCTAGGAGAGGGATGGAAAGCCTATACAAGAACAATCTTGGATTAATCCTGTCAACTCAAAAGATTCCTTTCCTGTAGATGAAATTTAAGAACGATCTTCACTTTTTCTTAAATAAGAAAAAGATTTATTTTTGTATGGTTGTTTGGACCTTGGCTTTAGTTGGATCAAATGGTTATTTTGGAATGTTATCCATACGATTCTTGTAGGAAAGTTAATCTATCACTCATGTAAAAGAAACACCGCATAAAAGTGAGTCACTTGCGAATAGGGATGGAAGGATATGGTTTGGGTAGGGTATTAAACTACCCATCTTCGGAGGCTCTTAGGCCTGAAAAAATTTCTATTCAAATGGAAGGAGAGGCCTTACCATTCCAATGGTGGAATGGATGATAGAAGAAAAGAAATCTGCGAAGTTGCGCCCAAGAGGAAGAGAGGAGCTGCGGAGCTGTACCGGCGAGAGGAGTCTTCGACTCTCAAGAAATGCATCTGGAACAAAAGAAAAAGAATGCAAGCCACGACAACTAATTATAGAGGATAGAAGTTTGAATTTAAAGACAAACATAACCCTAATAACCCTAAAAATTTCAAATTTGAGAGGGAAAAATTGAGAGCCAAAACAAACCTCATGATACATGGGAACGAACGAAAATTGCGCTCTGACGAAACCCTCTTCCTTTCTCTTCCATCCCTCACAAAAGCCATCTTCCTTTCTCTTCCATCTCTCACAAAAACCCTCTTGGTCTTCATTCCTTGTTTGACGCGAAAATCCTATTGTATGAAATCCCAGCTTGCAGCAAGCTTAGGGGAATTTGGTTGGAGCATCATTAAGTACTGTACTATGTAACATGAATGTACTGTGATGATCATATACGTGTGTAGGGTGACCATATGTGTGAATATCAACAGTCATATCTATATAGCCTTCTCCTGATATGGCTTACAGCTTTGATCCCTTTTCCTCCACATTGTTTATATGTAATTTAGAATTTAGAACGTTGCTGGACATTGTATATCTATTTCCTCCCATTTCTTTCCTATTTTTGTATGGAACTCATACAATGCCAAGGTTCTCAATGGATGTTTTCTTCATATTTCAACTTGGCCTTTTTAAAACTTCCTAGGCATTTTATTTCCCCTGTTGCTTAGTGTACTTTTATTAGCCAATAAGGTGTTTAACGAAGGATGAGACAATGAATGCAACAAAATGGAATGCGGCAATAAGCAGCTACTACATGATTTCATGCTTACTCCATATGATGGCCTTTATCTCACTCTTATTGGTGACAATAACATTTTGGGAATATTATGGGTGATGGATATTTAGAATGTAATGTGTTTATATACTATTAGGATACGAGGGAGTCATAAGGTGGTAAAGGTGGTTGGGGTAGTAGAGTTAAGGAGTGGAGTGATAAGGAGGTTGAGGGTTCAAACTCGACCCATTGACAAAAATACTAACATTAACATACTAATATTTGCCTATGTAAAAAAAACTATTAGAATATGTGCTTTCCAATATTTCAACTGCGCTGGTTAAATTTTCCATTTATACTTTTTTGGTGCTCTATTTTCCTTTATACTAATATTTGTTTTGTTTATGGGGCCTTAATATCTGTAAGGACATTTGTTGTTTGGACTGAGTCATGCATTGCTACTAAAATCATCTTTTAGTGTTATAAAAGACGCCTAAAATCTGCTATATATATCCACTATTTCAAAATGGTTTTGGAGTTGATAAATGGACAGTTTGATTATTGTTAAAGTTTCAAACCGCTTTTTCAACATAACTTACTTAATACTTTAATTTTTTTTCTCTTTCCAATAAGGGGCTTAAGCCCAAATGATATAAGTGTTTAATTATTTTCCATTGTCCGAGAATTTGCTATTATTATTATTATTATTATTATTATTATTATTATTATTATTATTATTATTATTATTATTATTATTATTATTATTATTATTATTATTATTATTATTCCTCTATGAGAGTAGATAAAGTCTATCTTTATGATTTCTTCTTCATATATCCGTAATCTTCAATTTTTGAAAACCATTTCTTCATCCATCCTTCTTTCTCTTTTTTCATTTCCATCTCCATTCTAATATCAATTCCTCAAAATTATTTCATTCTTCCTCAATATATTTCCATGCTAATTATAAATTATTTGCTCATGTTGAGTAAGTTTCCCCCCATCAAATGACAAGTAATAATTTTCTTTTTAGTAACCATTAAATATGTTTTGTTTAACAGATAACTTAAACGCACGGGTACATTGTAACACCCTGTTTTTCGTATGCTTCTTTATCAGTAAATACATGCTTTAATGTGTTTATTTTTGATAAAATCCGGAGGATGATTTTATTTAAAATAAAATCATTTTCTTGTGTTGTTTTACTGTATGAAGTCACAGTAAAATTTTCGGTCGAAAATTCAGACGAAAACCGGTCTGCGTTTTCTCTGCCGGTGCAAGTTTACTGAGCTAGAGACAAAATTTTAATTCGTGAACGAGATGGTTAGTGTTTTTATGATGTTTTGTGTGGGTTTGGTAAATTTTCGAATTTTGTTGTCCGGGAATAAAATATAATATTTTATCCGGATGAAACCTTCAGAAAATACGATCGGATGTGCAACCGGTTACGTATTTAAGCAGTTAAAGGAACCTTAAAGGAGGAGAGAAGGCTTGATGGGAAGTCTCATTAAATGTTTATGACACACACTAAGAAAAAGTAAATCCTTACTTCCCTCCAAAATCATACTTTTCATTTTTCTCTCTCCAATCACATCACATCACATTAACTCTTTAACCTCTCTTCAAGAAACTCATCTTCTTTCTTCTTCTCCCTCTCAAGGCCGTGCACCTCCACCTTTCCTCTATAAATATCACTCATCCACTTCACTTCATCACTTTCCTTTCTCCTACTCCATTAAAACCCTTAAGTTTTCATCTTTTTCTTAACTTCAAGCTTCCAAAGCTCTAGTTTTTCTTCTTCTTTTCACTAAGTGTTCTTCATCAAAGTTGTTCCTCTTGATTAGGTTGATACTCTCATGTATTCTTTTCTTTAAAAACTTCATCTTTTTCTAAAGTTTCTTCTTTATGTCATATATAAGCTTTTATCTTCAAAAATCTCTCAAAAATGGTAGAAAACTCCTTTTGAGTTGAAACCAATTTCTATGGTCTTGTATTTACTTGTAGTTTAACATACTAAAAGGTTGTGTAAAACAAAGTTTCCTAACCTCTTCTTTCTAATGAGGCCGAACCATGCATGTGGTTTAGATGGATCTTGTTTCAACTTTTACAAATATGAGTTTGTGTTTAAAGATTTGTTTTCCCAAAATGATCATGGACCAATGCTCCTTTATGTTAAAGGATTCTATGTATAAAGTGATTGGAAAGTTTAAAGATTTGTTTTCCCAAAATGATCATGGACCAAGGCTCCTTTATGTTAAAGGATGCTATGTCTAAAGTGATTGGAAAGTTTAAAGATTTTTACTCTACTTTTATGTCATTTATATTTATGTCATTTACTTTATGTCATTTACATTATGTCATTTACTTTTATGTCATTTACTTTATGTCATTTACTTTTATGTCATTTATATTTATGCCATTTACTTTATGTCATTTACATTATGTCATTTACTTTATGTCATTTATGATTCATTTACTTATGTCATTATACTTTAATTATTTATAAGCCTATGTTGTTCTTACTTTATGTGCTTATGAACTTTGTTGTTTAAAATACTATGTTGCTTTCAAGATGATCATAGATTTGAGCTCCATAAGTTATTGGATGCTAAAAGGTCTAACAGATTGGAAGAATTTAAAGATTTTTATCATAAAAACCCAAGGATGGCCGAATCTTAAAGGTTATGGACCTAGGGTGTTTCGTTTTTCATTTATCCAAAGTGATCATGGTTTTGAGCTCCTTACTATTAATGGATGCTAAACCAAAGAGATTGGAAAGTTTAAATGTTCCTAGCCTATTTTGTTGGTCAAGGCCGAATCTCCATCAAGTGTAACTTGGTGGGATTTTTGTTCAAACTTTGCTTAAAGTAATCATGTTTTAAACTCCTAGCACTTAAGGATCATAAATCCCTAAGTTGCATGTGCTTTGGAAACTTCTAGCCCTAAGTTCTCGATTGAGTTCTAATCCTTTGAACCTTGTGTCTTGAAACCTAGACTTGCATCCTAACCAACCTTGAAGAACGTTCGCGAAACTGTTTATTTTCTCGCATTCTCTTACCTTCTTAAGGTAAGAGGGGATTTCCTAAAGATATTCAATAACTATATGCATGTGTGTATGTGTTTAATTGGATATTTACATGATGATTGAGCTTACTTGATTATCTAATGTACTTGAACTGTTATGCTATTATCTGATGTTGAATTGTACTTGTTCTAAATGTTATAATGCATATATGTGATGAACTGCTTTCAACTGTGATATTAGCATTGAACTGATAATATATACTGTTGTTGATTGAAAGTTTGCTAAGCCAGACTTGTGTCTGTGCTCAACCGTTATAAGGATTAAAAACCTTAATAAGCTTTGAAGATGAAGGGATTGGTGTTCTTTTCCAAAAGCTCTTTAAACTTAAAGTACTTGTTTTAAATGTTGAAATGGTTTTGGTGAACTATTGTTATACAAGAGAAAAAAATCCTTTTCGAACTATGTGTCTTCAAGTGAAAACTTTCAAGATTATTTGGCAATATCCTATTGGGGGAAATATTTCAAAGATAAAAGAATTTCAAAGATGCTTTATAAAAGATTTTCAAAGAAAAGGCTTTTCCTAAATATTTTAGAAACTTTCCGATAACCTGGATAGGTTATCGAGGATTCGGTTTTGAATTTGTTTTTCACTGAACGAAAAATAAGTACTTATGAAAGAGAATCTAGTACGCGAGACGTCGCCTCTAGTATTCAGTTATGCACACGTGATCTTGGATCAGTGTTATTTCGGGACTACGAGTCCTGGTTATGAGTGTTATTTCGGGACTACGAGTCCTGGTTATGATGTTATGGACTGAGAGTCCAATTCTCGAAATCGAGGACAGCGCGTTATGATTTCGTTGTTGTGGACTGTGTGTGTCCTAATCACGTTGTTGTGGACTGCGTATCCTAACCACGTTGTGATGAACATTGTTAAAAGTGAATATTGTTTTCTACGACCACAAGCCTAGGACTGGTGCATCGGTCTCGGGAGTTGTGATTGAGCATTCGGACTGCGTGTCCTATGCTTCTAAGTTTTCAAGTGATGGGGAAATGATGATTAAGTCGTTAGCTTTGAGCTGCGACAGCGAAAAAGAATGAACACAAAGAAAACCTTTTAAATAAAATATTTTCTCATGTGCATTTCCCCAGGAAGACGTGCCTTTCTTATATATTAGATACAACGTGGTATCTGGGAGTCTGTCCATGTAAACCGAGTTAAGAGGCACATGTGACGTTGCTCGTCCTGAGACCTTAATGCATGAGGGTAAGGAGGCAACTGCCCGGTGGGCTAGAGATTGACCAACTCTAATTCTTCTCCAGTGAAAACGGTGTTGAGATCTCATGAGATTAAGTTAGAGCCTGATATTGAAGTGCCATGCATATTTTCAAAAGATTGACTGTGCGGGTTTGAGACCCTTTGATATAACACTATTTTATTGTGTATATGCATGATTTGACGGCTTATATGATTATGTGATGTATGTATCATGTATATGGTTGTTGTGGGATATATCTTATGATGGTATCTCACTCTTACAATTATATCAGCTATCTTCGGGTTTTGCTGTAGTACCTTGGTACTCTAGTACCGATGTTGCAGAGGAGTCTTTCTAAGTCCCTTGAAGACCTAGTGTTAGAGGTTGGGAAAGTATTCCGATTGGGGGTCTCTCCAATTAATATTTGATAGAATGACCAGCTTAGGAGTTTTGAGTTGGGTTGTATATCTAAAGAGGTCAGTAAATGTAGTGTTAGATACATCCATCTATAGTTTGAACTTTTCTTCCAAAAGTGGAAGCTTAGAGAAATGTTGTGTGTCATGGTAACTTTGTTACGAACATGACTTTACATTTTAAATGTATGTATGATGGATTTCAGAGTTATCCTTATAGAAGAAAATTTTATGCCCCAATTTTCTGACTTAAGAGAAAACAAATTTTCCGAAAGCAACCAACAAATTATCTTTTAATTTAAATTCCGCATGTGTTACGTAAGTAATGCTCTGAGGGAGGGCGTTACATACATTACACTAGTATATTAAAAGACTATAAATTTTATATTAAAATATTTATATTAATATGTCATTTCTATTAAAACATCCATCCATGATAATTTAGACAATGCCCTTTCATGTCAATTGTTCAATCTCCTTATAACATATTTTTACTCTATATATGAGTTAATAGATTTTCATAGAAATATTAATATGCTTTCATGTAAAACGTTCATATATGTGTGGTATATATTTACTCTTTAGTTATCATGTTTTATTCATATATATTTTTATGACTTAGACATCAATGTGCTTTTGTGTAAAAAAATTATTCCAGTGTGACGTAAATATGTATCTCTATATCTTAACACATATATTCACGTAAATTTTTCATGTAACACATATCTAGTGAGAGGGCTCTTCTTCTACGAGAGTGAAATGGATGAATTTTGGCCATACAACCATACATGGATAATCAAGATTGAAAGTTATTTAATGGTTATATCACCACTTAAAAAAGTCACGTGACTTTATGTTTTAATCTTAACCATTCAAAGTTTAATCTAATGACTATGATTCACCCCTCTTACTCTCACATAAGAAGAGTATTCTCACTTTATATGTCCCCATATTATATACATATTTCCCCCAAGCTTTACCCCTTCCATGCCCATCATACAGAAAAAGGTCATGACTTCCCAATGCGGCTGCCAATTCTTTGGCGGTGGGCGCAGAACCTGCCTCTCCCTGTAACAAGATGAAGAAAGAAGACATTAATATTTACTAGCCTTGTATATAAAACAATTAGCAGGATACACAAATATCTGTTGTAACATTTCTTCCCTTGTTTTCTTATCAAATTCAAACAGATAAAATACCTCCAAGTTTTTAGCTTTGAAATAAGGCTGAAGCCCAAGTTGCACTGTAGGGAGACTCGTATATGGATTTATTAAATAATAAGCATTCTGAGGATCTATAGTTGAAAAGGGCACTAAATTCCTCCGCACTTGCTTCTTATGGTTGATGCCTTTATCAAGAACAGCAAGGATGCTGCTAAGTGAAGGCATGCGTTATACCTCCTGGTTCCTTAGGATGGGCAAACTTTCCCAAGGGAGCATCTGTGGCAACAGTATAGCTTGTTATTGAAGTTGGTATGAATGAATAAACCAAATACATATTAGACAGACTACGTGTTAAACCAAAAATATACAAATAGAATCTGTTAAATAATGTTGCTTCGAATGTCAATTATAGAGCACATGTACATCGATTAATGATCTGAAAGAAATAAAAACCAATGCTCATTTTTACACTGAATGCGAAAAAGTAGAAGCTAAATGATGTAATTCCAAACAGTACAACTTAATGATTAATAATATTTCATAACTACATAAAAAGTAAACAAGCCAGAAACAATTCACTTACCGCCACCTCATAATCCAACACAAGTATTATAGGCTCTCTTTTTACAGAACCCTCCACTTCCAGCATATTTAATGCCTCATTTAATTGTCCAACCTCAACCTCAGATGGCTCTCGGGATACATTGGCTGCTTTTAAGAATATCCCACTCATTCCTTTATCACAGTGGCCTACTTTAGCAATGTAGCAGTCTTTGTTTACGCATAGATCTGAAAACAATGTTTCTCTTTCATAATATTTGGAGGCTCCAAGAATAATCTTAAGAAGGTCCTCATTAACATCCAATTCCAAGGTAGATATTAGATTGTTAAGCACTGAGTCAAAATTTTTGCAATTCACCCATTCTCCAAGAAGCATCCATTTCCATGAACCAAGCCATCGATCTTCAAGGTTCCTGTTAAGGTATAATGATTATATAAGGAGCGATAACAATTAGTTTATTAAAATTTTAGACTATTTTATTCTTCCATGTCAATGATGCTACTGTAAATATTTCTGTTTTAAAGTTTAAGTTCCTCAATAAAAATTAGATAGAGTGTCATCACATTGAATCTGTTCAACCATAGAAATGATGCAAAATACGCAGGATATATTCTATAATAAAAGTTTTGTGCAAATTAACTTATAATTCAAATAGAGGTAGAGCACCTCAGGAAATTTTTAAGATGCCCTTCAAGGTTATCTCTCAGGTTATGCCATAACTGCGGATTCTGTTATGTAACTTCAAGCATATTTTGCATAACGACGCTCGATGACAATGAGTTCCATTGAAAAATTGTTTCGAAGGCTGGAGCTATGTGATCAACCATTGTAAAACGCCATGGGCAACGCTGGTCTCCAATAATTTCCTTACACTTATCATAAGTGTCTGAAAAAGTACTCATATCACCCTCATCTAAAGAAGCAGGTGATGAAAAGTTATAAATTAACGTGTATCATAAGGTTGATACTTATATGCTATATGTATGTTGCAAAATAGAATCCAGTGGTAATAACATTACCATAGGTTCCATTTTAAAACTAAGTCGTGATACTAGCATCCGTGCTTCAACAACACTCCCAGAAGACAACAATTCTTGTAATAAACTATTATAGTCATCATTAAGCAAACTAATACCGATGATTGTTATGGATGGAAGATCATCCAAAACAATTTTCACGTGTTCTTCGAGGTCTTTAATGTCCTTAGGAAGCCTACAACAGGAAGCAACATAGACAATGAGAGCATTGCTTCAGGCTGTATATGAATTGGTTATTTACTTTATAATGCAATAAGAAGAACTATTACCTGAGTAGTCTGATGCGAGAAGATCTACTATCATTTGGACCCTAAAATTGAACTTATGTTATTAATATTTAATGGGATGTGCTTGTCATATACCACAAACGTAGCATACGACATTGAACAAGAAGCAACAAATCTTTACGTGCATTTGAGTTACTAGAAAGCATATATAAAAGTACTTATTCCAGTTTGATTTTAAAAGTAATTGTGGAATAGAATAAAACAAAGGATGTACACTGGGGGGCAACTTCTTGTCCATGTAAATAGAAATATTAATAATTGTTACTGAAAATAGCAAGGGCAATTTTTTGTCCATGCACACCACCGTCCGAAAGTCAAGAATACCTAGCAATTTGGCCAAGCACCATCAACTCCAATGAAGAACAACCAGCTAGCCTAGTTAAGCTCCTACAAAGCACATCCTCTCACTCCTCAAAACTACTTGTGGAAAGACTCAACTACTTGTAAAGTGTTGTTCTACTGGTGTTATCCCTTAGGTCTTTAAAGTGCATAAAGTGCATCCTTGTATATCATTATGCTAATACTGACAATCAACGATAAGGTACGTCGAGTGTATATGGTCAAAATCCATAAGACCTACGGTATTTTGCATGTCATATGCTCGTTTTCAAAACTTAGCATCATTAATGGGTGTGTATTGTGTTAGAGTTTCTAGAGAGGTTTATGAAAGGCTCTAGAGGAGAAAGTGGTTCGGATTGCTTATACTTAGGAATCAAATGTGTATGAACGATTCATGACTCACATAAAAACACAAGATGGGGTTAACTATGAGCCCTTATCTTTTTTATTTTGATTCTAGATGTACTAGTTGCACATGTCCAAGAGGCAATGCCCCCCCCAAGTGCATACTTTCTACGGATGATATAGTCTTATTAGGTAGATGAGAGAATAAATAAATAGAAAGTTAGAGATAAAAAGGAAATCCTTGGACGCACATCACTTTTGCTCAAGTAGAAATAAAACTTGTTGAATGGTGTCTCAAAATCAGTTGCAAAGCCTTTTGAAGCATTCGGTTTTTTGTTAAAAGTTAGTTATGCAGTTACAACTAACTTGGTGCAGCAAGCTAATGGAGCACGTGCAGGGGCCTTGGTGATCTGATCACTTGTACTTATCAGCTTAGGCATTAGGCTAATGGTAATGTAATGTGAAATAGAATCATTCCTGTAATTATCGGAACTTGTGAGCCAAAGAAATAGAGTGGTGAAAGGTTTGGGATATTTTTGTTCTGTTTCTCAACAATGTATAGCAAGGGGCCAGGGTTTTGTCTATTTGCACTAGCTTGATCTTGTACTTAGTTTTCTTTCATAGTGGATATCTTTGCTCCCTCCCCGTGAATGTAATCCCCACCGACCGAACCACGTTAATTGTTGGTGTTCAATCTTCTTCCTTAATCTCTCTTTAATTGTTCAATTTCGTTTTCTGGTTTTGTGCTTGTTGTTGTGTTGTTGTTTTTGTGTTTTGTTTGTTATGGTGCAGTGAATCCACTTACAAAACTTGCAGTAGAAATATAGAATTGTATCTTGCATCTCCTAGATAAATGTGAAAGAAACTGGAAAGTAAGATGAGTTCCAATTGAAGCTTGGTGGAAATATGAAGACCAATAATTTTCACCCAAAGCTTTGCTATCAGATGAGAGTGAATATTGCTTTCCCGTGGCAGAAACTACATACATCACAGCAAGTAATTTAGACACCTGTTGCAATATCATTAGCACACTAAGGTCATAACCTGCTCGATTGATAAAATAATAGCAGTGAAGTTAAAGATCAAAAAGCTAAAAGTCATGATTAAGCAACTTTACTTTACATGCATTTGCACTCCATAAAATAGCGCAAGCCAGCAAGGTAATTATAAAAAATAACTCAAGTATATCACAAACTATTATATCAATTTTTTGATGTTCTTAAATTTTGAATTTATCTATATTCTATAAACTGGATACTTTCTACAACCCATGTGGGTTGTTACGTTGGGAACTGCTAAAGTTTCAATTATCAACATGAAAGAGGATAGATACATATATATGGAATGTGGACTTCAACTACCACAATAGGGAGTTCTTAAAGTCCAAGATATATGTTCTTCAGATTCAACTTTGTTTCATGCTTTGAGAGTTGTCAGAACAAGTAGCAACTGAGGAGTTCATAATTATGAAACTATACCCAATCAAAAAAAAAAAAAAACCAATTAAGCCAAAACTACCACAAATAATAACAAGAAGAGATAGAATATGACCTTTTGCAAAACTACAGGAACCTCACGAGAGAGCACAAAGGCTTGCATCAACCAAGAAGCTTGGCATTCAAACTTGATGGAAGATGGATCACAGAAAATGTTACTGTAGGGAAAAACCAAAATGTCCAAAGTATATGAAAGTTAGTTATAAAATGTTATATATGTTTCCAAAGCAGCAACATACCGAAGCTTCATAAATATAGTCCATGTGGAGATACAATTGTAGGAGTATAATAAAGCAAATATTTACAATCCAATAATGATTTCCACAAGAGCATAATGTATCTGGATGATTAAAAAATTAAGTGTATTCTAAAAAATCAACGATTTTATACAATATTCAGGTGCTTTTCTTTTATCACAATATGATCCACTAATTATCCGTCAACAACTATCAATTCTGCACTTTCTCGATAAACTGCACATTGCACTTAAATCATTTTCCAAGTCATAATATGTGGAAATAAAATGTCAGAGACAATCAATAGTGAACATGCAGGAAAAGTGATAAAAATAAAGAACATTCCATAAAATATCTCAACAATTTCAAGGGAAAGACGTTTATAACTAAAACCTCATTATTACAATCTAGAGGATACTCCTTGTTAAGCAAGCACATTTATTTGAAAACCCAAACAATTTCAGAAAACACGTCATAAAGTAATGTATACATTGTCAATTTGTTAGTCACAACTATACATTATGGCTTAACCAAGAGATGAGCTAACAACAAAGCATGTTTTGGAGGTCAATGTCTGCCTATAAATATGTTTTCCCCAAAAAAGAAAGCAAACATCGATGTATGAAAGATACTAGTTAGCATTAATACCTCATAGAATGGTAACCCTGCAAAGAAAACCAACATATGTCATGGAATAACTCTGCCCGCTAAATAGCAAACACATCCTCCGGGATCTCCTTTACAACCAAATGGCGAAAGTGATGTAGAGGAATAGATGAAAATGTTTGGTGGAACGGGTTTCTGGCAACCAGAACTGAAATGCTTCTTCGAAGACTTTTATGTGCTTCATCCATTTGATCAAGATTTTCAAAAATTTCACTGTGAATGAACAATCATATTAGTAAAAGAAAGAAGCAAACAACTCTACGATAAATAAATCAAGGTTCAAACCTCAAAAAAGAGGGAAAATTTCTCAATTCTATAATATAAAGCAAGTTACATGCCAACTTGTGTGCACTTCCACATTCCTGAAAGTCTGCAATTACATGAATGCAAATATCGCCCGATTTTATTTGCAAGCTAGGTATGAATCAACTTTTAATCTAGTTACGTTATAGTTTATGCTTGGAAATTACTCTGTCTATAATCAATCAATTCACAATGATTGCTGCTACTCAACCTTACCTATACAAAGGGTTATAGTTGTTTAGGGTAATAAGGCATCATAATAACAATGATGGTACCGACCCCATATTTCAATTGATACAAAGAAAGCATTCATCAAGCTCTTAGTAACTTCTCTAACAATCAACACTAGATTCCACTAATGTTGCTCCCTATGTTACAGACACAGTAACTTCTCAAATTTTGATTTGAAAATACTTCAAAAATATTACAGAACATGAACATGCTAGATGTTTTTCCCCCTTGATATCATGTATAATTGTCACAGTCATAAGCATTGTCATTTTCACAAAAAGTAACACTACTCCCAACATGGTAAAAAGAATAAGGTTGACCATTAAGAGTCTAAGACCACCCAAGAATTAAATCTAGGAATAACAATCCAAATAAAGGGCCTTTATTTGATTACCTTTGTATACAGGTTAGAGTATCCATAGTACTGTATTCAATATACCTTTTGTTTATCAAAAACAAAAAAAAAACAATTCAAATAAAGGGATGTAATGAAGAAATAGCATCAAGAAATACACTGTAAATTAAACCACACCCAGACTTTGAAGTATACAACAGAAATAGATAGTCAATAATTTAAACAGAAGATGTTATCCCAATATTATTTTCAGGTCAACATTCCCAAGAATAAAACTCATCCTTTCAAACAATTCTTCCAATACACATTTTACTCCGGATTAACTTTATAACTCTACAACAATCTTCCAAACATGCACATACTCACATTCCATGCATGAATCATATTATCCTTTCATCTTGTCACAACATGATCTATTTAAGGATTGGTAGGGAAGGCATTAATCATGATTTATCAATGTGAAATGTTTGCATTTACACAAGTAAAAGGCAGAAAATATGAAATGCCGCTCATACCTAATCGACTGAGTAACTTCATCGAAAGTTTCCTTCGAACAAACTCCCATTTAAGAGCAATAAAATCATCTAGTGACCAAGATTTCACAACTTCGGATGAATGACAGAACCTACTCCAAGATTGTCCACATGTTCCTATGTGATAATATCGTAGGTGACAATAGACAACACAAGGTAGGATGATCATTCTCATCTCTCTCAATCTCATTCATGTCCTTAACATGTTTACAATGAATCTGTATGCATACCATATGATATAAAATTAGTAGGAAAAAGTAAACTTAAACAGAAACATGCTGAATATTATAAAGTAAATGCTTTGTAATGCTACCTTCACCCAGGTCTTCACTACAAGTTCGGGAGCTAGAAGATTCTTTGAACGATCATTAATGGTGGACCATGTATTAAGAAATTCAATCAATTTCTTTCTCACCAGATGGTGGTTGATGCTGTTAACAATATTTAAATGTTGAGCACTTCTTTTGTAAATCTCCAATACAACTTCTTCAAAATTTGTATTACATGGAAGACAAACCCACAATGCTTTACAACACAAGCTTAGAGAATTTGAAGCCTGTAGTGATGCATCAGATGAGAATAATAGTAAAATACTAGACCTTTCATAGGAAGCAAGGTGCCATGGTAAAGTTAGAAGACCTCATTTGTGGGCCAACCCGGTATTCCGTAATGGCCCACAAATGAGGCCTTCTAACTTTACCATGGCACCATGCTTCCTATGAAAGGTCTAGTATTTTACTATTATTCTCATTTGACTACAGGCTTCAGATGCTCTAAGCTTGTGTTGTAAAGCATTATGGGTTTGTCTTCCATGTAATACAAATTTTGAAGAAATTGTATTGGAGATTTACAAAATAGGTGCTCAACATTTAAATATTGTTAACGGCATCAACCACCATCCGGTGAGAAAGAAATTGATTGAATTTCTTAATACATGGTCCACCGTTAATGATCGTTCGAAGAATCTTCCAGCTCCCGAACTTGTTGTGAAGACTTGGGTGAAGGTAGCATTACAAAGCATTTACTTTATAATATTCAGTATGTTTCTGCTTAAGTTTACTTTTTCCTACTGATTTTATATCATATGGTATGCATACAGATTCATTGTTAAGGACATGAATGAGATTGAGAGAGATGAGAATGATCATCCTACCTTGTGTTGTCTATTGTCACCTACGATATTATCAGATAGGAACATGTGGACAATCTTGGAGTAGGTTTGGTCTCTTACAATAGGTGCGGCATTGGAGGATTCCATGAAACCCTGAAGAAATGTCGTTTAAACCAAAAGGCTGTCACTTTAAATCTTATGCAGAAACAATAGAAAACAATATTTATTCAAGAATAAAAATAGACCTTCAATTGTAAAAAATCGAATATGTTGTCCAAGATTGTTCACATGTTCCTATCTGATAATATCGTAGGTGACAATAGACAACACAAGGTAGGATGATCATTCTCATCTCTCTCAATCTCATTCATGTCCTTAACATGTTTACAATGAATCTGTATGCATACCATATGATATAAAATCAGTAGGAAAAAGTAAACTTAAACAGAAACATGATGAATATTATAAAGTAAATGCTTTGTAATGCTACCTTCACCCAAGTCTTCACAACAAGTTCGGGAGCTGAAAGATTCTTTGAACGATCATTAACGGTGGACCATGTATTAAGAAATTCAATCAATTTATTTCTCACCAGATGGTGGTTGATGCCATTTACAATATTTAAATGTTGAGCACTTCTTTTGTAAATCTCCAATACAATTTCTTCAAAATTTGTATTACATGGAAGACAAACCCACAGTGCTTTACACCACAAGCTTAGAGCATCCGAAGCCTGTAGTGATGCATTAGATGAGAATAACAGTAAAATACTTGACCTTTCATAGGAAGCATGGTGCCATGGTAAAGTTAGAAGGCCTCATTTGTGGGACATTACGGAATACCGGGAGCTTTCAGGCTAAACTAGTTATTTTAACAATATGTATCAAATAAGATTTGTATAATGTATATATTATTCTATCTAAATATCTATATTGCATGGCATACTTCAGCTTTAACAAGTCCAATTCTCTTACAAACAGCTAATGGCTTCTATCATAAGCTCGTGAACTGCTAATGGAAATATCTTAAGAAGAAAATATATAGCGTTTCCTTGAGATATTACATTACACAGCCGATTTTAATAAAAAAAATAGGATTGGAATACCTTTTCTCCTAGATTGTTTTCTTGCAAAAGCTCAGCAAACTCATTGAGCTTACAACTTATGTATCTTAATTCATTTGTTTCAATCCATTTGCTATCAACGATTCGCTCAATAAATTTTGTGCTATCCTGAAATAGGGGCAAGAAACATTAGTTTTCCGAAACACAACATCTAATTCAAGAACTTCTTTTTGGTGGGAAAAAATTATAGTATAAATGATAACAATTAAGAGCATTTCATGACAACTAGGAGAACCTGGAGTTTAAGATTGGTTCTGATGGATAGGGCGAAAGCTGTCAAAGCTACCATGCACACACTATTCTCCTTGTTTCCAGATATATAGTTGCATCCAGGAAGAAGTGGGAACTGAGATTTATATCATCACAAACAGCGCAAGATGAAATAAAGAAGGTCTAATCTTTTAAAGTTGTTGACATGTCATATATAAACAACATGGCAAAAAAAAAAACCTCTTAGAAACTACTCTTTAGAGTTAATATGACAATAGGAGCAATAATAGTGAAAATAATAGTTTTTTTTTCTAAGCAAAAAGTATATTGATCAAAGAGTTCAAGGGGTATACTAACCCATATCCAATAAAGAGAACAAAAGCAATAGACCAACTGTAAATATAATACTGCTATTTAACCAAACCAATATTAACAGGGTCATGCTAATGAGTGCTCTTAGAACACTCTTTAAGGGACCCATAAAAAGTAAGCTTGCATTGAAAAACCAAATATTCTATTTCTTTACATATTAAATACACCACTTCCCAATGGAAACTTGTTTTTTTGGATTCCTTAACGAGTGTCCTAAGGGCACTCGTTAGCATTTTCCATATTAATATTACATATTTCTATTCCCAAAAGTTACACCAAGAAACATTGGAAAAAAAAAACAGATCTACCGCCTTTAACTCTTCCAAAACCTTGACCAATTTCCAAATTCCAGAATAAATAGAGGACCCAAGCATACTGATATATATCCTATACAAATCATCCCATTATAGAAACCCCTGTTCATGTCCACTTAGATCACAAAAATACCAAACACCAAAGCTATTAACAACGTAACCTAAACAAAGCTATTCACAAGTCACAGCATAATAGTCCTTCGTTACTCACACCCTGCTACACCATGTAAGGCTAGTTGAAACACTGATGTCATCTCTGCATAACCTCACTGTATGCTAAAACAATAAGCCAATGCTTAAAATAAGGGGAAAAAAAGCCTTGTAGAAATGTTCCTCGCCAAATGCCTAAACCAGAATTTGTTTGCCACCTAACCAAACCCAAATATTTAACTACAGAATTTGAGATAAAATAGCACAAAGACCAGTCAGTGCACCTCAATTCTGTTACAAGCAAAATGAACTAAGCAGCAGACTTGATGCACTCCACAGGTGCCGAATACCATTCAAAAAAGAAATAACCTTATGTTTCACCCAATTATACCAAATACCATATTTCTGTTTCAAGCAAAAATTAGGTGACTGTATCTTTTTAATTTCTTGGCTAACACCAACACCCCTGCCTCAAGATTATCTATGCATACATCATTAATATTTCCTGGCACAAGACCCATTTTCTCCCCCACCAGCTACGGATGCTAAACCGGGTGACTGTGAAAATAATAGTGTACAAGAGCATGTCCACATATATGACAATTGACAATAGTGAATAGCGAACATTTAATCAAATAGAAAGATATATATAGGCCAACATACAGAACTCCGCTTAACCAAAATAATTTGGATATACCTTGGTTTAGAAAGAATAAGTTGACAAAGTACATGAAACATGTCTTCAGCAGTGGAAAGCATAGTCACAGCAGAAACATCATTATTTTTAGGTACAAACTGTTTCCATTTGAATGGTGTAGCAATCGTACAAAGTGGGATACAATGAGCCTTCGTATTGAATCAATGATTGTCAAAACCTGCCAAACTACTTCGGTCAAAGTGGGATACAAAATGGATAATATAGCTGCATAAATAAAAAGTGCAAACAAGAAAGCCTTGATGAAAATAATTAATACCTCTTTATATTGTTGTGTTATTTCTGTGAGGAATGTTGCAAATTCATGACCAACATCGGTATCCTTACATATATCGACACAATGACTTACAACTTTGACAAACTCTATTCCAAAAGCTTTGTCTGTATCCTGAAAGGTATAAATATACTTGATGAATATAAGAACGAAACACTCCAGCAAAAAAATACCAACATTATTATTTATGTGGAAAACAAACTAAACTATTAACTGAATAACAGTCTCACACGAAAACAGTATATATATTACCTTGTCCTGAGGCAGAGGTGCAATGGTCGTCAGTATGCTCCTGACATACTTGTAATTTCCCAGTTTGAAAACTGAGGAGCATATAGTAGTTGCACTCTGCATTTAAAATTTTACGAGGATGACTATATGAGGATGGTCAGTGAAATATTACATATCCAAAAGTTAAGAACTAGGTTACATTATAAACTTCAATGCCTTCAATGCCATGTTTCATTTTTTCCTTCAAAGCCCCACAGATGAAACTATTCTTCAAATCAGTATCGGTGATTGATGTATTCTCCCACAAATCACTTGCAAACTTGAGTACCTCATCTACTAAGACCAGGTGTGCCCTCCTGTTATTGTGGCACCTGAACCTGAATAATATGTATAAGTAGGAATTAACATAGTCCATAGCCAAAAAGAAAAAAGAAATTAACAATGAAAAGTGAACTACCTGATCCAATCGGTTGCTCCACTCCACCAATCATTCAAACATCTAAGTTGTTCATTAGTGCTCTTTGGTGCAATCTTGAACAACATCATATAGATATATATATATGACATGGTAACACACCTCCTCGGGAGGCGTAAGTGGTGCCAACCTCATAAGCAAAGCTCTCCCCTGGGTTTCGATCTCCTCGACATGCCCGTGAGCCTCTAAGCACCTCATGAAAGAAACTCGCGGTGGCAACCAGTACTTGACGAATTTAGAAGTCTGATTAAGCACCTTGTCTACGTAATCCAAGCAAAGCCGATACACTTTGAACAATTCGGCAACCATGTCGGGGTTGTTGAACTCTGCAGGCTTAGTGAGACGTTGGTCGAGAATGATAAAGGAGTTATTGAAGAAGTCCTTAAAACGAGCATAGAGATTTTTTTTTGTTGGCATTCTTGCGTGTGAATGGTTTATGGTTCTTCAAGTATTCTTTGAACATGTCTCCGATGCCTGTGAGGTCTCGAGAGTCGAGCTTCACGAGGAGATCCTTTTCAGGGGAGTTAGATTGCTCACTTGAACTCATGGGGATTTATTGATTTCTTGACCTACAATCAAGAGAAGACAAGTTAGTTAAAATAGTCATAATGATTACATAATTATTATTACAAGTTAATTGGTGTTAAAAGTGCCGCACATTTGTTGAAGTTTCTAGATTAGCCTATGAAAGAATTAGATTTTTTTTTTGAAAAATCAAAAATCAAAAATTGTATAGAAAGAGTACATATTGTACTCAAAGTAATACAATACTACCAGTTTGGGTAGCAAGCGCTGGTTACACATTGTATATTGACTATCCATGACTTTCCCATAAATATAACAGAACCACTACTCCTTACTTATAACAGACCTACACCTCCAGGTAATATACTTGGACTAATTACAAAAAATATGCCAAGACAAACATCAGCCCTACTAAGCATCCTACTGCATCTGTATCTAAACCAAAAAAAATTTGATCATCCACAAGTGTAATTGCAATACATGTAGAATAATCCAGAAAATAGAACCGCCTCTTGAATGGTGGTGTAATGCATATGTAAATAGGTGTTAATGCTACAATGCAGAGCATAGAAATCAATTAGAAGCTAAAAAGCCTTGTGGCCTCGTGTAGCCATTGCTCCTACTTTGGTAATTAATAAACACATTCCTTCCATACTAAGCCAAGTTCCAGTAACACAACAATCAGCTAACTATTTTTTTTCCTAAAAAAAAATACTCAGTTGGGAAACGTGCTAGTGGCAAGTCAGTTATTAAGCTATCCTGCTATATATAAAAGCAGTGGCGGATGTTGACCAAAATTTTGGGGAACCACAAGTTATTAATTAAATAATATAATTAAAATTTATATGATGTACCCAAAAAAAATTATGAGGATGCTTTTTAGAGTCACGTTCTAAGGAACTAATATCAAATTTATTAATCATAATTTTTTGAATCTTGAAAGGTTACTTGTCTAGTTGAACTAAACATCAAGGATTGATTTTTAATCAATGCAGTCTTCTAGGATTGATTTTCGTTTTTTTTTTCAAGAAATCAATTTCACTCTTATATGAAATTTGAATTTCGTTTTTCTTCAATTTATGATTTAGTTGATTTTTAAATTTATAATCTTTCTTTTTTTGTAATTTTAATCTTTCTATTACCCGTGCGATGCACGTGATATTAATGTCTTTTTTGAATTTTGTTTGTATTTTATATTTTAAAATTCTACATATTTGTTTGCTTAAATGAATAATGACTTAATGTATTATTTATATTTGTAGTAGGAATGTTTAATTGGATGTTTACATGAATTAAATAAATTTTTTGGGCTAAAAAGGAAAACCTTTTGTGCATATACACTTTTAAATTAAAACTTGGTCTGTCAAATCCCTATAATAACAAATGAGAGCTTTTAAGAGAAAGATTTAACGTTAAACAACCTAGAAATATAACAATTTAGTGGTAACTTAAGCTTACATAATTTAAATCTTAATAGACTTTTATATAAACAACATTTGTAATAGCATTTGACTATTGTCCTTCATGATGACCCGTGCGTATTTTCAATTCACTATAGAATGTAATCCTTTATAATAATTGATTTAATATATGTATTTTAAATAATCTACCAATTTAAATAAGCATTGATAATTTAGGAAGTTTTTATTTTATAAAATCAATCATAAAAATAATTAATATCATATTTAAAATAATTTTACAAATATTTTATCCTAATATTTTATATATGTAACTAAAGCTTGTATGCTGTAAAAAAAATTAAATTAAAGCTTGTATACTTTTAAAAAGAAATTTTTAGGATTAATATAAAATAATTTCTATAATAATTTATTAAATTATTTATTTGAATATAAAATCAGGATAGTGAGTATTTTAAATGAATTTAAAATCTGAACAATAGCTTTAAAAAGATAATCATATAGTGTTGAGTCTTTTTTATTTTTTATTTTTTGACTGGTAATAGATTTGTGTCTATGATGAACAATTTTCTACTTAAAATCGATCATATCTTAATAATTGATTAAATAATTTATTAGTTTAAATAGACATTGGTAACTTAAAAAGTTATTTCTTTAAATTTGTTGTTGAAATAATTTATTATTTGAAACTAACCTAAATGCATATTATGTTTGACGTTACCCCCATAATCCATCACCCTATTAAGTTTGGCTTAAATAACAGTTTGGCTTAAATAACAGAAATCGACATATTAGAATGGAATGGTTGCATAGTATGGAGAAAAGGAATTTGATAGCCAAACCAAAGCCAATTTGGACATATTAATAAAAAGATTAAAGTAGCATATACTAAAATCCCAAATGGGTTCTTCATATCAGAATGAGAAAACAAAGTTATATAGGAAAAAATAAGCAAGAACGACCCAGAATTTATATATTTACATATAATATAATACTTTATTAAGATTTAAAATACATAGATGAAAATATAGAAAAGATTAATTATACCATAAAATAGGAAGAAAAAAAAAACTTGTCTTCAATTGAAAGTCTCAAGTGATAGATGCAACAGATGAGAAGAACAAATGAGTAAAGTGTATATAAAATGTGAGAACAAAATAGAATAAGAGAATATGAAAACGATAAGAGAGAGGAGTCATACCAAAGAAATAAGAGTTGATGAATTGTGAGAGAAAGAGAAAAGAAGGGCTAGGAGATTAATATAATTGAAAATAGAATAAAATAATAATATAATACCAATCCCTATAAAAAAATATTTATGATTTGATTTGATTAATATAATTTGATAAATATGATGATATGATATTCAGTAAAATTTATTATCAATCTATTACCTAATTATTCTCAAATAAAAAAAAATCAATCTATTACCTATTATTTATTATTTATAATATAATAAGATTTTGACATGTTGGGCTATAGCACATGACAATAAGAGTATAATAAATTTTAAAATATATCAAATCTAAAAGATATTTTGTCATAATATTTTATATCACTTAATTATTATACTTATATAAATTTTTATATTATATTTATATATAGAATAAAATAATAATATAATACCAAACCCTATAAAAAAATATTTATGATTTGATTAATATAATTTGATAAATATGACGATATGGTAGTCAGTAAAATTTATTATCAATCTATTACCTATTTATTCTCAAAAAAAAAAGTCAAAATAATAATAGAGTAATCCATTTGAGAAAGTATAAACACCAAACATATATAGAATCAATTTCGAAATTCTATAATGAATGAAATATTCAAATTTGCTTAGTACCATTCATGTGTGTATCAGTCTATAATGAATGAAATATCTAAATGTACTTATTACTCAAATTATTCAAAATTCAAAATAATGGATGGTAATCAACATTAAGAAGCAATGAAGATTATTACTCAAATTATTCAAAATTCAACAATGAAGGGAATAATTCATAAGCATTAAAATAAATATCATATTTTCCTAAGCAGTGAAAACTTCCATTTTGAATTTTTTTTACAATTATTTTGAAATGTGTGTTATATATTTGGCCCAATCCGGCCAATATAAAACTATAATAATGAATTAAATATTCAATCGGCCAAAATCCATCATCATGAATGAATAAATAAATGATAAAAATAATATGCATGTCATGGAGCGTGTAGAATGCTTTGAGGAGAACTGGAAATGTCACATTAAATTGCAACTGCATGATTTTTGCTTGAAATGGAACATTGATTTCACAACAATGAATGGGTTATTCATTATCAAATAACACTTTTTTTGGTAATAAAATATCAAACACAGTTTGCCCAAAAAAATAATATCAAACACGTTTTTGCAGTAATTCTATCATTTAAAACCGCAGCAACCATATCAAATCACAATAATTCAAAAAAAATAAAATAAAAAATCAAATCTCACATTTTTTTTTTACAATTCTCAAATTGATTTTAATTCTATAACCAGCATGTGTAACATTGTCATTAAAAGGGGTAAAGGTAATATTCATGTTCTAGCAGACACCTGATTAAATATGCATATCAATATACTTCGTTGAAAAATATATTATGTATTTGAACCTAATACTCATGGTATAGGAAAAGTGTTGCTGATGAAGGGGATCATTATGGTGAAAATGTTGGCTTGCCAGAGTAGACAACATTCCGATATCTCAGGCATATCTCCAACTTTGGTAATCTAGGCTGAATATATATTTAATTGGATTATATAATCTCTATTTATGAATTTATTAAAATAGGATATTGTTTTTTCTCAAGACCTGAAGAGCAAATCCTCCGATTCATTTGGTGAGACTGGTGGGGACTCTAAGGGGAACCACTTCATTTATTTGTGTAAGGATACTGACGAGAGCCCTCTATCCTGAAGACAATCCTATTGAAGTTGACACAACACCCCCGAAGCTCCTTAAGAGAGATATAAAAACTAAGAAGGAGTAGCCTTCATCATTGAGACTCTGGATTTGGATTATTTTTTATTCTGTTTTCTAATTTTTTTTTCCTTCTACTGTAGATGTTTCTGCTTTATGAATGTTTGAGACCTGATTTTTTTACAAGCATCATTTAATTTATTTTGGATGGAATACATTCGGTGTTTTGTTATGATTGTATTTAAATTTTCATGCTAAAGTATTTAAATTGAAGACTGCTGTCATGTGAGTGCTTACATCAATACAAAGGGAAAACTAGACCAAGCAGCCAAAAAATAGAGTAAATATGCCTAGATATATCAACCTAAAAAAGGTTCAAACAATCTGTTTGCGTAAAAACAAATATTTGCACTACATGAAGTTATATATTTTTGTTCCCCAATTACCTGTTGCACGAATATTAATCGCTGACGGAAAGACGAACAATGTGATGAGATTGCCACCCAATGTGGTAGTACAGAATTCAATCATATTTATGCATTATCAAAATTCAAAACAATACCAGCTTTAAAGAATCCAATTAAATGCAATTGTGAAGAATTAACCAATTATATTACATTATACAATAAAATATTAAAACTTAATGATAAATATGTTGGCATGGAACGGCCACCGTTTTATAAGTTAATAACTCATGGGACATCTACAATGTCATCTTTCTTTAGCCACAAAATGACCTTTTCCTGGTTGGCCATATTTGTTTTCACTTTTCAGGCTAATCTTATTAGGGAGCGGGTTTAACAATTTGGAGTATTAAAGACATTCTTTGGGCCAAATACATCTATGCAAAACAGGTTACTGAATTTCAAAATATAATTTATTTATTTCAAAATATAATTTCTATTTTTTTTATGAAAAAAATTTTACATGGGGAGCTTGTGAGCTACATGGTTCAGTACTGGATTTTGGCTGAACTAGCAAGCACGGGTACAACAATATGATTGGAGATATGCATAAATTTTAAAATTTAAGAGTTAAATATAAACATAATCCATGCTCCTTGGCTATCTTTTGCCAACATTTTTTGAAAATATCTAATTCATGATAGGAAAGTCTTTTCACATGTGCCACCTTCAAAGTGATATATTTATAACAAGATAAACAAAATCGTTTAGATGTAATTAAGATAATGACAAGACACTTTTGGCAAAAAAAAAATCTTATACCAAAATATAAAATTATTTATATTTTCTTTGAAACAAATACAGCCTTAAGTATTCGCTCATCCACAAGCACAAGATATTAACTTACATCAACACTATGATCCTTTTCCTGAGATGTAACATGCAAGTCACAAATAAATCTCAGTTTAAAGTATAAATAAAAGTATATAGCATTTATAAAGAACAAAGAATACAAAGAAAGTACATGAAAAAGTAAACTATAAAATAAAATACAGAAAGGGTGGCTTCTCCATAGTTAAGAAAGCTTGAAATGCACAGACTTATGCCTTTTGCAAGGGTACACATTGTGAACACCTAATTTTGTCCGGATGTTTTTAATTAATAGTTTCAAAAACAAAATAAATAAAAAATAAATAAATATAAAAATGCAGAAAAAACAAAAAATATATTTTTGGCCCATTACATCTTCAAATGGAGCCCACGTTCGTTTTGTTCCAAGTTATCTTTTGGGCCCATTATTCAAGCCCAAATAAAAAAATTTGTTTCTATTATTAATCTGATTTGTTATTAAAATAAAATTACAAAAATAATAATAATAATTCTAAAAAAATTAGAAGAGGGACGTTTCTTCTTGCCTCCTGGAACCATTTCCCATCCTTGCTCTTTGTCCTCCCATTTCAAGTATGAAAAAGCTTTGTTTTCTTGGGTTTCTTTTGTTTTCTTTTACTATTTTTTCCATAAACATTGATGTAATATCCCTGCACATATAGCAGTCATACAGGGTAGTGGTGGGAGCACCACATCATGGCACCACAATCTGTCCAATTTTCGTCCTCCACCTCTCAGGGAAAATAACAGATTTTGTTTTTTTGTCATCCTATATAGACACATTACACTTCACTGTTTAAGGGGGGAAATTCAGAGAGCATCAGGAAAAGATAGAATTTGAGAGTGAAAAGGAAAAGAGTGTAGAGGTTTTATTTCCCATTGAGAGTAGAGTTCCTTCATCTAATTCCCCTCCCTCTTTTCTACTCATTCATCTCCATCAGCTTCCTTTGTTACTCATCTTCTCAAAAAAAAAAAAAAATCAGAATGCATAACCCACATACAAGATAGCAGGGATTGTTGAATCTGAAAAAAGTGGAGCCTTCATTGCCATTTCCAGCCATCGCGTGATACTCTGTCGCTCACCGCACCACCACGAGATCCGGAACGCCGCCGCCTCGTACCTGTCACGTTTCCACCTCTGAGCAGCCACCATTCCATGTCCTAGACTTCACCGTTTCAGCTCTCGTCATCACCACGGCACCACCATCACATGTCCCTTCCTCCTCTCTTCCGCCACGGCCACGCCGCGTGCCGGCCAGCTCCGTTGCTCCATCATCGCTGCTCTGTTCCTTACCGTCATGAACAAGATCTGTAGCAAGTCCGTCACGAAGCATCTCCGTCGTTGTTGCTTCCATCATCTCCGCCACCTCCACCATCGCGTTTGCTTCTCCGCCATCATTGTTGCCATCATTGTCACTGTTCGAAACCGCCCGCCGTCCGTCATGTAGCCTAGCTCAACCCAGACCATATCCGCACAGAACCGCCACCGTTCTCGAGCCGTTGTCCCATCACATCTCCGCCTAACGCAGCCCTCAAACCACCAAACGCATGCCTTCTCCGTCGTGCCGCCAACCCTTCTGCGTTAAACTCCCTTCTTTTTTCTCCCTCTACACATTGTGGGTAAACATGGAAGCTTCCTGATTTGTTTGCTTTTTCCCCTTATTTTTCTTTTTATTTCTTCTGCCCTTTTTATTGTTTGAATAGGCTATTGGGTTTTCATGACTTCTTAGGTTCTGTTGGGTTTGTTGGTTATATGGCCCAAACTTGTTGCTGGTTGTTGTTGTTATAAAATAAAAATAAAAATATCTTTTTAAAACAAAATATATTTAAAATAAAAAGGGGAATTTTTTTTGAATTCACGCAACAATCTATGACATTGATGTATGAATTTTCATCCTCAAGTGTCGCACGAAATGTAAGGGTTTATCGTATAGCATTGTTATCTTGGACCTTGTGCATGAGTGAATTTATTTTTTTTAACAAAATCTCAAAATTACAAAGGAAATCAATTCTTTTTTTGTTTAGTAAAATTTTTAAGAAGAATTTATTTCTAAAAACAAAAAGGTTTTTTTTTTTGAATTCATGCAACAATCTACGACATTGATGTATGAATTTTCATCCTCAAGTGTCGTACGAATCGTAAGGGTTTATCGTATAGCATTGTTATCTTGGACCCTGTGCAGGAGTGAATTTATTTTTTAACAAAATCCATTTTTTTTCAAAATTACAAAGGAAAAACATTTTTTTTT
Source organism: Sophora flavescens (assembly GCA_030762895.1). Lineage (NCBI taxonomy): Eukaryota > Viridiplantae > Streptophyta > Magnoliopsida > Fabales > Fabaceae > Sophora > Sophora flavescens. The sequence goes on from CM061064.1 coordinate 182,559,868, forward strand.
GTTTAGTAAAATTTTTAAGAAGAATTTATTTCTAAAAATAAAAAGGGTTTTCTTGAATTCACGCAACGATCTGCGACGTTGATGTGTTTTTTTTTATCCTCAAGTGTCGTATGAATTGTAAGAGTTTATCGTATAGCTTTGCTCGCTTGGACCTTGTGCAAGAGTGAGTTCATTTAGAAATTAAATCCTTTTTCTCAAAACTATTCTCAAAAATCAAATATTTACCAAAAAAAAAAAAATCAACCAACCAATCACCCCTTTTTCAAAAAGAACTACGTGGCTTTGAGTTTCCCATCACACCCGGGAATACGTAGGAGCAGAATCAATCATTCTGTCAAGTCAAAATTTAATTTTCTCTTTTATTGTGTTTATGTTTTAATTTAATTTAAAAAGTGGGGTAACATAATTTTTAAAGGCTATTAAAATTATTTTGCGCAATTAACTTGAGGTACCGTTTTTAAACAGGCGATGTAGGGTGCTAACACATTCCCTACTCGTAACTGACTCCCGGACTCAAATCTCTATCTTTTTTTTAGACCAGTTTTCCTTAAAATAAATTGTTTTTCCAACGTTTTTCCCAAATAAAATATTGGTGGCGACTCTTCTGTTTTTTACCTATCTTTTCGCAGTGCCCGGACTGGACGGTCGCGACACACATTATAATAAAATATCATTACCATGTAAGCAAACCATCTTGTCTTTAGAAAGGAGCAAAATCCCTTAAGAAAGGATCCACGGCAGTAGGGAGATCAAAAATGATAGAAATGTTTGTACGAAACACGTAAAAGATAGGAAAATGAAAGAGAGATGAAAAATGAAAGTAATGTTGAATGGTAGAAGACAAAGAACCTTGGACTTCAAGGAACTGGAATTCTCGTTGTATAAGTGTGTGTTTGTAGCACCCCGATTTTTTTATGCTTTCCAATAACTTTAAAGATATTTAATTATGGATATTTTATCCGAAACCTAGAAAATGATTTTGACCAAAACAAAATCATTTATGAATCATATCTAATAGAATGAAGTTCCAGTTAAATTTTTGGGTTGAAACTCAGACAAAAACCGATATGTGTTTTCCCTGTCAGAAAGAATTTACTGATCAAAGAACCTAATTTTGACTCATGAACGAAAAATCAATGACTTTTACTCTGATCCCAAGTGATAGGAGTTATTTCAAAAAATTTCAAAATAATTAGGGAAAGCGCGCAAAGGAAATTTGAGACGGGTAAATAACAGAACAAGATGTAAAGCAGAAATGATAAAAGTGATTGATGAGACTCATGAAAATTGCTCCTAATCTAACCAAACAAAATATTAAAATATCAAACCCCCCGCTTAAATACCCCGTGCACTGACGCTACCCCCCCTCTCTTACACTCTCAATATTTCTTTTCTTCTTCAACAAGTTGTGAGCTAGTTCAAAGTTCATTCAAGATCATCAACAAGTATTATCATCTTCCATCATTTCTTAAGGTAATCCATTCTTCCTCTTCACTTTGTGCTCATCATTTTAATCCTATTATCATGATTAAGTTTGAAAACCCATTTTCTTTCCTTCATGAACTTGCATCATCATCTTGTTATAATGATCAAACTTGTGAGATATACACCCATCTTATAAATCTTGTTGTCCTTGTTGTGGTTGTTGTGGTTGAACCTAAAATTAAAAACCAAAACCCTCACTTCTATGATTGGGCCGAAACTGACCTTGAGGGAGGAGTGATGATTTTGCTTCATTTTTTTCCAATTTTAACACTTGTTTTAAGCTCCCTAGGACCTATATGATCAAGCTCTAAGAGCTTAGGTTCAACAAAAATTCCTAACCTTTTTTCCTCATAGAAGCCGAATTCTATTCCTAGTAGGATAGAAGGAATTTTTCGAATTTTGACTTGTATTGTGATGATTTGTGAAGGAAACATAGCATAAGTGTACTTTGTGGAATCGTGGGAGGAAGCTCTATCAAGGACAACCCTTCATAGGCAAAAAATTTCACAGTTGAGGTAAATGGAGTTTACCTGAGGAGCTCATTCTAGTCATGTACCCTAGCATAAGTTTAATTATATTGCTTGGTTATGATGATTGGATATTATAGGTTGATAATGTAGGATGTGAATAACCCTAGTGTATAATTGTTGAATGATATATCTTATATTGTTGATTGTGATTGGCTGATGGCATGACACTTGTCATTGCTTGTTAAAAAGACTAAGATATTTAAAATTACCTTAAATCAAATTTTGAAATGTTTTTGTTTTACTTATTGGAAGATGAGAAAATAATCTTGAATGTTGAAAGTGACAAGATAGAAAAATTAGGAAGTAGAAAGAAAACGGAAAACGACCGAAAGCCATGGGACTTTATTCAAAATATTTTTGAAAAGGAAAAGTATTTGAAATTAAGGTTTCTCTATTAAAAATTTTACAAAAGGTTTTATCATGGCAAAGATTGAAAGAGATTGTTTTAGTAATTTTTCAAGTTTTCAGAAAAATGGATTTTTCCAAAAGAAAAGTGATGGCGAAAAAGTATTTCTATAAACGGTGGTTTTATTCATGGTGCAAAGGGAGAAACAATTGGGTTTTTTTTTTGTTTTGATTTAGTTTTCACTGAACGAAAACCTCTGGAAAGAGAGTGATAATGGAAAGGATCTAGTGTTCTGGATTGACGGGCTAGAATTCCTATTTGAGTTTTTGAGAAAGCGGAAAGGACCTACTATTCTGAATTGACGTGCTAGAGTTCCTATTCAAGTTCGAGAAAAAAATAGAACCTAGATTTCCGAGACATCGGACTTGTGTTCGGTTGTGAAGGAGATTGTGAATCATGGATTTTATTGATAAAATCCTATGTGAGTATTAAAGTTTAATTTAATATTTGATTAAAAGTAGTCGAGAGCATAAGCCTTGACGAGGAAAGAACAATGCGAAAAAGAAAAAGAAAACGAAAACACTTGTTTTACATGCATAGTCTGGCTTTTATGCCATTGTAGCAGACGTGCCATTGTGTATCAAGCTACAGTTTTACAAAGGGTGAACTGACAAACTAAATAGTTACGAACCAAAGACAGCTTCTTTAGTTTTTGGGTCTTCAGGGACATTCGGGTTCGAACTCCACGAAATGCTTGGGGCTTTGCAATCGTGGAAATCGGCTATCCTACTCGAAATGTACTCAATCAGGAATTATTCTGTATTATTTAGGTGGGATGCGATACCCTAGAACAATTGAGGATTTGGACCCACGAGTGGCCAATCATTGCGAAACAATTGTATTATAGGCATTATCGCGATCCTATCATGCTCGGCGAAGGGAAGTTAGGATCTCCGGAGAACTATGAGTCAGATAGAAAATATTGAAGTGACATATCAGTTTTCACAAGACAAATTGCATTCGATTGTCGGGAATGAATCTCTGTGTTATAGTTATAAGGTATATTGCATGATATTGTGTGTAAGTCGTGTATGTGACTTTTATGATGTCTCATATATTGGTATCTCACATTTACTTTATTTTTCCTTGTTTTGGTGTTTTGCTTTTATGGTACATTATTATGTTTATATAGATGGATCCGATGCATCACCTGACTTACTCGGGGTTTCTGGGCCTCGCGTTTGAAAAGAGAGAGGATGAAGGCACTTGGGAAATTCACCTGGGAGCTCGGAGCGCCAGATACACCGGGATATTGCTGACAACAAAGGTAAGTGAAGAGGGAACAACACAGTGTGCGTATAGTTTGAAGACGGTAGAAGTGCCATTACCCCCGATGTGGTTTCTTTTGAGGACTTTGCTGGAAACTGGGAACACTCATCACCAACCTCCACCTCTGGAAGTAATACCTGGATCTGGATCTGCCTCCCCTATACTGGAGTTACCTGCACCTATAGTCGTAGTAAGAGGAGAAAACGACAGCGAGATTATGATTGAAGGAGACCCAATAGAGGATGAGGAGTTAGAATATAAACCTATAGATGATGAGATTGTAGGTCCCGTTGTTGAGATGGATGATGGAGTAGGGTTGCCTGATCCTTCTTCAGTTAAAGGTGACCATGGAGGTCACTCTAACGGATTTCACTAGTTTGACTAGCATAGGCGTTTTTGTATTTTAGGGGTAGTGTCTGAGACACCCCGCTGTGCCTCTTTGTGTCATTAGATTAAAACCTCATTATTTAATTACTTAATCGCACGCTTAACATGAAAATACGTAAAAATTAAAACTTAACTTATAAAGTATACAACTTCATATAAAATGGCATATCACAATATAAGTATATTATGCATATTACAAAACACTGTTGAGGATATCCCATCAGTAGGATCCCTCACATGCATATACTTAGACAAAAAGTTAAACATCGGAAAACATAATAAAAATACGCCTCACGAGACTCACTGGCCATAACTAACTAGACCCTAATCACCATGGGTCACAACTCGTCCTCCAGCCTCCGGTTCGTAGGAAGTTCCATCCAACGCCTCCTGGTTACGCTCATCAATAGGGTCTTCTCGTACAATTCCACAAGGAGATAAAATACAACATACAGAAATGTACAGGGGATAAGAAACAATTCTATCATCAAAAAGCGGAAAAGAGTCATAGTAAAATTATATAGTAATTGTCACAGACAATCAGCACACATAACTAACGAATCATCCTCAGGTTAATATATATCATCCTCTACCCTTACTCTCAGGCAATCTAACACGTTATTTACACGTAACCTTTCTAATCTAGTCACCATGTCTTTACATTATCGTGGCCACTACCATTCCTATCACCATCCCTTATTTGCATCAGGGCACACCCTCATTCCCGTTAGGATGTTCCACCTAGTGTACACCTCCATTCCCGTTAAGGTGGAAGTGATCTTGCGAGAACTCTTGATTTTACGTGTATTATATTACCAATACACGGTGTATTATATTACCAATACACAAAAGTGTTTTACGGGTATTATATCACCAATACACGGTGTATTATATTACCAATACACAAATGTTTTACGTGTATTATATTACCAATACACGGTGTATTATATTACCAATACACGGTGTATTATATTACCAATACACAGAAGTGTTTTACGTGTATTATATTACCAATACACAGATGTCCTTACGTATTATATTAACAATACACTTTTGTCCTTGTGTATTATATTACCAATACACGGTTGTGGACAACAACACCTGTACTTGAATCTCACAAACCCGTTTTAACATCTTAGTGCCTTAACCTTCCATTAGAACTTGACACATATTCTATGCCATAACACCTCTTTAACATTCCTCATCTAAGTTAGGCACTTCTAAATCATCTTTATCCTCACACCCAAAACAATCATCTCTTAGACAACATATATATCTTTGCTTAAAAATCCACTAAGCATAATAATAAAAAAACCAGGTAGATCATGCATAACATAATATCTATCAAAATATTCCCATATTACCAACATAGCACAAAATCAATTCAATAAAGGTAATAAAATCAAATCAACCATCAAGAATATAAAGATCAACCTAATGTCAATAAACCTACAATCCCCGAATCGCCATTGGTTTTTCAGAAAAGGTTTCCAATGTGATTTTGGTCTTGTCGATTACTCGACTACTAGTAGGGTTTAGGTCGCCCTACACAATTATTATATAATCTACTACTTATCCATTCCGACGATAGGTTGGTTCTTTCCCCCACCTGGGTTATCACCGGACTCCCGAACTCGAAGCTCCTCGTTGTCACACCACAAAGTACTAACTCTACCTTCTGCGAAGATAAGGAGATTAGATGCTCGAAGAGGTATACCACGAACGTCCTCGTTTCCTCCGCAATGGAAGTCTAAGGTTATGAACACAAAATCACAAGTTAAAATCAAATAAGAACACTAAACCACAAGGTATAGGTTCGGCCAAGACTAGTTCTTAGGGTTAGAGATTCCTGAAAATTATACAACTCATGGATTTATGATCCTTAAGTGTTAGAAGTTCATAAACACTGATCATTTAACAAAGTTGAATTAAAATCCCACTAAGTTATACACTTAGGGTATTCGGTCAAGGCTAGTAAAATAGGCTAGCATTCACTAAACTTTCCAATCTCTTAGGTTTAGGACCCATATGTATTAAGGAGCTCAAAATCGTGATCATTTTGGAAAAATAAGAACAAAGTATCCTAGGTCCATAACCTTCTAGGTTCGGCCTTCATAGGATTTATAGGTTAGAAATCTTTAAACTTTCCAATCTCTTAGACTTAGCATCCAAATATCTTATGGAGCTCAAGTCCATGATCATTTTGGAAAACACTGGAAACTTAAACATTCCAATCTCTTAGACTTAGCATCCAAATATCTTATGGAGCTCAAGTCCATGATCATCTTGGAAAAATGAAAGTAATACATCCTAGCTTTAATAACATAGAATAAACAAGTTAGAAATCCTTAAACTCTCCAATCTCTTAGACTTAGCATCCAAATATCTTATGGAGCTTAAGTCCATGATCATTTTGGAAAACAATGGAAACTTAACATTCCAATCTCTTCGACTTAGCATCCAAATATCTTATGGATCTCAAATCCATGATCATCTAGGAAAACAATGGAAACTTAAACATTCCAATCTCTTAGACTTGGCATCCAAATATCTTATGGAGCTCAAGTCCATGATCATCTTGGAAAAATGAAAGTAATACATCCTAGCTTTAATAACATAGAATAAACAAGTTAGAAATCCTTAAACTTTCCAATCTCTTAGACTTAGCATCCAAATATCTTATGGAGCTTAAGTCCATGATCATTTTGGAAAAATAAAAACTCACACATCCTAGCACCTAACACTAAGTTTCGGCCATCATAGGATGATGAGGAAAATATTCTTTGTTTAACAATAACTCTTAGGTTTAGAATCACAAGGTATTAAGTGTTCTAAATCCATGATCATACTTGGAAAGTTGAAACATAGTATCCTAGGCTTACTTATTCATATTTTCAGTCATCATAGGAACAAGCTATCAAAACTTCCAAGATTTATAGATTTAAGATCAATGGATAGTTAGAAACCCAAACACATGATCATATTCCAAAAGTTGAAACAAAAACTTCCTAGGTCACAAATGCAAGCATTTTGCCTTCATTGGAAGAGATAGGTAGCGATTTTTGTTTTACATAGCCTCTTAGTATGTGAAAATATAAGTTAATACAAGACTATAGAAAGTGGTTTCAACTCAAAAGGAGTTTTCTACCATTTAGAGAGATTTTAGAAGTTTAAAGCATATAAAGAACACATAAAGGAGGAGGAAGAAAATGAGAGAATGAAGATGAGTGATGATTATATAGAGGAGGGAGAGGGGAGCACGAAATTTTGGAGAGAGGATGAGCTTGGAGAGCAAGTTTTGACCTTGTGCCTTGTTTGGTTGAAGAGGAAAGAGAAAAATAGGTTTTTATAATATAATATGATATATTTCAAAAAGTCCATCATGACCACTTTTTAGGAAGTAGCTTAGGCCATACCTCTAGTGAGTTACCTCACTCCCTCATGTCACCTCAAGCCTTTTATGTCTCCTATTCTGCTCCATTTTGTACCCGGTTACATTTTCGACCGTAATTCTTCCGACGTTTTCGCCCGAATAAAATATTATATTTTATTTTTGAACGAAAATTTTCTAAATAACCAAAGTTTAAGGAAACGTAATACAAACACTAACTATCTCGTTCATGGGTCAATAATAGGTTTTCTGCACAGTAAACTTGTACCGGCAGTGAAAACGCAGACCAGCTTTCGTCTGGATTTTCAACCGAAAATTTTACCGTAACCATATACCATAAAGTATACTATGAATATGATTTTATTTTAATCAAAAACACTTTCTAACTCTCAAATTTATAATATAATTTAATTATATTTTAACCGGTTGAACAGCATAATTGGAATCAGGCCGTTACATTACTACCCCTCTTAAAAGAAAATTCCGTCCTCGGAATTTCTAATCTCGAAACTAGACCTGATCTTGTAATTGTATCTTAATCTAAAAATCCCATATTATATTTCCCATCGATGTCTTTCCCAGAGGTGACAATAGTAACTTCATAACAGAATTCATTCTTATATTGTTCTATTTATCCTCGAAACAATCCATCACTACATTATTTTCATTGTCCTTAACATTTCACCTTGATCTATTATCTTTGAAGGACATAATTAAAACTTAATCCTTTCCTTCTTCTTACTACTGATCCACTAGAGGACCTTATTTCAACATCTAACTCCCGCAATTAACACCATAATCCATTTCAACATCTAACTTCTACAATTAACACCACAATCAATACTACCCTAACTTCCTACTTAATGTATCCATTCACAGTCTTAGATCCTTGTAGCGTATTCCACTATTCCAGATTATATCAAAATCACACATCTTAATCCTCAAAAGAACATTATTGCACCTCTTAATGCAATTAAAACCAAAAGAAGTTATCTTTCCTGCTCATATTCATCTTAGGTAAAACTAATATAGGTACTTTTCCTTTAATCTTCCAAATTCACACCATCCATACTAACTATGAGTATTTGATCATTACCTTAGATTCTCTTAGTAATATTATGCCTCGATCAACATTTGACGTATAGTAATTGTCTCACTCACTGATATTGATCTTAAGGGTTCACATCCTACCAGTCACAACTATACCTCAACAAAATATCATCACTTTCTTGTATATCATGCTACTTAGACAAACAAACAAAGTCTACCAAATATCAAATACATACCTCGTATAAGATCCCCAGATTGAGAGGATTCAGCTCCCCTCACAGTAAACACTCTCCCAGTGGCCTGGGGTCTAGCCATCTGCAGTCCTGCGGCTGGAACTCCTTTTTCCAGCTCCTCCTCTCTGAACACTGGCTCCTCTATCATCAGCTACCGACTGCTGCATACCAATGTTAGTTATCGTGTTCGGACTCACTATCCAACTTCTAAGCATAGTCAATATCCGATGTGGATTCAACTAGACAAGGCCAGTAACAACATCCTAAACCTCGCAGTCCTTGATTCTGATTGGACATAACCCACAGTCCGTTTTAGAACCAAATTGCTCTGATACCAAAATGAGACACCCCGTTGTGCCTCTTTGTGGCATTAGATTAAAACCTCATTATTTAATTACTTAGTCACACGCTTAACGTGAAAATACGTAAAAATTAAAACTTAACTTATAAAGTATACAACTTCATATAGAATGGCATATCACAATATAAGTATATTATGCATATTACAGAACACTGTTGAGGATATCCCATCAGTAGGATCCCTCACATGCATATACTCATACAAAAAGTTAAACAGCGGAAAACATAATAAAAATACGCCTCAAGAGACTCACTGGCCATAACTAACTAGACCCGAATCACCATGGGTCACAGCTCGTCCTCCAGCCTCCGATTCGTAGGGAGTTCCATCCAACGCCTCCTGGTTACGCTCATCAACAGGGTCTTCTCGTACAATTCCACAAGGAGATAAAATACAACATACAGAAATGTACAGGGGATAAGAAACAGTTCTATCATCAAAAAGGGGAAAAGAGTCATAGTAAAATTATACAATAATTGTCACAGACAATCAACACACATAACTAACGAATCATCCTCAGGTTAATATATATCATCCTCTACCCTTACTCTCAGGCAATCTAACACGTTATTTACACATAACCTCTCTAATCCTGTCACCATGTCTTTACGTTATTGTGGCCACTACCACTTCTGTCACCATCCCTTATTTGCATCACGGCACACCCTCATTCCCGTTAGGATGTTCCACCTAGTGCACACCTCCATTCCCTTTAAGGTGTTCCACCCCCATTCCCGTTAAGGTGGAAGTGATCTTGCGAGAACTCTTGATTTTACGTGTATTATATTACCAATACACGGTGTATTATATTACCAATACACAAATGTTTTACGTGTATTATATTACCAATACACGGTGTATTATATTACCAATACATGGTGTATTATATTACCAACACACAAATGTTTTACGTGTATTATATTACCAATACACGGTGTATAATACCAATACACAGAAGTGTTTTACGTGTATTATATTACCAATACACGGTGTATTATATTACCAATACACAGATGTCCTTACGTATTATATTACCGATACACTTTTGTCCTCGTGTATTATATTACCAATACACGGTTGTGGACAACAACACCTGTACTTGAATCTCACCAACCCGTTTTAACATCTTAGTGCCTTAACCTTCCATTAGAACTTGACACATATTCTATGCCATAACACCTCTTTAACATTCCTCATCTAAGTTAGGCACTTCTAAATCATTGTTATCCTCACTCCCAAAACAATCATCTCTTAGACAACATATATATCTTTGCTTAAAAATCCACTAAGCATAATAAATAAAAAAACCAGGTAGATCATGCATAACACAATATCCACAAAATATTCCCATATTACCAACATAGCACAAAATCAATTCAATAAAGGTAATAAAATCAAATCAACCATCAAGAATATAAAGATCAGCCTAATGTCAATAAACCTACAATCCCCGAATCGCCATTGGTTTTTCAGAAAAGGTTTCCAATATGATTTTGGTCTTGTCGATTACTCGACTACTAGTAGGGTTTAGGTCGCCCTACACAATTATTATATAATCTACTACTTATCCATTTTGACGATAGGTTGGTTCTTTCCCCCACCTGGGTTATCACCGGACTCCCGAACTCGAAGCTCCTCGTTGTCACACCACAAAGTACTAACTCCACCTTCTACGAAGGTAAGGAGATTAGATGATCGAAGAGGTATACCACGAACGTCCTCGTTTCCTCCGCGATGGAAGTCTAAGGTTATGAACACAAAATCACAAGTTAAAATCAAATAAGAACACTAAACCACAAGGTATAGGTTCGTCCAAGACTAGTTCTTAGGGTTAGAGATTCCCGAAAATTATACAACTCATGGATTTATGATCCTTAAGTGTTAGAAGTTCATAAACAATGATCATTTAACAAAGTTGAATTAAAATCCCACTAAGTTATACACTTAGGGTATTCGGCCAAGGCTAGTAAAATAGGCTAGCATTCACTAAACTTTCCAATCTCTTAGGTTTAGCATCCATATGTATTAAGGAGCTCAAAACCGTGATCATTTTGGAAAAATAAGAACAAAGTATCCTAGGTCCATAACCTTCTAGGTTCAGCCTTCATATGATTTATAGGTTAGAAATCTTTAAACTTTTCAATCTCTTAGACTTAGCATCCAAATATCTTATGGAGCTCAAGTCCATGATCATTTTGGAAAACAATGGAAACTTAAACATTCCAATCTCTTAGACTTAGCATCCAAATATCTTATGGAGCTCAAGTCCATGATCATCTTGGAAAAATGAAAGTAATACATCCTAGCTTTAATAACATAGAATAAACAAGTTAAAAATCCTTAATGTAACATCCCGATTTTCGCTGCTTCGTAATATCGGTAATAAATATATAAATATATATTTTTATCCGAGACATAGAAAATGATTTTGGATAAACCAAGTTCATTTCCTTGTTATACTTATTTTCATAAGGTTACGGGGAAGTTTTTGGTTGAAAACTCAGACGGAAGCCTGATCTGCATTGTTTTTACGTGTTTTCACCGACAGTAAAAGTTTACTGCTCAAAAGACCTAATTTTGAGTCGTGAACGAGATGAAAAATGTTTTTATCGTATTTACTACGATACTGGAAGTTTTGAAAATTTTGGTAAAAAAATTAAAATATTATATTTGTTGCGGGCGTATAAGTCGAGATGTCTCTAGGAAAAGCTTGCGCCAGATGAATCGAGAAGTCGGCAACGTAGCAGAGATGATGGATTTGACCGATTTGCCGAGTATTTATGACGAGTTTATCCGTATCATAATGGCCATAATGGCACATTTATGACAAAGTTAATTTTTCCTATGAAATGACCAAATTGCCCTTGTCTTTTTATGACAATTTCAAACAAATGCCATTGGAAAAAGTTGACCAACTCTTGCCCAACCCCCACGGCTCCAATGCCTTCTTCATTAAGTTTGGTTTTTTCTTCATTTAAATAGGTTGTCTTCTTCATTAAGCCATTTTCTTCCATTTTCATATTCTTTGCTCCAAAGAGTTCATAATTCGTCAGATTTTGATTGGCAATTCTGACCAGTTTTTATTTTGAATCTCGGAAAACTTTCAACGTGAAAGTTGTTCATCTATCTCTCTTATTTACAACGACATAAAGATCATCCAAAACGGACAAGTATGTTGAGAGATCCACTCAAAATACTAAAACTGTTCTAAACCCTAACTATGTTCATCTTCTCCCTTAAGTTTCTCAAGAACACCATGAAAAATTTGTGAAGAACCTCATCCAAGTCTTGATTTTATTGAATCATAAAGAGGTAATAACTTATTCTCTTGTCATTTAAATCATTTCTTTTCATCACTTTTGTAGATTCATGACTTAGATCAACATGTTCTTCATTTGTTCAAAGTTCATGGAACTAGATTCAAAAATTCATAACTAATTCTAGAAAAATCCTTTTTACATGAAACCAATTGCTATGATCTTATAATCACCTCTATTTTCATCATCTAGAAGCACAAGATCATGAGAAATTTCTTTCCCTAAAATCTGGACTGGGCCGAATCTAGTTCAAAGTTGTGTTCTTAGGTTTTGTTTCATTTTCATGACTTGATTCATGATTATATCTTGATAGTTCTTGTATTCAAGTATATAGAAGATCAAAAATCAAACTTGAGCCTATTTGTTTCTTCAAAAACCGAAACCCTAGGTTTGAGTACTTAATGATTTTGTGATTCAAAAGTTGTTGTAATCTTTGAATCCAACTCTAAGCTTTGTATGTTGATTAAATCCAAGAGTTGATAAAATTTTAAAACTTCTAGCCTATTGATCTTGAGAAAACCGAACCCTAGTTCTTATAACTAGATGGGTTTAGTTCATGATTCTTAGTTCATAATCATGGTTAAAGTGATTAATCATGCTTAAGTAACTTATGGATCATTAATCCCTAAGTTAATCAAATTTTAAGTTTCCTAACCTAGAAAATTGGGTGAAGCCGAACCCTACCCCCATTGATTTAAGTGTGTTGTTGTTTGATTTTGATTTATTTTGGTTGCAATTCGTTATGAAGGAATCGATCGGGTAGGTTTGACCTAAAGCCGACGGAGGAAACCGGATCAAATCGGGAGGTTATTTGAAACCCTTAGTTCGAGTCTTCAACAGGTAAGGGGAGCTTACCTGAGGGATTTTTCTCTATAACTATTTGTGTGTAGTGTGATTTATATGAATTATATGTGGTTGTGGTTATTTGTTTATGTGGCTTACGTTGTGTTGTTTATCTGTGTATCGGTGATTTATCTGCTTTTAATTATCTGCAGTAGTATATTATGTTGCTATGATGCATGATCTGCCTGGTGATATAATTATGATGATGTTGTTGAATGATGAATGTTGAATGTTGTTTGAGAGGCCTGACAGTGGTCAGTGCACAACCGATTAATCAGATAAAAGATTTAATAAGTTGTGAAAATTATATTCAACGTTTTATGGGAAATGTTGGAATATAATAATGGTGGAAAATATTATTTTGGAAAAATAATGAGTTTTTGAGAACTATTATTATTTTAATAATTTATCAGTGTAAAAGAAATTTATGAGTCACGGTGAGAGCGTAACCGTGAAATTTTTTTAGTACTGCTAATTTTTATGGAAGAAATTCCGAAATATTATAAAAAGTTATTTTGTGAAATTAATATTCAAAAATACTTTATAAAAATAAAAATAAAAATAAAAATAAAAAAAAATTAATGAAATAATAATATAAAATAAAAAGTCAAAGTTTGACTTTAAAAATATTTTCTTGGAAAATGATTAACGATGGCAAGTTTTGAAATTATTTACGGTGAAAGTTTAAAAATAGCAGTACTTGTTTTGAGAAGAGGTTTAATCGGAATTGATTTAATTTTTAAAGCTGAAGTTTCAGTCAAAGAGTTTTCAAGTAGAAATGATTTTCTGTAAATGAGTTTTACTAAACGACGATATAGAACTTAGTAACCGAGATGTCGGGGTGCTAGTGTTCTTATGACGTTGTCTTATTTTGGATTTGTTTTTCACAGACAAAAACGATGTAAAACGATGTTATGGAACTTAATAACCGAGACGTCGAGGTATTAAGGTTCGTTGTGTTGTAGACTGGGTATCTACGTAAATAAGTTAAAACGTTTTGAGAAGTTTTCTATTACCACGAACCTAAGACTGATTGCAACGGTCTAAGGGCTTCGTGATTGAGCACTCGGACTTTGAGGTCCCGTGTTGTTAATAAAAGTTGTAAAGATGTTGAAAACGATGATGCTTTTGAGAGCATTCGAGATTGAAAACGATGATGCTTTTGAGAGCATTCGAGATTGAAAACGATGATGCTTTTGAGAGCATTCGATGTTGAAAACGATGATGCTTTTGAGAGCATTCGATGTTGTTGAAAACGATGATGCTTTTGAGAGCATTCGATGTTGAAAACGATGATAAGTTGAAAGCTTTTGAGAGCTTTGACAAATAAAGATATAGCACAAAGAAAAGTGTTGAGAACAAAAGGTTTTTATTGCATGCATTTGGCAGACGTGCCATGATCAAACGAGTGATTACCATGCGGCGTCATGGTAGATCATAAAGATGTTCTTATTGTGCCTTGTGGACAATGAGGCCCCATCTACGTTGTGACACCTGTGCCACGATGTTGGACAGTGTGTGATGGGTTTTGACTGCATGTCTGTGACTGCGTGTTTGTGGCTGCGTGCCTGTAACTATCGAGTCTGATCAACTCATTACGATGTTGGAGATATCTCATGAGATTATGTATGAATGTTAGATGATGTTTTGAAGTGTTCATGCATAGTTTTTCAACGTTGATGTTTGGGGTGTGAAACCCATTGATAAACGATGTGATATAATATGAATGAGTATGTGGTTATAAATATGTATATGTGTATGTGCCTTCTTTTGTGTTGCGCATTTAGTTATGGTGATAAATCCGTATATTGGTGTCTCACCCTTACAACACATCTCAGAGACGTACAAGGGGTATGATCCCTACACGAAGAAGAAGGCTGTCTAGTTGGAAGCGTGCTGTGCTGCTCCAGTTGGCGGTAGTGTCTGTTAGTTACGACCAGCTTAGGTCCTATTATGTTTTGAAGATAAAACTGATGTTGATTTAGGTATGAAAATATATGAGGCAGTATAGTTGTAAGATTTATATACATTGTGTTGTTAAGTGTGATTTGATTAAGTTGTTATTGTTATGAGGTTGAAAAGAAAAAAAAAATTTATCACCCGATTTTGAAAATATGAACGTTGAGAAAACATTATTTTCCGAAAGTAACCAGCAAATTAAGTTTTATTTCCGCAAACGGGTAACCATGTGATGACCCGAGTTTAGGGTGTCACACTTAAACTTTCCAATCTGTTAGACTTGGCATCCCAATATCTTATGGAGCTTAAGTCCATGATCATTTTGGAAAACAATTAAAACTTAAACATTCCAATCTCTTAGACTTAGCATCCAAATATCTTATGGAGCTCAAATCCATGATCATCTTGGAAAACAATGGAAACTTAAACATTCCAATCTCTTAGACTTTAATATCTTATGGGGCTCAAGTCCATGATCATCTTGGAAAAATGAAAGTAATACATCCAAGCTTTAATAACATAGAATAAACAAGTTAAAAATCCTTAAACTTTCCAATCTCTTAGACTTAGCATCCAAATATATTATGGATCTTAAATCCATGATCATTTTGGAAAACAATGGAAACTTAAACATTCCAATCTCTTAGACTTAGCATCCAAATATCTTATGGAGCTCAAATCCATGATCATCTTGGAAAACAATGGAAACTTAAACATTCCAATCTCTTAGACTTGGCATCCAAATATCTTATGGAGCTCAAGTCCATGATCATCTTGGAAAAATTAAAGTAATACATCCTAGCTTTAATAACATAGAATAAACAAGTTAGAAATCCTTAAACTTTCCAATCTCTTAGACTTAGCATCCAAATATCTTATGGAGCTTAAGTCCATGATCATTTTGGAAAATTAAAAACTCACACATCCTATCACCTAAATACTAAGTTTCGGCCATCATAGGATGATGAGGAAAATATTCTTTGTTTAACAATAACTCTTAGGTTTAGAATCACAAGGTATTAAGAGTTCTAAATCTATGATCATACTTGGAAAGTTGAAACATAGTATCCTAGGCTTACTTATTCATATTTTCAGCCATAATAGGAACAAGCTATCAAAACTTCCAAGATTTATAGATTGAAGATCAATGGATAGTTAGAAACTCAAACACATGATCATATTCCCAAAGTTGAAACAAAAACTTCTTAGGTCACAAATGCAAGCATCCTGTCTTCATTGGAAGAGATAGGTAGATATTTTTGTTTTACACAGACTCTTAGTATGTGAAAATATAAGTTAATACAAGACTATAGAAAGTGGTTTCAACTCAAAAGGATTTTTCTTCCATTTTAGAGAGATTTTAGAAGTTTAAAGCATATAAAGAGCACATAAAGCAAACTAAGAAATAAAATATGAAACTTGCAAAAATATTCATATGAGAGCATTACCCTTAGTATAATGAAGAACTTTAATGAAGAACTCAAGTGGAAAAGGCTAATAAAAATGGAAGCTTTAAGTGTTTGAAGAAAGAAGAAATGGAAGAAGTTGAAGAAGTATGAAGATGGAGGAAGAAAATGGGAGAGGGGAACACGAAATCTTGGAGAGAGGATGAGCTTGGAGAGCAAGTTTTGACCTTGTGCCTTGTTTGGTTGAAGAGGAAAGAGAAAAATAAGTTTTTAGAATATAATATGATATATTTCAAAAAGTCCATCCTGACCACTTTTTAGGAGGTAGCTTAGGCCATACCTCTAGTGAGTCACCCCACTCCCTCATGTCACCTCAAGCCTTTTATGTCTCCTATTATGCTCCATTTCGTACCCGGTTGCATTTCCGATCGTAATTCTTCCTACGTTTTCACCCGAATAAAATATTATATTTTATTTTTGAACGAAAATTTTCAAAATAACCAAAGTTTAAGGAAACATAATAAAAAAACTAACTATCTCGTTCACGGATCAAAATTAGGTTTTTTTCACAATAAACTTGTACCGACAGTGAAAACACAGACCGGCTTTCGTCTGGATTTTCAACCCAAAATTTTACCGTAACCCTCTACCATAAAGTAGACTATGAATATGATTTTATTTTAATCTAAAACACTTTCTAACTCTCAAATTTAAAATATAATTTAATTATATTTTAACCTATTGAACAACGATAATTAAAATCGGGTCATTATGATGTCAACCTCTACTTCCTGTATATCAGGCTTATGAGAGCCATGTCTTTTTTGAAAAACACTGGTTCTCCACTTAACCCTCTTATGTTAATATGGTATGTATTATGTATATATTTCCTACAAGTACTAATGGCTCTAGTTGATGTACATTCCCTGGGAAGAACAAAAACTGTGATATAATTATTTTGATATGTATGGATGCATGGATATAAGTATGAATGTATGTACAAGTTGTATTATTTAGGTATTCGTTCAAAGTTTTTTTTTATGCGCTGTGTCTCGAACTAGAACAAGAAAGAAATTTTATTTTCCGAAAGAAAACCAGCAAAAGATTTTTTTTTTCTTTGCTAAATATTTCCGCATTTGAGTTAGTATATGTAGTGCCAAGGGAGGCGTTACAGTGTTTGGATAAGCGTTTGATAAATTTGATTATGAATGGAATTGATTTTACAACATTGATTTTATAACTGTAACACCCTGTTTTTCACTTTTTTAAATAACAGAAATGCATATGAATATGTTTATATGATTATTTGAGTTTTAGAAAATTATTTTAAAAAAACGGAGTTTACCACTCAATTCTACTTGAATGTAGAAAGCTGCGATTAAAATTTCGGTTGGAAAGTCAGGCGAAACCTGGCCCGTGAATTTCACGGACAATATATTTATACTGATCAGAAGACCTAATTTTAATTCGTGAACGAAAAACTTAAGGTTTTTAATTTATTTACTACGATTGTGTATTTTTAGAATTATTTCATTAAACGTGAAATAATATACGTTTTACGGACGTTATACTCAATCGGGCGAACGACGCATTTAATGTGGCTTAAGGGTATGTTATTAATTTTGGATAATTGCATTTTGACCCCTAAACTTTCTATTAATTGAATTTTGGTCCCTAAACTAGTTTTCATGATACACTAAGTGAAGTGGGCCAATTTCTTGCCATCCAAACCCATTAAGGGCTGTGGCCGTAGAGCCCAATTTCATGGCCAAGAATTCATTTTCCATGAAGCCATTATGTGCTCATAAGTTTCCTTGTTAAGCATTAAGCTTTAAGTTAGTTTTAAGCTTCAAAATCAATTGGACCTTGGTGGACTTTCCAACCCATTTGCGCAAGGCCCATGGCCTCTTGACTTGCTCATAACTTCACGAGGCAACTAGAGCATTCCACACTCTTCTTGAATTTTCCATTATCTTCTCCATTCTTCTTTTCTCTCTTAAGCTTCCACGGTTGATTTGAGAAGGAGCTTGATGATTCTTGCACATTTCTTAATTTCTAAGAGGTAAACCATGATTCTTATCTCCATTAAGCTTCATGTTCTTCATAAATTTTTTCATTTCAATGCCTTTTTCATTATGTTCATCTTAGTTATTCTTAACTTTGATAAATCATAGAAAATCATAGAAAAATCCTAAAAACGTGAAACCAATTTCTATGTTCCTATTATCATCTCTTCTATCATAATCCAAGAGTATGTTGAAAACCAAAATTTTCTCCCCTAATTTCTCATCAAGGCCGAACCTAGGGAAAAAATGGGTGGAGGAGTTTTTGTTCAAATGTTAGAAATGATCTTGTATTTCATCCTTCTAGCATGTATTCATGTTGAATCCAAGTTGGTTCATCAAACAAAGATCCCTAGCTTCATGAACGCATTAAGGTCGAATCTTGGTTTTTAGAAGTTTGGAAGTTTTTAATTCAAACTTTGTTGATTAATCCTTAATCTATTGTCTTAAGTACTTAGGATCATTAATCCAATGACTTAGGCAATTTTAGAAATTTTTAGCCGCTAAACCCTATGGAGACCGTTACCTATCATAGAGAATTAGGAGATTTTAATTGTTTGATTAGTAATTATTTGATTGTGATTAATGAATGTTTAGTGAATTGGTTGTGTATGTACAACCAGACTTCCGACAAAGTTCATTTAATTCATAGAGAAATCTTCGAGAGGTGAGAGGGGATTACCTGAGGGATTTATTCGATGGCTATGTGCTATCAAGTGTTTGTCTGTAATTATTTATCTATTGGTATTTGTTTAAGTTGTTTCAGTTATGTTATTTTTATCTGTACTGATTTAATTGCATTTAAATTTTTTATCTGCAATTATATTATACTGTTGTGATGCATGAACTGCCTGGGAATATCTGTGATATTATTGTTGGTTGTTGTTTGAGAAGCCTGACAGTGGTCAGTGCCCAATTCAATTAATTGGATAAAAGCTTTAAGAAGCTTTATAAATTATATTTAATGTTTTAACGGTAAAATATTGGAATATAATATTAATGAGAATTTTTATTTGGTAAAAATAAGGAATTTTGGAAAATATCATTATTTTAATGATTTATCGCAGTAAGAGTGAACTATGAGTCACCGAGAGGGCGTAACCATTAAATTATTTTTGTACTGATAATTTTTATGTAAGAAATTCCGTAATATTATAAAAAGTTATTTAATGAAATTAATTGTTGAAAATAATTTAATTATGATTTTAGAAAATTATTTAAGTGGAAAAAGCTAAGTTTTGGCTTAAATGACTTTAAAAATGATAATTGACGGCAATTTGGAAAATTATCGACGACAAGTGTTTTGAAATGGCAGTACGTATTTTAAGTAAGTTTAAACCTCAAGTGGCTCATCTTTGTGAAAACTAAGTTTAGTGTTTAAAGGTTTTATTGAAGAATTTCCCATTTGAAAAGATTTTCCGAAATCCGAAATCAAGTGTAACTCAACTGTGTTAAAAGTGGTGTTGAACTTAGTAACCGAGACGTTGGGGTACTAAGGTTCGTTGTGTTATGGACTTGGGGTCCTTTGGACTTTGAGGTCCTGTAGACTTGGTGTCTACTGTATATGTGGTGTATACTGTGTTTAAACATTTAAGATGTTTTCTATTACCACGAACCTATGATTGGTGCATCGGTCTAGAGGTGTCGTGATTGAGCACCCGGGCTTTGAGGTCCTGTGTTATTAATGAAAGTTTTAAAGATGTTTAAAACTATGTTAGTCGTAAGCCATTTTGAGCTTCGACAAGGAAATATTGAACACAAAGAAAAGTGTTAAGAGCAAAGTGTTTTGCATGCATTTGGCAGACGTGCCCACAGTTCTATGTGTGATTACCTTGCGGCATCAAGTATTTCATGCTATGATTTTCTTCCTTGTGCCACAGTTTGGACAATGAAACCCCAATTAATTTTTTATCACTGTGCCCCAGTGTTGGACAGTGTGCAATGGGTTTCGACTGCGTGCCTTTTTGCCTTGTATGGCAATCGAGCCTGATCAACTCACCACGTGTTTGGATATCCCATGTGATTAAGTGCGAATTTAGATGATGTATATGAAGTGTTCATGCATAGTTTTTCACATGATGATGTTTGGGGTGTGAAACCCATTGATCAACTATTCGCTTATGAATGCTTATGTTGGTATATGTGTATGTGTTTTATGTGGTGTCGAGCATGTAGTTGTCGAGTAAAATCCATATATTGGTTTCTCACTCTTGCATGTTTTATTTGTGGTTTCTCTACTTGTGCATATATCTTTACGTCTGAGATTAGATGGACCCGGATATGCCTCTGGCACATTCTAGGCTTCGATCGATCATGTTTGATCGCGTGCATTACGGTGGTGCCTGGGAGATAAACCCTGGGGCACTCGGCGCCACCTATTATGGTCCTAGTAGAGAGGTTATTGGCACAGTAGAGGCAGGACCGCAGCGGAGGACGCATGTTATGGAGACTGTTGAGGTATCTCTACCTCCAATATGGCTATACGTACAATACTTGGCTGAGCACAGGTTACTTGAGATGCCACCTCAGTCTATCCAGCCGCTTCAGATTGCAGGACCAGCGGTACCTCCTGTTGAGGTAGTTTTGGATGAGGTTGAGGAGGACCCGGATGAGTACTTTGAGGATGATCTTGAGTTCCACCCTCCTGCCGTTGATGATGATGATTCTTCCGACGAGGGAGCGGGAGCAGAGGTATCTTCATCAGATACATCTACTATAGGTGGGGTTGATCATCATGATCTCCCTAATGGTTTAAGAGATGAAATCATGAATCATAACTCAAAAGTTGAAGCAAAACCCATTTACACATAAACACATAGGTTTCGACCTTGCTTGGAAAAATAGAGAATAAATTTCTTTTGGGTTCATGCCTCTAGATGATGAATATAGACATCAAGATGAGTTCATAGAAGGTTTCAAGTCAAACGGATTTTTCTACAATTTTCTATGAATTTTTGAAGATTGTATCATGAACTTTGAATATGATGAAGAACTTGATGATTCATGGCTAGATCTTACAAAATGAATGAAGAAGAGTTCATGATTGATCATGGAGAGAAATATTCTACCTCTTGTTGGTGAACAAGTGATGAGGATGATCAAGTTCTTCACAAAAATACTAAGTGTTCTTGAGAGAAAATGAGAGAAAAGTGAGGAAGATGAAGATTTTGAGCAGTTTCGGTAATTTGGGCATATCTCCTAAACTACTTATGCGTTTTTTATGATCTTTGGCTTGTTGGAAATAAGAGAGAAATAAAAACAACTTTCATGGAGAAAGTTTTCTGAGATTCATAACAGAAAAAGGGTCAAAGTTTTTGTGCAATTTCGGTGAGTATCAACACCTATAGGTGTTCTTGTGGTGCTAAAGAGGGGGAGCCGTGTGGGGGGAGGGTGTTTTGGTCCAAAAAAACAATGGGAAAGCTTTGTAAAAATTATGTGAAGCTAGGGGCAAAATTGTCTTTTCGATGCCAAAATATCTAATTGCCACAAATGCGCCATTATGACCATTATGACTCGGATATGATCGTCATAAATGCTCGTCACATCAGTCATCTCAACTTCGTTGCTGACTCCCTGATTCGCCTGACCCAGGTTTTCCAAGAGATATCTCGACGTTTTCGCCCGCAGCAAATATTATATTATATTTTTACGCTAAATTTTTCAAAACTTTTAGTATCGTAGAAAATACATTAAAAACATTATTCATCTCATTCACCAATTAAAATTAGGTTTTCTGAGCAGTAAACTTTTACTGTCAGTGAAAACACATAAAACGACAGACTGGTTTCCGTCTAAATTTCCAACCAAAAACTTTCCTGTAACCTTATAAAAATAAGTATAAAATGAAAATGACCTTGGTTTCCAAAATCATTTTCTAAGTCTCGGATAAAACTATATATTTATATATTTATCACCGATATTAGAAAGCAGCGAAAAGTCGGGTTGTTACAGATATAGGAATATAGGATTCACATTGTTGGGGGCAAACGGGTGTCCTTGCAGGCTTGTTGGATTTTCGACATGGCGTTGGAGGCCAGGGAGGAAGGAGGTTTGGGGAATGGTGGTTGTGATGAACGGCGGAGGAGAGGGTAAGGTAGAAGATAAAGAGGCAAATCTGTTTTGTTTTTATTAATATTTATCAAATTTATATTATTTAATTAATAATAAATTTTTTAATAAAATTATTTAATTATATGTAAGACATGTGTCATGCATAATTGGTCGCCACTTGGCAATACCACTCTGTTCGTTCCTTCTCTCAAACACACTCAATTTTCTGCGATCTGGTTTCCTTCTGATACGGTGCCGTTTCATCTTTCGTTTCTTTTTTTTTTTGGTTTTGCAGTCGAGAACTGTGTGGCACGATCTCATTGGCCGTCATTGCCCCATCTTCGCAGTGAATCGTGAGGTCTTCATCATCTGAATTGAATTGATGGATTAGGGTTTTCTGAATTTATTTAAACTATTTTATTATTATTATTACTATTGGTGTTGTGGTTAATTGGTTCTTTTTTGGGAATTGGATTTATAGGCGTTGTTGCCTATACCTATACCCACGGGTTACATAGGGGCAGATACTTACAAAATGTAAGTTTTTTTTTTGCTTACATTTAGTGTGAATATCTAAATTTCCTGTAAAAAATATTCACTTCCTAATTTAGTCCTTGAAAATTCTAGATGCCGGTCAAATTAGTCCCTTTTAGGATACATTTTAGGGACAACAAGACTATTTTGACCGAAATTTGATGTTTTTGTATATGAATTGAGATTTTTCATTTTTAGCTTTTAGGTGACTAAATTGGGGGTGCATTTTTCTTTTTCAGGAATTTTGGTATCCACTCTTTGTTTTAAGATATAGGTAGAGGAAGATTTTTTTCTTTTTTTTGCAAAAAACTAGTTTTAGGAGAAGTTTGAAGAAAATTGTATTTGATTCAAATGCTCATCGGTGATTCTACTCAAGTACTCAACTAATTGCTGCTGGTGGTAAGAAATTATGTTGGATGCTAATTATGGTTCCCAATCCCATGGGCGTATAGTAGGTGTGTGAGTAATTCTGATAAAATGCAGAAAATTGAAGTTATTCTCGGTAGGATAGATGGTTCTTAGGCCAGACAATTAGAAAAAGTATGGAGAAGTGAACCATGTGATTGAATCAGAAGCTGTGGAACTTTAGCCACATAAAATTGGTAGTATGCTAGTAAGGGATGGTATGAACGTTAAAGCTGTGAAACATTTGCTCATCACAAGAAACTAAGGAATAATGGATCATACTCTAACAATGATGAATGAAGCTTTCTGAAATTGCACCAGTTATGCCATATAGGGGAGCACATTGTTGTTATCATGTTATATGTGGTCTCCCCCCTCAAAGACTGCAGAAGAAAATGTTTTTATGATTTTTTGTTGTTTATTTATCTGCAGATCATTTCAAGTTGGAAGAGAAAAGTTTTTAATCCCATGGCTTCTAGTGGTAAATTGAAAAAGTACTGAGGTTCCAATGATCGATGTAGTCCTGATAATTCTATGTTTAAGATAGGTCATGTACATCAACTTATTGATTTTATCCAATAATTGTACCAGATGATATGGGTTCATGGATGCAAAACAAATAAACAATGGTTTTTTTGTCACTAGCAAATGAATTAATTGCAAATTTTTATGTGATGCAGAGGTATTCGGGAAGTGATTTGCATGGTGTCACTGCCAAAGTCGTGGATATGCCTCATCATTGTATGCAGCTCCTGTCTAATTATGCGCTATTTAATATAATGTCAATATCATTAAGTTCGTTACATAGATCCCGCTTTCTGTGAATTGTGACTTGCTTGATTTATTACAATTTCCGAATTTTGAAAATGGAAGTGTCATTCTTAGCTTTTGGATGTGACCTTCACAAGTGTTGCTAAATGTGTTGGAAATTTCAAGGATGTGTTGGACTTTTACCTGAATTTACAATTTCAAATGCCATTTGACATATTTATGTACTAGTAACTGTACTATAGATTCTTTATTATACTACAGACAAAGATTTAAATGTTATTAAAGAAGACAATTTTTTTACCATTGCCTCAAGTAATTCCGTTTTGTATTATAATTATTGATTATACTTTGGTTGATTGATTTTGAGAATCATGTATTTAATGTTGATAAATCTACTTACAATACATATACTTTAGTGAAATTGATTTTATGGAACCTGTGTATTCTAGAGACGTTGCCTTCCATAATAAATTAAAAATGAGTTGTTACCTTACACTTTGATAAATGTCAATATCCCATTAGTCATGTATCGTTAAGAGAAACAATGGCCAATATGATTACTTAAGTTATGCTTTTCTAGCTTACTTTTAGGGCTTTGATTGTGCTTACAACTTTTGTTTTGAATTGACAGATTTTGAAATTCATCCTGAGATTCGTAAGCAATTTTGGGATCCTCAGCATTGGCCAAAACATATACTTGTTAGATATACATGGTTGGTGTTATTTGATTTGTCACTAAATATATTCATATCCATATTTTAAATCACGATTCAAATAGTGAATCGAGAGGCAATTTTTATTGTGAATCGTAAATTGCATCAAATTGTAAGATTCAAAGACATAATGAAAAACAGCTTGAAATATATCATATTGATGATGTATAGTTGAATACCATGAACATAATGCTTAATGTATTATGTTTGAACCTGGAATTGACAAAACAACTTATCCACAAGTCTCGGAAAACAAAATCATAAGTCGAGAATCGAATATTACCAAAGAACTCAGATATAAGCTAATGAATAAAAAAGCTTAAAACTCATTTGTAATTGAGTTCAAACTAATTATCCTCCTATTCATCAAGACTAATTTCATCAATGATCGATAACAGTATATCACTATTATTTTTTTCGTCATCTAGAATAACTAATCACCAATACTCTTCCTCTTGAGTATAACTACCATTATCTCTAATGTCTTGTGCAACATTATCTTGTATGCGATTGCGATTTCCTTTATCATTCTTGTTAGCAATGTTATCTTGAATCTGGGTGCCTTTTCCTTTATCATTTTTGTTGCATTAATATTTTGTGGGCCTAAAAATATACATGTGTGTGTGTGTATATATATATATATACACACACACACACACATATATATATATATATATATTATAGAAGATAAATGAGAAAAAAGATAATTAACCATTGGAATGACAGTAAAATGTTTTGGATCAATTGTTGACGGATTATAAACTTTCTAATTGCTTATTAGCATGTTTGAAAGATATGCTTTAGTCATTTAGCTTCTTAAATATTATAGATTTGAACAAAAAAACAATTGCTGAATATGCATTCTGAAATATTTCAGGAAGGAGCATTCAGAGATAGATGTAACTTCAGGTTTTGTTGTTTTGTTTGGTTCAGGTAAATAAATATCTTTATGGCTATTCTGTTTTTGTAAGTTGTATTGTATAGATATCTTAAATAAAGACAATTTCTTGTCAACTTACGTTACATATCAGTATTTTGTCATTGCAATATTAATGTGTCCGGCAAGTTCGGGCAACTTGAAATTACATGCCCTTTGATCTAACTCAACCCATACATGGCGGGTTGGTTTGGGTTCGTGAGTTGGATTGAATTTAAAAATACTCAACCTGTAGAGAATGGATTGGGTTGTGGGTTAGAACTTTGCTAACCCTAGAACATTTCTAACCCACACAGCCCAACCCAACCCCCAATTTTTTTAATAAAAAGGGAATTAATGCAGACATCAGTTTTCCCTTCCCCCTTTCATTTACAATTTTTTAGCAATCGATATGCTACCTGTGATGAAAATGACTTCAATTGGGTTCTTGACTTTAGGTTATGATTTTTGGGACTTATTATGTTAAGTTTGAGAGTTGAGACCTATGTTTATTATAGACTTATGATACTTAGGTCTATAGTTTAACTGACTAATCCATTGACGAGGGAGTATTTTGGTACCCCAACCCATCCCATCATTTTCCTATGTTTGGTAAGCATGAACATGAATGTACTTGGCTGCAACACAACCTTGCTTTACTACTACTAGGGTTTGATAAATTTTGTAAATTAGCCTACTTGCATTTTGCTAAGAAAGTGCATTTAAATGTATCCAGGGCTCATGTTGTCTTTCATCCTCTCAATCTACATATTACAATCATCACGAGACAAATTGGAAAGGTACTTTATTTTTGGTTCAAACTTCTAAAAAAAGTTCTTTTTCGTTTCTTTGTTCATTGCCTTAATTTTGATGCTCATGGAATCCCAGATTTGTAAGGGAGACGGTTGTTGACAGCAACATTCCTGGTGGAGTGGTAGCAAAGGTTGAATGATGGATCCCTGATGCCATTAATACGATATGTACATTGTAATATTGTATAAATGAGTCAACAAATGTTATAAAAAAAAAATGAGTCAACAAAATCAGTTGAGGGAGAGTTCTTGCATTCACCGTTTCTATTATTGAGGAAGAATGTGACTACGAATTGGAGTGGATTAATTTTATTCAGGACAGCAGTTGTTGAAATGAATAGCAGTAAAAGTTGAGATTGGGTGTAGTACAACACAAAAGGGGAGGTTGGATTTGTAGCAGAATATCATGTTAATGTCTAGGAGAGGGATGGAAAGCCTATACAAGAACAATCTTGGATTAATCATGTCAACTCAGAAAAGATCCCTTTCCTGTAGATGAAATTTAAGAACGATCTTCACTTTTTCTTAAATAAGAAAAAGATTTATTTTTGTATTGTTGTTCGGACCTTGGCTTTAGTTGGATCAAATGGTTATTTTGGAATGTTATTCATACGATTCTTGTAGGAAAGTTAATCTATCACTCTTGTAAAAGAAACACCGCATAAAAGTGAGTCACTTGCGAATAGGGATGGAAGGATATGGTTTGGGTAGGGTATTATGTAAAGCCCCCCCTTGAGGGCATTACTTAAGTAACACGTGCGGAATTTAAAATTAAAATATAATTTGCTGGTTGCTTTCGGAAAAATATGTTTTCTCTTAAGTCAGAAAAACTGGGGTATAAAAATTTTCTCATATAGGGATAACTCTGAAATCCATCATACATACATTTAAAACGTGAGGTCACGTTCGTAACAAGGTTACCATGACATACAACATTTCTATAAGTTTCCATTTTCGAAAGAAAAGGTTTAAACTTCAGATGAATGTATATAACACTACATTCACAGACCCCTTTAGATATACAACCCAACTCATACTCCTAAGCTGGTCATTCTATCGAATATTAATTGGAGAGACCCCCAATCGAAATACTTTCCCAACCTCTAATACTAGGTCTTCAATTGACTTAGAAAGACTCCTCTGCAACATCGGTACTAGAGTACCAAGGTACTACAGCAAAACCCGAAGATACCTGATATAATTGTAAGAGTGAGATACCATCATAAGATATATCCCACAACAACCATATACATGATACATACATCACATAATCATATAAGCAGTTAAATCATGCATATACACAATATAATAGTGTTATATCAAAGGGTCTCAAACCCGCACAGTCAATCTTTGAAAATATGCATGGCACTTCAATCATCAGGCTCTAACTTAATCTCCGGAGATCCCAACATCTTCAAAGTGAGTTGATCAGGCTCGATACACCATCTCATTGGCTAGCTAAGCACAACGATAATACACCGTCTCATTGGCTAGATAAGCACAACGATAATACACCGTCTCATTGGCCAATTTAGGCACAACGATTATGCACGTCGTTTCATTGTCCATTTAGGCACAACGATACACGTACACCGTCTCATTGTCCAATTTAAGAACAACGATAATACACCGTCTCATTGGCTAGCTAGGCACAACGATAATACACCGTCTCATTGGCTAGATAAGCACAACGATAATACACCGTCTCATTGGCCAATTTAGGCACAACGATTATGCACGTCGTTTCATTGTCCATTTAGGCACAACGATACACGTACACCGTCTCATTGTCCAATTTAAGAACAACGATAATAAGGCACGTCTGCCTGGGGAAATGCACATGAGAAAATATTTTAGTTAAAAGGATTTCTTTGTGTTCATTCTTTTCACTGTTGCTGCTCAAAGCTAACGACTTAAATCATCATTTCCCCATCACTTGAAAACTCAGAAGCATAGGACTCATAGTCCGAATGCTCAATCACAATGCCCATGACCGTGGCCGCAGTCAAGGGTTGTGGTCGTAGAAAACAACCTTCACCTTTAATCATGTTCATCACACGCGGTTAGAATACACAGTCCAACACAGCGTGATTAGGACCTAAGTCCATAACATCATAACCAGGACTCGTAGTCCCGAATTCACACTGATTCAAGATCACGTGCGCATCACTGAATGCTAGAGGCGACGTCTCGCGTACTAGATTCTCTTTCTTAAGTACTTATTTTTCGTTCAGTGAAAAACAAATTCAAAACCGAATCCTTGATAACCTATCCAGGTTATCGAAAAGTTTCTAAAATACTTAGAAAAACCTTTTCTTTGAAAATCATTTTATAAAGCATCTATGAAATTCTTTTATCTTTGAAATATTTCCCCCAATAGGATATTGCCAAATAATCATGAAAGTTTTCATTTGAAGACACATAGTTCGAAAAGGATTTTTCTTTTGTATAACAATAGTACACCAAAATCATTTCAACATTTAAAACAAGTATTTTAAGTTTAAAGAGCTTTTGGAAAAGAACACCAATCCCTTCATCTTCAAAGATTATTAAGGTTTTTAATCTTTATTATGGTTGAGCACAGACGCACGTCTGGCTTAGCAAACTTTCAATCAACAACAGTATATATCATCAGTGCAAAGCTAATATCACAGTTGAAAGCAGTTCATCACATATATGCATTATATCATTTAGAACAAGTACAGATCAACATCAGATAATAGCACAACAGTTAAAGTACATTAGATAATCAAGTAAGCTCAGTCAACATATAAATATCCAGTTAAACACCTACACACATGCATACAGTTATTGAATATCTTTAGGAAATCCCCTCTTACCTTAAGAAGGTAAGGAAATTTTAAGAAAATAAACGGCTTCTCTGACGTTCTTCAAGGTTGGTTGGGAGTCAAGTCTAGGTTTCAAGACACAAGGTTCAAAGGATTAGAACTCAATCGAGAACTTAGGGTTAGAAGTTTCCAAAACACATGCAACTTAGGGATTTATGATCCGTAAGTGCTAAGAGTTTAAAACATGATTACTCAAAACAAAGTTGAACAAAAATCCCACCAAGTTACACCTTGATGGAGATTCGGCCTTGATCAATAAAATAGGCTAGGAACATTTAAAATTTCCAATCTCTTTGGTTTAGCATCCATTAATAGTAAGGAGCTCAAAACCTTGATCACTTTGGATAAATGAAAAACGAAACACCCTAGGTCCATAACCTTTAAGGTTCGGCCATCCTTGGGTTTTCCAATCTCTTAGACCCTTTTAGCATCCAAAAACTTATGGAGCTTGAGTCTTGATCATCTTGGAAACACCATATGATTATAAATAATTAAAGTATAATATCTTAAAGTAAATGGCGTAAATATAAATGGCATAAAGTAAATGGCATAATGTAAATAGCATAAATATAAATGGCATAAAGTAAATGACGTTATGTAAATGACATAAAGTAATTAGCATAAATATAAATGGCATAAGGTAAATGACTTAAAGTAAATGGCATGAATATAAATGACATAAAGTAAATGACTTTAAGTAAATGACATGAATATAAATGACATAAAGTAAATGACTTTAAGTAAATGGCATAAATATAAATGACATAAAGTAAATGACATAAATATAAATGACATAAAGTAAATAACATAATGTAAATGGCATAAACATGAGTGACATAAAAGTAAATGACATAAAGTAGAGTAAAATCTTTAAACTTTCCAATCACTTTAGACATAGCATCCTTTAACATAAAGGAGCCTTGGTCAATGATCATTTTGGGAAACAAATCTTGAAACTTTCCAATCACTTTAGACATAGCATCCTTTAACATAAAGGAGCCTTGGTCAATGATCATTTTGGAAAAACAAATCTTTAAATACAAACTCACACTTGTAAAAGTTGAAACAAAATCCATCAAAACCATAGGTATGGTTCGGCCTCATTAAGAAGTAGAGGTTAGGAATCTTTGTTTTACACAACCTTTTAGTATGTTAAACTACAAGTAAATACAAGGCCATAGAAATTGGTTTCAACTCAAAAGGAGTTTTCTACCATTTTTGAGAGATTTTTGAAGATAAAGGCTCATAAATGACATGAAGAAGAAACTTTAGAAAAAGATGAAGTTTTTAAAGAAAAGAATACATGAGAGTATTAACCTAAGAAAGAGGAACAACTTTGATGAAGAACACTTAGTGAAAAGAAGAAGAAAAACTAGAGCTTTGGAAGGTTGAAGTTAAGAAAAGATGAAAACTTAAGGGTTTTAATGGAGTTGGAGAAAGGAAAGTGATGAAGTGAAGTGGATGAGTGGTATTTATAGAGGAAAGGTGAGGGGGGCACGGTTTTGGAGAGGAAAGAAGAGAAGAAGATGAGTTTCTTGAAGAGTGGATTAAGAGTTAATGTGATGTGATGTGATTGGAGAGAGAAAGTGAAAAGTAAGATTTTGAAGTGTAATTAGGATTTTCTTTTCCATTAGGTGTGTCATAACATTAAATGAGATTCCCATCAAGTCTTTTCTCCTTCTTTAGGGTTCCTTTAACTGCTTAAATACGTAACCGGTTGCACATCCGATCGTATTTTCTGAAGGTTTCGTCCGGATAAAATATTATATTTTATTCCCGGACAACAAAATTTCGAGAATTTACCAACCCACATAAAACATCATAAAAACACTAACTATCTCGTTCACGAATTAAAATTTTGTTTCTGGCTCAGTGAACTTGTACCGGTAGTGAGAACCCAGACCGATTTTTGTCTGAATTTTCGACTGAAAATTTTATTGGGGCTTCATATGGTAAAACAACACAAGAAAATGATTTTATTTAAAATAAAATCATCCTCTGGATTTTATAAAAAAAAATACATTAATGCATGTATTTACTGATAAAGAAGCTTACGAAAAACAGGGTGTTACAACTCTACCCCTCTAAAAAGAATTTCGTCCTCGAAATTACGTACCTAGAAACTTAACAGGATCTCTCACCATCCAGATCATACTATCAGAAGAAAGTATCTAAAAGAATTTCATCGATCCAAAAGAATACAGAAACATCTAGTGTATGAAGATCCTTTAGTATATTCAAGGAGGTAAAAATGTATGATCGGTACACATTTACAATCATGAATCTAAAAAGTTTCTCCTTTCACTAGAATTTCCTGGTCAACAATTTAAAGGAGTTGCAGTTCGATAAGAATTCAAACTGAATCACTTCTACCAAAAGTAAAAGTGATTAGATTAAGTTTCATCGAGAAACTTCTTTTATAAATATACCTATCCGGTGCAACAACAAGGCAATTCATAACTCCAGAAAAAGAAAGATTGGATCCAAAGTCTAAACTGACCACAACAATCAAAAGAGAAGGGATCTGTAATAAATTTCTTAAGGAGACTTTTATTCCCAAAAGTCATAAGAAACATACATTCACTGGAAAGACTAGTAACATAGGAGACCCTAGAGAGTCAAATACTCAAGGGTGTCAAAACGCGATTATACTTAGAATCATATTACAACTTAGAATTATAGATCACTGCCATAAGACCTTCAAATTGCACACTACTTCTGTCGTAAAAGATCATCAGATTGTGAAGCTTCAGCGCCATTCATGGTGTAGACTATTCCCTTCGCCGTGGGTCTACCCGTCCCTAAGGTGTTGACAGGCTTTTCAAACCTCGGTGCATTACAATCCCTTGAGAAGTGTCCTAATTGTCCACAATTGAAACACTTCACTCCTTTGCGTGGGCAAACATTAGCCATGTGGTCTGGGTCTCCACACTTGTAACATCTCCTAACTTGGTCTCGGTTTTGGTTCTTGACCTCCACTTCCCGATTCGGAATTATCGAACGATTAGCTGCGTTGATTCCGGTCATTCCCGCGTGGTCGGAAGTAAGGTTCCCTCCGATGTTGCTTCCCTTTCTGATTCTGATCTTGATAATGGTCTTTGGAACGAATGGGTCCTGCAACAGTTTCTTTGTTGCCTCTTTCCTTCCTCATTAGTTCCACTTTTCTACACTTCTCTACTAAGGCTTGGAAATTCCGAATTTCCAATGGCATCACGCATTCCTTGATCTCGGGCGAAGACCGTCTTCGAACCTTTCGCATTTCCATTCCTCATCGGGGTTGTTCTGGAAAAAGCGAAAATATTTGGCAAGGGACTCAAACCTTGCCGCATATTCCCCCACTGTCATGTCCCGCTGTCTCAGCCTCAGGAATTCCTGCTCTTTCTCTGTCCGAGCACTCTGGGGAAAATATTTGCCCAAAAATTTGTTGCGGAATACTCCCCAAGTGATCGCCTGATGCTCAGCTACCAACAGTTGTCTGGTGCCTTCCCACCAGTATTCAGCATCTCCAATCAGTTGGAATGTTGCATAAGGCACCTTTGCTCCCTCTGGGGTGTGAACCAGCTCAAAGATCTTCTCGAGTTCTTGGATCCAAAGATCAGCCTTCATTGGATCCACGTCTCCATCAAATTGTGATGGATTCTGACATCGAAAAGCATCCAGATGTCTTCCCTCTGCAGCTTGTTCTCGCCTCTCTGCTCTCGTTGGTTCCGGGCAGCAGCATTAGCCGTCTGAAGAGCTATGGCAGCAGCAACGTCAGCCAAAGCTTGGGCAGCGAAGTCCATCCCGCCGTCATAATTTGCATTCATGTTGGCACGACCACCAATAGGACCACCTCTGCGACCACGTCCACGACCACGTCCACGACCGGGTCCACGTCCTCGTTCACGTCCACCTTCTGGTGCTGGTTCCATAACTGACCTACCGAACAAATCAGTCAAGCCACAACCAGAAA
The DNA here is from genome assembly GCA_030762895.1 of Sophora flavescens. Lineage (NCBI taxonomy): Eukaryota > Viridiplantae > Streptophyta > Magnoliopsida > Fabales > Fabaceae > Sophora > Sophora flavescens. Next base: position 182,593,570 of record CM061064.1, read on the forward strand.
ATGAAACGTGTAAAAGCGTATCAACACACATTACTTCTAAGAAGTAATCCGAATAAAACTTAATTCAGAGAAAACACAACGTCAACACAACAGACCTATTTCCCAAAGATCCCGAAAGACTCGACCAGCTCTGATACCACCTTGTAAAGCCCCCCCTTGAGGGCATTACTTAAGTAACACGTGCGGAATTTAAAATTAAAATATAATTTGCTGGTTGCTTTCGGAAAAATATGTTTTCTCTTAAGTCAGAAAAACTGGGGTATAAAATTTTTCTCATATAGGGATAACTCTGAAATCCATCATACATACATTTAAAACGTGAGGTCACGTTCGTAACAAGGTTACCATGACATACAACATTTCTATAAGTTTCCATTTTCGAAAGAAAAGGTTTAAACTTCAGATGAATGTATATAACACTACATTCACAGACCCCTTTAGATATACAACCCAACTCATACTCCTAAGCTGGTCATTCTATCGAATATTAATTGGAGAGACCCCCAATCGAAATACTTTCCCAACCTCTAATACTAGGTCTTCAATTGACTTAGAAAGACTCCTCTGCAACATCGGTACTAGAGTACCAAGGTACTACAGCAAAACCCGAAGATACCTGATATAATTGTAAGAGTGAGATACCATCATAAGATATATCCCACAACAACCATATACATGATACATACATCACATAATCATATAAGCAGTTAAATCATGCATATACACAATATAATAGTGTTATATCAAAGGGTCTCAAACCCGCACAGTCAATCTTTGAAAATATGCATGGCACTTCAATCATCAGGCTCTAACTTAATCTCCGGAGATCCCAACATCTTCAAAGTGAGTTGATCAGGCTCGATACACCATCTCATTGGCTAGCTAAGCACAACGATAATACACCGTCTCATTGGCTAGATAAGCACAACGATAATACACCGTCTCATTGGCCAATTTAGGCACAACGATTATGCACGTCGTTTCATTGTCCATTTAGGCACAACGATACACGACACCGCCTCATTGTCCAATTTAAGAACAACGATAATACACCGCCTCATTGGCTAGCTAGGCACAACGATAATACACCGCCTCATTGGCTAGATAAGCACAACGATAATACACCGCCTCATTGGCCAATTTAGGCACAACGATTATGCACGCTCGTTTCATTGTCCATTTAGGCACAACGATACACGTACCGCCTCTCATTGTCCAATTTAAGAACAACGATAATAAGGCACGTCCTGCTCGGGAAATGCACATGAGAAAATATTTTAGTTAAAAGGATTTCTTTGTGTTCATTCTTTTCACTGTTGCTGCTCAAAGCTAACGACTTAAATCATCATTTCCCCATCACTTGAAAACTCAGAAGCATAGGACTCATAGTCCGAATGCTCAATCACAATGCCCATGACCGTGGGCCGCAGTCAAGGGTTGTGGTCGAGAAAACAACCTTCACCTTTAATCATGTTCATCACACGCGGTTAGAATACACAGTCCAACACAGCGTGATTAGGACCTAAGTCCATAACATCATAACCAGGACTCGTAGTCCCGAATTCACACTGATTCAAGATCACGTGCGCATCACTGAATGCTAGAGGCGACGTCTCGCGTACTAGATTCTCTTTCTTAAGTACTTATTTTTCGTTCAGTGAAAAACAAATTCAAAACCGAATCCTTGATAACCTATCCAGGTTATCGAAAAGTTTCTAAAATACTTAGAAAAACCTTTTCTTTGAAAATCATTTTATAAAGCATCTATGAAATTCTTTTATCTTTGAAATATTTCCCCCAATAGGATATTGCCAAATAATCATGAAAGTTTTCATTTGAAGACACATAGTTCGAAAAGGATTTTTCTTTTGTATAACAATAGTACACCAAAATCATTTCAACATTTAAAACAAGTATTTTAAGTTTAAAGAGCTTTTGGAAAAGAACACCAATCCCTTCATCTTCAAAGATTATTAAGGTTTTTAATCTTTATTATGGTTGAGCACGACGCACGCCTGGCTTAGCAAACTTTCAATCAACAACGATATATATATCATCGATGCAAAGCTAATATCACGATTGAAAGCGGTTCATCACATATATGCATTATATCATTTAGAACAAGTACGGATCAACATCAGATAATAGCACAACAGTTAAAGTACATTAGATAATCAAGTAAGCTCAGTCAACATATAAATATCCAGTTAAACACCTACACACATGCATACAGTTATTGAATATCTTTAGGAAATCCCCTCTTACCTTAAGAAGGTAAGGAAATTTTAAGAAAATAAACGGCTTCTCTGACGTTCTTCAAGGTTGGTTGGGAGTCAAGTCTAGGTTTCAAGACACAAGGTTCAAAGGATTAGAACTCAATCGAGAACTTAGGGTTAGAAGTTTCCAAAACACATGCAACTTAGGGATTTATGATCCGTAAGTGCTAAGAGTTTAAAACATGATTACTCAAAACAAAGTTGAACAAAAATCCCACCAAGTTACACCTTGATGGAGATTCGGCCTTGATCAATAAAATAGGCTAGGAACATTTAAAATTTCCAATCTCTTTGGTTTAGCATCCATTAATAGTAAGGAGCTCAAAACCTTGATCACTTTGGATAAATGAAAAACGAAACACCCTAGGTCCATAACCTTTAAGGTTCGGCCATCCTTGGGTTTTCCAATCTCTTAGACCCTTTTAGCATCCAAAAACTTATGGAGCTTGAGTCTTGATCATCTTGGAAACACCATATGATTATAAATAATTAAAGTATAATATCTTAAAGTAAATGGCGTAAATATAAATGGCATAAAGTAAATGGCATAATGTAAATAGCATAAATATAAATGGCATAAAGTAAATGACGTTATGTAAATGACATAAAGTAATTAGCATAAATATAAATGGCATAAGGTAAATGACTTAAAGTAAATGGCATGAATATAAATGACATAAAGTAAATGACTTTAAGTAAATGACATGAATATAAATGACATAAAGTAAATGACTTTAAGTAAATGGCATAAATATAAATGACATAAAGTAAATGACATAAATATAAATGACATAAAGTAAATAACATAATGTAAATGGCATAAACATGAGTGACATAAAAGTAAATGACATAAAGTAGAGTAAAATCTTTAAACTTTCCAATCACTTTAGACATAGCATCCTTTAACATAAAGGAGCCTTGGTCAATGATCATTTTGGGAAACAAATCTTGAAACTTTCCAATCACTTTAGACATAGCATCCTTTAACATAAAGGAGCCTTGGTCAATGATCATTTTGGAAAAACAAATCTTTAAATACAAACTCACACTTGTAAAAGTTGAAACAAAATCCATCAAAACCATAGGTATGGTTCGGCCTCATTAAGAAGTAGAGGTTAGGAATCTTTGTTTTACACAACCTTTTAGTATGTTAAACTACAAGTAAATACAAGGCCATAGAAATTGGTTTCAACTCAAAAGGAGTTTTCTACCATTTTTGAGAGATTTTTGAAGATAAAGGCTCATAAATGACATGAAGAAGAAACTTTAGAAAAAGATGAAGTTTTTAAAGAAAAGAATACATGAGAGTATTAACCTAAGAAAGAGGAACAACTTTGATGAAGAACACTTAGTGAAAAGAAGAAGAAAAACTAGAGCTTTGGAAGGTTGAAGTTAAGAAAAGATGAAAACTTAAGGGTTTTAATGGAGTTGGAGAAAGGAAAGTGATGAAGTGAAGTGGATGAGTGGTATTTATAGAGGAAAGGTGAGGGGGCACGGTTTTGGAGAGGAAAGAAGAGAAGAAGATGAGTTTCTTGAAGAGTGGATTAAGAGTTAATGTGATGTGATGTGATTGGAGAGAGAAAGTGAAAAGTAAGATTTTGAAGTGTAATTAGGATTTTCTTTTCCATTAGGTGTGTCATAACATTAAATGAGATTCCCATCAAGTCTTTTCTCCTTCTTTAGGGTTCCTTTAACTGCTTAAATACGTAACCGGTTGCACATCCGATCGTATTTTCTGAAGGTTTCGTCCGGATAAAATATTATATTTTATTCCCGGACAACAAAATTTCGAGAATTTACCAACCCACATAAAACATCATAAAAACACTAACTGTCTCGTTCACGAATTAAAATTTTGTTTCTGGCTCAGTGAACTTGTACCGGTAGTGAGAACCCAGACCGATTTTTGTCTGAATTTTCGACTGAAAATTTTATTGGGGCTTCATATGGTAAAACAACACAAGAAAATGATTTTATTTAAAATAAAATCATCCTCTGGATTTTATAAAAAAAAATACATTAATGCATGTATTTACTGATAAAGAAGCTTACGAAAAACAGGGTGTTACATATTAAACTACCTATCTTCGGAGGCTCTTAGGCCTGAAAAAATTTCTGTTCAAATGGAAGGAGAGGCCTTACCATTCCAATGGTGGAATGGATGATATAAGAAAAGAAATCTGCGAAGTTGCGCCCAAGAGGAAGAGAGGAGCTGAAGAGCTGTATCGGCGAAAGGAGTCTTCGACTCTCAAGAAATGCATCTGGAACAAAAGAAAAAGAATGCAAGCAACAACAACTAATTATAGAGGATAGAAGTTTGAATTTAAAGACAAACATAATCCCAATAACCCTAAAAATTCAAATTTGAGAGGGAAAAATTGAGAGCCAAAACAAACCTCATGATATATGGGAACAAACGAAAATCGCGCTCTGACGAAACCCTCTTCCTTTCTCTTCCATCTCTCACAAAAACCCTCTTGGTCTTCATTCCTTGTCTGACGCGAAAATCCTATTGTATGAAATCCCAGCTTGCAGCAAGCTCAGGGGAATTTGGTTGGAGCATCATTAAGTGTTGTACTATGTAACATGAATGTACTGTGATGATCATACACATGTGTAGGGTGACCATATGTGTGAATATCAACAGTCATATTTATATAGCCTTCTCCTGATATGGCTTACAGCTTTGATCCCTTTTCCTCCACATTGTTTATATGTAATTTAGAATTTAGAACGTTGTTGGACATTGTATATCTATTTCCTCCCATTTCTTTCCTATTTTTGTATGGAACTCATACAATGCCAAGGTTCTCAATGGATGTTTTCTTCATATTTCAACTTGGCCTTTTTAAAACTTCCTAGGCATTTTATTTCCCCTGTTTCTTAGTGTACTTTTATTAGCCAATAAGGTGTTTAACGAAGGACGAGACAATGAATGCAACAAAATGGAATGCAGCAATAAGCGGCTACTACACGATTTCATGATTACTCCATATGATGGCCTTTATCTCACTCTTATTGGTGACTATAACATTTTGGGAATATTATGGGTGATGGATATTTATAATGTAATGTGTTTATATACTATTAGGATACGAGGGAGTCATAAGGTGGTAAAGGTGGTTGGGGTAGTAGAGTTAAGGAGTGGAGTGATAAGGAGATTGAGGGTTCAAACTCCACCCATTAACCAAAATACTAACATTAACATACTAATATTTGCCTATGTAAAAAAAACTATTAGAATATGTGCTTTCCAATATTTCAACTGTGCTGGTTAAATTTTCCATTTATACTTTTTTTGGTGCTCTATTTTCCTTTATACTGATATTTGTTTTGTTTATGGGGCCTTAATATCTGTAAGGACATTTGTTGTTTGGACTGAGTCATGCATTGCTACTAAAATCATCTTTTAGTGTTATAAAAGATGCCTAAAATCTGCTATATATATATCCACTATTTTTAAATGGTTTTGGAGTTGATAAGTGGATAGTTTGATTATTGTTAAAGTTTCAAACCGCTTTTTCAACATAAGTTACTTAATACTTTAATTTTTTTTTGTTTCCAATAAGGGGCTTAAGCCCAAATGATATAAGTGTTTAATTATTTTCCATTGTCGGAGAATTTGCTATTATTATTATTATTATTATTATTATTATTATTATTATTATTCCTCTATGAGAGTAGATAAAATCTATCTTTATGATTTCTTCTTCATATATCCGTAATCTTCAATTTTTGAAAACCATTTCTTCATCCATCCTTCTTTCTCTTTTTTCATTTCCCTCTCCATTCTAATATCAATTCCTCAAAATTATTTCATTCTTCCTCAATATATTTCCATGCTAATTATAAATTATTTGCTCATCTTGAGTAAGTTTTCCCCCATCAAATGACAAGTAATATTTTTCTTTTTAGTAACCATTAAATATATTTTTTGTTTAACAGATAATTTAAACGCACGGGTACATTACACTAGTATATTAAAAGTTTATAAATTTTATATTAAAATATTTATATTAATATGTCATTTCTATTAAAACGTCCATCCATGATAATTTAGACAATGTCCTTTCATGTCAATTGTTCAATCTCCTTATAACATATTTTTGCTCTATATATGAGTTAATAGATTTTCATAGAAATATTAATATGCTTTCATATAAAACGTTCATATATGTGTGGTATATATTTACTCTTTAGTTATCATGTTTTATTCATATATATTTTTATGACTTAGACATTAATGTGCTTTTGTGTAAAAAAATTATTCCAGTGTGACGTAAATATGTATCTCTATATCTTAACACATATATTCACATAAAATTTTCATTCCCGTGTGATGTAAAATGTAATTTATACATGATTGATATATTTTTACTCTTAGGTTATCATTTTTTATTATTTATATGACTTACGTAGTAACGTGCTTTCATGTAAAATTTCCATTCCTATGTGATGTAGGTATTTACCTCAAAATCTTAATACATTTTCATGAAATTTACCTATAAATTATTAATAACTTAAATTTTTAAATTTGGTGATTTCTATATTAAAGAATTTATATTAAAATATTATTTAAAAATATAAATTTTATATTGAAAATTTATATTAATAATAATAATTTATATGAAAATGTTTATCGAACCTTTTGCGAACCTCCTTAGAGAAATCTTTTATTGAGTTATATTATGTTCATGAAGAGATTGTATTTAAATGTAATGGATCAATGAGGGAGTGGGTCACCATGAGAGAGTTTGATAAAGGGAGAAACAGAGAGAGAGAGTGGGTCGCGAGGAGAATTAATGGAAAAAATATATGAGAGGATCCAAGACAAGGGCATCATAACAGAGTGTGTGGAAGAGCTTCAGACTTGGAATTTGCTGTGACAACTACGTTCTTGTTTACTAACTTTCCGAAGAACTTCAGTGATAGGGTTTTTAGCAAGTATGAGAAGGGTGAAAGATGTCTATATCCCTTCCAGGAAGAGTAAACAAGGCTACAAATTTGGTTTTGTTAGGCTTGCAGATGTTCAACATACTAGAAATAACAAATGTTGGATAGTAACCAAAAGTTGAGAGTTGATACTCCTAGGTTCCTAAGAGGCCAGCAGAAGCAGCGGCATGGAGTCATCAAGGTTACTTTGATCCAAATAATGGGAAACATGAGATTATTGGACAACTGTAGTCCATTTTGTTTTCTTCTGTTTTAAACCGAATTGACCATGAAATGGAATTTCTTTATGGTTCTGGCCACTCCTTACTTCATGAAAATAGCTCTTCCAAGTTCCAATCTTGATTTAGTTATATCAACTTATTATACATGTCAAACATATACAGATCTTTTCCTTGAAACCCAATTGAACCTTGACATTTTAATTAAAAAATCATCACTTACCTTGAGTTTAAGCACTTTAAACTGACTAAACAAATATTACATGAATGAACCCGATCTGACAAAAGAGTATGATAATAACAATCTAATTTTATGGTGTGGAGGCGACCTTCTTGATGAACCGGCAATGCTAGATATTCTTTTTCTTCCAGATTCTGGTAGGAACACCATGACACACTATAGATGCTCCTGTGAGGTAAGGATATCGGGGATTTGAAACTTCACGGGCGTGACCCATGATAACCCCAACTGTGTGTCTTTGGCAATAGTTGTTGTTAGGTCCATACTCTTCTAAGTCACATTGCGAGCATTCCTTTGATCTTTCTTCCTGCATCTCATCAAACATAGCCTTACAAAACAGAATCAGTTCCCACAGATGGCTAACGATGACTAGAGAACCAGCCATCAGATATGACATGTGGATACCATTTTGTGCATAGATCCCTTGTCAGGTTAATGAACCACTACGACATCCCATCAGAACTGTAGCAACACATTTCTTTAGTTTCAGAATCTCGCTTCTGGAAATGTACCGTTCTCCTGTGAAGAGAAGACACATTCAGTCACCCTTATAAATAAATATAAATATAAATATATAATATATACTAGGACCCACGGGGAATGACAAATATATATCTATATATATCATATTAGTGGTAATATCTAGTGAGAGGGCTCTTCTTCTATGAGAGTGAAATGGATGAATTTTGGCCATATAACCATACATGGATAATCAAGATTGAAAGTTATTTAATGATTATATCACCACTTAAAAAAGTCACGTGACTTTATGTTTTAATCTTAACCATTCAAAGTTTAATCTAATGACTATGATTCACCCCTCTTACTCTCACATAAGAAGAGTATTCTCACTTTATATGTCCCCATATTATATACATATTTCCCCCCAAGCTTTACCACTTCCATGCCCATCATAGAGAAAAAGGTCATGACTTCCCAATGCGGCTGCCAATTCTTTGGCGGTGGGCGCAGAACCTGCCTCTCCCTGTAACAAGATGAAGAAAGAAGACATTAATATTTACTAGCTTTGTAGATGAAACAATTAGCAGGAATACACAAATATCTGTTGTAACATTTCTTCCACTAGTGGAAAATATACATTAGACGGTAAAGGTTTACGTCAGTTAACCAAAAGCTAGACGTTAAAAAGGAGGCGGTGACAGTTTTGTAAATATCAGGCTTCATTAATTCAATTTTAACGTCAGTTGTTTTAATGACTGACGTTAAAAGTGAAGTGACTCACTTTTCACGTCAGTTCAATAAAGAATTGACGTTAAAAGTGAACATTTTAACGTCAGTTCGATAAAGAACTGACGTTAGAAGTAAGTCTCTTCACTTTTAACGTCAGTCCCTACATCAACAGACGTTAAAAGTTATTTTAATAATTTTTTTTATCTAGTATACGATTCCTTCCGCATTGCCTTCCTCAAAGTTTCAGTTTCACATGAATTGCTTTGATGTTTTGTGTTTCTGTTTTGAAAACTAAAATATATGTGCGAAGTATAAGTTGAATCAATAACCCAAACCGGATCTCATTCATGAAGTGTAATACAGACTGATCGATACAGAAGATTGAAAGGGTTTAAAATCCTATAAAAGTTACATTGAAAGGGTTTAAAATCCTATAAAAAGTTACATTGAAAGGGTTTAAAATCCTAAACATTAAAGCTACATCCCATCGTGAGAGTTTTATGAAATATTCCAAAGGGAAAACTATATATACTCAGAAGACCTCGGAAAACTGGGGGGCATGAGAGAGCTCAAGAGAGAGGCACAAATAGGTGCACCCGATCCGTTTCAAGCCAAGGCAGTGGTTCCAGAGACTTCCAAGATGGTCACTTGCTGCCAAAGCCGAGGTTTTGGAACTGTGACCCCGAGCACCGATTAGCCCTCCAGAGTGATTCTCCGGAAGGTGATAAGGTGAGCAACTCACACAATGTAATTTACTCAGACTTATCACCCATGCAATGTAATTTACTCAAACTCAGAAGTTGTTTGACCATTAAGACAAAGACCTTTGAGTCTAGGAATAGGAAGAAAGAGTGATGAAGTTAATCTCCACAGCAGAGCCATATTGTGAAGCAGAAAATTAAAAGGATGGAAGGAAGCTATTTATAGGAGCTGGGGATGAAGTTACTAACGTATTCTGATTTTGTTGAAAACTTACCTATAAACTTAATGCTCATGAAGAGGATTGAGTTACAAGGTGCATGGGTAAGTAGCACAGATGCATCAAAGGAATGAATGTTTTTGCAGATATCTATACACTTTTAACGTCGCTTTTTAAAAAAGCTGACGTTAAAAGTGTTTTTAAATAAAAATATTAATTGTTAACGTCGCTTTTTATACAACGACGTTAAAAGTTTGATTTTTACTTGATTAAATAAATAGCTGACGTAAATAATCCTATATATTATAAACGTGCAGAATGAATATTGGAAATAATGTAATTAATATACGGGAATTGGCAGTCATCAATTAAGTTGACGTTAAAAATGAGGTGGTGGGTAAACTATTTGCGTCAGTTCTATAAATAACTGACGTAAATAATTATGAAACTCATTTTATTGGTTGTCATGTCCCTGTTGTCCCTCTTAACGCAGATCACTCCATATAGTACTGCAGTTTATTTCTAAACCTTTTTTTTTATACAAGTTTATTTTTAATTTTTATTAATTAGCTTGAATTAGTAAACAAATTATTGTGAAAATTAAAATAAATAAACACTTAACATAAAACAAGTTATATGTATAATCAAATCGTATGACATTGAAGCGATTCATAAGTTAAAATTACATGATTAAAAGATAAAAAATTTCTGCAACATAGCCCTAAAATATAAAAAAGTTTCTGCATCAACATCATTTTCTTCTCAGTCCTGTCATCAGAAACTCCAATGGATGCATCACCTCCCTCACTTGAATTCCAAGATGCAAAGTAAATCCTCAGTCACTAGCAGCGAAAGCAAAGTGAAATGGATCTTTGCATCTTTCTTCTTCAGTGGAGTTCCTTGATGCATCATCTTGAATCCACAATCACTTGCTTCCAAAGCAAAGTGAAAGGGATGACGGGGATGAAATAAAGTGAGAGAATCACATTACGTGATTCACCCAACCTTAATATCCATGCAATGTAATTTACTCAAACTCAGAAGTTGTTTGACCATTAAGACAAAGACCTTTGAGTCTAGGAATAGGAAGAAAGAGTGATGAAGTTAATCTACACGGCAGAGCCATATTGTGAAGCAGAAAATTAATTAAAAGGAGATGGAAGCTAGGACGCTATTTATAGGAGCAGTGGATGAAGTTACTAAGTTATTCTGATTTTCTTGAAAACTTATCTATAAACTTAATGCTCATTAAGAGGATTAGGTACAAAGGTGAATGGGTAAGTACCACAGTAGTCAAGGGAATGAATGTTTTTGCAGAAACTAATAAACCTTTAACGTCCGTTGTGTAATACAACTGACGTAAGAAGTTGTGAGTGTTTTTAACGTCAGTTTCTTAATACAACTTACGTTAAATATATGACCTTTAACGTCAGTTATTACTAACAACTGACGTAATAAGTGTGAGAGTTTTTAACATCCGTTTATTAAGACATCTGACGTTAAATATATGATCTTCAACGTCAGGTTTTACCAAAAACTGACGTAAAATGTTGTTTTATTTTAATTATAACGTTTACCCCCACGCGCCTTCTCCACTTCTCTACGTCTTTTCTCTTTTCATCACGCTCAACCCTCACTCTCGCTCTCACTCTGCCCTAATCGCGAGCTCATCTCCACCGCAACCACCGCGAGGGCTTCTTCGCCACCACCGTGAGGTACACTCTTAACCCCTAACTCTGTCTTTCCCGCTCATTCTTTGCAATAACTTGACATCTCTCTTTCCCCTGGCCTTCCCGCGCACTAACTCTCCTTGTCCCTCTACTCTCAGTAACCACATCGAACGTTGGCCACCACTCGAGCTTCCCCCCACCACCACGCGAGCGCCTATTTCTGGTGAGTCTTTAATTAGGGCACATTTTTTTATTCACGGTTTTGAGTGCATGCATGTTGCTCTGCTGATTTGAAACTGTAGTCTCAGTAGTTGAAACTTGAAACGGTGGAGTTTGAGTTGTTTGGAATGTCTCTATTTTTGGTTTTGAGTGTATGTTGAAACTGTAGTAGTCTCGGTAGTGTTGTAACTTTAAACCGTGAGTTTGAGTTGTTTGGAATGTCTCTATTTTTGGTTTTGAGTGCATGTTGCTCTGTGGTTGATCTGTCACGGCCGTGATGCTCATCACGGCTAGGCCGTGATCGGTTACGCCTATGAGGTTCTCGGTTCGATTGGCACGTTACGGTAGTGATGGACATCACGGCCAGGCCGTGACCAGTGCTTGGCAATCTTCAAAAACTATAGTTTTCAATCTCCGTATTGTCCTTATATTGGATATATAGATGTTTTGTATATCTACAGGACCTATCTAGTTATTTTTATTTATACTTCTGTATTTATTTTGAGTTATAACCTATGTTAATACATATATATTGTTTCTGAACAAGCATACATATGGATCAGTCGGATAGCCCACATGCACGGGAGGACACTGTGGGGGTTTCGCAGGACCCGATCACGCGTACGCCTGCTGATTCTAGTGTAAGTTTACATGCATGTTATATACTATCTTTAGTCCTTCTTGTTAATGTAAGTTTATAATGTTACAACCCTCTATTTTATCATTTTTTTTGTCCATACAGACATCACAGGCTCATAGGAAACGGGGTAGAGGAGCCACCTCGTTGAAGAAACTAGAGAAGGACAGGCAGAGCGGACAGAAGCTTGAGGTGTCCTTCGATGCTAATCTAAATTCCCAGGGACCCCGTGCTAAAGAATTTAATAAGTGGGTGTTTCTACAAGCGAAGCAGCACATAAGCATCAACTACAACCACTGGAATGACGTTCCACAGAACGTTAAGGATCAGATTTGGGAGGCTATCACGGTATTTTACCTTTACATTCGTTTGATTTACATTATTAGATAATTATCCGAGTTATAATCCATCCAGTTGTTATATATGTATCTAATGTGTAGGTAGCTTGGTCTGTGCCAAATGACGAGGATCATCGTCATAAATGTATGAAAATGGCATCAAAGCGTTGGAATGGGTTCAAGCATGATCTTACCAGGTACTATGTATCTGGGAAGAAGCGGCTTGATAAAATGTTCTCGGATTATCCCTGGATTGATCAGGATACTTGGGATATGTTTGCCAGGAGTCGACAGGATGGAGAATTTCAGGTTGGTTGATTAAGTTAATTTTGTATGCTTATTATAGATCATTTAACTGTATTTAATTATGTGTTTTTGTTTGAATAGGCTAAGGCAAATAAGGGTCGGCAGAATCAGGCGAAGAACGTCCACCGTCACACCATGTCTCAAGGTGGGTACCATACTCGGATCCAGCAGATGATGGCGGATAGGCTAAGGGTGAAGCAGGAAGAGCACTCTGCTAGGATTGAAAGAGGAGAGGTGCCTGAGGGCACACCATCAAGTCCTCCGTCGGACATCGACCGCGAGGATGTCTGGTTAGCCGGCCGCATGACAAAGGCGGGATCTTTTAAAGCTGATGCCACTTGCGAAGTGGCAGATAAGATTGTAAGTAAATAATTAACTTGATTTCAATTGATATTTGTATAGATATTTGCAACACTTTTCACTTGCACGTTTTTTCATTTTTTTCATTGTAGATGGATCTTAAAGCAAAATCCTCCCAGGGCGCATTCGTCCCTTCTGGACGGCAGGACGTCTTGATGACTGCTCTAGGCAAGAAAGACCATCCTGGTCGGGTTCTCGGTGTTCCTGGGAACGTGACCATCAAACAATATTATGGCAAGTCTGCTTCACGAAAGCGGGTGGTCAATGAAGCATCAATTTTGGCTGACATTACTCGGCACCTCATGACCAACCCATATATTACAACACATCTGATGCAAGGCTTAATAGCCAACCCAGAATTCAAGCAGGCGCTTGCCAGAGAGCTTTCCTCCGTCGGTACATCCCAGGACACCGTAAGGCTTGCCAACGCTTCACATGTGAGCACAAAAGAGAGTTTTAGTATGGCACATGTGGAGGACGATGAGTTGGCAGCTAGGGAGCGGGAGTTGGAAGTCCAGCGCCATGAGCATGAGTTGGAAATGAAAAGGCGTGAGCTTGAGTTGGACTCCAAACGACGTGAGCTCGAAATGTTAGCAAAGGTATTTATTCATTATTAATGTCCAAATTAGTCAAATAATTACTTGTGTTTTTTTAATTATCAAAAACTTATATATTTTATTTTTCCTAAACTGAAGGCCAAGTCGACGTCGGTGTCGGTGTCGCTGTCACCTATCACTCGTTTGTTCTCACTTGGTGAGGATTATGCGTATGAGATTTTTGAATGTCCATTGGATCACGATGGATGGGTGGCACACCCAGATCAACAGAGGATATTTTCCTTCGTTGGTGACGATCTCGGGAACGCCTGCAAAAATAACGTCTGGATGAACAGCAATGTCATCAGTCTCTGGTGCACGTAAGTTAATTTTAATTTTATAACTTATTTATTTTTGGTATTTTTCCATTTAATAATTTATTTTAATTTCAATATATATATTATGTAATTAACATCCACACCATTTTCATATCTTAGGTATCTCCATCGTCTTCAGCTTGATAAGGGTGTTGCATCAGTTTACGGTTTCTTAGATCCGTCATTCCTTCTGCCCGAGTTCTTTGTTGGCGATGCATTGAGTAAATACATAGGGAACTTGTATGGAGACAATACGAAAGAATTATATCTGGCTCCCTACTGTATGGATGACCATTGGCAGTTGTTGGTACTTCACCCGTCTAGGCATACTGTCATATTCTTCTGCTCTCTCCACCATGATCCGCCACCAAAGGTGGTGGAAGCTGTAAATATGTAAGTAACTAATCTTAAATTTAATTTAAGTTTTAATATCAGTTGTCTTTAGTTTATTACACACATGCTAAATGAGTTTGTTAATTGATCGACATGATTATTTGTTTATGATAGCGCGCTGAAGGCGAGTAGCATAAGTTGCGCCAACGGGAGAAGTAGGACTTCTAAGGCTAAAGCAAATCCTGTATGGAACATCCTCAAGGTTTGGTAGTTTATTTATCAAATAATTATTATTATAATTACTAATTTATGTGTATATTCAACTGACGTTGAAATTAATTTTGTTGGTAGTCTCGATTTCAACCTTGACAGGTTGGTCGTGCGGCTATTATGTGATGCTTCATATGCTGAACATAGTCTCCGCATCTATTACGGATGGATGGAAGAAGGTAATATTTAAACAACTTGTTAAATTATATATTATAGTTTTGAAGATGACTTGCATTTATGTTATTGTTATTATTTGAACGTGTCTAGGCATTTATCGACCAATCGCCTATTCAAGAAGATGAGTTAAGAGACTTGAGGATGCGCTTCGTTGAATTCTTCTTCAAGTATGCGGCTGAAAAAGGAATTGACAACATACCTCCACACTACTTAGATAAATAGTTTTTTTGTTAGACTTTAGAAACTAATTAATAACATGTATATATATATCCTTAGATAGTTTTGTTTTTTAGACATTGGAACTAAAATTTATTTATATATATACATGGGTTTTGGTTTTATGTCCCCCCATTGTTCAATTTTCCTTTGCAATTCTGTAATGTGTGTGATATTCTGTGTTACTGGGACTGAATGCAGGGATAGCTGAGGGGAGTGATATTTTAAAACTGAATTTTAAAAAAAAAACCTATTAAAACAACTGACGTTAATAGTATTTTATAAAATATACAGTACACTATTAACGTCAGTTGTTTATTACAACTGACGTTAAAATTAAACCTTTAACGTCAGTTCTTTATAACAACTGACGTTAGTTTTAACAAAATCAATGTCCGTTGTATTAAAGAACTGACGTTAATAGTTTTAGTTTAACGTCAGTTGTTTAAAAAACCGACGTTAATTCTTACAAAATTAACGTCGGTTTTGTTAAGGAACTGACGTTAATAGTGTTATATTTAACGTCAGTTCTCAACTGACGTTAAAATATTAACTATTAACGCCACCTTGTATTTCGCCAACGATTTCGACGTAAAAAATCAATTTTAACTGACGTAAAAAGCACTTATTGCACTAGTGTTCCCTTGTTTTCTTATCAAATTCAAACAGATAAAATACCTCCAAGTTTTTAGCTTTGAAATAAGGCTGAAGCCCAAGTTGCACTGTAAGGAGACTCGTATATGGATTTATTAAATAATAAGCATCCCGAGGATCTATAGTTGAAAAGGGCACTAAATTCCTCCGCACTTGCTTCTTATGGTTGATGCCTTTATTAAGAAGCAAGGGTACTGCTAAGTGAAGGCATGCGATATACCTCCTGGTTCCTTAGGATGGGCAAACTTTCCCAAGGGAGTATCTGTGGCAGCAGTATAGCTTGTTATTGAAGTTGGTATGAATGAATAAACCAAATACATATTAGACAGACTACGTGTTAAACCAAAAATATACAAATACAATCTGTTAAATAATGTTGCTTCGAATGTCAATTATAGAGCACATGTACATCGATTAATGATCTGAAAGAAATAAAAACCAATACTCATTTTTACACTGAATACGAAAAAGTAGAAGCTAAATGATGTAATTCCAAACAGTACAACTTAATGATTAATAATATTTCATAACTACATAAAAAGTAAACAAGCCAGAAACAATTCACTTACCGCCACCTCATAATCCAACACAAGTATTATAGGCTCTCTTTTTACAGAACCCTCCACTTCCAGCATATTTAATGCCTCATTTAATTGTCCAACCTCAACCTCAGATGGCTCTCAGGATTCATTGACTGATTTTAAGAATATCCCACTCATTCCTTTATCACGGTGGCATACTTTAGCAATGTAGCAGTCTTTGTTTACGCATAGATCTGAAAACAATGTTTCTCTTTCATAATATTTGGAGGCTCCAAGAATAATCTTAAGAAGGTCCTCATTAACATCCAATTTCAATGCAGATATTAGATTGTTAAGCACTGAGTCAAAATTTTTGCAATTCACCTATTCTCCAAGAAGAAGCCATTTCCATGAACCAAGACACCGATCTTCAAGGTTCCTGTTAAGGTATAATGATTATATAAGGGGAGATAACAATTAGTTTCTTAAAATTTTAGACTATTTTCTTCTTCCATGTCAATGATGCTAATGTAAATATTGTTGTTTAAAATTTTAAGTTCCTCAATAAAAATTAGATAGAGTGTCATCACATTGAGTCTGTTCAACCACAGAAATGATGCAAAATACGCAGGATATACTCTATAATAAAAGTTTTGTGCAAATTAACTTATAAGTCAAATAGAGGTAGAGCACCTCAGGAAATTTTTAAGATGCCCTTCAAGATTATCTCTCAGGTTATGCCAAAACTGCGGATTCTGTTATGTAACTTCAAGCATATTTTGCATAACGACGCTCGATGACAATGAGTTCCGTTTAAAAATTGTTTCGAAGGCTGGAGCTATGTGATCAACCACTGTAAAACGCCATGGGCAATGCTTGTCTCCAATAATTTCCTTACACTTATCACAAGTGTCTAAAAAAGTACTCATATCACCCTCATCTGAAGAAGCAGGTGATGAAAAGTTATAAATTAACGTGTATCATAAGGTTAATACTTATATGCTGTATGTATGTTGCAAAATAGAATCCAGTGGTAATAACATTACCACCGGTTCCATTTTAAAACTAAGTCGTGATACTAGCATCCATGCTTCAACAACACTCCCACAAGACAACAATTCTTGTAGTAAACTATTATAGTCATCATCAAGCAAACTAATACCTATGATTGTTGTGGATGGAAGATCATCCAAAACAATTTTCACGTGTTCTTCGAGGCCTTTAATGTCCTTAGGAAGCCTACAATAGGAAGCAACATAGACAATGAGAGCATTGCTTCAGGCTGTATATGAATTGGTTATTTTGTTTATAATGCAATAAGAAGAACCGTTACCTGAGTAGTCTGATGCGAGAAGATCTACTATCATTTGGACCCTAAAATTGAACTTATGTTATTAATATTTAATGGGATGTTCTTGTCATATACCACAAACGTAGCATACGACATTGAACAAGAAGCAATAAATCTTTACGTGCATTTGAGTTACTAGAAAGCATATATAAAAGTACTTATTCCATGTTTGATTTTAAAAGTAATTGTGGAATAGAATAAAACAAAAGATGTACACTGGGGGCAACTTCTTGTCCATGTAAATAGAAATCTTAATAATTGTTACTGAAAATACCAGGGGCAATTTTTTGTCCATGCACACCATCGTCCAAAAGTCAAGAATACCTAGCAATTTGGCCAAGCACCATCAACACCAATAAAGAACAACCAGCTAGCCTAGTTAAGCTCCTACAAAGCACATCCTCTCACTCCTCAAAACTACTTGTGGAAAGACTCAACTACTTGTAAAGTGTTGTTCTACTTGTGTTATCCCATAGGTCTTTAAAGTGCATCCTTGTATATCATTATGCTAATACTGACGATCAACGATAAGGTACGCTGAGTGTATATGGTCAAGATCCATAAGACCTACGGTATTTTGCATGTCATATGCTCGTTTTCAAAACTTAGCATCATTAATGGGTGTGTATTGTGTTAGGGTTTCTAGAGAGGTTTATGAAAGGCTCTAGAGGAGAAAGTGGTTCGGATTGCTTATACTTAGGAATCAAATGTGTATGAACGATTAAAAACACAAGATGGGGTTAACTATGAGCCCTTATATTTTTTATTTTGATTTTAGATGTGCTAGTTGAACATGTCCAAGAGGCTATGCCCCCCCAGTGCATACTTTCTGCGGATCATATAGTCTTATTAGGTAGATGAGAGAAGAAATAAATAGAAAGTTAGAGACATAAAGGAAATCCTTGGAGGCACATCACTTTTGCTCAAGTAGAAATAAAACTTGTTGAATGGTGTCTCAAAATCAGTTGCAAAGCCTTTTGAAGCATTCAGTTTTTTGTTAAAAGTTAGTTATGCAGTTACAACTAACTTAGTGCAGCAAGCTAATGGAGCACATGCAGGGGCCTTGGTGATCCGATCACTTGTACTTATCAGCTTAGGCATTAGGCTAATGGTAATGTAATGTGAAATAGAATCATTCATGTAATTATCGGAACTTGTGAGCCAAATAAATAGAGTGGTGAAAGGTTTGGGATATTCTTGTTCTGTTTCTCAACAATGTATAGCAAGGGGCCAGGGTTTTGTCTATTTGCACTAGCTTGATCTTGTACTTAGTTTTCTTTCATAGTGGATATCTTTGCTCCCTCCCCGTGAATGTAATCCCCACCGACCGAACCACGTTAATTGTTGGTGTTCAATCTTCTTCCTTAATCTCTCTTTAATTGTTCAATTTTGTTTTCTGGTTTTGTGCTTGTTGTTGTGTTGTTGTTTTTGTGTTTTGTTTGTTATGGTGCAGTGAATCCACTTACAAAACTTGCAGTAGAAATATAGAATTGTACCTTCCATCTCCTAGATAAATGTGAAAGAAACTGGAAAGTAAGATGAGTTCCAATTGAAGCTTGGTGGAAATATGAAGACCAATAATTTTCACCCAAAGCTTTGCAATCAGATGACAGTGAATATTGCTTTCCCGTGGCAGAAACTACATACATAACAGAAAGTAATATAGACACCTGTTGCAATATCATTAGCACACTAAGGTCATAACATGCTCGATTGATAAAATAATAGCAGTGAAGGTAAAGATCAAAAAGCTGAAAGTCGTGATTAAGCAACTTTACTTTACATGCATTTACACTCCATAAAATAGCGCAAGCCAGCAAGGTAATTATAAACAATAACTCAAGTATATCACAAACTATTATATCAATTTTTTGATGTTCTTAAATTTTGAATTTATCTATAGTCTGTAAACTCGATACTTTCTACAACCCATGTGGGTTGTTACGTTGGGAACTTCTGCTAAAGTTTCAATTATCAACATGAAAGACGATATATATATATATATATATATATATATATATATATATATATATATATATATATGGAATGTGGACTTCAACTACCACAACAGAGAGTTCTTAAAGTCCAAGATATATGTTCTTGATTCAACTTTGTTTCATGCTTTGAGAGTTGTCGAACAAGTAGCAACTAAGGAGTTCATAATTATGAAACTATACCCAATCAAAAAAATATTAAACCAATTAAGCCAAAACTCCCATAAATAATAACAAGAAGGTATAGAATATGACCTTTTGCAAAACTACAGGAACCTCACGAGAGAGCACAAAGGCTTGCATCAACCAAGAAGCTAGGCATTCAAACTTGATGGAAGATGGATCACAGAAAATGTTACTGTAGGGAAAAACCAAAATGTCCAAAGTATATGAAAGTTAGTTATAAAATGTTATGTTTCCAAAGCAGCAACATACCGAAACTTCATAAATATAGCCCATGTGGAGATACAATTGTAGGAGTACAATAAAGCAAATATTTACAATCCAATAAAGATTTCCACAAGAGCATAATGTATCTGGCTGATTAAAAAATTAAGTATATTCTAAAAAATCAACGATTTTATACAATATTCAGGTGCTTTTCTTTTATCACAATATGATCCACTAATTATCCGTCAACAACTATCAATTTTGCACTTTCTCGATAAACTGCACATTGCACTTAAATCATTTTCCAAGTCATAATATGTGGAAATAAAATGTCAGAGACAATCAATAGTGAACATGCAGGAAAAGTGATAAAAATAAAGAACATTCCATAAAATATCTCAACAATTTCAAGGGAAAGACATTTATAACTAAAACCTCATTATTACAATCTAGATGATACTCCTTGTTAAGCAGACACATTTATTTGAAAACCCAAACAATTTCAGAAAACACGTCATAAAGTATTGTATACATTGTCAATTTGTTAGTCACAACTATACATTATGGCTTAACCAAGAGATGAGCTAACAACAAAGCATGTTTTGGAGGTCAATGTCTGCCTATAAATATGTTTTCCCCAAAAAAGAAAGCAAGCATCGATGTATGAAAGATACTAGTTAGCACAAATACCTCGTAGAATGGTAACACTTCAAAGAAAACCAACATATGTCATGGAATAACTTTGCCCGCTAAATAGCAAACACATCCTCCGGGATCTCCTTTACAACCAAATGGCAAAAGTGATGTAGAGGAATAGATGAAAATGTTTGGTGGAACGGGTTTCTGGCAACTAGAACTGAAATGGTTCTTCGAAGACTTTTATGTGCTTCATCCATTTGATCAAGATTTTCAAAACATTTCACTGTGAATGAACAATCATATTAGTAAAAGAAAGAAGCAAACAACTCTACCATATATAAATCAAGGTTCAAACCTCAAAAAGGAGGGAAAATTTCTCAATTCTATAATATAAAGCAAGTTACATGCCAACTTGTGTGCACTTCCACATTCCTGAAAGTCTGCAATTACATGAATGCAAATATCGCCCAATTTTATTGGCAAGCTAGGTATGAATCAACTTTTAATCTAGTTAAGTTATAGTTTATGCTTGGAAATTACTCTATCTATAATCAATCAATTCACAATGATTGCTGCTACTCAACCTTACCTATACAAAGAATTATAACCCCTATAAACACAATAATAATTAACCCAATGCCCTGTTGTTCAGGGTAATAAGGCATCAGAATAACAATGGTGGTACCGACCCCATATTTCAATTGATACAAAGAAAGCATTCATCAAGCTCTTAGTAACTTCTCTAACAATCAACACTAGATTCCACTAATGTTGCTCCCTATGTTGCAGACACAGTAACTTCTCAAATTTTGATTTGAAAATACTTCAAAAATATTACTGAACATGCTAGATGTTTTTCCCCCCTTGATATCATGTATAATTGTCACAGTCATAAGCATTGTCATTTTCACAAAAAGTAACACTACTCCCAACATGGTAAAAAGAATAAGGTTGAGCATTAAGAGTCTAAGACCACCCAAGAATTAAATCTAGGAATAACAATCCAAATAAAGGGCCTTTATTTGATTACCTTTGTGTACGGGTTAGAGTATCCCTAGTACTCTATTCAATATACCTTTTGTTTATCAAAAACAAAAAAAATAATTCAAATAAAGGGATGTAATGAAGAAATAGCATCAAGAAATACATTGTAAATTAAACCATGTTGAACGATTTCTAGGCAAGTATACCTAGTCGTACAAGTAATATGGTGGTGAGACCGATATCGTTCCCACGAGGTTCAGTTGCCAATTACCAATTCACAAATCAAACAACTATCTAGACTAAACGAAGAAAGATCAAAACATAAAATAAAGCAACAAAAGCAATAAAATGTTTTTGGTCTTTTTGGGGAATTTTATCAAACACTTGGAATGCGAAAAGAGGTGTTGGGATTAAACTTCACCAAACCTTAGTCTCATGCAATACCAAGACCACCAATCCAGTTTATGCTTCAAATATTAAAATCAACCCACAAGATTACTCAAGCCCCAATTCCTTAGATGACGAGAGCCTAAATCCACTAATTAAACCCCAATTCCTTAGGTGGCCTAATTAGGAATTTGCATTAAGAGTAAGGATTACACGATTACTAATAAACCAAACTCCATTCCTAGATGCAAGGTTTACTAGGTGATTAATTCCAGATCAAGAATTTATAAGAACGTCCCCATTGCAAATCAAATCTCAAAATCAGTTTATGGATGGCCAAGCCACAAAAAGCATTCAGTGTAGGGATTAAACACTAATAAGAAGGCATAAACACAGATTGATAAATCAAAGCATTTACATGATATTCAGTTTGGTTACATCTAATCCCAACAAAAAGGGATTTAGCTACTCATAGTAATAGAAATTACAAAAGAGAAAGAGAGAAGAGATGAAGAAAACTCATGACGAATCCTCCAATCTTCTTCCAATCCAAGAGCAGAGAAAACACGCCCCTTTTTGCTTCCCAAGAGTCTCCCTAGGGTAAAAGTGCTCCTAGGTTAAAAATCATTTTTTTGTGTGTGATCAAAGTCTCTCTTCTAAAAGATCGATCCCTTCTATATAATGCACAGGATCAGCACTTTATTTTTGGTTGGAGATAAAAATTATATCTTTAATTTGATGAATAGGTAAAAATCATATCAAGCATGATCTTATCCATCAATTATGCTGTGTCAATCTTCGAATTCTATTCCATTTAAAATCTTGTGGATCCCACTTCCCATTTCTTAAATCATGCTCTCACACTTCCACAATTCAATCAAGCTTGTAAATTTTCACTTTAATAGGATGTGGTCCCTTGCTTTAATTATCAAAATCAATTTGCCTTTCAAATCCCATACTTCACGTTGCTGGCCCTTTCCAAATTTGCTTTATGCCAATTGCCAACTTCTTCAATCAATTTTATTCATGTGGGCCGTGATACTAATTGCTCTTTCAATCAGATTAAATTCATGTTGCAATCTTATCAATTACCAACTTATGTATCTTCATTAGCATTAATTGGCAGGCAACCACATGGGGTCTTTGACCAAGTCCATAGTGTTGACAAAGTCATGCTCATTCTTCATGCAAATTCTAAATTAATTGGACTTGAGCATTTTAATCATTAATTCCTGCAAAACAACACCACAAAACCGCCTTACCCATTCCAAGGTAAAAACTAACTAAAATCAATTTAATTATGCCTAAACTATATGAAAATGCATGCAAAAATGTACATGAATTATGATGTGAAATCACACTATCAAACCACACCCAGACTTTGAAGTATACAACAGAAAAAGATAGTCAATAATTTAAACAGAAGATGTTATCCCAATATTATTTTCAGGTCAACATTCCCAAGAATAAAACTCATCCTTTCAAACAATTCTTCCAATACACATTTTACTCCGGACTAACATTGTAACTCTACAACAATCTTCCAAACATGAACATACTCACATTCCATGCATGAATCATATTATCCTTTCATCTTGTCATAACATGATCTATTTAAGGATTGGTAGGGAAGGCATTACTCATGATTTATCAATGTGAAATGTTTGCATTTACACAGGTAAAAGGCAGAAAATATGAAATGCCGCTCATACCTAATCGACTGAGTAACTTCATCGAAAGTTTCCTTCGAACAAACTCCCATTTAAGAGCAATAAAATCATCTAGTGACCAAGATTTCACAACTTCGGATGAATGACAGAACCTACTCCAAGATTGCCCACATGTTCCTATCTGATAATATCGTAGGTGACAATAGACAACACAAGGTAGGATGATCATTCTCATCTCTCTCAATCTCATTCATGTCCTTAACATGTTTACAATGAATCTGTATGCATACCATATGATATAAAATCAGTAGGAAAAGTAAACTTAAACATAAACATGCTGAATATTATAAAGTAAATGCTTTGTAATGCTACCTTCACCCAGGTCTTCACAACAAGTTCGGGAGCTGGAAGATTCTTTGAACGATCATTAACAGTGGACCATGTATTAAGAAATTCAATCAATTTCTTTCTCACCAGATGGTGGTTGATGCCGTTAACAATATTTAAATGTTGAGCACTTCTTTTGTAAATCTCCAATACAACTTCTTCAAAATTTGTATTACATGGAAGACAAACCCACAGTGCTTTACAACACAAGCTTAGAGCATCTGAAGCCTGTAGTGATGCATCAGATGAGAATAATAGTAAAATACTAGACCTTTCATAGGAAGCAAGGTACCATGGTAAAGTTAGAAGGCCTCATTTGTGGGCCAACCCGGTATTCCGTAATGGCCCACAAATGAGGCCTTCTAACTTTACCATGGCACCATGCTTCCTATGAAAGGTCTAGTATTTTACTATTATTCTCATCTGACTACAGGCTTCAGATGCTCTAAGCTTGTGTTGTAAAGCACCGTGGGTTTGTCTTCCATGTAATACAAATTTTGAAGAAATCGTATTGGAGATTTACAAAGGAAGTGCTCAACATTTAAATATTGTTAACGGCATCAACCATCATCCAGTGAGAAAGAAATTGATTGAATTTCTTAATGCATGGTCCACCGTTAATGATCGTTCAAAGAATCTTCCAGCTCCCGAACTTGTTGTGAAGACTTGGGTGAAGGTAGCATTACAAAGCATTTACTTTATAATATTCATCATGTTTCTGTTTAAGTTTACTTTTTCCTACTGATTTTATATCATATGATATGCATACAGATTCATTGTAAACATGTTAAGGACATGAATGAGATTGAGAGAGATGAGAATGATCATCCTACCTTGTGTTGTCTATTGTCACCTACGATTTTATCAGATAGGAACATGTGAACAATCTTGGAGTAGGTTCGGTCTCTTACAATAGGTGTGGCATTGGAGGATTCCATGAAACCCTGAAGAAATGTCGTTTAAACCAAAAGGTTGTCACTTTAAATCTTATGCAGAAACAATAGAAAACAATATTTATTCAAGAATAAAAATAAACTTCAATTGTAAAAAATCGAATATGTTGTCCAAGATTGTTCACATGTTCCTATCTGATAATATCGTAGGTGACAATAGACAACACAAGGTAGGATGATCATTCTCATCTCTCTCAATCTCATTCATGTCCTTAACATGTTTACAATGAATCTGTATGCATATCATATGATATAAAATCAGTAGGAAAAAGTAAACTTAAACAGAAACATGCTGAATATTATAAAGTAAATGCTTTGTAATGCTACCTTCACCCAAGTCTTCACAACAAGTTCGGGAGCTGGAAGATTCTTTGAACGATCATTAACGGTGGACCATGTATTAAGAAATTCAATCAATTTCTTTCTCACCAGATGGTGGTTGATGCCGTTAATAATATTTAAATGTTGAGCACTTCCTTTGTTAATCTCCAATACAATTTCTTCAAAATTTGTATTACATGGAAGACAAACCCACAGTGCTTTACAACACAAGATTAGAGCATCTGAAGCCTGTAGTGAAGCATTAGATGAGAATAATAGTAAAATACTTGACCTTTCATAGGAAGCATGGTGCCATGGTAAAGTTAGAAGGCCTCATTTGTGGAGCTTCGCGAGGAGATCCTTTTCAGGGGAGTTAGATTGCTCACTTGAACTCATGGGGATTTATTGATTTCTTGACCTATAAGCAAGAGGAGACAAGTTAGTTAAAATAGTCATAATGATTACATAATTATTATTACAAGTTAATTGATGTTAAAAGTGCCGCACATTTGTTGAAGTTTCTAGATTAGCCTATGAAAGAATTAGATTTTTTTTTTGATAAATCAAAAAATGTATAGAAAGAGTACATATTGTACTCAAAGTAATACAATACTACCAATTTGGGTAGCAAGCGCTGGTTACACATTGTATATCAACTATCCATGACTTTCCCATAAATATAACAGAACCACTACTCCTTACTTATAACAGACCTACACCTCCAGGTAATATACTTGGACTAATTACAAAAAATATGCCAAGACAAACATCAGCCCCACTAAGCATCCTATTGCACCTGTATCTAAACCAAAAAAAAAAATTGATCATCCACAAGTGTAATTGCAATACATGTAGAATAATCCAGAAAATAGAACCGCCTCTTGAATGGCGGTGTAATGCATCTGTAAATAGGTGTTAATGCTACAATGCAGAGCATAGAAATCAATTAGAAGCTAAAAAGCCTTGTAGCCTCGTGTAGCCATTGCTCCTACTTTGGCAATTAATAAACAGAGTCCTTCCATACTAAGCCAAGTTCCAGTAACACAACAATCAGCTAACTATTTTTTTACCTAAAAAAAAATACTCAGTTGGGAAACGTGCTAGTGGCAAGTCAGTTATTAAGCTATCCTGCTATATATAAAAGCAGTGGCGGACGTTGACCAAAATTTTAGGGAGCCACAAGTTATTAATTAAATAATATAATTAAAATTTATATGATGTACCCAAAAAAAATAATGACGATGCTTTTTAGAGTCACGTTCTAAGGAACTAATATCAAATTCATTAATCGTAATTTTTTGATTCTTGAAAGGTTACTTGTCTAGTTGAACTAAACATCAAGGATTGATTTTTAATCAATGCAGTCTTCTAGGATTGATTTTCGTTTTTTTTTTCAAGAAATCAATTTCACTCTTATATGAAATTTGAATTTCGTTTTTTCTTCAATTTATGATTTAGTTGATTTTTAAATTTATAATCTTTTTTTTTTTGTAATTTTAATCTTTCTATTACCCGTGTGATGCACGTGATATTAATGTCTTTTTTTAATTTTGTTTGTATTTTATATTTTAAAATTCTACATATTTGTTTGCTTAAATGAATAATGACTTAATGTATTATTTATATTTGTAGTAGGAATGTTTAATTGGATGTTTACATGAATTAAATAAATTTTTTGGGCTAAAAAGGAAAACCTTTTGTGCATATACACTTTTAAATTAAAACTTGGTCTGTCAAATCCCTATAATAGCAAATGAGAGCTTTTAAGAGAAAGTTTTACGTTAAACAACCTAGAAATATAACAATTTAGTGGTAACTTAAGCTTACGTAATTTAAATCTTAATAGACTTTTATATAAACAACATTTGTAACAACATTTGATTATTGTCCTTCATGATGACCCGTGAGTATTTTCAATTCACTATAGGATGTAATCCTTTATAATAATTGATTTTGTATATGTATTTTAAATAATCTACTAATTTAAATAAGCATTGATAATTTAGGAAGTTTTTTTTTTATAAAATCAATCATAAAAAAATTAATATCATATTTAAAATAAATTTTCAAATATTTTATCCTAATATTTTATATATGTAACTAAAGCTTGTATACTGTAAAAAAAATTAAATTAAAGATTGTATACTTTTAAAAAGAAAATTTTAGGATTAATATAAAATAATTTCTATAATAATTTATTAAATTATTTATTTGAATATAAAATCAGGATAGTGAGTATTTTAAATGAATTTAAAATCTGAACAATAGCTTTAAAAAGATAATCATATAGTTTTGAGTCTTTTTTATTTTTTATTTTTTGACTGGTAATAGATTTGTGTCTATGATGAACAATTTTCTACTTAAAATCGATCATATATTAATAATTCATTAAATAATTTATTAGTTTAAATAGACATTGGTAACTTAAAAAGTTATTTCTTTAAATTTGTTGTTGAAATAATTTATTATTTGAAACTAACCTAAATGCATATTATGTTTGACGTTACCCCCATAATCCATCACCCTATTAAATTTGGCTTAAATAACAGTTTGGCTTAAATAACAGAAATCGACATATTAGAATGGAATGGTTGCACAGTATGGAGAAAAGGAATTTGACTGCCAAACCAAAGCCAATTTGGACCTATTAATAAAAAGATTAAAGTAGCATATATTAAACTCCCAAATAGGTTCTTCATATCAGAATGAGAAAACAAAGTTATATAGGAAAAAATAAGCAAGAACGACCTAGAATTTATATATTTACATATAATATCATACTTTATTAAGATTTAAAATACAGTGATGAAAATATAGAAAAGATTAATTATACCATAAAATAGGAAGAAAAAAAAACTTGCCTTCAATTGAAAGTCTCAAGTGATAGCTGCAACAGATGAGAAGAACAAATGAGTAAAGTGTATATAAAATGTGAGAACAAAATAGAATAAGAGAATATGAAAACGATAAGAGAGAGGAGTCATACTAGAGAAATAAGAGTTGATGAGTTGTGAGAGAAAGAGAAAAGAAGGGCTAGGAGATTAATATAATTGAAAATATAATAAAATAATAATATAATACCAATCCCTATAAAAAATATTTATGATTTGATTTGATTAATATAATTTGATAAATATGACGATATGGTATTTAGTAAAATTTATTATCAATCTATTACCTATTTATTCTCAAAAAAAAAATCAATCTATTACCTATTATTTATTATTTATAATATTGACTCCCTAAGGTTCTCTTGTTCGGCCTCCATGGCTGCTGCACCCAAGCCAAAATGCCCTTGGGGCTTCCTTTCTTCTTCTCCCCCCTCTCCTTCTCGGCAACCTGCCTCCTCTCACCCGCAAACGTTTGCGCAAGCCTTGAGCAAATCACTTGATGTCTCTCTCTCACAACTTCCACAGCCTTGTATCAAAGGAGATACCGTGACCATCAAGATATCAGAGGAGGAATATCACAAAGGTATTGATGCTTTGCAAGTTGAACCTCCATGGCCGTCTCCTCTTATCCAAAGGAGACAAACCTTTGAAATTCTCAGATTTGCGGGACAAGCTTTCTTCTTTATGGAATATCTCTGGCCAATGGCGTATGACCTCTCTAGGCAAAGGCTATTTTGAATTTGGGTTCTTTACTCAAGAAGATCTGCGAACTGTTTGGTCAGTGGATACTTGGAATCTAAAACCTGGTTTGTTAAGGCTCTCTCAATGGATGCCTGACTTTAACCCCAGGAAACACAAACAAACACATTCTCGGTGTTGGATAAAACTCTTTGATCTCCCACAAGAGTACTGGCGGTCAAGGATCTTATTTGAAATCGCTTCTGGCATTGGTACTCCCATCTCAATTGATGATATGACTTGTAGAAGGATGTATGGCCACTACGCTAGAATTCTGGTTGATCTAGATCTCTCAAAAGAATTGACGTATGAAATTATGGTTGAGCGGGAAAATTTTGCCTTCGTCGTGAATGTGGAATATGAAAAATTGCCCCTTTACTGTAACCTCTGTCAAAGCATTGGGCACTCCTCTACCTCTTGTGGCAAGACAGGTGACTTTCAAACCTCCAAAAGGACCTCTAACCCTCCCGTTAGGAAGGGTCCTTCTACTGTCCCTAAAGTTTATCTTCCAAAGAAGGCGGTTCCGCCTTTGACAGATAACCAGAATACGGATCGCAATGAAACTGTTGTTACCATTGATAACCCATAAGGTCCTGCCGTTGTTGATGCTGTCACAAATAACATTGTGTTGGACAAAGGCAAGGCAGTCGCTGTTGTAGAAGAAGCAATTGTGGACGGCCTTATTTTGAGGAAGGACAAGTCTCAATTCTTATCTGATGCTGTTCCTTATGTATTGGAGCAGATTACTAATCCAGACTTGTGTGTTAACACCGGCCATAATGAGAATTTAAATGCTCAGGAAACATTGTTGCAGGAACCTGTGATGGCAGTT
The DNA here is from genome assembly GCA_030762895.1 of Sophora flavescens. Taxonomy (NCBI): domain Eukaryota; kingdom Viridiplantae; phylum Streptophyta; class Magnoliopsida; order Fabales; family Fabaceae; genus Sophora; species Sophora flavescens. The sequence goes on from CM061064.1 coordinate 182,623,519, forward strand.
GGTAATGGCTCTTATGACTCAGATTTAGCCGGCATTTTAAACACCGAGGAAGCACTGTATAATGTTTTCTCCAATCTCAACTCTCCATCCAATTTGATTCCCCAAGACTCTTGGGCCTCCCCCGCTGTTAACAGTGATGAGCAGTCTTGGTTTCCAAACTCAGCCCTCGGATCAGGTAATGCCTCCATGCATACTACTGTGCATTGCAACAACAATAACAACCCGGTTGTGGTGAAGGATATGAACATTGTTGCTGGCAAACTGTGGAGCACTAGTGTAGACGAGGAAGAAGAAGAGGATTCAGAGGAGTCTCCTCCCTCTTTTGATCCCAAGGCAACTAAGTATCCGCAGGAAACAAATGTGGGAACTTTCTCTGTGGTTATGTCAAAAACCCAGAAGAAAAAGCTGCGAAAGAAACAACTTCAGATTCATAAAGCGCAGGCAGGAAATACCCGTGCACGGGGTGGTCCATGTAACTTCGCCTAATGATTATCCTCTATTGGAATGTTAGAGGAATTTCTAATCTTGGAACAAGATTGGTTTTGAAAAAGCTTTGCTCTTTGCATAAGCCGGATATGGTCTTCATTGCTGAACCTTGGATCTCTCAAAGTCAGCTTCCTGCTTGCTTTTTGAAAGAGATAGGTATGAATTTTTTCATTGCTAACGATAGAGCTAATAATCTGCCTAATCTGTGGTGCCTTTGCGCCAATTCTATTTTCCCTACTATTATTTCCAATTCAAATCAGCAAATCACTTACTCTTTGAACGTTGATGGTGAACACATGTTTGTTACTGCTGTGTATGCCTCCACCAATTATCTCAAGCGCAGACAACTTTGGTCTGATCTTTCTGAGTTGCAGCTCATTCACAATGTTCCTTGGAGCTATGCTGGGGATTTTAATTATGTTCTGGGCTCTCACGAGCATAGAGGTCGCGGACTCCCATCTAAGCTTTCTTGTGAGGACTTCCGATCTTGGACAGACTCTTCAGACCTGGTTCATATTGACACAAAAGGTTCGGCGTTCACATGGTCCAATGGAAGAGTTGGTAGCCATTACACTGAGAGAAGGTTGGATAGATCCTTCTGTAACAATGCCTTGCTTGATATGTGGAGTAGTGTCTCCTGCTACACTTTACCAAGAGCCAAGTCAGACCACTTTCCTCTTCTTCTAGCTATGACCAAAGATGTGAGACGGCATGGCTCTATGTTTAAATTTCATAAAATGTGGTGTAGCCACCCAGGTTGTAAAAAATTAATTGTTGACTCTTGGCAAGATCCTATAGTTGGTTGTCCTATGTTCGTCCTAACTCAAAAATTGAAGAATCTGAAACAGAAGCTTAAGGATTGGAACAAGTCTACTTTTGGTAATGTTCATGATAATGTCAGCGCTGCTTTGTCTAATCTAGATCAAATTCAGCTTCGGATAAATAATGTGGGCAGTTCTGTTGATCTTTTGGAAGAGGAGAAGGAGGCCCAGTTATTACTTCAGTCAGCCCTCGGTTATGAAGAACAATTCTGGAAGGAAAAGGCCAGAGTTAAGTGGCATCTTGAGGGGGATAGGAACACAGCTTTTTTCCACCGAATGGCAAAAATCAAAGGTGTTAATGGTAAGATATCTATGCTACACCATGTAGATCAGCTCCTCAATAACCCGGCCGACATAGAAAGTCATGTTCTTCACTTCTATCAAACTCTCTTTGCCAGTGTGAACAGTTGTCAGGCCAATAACCATATTGACAAAGTCATCCCTTTTATTGTTACTGAGCAGGACAATGATTTATTAACTGCTCTACCTTCCATGGAGGAAGTCAAAAATGTCGTGTTCTCAATGAATGCTAGCGGGGCTCCCGGGCCAGATGGTTTTGGAGGTCACTTTTTCCAGGCTTATTGGGACGTCCTTCATCTTGATGTGTATCATGCTGTTCTCCGGTTTTTTAAGGATGGTTGGATCCTCCCTAATTACAACTCCAGTATCATCACTCTTATTCCTAAAGTCCCTCACGCTGCCAAAATTGAACAATACAGGCCAATTGCTCTGGCTAATTTTAAGTTCAAGATTATTACTAAAATCTTAGCAGACAGATTGGCAACTATAGCTCCTAAAATTATTTCTGACAACCAAAGAGGATTTATCAAGGAAAGACAAATTTCTGACTGCATTGGTGTCGCTTCCGAGTGCATAAACCAGCTGGACAGACGGTCTTTTGGGGGCCAAATAGCTATGAAGATTGATATGAAGAAAGCTTTTGATACTCTTGAGTGGAGCTTTATTTTAAATGTCCTCAATTCTTTTGGTTTTAATAGGAAGTTTTGCTCCTGGATTGAAACTATTCTGATGTCAGCCAAGTTGTCTATATCTGTTAATGGTAATGCAGTTGGTTTCTTCAACTGTTTGAGGGGTGTCCGTCAAGGAGACCCATTATCTCCCCTCTTATTCTGCCTTGCTGAAGAAAATCTTAGTAGAGGTATCAATCTTCTGGTGGAAGAAGGAAAATTGCAACTGATGGTGGGTCCTAGAAACTGCAAAATGCCTAGTCACATCCTCTATGCAGATGACGGTAGTGCTCTTGGTTGTCCTGGATCAGCTACTTGCGGTGGTTTATTCCGTGATAGCCTCTCTGACTTTATTGGTGGTTTCTCTATTAATCTTGGCTCTCAATATTCTCTCCATGCTGAATTGCATGGTGCCATGATGGCCATTGAGATTGCTTTCAAGAAAGGCTGGCATAATCTCTGGTTGGAAAGCGATTCTAAACTTGTTGTGGCTGCTTTTGCGAACCACAACCTCGTCCCATGGAACCTCAGAAATATATGGATCAACTGTGTCTTGCTCACTAAGCAAATGCATTTTGCAGTCTCTCATATCTACAGAGAAGGAAACCACTGTGCTGACAAGTTGGCTTCTTTTGGTTTAGGCATTACAGGTTTAGTTTGGTGGGACACCCTTCCTTATTTTATCAGGGAGGACATTTTCAGAAACAAATATGATCTACCTAATTTTAGGTTTCATTAGCTCGTCTTGGGCTTGGTATATCCCCCCCCCCCCCCAAGTCTCTTTTGTACTCTTTTCTTTCTTTTCAATAAATTGGGCACTCTTTTTCCTTCTGGTGTTTTTTCCCTAAGGAGGGTTTTGCACCTTAAGGTTTTAATGAGGCCCCCTTTGATTTAAAAATATATATATATATATAATATATATATATATATATATATATATATATATATATATATAATAAGATTTTGACATGTTGGGCTATAGCACATGACAATAAGAGTATAATAAATTTTAAAATATATCAAATCAAAAAGATATTTTGTCATATTTTTTATATCACTTAATTATTAGTTTTTTGAAATAATTATTTTTTTATTGATAAAAAGTTAATTATATAAATTTTTATATTAGATTTATATATAGAATAAAATAATAATATAATACCAAACCCTATAAAAAAAGATTTATGATTTGATTAATATAATTTGATAAATATGACGATATGGTAGTCAGTAAAATTTATTATCAATCTGTTACCTATTTATTCTAAAAAAAAAGTCAAAATAATAATAGAGTAATCCACTTGAGAAAGTATAAACACCAAACATATGTAGAATCAATTTCGAAATTCTATAATGAATGAAATATTCAAATTTGCTTAGTACCATTCATATGTGTATCAGTCTATAATGAATGAAATATCTAAATGTACTTATTACTCAAATTATTCAAAAATCAAAATAATGGATGGTAATCAACATTAAGAAGCAATGAAGATTATTACTCAAATTATTCAAAATTCAACAATGAAGGGAATAATTCATAAGCATTAAAATAAATATCATATTTTCCTGAGCATTGAAAACTTCCATTTTGAAATGTTTTTTTTTTTTTGACAATTATTTTGAAATGTGCGTTATATATTTGGCCCAATCCGGCCAATATAAAACTATAATAATGAATGAAATATTCAATCGGCCAAAATCCATCATCATGAATGAATAAATTAATGATAAAAATAATATGCATGTCATGGAGCGTGTAGAATGCTTTGAGGAGAACTGGAAATGTCACATTAAACTAGAACATTGATATCACAACAATGAATGGGTTATTCATTATCAAAAAACACTTTTTTGGTAATAAAATATCAAACACAGTTTGCCAAAAAAAAAATATCGAACACGTTTTTGTAGTAATTCTATCATTTAAAACCGCAGCAACCATATCAAATCACAATAATTCAAAAAAAATAAAAAAAATCAAATCTCACATTTTTTTTACAATTCTCAAATTGATTTTAATTCTATAATCAGCATGTGTAACATTGTCATTAAAAGGGGTAAAGGTAATATTCATGTTCTAGCAGACACCTGGTTAAATATGCATATCAATATACTTCATTGAAAAATATATTATGTATTTGAACCTAATACTCATGGTATAGGAAAAGTGTAACAATCTGTTTGCGTAAAAACAAATATTTGCACTACATGAAGTTATATATTTTTGTTCCCCAATTACCTGTTGCACGAATATTAATCGCTGACGGAGTGACGGACAATGTGATGAGATTGCCACCCAATGTGGTAGTACAGCATTCAATCATATTTATGCATTATCAAAATTCAAAACAATACCAGCTTTAAAGAATCCAATTAAATGCAATTGTGAAGAATTAACCAATTATATTACATTATACAATAAAATATTAAAACTTCATGATAAATATGTTGGCATGGAACGGCCACCGTTTTATAAGTTAATAACTCATGGGACTTCTACAATGTCATCTTTCTTTAGCCACAAAATGACCCTTTCCTAGTTGGCCATATTTGTTTTCACTTTTCAGGCTAATCTTATTAGGGAGCGGGTTTAAAAATTTTGAGTATTAAAGACATTCTTTGGACCAAATACATCTATGTCAAAATAGGTATTGAATTTCAAAATATATTTTATTTATTTCAAAATATAATTTATATTTTTTTAGGAAAAAAATTTACATGGGGAGCTAGTGAGCTACATGGTTCAGTACTGGATTTTGGCTGAACTAGCAAGCATGGGTACAACAATATGATTGGTGATATGCATAAATTTTAAAACTTAAGAGTTAAATATAAACATAATCCATGCTCCTTGGCTATCTTTTGCCAACATTTTTTGAAAATATCTAATTCATGATAGGAAAGTCTTTTCACATGTGCCACCTTCAAAGTGATATATTTATAACAAGATAAACAAAATTGTTTAGATGTAATTAAGATAATGACAAAACACTTTTGGCAAAAAAAATTCTTATACCAAAATATAAAATTATTTACATTTTCTTTGTAACAAATACAGCCTTAAGTATTCGCTCATCCACAAGCACAAGATATTAACTTGCATCAACACTATGATCCTTTTCCTGAGATGTAACATGCAAGTCACAAATAAATCTCAGTTTGAAGTATAAATAAAAGTATATAGCATTTATAAAGAACAAAGAATACAAAGAAAGTACACGCAAAAGTAAACTATAAAATAAAATACAGAAAGGGTGGCTTATCCATAGTTAATAAAGCTTGAAATGCACAGACTTATGCCTTTTATAAGGGTACAAATTGTGAACACCTAATTTTGTCCGGATGTTTTTAATTAATAGTTTCAAAAAAAATAATAATAAACAATAAATAAATAAATATAAAAATGCAATATATATATATATATATATATATATATATATATATATATATTTGGCCCATTACATCTTCAAATGGAGCCTGTAACACCCCGATTTTCGCTGCTTCGTAATATCGGTAATAAATATATAAATATATATATTTTTATCCGAGACTTAGAAAATGATTTTGGATAAACCAAGGTCATTTCCTTGTCATACTTATTTTTATAAGGCTACGGGGAAGTTTTTGGTTGAAAACTCAGACGGAAGCCGGTCTGTGCTTTTACTGGTCCTCACCGACAAGTAAAGTTTACTGCTCAAAAGACCTAATTTTGAGTCATGAACGAGATGAAAAATGTTTGTATCATATTTACTACGATACTGGAAGTTTTGAAAATTTTGGTAAAAAAATTAAAATATTACATTTGTTGCGGGCCTATACGTCGAGATGTCTCTAGGCAGAGCCTGAGTCAGATGAATCGGGAAGTCGGCAATGTAGCAGAGACATTGGATTGACCGACTTGACGAGCATTTATGACGAGTTTATCCTATCATAAATGGCCATAATGGCACATTTATGGCAACATTAAATTTTCCTATGAAATGACCAAAATACCCTTGTCTTTTTATGACAATTTCTACCAAATGCCATTGGACAAATTGACCAAGCTTTGCCCCATCCTCACGGCTCCAATGCCTTCTTCATTAAGCTTGTCTTCTTCTTCATTTAAATAAGTTGTCTTCTTCCTTAAGGCATTTTTCCATTTTCATGTTCTTTGGAGCTCATAATTCGCCAGATTTTGATTGGCAATTCTGACCAGTTTCTATTTTGAATCTCGAAAAACTTTCAACATGAAAGTTGTTCATCTTTCTCTCTTAAGTTTCTTAAGAACACCATAAGAAAACCTTGAAGAACATCATCCAAATCATCATTTTCTTTGATCATCAAGAGGTAGTCTCTCTTAATCTTGCTATTCTAAGCTTTTCTCTTCATAAGATTCTTGAGTTTATGCCTTTGATCAACATGTTCTTCATTTGTTTAAAGTTCTTGAAGCTAGATTCAAAAATTCATAACTAATTCTAGAAAAATCCTTTTGACATGAAACCAATTGCTATGATCTTATAATCATCTCTATTTTCATAATCTAGAAGCACAAGATCAAGAGAAATTTCTTTCTTTGAAATCTGGTTAAGGCCGAACCTAGGTCAAATTTGTATTCTTAGGTTTTGTTTCATTTTCATGTCTTGATTCATGATTATATCTTGATAGTTCTTGTATTCAAGTATATAGAAGATCAAAAATCAAACTTGAGCCTATTTGCTTCTTCAAAAACCGAAACCCTAGGTATGATCACTTAATGATTTTGTGATTCAAAAGTTGTTGTAATCTTTGAATCCAACTCTAAGCTTTGTATGTTGATTAAATCCAAGAGTTGATGAAATTTTAAAACTTCTAGCCTATTGATCTTGAGAAAACCGAACCCTAGTTCTTAGAACTAGATGGGTTTAGTTTATGATTCTTAGTTCATAATCATGGTTAAAGTGATTAATCATGCTTAAGTAACTTATGGATCATTAATCCCTAAGTTAATCAAATTTTAAGTTTCCTAACCTAGAAAATTGGGTAAAGCCGAACCCTAACCCCCATTGATTTAAGTGTGTTGTTGTTTGATTTGATTTATTTTGGTTGCAATTCGTTTGAAGGAAACAACTGAGTTAACCGATTTACGCCGACGGAGAGGAAAAATCGGATCGGGATCAGGAGATTAACAGGAACAGTTAGTTCAATCTTCAAGAGGTAAGGGGGGCTTGCCATGATGGATTTTTCTCAATAACTATTTGCTTGTAGTGTGGTTTATATGATTTATATGTGGTTGTGATTATTTGTTTATGTGGCTTACGTTGTGTTGTTTATCTGAGTATCGGTGATTTATCTGTTTTTAATTGATTTAATTATCTGCAGTAGTATATTATGTTGCTATGATGCATGATCTGCCTGGTGATATAATTATGATGATATTGTTGGATGATGAATGTTGAATGTTGTTTGAGAGGCCTGACAGTGGTCAGTGCACAACCGATTAATCAGATAAAAGATTTAATAAGATGTGAAGATCATATTCAACGTTTTATGGGAAATGTTGGAATATAATAGTGGTAGAAAAATATTATTTTGAAAAATAATGAGTTTTTGAGAAATACTATTATTTTAAGGATTTATTAGTGTAAAAGAAATTTATGAGTCACGGTGAGAGCGTAACCGTGAAATTTTTTTAGTACTGCTAATTTTTACGCAAGAAATTCCTAAATATTATAAAAAGTTATTTTGTGAAATTAATATTCAAAAATATTTTATAAAAATAAAAATAATAAAATAATAATATAAAATGAAAAGTCAAAGTTTGACTTTAAAAATATTTTCTTGGAAAATGATAAATGATGGCAAGTTTTGAAATTATTTACGGTGAAAGTTTAGAAATAGCAGTACTTGTTTTGAGAAGAAGTTAATCTGAATTGATTTAATTTTTATAGTTGAAGTTTCAGTAAAAAGTTTTTGATGATTGGACGTTTTATAAACGAAATTCAAGTAGAAAAGATTTTCTGCAAATGAGTTTACTCAATGACGTATTTTCGGTAATTTGGATAAATTACGGAGATATTATTTTGGATATGTTTTCATAGACGAAAAACGACGTAAACGATGATGTGGAACTTAGTAACCGAGATGTCGGGTACTAATGTTCTTATGACGTTATCCTATTTTGGATTTGTTTTTCACAGACAAAAATGATGTAAATCGACGATATGGAACTTAGTAACCGAGACGTCGGGGTACTAGTGTTCTTATGATGTTATAGACTTGGTGTCTAGTAGGTAGACGGTGTGTCTACTTCACGACGTAATAAACGACGGTAAAAGATTTATGATGTTTTCTATTACCACGAACCCAATACTGATTGCAAGGTTTAGGGTTTCGTGACTGAGCACTCGGACTGCGTGTCCTGTGTTGTTAATGAAAGACTTTAAGACATTGAAAATTACATTGGTTGTAAGCTTTTGAGCTTTGGCAAAGGAAAGATTACACACGAAGAAAACGACGAGAACAAAATATTTTATATGCATGCATTGGCAGACGTGCCCACGATGTCCTATGTCGGATACCTTGATGACAGGGTATTTTGGCTACGAAGTTATGTCGGATACCTTGATGATAGGGTATTTTGGATACGAAGTTATGTCGGATACCTTGATGATAGGGTATTTTGTTTACGAAGTTATGTCGGATACCTTGATGACAGGGTATTTTGGCTATTTTGGCTACTTGATGACAGGGTATTTTGGCTCACGGTTATGTCGGATACCTTGATGACAGGGTATTTTGGCTACGAAGTATGTATGGTGCTTTGATAAAGTATTCCATTCCACGAAGTGCCTAATATATTTGGCTATTGAGCTTGATCAACTCATTTACGCGGTGTTGTGGGATCTCCGGAGATTAGGAAAAGTTAGATGATGTATTGAAGTGCTCATGCATAATTTTCCAACGTTGATGTTTGGGGTGTGAAACCCATTGATAAATTATATGCTATAGTAGGGATGCTTATGTTGTTATAACATGAAATTGTACTTGTGCCTTCTTTTGTGCGAGCATTTAGTTATTTTGTAAAATCCCTATATTGGTGTCTCACCCTTACAACACATCTCAGAGACGTACAAGGGGTATGATCCCTACACGAAGAAGAAGGCTGTCTAGTTGAAAGCGTGCTGTGCTGTTCCAGTTGGCGGTAGTGTCTGTTAGTTACGACCAGCTTAGGTCCTATTATGTTTTGAAGATAAAACTGATGTTGATTTAGGTATGAAAATATATGAGGCAATATAGTTGTAAGATTTATATACATTGTGTTGTTAAGTGTGATTTGATTAAGTTGTTATTGTTGTGAAGTTAAAAGAAAAAAAAATTTATCACCATATTTTGAAAATATGAACGTTGAGAAAACATTATTTTCCGAAAGTAACCAGCAAATAAAGTTTTATTTCCGCAAACGGGTAACCATGTGATGACCGGAGTTTAGGGTGTCACAAAGCCCATGTTCGTTTTGTTCCAAGTTATCTTTTGGGCCCATTATCTAAGCCCAAATAAAAAAAATTGTTTATATTATTAATCTGATTTGTTATTAAAATAAAATTACAATAATAATAATAATAATTCTAAAAAAATCAGAAGAGGGACATTTCTTCTTGCCTCCTGGTACCATTTCCCATCCTTGCTCTCTGTCCTCCCATTTCAAGTATGAAAAAGCTTTGTTTTCTTGGATTTCTTTTGTTTTCTTTTACTTTTTTCCATAAACATTGATGTACTATCCCTGCACATATAGCAGTCATACAAGGTAGTGGTGGGAGCACCACACCATGGCACCACGATCTGTCCAATTTTCGTCCTCCACCTCTCAGAAAATAACAGATTTTGTTTTTTTGTCATCCTATATAGACACATTACACTTCACTGTTAAAGGGGGGAAAATTCAGAGAGCATCAGGAAGAGATAGAATTTGAGAGTGAAAAGGAAAAGAGTGTAGAGGTTTTATTTCCCATTGAGAGTAGAGTTCCTTCATCTAATTCCCCTCCCTCTTTTCCACTCCTTCATCTCCATCAGCTTCCTTTGTTACTCATCTTCTCAAAAATAAATAAATAAATAAATCAGAATGCATAACCCACATACAAGATAGCAGGGATTGTAGAATCTGAAAAAAGTGGAGCCTTCATTGCCATTTCCAGCCGTCGTGTGATACTCCGCCGCTCACCGCACCACCACGAGCTCTGAAATGCCGCCGCCTCGTACCTGTCATGTTTCCACCTCTGAGAAGCCACCATTCCATGTCCTAGACTTCACCGTTGCCGCTCTCATCATCACCACGACACCACCATCACACGTCCCTTCCTCCTCTCTTCCGCCATGGCCACGCCACGTGCCGGCCTGCTCCGTAGCTCCGTCGTCGCTGCTCTGTTCCTTACTGTCACGAACAAGATCTGTAGCAAGTCCGTCATGAAGCATCTCCGTCGTTGTTGCTTCCACCATCTCCGCCACCTCCGCCATCGCGTTTGCTTCTCCGCCATCATTGTTACCGTCATTGTCGCTGTTCGAAACTGCCCGCCGTCCGCCATGTAGCCCATCTCGACCCAAACCAGATCCGCACAGAAACGTCACCGTTCTCGAGCCGTTGTCCCATCGCATCTCCGTCTAATGCCGCCCTCAAACCACCGAACGCACGCCTTCTCCGTCGCGCCTCTAACCCTTCTACGTCAAACTCCCTTCTTTTTTCTCTCTCTGCACATTGTGGGTAAACATGGAAGCTTCTTGATTTGTTTTCTTTTTCCCCTTATTTTTCTTTTTATTTCTTCTGCCCTTTTTATTGTTTGAATAGGCTATTGGGTTTTGATGATTTCTGAGGTTCTGTTGGGTTTGTTGGTTATATGGACCAAACTTGTTGCTGGTTGTTGTTATAAAATAAAAATAAAAATAAAAAATATCTTTTTAAAACAAAATATATATAAAATAAAAAGGGGAATTTTTTTTTGAATTCACGCAACAATCTACGACATTGATGTATGAATTTTCATACTCAAGTGTCGTACGAATTGTAAGGGTTTATCATATAGCATTGTTATCTTGGACCTTGTGCAGGAGTGAATTTATTTTTTTTTTAACAAAATCTCAAAATTACAAAGGAAATCAATTCTTTTTTTGTTTAGTAAAATTTTTAAGAAGAATTTATTTCTAAAAACAAAAAGGTTTTTTTTGAATTCACGCAACAATCTACGACATTGATGTATGAATTTTCATCCTCAAGTGTCGTACGAATCGTAAGGGTTTATCGTATAGCATTGTTATCTTGGACCCTGTGCAGGAGTGAATTTATTTTTTTAACAAAATCCCTTTTTTTTTCAAAATTACAAAGGAAAATCAATTCTTTTTTTGTTTAGTAAAATTTTTAAGAAGAATTAATTTCTAAAAATAAAAAGGGTTTTCTTGAATTCACGCAACGATCTGCAATGTTGATGTATTTTTTTTTTATCCTCAAGTGTCGTATGAATTGTAAGAGTTTATTGTATAACTTTGCTATCTTAGACCCTGTGCAAGAGTGAGTTCATTAGAAATTAAATCCTTTTTCTCAAAATTATTCTCAAAAATCAAATATTTAGCACAAATAAAATCAACCAACCAATCACCCCTTTTTCAAAAAGAACTACGTGGCTTTGAGTTTCCCATCGCACCCGGGAATACATAGGAGCAGAATCAATCATTCTGTCAAGCCAGAATTTAATTTTCTCTTTTATTGTGTTTATCTTTTAATTTAATTGAAAAAGTGGGGTAAAATAAATATTTTCAAAGGCTATTAAAATTATTTTGCGCAATTAACTTGAGGTACCGTTTTTAAACGGGCGATGTAGGGTGCTAACACCTTCCCTACTCGTAACCGACTCCCGGACTCAAATCTCTATCTTTTTTTTAGACCAGTTTTCCTTAAAATAAATTGTTTTTCCAATGTTTTTCCCAAATAAAATATTGGTGGCTACTCTTATGTTTTTTACCTATCTTTTCGCAGTGCTCGAACTGGACGGTCGCGACACACATTATAATAAAATATTATTACCATGTAAGCAAACCATCTTGACTTTAGAAAGGAGCAAAATCCCTTCAGAAAGGATCCACGGCAGCAGGGAGATCAAAAATGATAGAAATGTTTGTACGAAACATGTAAAAGATAGGAAAATGAAAGAGAGATGAAAAATGAAAGTAATGTTTAATGGTAGAAGACAAAGAACCTTGGACTTCAAGGAACTGGAATTCTCGTTGTATAAGTGTGCGTTTGTAACACCCCGATTTTTTTATACTTTCCAATAACTTTAAAGATATTTAATTATTGATATTTTATCCGAAACCTAGAAAATGATTTTGACCAAAACAAAATCATTTATGAACCATATCTAATAGAATGAAGTTCCAGTTAAATTTTTGGGTTGAAACTCAGACAAAAACCGGTATGTGTTTTCCCTGTCAGTAAGAATTTACTGATCAGAGAACCTAATTTTGACTCGTGAACGAAAAATCAATGACTTTTACTTTGATCCCAAGTGATAGGAGTTATTTCGAAATTTTTCGAAATAATTAGGGAAAGCGCGCATGGGAAATTTGAGACGGGTAAATAACAGAACAAGATGTAAAGCAGAAATGATAAAAGTTATTGATGAGACTCATGAAAATTGCTCCTAATCTAACCAAACAAAATATTAAAATATCAAACCCCCCCGCTTAAATACCCTGTACCCGACGCTACCCCCCCTACACTCTCAATATTTCTTTTCTTCTTCAACAAGTTGTCAGCTAGTTCAAAGTTCATTCAAGATCATCAACAAGTATTATCATCTTCCATCATTTCTTAAGGTAATCCATTCTTCCTCTTCACTTTGTGTTCATCATTTTATTCCTATTATCATGGTTAAGTTTGAAAACCCATTTTCTTTCCTTCATGTACTTGCATCATCATCTTGTTATAATGATCAAACTTGTTAGATATAGACCCATCTTATGATTCTTGTTGTCCTTGTTGTGGTTGTTGTGGTTGTTGTGGTTGAATCTAAAATGAAAAACCAAAACCCTCACTTCTATGATTGGGCCGAAACTGACCTTGAGGGAGGAGTGATAATTTTGCTTCATTTTTTTTTTCCAATTTTAACACTTGTTTTAAGCTCCCTAGGAGCTATATGATCAAGCTCTAAGAGCTTAGGTTCAACAAAAATTCCTAACCTTTTTTCCTCATAGAAGCCGAATTCTATTCCTAATAGGATAGAAGGAATTTTTCGAATTTTGACTTGTATTGTGATGATTCGTTACATAGATCCTGCTCTGTGAATTGTGACTTGCTTCAGTTTATTACAATTTCCGAATTTTGAAAATGGAAGTGTCATTCTTAGCTTTTGGATGTGACCTTCTGTCAAGTGTTGCTAAATGTGTTGGAAATTTCAAGGATGTGTTGGACTTTTACCTGGAATTTACAATTTCAAATGCCATTTGACATATTTATGTACTAGTAACTGTACTATAGATTCTTTATTATACTACAGGACAGCATTTAAATGTTATTAAAGAAGACAATTTTTTTACCATTGCCTGAAGTAATTCCGTTTTGTATTATCATTATTGATTATACTTTGGTTGATTGATTTTGAGAATCATGTATTTAATGTTGATAAATCTACTTACAATACATATACTTTAGTGAAACTGATTTTATGGAACCTGTGTATTCTGTAGACGTTGCCTTCCATAATAAATTAAAAATGAGTTGTTACCTTACACTTTGATAAATGCCAATATCCCATTAGTCAGGTATCGTTAAGAGAAACAATGGCCAATATGATTACTTAAGTTATGCTTTTCTAGCTTACTTTTAGGGCTTTGATTGTGCTTACAACTTTTGTTTTGAATTGACAGATGTTGAAATTCATCCTGAGATTCGTAAGCAATTTTGGGATCCTCAGCATTGGCCAAAACATATACTTGTTAGATATACAATGGTTGGTGTTATTTGATTTGTTACTAAATATATTCATATCCATATTTTAAATCACAATTCAAATAGTGAATCGAGAGGCAATTTTTTATTGTGAATCGTAAATTGCATCAAATTGTAAGATTCAAAGACATAATGAAAAACAACTTGAAATATATCATATTGATGATGTATAGTTGAATACCATGAACATAATGCTTAATGTATTATGTTTGAACCTGGAATTGACAAAACAACTTATCCACAAGTCTCAAAACAAAATCATAAGTCGTAACTGAATATTACCAGCAACTCAGATATAAGCTAATGAATAAAAAAGCTCAAAACTCATTTGTAATTGAGTTCAAACTAATTATCCTCCTATTCATCAAGACTAATTTCATCAATGATCGATAACAGTATATCACTATTATTTTTTTCGTCATCTAGAATAACTAATCACGGATACTCTTCCTCTTGAGTATAACTACCATTATCTCTAATGTCTTGTGCAACATTATCTTGTATGCGATTGCCATTTCCTTTATCATTCTTGTTAGCAATGTTATCTTGAATCTGGGTGCCTTTTCCTTTATCATTTTTGTTGGCATTAAAATTTTGTGGGCCTAAAAATATACATGTGTGTGTGTGTCTATATATATATATATATATATATATATATATATATATATATATATATATATATATTATAGAAGATAAATGAGTAAAAAGATAATTAAGCATTGGAATGAATAGTAAAATGTTTTGGATCAATTGTTGACGGATTATAAACTTTCTAATTGCTTATTAGCATGTTTGAAAGATATGCTTTAGTCATTTAGCTTCTTAAATATTATAGATTTGAACAAAAAAACAATTACTGAATATGCATTCTGAAATATTTCAGGAAGGAGCATTCAGAGATAGATGTAACTTCAGGTTTTGTTGTTCTGTTTGGTTTAGGTAAATAAATATCTTTTTGGCTATTCTGTTTTTGTAAGTTGTATTGTATAGATATCTTAAATAAAGACAATTTCTTGTCAGCTTACGTTACATATCAGTATTTTGTTATTGCAATATTAATGTGTCCGGCAAGTTCGGGCAACTTGAAATTACATGCCCTTTTGATCTAACTCAACCCATACATGGCAGGTTGGTTTGGGTTCGTGAGTTGGATTGAATTTAAAAATACTCAACCTGTAGAGAATGGATTGGGTTGTGGGTTAGAACTTTGCTAACCCTAGAACATTTCTAACCCACACAGCCCAACCCAACCCCCAGTTTTTTAATAAAAAGGGAATTAATGCAGACATCAGTTTTCCCTTCCCCCTTTCATTTACAATTTTTTTAGCAATCGATATGCTACCTGTGATGAAAATGACTTCAATTGGGGTTCTTGACTTTAGGTTATGATTTTTGGGACTTATTATGTTAAGTTTGAGAGTTGAGACCTATGTTTTTTATAGACTTATGATACTTAGGTCTATAGTTTAACTGACTAATCCATTGACGAGGGAGTATTTTGGTACCCCAACCCATCCCATCATTTTCCTATGTTTGGTAAGCATGAACATGAATGTACTTGGCTGCAACACAACCTTGCTTTACTACTACTAGGGTTTGATAAATTTTGTAAATTAGCCTACTTGTATTTTTCTAAGAAAGTGCATTTAAATGTATCCAGGGCTCATGTTGTCTGTCATCCTCTCAATCTACATATTACAATCATCACGAGACAAATTGGAAAGGTGCTTTATTTTTGGTTTGAACTTCTAAAAAAAGTTCTTTTTCGTTTCTTTGTCCATGGCCTTAATTTTGATTCTCATGGAATCCCAGATTTGTAAGGGAGACGGTTGTTGATAGCAACATTCCTGGTGGAGTAGTAGCAAAGGTTGAATGATGGATCCCTGATGTCATTAATACGATATGTACATTGTAATATTGTATAAATGAGTCAACAAATGTTATAAAAAAAATAAAATAAAATGAGTCAACAAAATCAGTTGAGGGAGAGTTCTTGCATTCATCGTTCCTCTTATTGAGGAAGAATGTGACTGCGAATTGGAGTAGATTAATTTTATTCAAGACAGCAGTTGTTGAAATGAATAGCAGTAAAAGTCGAGATTGGGTGTAGTACAACACAAAAAGGGAGGTTGGATTTGTAGCAGAATATCATGTTAATGTCTAGGAGAGGGATGGAAAGCCTATACATGAACAATCTTGGATTAATCCTGTCAACTGAGAAAAGATCCCTTTCCTGTAGATGAAATTTAAGAACGATCTTCACTTTTTCTTAAATAAGAAAAAGATTTATTTTTGTATTGTTGTTCGGACCTTGGGTTTAGTTGGATCAAATGGTTATTTTGGAATGTTATTCATACGATTCTTGTAGGAAAGTTAATCTATCACTCTTGTAAAAGAAACACTGCATAAAAGTGAGTCACTTGCGAATAGGGATGGAAGGATATGGTTTGGGTAGGGTATTAAACTACCCATCTTCGGAGGCTCTTAGGCCTGAAAAAATTTATGTTCAAATGGAAGGAGAGGCCTTACCATTCCAATGGTGGAATGGATGATAGAAGAAAAGAAATCTGCGAAGTTGCGCCCAAGAGGAAGAGAGGAGCTACGGAGCTGTACCGGCGAGAGGAGTCTTTGACTCTCAAGAAATGCATCTGGAACAAAAGAAAAAGAATACAAGCAACAACAACTAATTATAGAGGATAGAAGTTTGAATTTAAAGACAAACATAACCCTAATAACCCTAAAAATTTCAAATTTGAGAGGGAAAAATTGAGAGCCAAAACAAACCTCATGATACATGGGAACGAACGAAAATCGCGCTTTGAAGAAACCCTCTTCCTTTCTCTTCCATCCCTCACAAAAGCCATCTTCCTTTCTCTTCCATCTCTCACAAAAACCCTCTTGGTCTTCATTCGTTGTCTGGCGCGAAAATCCTATTGTATGAAATCCCAGCTTGCAGCAAGCTTAGGGGAATTTGGTTGGAGCATCATTAAGTGTTGTATTATGTAACATGAATGTACTGTGATGATCATACACGTATGTAGGGTGACCATATGTGTGAATACCAACAGTCATATTTATATAGCCTTCTCCTGATATAGCTTACAGCTTTGATCCCTTTTCCTCCACATTGTTTATATGTAATTTAGAATTTAGAACGTTGCTGGACATTGTATATCTATTTCCTCCCATTTCTTTCCTATTTTTGTATGGAACTCATACAATGTCAAGGTTCTCAATGGATGTTTTCTTCATATTTCAACTTGGCCTTTTTAAAACTTCATAGGCATTTTATTTCCCCTTTTGCTTAGTGTACTTTTATTAGTCAATAAGGTGTTTAACGAAGGATGAGACAATGAATGCAGCAAAATGGAATGCGGCAATAAGCGGCTGCTACACGATTTCATGCTTACTCCATATGATGGCCTTTATCTCACTCTTATTGGTGACAATAACATTTTGGGAATATTATGGGTGATGGATATTTAGAATGTAATGTGTTTATATACTATTAGGATACGAGGGAGTCATAAGGTGTTAAAGGTGGTTGGGGTAGTGGAGTTAAGGAGTGGAGTGATAAGGAGGTTGAGGGTTCAAACTCCACCAATTAACAAAAATACTAACATTAACATACTAATATTTGCCTATGTAAAAAAAAACCTATTAGAATATGTGCTTTCCAATATTTCAACTGTGCTGGTTAAATTTTCCATTTATACTTTTTTTGGTGCTCTATTTTCATTTATACTAATATTTGTTTTGTTTATGGGGCCTTAATATCTGTAAGGACATTTGTTGTTTGGACTGAGTCATGCATTGCTATTAAAATCATCTTTTAGTGTTATAAAAGATGCCTAAAATCTGCTATATATATCCACTATTTTTAAATGGTTTTGGAGTTGATAAGTGGACAATTTGATTATTGTTAAAGTTTCAAACCACTTTTTCAACATAACTTACATAATACTTTAAATTTTTTTTTTGTTTCCAATAAGGGGCTTAAGGCCAAATGATATAAATGTTTAATCATTTTCCATTGTCGGAGAATTTGCTATTATTATTATTATTATTATTATTATTATTATTATTATTATTATTATTATTATTATTATTATTATTATTATTATTATTATTATTATTATTATTATTATTATTATTCCTCTATGAGAGTAGATAAAGTCTATCTTTATGATTTCTTCTTCATATATCTAATCTTCAATTTTTGAAAACCATTTCTTGATCCATCCTTCTTTCTCTTTTTTCATTTCCCTCTCCATTCTAATATCAATTCCTCAAAATTATTTCATTCTTCCTCAATATATTTCCATGCTAATTATAAATTATTTGCTCATGTTGAGTAAGTTTTCCCCTATCAAATGACAAGTAATATTTTTCTTTTTAGTAACCATTAAATATGTTTTTTTAACAGATAATTTAAATGCATGGATACATTACAATAGTATATTAAAAGACTATAAATTTTATATTAAAATATTTATATTAATATGTCATTTCTATTAAAATGTCCATCCACAATAATTTAGACCTTTCATGTCAATTGTTCAATCTCCTTATAACATATTTTTGCTCTATATATGAGTTAATAGATTTTCATAGAAATATTAATATGCTTTCATGTAAAACGTTCATATATATGTGTGGTATATATTTACTCTTTAGTTATCATGTTTTATTCATATATATTTTTATGACTTAGACATCAATGTGCTTTTGTGTAAAAAAATTATTCCAGTGTGACGTAAATATATATCTCTATATGTTAACACATATATTCACAGAAATTTTTCATTCCCGTGTGATGTAAAATGTAATTTATACATGATTGATATATTTTTACTCTTAGGTTATCATTTTTTATTATTTATATGACTTACGTAGTAACGTGCTTTCATGTAAAATTTCCATTCCTGTGTGATGTAGGTATTTACCTCAAAATCTTAATACATTTTCATGAAATTTACCTATAAATTATTAATAACTTAAATTTTTAAGTTTGGTGATTTCTATATTAAAGAATTTATATTAAAATATTATTTAAAAATATAAATTTTATATTGAAAATTTATATTAATAATAATAATTTATATGAAAATGTTTATCGAACCTTTTGCGAACCTCCTTAGAGAAATCTTTTATTGAGTTATATTATGTTCGCGAAGAGATTGTATTTAAATGTAATGGAGCAATGAGGGAGTGGGTCACCATGAGAGAGTTTGATAAAGGGAGAAACAGAGAGAGAGTGTGGGTCGCGAGGAGAAATAATGGAAAAAATATATGAGAGGATCCAAGACAATGGCATCATAACAGAGTGTATGGAAGAGCTTCAGACTTGGAATTTGTTGTGACAACTACGTTCTTGTTTACTAACTTTCCAGAGAACTTCAATGATAGGGTTTTTAGCAAGTATGAGAAGGGTGAAAGATGTTTATATCCCTTCCAGGGAGAGTAAACAAGGCTACAAATTTGGTTTTGTTAGGCTTGCAGATGTTCAACATACTAGAAATAACAAACGTTGGATAGTAACCAAAAGTTGAGAGTTAATACTCCTAGGTTCCTAAGAGGCCAGCAGAAGCAAGCGGCAAGGAGTCATCAAGGTTACTTTGATCCAAATAATGGGAAACATGAGATTATTGGACAACTGTAGTCCATTATGTTTTCTTCTGTTTTAAACCGAATTGACCATGAAATGGAATTTCTTTATGGTTCTGGCCACTCCTTACTTCATGAAAATAGCTCTTCCAAGTTCCAATCTTGATTTAGTTATATCAACTTATTATACATGTCAAACATATACAAATCTTTTCCTTGAAACCCAATTGAACCTTGACATTTTAATTAAAAAATCATCACTTACCTTGAGTTTAAGCACTTTAAACTGACTAAACAAATATTACATGAATGAACCCGATCTGACAAAAGAGTATGATAATAACAATCTAATTTTATGGTGTGGAGGCGACCTTCTTGATGAACCGGCAATGCTAGATATTCTTTTTCTTACGGATTCTGGTAGGAACACCATGACACACTATAGATGCTCCTGTGAGGTAAGGATACCGAGGATTTGAAACTTCACGGGCGTGACTCATGATAGCCCCAACTGTGTGTCTTTGGCAACAGTTGTTGTTAGGTCCATACTCTTCTAAGTCGCATTGCGAGCATTCCTTTGATCTTTCTTCCATCATCTCATCAAACATAGCCTTACAAAATAGAATCAGTTTCCACAGATGGCCAACGATGGCTGGAGAACCAGCCATCAGATATGACATGTGGATACCATTCGGTGCATAGATCCCTTGTAAGGTTAAGGAACCACTACGGCATCCCATCAGAACTGCAGCAGCACATTTCTTTAGTTTCAGAATCTCGCTTCTGGAAATGTACCGTTCTCCTGTGAAGAGAAGACACATTCAATCACCCTTATAAATAAATATAAATATAAATGTATAATATATAGTAGGACCCACGGGGAATGACAAATATATATATCATATTAGTGGTAATATCTAGTGAGAGGGCTCTTCTTCTATGAGAGTGAAATGGATGAATTTTGGCCATACAACCATACATGGATAATCAAGATTGAAAGTTATTTAATGGTTATATCACCACTTAAAAAAGTCACGTGACTTTATGTTTTAATCTTAACCATTCAAAGTTTAATCTAATGACTATGATTCACCCCTCTTACTCTCACATAAGAAGAGTATTCTCACTTTATATGTCCTCATATTATATACATATTTCCCCCAAGCTTTACCACTTC
The DNA here is from genome assembly GCA_030762895.1 of Sophora flavescens. NCBI lineage: Eukaryota > Viridiplantae > Streptophyta > Magnoliopsida > Fabales > Fabaceae > Sophora > Sophora flavescens. Next base: position 182,644,534 of record CM061064.1, read on the forward strand.
CATGCCCATCATACAGAAAAAGGTCATTACTTCCCAATGCGGCTACCAATTCTTTGGCGGTGGGTGCAGAACCTGCCTCTCCCTGTAACAAGATGAAGAAAAAAGACATTAATATTTACTAGCCTTGTAGATAAAACAATTAGCAGGAATACACAAATATCTATTGTAACATTTCTTCCCTTGTTTTATTATCAAATTCAAACAGATAAAATACCTCCAAGTTTTTAACTTTTGAAATAAGGCTGAAGCCCAAGTTGTACTGTAGGGAGACTCGTATCTGGATTTAGTAAATAATAAGCATCCTGAGGATCTATAGTTGAAAAGGGCACTAAATTCCTCCGCACTTGCTTCTTATGGTTGATGCCTTTATCAAGAACAGCAAGGATGCAGCTAAGTGAAGGCATGCGATATACCTCCTAGTTCCTTAGGATGGGCAAACTTTCCCAAGGGAGCATCTGTTGCAGCAGTATAGCTTGTTATTGAAGTTGGTATGAATGAATAAACCAAATACATATTAGACAGACTATGTGTTAAACCAAAAATATACAAATACAATCTGTTAAATAATGTTACTTCGAATGTCAATTATAGATCTAGAGCACATGTACATTGATTAATGATATGAAAGAAATAAAAACCAATGCTCATTTTTACACTGAATGCGAAGTAGAAGCTAAACGATGTATTTCCAAACAGTACAACTTAATGATTAATAATATTTCATAACTACATAAAATGTAAACAAGCCAGAAACAATTCACTTACCGCCACCTCATAATCCAACACAAGTATTATAGGCTCTCTTTTTACAGAACCCTCCACTTCCAACATATTTAATGCCTCATTAAATTGTCAAACCTCAACCTCAGATGGCTCTCGGGATTCATTGGCTGCTTTTAAGAGTATCCCACTCATTCCTTTATCACAGTGGCCTACTTTAGCAATGTAGCAGTCTTTGTTTATGCATAGATCTGAAAACAATGTTTCTCTTTCATAATATTTGGAGGCTCCAAGAATAATCTTAAGAAGGTCCTCATTAACATCCAATTTCAATGTAGATATTAGATTGTTAAGCACTGAGTCAAAATTTTTGCAATTCACCCATTCTCCAAGAAGCAGCCATTTCCATGAACCAAGCCACCGATCTTCAAGGCTCCTGTTAAGGTATAATGATTATATAATGGGAGATAACAATTAGTTTCTAAAAATTTTAGACTATTTTCTTCTTCCATGTCAATGATGCTACTGTAAATATTACTGTTTTAAATTTTAAGCTCCTCAATAAAAATTAGATAGAGTGTCATCACATTGAGTCTGTTCAACCACAAATGATGCAAAATACGCAGGATATATTCTATAATAAAAGTTTTGTGCAAATTAACTTATTAGTCAAATAAAGGTAGAGCACCTCAGGAAATTTTTAAGATGCCCTTCAAGGTTATCTCTCAGGTTATGCCATAACTGTGGATTCTGTTCTGTAACTTCAAGCATATTTTGCATAACGACGCTCGACGACATTGAGTTCCGTTTAAAAATTGTTTCGAAGGCTGGAGCTATGTGATCAACCACTGTAAAATGCCATGGGCAATGCTGGTCTCCAATAATTTCCTTACACTTATCATAAGTGTCTGAAAAAGTACTCATATCACCCTCATATGAAGAAGCAGGTGATGAAAAGTTATAAATTAACGTGTATCATAAGGTTAATACTTATATGTTGTATGCATGTTGCAAAATAGAATCCAGTGGTAATAACATTACCACCGGTTCCATTTTAAAACTAAGTCGTGATACTAGCATCCATGCTTCAACAACACTCCCACAAGACAACAATTCTTGTAGTAAACTATTATAGTCATCATCAAGCAAACTAATACCGATGATTGTTGTGGATGGAAGATCATCCAAAACAATTTTCACGTGTTCTTCGAGGCCTTTAATGTCCTTAGGAAGCCTACAACAGGAAGCAACATAGACAATGAGAGCATTGCTTCAGGCTGTATATGAATTGGTTATTTTCTTTATAATGCAATAAGAAGAACTGTTACCTGAGTAGTCTGATGCGAGAAGATCTACTATCATTTGGACCATAAAATTGAACTTATGTTATTAATATTTAATGGGATGTGCTTGTCATATACCACAAACATAGCATACGACATTGAACAAGAAGCAATAAATCTTTACGTGCATTTGAGTTACTAGAAAGCATATATAAAAGTACTTATTCCATGTTTGATTTTAAAAGTAATTGTGGAATAGAATAAAACAAAAGATGTACACTGGGGGGCAACTTCTTGTCCATGTAAATAGAAATATTAATAATTGTTACTGAAAATACCAGGGGCAATTTTTTGTCCATGCACACCACCGTCCAAAAGTCAAGAATACCTAGCAATTTGGCCAAGCACCATCAACACCAATAAAGAACAACCAGCAAGCCTAGTTAAGCTCCTACAAAGCACATCCTCTCACTCCTCAAAACTACTTGTGGAAAGACTCAACTACTTGTAAAGTGTTGTTCTACTTGTGTTATCCCTTAGGTCTTTAAAGTGCATAAAGTGCATCCTTATATATCATTATGCTAATACTGACAATCAACGATAAGGTACGCTGAGTGTATATGGTCAAGATCCATAAGACCTACAATATTTTGTATGTCATATGCTCGTTTTCAAAACTTAGCATCATTAATGGGTGTGTATTGTGTTAGGGTTTCTAGAGAGGTTTATGAAAGGTTCTAGAGGAGAAAGTGGTTCGGATTGCTTATACTTAGGAATCAAATGTGTATGAACGATTCACGACTCACATAAAAACACAAGATGGGGTTATCTATGAGCACTTATCTTTTTTATTTTGATTCTAGATGTGCTAGTTGAACATGTCCAAGAGGCAATGCCCCCCCAGTGCATACTTTCTGCGGATGATATAGTCTTATTAGGTAGATGAGAGAAGAAATAAATAGAAAGTTAGAGACATAAAGGAAATCCTTGGAGGCACATCACTTTTGCTCAAGTAGAAATAAAACTTGTTGAATGGTGTCTCAAAATCAGTTGCAAAGCCTTTCGAAGCATTCGGTTTTTTGTTAAAAGTTAGTTATGCAGTTACAACTAACTTGGTGCAGCAAGCTAATGGAGCACGTGCAGGGGCCTTGGTGATTTGATCACTTGTACTTATCAGCTTAGGCATTAGGCTAATGGTAATGTAATGTGAAATAGAATCATTCATGTAATTATCGGAACTTGTCAGCCAAAGAAATAGAGTGGTGAAAGGTTTGGGATATTCTTGTTCTGTTTCTCAACAATGTATAGCAAGGGGCCAGGGTTTTGTCTATTTGCACTAGCTTGATCTTGTACTTAGTTTTCTTTCATAGTGGATATCTTTGCTCCCTCCCCGTGAAGGTAATCCCCACCGACCGAACCATGTTAATTGTTGGTGTTCAATCTTCGTCCTTAATCTCTCTTTAATCTCTCTTTAATTGTTCAATCTCTCTTTAATGTATCTAGCTGATTAAAAAATTAAGTGTATTCTAAAAAATCAACGATTTTATACAATATTCAGGTGCTTTCCTTTTATCACAATATGATCCACTAATTATCCGTCAGTAACTATCAATTCTGCACTTTCTCGATAAACTACATATTGCACTTAAATCATTTTCCAAGTCATAATATGTGGAAATAAAATGTCAGAGACAATCAATAGTGAACATGCAGGAAAAGTGATAAAAATAAAGAACATTCCATAAAATATCTCAACAATTTCAAGGGAAAGACATTTATAACTAAAACCTCATTATTACAATCTAGAGGATACTCCTTGTTAAGCAAGCACATTTATTTGAAAACCCAAACAATTTCAGAAAACACGTCATAAAGTACTGTATACATTGTCAATTTGTTAGTCACAACTATACATTATGGCTTAACCAAGAGATGAGCTAACAACAAAGCATGTTTTGGAGGTCAATGTCTGCCTATAAATATGTTTTCCCCAAAAAAGAAAGCAAGCATCGATGTATGAAAGATACTAGTTAGCACTTGTAGAATGGTAACACTTCAAAGAAAACCAACATATGTCATGGAATAACTCTGCCCGCTAAATAGCAAACACATCCTCCGGGATCTCCTTTACAACCAAATGGCGAAAGTGATGTAGAGGAATAGATGAAAATGTTTGGTGGAACGGGTTTCTGGCAACCAGAACTGAAATGCTTCTTCGAAGACTTTTATGTGCTTCATCCATTTGATCAAGATTTTCAAAACATTTCACTGTGAATGAACAATCATATTAGTAAAAGAAATAAGCAAACAACTCTACCATAAATAAATCAAGGTTCAAACCTCAAAAAGGAGGGAAAATTTCTCAATTCTATAATATAAAGCAAGTTACATGCCAACTTGTGTGCACTTCCACATTCCTAAAAGTCTGCAATTACATGAATGCAAATATCACCCGATTTTATTGGCAAGCTAGGTATGAATCAACTTTTAATCTAGTTAAGTTATAGTTTATGCTTGGAAATTACTCTGCCTATAATCAATCAATTCACAATGATTGTTGCTACTCAACCTTACCCATACAAAGAATTATAACCCCTATAAACACAATAATAATAATTAACCCAATACCCTGTTGTTCAGGGTAATAAGGCATCAGAATAATAATGATGGTGCGGACCCCATATTTCAATTGATACAAAGAAAACATTCATCAAGCTCTTAGTAACTTCTCTAACAATCAACACTAGATTCCACTAATGTTGCTCCCTATGTTGCAGACACAGTAACTTCTCAAATTTTGATTTGAAAATACTTCAAAAATATTACAGAACATGAACATGCTAGATGTTTTTTCCCCCTTGATATCATGTATAATTGTCACAGTCATAAGCATTGTCATTTTCACAAAAAGTAACACTACTCCCAACATGGTAAAAAGAATAAGGTTGACCATTAAGAGTCTAAGACCACCTAATAATTAAATCTAGGAATAACAATCCAAATAAAGGGCCTTTGTTTGATTACCTTTGTATACGGGTTAGAGTATTCCTAGTACTCTATTCAATATATCTTTTGTTTATCAAAAACAAAAAAACAATTCAAATAAAGGGATGTAATGAAGAAATAGCATCAAGAAATACACTGTAAATTAAACCAACACCCAGACTTTGAAGTATACAACAGAAATTAATAGTCAATAATTTAAACAGAAGATGTTATCCCAATATTATTTTCAGGTCAACATTCCCAAGAATAAAACTCATCCTTTCAAACAATTCTTCCAATACACATTTTACTCCGGATTAACTTTGTAACTCTACAACAATCTTCCAAACATGCACATACTCACATTCCATGCATGAATCATATTATCCTTTCATCTTATCACAACATGATCTATTTAAGGATTGGTAGGGAAGGCATTACTCATGATTTATTAATGTGAAATGTTTGCATTTACACAAGTAAAAGGCAGAAAATATGAAATGCCGCTCATACCTAATCGGCTGAGTAACTTCATCGAAAGTTTCCTTCGAACAAACTCCCATTTAAGAGCAATAAAATCATCTAGTGACCAAGATTTCACAACTTCGGATGAATGACAGAACCTACTCCAAGATTGTCCACATGTTCCTATCTGATAATATCGTAGGTGACAATAGACAACACAAGGTAGGATGATCATTCTCATCTCTCTCAATCTCATTCATGTCCTTAACATGTTTACAATGAATCTGTATGCATACCATATGATATAAAATCAGTAGGAAAAAGTAAACTTAAACATGAACATGCTGAATATTATATAGTAAATGCTTTGTAATGCTACCTTCACCCAGGTCTTCACAACAAGTTCGGGAGCTGGAAGATTCTTTGAACGATCATTAACGGTGGACCATATATCCTATACAAATCATCCCATTATAGCAACCCCTGTTCATGTCCACTTAGATCACAAAAATACCAAACACCAAAGCTATTAACAACGTAACCTAAACAAAGCTATTCACAAGTCACAGCAGAATAACCTTTCGTTACTCACACCCTGCTACACCATATAAGGCTAGTTGAAACACTGATGTCATCTCTGCATAACCTCACTGTATGCTAAAACAATAGGCCAATGCTTAAAACAGGGGGAAAAAAAGCCTTGTAGAAATGTTCCTCGCCAAATGCCTAAACCAGAATTCGTTTGCCACCTAACCAAACCCAAATATTTAACTACAGAATTTGAGATAAAACAGCACAAAGACCAGTCAGTGCACCTCAATTCTGTTACAAGCAAAATGAACTAAGCAGTAGATTTGATGCACTCCACAGGTGCCGAATACCATTCAAAAAAGAAATAACCTTATTTCTGTTTCAAGCAAAAATTAGGCGACTGTATCTTTTTAATTTCTTGGCGAACACCAACACCCCTGCCTCAAGATTATCTATGCATACATCATTAATATTTCCTGGCACAAGACCCATTTTCTCCCCCACCACCTACAGCTGCTAAACTGGGTGACTGAAAATAATAGTGTACAAGAGCATGTCCACATATATGACAATTGACAATAGTGAATAGCGAACATTTAATCAAATAGAAAGATATATATAGGCCAACATGCAAAACTCCGCTTAACCAAAATAATTTGGATATACCTTGGTTTAGAAAGAATAAGTTGACAAAGTACATGAAACATGTCTTCAGCAGTGGAAAGCATAGTCACAGCAGAAACATCATTCTTTTTAGGTACAAACTGTTTCCATTTGAATGGTGTAGCAATCGTACAACACAAATAATAATGCATCTATGTAAGAAGCCACCCAATCAGAAGCTGACAAATTGCATGAATGACTAAACACAGATGCTTTCATCAGTATTTTCTCATAATATTTGTCAAATGTTTCAAGAATGGGTTCAGGCGATTCTTGTTCGATCAAAGAACCAACCCAACAACATAAAGCCTTAGTATTGAATCAATGATTGTCAAAACCTGCCAAATTACTTCAGTCAAAGTGGGATACAAAATGGATAATATAGCTGCATAAATAAAAAGTACAAACAAGAAAGCCTTGATGAAAATAATTAATACCTCTTTATATTGTTGTGTTATTTCTGTGAGGAATGTTACAAATTCATGACCAACATCGGTATCCTTACATATATCGACATAATGACTTACAACTTTGACAAACTCTATTCCAAAAGCTTTGTCTGTATCCTGAAAGGTATCAATATACTTGATGAATATAAGATTGAAACACTCCAGCAAGAAAATACCAACAGTATTATTTATGTGGAAAACAAACTAAACTGTTAACTGAATAACAGTCTCACACGAAAATAGTATATATATTACCTTGTCCTGAGGCAGAGGTGCAATGGTCGTCAGTCTGCTCCTGACATACTTGTAATTTCCCAGTTTGAAAACTGAGGAGCATATAGTAGTTGCACTCTGCATTTAAAATTTTACGAGGATGACTATATGAGGATGGTCAGTGAAATATTACATATCCAAAAGTTAAGAGGTTACATTATAAACTTCAATGCCTTCAATGCCATGTTTCATTTTTTCCTTCAAAGCCCCACAGATGAAACTATTCTTCAAATCAGTATCGTGATTGATGTATTCTCCCACAAATCACTTGCAAACTTGAGTACCTCATCTACTAAGGCCAGGTGTGCCCTCCTGTTATTGTGGCACCTGAACCTGAATAATATGTATAAGTAGGAATTAACATAGTCCATAGCCAAAAAGAAAAAAGAAATTAACAATGAAAAGTGAACTACCTGATCCAATCGGTTGCTCCACTCCACCAATCATTCAAACATCTAAGTTGTTAATTAGTGCTCTTTGGTGCAATCTTGAACAACATCACATAGATATATATGACATGGTAACACACCTCCTCGGGAGGCGTAAGTGGTGTCAGCCTCATAAGCAAAGCTCTCCCCTAGGTTTCGATCTCCTCGACATGCCCGTGAGCCTCTAAGCACCTCATGAAAGAAACTCGCGGTGGCAACCAGTACTTGACAAATTTAGAAGTCTGATGAAGCGCCTTGTCTACGTAATCCAAGCAAACCCGATACACTTTGAACAATTCGGCAACCTTGTCGGGGTTGTTGAACTCTGCAGGCTTAGTGAGACGTTGGTCGAGAATGATAAAGGAATTATTGAAGAAGTCCTTAAAACGAGCATAGAGATTTTTTTGTTGGCATTCTTGCGTGTGAACGGTTTATGGTTCTTTAAGTATTCTTTGAACATGTCTCCGATGCCTGTGAGGTCTCGAGAGTCGAGCTTCACGAGGAGATCCTTTTGAGGGGAGTTAGTTGCTCACTTGAACTCATGGGGATTTATTGATTTCTTGACCTACAAGCAAGAGGAGACAAGTTAGTTAAAATAGTCATAATGATTACATAATTATTATTACAAGTTAATTGGTGTTAAAAGTGTCGCACATTTGTTGAAGTTTCTAGATTAGCCTATGAAAGAATTAGATTTTTTATTTTGAAAAATCAAAAATAAAAAATTGTATAGAAAGAGTACATATTGTACTCAAAGTAATACAATACTACCAGTTTGGGTAGCAAGCGCTGGTTACACATTGTATATCAACTATCCATGACTTTCCCATAAATATAGCAGAACCACTACTCCTTACTTATAACAGACCTACACCTCCAGGTAATATACTTGGACTAATTACAAAAAATATGGCAATACAAACATCAGCCCTACTAAGCATCCTACTGCATCTGTATCTAAACCAAAAAAAATTTGATCATCCACAAGTGTAATTGCAATACATGTAGAATAATCCAGAAAATAGAACTGCCTCTTGAATGGCGGTGTAATGCATATGTAAATAGGTGTTAATGCTACAATGCAGAGCATAGAAATCAATTAGAAGGTAAAAAGCCTTGTAGCCTCGTGTAGCCATTGCTCCTACTTTGGCAATTAATAAACAGAGTCCTTCCATACTAAGCCAAGTTCCAGTAACACAACAATCAGCTAACTATTTTTTTTCCTAAAAAAAATACTCAGTTGGGAAACGTGCTAGTGGCAAGTCAGTTATTAAGCTATCCTGCTATATATAAAAGCAGTGGCGGACGTTGACCAAAATTTTGGGGAGCCACAAGTTATTAATTAAATAATATAATTAAAATTTATATGATGTACCCAAAAAAAAATTTTATGAGGATGCTTTTTAGAGTCACGTTCTAAGGAACTAATATCAAATTTATTAATCGTGATTTTTTGAATCTTGAAAGGTTACTTGTCTAGTTGAACTAAACATCAAGGATTGATTTTTAATCAATGCAGTCTTGTAGGATTGATTTTCGTTTTTTTTCAAGAAATCAATTTCACTCTTATATGAAATTTGAATTTCTTTTTTTCTTCAATTTATGATTTAGTTGATTTTTAAATTTATAATCTTTCTTTTTTTTTTGTAATTTTAATCTTTCTATTACCCGTGCGATGCACGTGATATTAATGTCTTTTTTGAATTTTGTTTGTATTTTATATTTTAAAATTCTACATATTTGTTTGCTTAAATGAATAATAACTTAATGTATTATTTATATTTGTAGTAGGAATGTTTAATTGGATGTTTACATGAATTAAATAAATTTTTTGGGCTAAAAAGGAAAACCTTTTGTGCATATACACTTTTAAATTAAAACTTGGTCTGTCAAATCCCTATAATAACAAATGAGAGCTTTTAAGAGAAAGATTTAACGTTAAACAACCTAGAAATATAACAATTTAGTGGTAACTTAAGCTTACGTAATTTAAATCTTAATAGACTTTTATATAAACAACATTTGTAAGAGCATTTGATTATTGTCCTTCATGATGACCCGTGCGTATTTTCAATTCACTATAGAATGTAATCCTTTATAATAATTGATTTAATATATGTATTTTAAATAATCTACTAATTTAAATAAGCATTGATAATTTAGGAAGTTTTTCTTTTATAAAATCAATCATAAAAATAAGTAATATCATATTTAAAATAATTTTACAAATATTTTATCCTAATATTTTATATATGTAACTAAAGCTTGTATGCTGTAAAAAAAATTAAATTAAAGCTTGTATACTTTTAAAAAGAAATTTTTAGGATTAATATAAAATAATTTCTATAATAATTTATTAAATTATTTATTTGAATATAAAATCAGGATAGTGAGTATTTTAAATGAATTTAAAATCTGAACAATAGCTTTTAAAAGATAATCATATAGTTTTGAGTCTTTTTTATTTTTTATTTTTTGACTGGTAATAGATTTGTGTCTATGATGAACAATTTTCTACTTAAAATCGATCATATCTTAATAATTGATTAAATAATTTATTAGTTTAAATAGACATTGGTAACTTAAAAAGTTATTTCTTTAAATTTGTTGTTTAAATAATTTATTATTTGAAACTAACCTAAATGCATATTATGTTTGACGTTACCCCCATAATCCATCACCCTATTAAGTTTGGCTTAAATAACAGTTTGGCTTAAATAACAGAAATCGACATATTAGAAATGAATGGTTGCATTGTATGGAGAAAAGGAATTTGACAGCCAAACCAAAGCCAATTTGGACCTATTAATAAAAAGATTAAAGTAGCATATACTAAACTCCCAAATGGGTTCTTCATATCAGAATGAGAAAACAAAGTTATATAGGAAAAAATAAGCAAGAACGACCCAGAATTTATATATTTACATGTAATATAATACTTTATTAAGATTTAAAATACAGAGATGAAAATATAGAAAAGATTAATTATACCATAAAATATGAAGGAAAAAAAAACTTGCCTTCAATTGAAAGTCACAAGTGATAGCTGCAACAGATGAGAAGAACAAATGAGTAAAGTGTATATAAAACGTGAGAACAAAATAGAATAAGAGAATATGAAAACGATAAGAGAGAGGAGTCATACCAAAGAAATAAGAGTTGATGAGTTGTGAGAGAAAGAGAAAAGAAGGGCTAGGAGATTAATATAATTGAAAATAGAATTAAATAATAATATAATACCAATCCCTATAAAAAAATATTTATGATTTGATTTGATTAATAAAATTTGATAAATATGACAATATGGTATTCATTAAAATTTATTATCAATCTATTACCTATTTATTCTCAAAGAAAAAAAATCAATCTATTACCTATTATTTATTATTTATAATATAATAAGATTTTGACATGTTGGGCTATAGCACATGACAATAAGAGTATAATAAATTTTAAAATATATCAAATCAAAAAGATATTTTGTCATATTATTTTATATCACTTAATTATTAGTTTTTTGAAATAATTATTTTTTTTATTGATAAAAAGTTAATTATATAAATTTTTATATTATATTTATATATAGAATAAAATAATAATATAATACCAAACCCTATAAAAAAAAGATTTATGATTTGATTAATATAATTTGATAAATATGACGATATGGTAGTCAGTAAAATTTATTATCAATCTATTACCTGTTTATTCTCAAAAAAAAAAGTCAAAATAATAATAGAGTAATCCATTTGAGAAAGTATAAACACCAAACATATATAGAATCAATTTCGAAATTCTATAATGAATGAAATATTCAAATTTGCTTAGTACCATTCATGTGTGTATCAGTCTATAATGAATGAAATATCTAAATGTACTTATTACTCAAATTATTCAAAATTCAAAATAATGGATGGTAATCAACATTAAGAAGCAATGAAGATTATTACTCAAGTTATTCAAAATTCAACAATGAAGGGAATAATTCATAAGCATTAAAATAAATATAATATTTTCCTAAGCAGTGAAAACTTCCATTTTCAAATTTTTTTTGACAATTATTTTGAAATGTGCGTTATATATTTGGCCCAATCCGGACAATATAAAACTATAATAATGAATGAAATATTCAATCGGCCAAAATCCATCATCATGAATGAATAAATAAATGATAAAAATAATATGCATGTCATGGAGCGTGTAGAATGCTTTGAGGAGAACTGGAAATGTCACATCAAATTGCAACTGCATGATTTTTGCCTAAAACGGAACATTGATTTCACAACAATGAATGGGTTATTCATTATCAAATAACACTTTTTTTGGTAATAAAATATCAAACACGGTTTGCCCAAAAAAATAATATCAAACACGTTTTTGCAGTAATTCTATCATTTAAAACCGCAGCAACCATATCAAATCACAATAATTCAAAAAAAATAAAATAAAAAATCAAATCTCACATTTTTTTTACAATTCTCAAATTGATTTTAATTCTATAATCAGCATGTGTAACATTGTCATTAAAAGGGGTAAAGGTAATATTCATGTTCTTGCAGACACATGATTAAATATGCATATCAATATACTTCGTTGAAAAATATATTATGTATTTGAACCTAATACTCATGGTATAGGAAAAGTGTTGCTGATGAAGGGGACCATTATGGTGAAAATGTTGGCTTGCTAGAGTAAACAACATTCCGATATCTCAGGCATATCTCCAACTTTGGTAATCTAGGCTGAATATATATTTAATTGGATTATATAATCTCTATTTATGAATTTATTAAAATAGGATATTGTTTTTTCTCAAGACCTGATGAGCAAATCCTCCGATTCATTTGGTGAGACTGGTGGGGACTCTAAGGGGAAGCACTTCATTTATTTGTGTAAGGATACCGACAAGAGTCCTCTGTCCTGAAGACAATCCTATTGAAGTTGACACAACACCCCCGAAGCTCCTTAAGAGAGATATAAAAACTAAGAAGGAGTAGCCTTCATCATTGAGACTCTGGATTTGGATTATTTTTTATTCTGTCTTCTGATTTTTTTTTCTTCTACTGTAGATGTTTCTGCTTTATGAATGTTTGAGACCTGATTTTTTTACAAGCATCATTTAAATTATTTTGGATGGAATACATTCAGTGTTTTGTTATGATTGTATTTAAATTTTCATGTTAAAGTCTTTAAATTGAAGACTGCTGTCATGTGAGTGCTTACATCAATACAAAGGGAAAACTAGACCAAGCAGCCAAAAAATAGAGTAAATATGCCTAGATATATCAACCTAAAAAAGGTTCAAACAATCTGTTTGCGTAAAAACAAATATTTGCACTACATGAAGTTATATATTTTTGTTCCCCAATTACTTGTTGCACGAATATTAATCGCTGACGGAAAGACGGACAATGTGATGAGATTGCCACCCAATGTGGTAGTACAACATTCAATCATATTTATGCATTATCAAAATTCAAAACAATACCAGCTTTAAAGAATCCAATTAAATGCAATTGTGAAGAATTAACCAATTATATTACATTATACAATAAAATATTAAAACTTAATGATAAATATGTTGGCATGGAACGGCCACTGTTTTATAAGTTAATAACTCATGGGACTTCTACAATGTCATCTTTCTTTAGCCACAAAATGACCCTTTCCTGGTTGGCCATATTTGTTTTCACTTTTCAGGCTAATCTCATTAGGGAGCGGGTTTAACAATTTGGAGTATTAAAGACATTCTTTGGGCCAAATACATCTATGTCAAAATAGGTTACTGAATTTCAAAATATAATTTATTTATTTCAAAATATAATTTATATTTTTTTATGAAAAAAATTTTACATGGGGAGCTTGTGAGCTACATGGTTCAGTACTGGATTTTGGCTGAACTAGCAAGCACGAGTACAACAATATGATTGGAGATATGCATAAATTTTAAAATTTAAGAGTTAAATATAAACATAATCCATGCTCCTTGGCTATCTTTTGCCAACATTTTTTGAAAATATCTAATTCATGATAGGAAAGTCTTTTCACATGTGCCACCTTCAAAGTGATATATTTATAACAAGATAAACAAAATCGTTTAGATGTAATTAAGATAATGACAAGACACTTTTGGCAAAAAAAATTCTTATACCAAAATATAAAATTATTTATATTTTCTTTGAAACAAATACAGTCTTAAGTATTCGCTCATCCACAAGCACAAGATATTAACTTACATCAACACTATGATCCTTTTCCTAAGATGTAACATGCAAGTCACAAATAAATCTCAGTTTGAAGTATAAATAAAAGTATATAGCATTTATAAAGAACAAAGAATACAAATAAAGTACATGCAAAAGTAAACTATAAAATAAAATACAAAAAGGGTGGCTTCTCCATAGTTAAGAAAGCTTGAAATGCACAGACTTATGCCTTTTGCAAGGGTACACATTGTGAACACCTAATTTTGTCTGGATGTTTTTAATTAATAGTTTCAAAAACAAAATAAACAAAAAATAAATAAATATAAAAATGCAGAAAAAACAAAAAATATATTTTTGGCCCATTACATCTTCAAATGGAGCCCATGTTCGTTTTGTTCCAAGTTATCTTTTGGGCCCATTATCCAAGCCCAAATAAAAAAATTGTTTCTATTATTAATCTGATTTGTTATTAAAATAAAATTACAATAATAATAATAATAATTCTAAAAAAATCAGAAGAGGGACGTTTCTTCTTGCCTCTTGGAACCATTTCCCATCCTTGCTCTCTGTCCTCTCATTTCAAGTATGAAAAAGCTTTGTTTTCTTGGGTTTCTTTTGTTTTCTTTTACTTTTTTCCATAAACATTGATGTACTATCCCTGCACATATAGCACTCATATAGGGTAGTGGTGGGAGCACCACACCATGGCACCACAATCTGTCCAATTTTCGTCCTCCACCTCTCAGAAAATAACAGATTTTGTTTTTTTGTCATCCTATATAGACACATTACACTTTACTGTTAAAGGGGGGAAAATTCAGAGAGCATCAGGAAGAGATGGAATTTGAGAGTGAAAAGGAAAAGAGTGTAGAGGTTTTATTTCCCATTGAGAGTAGAGTTCCTTCATCTAATTCCCCTCCCTCTTTTCTACTCCTTCATCTCCATCAGCTTCCTTTGTTACTCATCTTCTCAAAAAAAAAAAAAAAATCAGAATGCATAACCTACATACAAGATAGCAGGGATTGTTGAATCTGAAAAAAGTGGAGCCTTCATTGCCATTTCCAGTCGTCGCGTGATACTCCGCCGCTCACCGTACCACCACGAGCTCCGAAACGCCGCCGCCTCGTACCTGTCACGTTTCCACCTCTAAGCAGCCACCATTCCATGTCCTAGACTTCACCGTTGCCGCTCTCGTCATCACCACGGCACCACCATCACACGTCCCTTCCTCCTCTCTTCCACCACGGCCACGCCGCGCACCGGCCAGCTCAGTAGCTCCATCGTTGCTGCTCTGTTCCTTACCGTCATGAACAAGATCTATAGCAAGTCCGTCATGAAGCAGCTCCATCGTTGTTGCTTCCACCATCTCCGCCACCTCCGCCATCGCGTTTGCTTCTCCGCCATCATTGTTGCCGTCATTGTCGCTATTTGAAACTGCCCGCCGTCAGCCATGTAGCCTAGCTAGACCCAGAACAGATCCGCACAGAACCGCCACCATTCTCGAGCCGTTGTCCCATCGCATCTCCACCTAACGCCGCCATCAAACCACCGAACGCACGCCTTCTCCGTCGCGCCGCCAACCCTTCTGCGTCAAACTCCTTTCTTTTTTCTCCCTCTGCACATTGTGGGTAAACATGGAAGCTTCCTGATTTGTTTGCTTTTTCCCCTTATTTTTCTTTTTATTTCTTCTGCCCTTTTTATTGTTTGAATAGGCTATTGGCTTTTGATGATTTCTTAGGTTCTATTGGGTTTGTTGGTTATATGGCCCAAACTTGTTGCTGGTTGTTGTTGTTATAAAATAAAAATAAAATTATCTTTTTAAAACAAAATATATATAAAATAAAAAGGGGAATTTTTTTTGAATTCATGCAACAATCTATGACATTGATGTATGAATTTTCATCCTCAAGTGTCGTACGAAATGTAAGGATTTATCGTATAGCATTGTTATCTTGGACCTTGTGCAGGAGTGAATTTATTTTTTTTTTACCAAAATCTCAAAATTACAAAGGAAATCAATTCTTTTTTTGTTTAGTAAAATTTTTAAGAAGAATTTATTTCTAAAAACAAAAAGGTTTTTTTTGAATTCATGCAACAATCTACGACATTGATGTATGAATTTTCATCCTCAAGTGTCGTACGAATCGTAAGGGTTTATCGTATAGCATTGTTATCTTGGACCCTGTGCAGGAGTGAATTTATTTTTTAACAAAATCCATTTTTTTCAAAATTACAAAGGAAAATAAATTTTTTTGTTTAGTAAAATTTTTAAGAAGAATTTATTTCTAAAAATAAAAAGGGTTTTCTTGAATTCACGCAACGATCTGCGATGTTGATGTGTTTTTTTTATCCTCAAGTGTCGTATGAATTGTAAGAGTTTATCATATAGCTTTGCTATCTTGGACCTTGTGCAAGAGTGAGTTCATTTAGAAATTAAATCCTTTTTCTCAAAATTATTCTCAAAAATCAAATATTTACCCCAAAAAAAAATCAACCAACCAATCACCCATTTTTCAAAAAGAACTACGTGGCTTTGAGTTTCCCATCGCACACGAGAATACGTAGGAGCAGAATCAATCATTCTGTCAAGCCAAAATTTAATTTTCTCTTTTATTGTGTTTATCTTTTAATTTAATTTAAAAAGTGGGGTAACATAAATATTTTCAAAGGCTATTAAAATTATTTTGCGCAATTAACTTGAGGTACCGTTTTTAAACGGGTGATGTAGGGTGCTAACACCTTCCCTACTCGTAATCGACTCCCAGACTCAAATCTCTATCTTTTTTTTAGACCAGTTTTCCTTAAAATAAATTGTTTTTCCAATGTTTTTCCCAAATAAAATATTGGTGGCGACTCTTCTGTTTTTTACCTATCTTTTCGCAGTGCCCGGACGGGACGGTCGTGACACACATTATAATAAAATATTATTACCATGTAAGCAAACCATCTTGTCTTTAGAAAGGAGCAAAATCCCTTCAGAAAGGATCCACGGCAGTAGGGAGATCAAAAATGATAGAAATGTTTGTACGAAACACATAAAAGATAGGAAAATGAAAGAGAGATGAAAAATGAAAGTAATGTTGAATGGTAGAAGACAAAGAACCTTGGACTTCAAGGAACTGGAATTCTCGTTGTATAAGTGTGTGTTTGTAACACCCCGATTTTTTTATGCTTTCCAATAACTTTAAAGATATTTAATTGTGTATATTTTATCCGAAACCTAGAAAATGATTTTGACCAAAACAAAATCATTTATGAATCATATCTAATAGAATGAAGTTCCAGTTAAATTTTTGGGTTGAAACTCAGACAAAAACCGATATGTGTTTTCCCTGTCAGTAAGAATTTACTGATCAAAGAACCTAATTTTGACTCGTGAATGAAAAATCAATGACTTTTACTCTGATCCCAAGTGATAGGAGTTATTTCAAAAAATTTCGAAATAATTAGGGAAAACGCGCAGAGGAAATTTGAGACGGGTAAATAACAGAACAAGATGTAAAGCAGAAATGATAAAAGTGATTGATGAGACTCATGAAAATTGCTCCTAATCTAACCAAACAAAATATTAAAATATCAAACCCCCCGCTTAAATACCCTGTACCCGACGCTACCCCCCTCTCTTACACTCTCAATATTTCTTTTCTTCTTCAACAAGTTGTGAGCTAGTTCAAAGTTCATTCAAGATCATCAACAAGTATTATCATCTTCCATCATTTCTTAAGGTAATCCATTCTTCCTCCTCACTTTGTGTTCATCATTTTATTCCTATTATCATGATTAAGTTTGAAAACCCATTTTCTTTCCTTCATGAACTTGCATCATCATCTTGTTATAATGATCAAACTTGTGAGATATACACCCATCTTATGATTCTTGTTGTCCTTGTTGTGGTTGTTGTGGTTGAATCTAAAATGAAAAACCAAAACCCTCACTTCTATGATTGGGCCAAAACTGACCTTGAGGGAGGAGTGATGCTTTTGCTTCATTTTTTTCCAATTTTAACACTTGTTTTAAGCTCCCTAGGACCTATATGATCAAGCTCTAAGAGCTTAGGTTCAACAAAAATTCCTAACCTTTTTTCCTTATAGAAGCCGAATTCTATTCCTAGTAGGATAGAAGGAATTTTTCGAATTTTGACTTGTATTGTGATGATTTGTGAAGGAAACATAGCATAAGTGTACTTTCTGGAATCGTGGGAGGAAGCTGTATCAAGGACAACCCTTCATAGGCAAAAAAATTCACAGTTGAGGTAAATGGAGTTTGCTAGAGGAGCTCATTCTAGTCTGTACCCTAGCATAAGTTTAATTATATTGCTTGGTTATGATGATTGGATATTATAGGTTGATAATGTAGGATGTGAATAACCCTAGTGTATAATTGTTGAATGATATATCTTATATTGTTGATTGTGATCGGCTGATGGCATGACACTTGTCATTGCTTGTTAAAAAGACTAAGATATTTAAAATTACCTTAGCTCAAAGTCTGAAATGTTTTTGTTTTACTTATTGGAAGATGAGAAAATAATCTTGAATGTTGAAAGTGACAAGATAGAAAAATTAGGAAGTAGAAAGAAAACGGAAAACGACTGAAAGTCATGGGACTTTATTCAAAAGATTTTTGAAAAGGAAAAGTATTTGAAATTAAGGTTTCTCTATTAAAAATTTTACAAAAGGTTTTATCATGGCAAAGACTGAAAGAGATTGTTTTAGTAATTTTTCAAGTTTTCAGAAAAACGGATTTTTCCAAAAGAAAAGTGATGGCGAAAACGTATTTCTATAAACGGTGGTTTTATTCATGGTGAAAAGGGAGAAACAATTGGGGTTTTTTTTGTTTTGATTTAGTTTTCACTGAACGAAAACCTCTGGAAAGAGAGTGATAATGGAAAGGATCTAGTGTTCCGGATTGATGGGCTAGAATTCCTATTTGAGTTTTTGAGAAATCGGAAAGGACCTACTGTTCTGGATTGACGTGCTAGAGTTCCTATTCAAGTTCGAGAAAAAAATAGAACCTAGATTTCCGAGACATCGGACTTGTGTTCGGTTGTGAAGGAGATTGTGAATCATGGATTTTATTGATAAAATCCTATGTGAGTATTAAAGTTTAATTTAATATTTGATTAAAAGTAGTCGAGAGAGTAAGCCTTGACGAGGAAAGAACAATGCGAAAAAGAAAAAGAAAACGAAAACACTTGTTTTACATGCATAGTCTGGCTTTTATGCCATTGTAGCAGACGTGCCATTGTGTATCGAGCTACAGTTTTACAAAGGGTGAACTGACAAACTGAATAGTTACGAACCAAAGACAACTTCTTTAGTTTTTGGGTCTTCAGGGACATTCGGGTTCGAACTCCATGAAATGCTTGGGGCTTTGCAACCCCTTGTTGTGGAAATCGGCTATCCTACTCGAAATGTACTCAATCAGGAACTATTCTGTTTTATTTAGGTGGGATGCGATACCCTAGAACAATTGAGGATTTGGACCCACGAGTGGCCAATCATCGCGAAACAATTGTATTATAGGCATTATTGCGATCCTATCATGCCCGGCGAAGGGAAGTTAGGATCTTCGGAGAACTATGAGTCAGATAGAAAAGATTGAAGTGACATATCAGTTTTCACAAGACAAATTGCATTCGATTGTCGGGAATGAATCCCTGTGTTATAGTTATAAGGTATATTGCATGATATTGTGTGTAAGTCGTGTATGTGGCTTTTATGATGTCTCATATATTGGTATCTCACATTTACTTTATTTTTCCTTGTTTTGGTGTTTTGCTTTTATGGTACATTATTATGTTTATATAGATGGATCCGATGCATCACCTGACTTACTCGGGGTTTATGGGCCTCGCGTTTGAAAAGAGAGAGGATGAAGGCACTTGGGAAATTCACCCGGGAGCTCGGAGCGCCAGATACACCGGGCCACTGCTGACAACAAAGGTAAGTGAAGAGGGAACAACACAGTGTGCGCATAGTTTGAAGACGGTAGAAGTGCCATTACCCCCGATGTGGTTTCTTTTGAGGACTTTGCTGGAAACTGGGAACACTCATCACCAACCTCCACCTCTAGAAGTAATACCTGGATCTGGATCTGCCTCCCCTGTACTGGAGTTACCTGCACCTATAGTCGTAGGAGGAGGAGAAAACGACGGCGAGATTATGATTGAAGAAGACCCAATAGAGGATGAGGAGTTAGAATATAACCCTATAGATGATGAGATTGTAGGTCCCGTTGTTGAGATGGATGATGGAGTAGGGTTGCCTGATCCTTCTTCAGTTAGAGGTGACCATGGAGGTCTCTCTAACGGATTTCACTAGTTTGACTAGCATAGGCGTTTTTGTATTTTAGGGGTAGTGTCTGAGACACCCCGCTGTGCCTCTTTGTGTCATTAGATTAAACCTCATTATTTAATTACTTAATCGCACGCTTAACATGAAAATACGTAAAAATTAAAACTTAACTTATAAAGTATACAACTTCATATAGAATGGCATATCACAATATAAGTATATTATGCATATTACAAAACACTGTTGAGGATATCCCATCAGTAGGATCCCTCACATGCATATACTTAGACAAAAAGTTAAATAGCGGAAAACATAATAAAAATACGCCTCACGAGACTCACTGGCCATAACTAACTAGACCCTAATCACCATGGATCACAGCTCGTCCTCCAGCCTCCGGTTCGTAGGGAGTTCCATCCAACGCCTCCTGGTTACGCTCATCAATAGGGTCTTCTCGTACAATTCCACAAGGAGATAAAATACAACATACAGAAATGTACAGGGGATAAGAAACAATTCTATCATCAAAAAGCGGAAAAGAGTCATAGTAAAATTATATAGTAATTGTCACAGACAATCAACACACATAACTAATGAATCATCCTCAAGTTAATATATATCATCCTCTACCCTTACTCTCAGGTAATCTAACACGTTATTTACACTTAACCTCTCTAATCCTGTCACCATGTCTTTACATTATCGTGGCCACTACCATTCCTGTCACTATCCCTTATTTGCATCAGGGCACACCCTCATTCCCATTAGGATGTTCCACCTAGTGTACACCTCCATTCCCGTTAAGGTGTTCCACCCCCATTCCCGTTAAGGTGGAAGTGATCTTACGAGAACTCTTGATTTTACGTGTATTATATTACCAATAGACGGTGTATTATATTACCAATACACAAAAGTGTTTTACGTGTATTATATCACCAATACACGGTGTATTATATTACCAATACACGGTGTATTATATTACCAATACACAAATGTTTTACGTGTATTATATTACCAATACACGGAAATGTTTTCGTGTATTATATTACCAATACACGGTGTATTATATTACCAATACACAAAAGTGTTTTACGTGTATTATATTACCAATACACAGATGTCCTTACGTATTATATTACCAATACACTTTTGTCCTTCTGTATTATATTACCAATACACGGTTGTGGACAACAACACCTGTACTTGAATCTCACCAACCCGTTTTAACATCTTAGTGACTTAACCTTCCATTCGAACTTGACACATATTCTATGCCATAACACCTCTTTAACATTCCTCATCTAAGTTAGGCACTTTTAAATCATCGTTATCCTCACACCCAAAACAATCATCTCTTAGACAACATATATATCTTTGCTTAAAAATCCACTAAGCATAATAATAAAAAAAACCAGGCAGATCATGCATAACATAATATCAATCAAAATATTCCCATATTACCAACATAGCACAAAATCAATTCAATAAAGGTAATAAAATCAAATCAACCATCAAGAATATAAAGATCAACCAAATGTCAATAAATCTACAATCCCCGAATCGCCATTGGTCTTTCAGAAAAGGTTTCCAATGTGATTTTGGTCTTGTCGATTACTCGACTACTAGTAGGGTTTAGGTCGCCCTACACAATTATTATATAATTTAGTACTTATCCATTCCGACGATAGGTTGGTTCTTTCCCCCACCTGGGTTATCACCGGACTCCCGAACTCGAAGCTCCTCGTTGTCACACCACAAAGTACTAACTCCACCTTATGCGATGGAAGTCTAAGGTTATGAACACAAAATCACAAGTTAAAATCAAATTAGAACACTAAACCACAAGGTATAGGTTCGGCCAAGACTAGTTCTTAGGGTTAGAGATTCCTGAAAATTATACAACTCATGGATTTATGATCCTTAAGTGTTAGAAGTTCATAAACACTGATCATTTAACAAAGTTGAATTAAAATCCCACTAAGTTATACACTTAGGGTATTCAGCCAAGGTTAGTAAAATAGGCTAGAATTCACTAAACTTTTCAATCTCTTAGGTTTAGCATCCATATGTATTAAGGAGCTCAAAACCGTGATCATTTTGGAAAAATAAGAACAAAGTATCCTAGGTCCATAACCTTCTTGGTTCGGCCTTCATAGGATTTATAGGTTAGAAATCTTTAAACTTTCCAATCTCTTAGACTTAGCATCCAAATATCTTATGGAGCTCAAGTCCGTGATCATTTTGGAAAACAATGGAAACTTAAACATTCCAATCTCTTAGACTTAGCATCCAAATATCTTATGGAGCTCAAGTCCATGATCATCTTGGAAAAATGAAAGTAATACATCCTAGCTTTAATAACATAGAATAAACAAGTTAGAAATCCTTAAACTCTCCAATCTCTTAGACTTAGCATCCAAATATCTTATGGAGCTTAAGTCCATGATCATTTTGGAAAACAATGTAAAGTTAAATATTCCAATCTCTTCGACTTAGCATCCAAATATCTTATGGATCTCAAATCCATGATCATCTTGGAAAACAATGGAAACTTAAACATTCCAATCTCTTAGACTTGGCATCCAAATATCTTATGGAGCTCAAGTCCATGATCATCTTGGAAAAATGAAATTAATACATCCTAGCTTTAATAACATAGAATAAACAAGTTAGAAATCCTTAAACTTTCCAATCTCTTAGACTTAGCATCCAAATATCTTATGGAGCTTAAGTCCATGATCATTTTGGAAAAATAAAAACTCACACATCCTAGCACCTAACACTAAGTTTCGGTCATCATAGGATGATAAGGAAAATATTCTTTGTTTAACAATAACTCTTAGGTTTAGAATCACAAGGTATTAAGAGTTCTAAATCCATGATCATACTTGGAAAGTTGAAACATAGTATCCTAGGCTTACTTATTCATATTTTCAGCCATCATAGGAACAAGCTATCAAAACTTCCAAGATTTATAGATTTAAGATCAATGGATAGTTAGAAACTCAAACACATGATCATATTCCAAAAGTTGAAACAAAAACTTCCTAGGTCACAAATGCAAGCATTCTGCCTTCATTGGAAGAGATAGGTAGCGATTTTTGTTTTACACAGCCTCTTAGTATGTGAAAATATAAGTTAATACAAGACTATAGAAAGTGGTTTCAACTCAAAAGGAGTTTTCTACCATTTTAGAGAGATTTTAGAAGTTTAAAGCATATAAAGAACACATAAAGGATGAGGAAGAAAATGAGAGAATGAAGATGAGTGATGATTATATAGAGGAGGGAGAGCGGAACACGAAATTTTGGAGAGAGGATGAGCTTGGAGAGCAAGTTTTGACCTTGTGCCTTATTTGGTTGAAGAGGAAAGAGAAAAATAGGTTTTTATAATATAATATGATATATTTCAAAAAGTCCATCATGACCACTTTTTAGGAGGTAGCTTAGGCCATACCTCTAGTGAGTTACCTCACTCACTCATGTCACCTCAAGCCTTTTATGTCTCCTATTCTGCTCCATTTTGTACCCGGTTGCATTTCCGACCGTAATTCTTCCGACGTTTTCACCTGAATAAAATATTTTATTTTATTTTTGAACGAAAATTTTCAAAATAACCAAAGTTGAAGGAAACGTAATACAAACACTAACTATCTCGTTCACGGGTCAATATTAGGTTTTCTGCACAGTAAACTTGTACCGGCAGTGAAAACGCAGACCGGCTTTCGTCTGGATTTTCAACCGAAAATTTTACCGTAACCCTCTACCATAAAGTAGACTATGAATATGATTTTATTTTAATCAAAAACACTTTCTAACTCTCGAATTTATAATATAATTTAATTATATTTTAATCGGTTGAACAGCATGATTAAAATCAGGTCGTTACATTACTACCCCTCTTAAAAGAAAATTCCGTCCTCGGAATTTCTAATCTCGAAACTAGACCTCATCTTGTAATCGTATCTTAATCTAAAAATCCCATATTATATTTCCCATCGATGTCTTTCCCAGAGGTGACAATAGTAACTTCATAACAGAATTCATTCTTATATTGTTCTATTTATCCTCTAAACAATCCATCACTACATTATATTCATTGTCCTTAACATTTCACCTTGATCTATTATCTTTGAAGGACATAATTAAAACTTAATCCTTTCCTTCTTCTTACTACTGATCCACTAGAGGACCTTATTTCAACATCTAACTCCCGCAATTAACACCACAATCCATTTCAACATCTAACTTCTACAATTAACACCGCAATCAATACTACCCTAACTTCCTGCTTAATGTATCCATTCACAGTCTTAGATCCTTGTAGCATATTCCACTATTCCAGATTATATCAAAATCACACATCTTAATCCTCAAAAGAACATTATTGCACCTCTTAATGCAATTAAAACCAAAAGAAGTTATCTTTCCCGCTCATATTCATCTTAGGTAAAACTACTATAGGTACTTTTCCTTTAATCTTCCAAATTCATACCATCCACACTAACTACGAGTATTTGATCATTACCTTAGATTCTCTTAGTAATATTATGCCTCGATCAACATTTGACGTATAGTAATTGTCTCACTCACTGATATTGATCTTAAGGGTTCACATCCTACCAGTCACAACTATACCTCAACAAAATCTCATCACTTTCTTGTATATCATGGTACTTAGACAAACAAACAAAGTCTACCAAATATCAAATACATACATCGTATAAGATCCCCAGATTGAGAGGATTCAGCTCCCCTCACAGTAAACACTCTCCCAGTGGCCTGGGGTCTAGCCATTTGCAGTCCTGCGGCTGGAACTCCTTTTTCCAGCTCCTCCTCTCTGAACACTGGCTCCTCTATCATCAGCTACCGACTGCTGCATACCAATGTTAGTTATCGTGTTCGGACTCACTATCCAACTTCTAAGAATAGTCAATATCCGATGTGGATTCAACTAGACAAGGCCAGTAACAACATCCTAAACCTCGCAGTCCTTGATTATGATCGGACATAACCCACAGTCCGTTTTAGAACCAAACTGCTCTGATACCAAAATGAGACACCCCGCTGTGCCTCTTTGTGGCATTAGATTAAAACCTCATTATTTAATTACTTAATCGCACGCTTAACGTGAAAATACGTAAAAATTAAAACTTAACTTATAAAGTATACAACTTCATATAGAATGGCATATCACAATATAAGTATATTATGCATATTACAAAACACTGTTGAGGATATCCCATCAGTAGGATCCCTCACATGCATATACTCATACAAAAAGTTAAACAGCGGAAAACATAATAAAAATATGCCTCACGAGACTCACTGGCCATAACTAACTAGACCCTAATCACCATGGGTCACAGCTCGTCCTCCAGCCTCTGGTTCGTAGGGAGTTCCATCCAACGCCTCCTGGTTACGCTCATCAACAGGGTCTTCTCGTACAATTCCACAAGGAGATAAAATACAACATACAGAAATGTACAGGGGATAAGAAATAGTTCTATCATCAAAAAGCGGAAAAGAGTCATAGAAAAATTATACAGTAATTGTCACAGACAATCAACACACATAACTAATGAATCATCCTCAGGTTAATATATATCATCCTCTACCCTTACTCTCAGGCAATCTAACACGTTATTTACACAAAACCTCTCTAATCCAGTCACCATGTCTTTACGTTATCGTGGCCACTACCACTCCTGTCACCATCCCTTATTTGCATCAGGGCACACCCTCATTCCCGTTAGGATGTTCCACCTAGTGCACACCTCCATTCCCGTTAAGGTGTTCCACCCCCATTCCCGTTAAGGTGGAAGTGATCTTGCGAGAACTCTTGATTTTACGTGTATTATATTACCAATACACGGTGTATTATATTACCAATACACAAATGTTTTACATGTATTATATTACCAATACACGGTGTATTATATTACCAATACACGGTGTATTATATTACCAATACACAGAAATGTTTTACGTGTATTATATTACCAATACACGGTGTATTATATTACCAATACACAGAAGTGTTTTACGTGTATTATATTACCAATACACGGTGTATTATATTACCAATACACAGATGTCCTTACGTATTATATTACCAATACACTTTTGTCCTCGTGTATTATATTACCAATACACGGTTGTGGACAACAACACCTGTACTTGAATCTCACCAACCCGTTTTAACATCTTAGTGCCTTAACCTTCCATTAGAACTTGACACATATTCTATGCCATAACACCTCTTTAACATTCCTCATCTAAGTTAGGCACTTATAAATCATGGTTATCCTCACACCCAAAACAATCATCTCTTAAACAACATATATATCTATGCTTAAAAATCCACTAAGCATAATAATAAAAAAACCAGGCAGATCATGCATAACACAATATCAATCAAAATATTCCCATATTACCAACATAGCACAAAATCAATTCAATAAAGGTAATAAAATCAAATCAACCATCAAGAATATAAAGATCAACCTAATGTCAATAAACCTACAATCCCCGAATCGCCATTGGTTTTTCAGAAAAGGTTTCCAATGTGATTTTGGTCTTGTCGATTACTCGACTACTAGTAGGGTTTAGGTCGCCCTACACAATTATTATATAATCTACTACTTATCCATTCCGACGATAGGTTGGTTCTTTCCCCCACCTGGGTTATCACCGGGCTTGTAACACCCCGATTTTTCGCTGCTTCGTAATATCGGTAATAAATATATAAATATATATTTTTATCTGAGACTTAGAAAATGATTTTGGATAAACCAAGTTCATTTCCTTGTTATACTTATTTTTATAAGGTTACGGGGAAATTTTTTTGGTTGAAAATTCAGACGGAAGCCGGTCTGCTGTTTTCTGCGTCTTCATTGACAGTAAAAGTTTACTGCTCAGAAGACCAAATTTTGAGTCGTGAACGAGATGAAAAATGTTTTTATCATATTTACTACGATACTGGAAGTTTTGAAAATTTTGGTAAAAAAATTAAAATATTATATTTGTTGCGGGCCTATACGTCGAGATGTCTCTAGGCAGAACCTGAGTCAGATGAATCGGGAAGTCGGCAACGTAGCAGAGACATTGGATTGACCGACTTGACGAGCATTTATGACGAGTTTATCCTATCATAAATGGCCATAATGGCACATTTATGGCAACATTAAATTTTCCTATGAAATGACCAAAATACCCTTGTCTTTTTATGACAATTTCTACCAAATGCCATTGGGAAAATTGACCAAGCTTTGCCCCATCCTCACGTCTCCAATGCCTTCTTCATTAAGTTTGGGTTTTTTGTTCATTTAAATAGGTTATCTTCTTCCTTAAGGCATTTTTCCATTTTCATGTTCTTTGGAGCTCATAATTCGCCAGATTTTGATTGGCAATTCTGACCAGTTTCTATTTTGAATCTCGAAAAACTTTCACCATGAAAGTTGTTCATCTTTCTCTCTTCTTTCCAACGACATAAAGATAATCCAAAACGGATAAGTATGTTGAGAGATCTACCCAAAATACTGAAACTGTTCTAAAACCCTAACTATGTTCATCTTCTCCCTTAAGTTTCTTAAGAACACCATAAGAAAACCTTGAAGAACATCATCCAAATCATCATTTTCTTTGATCATCAAGAGGTAGTCTCTCTTAATCTTGCTATTCTAAGCTTTTCTCTTCATAAGATTCTTGAGTTTATGCCTTTGATCAACATGTTCTTCATTTGTTTAAAGTTCTTGAAGCTAGATTCAAAAATTCATAACTAATTCTAGAAAAATACTTTTGACATGAAACCAATTGCTATAATCTTATAATCATCTCTATTTTTATCATCTAGAAGAACAAGATCATGAGAAATTTCTTTCCCTAAAATATGGACTGGGCCGAACCTAGGTTAAAATTGTGTTCTTAGGTTTTGTTTCAATTTCATGTCTTGATTCATGATTATATCTTGATAGTTCTTGTATTCAAGTATATAGAGGATCAAAAATCAAACTTGAGCCTATTTGCTTCTTCAAAAACCTAAACCCTAGGTATGATCACTTAATGATTTTGTGATTCAAAAGTTGTTTGTAACACTTGAATCTAACTCTAGGTTTTGTATGTTGATTAAATCAAAGAGTTTAGAAATTTTAGAGATTTCTAACTCTAAAATCAGCCCTTGACCGAAACCCTAGTTCTTGGAACTAGATGAGTTTTAGTTCATGTTCTTGGTTTATAATCTTGGTTTAAGTGCTTAATCATGTTTAAGTTACTTATGGATCATAAATCCCTAAGTTAACAAAATTTTAACTTTCCTAACCTAGAAAATTGGGTGAAGCCGAACTCTAACCCTCATTGATTTAAGTGTGTTGTTGTTTGATTTGATTTATTTTGGTTGCAATTCGTTTGAAGGAAACAACTGAGTTAACCGATTTACGCTGACGGAGAGGAAAAATCGGATCGGGATCAGGAGATTAACAGGAACGGTTAGTTCAATCTTCAAGAGGTAAGGGGAGCTTGCCATGATGGATTTTTCTCAATAACTCTTTGCTTGTAGTGTGGTTTATATGATTTATATGTGGTTGTGATTATTTGTTTATGTGGCTTACGTTGTGTTATTTATCTGAGTATCGGTGATTTATCTGCTTTTAATTGATTTAATTATCTGCAGTAGTATATTATGTTGCTATGATGCATGATCTGCCTGGTGATATAATTATGATGATATTGTTGGATGATGAATGTTGAATGTTGTTTGAGAGGCCTGACAGTGGTCAGTGCACAACCGATTAATCAGATAAAAGATTTAATAAGCTGTGAAGATTATATTCAACGTTTTATGGGGAATGTTGGAATATAATAGTGGTGGAAAAATATTATTTTGGAAAAATAATGAGTTTTGATAAATGTTATTATTTTTGATGATTTATTAGTGTAAAAGTAACTTGAGTCACAATGAGAGCGAAATTGTGAAAATGTTTAAGTACTACTAATTTTTATGTAAGAAAGTTTGCAATATTATACAAAGTTATTTTATAAAATTAATTATTGAAAAGAATTTAAGGATGATTTTAGAAAGTTGTTTCAGTAGAAAAAGTTAAGTTTTGGCTTGAGAAGCTTTAAAGTGATAATTGATGAATGATTTGGAAAAGTGTGATGACAGATTTGGAAAAAACGTAGAAGGCAAGTATTTTGAAACAGTAGTACATATTTTAAGGAAGTTAAAACCACAAGTGACTCACCTTTGTGAAAGTTTGATTATTTAAAGATTTTATTAATGAATTTCCAATTTTGAAAAAAAGAATTTATGAAAACAAAACTAATTTAGTGTTAAAAGTGATATGGAACTTAATAACCGAGACGTCGGGGTATTAAGGTTCGTTGTGTTGTAGACTGGGTATCTACGTAAAGAAGTTAAAACGTTTTGAGATGTTTTCTATTACCACGAACCTAAGACTGATTGCAACGGTCTAAGGGCTTCGTGATTGAGCACTCGGACTTTAAGGTCCTGTGTTGTTAATAAAAGTTGTAAAGATGTTGAAAATGATGATGCTTTTGAGAGCATTCGATGTTGAAAACGATGATGCTTTTGAGAGCATTCGATGTTGAAAACGATGATAAGTTGAAAGCTTTTGAGAGCATTTGATGTTTAAAACGATGATAAGATGAAAGTTTTTTGAGAGTTTTGATGTTTAAAAACGATGATGGGTCGAAAGCTTTTGAGAGCTTTGACAAATAAAGATATAGCGCAAAGAAAAGTGTTGAGAACAAAAGGTTTTTTATTGCATGCATTTGGCAGACGTGCCATGATCAAATGAGTGATTACCATGCGGCGTCATGGTAGATCATAACGATGTTCTTATTGTGCCTAGTGGACAATGAGGCCCTATCTACGTTGTGAACACCTGTGCCACGATGTTGGACAAGTGTGTGATAGGTTTTATATGAGTGATTACCATGCGGCGTCATGGTAGATCATAAAGATGTTCTTATTGTGCCGGGTGGACAATGAGGCCCCATCAACGTTGATATCACCTGTGCCTCGATGTTGGACAGTGTGAGATGGGTTTTGACTGCGTGTCTGTGGCTGCGTGCCTGTAACTATCGAGTCTGATCAACTCATTACGATGTTGGAGATATCTCATGAGATTAGGAAAAGTTAGATGATGTATTGAAGTGCTCATGTATAATTTTCCAAAGTTGATGTTTGGGGTGTGAAACCCATTGATAAATTGTATGCTATAGTAGGGATGCTTATGTTGTTATAACATGAAATTGTACTTGTGCCTTCTTTTGTGCGAGCATTTAGTTATTTTGTAAAATCCTTATATTGGTGTCTCAACCTTACAACACATATCAGAGTAGCACAAGGGGTATGACCTCTACAAGAAGAAGGAGGCTGTCGAGTTCGAGACATGATGTGCTGCTCCTGTCGGGTGTAGTGTCTGTTAGTGGCGATCGGCTTAGGTCCGATTGTGTTATATGATGTTATTGGAATAAACTAAACTGATAATAATTTAGGTATGAAAATATATGAGGCAGTATAGTTGTAAGATTTATATACTTTGTGTATCTGAATGTAATTTGATTACGTTGTTGTTGTTGTGGTTGTGAAGTTAAAAGAAAGGAAAAAAAATTTATCACCATATTTTGAAAATATGAATGTTGAGAAAACATTATTTTCCGAAAGTAACCAGCAAATAAAGTTTTATTTCCGCAAACGGGTAACCATGTGATGACCCGAGTTTAGGGTGTCACATTAGTGGTATTAGAGTTGGTCGGGTCTTTCGGGAATGTTGGGGAATAGGTCTGTTAGGTTTTTGTTGTGTGATCTCTGGTCGAAATTTGTTTGAATTGTTCTTGATTGAAACAATGTGTGTTGACACACAAGTAAGTATGTTTGGTGGGTTCCGATTGGGTTGAGACCTTCGGAGAACTCATGTTTAGTAAAGGGTACTTATATTCATGTTGATACATTCGTTTATTCCTTAGGACGGTATCAGACATTTGAATAAGGTACCTGTCATTGAAAGTTTTTTGGGAAAATTTTCTGAGAATGTCCCAAGTTTGTACGGACGGACGTATATTGAGTTTCTGATTGATCTAGTTTCTAGATTTATCCGGATCTCAATCGCTTTGTGTAGGATATCGCCAACAAGGTTAGTTGGGTTAGACTTCAAGAAATGGAATTTTGGTCCATTTCTCGATAAGTAAGTCATCATCTTCATCGATGATGTTCTCGTTTACTCTAAGAGTCACGAGGAGTATGAGAGACTTCTGTACCAAGTGTTACAGATCCCTCGCAAGGAGTTGTTATATATTCACGGATCGACTTGAGAACAAGTTACCACCAGATTGGAGTTAGGACTTATTAAAGATTTTGTTTTGTAAACTCAGCTTATGAGGAAAGATCAACTGTTCGTGTGTCTGAGAGATTGACCAAGTTATCAGGAATCGTGCCGATTCAGGGTGACCACACTAAGTGCGTCATAAAAGACCTTTATGCTTGTGAGAAACCAAGGCGAATAGATTTAAATCTTCAACCTTAGATGAGGGTCTCAGGATTCAGAAAATTTGTTCCTTATGGACAAATTGCTTTTCAAATTCCTATGGTTGTATTAGACAATCATAGCGGTACGTTTTGTACATGCCAAATTCATTTTTCTGACCTTGATTCAAAATCTATCCTGACTTTGGTTTTGACAGTCTGGATATTTTCATACTTCTTTGGGAATGTATTATGAGTATTTCTTGAGTTATGCGACAGATGTGAATTCTTGATGATAGAAGTTTCTTGATGAGACTTAATCGATTCACTTTTACTTTTGATGGAAGTGATCCAGTCTAAATTTTGTCGGACTGGTGTTCTTTTAAATCGTTGTATAGTTCTTGTGAAGAAAGAAACTTTATTAGAGTCATGTTTGTAAACATGTATTGGCCATGCATTTTTACACTCACGAACCTATTAAAGAATCTTTTTACATATTGGACACTTGTATCTTTCAGATTGATCAAATTATTCTTTATGCTTTCTTGTGAAAGCAAAATCAAGAAGTTTCTTGTCTTGGAAATCTCTTTTCAAATTATTGTGAGTGGGTTGACGAGGTTGACGAAGTTTACATCTTTTCACTGCTTAGGTCCACGGTGTAATGGAAAAACCAACAGAGGCGTGTATCAGAGGACTGATCCAACGTGATAAAGAATTTTCCAACATCATTCTGAGCAAGGCTTACTTCAAGTGTTGGGCTAAAGTTACATCTAGTGTTAAGATCCAAGTTGAAGTTAATGTTCAGCTTATCATCCTAAGTTAGATGGATAAAGAAGAAAGGAATTGATCCTTAGAAGGTTAGCTGAGAGTAAGTGTAATACCTAAGCATGACAAGAGGTGAATGGATTTTTATTGAGGTGTAGATGTGATTAGTAATCTAAGAATTTTCAGAAGTAAGATCAGTAAGTAAGATGATTTCGGCAGATTTTGTTATGATCGAGGTAGAGTTTGATAAAGGAGCTAGGATAATGATAACAAGATCATCTCTGAGATTTAATCGTGTGATTGTAAGGAATTATAGAAAGGTGTCTATGGTAGTTTTACCTAGGATGAACGTGAGCGGAAAAGAGAAGTTCTTGAGTAAAATTAAGTTGTTAGAAAAGTTCGAAAGCTAAGAGTTGGATAATTCTATTTTATATAATCCCTTTTGGTTTAATTGCATTAAGATATGCAATGAGATTATTTTGAGGATGAGATGTGTTAGGTAATATCAAATTGGAGTGGTGAATTATAATGAAGAGAAATTAAGACTATGATTAAATATTTTGAGTAGGGAATTGATACGTGGTGATGTGTAGATATTGTTGATATTAGTGATAATATTCAGAGTTAGATGATTTGAATAATGTTTCTGGTAGAACCATGTTGATAAAAGAAGTGATTAAGTTTCGATTTTTTTTTTTTTTCGAGTGTGATAGACTCTGATGAAATTTTGAGGAAAGTACGGATATATATATAAATGACATGAGAATGGTGTTATAGAATATAGAATAAGAAGAAAGATGATGTGAAGGGCAATGTAGAATTTTATGGTTAAGATGGGATTACAAAATTCTGTTTAAGTTTCGAGTGACGAAATTTCGAGGACGAAATTTTTTTTTTAAGTGGGGTAGTAATGTAACACCCCGATTTTTCGCTGCTTCGTAATATCGGTAATAAATATATAAATATATATTTTTATCCGAGACTTAGAAAATGATTTTGGATAAACCAAGTTCATTTACTTGTTATACTTATTTTTATAAGGTTACGGGGAAATTTTTTTGGTTGAAAATTCAGACGGAGCTTGAGTCTGTTGTTTTTATGCGTCTTCATTGTGATAAAAAAGTTTCTTGCTCAGAAGACCTAATTTTGAGTCGTGAACAAGATGAAAAATGTTTTTATCATATTTACTATGATACTGGAAGTTTTGAAAATTTTGGTAAAAAAATTAAAATATTATATTTGTTGCGGGCCTATACGTCGAGATGTCTCTAGGCAGAACCTGAGTCAGATGAATCGGGAAGTCGGCAACGTAGCAGAGACATTGGATTGACCGACTTGACGAGCATTTATGACGAGTTTATCCTATCATAAATGGCCATAATGGCACATTTATGGCAACATTAAATTTTCCTATGAAATGACCAAAATACCCTTGTCTTTTTATGACAATTTCTACCAAATGCCATTGGACAAATTGACCAAGCTTTGCCCCATCCTCACGGCTCCAATGCCTTATTCATTAAGTATGGGTTTTTTGTTCATTTAAATAGGTTATCTTCTTCCTTAAGGCATTTTTCCATTTTCATGTTCTTTGGAGCTCATAATTCGCCAGATTTTGATTGGCAATTCTGACCAGTTTCTATTTTGAATCTCGGAAAACTTTAAACATGAAAGTTGTTCATATTTCTCTCTTCTTTCCAACTACATAAAGATAATCCAAAACGGATAAGTATGTTGAGAGATCTACCCAAAATACTGAAACTGTTCTAAAACCCTAACTATGTTCATCTTCTCCCTTAAGTTTCTTAAGAACACCATAAGAAAACCTTGAAGAACATCATCCAAATCATCATTTTCTTTGATCATCAAGAGGTAGTCTCTCTTAATCTTGCTATTCTAAGCTTTTCTCTTCATAAGATTCTTGAGTTTATGCCTTTGATCAACATGTTCTTCATTTGTTTAAAGTTCTTGAAGCTAGATTCAAAAATTCATAACTAATTCTAGAAAAATCCTTTTGACATGAAACCAATTGCTATAATCTTATAATCATCTCTATTTTCATCATCTAGAAGCACAAGATCATGAGAAATTTCTTTCCCTAAAATATGGACTGGGCCGAACCTAGGTTAAAATTGTGTTCTTAGGTTTTGTTTCAATTTCATGTCTTGATTCATGATTATATCTTGATAGTTCTTGTATTCAAGTATATATAGGATCAAAAATCAAACTTGAGCCTATTTTCTTCTTCAAAAACCGAAACCCTAGGTATGATCACTTAATGATTTTGTGATTCAAAAGTTGTTTGTAACACTTGAATCTAACGCTAGGTTTTGTATGTTGATTAAATCCAAGAGTTTAGAAATTTTAGAGATTTCTAACTCCAAACTCTTCCCTTGACCGAAACCCTAGTTCTTGGAACTAGATGAGTTTTAGTTCATGTTCTTGGTTTATAATCTTGGTTTAAGTGCTTAATCATGTTTAAGTTACTTATGGATCATAAATCCCTAAGTTAACAAAATTTTAACTTTCCTAACCTAGAAAATTGGGTGAAGTTGAACCCTAACCCTCATTGATTTAAGTGTGTTGTTGTTTGATTCGATTTATTTTGGTTGCAATTCGTTTGAAGGAAACAACTGAGTTAACAGATTTACGCTGACGGAGAGGAAAAATCGGATCGGGATCAGGAGATTAACAGGAACGGTTAGTTCAATCTTCAAGAGGTAAGGGGAGCTTGCCATGATGGATTTTTCTCAATAACTCTTTTCTTGTAGTGTGGTTTATATGATTTATATGTGGTTGTGATTATTTGTTTATGTGGCTTACGTTGTGTTATTTATCTGAGTATCGGTGATTTATCTGCTTTTAATTGATTTAATTATCTGCAGTAGTATATTATGTTGCTATGATGCATGATCTGCCTGGTGATATAATTATGATGATATTGTTGGATGATGAATGTTGAATGTTGTTTGAGAGGCCTGACAGTGGTCAGTGCACAACCGATTAATCAGATAAAAGATTTAATAAGCTGTGAAGATTATATTCAACGTTTTATGGGGAATGTTGGAATATAATAGTGGTGGAAAAATATTATTTTGGAAAAATAATGAGTTTTGATAAATGTTATTATTTTTGATGATTTATTAGTGTAAAAGTAACTTGAGTCACAATGAGAGCGAAATTGTGAAAATGTTTAAGTACTACTAATTTTTATGTAAGAAAGTTTGCAATATTATACAAAGTTATTTTATAAAATTAATTATTGAAAAGAATTTAAGGATGATTTTAGAAAGTTGTTTCAGTAGAAAAAGTTAAGTTTTGGCTTGAGAAGCTTTAAAGTGATAATTGATGAATGATTTGGAAAAGTGTGATGACAGATTTGGAAAAAACGTAGAAGGCAAGTATTTTGAAACAGTAGTACATATTTTAAGGAAGTTAAAACCTCAAGTGACTCACCTTTGTGAAAGTTTGATTATTTAAAGATTTTATTAATGAATTTCCAATTTTGAAAAAAAGAATTTATGAAAACAAAACTGATTTAGTGTTAAAAGTGATATGGAACTTAATAACCGAGACGTCGGGGTATTAAGGTTCGTTGTATTGTAGACTGGGTATCTACGTAAAGAAGTTAAAACGTTTTGAGATGTTTTCTATTACCACGAACCTAAGACTGATTGCAACGGTCTATGGGCTTCGTGATTGAGCACTCGAACTTTAAGGTCCTGTGTTGTTAATAAAAGTTGTAAAGATGTTGAAAACGATGATGCTTTTGAGAGCATTCGATGTTGAAAACGATGATGCTTTTGAGAGCATTCGATGTTGAAAACGATGATGCTTATGAGAGCATTCGATGTTGAAAACGATGATGCTTTTGAGAGCATTCGATGTTGAAAATGATGATAAGTTGAAAGCTTTTGAGAGCATTTGATGTTTAAAACGATGATAAGATGAAAGGTTTTTGAGAGTTTTGATGTTTAAAAACGATGATGGGTCGAAAGCTTTTGAGAGCTTTGACAAATAAAGATATAGCACAAAGAAAAGTGTTGAGAACAAAAGGTTTTTTATTGCATGCATTTGGCAGACGTGCCATGATCAAACGAGTGATTACCATGCGGCGTCATGGTAGATCATAACGATGTTCTTATTGTGACTAGTGGACAATGAGGCCCTATCTACGTTGTGAACACCTGTGCCACGATGTTGGACAGTGTGTGATAGGTTTTATATGAGTGATTACCATGCGGCGTCATGGTAGATCATAAAGATGTTCTTATTGTGCCGGGTGGACAATGAGGCCCCATCAACGTTGATATCACCTGTGCCTCGATGTTGGACAGTGTGAGATGGGTTTTGATTTGCGTGTCTGTGGCTGCGTGCCTGTAACTATCGAGTCTGATCAACTCATTACGATGTTGGAGATATCTCATGAGATTAGGAAAAGTTAGATGATGTATTGAAGTGCTCATGCATAATTTTCCAAAGTTGATGTTTGGGGTGTGAAACCCATTGATAAATTGTATGCTATAGTAGGGATGCTTATGTTGTTATAACATGAAATTGTACTTGTGCCTTCTTTTGTGCGAGCATTTAGTTATTTTGTAAAATCCCTATATTGGTGTCTCACCCTTACAACACATATCAGAGTAGCACAAGGGGTATGACCTCTACAAGAAGAAGGAGGCTGTCGAGTTCGAGACATGCTGTGCTGCTCCTGTCGGGTGTAGTGTCTGTTAGTGGCGATCGGCTTAGGTCTGATTGTGTTATATGATGTTATTGGAATAAACTAAACTGATAATGATTTAGGTATGAAAATATATGAGGCAGTATAGTTGTAAGATTTATATACTTTGTGTATCTGAATGTAATTTGATTACGTTGTTTTTGTTGTGGTTGTGAAGTTAAAAGAAAGGAAAAAAAATTTATCACCATATTTTGAAAATATGAATGTTGAGAAAACATTATTTTCCGAAAGTAACCAGCAAATAAAGTTTTATTTCCTCAAACGGGTAACCATGTGATGACCCGAGTTTAGGGTGTCACAGGACTCCTGAACTCGAAGCTCCTCGTTGTCACACCACAAAGTACTAACTCCACCTTCTGCGAAGATAAGGAGATTAGATGCTCGAAGAGGTATACCACGAACGTCCTCGTTTCCTCCGCGATGGAAGTCTAAGGTTATGAACACAAAATCACAAGTTAAAATCAAATAAGAACACTAAACCACAAGGTATAGGTTCGACCAAGACTAGTTCTTAGGGTTAGAGATTCCCGAAAATTATACAACTCATGGATCTATGATCCTTAAGTGTTAGAAGTTCATAAACAATGATCTTTTAACAAAGTTGAATTAAAATCCCACTAAGTTATACACTTAGGGTATTCGGCCAAGGCTAGTAAAATAGGCTAGCATTCACTAAACTTTCCAATCTCTTAGGTTTAGCATCCATATGTATTAAGGAGCTCAAAACCGTGATCATTTTGGAAAAATAAGAACAAAGTATCCTAGGTCCATAACCTTCTAAGTTCAGCCTTCATATGATTTATAGGTTAGAAATCTTTAAACTTTTCAATCTCTTAGACTTAGCATCCAAATATCTTATGGAGCTCAAGTCCATGATCATTTTGGAAAACAATGGAAACTTAAACATTCCAATCTCTTAGACTTAGCATCCAAATATCTTATGGAGCTCAAGTCCATGATCATCTTGGAAAAATGAAAGTAATACATCCTAGCTTTAATAACATTGAATAAACAAGTTAAAAATCCTTAAACTTTCCAATCTCTTAGACTTAGCATCCAAATATCTTATGGAGCTTAAGTCCATGATCATTTTGGAAAACAATGGAAACTTAAACATTCCAATCTCTTAGACTTAGCATCCAAATATCTTATGGAGCTCAAATCCATGATCATCTTGGAAAACAATGGAAACTTAAACATTCCAATCTCTTAGACTTGGCATCCAAATATCTTATGGAGCTCAAGTCCATGATCATCTTGGAAAAATTAAAGTAATACATCCTAGCTTTAATAACATAGAATAAACAAGTTATAAATCCTTAAACTTTCCAATCTCTTAGACTTAGCATCCAAATATCTTATGGAGCTTAAGTCCATGATCATTTTGGAAAAATAAAAACTCACACATCCTAGCACCTAAACACTAAGTTTCGGCCATCATAGGATGATGAGGAAAATATTCTTTGTTTAACAATAACTCTTAGGTTTAGAATCACAAGGTATTAAGAGTTCTAAATCCATGATCATACTTGGAAAGTTGAAACATAGTATCCTAGGCTTACTTATTCATATTTTCAGCCATCATAGGAACAAGCTATCAAAACTTCCAAGATTTATAGATTTAAGATCAATGGATAGTTAGAAACTCAAACACATGATCATATTCCAATAGTTGAAACAAAAACTTCTTAGGTCACAAATGCAAGCATTCTGCCTTCATTGGAAGAGATAGGTAGAGATTTTTGTTTTACACAGCCTCTTAGTATGTGAAAATATAAGTTAATACAAGACTATAGAAAGTGATTTCAACTCAAAAGGA
Organism: Sophora flavescens; assembly: GCA_030762895.1. Taxonomy (NCBI): domain Eukaryota; kingdom Viridiplantae; phylum Streptophyta; class Magnoliopsida; order Fabales; family Fabaceae; genus Sophora; species Sophora flavescens. The sequence goes on from CM061064.1 coordinate 182,683,645, forward strand.
GTTTTCTACCATTTTAGAGAGATTTTAGAAGTTTAAAGCATATAAAGAACACATAAAGCAAACTAAGAAATAAAAGATGAAACATGAAAAAATATTCATATGAGAGCATTACCCTTAGTATAATGAAGAACTTTGATGAAGAACTCGAGTGGAAAAGTCTAATAAAAATGGAAGCTTTAAGTGTTTGAAGAAAGAAGAAATGGAAGAAGTTGAAGAAGTATGAAGATGGAGGAAGAAAATGAGAGAATGAAGATGAGTGATGATTATATAGAGGAGGGAGAGGGGAACACAAAATTTTGGAGAGAGGATGAGCTTGGAGAGCAAGTTTTGACCTTGTGCCTTGTTTGGTTGAAGATGAAAGAGAAAAATAAGTTTTTAGAATATAATATGATATATTTCAAAAAGTCCATCATGACCACTTTTTAGGAGGTAGCTTAGGCCATACCTCTAGTGAGTCACCCCACTCCCTCATGTCACCTCAAGCCTTTTATGTCTCCTATTATGCTCCATTTCGTACCCGGTTGCATTTCCGATCGTAATTCTTCCGACGTTTTCGCTCGAATAAAATATTATATTTTATTTTTGAACGAAAATTTTCAAAGTAACCAAAGTTTAAGGAAACATAATAAAAACACTAACTATCTCGTTCACGGGTCAAAATTAGGTTTTTTGCACAGTAAACTTGTACCGGCAGTGAAAACACAGACCGGCTTTCATCTGGATTTTCAACCCAAAATTTTACCATAACCCTCTACCATAAAGTAGACTATGAATATGATTTTATTTTAATCAAAAACACTTTCTAACTCTCAAATTTAAAATATAATTTAATTATATTTTAACCGGTTGAACAACATAATTAAAATCAGGCTGTTACAGTGTCAACCTCTACTTCTTGTATATCAGGCTTATGAGAGCCATGTCTTTTTTGAAAAACACTGGTTCTCCACTTAACCCTCTTATGTTAAAATGGTATGTATTATGTATATATTTCCTACAAGTACTAATGGCTCTAGTTGATGTACATTCCCTGGGAAGAACAAAAACTGTGATATAATTATTTTGATATGTATGGATGCATGGATATAAGTATGAATGTATGTACAAGTTGTATTATTTAGGTATTCGTTCAAATTTGTTTTTATGCGCTATGTCTCGAACTAGAACAAGAAAGAGAAATTTTATTTTCCGAAAGAAAACCATCAAAAGATTTTTTTTTTCTTTGCTAAATATTTCCGCATTTGAGTTAGTACATGTAGCGCCAAAGGAGGTGTTACAGTGTTTGGATAAACGTTTGATAAATTTGATTATGAATGGAATTGATTTTACAACATTGATTTTATAACTGTAACACCATGTTTTTCACTGTTTTAAATAACATAAATGCATATGAATATGTTTATATGATTATTTGAGTTTTAGAAAGCTGCGATTAAAATTTCGGTTGGAAAGTCAGGCGAAACCTGGCCCGTGAATTTCACGGACAATATATTTATACTGATCAAAAGACCTAATTTTAATTCGTGAACGAAAAACTTAAGGTTTTTAATTTATTTACTACGATTATGTATTTTTAGAATTATTTCATTAAACGTGAAATAATATACGTTTTACGGATGTTATACTCAATCGGGCCAACGACGCATTTAATGTGGCTTAAGGGTATGTTATCAATTTTGGATAATTGCATTTTGACCCCTAAACTTTCTATTAATTGCATTTTGGTCCCTAAATTAGTTTTCATGATACACTAAGTGAAGTGGGTCAATTTCTTGCCATCCAAACCCATTAAGGGCTGTGGCCCTAGAGCCCAATTTCATGGCCAAGAATTCATTTTCAATGAAGCCATTATGTGCTCATAAGTTTCCTTGTTAAGCATTAAGCTTTAAGTTAGTTTTAAGCTTCAAAATCAATTGGACCTTGGTGGACTTTCCAAGCCCATTTGCGCAAGGCCCATGGCCTCTTGACTTGCTCATAACTTCACGAGGCAACTAGAGCATTCCACACTCTTCTTGAATTTTCCATTATCTTCTCCATTCTTCTTTTCTCTCTTAAGCTTCCACGGTTGATTTGAGAAGGAGCTTGATGATTCTTGCACATTTCTTCATTTCTAAGAGGTAAACCATGATTATTATCTCCATTAAGCTTCATGTTCTTCATAAAGTTTTTCATTTCAATGCCTTTTTCATTATGTTCATCTTAGTTATTCTTAACTTTGATAAATCATAGAAAATCATAGAAAAATCCTAAAAACGTGAAACAAATTTCTATGTTCCTATTATCATCTCTTCTATCATAATCCAATAGTATGTTGAAAACCAAAATTTTCTCCCCTAATTTCTCATCAAGGCCGAACCTAGGAAAAAAATGGGTGGAGGAGTTTTTGTTCAACTGTTAGAAATGATCTTGTATTTCATCCTTCTAGCATGTATTCATGTTGAATCCAAGTTGGTTCATCAAACAAAGATCCCTAGCTTCATGAACGCATTAAGGTCGAATCTAGGTTTTTAGAAGTTTGGAAGTTTTTAATTCAAACTTTGTTGATTAATCCTTAATCTATTGTCTTAAGTAATTAGGATCATTAATCCAATGACTTAGGCAATTTAAGAAATTTTTAGCCGCTAAACCCTATGGAGGCCGTGACCTATCATAGAGAATTAGGAGATTTTAATTGTTTGATTAGTAATTATTTGATTGTGATTAATGAAAGTTTAGTGAATTGGTTGTGTATGTGCGACCGGACTTCCGACAAAGTTCATTTAATTCATAGAGAAATCTTCGAGAGGTAAGAGGGGATTACCTGAGGGATTTATTCGATGGCTATGTGCTATCAAGTGTTTGTATGTAATTATTTATCTATTGGTATTTGTTTAAGTTGTTTCAGTTATGTTATTTTTATCTGTACTGATTTAATTGCATTTAAATTTTTTATCTGCAATTATATTATACTGTTGTGATGCATGAACTGCCTGGGAATATCTCTGTGATATTATTGTTGGTTGTTGTTTGAGAAGCCTGACAGTGGTCAGTGCCCAATTCAATTAATTGGATAAAAGCTTTAAGAAGCTTTTATAAATTATATTCAATGTTTTAACGGTAAAATATTGGAATATAATATTAATGGGAATTTTTATTTGGTAAAAATAAGGAATTTTGGAAAATATCATTATTTTAATGATTTATCGCTTTAAGAGTGAACTATGAGTCACCGAGAGGGCGTAACCGTTAAATTATTTTTGTACTGCTAATTTTTATGTAAGAAATTCTGTAATATTATAAAAAGTTATCTTATGAAATTAATTGTTGAAAATAATTTAATTATGATTTTAGAAAATTATTTAAGTGGAAAAAGCTAAGTTTTGGCTTAAATGACTTTAAAAATGATAATTGACGGCAATTTGGAAAATTATCGACGACAAGTGTTTTGAAATGGCAGTACGTATTTTAAGTAAGTTTAAACCTCAAGTGGCTCATCTTTGTGAAAACTAAGTTTAGTGTTTAAAGGTTTTATTGAAGAATTTCCCATTTGAAAAGATTTTCCGAAATCAAGTGTAACTCAACTGTGTTAAAAGTGGTGTTGAACTTAGTAACCGAGACGTTGGGGTACTAAGGTTCGTTGTGTTATGGACTTGGGGTCCTTTGGACTTTGAGGTCCTGTAGACTTGGTGTCTACTGTATACATGGTGTATACTGTGTTTAAACATTTAAGATGTTTTCTATTACCACGAACCTATGATTGGTGCATCGGTCTAGAGGTGCCGTGATTGAGCACTCGGACTTTGAGGTCCTGTGTTATTGATGAAAGTTTTAAATATGTTTAAAACTATGTTAGTCGTAAGCCATTTTGAGCTTCGGCAAGGAAATATTGAACACAAAGAAAAGTGTTAAGAGCAAAGTGTTTTGCATGCATTTGGCAGACATGCCCACGGTTCTATGTGTGATTACCTTGCGGCATCAGGTATTTCATGCTACGATTTTCTTCCTGGTGCCACAGTTTGGACAATGAAACCCCAATTAATTTTTTATCACTGTGCCCCAGTGTTGGACAGTGTGCAATAGGTTTCGATTGCGTGCCTTTTTGCCTTGTATGGCAATAGAGCCTGATCAACTCACCACGTGTTGGGATATCCCATGTGATTAAGTGCGAATTTAGATGATGTATATGAAGTGTTCATGCATAGTTTTTCACATGATGATGTTTGGGGTGTGAAACCCATTGATCAACTATTCGCTTATGAATGCTTATGTTGGTATATGTGTATGTGTTTTATGTGGTGTCGAGCATGTAGTTGTCGAGTAAAATCCATATATTGGTTTCTCACTCTTGCATGTTTTATTTGTGGTTTCTCTACTTGTGCATATAACTTTACGTCTGAGATTAGATGGACCCGGATATGCCTCTGGCACATTCTAGGCTTCGATCGATCATGTTTGATCGCGTGCATTACGGTGGTGCCTGGGAGATAAACCCTGGGGCACTCGGCTCCACCTATTATGGTCCTAGTAGAGAGGTTATTGGCACAGTAGAGGCAGGACCGCAGCGGAGGACACATGTTATGGAGACTGTTGAGGTATCTCTACCTCCAATATGGCTATACGTACAGTACTTGGCTGAGCACGGGTTACTTGAGATGCCACCTCAGCCTATCCAGCCGCTTCAGATTGCAGGACCAGCAGTACCTCCTGTTGAGGTAGTTTTGGATGAGGTCGAGGAGGACCCAGATGAGTACTTTGAGGATGATCTTGAGTTCCACCCTCCTGCCGTTGATGATGATGATTCTTCCGACGAGGGAGCGGGAGCAGAGGTATCTTCATCAGATACATCTGCTATAGGTGGGGTTGATCATCATGATCTCCCCAATGGTTTAAGAGATGAAATCATGAATCATAACTCAAAAGTTGAAGCAAAACCCATTTACACATAAACACATAGGTTTCAACCTTGCTTGGAAAAATAGAGAATAAATTTCTTTTGGGTTCATGCCTCTAGATGATGAATATAGACATCAAGATGAGTTCATAGAAATTGGTTTCAAGTCAAATGGATTTTCTACAATTTTCTATGAATTTTTGAAGATTGTATCATGAACTTTGAATATGATGAAGAACTTGATGATTCATGGCTAGATCTTACAAAATGAATGAAGAAGAGTTCATGATTGATCATGGAGAGAAAGATTCTACCTCTTGTTGGTGAACAAGTGATGAGGATGATCAAGTTCTTCACAAAAATACTAAGTGTTCTTGAGAGAAAATGAGAGAAAAGTGAGGAAGATGAAGATTTTGAGCAGTTTCGGTAATTTGGGTATATCTCCTAAACTACTTATCCGTTTTTGATGATCTTTGGCTTGTTGGAAATAAGAGAGAAATAGAAACAACTTTCATGTAGAAAGTTTTTTGAGATTCATAACAGAAAAAAGGTCAAAGTTTTTGTGCAATTTCGGCGAGTATCAACACCTATAGGTGTTCTTGTGGTACTAAAGAGGGGGAGCCGTGTGGGGGGAGGTTGTTTTGGTCCAAAAAAACAATGGTAAAGCTTTGTAAAAAATATGTGAAGCTAGGGGCAAAATTGTCTTTTCGAGCCAAAATATCTAATTGTCATAAATGCGTCATTATGACCATTATGACTCGGATATGATCGTCATAAATGCTCGTCACATCAGTCATCTCAGCTTCGTTGCTGACTCCCTGATTCGCCCGACCCATGTTTTCCAAGAGATATCTCGACGTTTTCTCCCGCAGCAAATATTATATTATATTTTTACGCTAAATTTTTCAAAACTTCCAGTATCATAACAAATACATTAAAAACATTATTCGTCTCATTCACCAATTAAAATTAGGTTTTCTGAGCAGTAAACTTTTACTGTCAGTGAAAACACATAAAACGACAGACCGGTTTTCGTCTGAATTTCCAACCAAAAACTTTCCCGTAACCTTATAAAAATAAGTATAAAATGAAAATGACCTTGGTTTCCAAAATCATTTTCTAAGTCTCGGATAAAACTATATATTTATATATTTATCACCGATATTAGAAAGCAGCGAAAAGTCGGGATGTTACAGATATAGGAATATAGGATTCGCATTGTTGGGGGCAAACGGGTGTCCTTGCAGGCTTGTTGGATTTTCGACGTGGCGTTGGAGGCCAGGGAGGAAGGAGGTTTGGGGAATGGTGGTTGTGATAAACGGCGAAGGAGAGGGTAAGGTAGAAGACAAAGAGGCAAATCCGTTTTGTTTTTATTAATATTTATCAAATTTATATTATTTAATTAATAATAATTTTTTTAATAAATTTTTTTAATTATATGTAAGACATGTGTCATGCATAATTGGTCGCCACTTGACAAGAGTGTGCCACATAAGCAGCTTCCGTTAAAATTTGGACGGAAGTTAGACAGAGGGATGATTTTTGCAACGTCTCAAATTTATAAGGACCAATTTTGCCAAAAGAAAAAAAAAGTTCACGGACTATATTCACCAAAGTGTAAAAGTAGAGGAACCAAAAGTTCATTTTAGCCTAACTAGTAACTAGTTCAATACAAAGTATAGACCAGTGGTTGAATCGATATAGTTGGGCCGGTATGAAGTCTCCATGGGTCATATCTAGCCAAATGAGTGGCTCGATTAACAAAAACAGAGGATCAGATTTCAGCAAACGACAGAGTGTTCATCAAAAAACAAAGAAAACGACACCTAAGAGAGAGTTAGAGTGAGTTGGAGTTTGAAACCGTGAAGCTCAGTTTGTAGCTAGCAACCATGAAATCGCTTCCTTCACCATGGCTACTGTTATTGGCGTCGTTTCTTTCAATCGCTGTCGCTTACAGACCTGGAGACATCGTCCCTATGAGCCGAATGGGTCAATACCACTATGTTCATTCCTTCTCTCAAACACACACAATTTTCTGCGATCTTGTTTCCTTCTGATACGGTGCCGTTTCATCTTTCGTTTCTTTTTTTTTTTTGGTTTTGTAGTCGAGAACTGTGTGGCACGATCTCATTGGCCGTCATTGCCCCATCTTCACAGTGAATCGCGAGGTCTTCATCATCTGAATTGAATTGATGGATTAGGGTTTTCTGAATTTATTTAAACTATTTTATTATTATTACTACTATGGGTGTTGTGGTTAATTGGTTCTTTTTTGGGAATTGGATTTATAGGTGTTGTTGCCTATACCTATGCCCACGGGTTACACAGGGGCTGATGCTTACAAAATGTAAGTTTTTTTTTGCTTACATTTAGTGTGAATATCTAAATATCCTGTAAAAAATATTCACTTCCTAATTTAGTCCTTGAAAATTCTAGACGCCGGTCAAATTAGTCCCATTTAGGATACATTTTAGGGACAATAAGACTATTTTGACCGAAATTTGATGTTTTTGTATATGAATTGAGATTTTTCATTTTTAGCTTTTAGGTGACTAAATTGGGGGTGCTTTTTTCTTTTTCAGGAATTTCGGTATCCACTCTTTCTTTTAAGTAAGATATAGGTAGAGGAAGATTTTTTTTCTTTTTTTTGCAAAAAACTAGTTTTAGGAGAAGTTTGAAGAAAATTGTATTTGATTCAAATGCTCATCGGTGATTCTACTCAAGTACTCAACTAATTGCTGCTGGTGGTAAGAAATTATGTTGGATGCTAATTATGGTTCCCAATCCCATGGGCGTACAGTAGGGGTGTGAGTAATTCTGATAAAATGCAGAAAATTGAAGTTATTCTCGGTAGGATAGATGGTGCTTAGGCCAGACAATTAGAAAAAGTATGGAGAAGCGAAACCATGTGATTGAATCAGAAGCTGTGGAACTTTAGCCACATAAAATTGGTAGTATGCTAGTAAGGGATGGTATGAACGTTAAAGCTGTGAAACATTTGCTCATCACAAGAAACTAAGGAATAATGGATCATACTCTAACAATGATGAATGAAGCTTTCTGAAATTGCACCAGTTATGCCATATAGGGGAGCACATTGTTGTTATCATGTTATATGTGGTCTCCCCCCTCAAAGACTGCAGAAGAAAATGTTTTTATGATTTTTTGTTGTTTATTTATCTGCAGATCATTTCAAGTTGGAAGAGAAAAGTTTTTAATCCCATGGCTTCTAGTGGTAAATTGAAAAAGTACTGAGGTTCCAATGATCGATGTAGTCCTGGTAATGCTATGTTTAAGATAGGTCATGTACATCAACTTATTGATTTTATCCAATAATTGTACCAGATGATATGGGTTCGTGGATGCAAAACAAATAAACAATGGTTTTTTTGTCACTAGCAAATGAATTAATTGCAAATTTTTATGTGATGCGAGGTATTCGGGAAGTGATTTGCATGGTGTCACTTTGCCAAAGTTGTGGATATGCCTCATCATTGTATGCAGCTCCTGTCTAATTATGCGTTATTTAATATAATGTCGATATCATTAAGTTCGTTACATAGATCCTGCTCTGTGAATTGTGACTTGCTTGATTTTATTACAATTTCGAATTTTGAAAATGGAAGTGTCATTCTTAGCTTTTGGATGTGACCTTCTGTCAAGTGTTGCTAAATGTGTTGGAAATTTCAAGGATTGTGCATTTAAACAGTCTATGGTTTAAAAGCTTTCGTATTTGGTGTTTCTAAGGTTTATTTGAAATTTGTCAACATTTAACCATTTTAATATTCATTTTCCCTCCTTTTATGTTTTATTGAAGCTTTTTTTCTCTAAATTTTATTTTATGAATAAGATTCAATTATTTCATTTCTCTTATTGTAGAATTAACATTTTGCTCATAGACTTTTACCCGGCTTTTACAATTTCAAATGCCATTTGACATATTTATGTACTAGTAACTGTACTATAGATTCTTTATTATTCTACAGGACAACATTTAAACATTATTAAAGAAGACAATTTTTTTACCATTGCCTGAAGTCATTCCGTTTTGTATTATAATTATTGATTATACTTGGGTTGATTGATTTTGAGAATCATGTATTTAATGTTCATAAATCTACTTACAATACATATACTTTAGTGAAACTGATTTTACGGAACCTGTGTATTCTGTAGACGTTGCCTTCCATAATAAATTAAAAATGAGTTGTTACCATACACTTTGATAAATGCCAATATCCCATTAGTCAGGTATCGTTAAGAGAAACAATGGCCAATATGATTACTTAAGTTATGCTTTTCTAGCTTACTTTTAGGGCTTTGATTGTGCTTACAACTTTTGTTTTGAATTGACAAATTTTGAAATTCATCCTGAGATTCGTAAGCAATTTTGGGATCCTCAGCATTGGCCAAAACATATACTTGTTAGATATACGTGGTTGGTGTTATTTGATTTGTTACTAAATATATTCATATCCATATTTTAAATCACGATTCAAATAGTGAATCGAGAGGCAATTTTTTATTGTGAATCGTAAATTGCATCAAATTGTAAGATTCAAAGACATAATGAAAAACAGCTTGAAATATATCATATTGATGATGTATAGTTGAATACCATGAACATAATGCTTAATGTATTATGTTTGAACCTGGAATTGACAAAACAACTTATCCATAAGTCTCAGAAAACAAAATCATAAGTCGTAACTGAATATTACCAGCAACTCAGATATAAGCTAATGAATAAAAAAGCTCAAAACTCATTTGTAATTGAGTTCAAACTAATTATCCTCCTATTCATCAAGACTAATTTCATCAATGATCGATAACAGTATATCACTGTTATTTTTTTCGTCATCTAGAATAACTAATCACGGATACTCTTCCTCTTGAGTATAACTACCATTATCTCTAATGTCTTGTGCAACATTATCTTGTATGCGATTGCCATTTCCTTTATCATTCTTGTTAGCAATGTTATCTTGAATCTGGGTGCCTTTTCCTTTATCATTTTTGTTGCATTAATATTTTGTGGGCCTAAAAATATACATATGTGTGTGTGTGTGTGTGTGTGTGTGTATATATATATTATTATTATAGAAGATAAATGAGTAAAAAGATAATTAAGCATTGGAATGACAGTAAAATGTTTTGGATCAATTGTTGACGGATTATAAACTTTCTAATTTCTTATTAGCATGTTTGAAAGATATGCTTTAGTCATTTAGCTTCTTAAATATTATAGATTTGAACAAAAAAACAATTGCTGAATATGCATTCTGAAATATTTCAGGAAGGAGCATTCAGAGATAGATGTAACTTCAGGTTTTGTTGTTTTGTTTGGTTCAGGTAAATAAATATCTTTCTGGCTATTCTGTTTTTGTAAGTTGTATTGTATAGATATCTTAAATAAAGACAATTTCTTGTCAGCTTACGTTACATATCAGTATTTTGTCATTGCAATATTAATGTGTCCGGCAAGTTCGGGCAACTTGAAATTACATGCCCTTTGATCTAACTCAACCCATACATGGCGGGTTGGTTTGGGTTCGTGAGTTGGATTGAATTTAAAAATACTCAACCTGTAGAGAATGGATTGGGTTGTGGGTTAGAACTTTGCTAACCCACACAGCCCAACCCAACCCAACCCCCAGTTTTTTTAATAAAAAGGGAATTAATGCAGACATCAGTTTTCCCTTCCCCTTTCATTTACAATTTTTTAGCAATCAATATGCTACCTGTGATGAAAATGACTTCAATTGGGTTCTTGACTTTAGGTTATGACTTTTGGGACTTATTATGTTAAGTTTGAGAGTTGAGACCTATGTTTATTATAGACTTATGATACTTAGGTCTATAGTTTAACTGACTAATCCATTGACGAGGGAGTATTTTGGTACCCCAACCCATCCCATCATTTTCCTATGTTTGGTAAGCATGAACATGAATGTACTTGGCTGCAACACAACCTTGCTTTACTACTACTAGGGTTTGATAAATTTTGTAAATTAGCCTACTTGCATTTTGCTAAGAAAGTGCGTTTAAATGTATCCAGGGCTCATGTTGTCTGTCATCCTCTCAATCTACATATTACAATCATCACGAGACAAATTGGAAAGGTACTTTATTTTTGGTTCGCACTTCTAAAAAATGTTCTTTTTTGTTTCTTTGTTCATGGCCTTAATTTTGATGCTTATGGAATCCCAGATTTGTAAGGGAGACGGTTGTTGACAGCAACATTCCTGGTGGAGTGGTAGCAAAGGTCGAATGATGGATCCCTGATGTCATTAATACAATATGTACATTGTAATATTGTATAAATGAGTCAACAAATGTTATAAAAAAAAAATAAAATAAAATGAGTCAACAAAATCAGTTGAGGGAGAGTTCTTGCATTCACCGTTTCTATTATTGAGGAAGAATGTGACTACGAATTGAAGTGGATTAATTTTATTCAGGACAGCAGTTGTTGAAATGAATAGCAGTAAAAGTTGAGATTAGGTGTAGTACAACACAAAAGGGGAGGTTGGATTTGTAGCAGAATATCATTTTAATGTCTAGGAGAGGGATGGAAAGCCTATACAAGAACAATCTTGGATTAATCCTGTCAACTCAAAAGATCCCTTTCCCGTAGATAAAATTTAAGAACGATCTTCATACGATTTTGGAATGTTATTTTGGATCAAATGGTTATTTTGGAATGTTATTCATACGATTCTTGTAGGAAAGTTAATCTATCACTCTTGTAAAAGAAACACCGCATAAAAGTGAGTCACTTGCGAATAGGGATGGAAGGATATGGTTTGGGTAGGGTATTAAACTACCTATCTTCGGAGGCTTAGGCCTGAAAAAATTTCTGTTCAAATGGAAGGAGAGGCCTTACCATTCCAATGGTGGAATGGATGATATAAGAAAAGAAATCTGCGAAGTTGCGCCCAAGAGGAAGAGAGGAGCTACGGAGCTGTATTGGCGAGAGGAGTCTTCGACTCTCAAGAAATGCATCTGGAACAAAAGAAAAATAATGCAAGCAACAACAACTAATTATAGAGGATAGAAGTTTGAATTTAAAGACAAACATAATCCCAATAACCCTAAAATTTCAAAATTGAGAGGGAAAAATTGAGAGCCAAAACAAACCTCATGATACATGGGAACAAACAAAAATCGCGCTCTGACGAAACCCTCTTCCTTTCTCTTCCATCCCTCACAAAAGCCAGATCTTCCTTTCTCTTACATCTCTCACAAAAACCCTCTCGGTCTTCATTCCTTGTCTGACGCGAAAATCCTATTGTATGAAATCCCAGCTTGCAGCAAGCTCAGGGGAATTTGGTTGGAGCATCATTAAGTGCTGTACTATGTAACATGAATGTATTGTGATGATCATACACGTGTGTAGGGTGACCATATGTGTGAATATCAACAGTCATATTTATATAGCCTTCTCCTGATATGGCTTACAGCTTTGATCCCTTTTCCTCCACATTGTTTATATGTAATTTAGAATTTAGAACGTTGTTGGACATTGTATATCTATTTCCTCCCATTTCTTTCCTATTTTTGTATGGAACTCATACAATGCCAAGGTTCTCAATGGATGTTTTCTTCATATTTCAACTTGGCCTTTTTAAAACTTCCTAGGCATTTTATTTCCCCTGTTGCTTAGTGTACTTTTATTAGCCAATAAGGTGTTTAACGAAGGGTGAGACAATGAATGCAACAAAATGGAATGCAGCAATAAGCGGCTACTACACGATTTCATGCTTACTCCATATGATGGTCTTTATCTCACTCTTATTGGTGACAATAACATTTTGGGAATATTATGGGTGATGGATATTTAGAATGTAATGTGTTTATATACTATTAGGATACGAGGGAGTCATAAGGTGGTAAAGGTGGTTGGGGTAGTAGAGTTAAGGAGTGGAGTGATAAGGAGGTTGAGGGTTCAAACTCCACCCATTAACCAAAATACTAACATTAACATACTAATATTTGCCTATGTAAAAAAAACTATTAGAATATGTGCTTTCCAATATTTCAACTGTGCTGGTTAAATTTTCCATTTATACTTTTTTTGGTGCTCTATTTTCCTTTATACTAATATTTGTTTTGTTTATGGGGCCTTAATATCTGTAAGGACATTTGTTGTTTGGACTGAGTCATGCATTGCTACTAAAATCATCTTTTAGTGTTATAAAAGATGCCTAAAATCTGCTATATATATCCACTATTTTTAAATGGTTTTGGAGTTGATAAGTGGATAGTTTGATTATTGTTAAAGTTTCAAACCGCTTTTTCAACATAACTTACTTAATACTTTAATTTTTTTTTTTTGTTTCCAATAAGGGGCTTAAGCCCAAATGATATAAGTGTTTAATTATTTTCCATTGTCGGAGAATTTGCTATTATTATTATTATTATTATTATTATTATTATTATTATTATTATTATTATTATTATTATTCCTCTATGAGAGTAGATAAAGTCTATCTTTATGATTTCTTCTTCATATATCCGTAATCTTCAATTTTGGAAAACCATTTCTTCATCCATCCTTCTTTCTCTTTTTTCATTTCCCTCTCCATTCTAATATCAATTCCTCAAAATTATTTCATTCTTCCTCAATATATTTCCATGCTAATTATAAATTATTTGCTCATCTTGAGTAAGTTTTCCCCCATCAAATGACAAGTAATATTTTTCTTTTTAGTAACCATTAAATATGTTTTGTTTAACAGATAATTTAAACGCACGGGTACGTTACACTAGTATATTAAAAGATTATAAATTTTATATTAAAATATTTATATTAATATGTCATTTCTATTAAAACGTCCATCCATGATAATTTAGACAATGTCCTTTCATGTCAATTGTTCAATCTCCTTATAACATATTTTTGCTCTATATATGAGTTAATAGATTTTCATAGAAATATTAATATGCTTTCATATAAAACGTTCATATATGTGTGGTATATATTTACTCTTTAGTTATCATGTTTTATTCATATATATTTTTATGACTTAGACATTAATGTGCTTTTGTGTAAAAAAAATTATTCCAGTGTGACGTAAATATGTATCTCTATATCTTAACACATATATTCACATAAAGTTTTCATTCCCGTGTGATATAAAATGTAATTTATACAAGATTTATATATTTTTACTCTTAGGTTATCATTTTTTATTATTTATATGACTTACGTAGTAACGTGCTTTCATGTAAAATTTCCATTCCTATGTGATGTAGGTATTTACCTCAAAATCTTAATACATTTTCATGAAATTTACCTATAAATTATTAATAACTTAAATTTTTAAATTTGGTGATTTTTATATTAAAGAATTTATATTAAAATATTATTTAAAAATATAAATTTTATATTGAAAATTTATATTAATAATAATAATTTATATGAAAATGTTTATCGAACCTTTTGCGAACCTCCTTAGAGAAATCTTTTATTGAGTTATATTATGTTCGCGAAGAGATTGTATTTAAATGTAATGGATCAATGAGGGAGTGGGTCACCATGAGAGAGTTTGATAAAGGGAGAAAGAGAGAGTGAGAGAGTGGGTCGCGAGGAGAATTAATGGAAAAAATATATGAGAGGATCCAAGACAAGGGCATCATAACAGAGTGTATGGAAGAGCTTCAAACTTGGAATTTACTGTGACAACTACGTTCTTGTTTACTAACTTTCCGGAGAACTTCGGTGATAGGGTTTTTAGCAAGTATGAGAAGGGTGAAAGATGTCTATATCCCTTCCAGGAAGAGTAAACAAGGCTACAAATTTGGTTTTGTTAGGCTTGTAGATGTTCAACATACTAGAAATAACAAATGTTGGATAGTAACCAAAAGTTGAGAGTTAATACTCCTAGGTTCCTAAGAGGCCAGCAGAAGCAAGCGGCAAGGAGTCATCAAGGTTACTTTGATCCAAATAATGGGAAACATGAGATTATTGGACAACCGTAGTCCATTTTGTTTTCTTCTGTTTTAAACCGAATTGACCATGGAATGGAATTTCTTTATGGTTCTGGCCACTCCTTACTTCATGAAAATAACTCTTCCAAGTTCCAATCTTGATTTAGTTATATCAACTTATTATACATGTCAAACATATACAAATCTTTTCCTTGAAACCCAATTGAACCTTGACATTTTAATTAAAAAATCATCACTTACCTTGAGTTTAAGCACTTTAAACCGACTAAACAAATATTACATGAATGAACCCGATCTGACAAAAGAGTATGATAATAACAATCTAATTTTATGGTGTGGAGGCGACCTTCTTGATGAACCGGCAATGCTAGATATTCTTTTTCTTCCGGATTCTGGTAGGAACACCATGACACACTATAGATGCTCCTGTGAGGTAAGGATATCGGGGATTTGAAACTTCACGGGCGTGACCCATGATAGCCCCAACTGTGTGTCTTTGGCAATAGTTGTTGTTAGGTCCATACTCTTCTAAGTCGCATTGCGAGCATTCCTTTGATCTTTCTTCCAGCATCTCATCAAACATAGCCTTACAAAACAGAATCAGTTCCCACAGATGGCCAACGATGACTAGAGAACCAACCATCAGATATGACATGTGGATACCATTCTGTGCATAGATCCCTTGTAAGGTTAAGGAACCACTACGACATCCCATCAGAACTGCAGCAACACATTTCTTTAGTTTCAGAATCTCGCTTCTGGAAATGTACCGTTCTCCTGTGAAGAGAAGACACATTCAATCACCCTTATAAATAAATATAAATATAAATATATAATATATAGTAGGACCCACGGGGAATGACAAATATATATATATATATATATATATATATATATATATATATCATATATATCATATTAGTGGTAATATCTAGTGAGAGGGCTCTTCTTCTATGAGAGTGAAATGGATGAATTTTGGCCATATAACCATACATGGATAATCAAGATTGAAAGTTATTTAATGATTATATCACCACTTAAAAAAGTCACGTGACTTTATGTTTTAATCTTAACCATTCAAAATTTAATCTAATGACTATGATTCACCCCTCTTACTCTCACATAAGAAGAGTATTCTCACTTTATATGTCCCCATATTATATACATATTTCCCCCAAGCTTTACCACTTCCATGCCCATCATAGAGAAAAAGGTCATGACTTCCCAATGCGGCTGCCAATTCTTTGGCGGTGGGCGCAGAACCTGCCTCTCCCTGTAACAAGATGAAGAAAGAAGACATTAATATTTACTAGCTTTGTAGATGAAACAATTAGCAGGAATACACAAATATCTGTTGTAACATTTCTTCCCTTGTTTTCTTATCAAATTCAAACAGATAAAATACCTCCAAGTTTTTAGCTTTGAAATAAGGCTGAAGCCCAAGTTGCACTGTAGGGAGACTCGTATATGGATTTATTAAATAATAAGCATCCTGAGGATCTATAGTTGAAAAGGGCACTAAATTCCTCCGCACTTGCTTCTTATGGTTGATGCCTTTATTAAGAAGCAAGGGTACTGCTAAGTGAAGGCATGCGATATACCTCCTGGTTCCTTAGGATGGGCAAACTTTCCCAAGGGAGCATCTGTGGCAGCAGTATAGCTTGTTATTGAAGTTGGTATGAATGAATAAACCAAATACATATTAGACAGACTACGTGTTAAACCAAAAATATACAAATACAATCTGTTAAATAATGTTGCTTCGAATGTCAATTATAGAGCACATGTACATCGATTAATGATTTGAAAGAAATAAAAACCAATACTCATTTTTACACTGAATACGAAAAAGTAGAAGCTAAATGATGTAATTCCAAACAGTACAACTTAATGATTAATAATATTTCATAACTACATAAAAAGTAAACAAGCCAGAAACAATTCACTTACCGCCACCTCAAAATCCAACACAAGTATTATAGGCTCTCTTTTTACAGAACCCTCCACTTCCAGCATATTTAATGCCTCATTTAATTGTCCAACCTCAACCTCAGATGGCTCTCGGGATTCATTGGCTGCTTTTAAGAATATCCCACTCATTCCTTTATCACGGTGGCCTACTTTAGCAATGTAGCAGTCTTTGTTTACGCATAGATCTGAAAACAATGTTTCTCTTTCATAATATTTGGAGGCTCCAAGAATAATCTTAAGAAGGTCCTCGTTAACATCCAATTTCAATGTAGATATTAGATTGTTAAGCACTGAGTCAAAATTTTTGCAATTCACCCATTCTCCAAGAAGCAGCCATTTCCATGAACCAAGCCACCGATCTTCAAGGTTCCTGTTAAGGAATAATGATTATATAAGGGGAGATAACAATTAGTTTCTTAAAATTTTAGACTATTTTCTTCTTCCATGTCAATGAAGCTACTGTAAATATTGCTGTTTTAAATTTTAAGTTCCTCAATAAAAATTAGATAGAGTGTCATCACATTGAGTCTGTTCAACCACAGAAATGATGCAAAATACGCAGGATATATTCTATAATAAAAGTTTTGTGCAAATTAACTTATAAGTCAAATAGAGGTAGAGCACCTCAGGAAATTTTTAAGATGCCCTTCAAGGTTATCTCTCAGGTTATGCCATAACTGCGGATTCTGTTCTGTAACTTCAAGCATATTTTGCATAACGACGCTCGATGACAATGAGTTCCATTTAAAAATTGTTTCGAAGGCTGGAGCTATGTGATCAACCACTGTAAAACGCCATGGGCAACACTTGTCTCCAATAATTTCCTTACACTTATCACAAGTGTCTAAAAAAGTACTCATATCACCCTCATCTGAAGAAGCAGGTGATGAAAAGTTATAAATTAACGTGTATCATAAGGTTAATACTTATATGCTGTATGTATGTTGCAAAATAGAATCTAGTGGTAATAACATTACCACTGGTTCCATTTTAAAACTAAGTCGTGATACTAGCATCCATGCTTCAACAACACTCCCACAAGACAACAATTCTTGTAGTAAACTATTATAGTCATCATCAAGCAAACTAATACCGATGATTGTTGTGGATGGAAGATCATCCAAAACAATTTTCACGTGTTCTTCGAGGCCTTTAATGTCTTTAGGAAGCCTACAACAGGAAGCAACATAGACAATGAGAGCATTGCTTTAGGCTGTATATGAATTGGTTATTTGCTTTATAATGCAATAAGAAGAACCGTTACCTGAGTAGTCTGATGCGAGAAGATCTACTATCATTTGGACCCTAAAATTGAACTTATGTTATTAATATTTAATGGGATGTGCTTGTCATATACCACAAACGTAGCATACGACATTGAACAAGAAGCAATAAATCTTTACGTGCATTTGAGTTACTAGAAAGCATATATAAAAGTACTTATTCCATGTTTGATTTTAAAAGTAATTGTGGAATAGAATAAAACAAAAGATGTACACTGGGGGGGCAACTTCTTGTCCATGTAAATAGAAATCTTAATAATTGTTACTGAAAATACCAGGGGCAATTTTTTGTCCATGCACACCACCGTCCAAAAGTCAAGAATACCTAGCAATTTGGCCAAGCACCATCAACACCAATAAAGAACAACCAGCTAGCCTAGTTAAGCTCCTACAAAGCATATCCTCTCACTCCTCAAAACTACTTGTGGAAAGACTCAACTACTTGTAAAGTGTTGTTCTACTTGTGTTATCCCTTAGGTCTTTAAAGTGCATAAAGTGCATCCTTGTATATCATTATGCTAATACTGACAATCAACGATAAGGTACGCTGAGTGTATATGGTCAAGATCCATAAGACCTATGGTATTTTGCATGTCATATGCTCGTTTTCAAAACTTAGCATCATTAATGGGTGTGTATTGTGTTAGGGTTTCTAGAGAGGTTTATGAAAGGCTCTGTAACGCCCCCCCTTGAGGGCATTACTTACGTAACACGTGCGGAATCTAAAATTAAAAGATAATTTGCTGGTGCTTTCGGAAAATAATCTATACAAGTATATAAGTGTCTGAAATTGGGTATAAAAATTTTGTCACGACTCCTAAGCCTTGATTGGCACACAGGCTTACTATCATAGTATGGCAAGCCTATTTAATTTAAAGAATATACTTGAATAAAAGCTAGTATTTTACGAAAATTTCGACAGAATCTCCTCTGTAATTCGGACATCCCAGGTAAAAGAACACCTGCTAAAATAATTACATTTTCATTCCAGAATTCCAGTTACACCAAATACAATCAAGCAATAACATGCTAAAGATAGTTATATCAATTAGCTTTACAAGACCAAAAGGAAAAGTTTAAGTTTTCTTTCAAAATAACGCTCTCCGAGCCATAAACATTTCATTTAAAATAAAGGCTCTCTGAGCCATACTCATACATACTTATCAAAATAATCTAAGTCTCAAACCCTAAGCTGGTCATTCTAAAAAGTTATTCCTGAGAAGAACTCACGTGATCGTTCCACAATCAAATACTTCGTCAAGCAACTAGATCTAAGTATCTGAGTGACTTAGGAAGACTCCTCTGCAAATATGTACTAAAATACCCGAGGTACGATAGCAAACCAAAAGAAACCTGATATGTTTGTAAGGGTGAGATACCATCATAAGATATATCCCACAACAACCATATACATGATACATACAGCACATAATCATATAAGCAGTCAAATCATGCATATACACAACAAAATAGTGTTATATCAAAGGGCATCAAACCCGCACAGTCAATCTTTCGAAAATATGCATGGCACTTCAATATCAGGCTCTAACTTAATCTCATGAGATATCAACACCGTTTTTCACTGGAGAAGAATTAGAGTTGGTCAAGCTCTAGCCCATCGGGCGATTACCCCCCCACCCTCATGCATTAAGGTCTCAGGACGGGCAACGTCACATGTGCCTCTTCACTCGGTTTACATGGACAGACTCCCCAGATACCACCTTGTATCTATTATAATCATCAATAGCACGTCTGCTTGGGGAAATGCACATGAGAAAATATTTTATTTAAAAGGATTTCTTTGTGTTCATCATTTTCACTATCGCTGCTCAAGGCTAACGACTTAAATCATCATTTCCCCATCGCATTGAAAACTCAGAAGCATATGACTCATAGTCCGAATGCTCAATCACAATGCCCAAGACCGTGGCCCGCAGTCAAGGGTTGTGGTCGTAGAAAACAACCTTCACCTTTAATCATAATCATCACACGCGGTCAGAAGACACAGTCCAACACAACGTGATTAGGACCTAAGTCCATAATATCATAGCCAGGACTCGTAGTCCCGAATTAACACTGATCCAAGATCACGTGCACATCACTGAATACTAGAGGCGACGTCTCGCGTACTAGATTCACTTTCATAAGTACTTATTTTTCGTTCAGTGAAAAACAAATCCAAAACCGAATCCTCGATAACCTATCCAGGTTATCGGAAAGTTTCTAAAATATTTAGGAAAAACATTTTCTTTGAAAATCTTTTATAAAGCATCTTTGAAATTCTTTTATCTTTGAAATATTTCCCCCAATAGGATATTGCCAAATAATCTTGAAAGTTTTCACTTGAAAACACATAGTTCGAAAAGGATTTTTCTCTTGTATAACAGTAGTACACCAAAACCATTTCAACATTTAAAACAAGTACTTTAAGTTAATGAGCTTTTGGAAAAGAACACCAATCCTTTCATGTTCAAAGCTTATTAAGGCTTTTAATCCTTATTATGGTTGAGCACAGACGCACGTCTGGCTTAGCAAACTTTCGATCAACAACAGTATATATCATCAGTACAATGCTAATATCACAGTTGAAAGCAGTTCATCACATATAGGCATTTTATCATTTAGAACAAGTACAGTTCAACATCAGATAATAGCACAACAGCTCAAGTACATGAGATAATCAAGTAAGCTCAATCAACATATAACTATCCAATTAAACACTTACACACATATATACAGTTATTGAATATCCCTAGGCAAAACTCCCCTTACCTTTGAAGACAAGTAAAGGATCCTCGTCTTAATACTCACATTAGCTCCAAGAGTGTAACTATCTACTCCATCAAGCAAGCATAGCCGTGTCAAACGTCTCAGAGAGGAAGTCCAACAACGCGCAACAACCAAAAATCAAGAAATCAATTTCACATGATCAAACACACATTCTAACTTTATCTAAACACTTAATCTATTTACCAAACAAGGTTATTTTTAAAGAAAATCAAGTTTGAAGCTCACGCTTCCTAATACCCTTTAGAAAACTTTGTTTTGATTAAAAGATCTTGAAAAAGAACTTTGGAAATCATCCATTAAGAGTCTTAATTACACTAAATCATAATTAATTTCATAAAAACATACCCAAATTCAAATAAAATCAAATTGGGGTTTTAGGGCTCCTTATTAAAATTTAGGGAAAACTCAGAATAATGAAATTGGTTTAGGGAAACACAATTTCACAGTCCTAATTTCATAAAACAAGCTTAAATCTTAAGATTAAAATCTGAAATCAGAGGGTTAGGGTTAGGATTTAAAAAATCAATTTGGGGGTTTTGAATCTAGAAGAGATGAGAGGGTTTTGACTCACCCAAGCTTGAAGACAACTTGAAGGTGGTGCTGTGGTGCTCCTCGCGACGGCGGACGCGATTCCGGTGAGGTGGCAGTGGCGGTTCCTAACCAGAAAGATGGGTTTTTGTGTGACCCACACAAGGAAGAAGGAGGAGCTCCAAACAAAGGCATCAAGGGACCATTTCGGTGGAGGCCCCGCAGTGCGCATCCAGCAGTGGAGCTCGCGGTGTTGGACGGTTGAGGACGCGAAACAGATGCGCGTTTTCTCCTCCTCGCGTGGCGGTCGAAGCTTCTCCTCGGCGGCACGCGACTCCGAGCGGTGCAGGCGGCGGCGCGCGGCTTCCCGGCTGGTGGTCGTGATCTGAATGGAGAGGGATGGAGTTAGGGAGAGGGAGGAAGAAGAGAAAAGAAAGAAGAAAAGAAAGAAGGAAGAAGCAGAGAAAGAAGAGAGAAAAGTGAGAGAACGTCGAGAATGAGAGAGAGAAAAGTGAGGAAGCTTAGTTTTTAAGCTAATTATTTAGTGATAGGTATAAAATGAGTGATAAATATTAGGCCTAAAATAAACATGTTTTTACTTTTTAGAATCTAAAAATAAAGATTGATTAGGATATGTTTTCAAAATTCAAGTTAGAGTAAAGATTAATAGTTGAACTGATCTACTAAGAAAATACTCCGTCCAAAATTTAATCTCCAATAAATGTCAAACCAACATATTTTTAACTCTAAAATTAAATAGGATAAGAATATGAAAATGTTTTTCTCTTATTTACATTATTTAAAATATTTTTCTGTACTGGTATAATAGTGACAATAACATAAATTATTGTCTAGTAAACGTGCATTCACTGAAATGAGTCAGTGCTAACGCAGTTAATAAAATAATTTGAAGAGAGTAATTTAATTACTCAAACTAAACCACCTAACATAATAAACATAATCATCCAAATAAAATAATTAATCCTAGGTGTAAAAACTAGGGTGTTAGAGGCTCTAGAGGAGAAAGTGGTTCAGATTGCTTATACTGAGGAATCAAATGTGTATGAACGATTAAAAACACAAGATGGGGTTAACTATGAGCCCTTATATTTTTTATTTTGATTTTAGATGTGCTAGTTGAACATGTCCAAGAGGCAATGCACCCCCCAGTGAATACTTTCTGCGGATCATATAGTCTTATTAGGTAGATGAGAGAAGAAATAAATAGAAAGTTAGAGACATAAAGGAAATCCTTGGAGGCACATCACTTTTGCTCAAGTAGAAATAAAACTTGTTGAATGGTGTCTCAAAATCAGTTGCAAAGCCTTTTGAAGCATTCGGTTTTTTGTTAAAAGTTAGTTATGCAGTTACAACTAACTTAGTGCAGCAAGCTAATGGAGCACGTGCAGGGGCCTTGGTGATCGGATCACTTGTACTTATCAGCTCAGGCATTAGGCTAATGGTAATGTAATGTGAAATAGAATCATTCATGTAATTATCAGAACTTGTGAGCCAAAGAAATAGAGTGGTGAAAGGTTTGGGATATTCTTGTTCTGTTTCTCAACAATGTATAACAAGGGGCCAGGGTTTTGTCTATTTGCACTAGCTTTATCTTGTACTTAGTTTTCTTTCATAGTGGATATCTTTGCTCCCTCCCCGTGAATGTAATCCCCACCGACCGAACCACGTTAATTGTTGGCGTTCAATCTTCTTCCTTAATCTCTCTTTAATTGTTCAATTTTGTTTTCTGGTTTTGTGCTTGTTGTTGTGTTGTTGTTTTTGTGTTTTGTTTGTTTTGGCGCAGTGAATCCACTTACAAAACTTGCAGTAGAAATATAGAATTGTACCTTCCATCTCCTAGATAAATATGAAAGAAACTGGAAAGTAAGATGAGTTCCAATTGAAGCTTGGTGGAAATATGAAGACCAATAATTTTCACCCAAAGCTTTGCAATCAGATGACAATGAATATTGCTTTCCCGTGGCAGAAACTACATACATCACAGAAAGTAATTTAGACACCTGTTGCAATATCATTAGCACACTAAGGTCATAACCTGCTCGATTGATAAAATAATAACAGTGAAGGTAAAGATCAAAAAGCTGAAAGTCATGATTAAGCAACTTTACTTTACATGCATTTGCACTCCATAAAATAGCGCAAGCCAGCAAGGTACTTATAAACAATAACTCAAGTATATCACAAACTATTATATCAATTTTTTGATGTTCTTAAATTATGAATTTATCTATATTCTGTAAACTGGATACTTTCTACAACCCATGTGGGTTGTTACGTTGGGAACTTCTGCTAAAGTTTCAATTATCAACATGAAAGAGGATATATATATATATATATATATATATATATATATATATATATATATATATATATATATATATATATGGAATGTGGACTTCAACTACCACAATAGAGAGTTCTTAAAGTCCAAGATATATGTTCTTGAGATTCAACTTTGTTTCATGCTTTGTTGTCAGAACAAGTAGCAACTAAGGAGTTCATAATTATGAAACTATACCCAATCAAAAAAAAAAATTTAAACCAATTAAGCCAAAACTGCCACAAATAATAACAAGAAGGTATAGAATATGACCTTTTGCAAAACTACAGGAACCTCACGAGAGAGCACAAAGGCTTGCATCAACCAAGAAGCTAGGCATTCAAACTTGATGGAAGATGGATCACAGAAAATGTTACTGTAGGGAAAAACCAAAATGTCCAAAGTATATGAAAGTTAGTTATAAAATGTTATGTTTCCAAAGCAGCAACATACCGAAACTTCATAAATATAGCCCATGTGGAGATACAATTGTAGGAGTACAATAAAGCAAATATTTACAATCCAATAAAGATTTCCACAAGAGCATAATGTATCTGGCTGATTAAAAAATGAAGTATATTCTAAAAAATCAACGATTTTATACAATATTCAGGTGCTTTTCTTTTATCACAATATGATCCACTAATTATCCGTCAGCAACTATCAATTCTGCACTTTCTCGATAAACTGCACATTGCACTTAAATCATTTTCCAAGTCATAATATGTGGAAATAAAATGTCAGAGACAATCAATAGTGAACATGCAGGAAAAGTGATAAAAATAAAGAACATTCCATAAAAATAAAGAACATTGTAAATTAAACCATGTTGAACGATTTCTAGGAAAGTATACCTAGTCGTACAAGTAATATGGTGGTGAGACCGATATCGTTCCCACGAGGTTCAGTTGCCAATTACCAATTCGCAAATCAAACAACTATCTAGACTAAACGAAGAAAGATCAAAACATAAAATAAAGCAACAAAAGCAATAAAATATTTTTGGTCTTTTTGGGGAATTTTATCAAACACTTGGAATGCGAAAAGAGGTGTTGGGATTAAACTTCACCAAACCTTAGTCTCATGCAATACCAAGACCACCAATCCAGTTTATGCTTCAAATATTAAAATCAACCCACAAGATTACTCAAGCCCCAATTCCTTAGATGACAAGAGCCTAAATCCACTAATTAAACCCTAATTCCTTAGGTGGCCTAATTAGGAATTTGCATTACGAGTAAGGATTACACGATTACTAATAAACCAAACTCCATTCCTAGATGCAAGGTTTACTAGGTGATTGATTAATTCCAGATCAAGAATTGATAAGAACGTCCCCATTGCAAATCAAATCTCAAAATCAGTTTATGGATGGCCAAGCCACAAAAAGCATTAAGCGTAGGAATTAAACACTAATAAGAAGGCATAAACATGGATTGATAAATCAAAGCAGTTACATGATATTCAGTTTGGTTACATCTAATCCCAACAAAAAGGGATTTAGCTACTCATAGTAATAGAAATTACAAAAGAGAAAGAGAGAATAGATGAAGAAAACTCATGACGAATCCTCCAATCTTCTTCCAATCCAAGAGCAGAGAAAACACGCCCCTTTTTGCTTCCCAAGAGTCTCCCTAGGGTAAAAGTGCTCCGAGGTTAAAAATCGTTTTTTTTTTTGTGTGATCAAAGTCTCTCTTCTAAAAGATCGATCCCCTCTATATAATGCACAGGATCAGCACTTTATTTTTGGTTGGAGATAAAAATTATATCTTTAATTTGATGAATAGGTAAAAATCATATCAAGCATGATCTTATCCATCAATTATGCTGTGTCAATCTTCGAATTCTATTCCATTTAAAATCTTGTGGCTCCCACTTCCAAATTCTTAAATCATGCTCTCACACTTCCACAATTCAATCGAGCTTGTAAATTTTCACTTTAATAGGATGTGGTCCCTTGCTTTAATTATCAAAATCAATTTGCCTTTCAAATCCCATACTTCACGTTGCTGGCCCTTTCCAAATTTGCTTTATGCCAATTGCCAACTTCTTCAATCAATTTTATTCATGTGGGCCGTGATACTAATTGCTCTTTCAATCAGATTAAATTCATGCTGCAATCTTATCAATTACCAACTTATATATCTTCATTAGAATTAATTGGCAGGCAACCACATGGAGTCTTTGACCAAGTCCATAGTGTTGACAAAGTCATGCTTATTCTTCATGCAAATTCTAAATTAACTGGACTTGAGCATTTTAATCATTAATTCCTGCAAAACAACACCACAAAACCGCCTTACCCATTCCAAGGTAAAAAGTAACTAAAATCAATTTAATTATGCCTAAACTATATGAAAATGCATGCAAAAATGTACATGAATTATGATGTGAAATCACACTATCAAACCACACCCAAACTTTGAAGTATACAACAGAAATAGATAGTCAATAATTTAAACAGAAGATGTTATCCCAATATTATTTTCAGGTCAACATTCCCAAGAATAAAACCCATCCTTTCAAACAATTCTTCCAATACACATTTTACTCTGGACTAACTTTGTAACTCTACAACAATCTTCCAAACATGCACATACTCACATTCCATGCATGAATCATATTATCCTTTAATCTTGTCATAACATGATCTATTTAAGGATTGGTAGGGAAGGCATTACTCATGATTTATCAATGTGAAATGTCTGCATTTACACAAGTAAAAGGCAGAAAATATGAAATGCCCCTCATACCTAATCGACTGAGTAACTTCATCGAAAGTTTCCTTCGAACAAACTCCCATTTAAGAGCAATAAAATCATCTAGTGACCAAGATTTCACAACTTCGGATGAATGACAGAACCTACTCCATGATTGCCCACATGTTCCTATCTGATAATATCGTAGGTGACAATAGACAACACAAGGTAGGATGATCATTCTCATCTCTCTCAATCTCATTCATGTCCTTAACATGTTTACAATGAATCTGTATGCATACCATATGATATAAAATCAGTAGGAAAAATTAAAATTAAACATAAACATGCTGAATATTATAAAGTAAATGCTTTGTAATGCTACCTTCACCCAGGTCTTCACAACAAGTTCGGGAGCTGGAAGATTCTTTGAACGATCATTAACGGCGGACCATGTATTAAGAAATTCAATCAATTTCTTTCTCACCAGATGGTGGTTGATGCCGTTAACAATATTTAAATGTTGAGCACTTCTTTTGTAAATCTCCAATACAACTTCTTCAAAATTTGTATTACATGGAAGACAAACCCACAATGCTTTACAACACAAGCTTAGAGCATCTGAAGCCTGTAGTGATGCATCAGATGAGAATAATAGTAAAATACTAGACCTTTCATAGGAAGCAAGGTACCATGGTAAAGTTAGAAGGCCTCATTTGTGGGCCAACCCGGTATTCCGTAATGGCCCACAAATGAGGCCTTCTAACTTTACCATGGCACCATGCTTCCTATGAAAGGTCTAGTATTTTACTATTATTCTCATCTGACTACAGGCTTCGGATGCTCTAAGCTTGTGTTGTAAAGGACTGTGGGTTTGTCTTCCATGTAATACAAATTTTGAAGAAATTGTATTGGAGATTTACAAAGGAAGTGCTCAACATTTAAATATTGTTAACGGCATCAACCACCATTCGGTGAGAAAGAAATTGATTGAATTTCTTAATGCATGGTCCACCGTTAATGATCGTTCAAAGAATCTTCCAGCTCCCGAACTTGTTGTGAAGACTTAGGTGAAGGTAGCATTACAAAGCATTTACTTTATAATATTCAGCATGTTTATGTTTAAGTTTACTTTTTCCTACTGATTTTATATCATATGATATGCATACAGATTCATTGTAAACATGTTAAGGACATGAATGAGATTGAGAGAGATGAGAATGATCATCCTACCTTGTGTTGTCTATTGTCACCTACGATATTATCAGATAGGAACATGTGGACAATCTTGGACAACATATTCGATTTTTTACAATTGAAGGTTTATTTTTATTCTTGAATAAATATTGTTTTCTATTGTTTCTGCATAAGATTTAAAGTGACAACCTTTTGGTTTAAACGACATTTCTTCAGGGTTTCATGGAATCCTCCAATGCCACACCTATTGTAAGAGACCGAACCTACTCCAAGATTGTTCACATGTTCCTATCTGATAATATCGTAGGTGAAAATAGACAACACAAGGTAGGATGATCATTCTCATCTCTCTCAATCTCATTCATGTCCTTAACATGTTTACAATGAATCTGTATGCATATCATATGATATAAAATCAGTAGGAAAAAGTAAACTTAAACAGAAACATGCTGAATATTATAAAGTAAATGCTTTGTAATGCTACCTTCACCCAAGTCTTCACCACAAGTTCGGGAGCTGGAAGATTCTTTGAACGATCATTAACGGTGGACCATGTATTAAGAAATTCAATCAATTTCTTTCTCACCGGATGGTGGTTGATGCCGTTAACAATATTTAAATGTTGTGCACTTCCTTTGTAAATCTCCAATACAATTTATTCAAAATTTGTATTACATGGAAGACAAACCCACAATGCTTTACAACACAAGCTTAGAGCATCTGAAGCCTGTAGTGATGCATTAGATGAGAATAATAGTAAAATACTTGACCTTTCATAGGAAGCATGGTGCCATGGTAAAGTTAGAAGGCCTCATTTGTGGAGCTTCGCGAGGAGATCCTTTTCAGGGGAGTTAGATTGCTCACTTGAACTCATGGGGATTTATTGATTTCTTGACCTACAAGCAAGAGGAGACAAGTTAGTTAAAATAGTCATAATGATTACATAATTATTATTACAAGTTAATTGGTGTTAAAAGTGCCGCACATTTGTTGAAGTTTCTAGATTAGCCTATGAAATAATTAGATTTTTTTTTTGATAAATCAAAAATCAAATATTGTATAGAAAGAGTACATATTGTACTCAAAGTAATACAATACTACCAGTTTGGGTAGCAAGCGCTGGTTACACATTGTATATAAACTATCCATGACTTTCCCATAAATATAACAGAACCACTACTCCTTACTTATAACAGACCTACACCTCCAAGTAATATACTTGGACTAATTACAAAAAATATGCCAAGACAAACATCAGCCCCACTAAGCCATCCTATTGCATCTGTATCTAAACCAAAAAAAAAATTGATCATCCACAAGTGTAATTGCAATACATGTAGAGTAATCCAGAAAATAGAACCGCCTCTTGAATGGCGGTGTAATGCATCTGTAAATAGGTGTTAATGTTACAATGCAGAGCATAGAAATCAATTAGAAGCTAAAAAGCCTTGTAGCCTCGTGTAGCCATTGCTCCTACTTTGGCAATTAATAAACAGAGTCCTTCCATACTAAACCAAGTTCCAGTAACACAACAATGAACAATCAGCTAACTATTTTTTTTCCTAAAAAAAATACTCAGTTGGGAAACGTGCTAGTGGCAAGTCAGTTATTAAGCTATCCTGCTATATATAAAAGCAGTGGCGGACGTTGACAAAAATTTTAGGGAGCCACAAGTTATTAATTAAATAATATAATTAAAATTTATATGATGTACCCCAAAAAAATTATGGGGATGCTTTTTAGAGTCACGTTCTAAGGAACTAATATCAAATTCATTAATCGTAATTTTTTGAATCTTGAAAGGTTACTTGTCTAGTTGAACTAAACATCAAGGAATGATTTTTAATCAATGCAGTCTTCTAGGATTGATTTTCGTTTTTTTTTTTCAAGAAATCAATTTCACTCTTATATGAAATTTGAATTTCGTTTTTTCTTCAATTTATGATTTAGTTAATTTTTAAATTTATAATCTTTCTTCTTCTTTTTTGTAATTTTAATCTTTCTATTACCCGTGCGATGCACGTGATATTAATGTCTTTTTTGAATTTTGTTTGTATTTTATATTTTAAAATTCTACATATTTGTTTGCTTAAATGAATAATGACTTAATGTATTATTTATATTTGTAGTAGGAATGTTTAATTGGATGTTTACATGAATTAAATAAATTTTTTGGGCTAAAAAGGAAAACCTTTTGTGCATATACACTTTTAAATTAAAACTTGGTCTGTCAAATCCCTATAATAGCAAATGAGAGCTTTTAAGAGAAAGTTTTACGTTAAACAACCTAGAAATATAACAATTTAGTGGTAAATTAAGCTTACGTAATTTAAATATTAATAGACTTTTATATAAACAACATTTGTAACAGCATTTGATTATTGTCCTTCATGATGACCCGTGAGTATTTTCAATTCACTATAGGATGTAATCCTTTATAATAATTGATTTAGTATATGTATTTTAAATAATCTACTAATTTAAATAAGCATTGATAATTTAGGAAGTTTTTTTTATAAAATCAATCATAAAAATAATTAATATCATATTTAAAATACATTTTCAAATATTTTATCCTAATATTTTATATATGTAACTAAAGCTTGTATGCTGTAAAAAAAATTAAATTAAAGATTGTATACTTTTAAAAAGAAAATTTTAGGATTAATATAAAATAATTTCTATAATAATTTATTAAATTATTTATTTGAATATAAAATCAGGATAGTGAGTATTTTAAATGAATTTAAAATCTGAACAATAGCTTTAAAAAGGTAATCATATAGTTTTGAGTCTTTTTTATTTTTTATTTTTTGACTGGTAATAGATTTGTGTCTATGATGAACAATTTTCTACTTAAAATCGATCATATCTTAATAATTCATTAAATAATTTATTAGTTTAAATAGACATTGGTAACTTAAAAAGTTATTTCTTTAAATTTGTTGTTGAAATAATTTATTATTTGAAACTAACCTAAATGCATATTATGTTTGACGTTACCCCCATAATCCATCACCCTATTAAGTTTGGCTCAAATAACAATTTGGCTTAAATAACAGAAATCGACATATTAGAATGGAATGGTTGCACAGTATGGAGAAAAGGAATTTGACTGCCAAACCAAAGCCAATTTGGACCTATTAATAAAAAGATTAAAGTAGCATATACTAAACTCCCAAATGGGTTCTTCATATCAGAATGAGAAAACAAAGTTATATAGGAAAAATAAGCAAGAACGACCTAGAATTTATATATTTACATATAATATAATACTTTATTAAGATTTAAAATACAGAGATGAAAATATAGAAAAGATTAATTATACCATAAAATAGGAAGAAAAAAAAAAACTTGCCTTCAATTGAAAGTCTCAAGTGATAGCTGCAACAGATGAGAAGAACAAATGAGTAAAGTGTATATGAAATGTGAGAACAAAACAGAATAAGAGAATATGAAAACGATAAGAGAGATGAGTCATACCAGAGAAATAAGAGTTGATGAGTTGTGAGAGAAAGAGAAAAGAAGGGCTAGGAGATTAATATAATTGAAAATAGAATAAAATAATAATATAATACCAATCCCTATAAAAAAAATATTTATGATTTGATTTGATTAATATGATTTGATAAATATGACGATATGGTATTCAGTAAAATTTATTATCAATCTATTACCTATTTATTCTCAAAAAAAAAAAATCAATCTATTACCTATTATTTATTATTTATAATATTGACTCCCTAAGGTTCTCTTGTTCGGCCTCCATGGTTTCTTGCACCTGGCCAATCGCCGCTTGGGGCTTCCTTTCTTCTTCTCCCTCCTCTCCTTCTCGGCAACCTGCCTCCTCTCACCCGCAAACGTTTGTGCAAGTCTTGAGCAAATCACTTGATGTCTCTCTCTCACAACTTCCACAGCCTTGTATCAAAGGAGATACCGTGACCATCAAGATTTCAGAGGAGGAATATCACAAAGGTATTGATGCTTGCAAGTTGAACCTCCATGGCCGTCTCCTCTTATCCAAAGGAGACAAACCTCTGAAATTCTCAGATTTGCGGGACAAGCTTTCTTCTTTATGGAATATCTCTGGCCAATGGCGTATGACCTCTCTAGGCAAAGGCTATTTTGAATTTGGGTTCTCTGCTCAAGAAGATCTGTGAACTGTTTGGCAGTGGGTACTTGGAATCTAACACCTGGTTTGTTAAGGCTCTCTCAATGGACGCCTGACTTTAACCCCAGGAAACACAAACAAACACATTCTCGGTGTTGGATAAAACTCTTTGATCTCCCACAAGAGTACTGGTGGTCAAGGATCTTATTTGAAATCACTTCTGGCATTGGTACTCCCATCTCAATTGATGATATGACTCGTAGAATGATGTATGGCCACTACGCTAGAATTTTGGTTGATCTAGATCTCTCAAAAGAATTGACGTATGAAATTATGGTTGAGCGGTAAAAATTTGCCTTCGTCGTGAATGTGGAATATGAAAAATTGCCCCTTTACTGTAACCTCTGTCAAAGCATTGGGCACTCATCTACCTCTTATGGCAAGACAGGTGACTTTCAAACCTCCAAAAGGACCTCTAACCCTCCCGTTAGGAAGGGTCCTTCTACTGTCCCTAAAGTTTATCTTCCAAAGAAGGCGGCTCCGCCTTCGACAGATAACCAGAATACGGATCGCAATGAAACTGTTGTTACCATTGATAACCCATAAGGTCCTGCCGTTGTTGATGCTGTCACAAATAACACTGTGTTGGACAAAGGCAAGGCAGTCGCTGTTGTAGAAGAAGCAATTGTGGACGACCTTATTTTGAGGAAGGACAAGTCTCAATTCTTATCTGATGCGGTTCCTTATGTATTGGAGCAGATTACTGATCCAGACTTGTGTGTTAACACCGACCATAATGAGAATTTAAATGCTCAGGAAACATTGTTGCAGGAACCTGTGATGGCAGTTGGTAATGGTTCTTATGACTCAGATTTAGCCAGTGTTTTAAACACCGAGGAAGCACTGTATAATGTTTTCTCCAATCTCAACTCTCCATCCAATTTGATTCCCCAAGACTCTGGGGCCTCCCTCGCTGTTAACAGTGATGAGCAGTCTTGGTTTCCAAACTCAGCCCTCGGATCTGGTAATGCCTCCATGCATACTACTGTGCATTGCAACAACAATAACAACCCGGTTGTGGTGAAGGATATGAACATTGTTGCTGGCAAACTGTGGAGCACTAGTGTAGACGAGGAGGAAGAAGAGGATGCAGAGGAGTCTCCTCCCTCTTTTGATCCCAAGGCAACTAAGTATCCGCAGGAAACAAATGTGGGAACTTTCTCTGTGGTTATGTCAAAATCCCAGAAGAAAAAGCTGCGAAAGAAACAACTTCAGATTCAGAAAGTGCAGGCAGGAAATACCCGTGCACGGGGTGGTCCATGTAACTTCGCCTAATGATTATCCTCTATTGGAATGTTAGAGGAATTTCTAATCTTGAAACAAGATTGGTTTTGAAAAAGATTTGCTCTTTGCATAAGCCGGATATGGTCTTCATTGCTGAACCTTGGATCTCTCAAAGTCAGCTTCCTGCTTGCTTTTTGAAAGAGATAGGTATGAATTTTTTCATTGCTAACGATAGAGCTAATAATCTGCCTAATCTGTGGTGCCTTTGCGCCAATTCTATTTGCCCTACTATTATTTCCAATTCAGATCAGCAAATCACTTGCTCTTTGAACGTTGATGGTGAACACATGTTTGTTACTGCTGTGTATGCCTCCACCAATTATCTCAAGCGCAGACAGCTTTGGTCTGATCTTTCTGAGTTGCAGATCATTCACAATGTTCCTTGGAGCTATGTTGGGGATTTTAATTGTGTTCTGGGCTCTCACAAGCATAGAGGTCGCGGCCTCCCATCTAAGCTTTATTGTGAGGACTTCCGATCTTGGACAAACTCTTCGGACCTGGGTCATATTGACACAAAAGGTTCGGCGTTCACTTGGTCCAATGGAAGAGTTGGTAGCCATTACACTGAGAGAAGGTTGGATAGATCCTTCTGTAACAATGCCTTGCTTGATATGTGGAGTAGTGTCTCCTACTGCACTTTACCAAGAGCCAAGTCAGACCACTTTCCTCTTCTTCTAGCTATGACCAAAGATGTGAGACGGCATGGCTCTATGTTTAAATTTCATAAAATGTGGTCTAGCCACCCAGGTTGTAAAAAATTAATTGTTGACTCTTGGCAGGATCCTATAGTTGGCTGTCCTATGTTCGTCCTAACTCAAAAATTGAAGAATCTGAAACAGAAGCTTAAGGATTGGAATAAGTCTACTTTTGGTAATGTTCATGATAATATCAGCGCTGCTTTGTCTAATCTAGATCAAATTCAGCTTCGGATAAATAATGTGGGCAGTTCTGTTGATCTTTTGGAAGAGGAGAAGGAGGCCCAGTTATTACTTCAGTCAGCCCTCGGTTATGAAGAACAATTATGGAAGGAAAAGGCCAGAGTTAAGTGGCATCTTGAGGGGGATAGGAACACAACTTTTTTCCACCGAATGGCAAAATTCAAAGGTGTTACTAGTAAGATATCTATGCTACACCATGTAGATCAGCTCCTCAATAACCTGGCCGACATAGAAAGTCATGTTCTTCACTTCTATCAAACTCTCTTTGCCAGTGTGAACAGTTGTCAGGCCAATAACCTTATTGACAAAGTCATCCCTTTTATTGTTACTGAGCAGGACAATGATTTATTAACTGCTCTACCTTCCATGGAGGAAGTCAAAAATGTCGTGTTCTCAATGAATGCTAGCGGGGCTCCCAGGCCAGATGGTTTTGGAGGTCACTTTTTTCAGGCTTATTGGGACGTCCTTCATCTTGATGTGTATCATGTTGTTCTCCAGTTTTTTAAGGATGGTTGGATCCTCCCTAAATACAACTCCAGTATCATCACTCTTATTCCTAAAGTCCCTCACGCTGCCAAAATTGAACAATACAGGCCAATTGCTCTGGCTAATTTTAAGTTCAAGATTATTACTAAAATCTTAGTAGACAGATTGGCAACTATAGCTCCTAAAATTATTTCTGACAACCAAAGAGGATTTATCAAGGGAAGACAAATTTCTGACTGCATTGGTGTCGCTTCCGAGTGCGTAAACCAGCTGGACAGACGGTCTTTTGGGGGCCAAATAGCTATGAAGATTGATATGAAGAAAGCTTTTGATACGTTTGAGTGGAGCTTTATTTTAAATGTCCTCAATTCTTTTGGTTTTAATAGGAAGTTTTGCTCCTGGATTGAAACTATTCTGATGTCAGCCAAGTTGTCTATATCTGTTAATGGTAATGCAATTGGTTTCTTCAACTGTTTGAGGGGTGTCCGTCAAGGAGACCCATTATCTCCCCTCTTATTCTGCCTTGCTGAAGAAAATCTTAGTAGAGGTATCAATCTTCTGGTGGAAGAAGGAAAATTGCAACTGATGGTCGGTCCTAGAAACTGCAAAATGCCTAGTCACACCCTCTATGCAGATGACATTTTAGTCTTTTGCAGAGCATCCAAATCTACTCTAATGAATCTGCTGTCTTTATTTAAAGATTATGAGCAGATCTGCAAGGCAGTGATTAGTATTGAAAAATCCAAGTTCTACACTGGTAACATTTCGGGTGCTCGGAAAACTGCTCTTTCAAATATCCTCGGTTTCCATCATGGCTCTCTCCCCTTTAATTGTTTAGGCGTCCCACTTTTCAAAGGGAAACCCAAGAGGATCCATCTGCTCCCCATTGCGGACAGAATTAAAGCCAGGCTCGCTTCATGGAAAGGATCTCTGCTCTCTATCATGGGGAGAGTGCAATCGGTTCGCTCTGTTGATCTTGGGATGCTGGTCTACAACTTTCATATTTATGCTTGGCCTGTTAACTTACTAAATACTGTTGATAAGTGGCTAAGGAACTTTGTGTGGAGTGGAGATGTCAGCACTAGGAAATCTGTCACTGTCTCTTGGAACAAGGTGTACAAACCTCTTCACGAGGGTGGTCTTGGCGTCAGATCAATTAAATCTATCAACAAAGCTGGTCTTCTTAAGCTTGGTTGGGAATTTGCATCTTCAAACAATCACCGGTCTGTCTTGCTTAGAGCCAGAGTCATTAGGAATGGCAAACCAATTACTCATCACATATCCTCCTCCATTTGGCCTGGCATCAAAGGTTGTTTACCAGATATTCTGGAGAATGTCTCTTGGAATCTTGGTAATGGCTTGAGCATTAACTTTTGGACTGATAAATGGCTATCCACAACTGTTTTAGATCTTCTGAATGCTAAGGCTAATCTGCGGTGTGATTTGTCCACCCTCTCGGCCAAGGTTGCGGACTTCATTATTGGAGGAAATTGGTGCATTCCTAATGCTCTTCTGACTCACTGCCCTGGCCTCAAAGCTGAAATTGACAAGATTACCATCCCTATGTTTCCTTGTGTGGACCAAATGGTCTGGTCTAATTCTGAGTCTGGATCTCTTAGCTTCAAGGAGGCCTACTCCTTCTACTCTCCCCCGGGTCCTGTGGTGCCTTGGACTGAGATTATCTGGAGTCACAATGTTCCTCCTTCAAAGTCTTTCATCCTGTGGCGTATTATTAACAACAAGATGCCCACATATGACAACTTACAACGCAGGGGCTGTACCATGGTCTCTATGTGCAGTCTTTGTGGGAATGCATATGAGGACACTCAGCACCTTTTCCTGGACTGTAGTTGATGCGTGGTTTTTAGAGATATATAATTGAAGGCAAGTGCACCTCGTCGCAATCAAGTAATACGGTGGTGAGACCGGTTATCGTATCCACAGGGATTGGATGTCAATTACCAATTCGCAAATTTAACAACTATTTAGACTAATCTAAAGTGTGAGGGATTAAAACAGAAAATAAAGAAATAAAATATTTTTGTCTTTTTGTAATTTTGTCAAACACTTGGTATGCAAACAGGGATGTGGTTAGAATTGTTGGGTTTAGACTACACTAATCCTCCCTTAATTGCAATGAAATGGTAATCAACACAAGTCCTAATTCAATTATGCCAATCAAGCCTTTTCTAAAGTACTCAAGCCTAATGTCTTAGGTGCATTGAGCCTAAAACCCCAAATTAAACCCTAATGTCTTAGGTGGAATAACTTGAAATTTTGCATTAAGTTAAGACTTATAAGATTGCAAGCAGTCAACACCTATGTCTAGATTCTTGACCTACTTGGCATATGATTCATGAGCATGCCTTAATACCAACCTTCCAGTCATCTATCAAGGCAACAAATCATTCCTATGGGTAGCTAATCCACGGAAAGCATTAAACACAGAATCACATACTCATACGAAATAGAAACTTGTATTAAAATACCAAATCAATTACACAAGTTCAGACAAGTTCATCTAACCCCAACAATGGGGATTTAACTACTCATGATAAGGAAATACAAAAAGGAAAAAGAGAAGGGATGAAGAACACTCATAGACAAGCTTCCTCCAATCTTCTCTCCATCCAAGAGCAGAGAAAATGCCCCCCTTTTTGGGTCCAGCCACCAGCCTCAGCCTGCCTCCAAGTGCAGCTTATTTTAGGTCAAAAGTTGGTCCCTTTTTCTGTTCAGTGCAGGTTCATTTATAGGTCCGTCGCCCGTCACGGCCAGGATAGCGACCATCACGGCCAGGCCGTGATGGTCTCCGACTTGGCGCCTCTTCATTCACTTATTCATCACGGCCGTGATGATCATCACGCCAGGCCGTGATCGCTTCTGACTTTTCCAACTAGCGGGTCACGGCGTGATAGCCATCACGGCTGGCCGTGATAGCTTCGACTTTTGGCTCAATCTTTCTTCACTCTCGCTTTCTCCTCACGGTAGTGAGGGCCATCACGGCCAGGCCGTGATACTCTCTGTTTGGCTCATAACCTTCACCTTTCAAGCTCTTTTTCATCCAAGCTCCACCAAGGCTGATTTCTGGGCATTTTTCCACTAAATCCCGCAAAACAACACACGTAAAACCACCTCATCCGTTCCAAAGGAAAAACTATACAAAATCAACACTAAATTGGCCTAACTATATGCAAATGCATGCCGAAATGTACATGAAAAATGAGGTAAAATCACACTCATCAAATCACCCCAAGCTTAAGACTTTGCTTGTCCTCAAGCAAAAACTAAGGCCAGAAGAGATAAACAGTCAAAGCATGGATAGTGAACCAAGAACCCGAGTAAAATGATCCAAGCAACAGGCAATTCAAACAATTCAGCAAGAGACAATCAATTCAAGTCCAATTAGGGGCTTAAGTTTCCTAGACTCACATTCTCACTGATTCGGGCACTCTTGCTCACTTGAAGCTCACCCCAAGCTTGTTTACTTGCTTGGCTCTCTTTCTTGCCTCACTCACTCAAGTGTTCAAGTATATATAACAATTCGCTCCATTTTCCTCAAGGAATGATTCCTACCATATGCTTGACTATCAACCAAATCTCCACTTTATTTATGAAAAACACTTAAGAATCAAGAGGTCTTTTATTTGGTTGTAACGTGGCCATGGGATTAATCTTTAGGTGGAAATAACAAGAAAGGGATATTTCAAAAGGCTAAACCAAGTATCTAACATTTCAACACAAGAAACCTTCTAAAATACCTTCTTGGGTTTTCAATACATTTTTCCACCCTCCTTTTCTTTCTTTTTCTTTTTATTATTTTTTTGTCATCCCCTTCTCTATTTATTTTTAATTTTTTCTTTTTTTTTTCTTTTTATTTGGAGAAGGGGAGGAATTTTTTTTTTTCTGATTCTTTTCCCAAACTTTCAACTACCTTTTTACCCTTTTGTGATACTTTAGAAGGTCCCTTATCAAGTATATGTATCAAAATTTTTCAGGGTACCAAGAAAAGCATTTTATTCATTTTGGCTCAAAATTGGGCAACTAAGGGTAGCATTTACACATTCAACGCTCAGAAGGCCAGAAAAATACCTATTGCCTCAATCATTTTCAAAAATGTTTCCAAAAAATTTTAAGCTTTAAAATGGTTTTAAGTCAAGTTCTAGAGAAAACAAACCAAGAGGAATAACACTCAACACAAAGAATGGGGGCAGATTTAGTGAGTACCCCCTAATGGCTCAAAAGCTCACATTTATCAGTTCAAGAACCAGTGAGAAACACAAGTCTAAAGAAACATATGCTAATCATCAACTATCCGAAATCATCTCAAGCATAATCATTTGCAGCCATATCACAAGAATAAACAGAATTGGGTTCAAAATCCACTATCACAATTTAATTAGCACTTAGTTCTCACAGTCATAAGCTCAATCTAAGCAGGGGCAATCAATTCATGTGATCATGCAAGACTAAACCTATATGAATGCAATATTTACAATGCAAGATATGAACATATGCCAAATACCCCTACCCCAAGCTTAAAGATTTACATTGTCCCCAATGTAAACAATCAAGTTGGAGAGGAGAGAAAAATAAAATAAAGCAAAAAAAATTGGAACGGCTTACCGAGGCGGTAGCGGGTGTTGGCTCACATGCTTTTTGGCTCTGTTTCTCCCTGCTCTTTTTCTCCTTCCTTTATTCAAAATCTGAAGACACTTAACAAAAATTATTAACAAACCTCTTGAGCTTCTCAAATTATTCAAGAGGTTGAAAATCAAAAACAAAATTAACTAAAGAGAAGGGTTAAGAAAAGTTGGGTTGCCTCCCAATAAGCGCTTCTTTAACGTCACTAGCTTGACTCTTCAAGAAGCATCCACCTGGATCCCATAACCTGTGGTATAAGGACCAAGGAATGCTAACCATGTGAGATCTTTCACTTGGATCCCACGGTTTGCAGCAAAAATGTGGAAGTGAGCTCTTGAAATTCATGCTAACTTCTTCATCTGGGAAGCGCTTTTCAATTCCTCTCGGGTCAAAGATGACCCCTTTATCCATAAAATCTTCCCAATAAAAATGGGGTTCAACCTCAGGTAGAGGCATGAACTCCATTGTTGACTGCTTTAAAATATGAGGTGGCAAACAAATCGAGAGGATCATTGGTGCTATTCTGGCTTCTGTACAATCTTCACCCTCAGCATTGCCAAATCCATCACCTTCCAAATATGCAGAAATCTCCGCACAAACCACACAAGTGTTTTTCCCATCACAATCAACACATGCATAGGGGCCAATAGCATCATTTAATTTCACAAGTTCTTCATCATCCCCGAGCATGGTGACATAGCTATCCTCCAAATGCCTCTTCCTTTCAGGCTCTTTAGTCAAGGGTTCAATGGGGAGTGGTGCAACTATGTTCTCTAAAACAAAGTCTTCACTTCTTGACTCGGTTGCTCCCACTTCTTCTTCTTCCTCCTCATCCATCATTGCATCATCTTCATCATCATCCATCAAGTCTTCATCTGTCATTTTGGATAGTAGGTTAGAGAATTCCTCAATACGTACCCCGAGACTTCGAATGGCATCTTCTTGATTCTTGAATTCTTCCATTGTTGTTGCCATGAAGTTCTCCAAAACAGCCTCTAAGTGAGATTGACTATCCGGGATAGGTTGCTCAACCTCGACTGGGAATGCGGATTTGAAGTTCTCCCAAGCAACTTCCAATGGGGATGGCTCATCATACCA
Source organism: Sophora flavescens (assembly GCA_030762895.1). Taxonomy (NCBI): domain Eukaryota; kingdom Viridiplantae; phylum Streptophyta; class Magnoliopsida; order Fabales; family Fabaceae; genus Sophora; species Sophora flavescens. The sequence continues at coordinate 182,723,896 of CM061064.1, forward strand.
AGGTGTGGAAGATTCCCAATGTTCCCCTTCATCCATCAAAGCGTTATTTGGAGGGTTCCCCCACCATGGAGTGGAAGTGTTGGGAAATTGATTTCCCCATTCAGAATAACCTACCATTGGTGGAGGAGGGACAGTTGCCCTTGACAGTTCATCACTCACTTGTTGGATTTTTACGGCCAACTGCAGCATATCTACCCGCAGCTGCAACTCAGTTATCTCACTTTCTGCATCAGATGGTGGATACCAATTGTAGTCCATGATCCTATCTAATCAATTTTTCACCTCACAAACAATTAAGCCCATGATCAAATAAACACAAAAGCAAATATATACAAAACTAACAAAAGAAAGAAATTAATTATATACAGAAAAATAAAATAAAAATTGTCTAAACTAGTTGTCTCATTTGTTACTAATGATATTGACAAAACCAATCCCCGGCAACGGCGCCAAAAACTTGATGCGTGGTTTTTAGAGATATATAATTGAAGGCAAGTGCACCTCGTCGCAATCAAGTAATACGGTGGTGAGACCGGTTATCGTATCCACAGGGATTGGATGTCAATTACCAATTCGCAAATTTAACAACTATTTAGACTAATCTAAAGTGTGAGGGATTAAAACAGAAAATAAAGAAATAAAATATTTTTGTCTTTTTGTAATTTTGTCAAACACTTGGTATGCAAACAGGGATGTGGTTAGAATTGTTGGGTTTAGACTACACTAATCCTCCCTTAATTGCAATGAAATGGTAATCAACACAAGTCCTAATTCAATTATGCCAATCAAGCCTTTTCTAAAGTACTCAAGCCTAATGTCTTAGGTGCATTGAGCCTAAAAACCCAAATTAAACCCTAATGTCTTAGGTGGAATAACTTGAAATTTTGCATTAAGTTAAGACTTATAAGATTGCAAGCAGTCAACACCTATGTCTAGATTCTTGACCTACTTGGCATATGATTCATGAGCATGCCTTAATACCAACCTTCCAGTCATCTATCAAGGCAACAAATCATTCCTATGGGTAGCTAATCCACGGAAAGCATTAAACACAGAATCACATACTCATACGAAATAGAAACTTGTATTAAAATACCAAATCAATTACACAAGTTCAGACAAGTTCATCTAACCCCAACAATGGGGATTTAACTACTCATGATAAGGAAATACAAAAAGGAAAAAGAGAAGGGATGAAGAACACTCATAGACAAGCTTCCTCCAATCTTCTCTCCATCCAAGAGCAGAGAAAATGCCCCCCTTTTTGGGTCCAGCCACCAGCCTCAGCCTGCCTCCAAGTGCAGCTTATTTTAGGTCAAAAGTTGGTCCCTTTTTCTGTTCAGTGCAGGTTCATTTATAGGTCCGTCGCCCGTCACGGCCAGTGATGTCCATCACGGCCAGGCCGTGATGGTCTCGACTTGGGCGCCTCTTCATTCACTTATTCATCACGGCCGTGATGATCATCACGCCAGGCCGTGATCGTTTCTGACTTTTCCAACTAGCAGGTCACGGCCGTGATAGCCATCACGGCTAGGCCGTGACAACTTCTGACTTTTGGCTCAATCTTTCTTCAGCTACTGCTCCCTCACGGCCGTGAGGGCCATCACGACCAGGCCGTGATACTCTCTGTTTGGCTCATAACCTTCACCTTTCAAGCTCTTTTTCATCCAAGCTCCACCAAGGCTGATTTCTGGGCATTTTTCCACTAAATCCTGCAAAACAACACACAGAAACCACCTCATCCGTTCCAAAGGAAAAACTATACAAAATCAACACTAAATTGGCCTAACTATATGCAAATGCATGCCGAAATGTACATGAAAAATGAGGTAAAATCACACTCATCAGTAGTTTTGCAAGGACAATTTGGCACTGGTTCATGAATCATCTAAACCTCTTCATTGACTGCTCTAACTTTACTTCTGTGCTTGATGTCTGCTCCGGTGGCTGGTCTAGTCAAGCTAATGTTATTCTCATCGCTGGTATTCTTAACATTTTGTATACTGTTTGGCATTGCAGGAATCAACTTCGGTTCAATAATAAGCTGGTCTCCATCAACTCAGCAATTGCCTTGATCTCCTGCAATGCAGCCTTGGCCGGTATGTTCGGTACTGGTACTATGTCTAATTCCATCATGGACTTCACCATTGCCAAGGCCTTTAATGTCCAATGTCGCCCACCTGCTGCAAGAATAATTAGAGAAATTCGTTGGCAGCCTCCCATCACTAACATGGTGAAATGCAACACTGATGGTATTGCTCTTGGTTGTCCTGGATCAGCTGCTTGCGGTGGTTTATTCCGTGACAGCCTCTCTGACTTTATTGGTGGTTTCTCTATTAATCTTGGCTCTCAATATTCTCTCCATGCTGAATTGCATGGTGCCATGATGGCCATTGAGATTGCTTTCAAGAAAGGCTGGCATAATCTCTAGTTGGAAAGCGATTCTAAACTTGTTGTGGCTGCTTTTGCGAACCACAACCTCGTCCCATGGAACCTCAGAAATATATGGATCAACTGTGTCTTGCACACTAAGCAAATGCATTTTGCAGTCTCTCATATCTACAGAGAAGGAAACCACTGTGCTGACAAGTTGGCTTCTTTTGGTTTAGGCATTACAGGTTTAGTTTGGTGGGACACCCTTCCTTATTTTATCAGGGAGGACATTTTCAGAAACAAATATGATCTACCTAATTTTAGGTTTCATTAGCTCATCTTGGGTTTGGTATATGCCCCCCCAAGTCTCTTTTGTACTCTTTTCTTTCTTTTCAATAAATTGGGCACTCTTTTTCCTTCTGGTGTTTTTTCCCTAAGGAGGGTTTTGCACCTTAAGGTTTTAATGAGGCCCCCTTTGATTTAAAAAAATATATATATCATAAGATTTTGACATGTTGGGCTATAGCACATGACAATAAGAGTATAATAAATTTTAAAATATATCAAATCAAAAAGATATTTTGTCATATTTTTTATATCACTTAATTATTAGTTTTTTAAAATAATTATTTTTTTTTATTGATAAAAAGTTAATTATATAATTTTTTATATTATATTTATATATAGAATAAAATAGTAATATAATACCAAACCCTATAAAAAAATATTTATGATTTGATTAATATAATTTGATAAATATGACGATATGGCAGTCAGTAAAATTTATTATCAATCTGTTACCTATTTATTCTCAAAAAAAAGTCAAAATAATAATAGAGTAATCCATTTGAGAAAGTATAAACACCAAACATATGTAGAATCAATTTCGAAATTCTATAATGAATGAAATATTCAAATTTGCTTAGTACCATTCATGTGTGTATCAGTCTATAATGAATTAAATATCTAAATGTACTTATTACTCAAATTATTCAAAATTCAAAATAATGGATGGTAATCAACATTAAGAAGCAATGAAGATTATTACTCAAATTATTCAAAATTCAACAATGAAGGGAATAATTCATAAGCATTAAAATAAATATCATATTTTCCTGAGCATTGAAAACTTCCATTTTGAAATGTTTTTTTTCACAATTATTTTGAAATGTGCGTTATATATTTGGCCCAATCCGGCCAATATAAAACTATAATAATGAATGAAATATTCAATCGGCCAAAATCCATCATCATGAATGAATAAATTAATGATAAAAATAATATGCATGCCATGGAGCGTGTAGAATGCTTTGAGGAGAACTGGAAATGTCACATTAAACTGGAACATTGATATCACAACAATGAATGGGTTATTCATTATCAAAAAACACTTTTTTGGTAATAAAATATCAAACACAGTTTGCCAAAAAAAATAATATCAAACACGTTTTTGCAGTAATTCTATCATTTAAAACCGCAGCAACCATATCAAATCACAATAATTCAAAAAAAAATAAAAAATAAAAAATCAAATCAAATCTCACATTTTTTTTACAATTCTCAAATTGATTTTAATTCTATAATCAGCATGTGTAACATTGTCATTAAAAGGGGTAAAGGTAATATTCAAGTTCTAGCAGACACCTGGTTAAATATGCATATCAATATACTTCATTGAAAAATATATTATGTATTTGAACATAATACTCATGGTATAGGAAAAGTGTAACAATCTGTTTGCGTAAAAACAAATATTTGCACTACATGAAGTTATATATTTTTGTTCCCCAATTACCTGTTGCACGAATATTAATCGCCGACGGAGTGACGGACAATGTGATGAGATTGCCACCCAATGTGGTAGTACAACATTCAATCATATTTATGCATTATCAAAATTCAAAACAATACACCAGCTTTAAAGAATCCAATTAAATGCAATTGTGAAGAATTAACCAATTATATTACATTATACAATAAAATATTAAAACTTAATGATAAATATGTTGGCATGGAACGACCACCGTTTTATAAGTTAATAACTCATGAGACTTCTACAATGTCATCTTTCTTTAGCCACAAAATGACCCTTTCCTGGTTGGCCATATTTGTTTTCACTTTTCAGGCTAATCTTATTAGGGAGCGGGTTTAACAATTTTGAGTATTAAAGACATTCTTTGGACCAAATACATCTATGTCAAAATAGGTTATTGAATTTCAAAATATAATTTATTTATTTCAAAATATAATTTATATTTTTTTAGAAAAAAAATTTACATGGGGAGCTAGTGAGCTACATGGTTCAGTACTGGATTTTGGCTGAACTAGCAAGCATGGGTACAACAATATGATTGGTGATATGCATAAATTTTAAAATTTAAGAGTTAAATATAAAAATAATCCATGCTCCTTGGCTATCTTTTGCCAACATTTTTTGAAAAAATCTAATTCATGATAGGAAAGTCTTTTCACATGTGCCACCTTCAAAGTGATATATTTATAACAAGATAAACAAAATTGTTTAGATGTAATTAAGATAATGACAAGACACTTTTGGCAAAAAAAATTCTTATACCAAAATATAAAATTATTTACATTTTCTTTGAAACAAATACAGCCTTAAGTATTCGCTCATCCACAAGCACAAGATATTAACTTACATCAACACTATGATCCTTTTCCTGAGATGTAACATGCAAGTCACAAATAAATCTCAGTTTGAAGTATAAATAAAAGTATATAGCATTTATAAAGAACAAAGAATACAAAGAAAGTACACGCAAAAGTAAACTATAAGATAAAATACAGAAAGGGTGGCTTATCCATAGTTAATAAAGCTTGAAATACACAGACTTATGCCTTTTATAAGGGTACAAATTGTGAACACCTAATTTTGTCCGGATGTTTTTAATTAATAGTTTCAAAAAAAAAACAAAAAAAAAATATAAAAATGCATATATATATATATATATATATATATATATATATATATATATATATATATATTTGGCCCATTACATCTTCAAATGGAGCCCATGTTCGTTTTGTTCCAAGTTATCTTTTGGGCCCATTATCCAAGCCCAAATAAAAAAAATTGTTTCTATTATTAATCTGATTTGTTATTAAAATAAAATTACAAAAATAATAATAATAATTCTAAAAAAATCAGAAGAGGGACGTTTCTTCTTGCCTCCTGGTACCATTTCCCATCCTTGCTCTCTGTCCTCCCATTTCAAGTATGAAAAAGCTTTGTTTTCTTGGCTTTCTTTTGTTTTCTTTTACTTTTTTCCACAAACATTGATGTACTATCCCTGCACATATAGCAGTCATGCAGGGTAGTGGTGGGAGCACCACACCATGGCACCACAATCTGTCCAATTTTCGTCCTCCACCTCTCAGAAAATAACAGATTTTGTTTTTTTGTCATCCTATATAGACACATTACACTTCACTGTTAAAGGGGAGGAAATTCAGAGAGCATCAGGAAGAGATAGAATTTGAGTGAAAAGGAAAAGAGTGTAGAGGTTTTATTTCCCATTGAGAGTAGAGTTCCTTCATCTAATTCCCCTCCTTCTTTTCTACTCCTTCATCTCCATTAGCTTCCTTTGTTACTCATCTTCTCAAAAAAAAAAAAAAAAAAATCAGAATGCATAACCCACATACAAGATAGCAGGGATTGTTGAATCTGAAAAAAGTGGAGCCTTCATTGCCATTTCCAGCCGTCGTGTGATACTCCGCCGCTCACCGCACCACCACGAGCTCCGGAACGCCGCCGCCTCGTACCTGTCACGTTTCCACCTCTGATTAGCCACCATTCCATGTCCTAGACTTCACTTTGCCGCTCTCGTCATCACCACGACACCGCCATCACACGCCCCTTCCTCCTCTCTTCCACCACGGCCACGCCACGTGCCGGCCTGCTCCGTAGCTCCGTCGTTGCTGCTCTGTTCCTTACTGTCACGGACAAGATCTGTAGCAAGTCCGTCATGAAGCAGCTCCGTCGTTGTTGCTTCCACCATCTCTGCCACCTCCGCCATCGCATTTGCTTCTCCGCCATCATTGTTGCTGTCATTATCGCTGTTCGAAACTTCCCGCCATCCGCCATGTAGCCCATCTCGACCCAGACCAGATCCGCACAGAACCACCACCGTTCTCGAGCCGTTGTCCCTTCGCATCTCCGCCTAATGCCGCCCTCAAACCACCGAACGCACGCCTTCTCCATCGTGCCGCTAACCCTTCTACGTCAAACTCCCTTCTTTTTTCTCCCTCTGCACATTGTGGGTAAACATGGAAGCTTCCTGATTTATTTGCTTTTTCCCCGTATTTTTCTTTTTATTTCTTCTGCCCTTTTTATTGTTTGAATAGGCTATTAGGTTTTGATGATTTCTTAGGTTCTGTTGGGTTTGTTGGTTATATGGCCCAAACTTGTTGCTGGTTGTTGTTATAAAATAAAAATAAAAATTAAAATATCTTTTTAAAACAAAATATATATAAAATAAAAAGGGGAATTTTTTTGAATTCACGCAACAATCTACGACATTGATGTATGAATTTTCATCCTCAAGTGTTGTACGAATTGTAAGGGTTTATCATATAGCATTGTTATCTTGGACCTTGTGCAGGAGTGAAATTTTTTTTTTACAAAATCTCAAAATTACAATGGAAATCAATTCTTTTTTTGTTTAGTAAATTTTTTAAGAAGAATTTATTTCTAAAAACAAAAAGTTTTTTTTGAATTCACGCAACAATCTACGACATTGATGTATGAATTTTCATCTTCAAGTGTCGTACAAATCGTAAGGGTTTATCGTAAAGCATTGTTATCTTGGACCCTGTGCAGGAGTGAATTTATTTTTTTAACAAAATCCCTTTTTTTTCAAAATTACAAAGGAAAATCAATTCTTTTTTTGTTTAGTAAAATTTTTAAGAAGAATTAATTTCTAAAAATAAAAAGGGTTTTCTTGAATTCACGCAATGATCTGCAACGTTGATGTATTTTTTTTTTATCCTCAAGTGTCGTATGAATTGTAAGAGTTTGTTATATAGCATTGCTATCTTAGACCCTGTGCAAGAGTGAGTTCATTAGAAATTAAATCCTATTTCTCAAAATTATTCTCAAAAATCAAATATTTACCAAAAATAAAATCAACCAACCAATCACTCCTTTTTCAAAAAGAACTACGTGGCTTTGAGTTTCCCATCGCACCCGGGAATACATAGGAGCAGAATCAATCATTCTGTCAAGCCAAAATTTAATTTTCTCTTTTATTGTGTTTATCTTTTAATTTAATTTAAAAAGTGGGGTAAAATAAATATTTTCAAAGGCTATTAAAATTATTTTGCGCAATTAACTTGAGGTACCATTTTTAAACGGGCGATGTAGGGTGCTAACACCTTCGCTACTCGTAACCGACTCCCGGACTCAAATCTCTATCTTTTTTTTAGACTAGTTTTCCTTAAAATAAATTGTTTTCCAATGTTTTTCCCAAATAAAATATTGGTGGCGACTCTTATGTTTTTTAACTATCTTTTCGCAGTGCTCGAACTGGACGGTCGCGACACACATTATAATAAAATATTATTACCATGTAAGCAAACCATCTTGTCTTTAGAAAGGAGCAAAATCCCTTCAGAAAGGATCCATGGCAGCAGGGAGATCAAAAATGATAGAAATGTTTGTACGAAACACGTAAAAGATAGGAAAATGAAAGAGAGATGAAAAATGAAAGTAATGTTGAATGGTAAAAGACAAAGAACCTTGGACTTCAAGGAACTGGAATTCTCGTTGTATAAGTATGTGTTTGTAACACCACGATTTTTTTATGCTTTCCAATAACTTTAAAGATATTTAATTATGGATATTTTATCCTAAACCTAGAAAATGATTTTGACCAAAACAAAATCATTTATGAACCATATCTAATAGAATGAAGTTCCAGTTAAATTTTTGGGTTGAAACTCAGACAAAAACTGGTATGTGTTTTCCCTGTCAGTAAGAATTTACTGATCAGAGAACCTAATTTTGACTTGTTAACGAAAAATCAATGACTTTTACTCTGATCCCAAGTGATAGGAGTTATTTCAAAATTTTTCGAAATAATTTGGGAAAGCGTGCATAGGAAATTTGAGACGGGTAAATAACAGAACAAGATGTAAAGCAGAAATGATAAAAGTGATTGATGAGACTCATGAAAATTGCTCCTAATCTAACCAAACAAAATATTAAAATATCAAACCCCCCCGCTTAAATACCCTGTACCCGACACTACCCCCCTCTCTTACACTCTCAATATTTCTTTTCTTCTTCAACAAGTTGTGAGCTAGTTCAAAGTTCATTCAAGATCATCAACAAGTATTATCATCTTCCATCATTTCTTAAGGTAATCCATTCTTCCTCTTCACTTTGTGTTCATCATTTTATTCCTATTATCATGATTAAGTTTGAAAACCCATTTTCTTTCCTTCATGAACTTGCATCATCATCTTGTTATAATGATCAAACTTGTGAGATATAGACCCATCTTATGATTCTTGTTGTCCTTGTTGTGGTTGTTGTGGTTGAATCTAAAATGAAAAACCAAAACCCTCACTTCTATGATTGGGCCGAAACTGACCTTGAGGGAGGAGTGATGATTTTGCTTCATTTTTTTCCCCAATTTTAACACTTGTTTTAAGCTCCCTATGAGCTATATGATCAAGCTCTAAGAGCTTAGGTTCAACAAAAATTCCTATCCTTTTTTCCCCATAGAAGCCGAATTCTATTCCTAGTAGGATAGAAGGGATTTTTCGAATTTTGACTTGTATTGTGATGATTTGTGAAGGAAACATAGCATAAGTGTACTTTCTGGAATCGTGGGAGGAAGCTGTATCAAGGACAACCCTTCACAGGCAAAAAATTTCACAGTTGAGGTAAAGGGGGTTTGCCTGAGGAGCTCATTCTAGTCATGTACCCTAGCATAAGTTTAATTATACTGCTTGGTTATGATGATTGGATATTATAGGTTGATAATGTAGGGTGTGAATAACCCTAGTGTATAATTGTTGAATGATATATCTTATATTGTTGATTGTGATTGGCTGATGGCATGACACTTGTCATTGCTTGTTAAAAAGACTAAGATATTTAAAATTACCTTAACTCAAAGTTTGAAATGTTTTTGTTTTACTTATTGGAAGATGAGAAAATAATCTTGAATGTTGAAAGTGACAAGATAGAAAAATTAGGAAGCAGAAAGAAAACGGAAAACGACCGAAAGTCATGGGACTTTATTCAAAAGATTTTTGAAAAGGAAAAGTATTTGAAATTAAGGTTTCTCTATTAAAAATTTTACAAAAAGTTTTATCATGGCAAAGATTGAAAGATTGTTTTAGTAATTTTTCAAGTTTTCAAAAAAAATGGATTTTTCCAAAAGAAAACTGATGACGAAAAGGTATTTCTATAAACGGTGGTTTTATTCATGGTGCAAAGGGAGAAACAATTGGTTTTTTTTTTGTTTTGATTTAGTTTTCACTGAACGAAAACCTCTGGAAAGAGAGTGATAATGGAAAGGATCTAGTGTTCTGGATTGATGGGCTAGAATTCCTATTTGAGTTTTCGAGAAAGCGGAAAGGACCTAGTGTTTTGGATTGACGGGCTAGAGTTCCTATTCAAGTTTGAGAAAAAAATAGAACCTAGATTTCCGAGACGTCGGACTAGTGTTCGGTTGTGAAGGAGATTGTGAATCAAGAATTTTATTGATAAAATCCTATGTGAGTATTAAAGTTTAATTTAATATTTGATTAAAAGTAGTCGAGAGCGTAAGCCTTGACGAGGAAAGTTTACAAAGGGTGCACTAACAAACTGAATAGTTATGAACCAAAGACAGCTTCTTTAGTTTTTGGTTCTTCAGGGACATTCGTGTTCAAACTACACCAAATGCTTGGGGCTTTGCAACCCCTTGTCGTGGAAATCGGCTATCCTACTTGAAATGTAATCAATCAGGAACTATTCTGTATTATTTAGGTGAGATGCGATACCCTAGAACAATTGAGGATTTGGACCCACGAGTGGCCAATCCATCGCGAAACAATTGTATTATAGGCATTATCGCGATCCTATCATGCTTGGCGAAGGGAAGTTAGGATCTCCTGAGAACTATGAGTTAGATAGAAAAGATTGGAGTGACATATCAGTTTTCACAAGACAAATTGCATTCGATTGTCGGGAATGAATCCCTGTGTTATAGTTATAAGGTATATTGCATGATATTGTGTGTAAGTCGTGTATGTGGCTTTTATGATGTCTCATATATTGGTATGTCACATTTACTTTATTTTTCCTTGTTTTGGTGTTTTGCTTTTATGGTACATTATTATGTTTATATAGATGGATCCAATGCATCACCTGACTTACTCGGGGTTTCTGGGCCTCGCGTTTGAAAAGAGAGAGGATGAAGGCACTTGGGAAATTCACCCGGGAGCCCGGAGCGCCAGATACACCGGGCCACTGTTGACAACAAAGGGAAGTGAAGAGGGAACAACACAGTGTGCGCATAGTTTGAAGACGGTAGAAGTGCCATTACCCCCGATGTGGTTTCTTTTGAGGACCTTGCTGGAGACTGGGAACACTCATCACCAACCTCCACCTCTGCAAGTAATACCTGGATCTGGATCTGCCTACCTTGTACTGGAGTTACCTGCACCTATAGTCGTAGTAGGAGGAGAAAACGACGGTGAGATTATGATTGAAGAAGACCCAATAGAGGATGAGGAGTTAGAATATAACCCTATAGATGACGAGATTGTAGGTCCCATTGTTGAGATGGATGATGGAGTAGGGTTGCCTGATCCTTCTTCAGTTAGAGGTGACCATGGAGGTCTCTCTAACGGATTTCACTAGTTTGACCAGCATAGGCGTTTTTGTATTTTAGGGGTAGTGTCAACCTCTACTTACTGTATATCAGGCTTATGAGAGCCATGCCTTTTTTGAAAAACACTGGTTCTCCACTTAACCCTCTTATGTTAATATGGTATGTATTATGTATATATTTCCTACAAGTACTAATGACTCTAGTTGATGTACATTTCCTGGGAAGAACAAAAACTATGATGTAATTATTTTGATATGTATGGATGCATGGATATAAGTATGAATGTATGTACAAGTTGTATTATTTAGGTATTCGTTCAAAGTTTTTTTTATGCGCTATGTCTCGAACTAGAACAAGAAAGAGAAATTTTATTTTCCGAAAGAAAACCAGCAAAAGATTTTTTTTTTCTTTGCTAAATATTTCCGCATTTGAGTTAGTACATGTAGCGCCAAGGGAGGCGTTACAATGTTTGGATAAGCGTTTGATAAAATTGATTATGAGTGGAATTGATTTTACAACATTGATTTTATAACTGTAACACCCTGTCTTTCACTGTTTTAAATAACAGAAATGCATATGAATATGTTTATATGATTATTTGAGTTTTAGAAAATTATTTTAAAAAAACGGAGTTTACCACTCAATTCTATTTGAATGTAGAAAGCTACGATTAAAATTTAGGTTGGAAAGTCAGGCGAAACCTGGCCCGTGAATTTCACGGACAATATATTTATACTGATCAGAAGACCTAATTTTAATTCGTGAACGAAAAACTTAAGGTTTTTAATTTATTTCCTACAATTGTGTATTTTTAGAATTATTTCATTAAACGTGAAATAATATACGTTTTACGGACGTTATACTCAATCGGGTGAACGACGCATTTAATGTGGCTTAAGGGTATGTTATCAATTTTGTATAATTGCATTTTGACCCCTAAACTTTCTATTAATTGCATTTTGGTCCCTAAACTAGTTTTCATGATACACTAAGTGAAGTGGGCCAATTTCTTGCCATCCAAACCCATTTAGGGCTGCGGACCTAGAGCCCAATTTCATGGCCAAGAATTCATTTTCCATGAAGCCATTATGTGCTCATAAGTTTCCTTGTTAAGCATTAAGCTTTAAGTTAGTTTTAAGCTTCAAAATCAATTGGACCTTGGTGGACTTTCCAAGCCCATTTGCGCAAGGCCCATGGCCTCTTGACTTGCTCATAACTTCACGAGGCAACTAGAGCATTTCACACTCTTCTTGAATTTTCCATTATCTTCTCCATTCTTCTTTTCTCTCTTAAGCTTCTACTGTTGATTTGAGAAGGAGCTTGATGATTCTTGCACATTTCTTCATTTCTAAGAGGTAAACCATGATTCTTATCTCCATTAAGCTTCATGTTCTTCATAAAGTTTTTCATTTCAATGCCTTTTTCATTACGTTCATCTTAGTTATTCTTAACTTTGATGAATCATAAAAAATCATAGAAAAATCCTAAAAACGTGAAACCAATTTCTATGTTCCTATTATCATCTCTTCTATCATAATCCAAGAGTATGTTGAAAACCAAAATTTTCTCCCCTAATTTCTCATCAAGGTCGAACCTAGGGAAAAAATGGGTGGAGGAGTTTTTGTTCAAATGTTAGAAATGATCTTGTATTTCATCCTTCTTGCATGTATTCATGTTGAATCCAAGTTGGTTCATCAAACAAAGATCCCTAGATTCATGAACGCATTAAGGTCGAATCTAGGTTTTTAGAAGTTTGGAAGTTTTTAATTCAAACTTTGTTGATTAATCCTTAATCTATTGTCTTAAGTACTTAGGATCATTAATCCAATGACTTAGGCAATTTTAGAAATTTTTAGCCGCTAAACCCTATGGAGGATGTGACCTATCATAGAGAATTAGGAGATTTAAATTGTTTGATTAGTAATTATTTGATTGTGATTAATGAAAGTTTAGTGAATTGGTTGTGTACGTGTGACCGGACCTCCGACAAAGTTCATTTAATTCACAGAGAAATCTTCGAGAGGTAAGTGGGGATTACCTGAGGGATTTATTCGATGGCTATATGCTATCAAGTGTTTGTCTGTAATTATTTATCTATTGGTATTTGTTTAAGTTGTTTCGGTTATGTTATTTTTATCTGTACTGATTTAATTGCATTTAAATTTTTTATCTACAATTATATTATATTGTTGTGATGCATGAACTGCCTGGGAATATCTCTGTGATATTATTGTTGGTTGTTGTTTGAGAAGCCTGTCAGTGGTCAGTGCCCAATTCAATTAATTGGATAAAAGCTTTAAGAAGCTTTATAAATTATATTCAATGTTTTAACGGTAAAATATTGGAATATAATATTAATGGGAATTTTTATTTGGTAAAAATTAGGAATTTTGGAAAAAATCATTATTTTAATGATTTATCGCTGTAAGAGTGAACTATGAGTCACCGAGAGGGCATAACCGTTAAATTATTTTTTTACTGCTAATTTTTATGTAAGAAATTCCGTAATATTATAAAAAGTTATTTTATGAAATTAATTGTTGAAAATAATTTAATTATGATTTTAGAAAATTATTTAAGTGGAAAAAGCTAAGTTTTGGCTTAAATGACTTTAAAAATGATAATTGACGGCAATTTGGAAAATTATCGACGGCAAGTGTTTTGAAATGGCAGTACGTATTTTAAGTAAGTTTAAACCTCAAGTGGCTCATCTGTGTGAAAACTAAGTTTAGTGTTTAAAGGTTTTATTGAAGAATTTCCCATTTGAAAAGATTTTCCGAAATCAAGTGTAACTCAACTGTGTTAAAAGTGGTGTTGAACTTAGTAACCGAGACGTTGGGGTACTAAGGTTCATTGTGTTATGGACTTGGGGTCCTTTGGACTTTGAGGTCCTGTAGACTTGGTGTCTACTATATACGGGGTGTATACCGTGTTTAAACATTTAAGATGTTTTCTATTACCACAAACCTATGATTGGTGCATCGGTTTAGAGGTGTCGTGATTGAGCACTCGGACTTTGAGGACCCGTGTTATTAATGAAAGTTTTAAAGATGTTTAAAACTATGTTAGTCATAAGACATTTTTAGCTTCGGCAAGGAAAGATTGAACACAAAGAAAAGTGTTAAGAACAAAGTGTTTTGCATGCATTTGGCAGACATGCCCACGATTCTATGTGTGATTACCTTGCGGCATCAGGTATTTCATGCTACGATTTTCTTCCTTGTGCCACAATTTGGACAATGAAACCCCAATTAATTTTTTATCACTGTGCCCCGGTGTTGGACAGTGTGCAATGGGTTTCGACTGCGTGCCTTTTTGCCTTGTATGGCAATTGAACCTGATCAACTCACCACGTGTTGGGATATCCCATGTGATTAAGTACGAATTTAGATGATGTATATAAAGTGTTCATGCATTGTTTTTCACATGATGATGTTTGAGGTGTGAAACCCATTGATCAACTATTCGCTTATGAATGCTTATGTTGGTATATGTGTATGTGTTTTATGTGGTGTCAAGCATGTAGTTGTCGATTAAAATCCATATATTGGTTTCTCACTCTTGCATGTTTTATTTGTGGTTTTTCTACTTGTGCATATATCTTTATGTCTGAGATTAGATGGACCCGGATATGCCTATGGCACATTATAGGCTTCGATCGACCATGTTTGATTGCATACATTACGGTGGTGCCTGGGAGATAAACCCTGGGGCACTCAGCGCCACCTATTATGGCCCTAGTAGAGAGGTTATTGGCACAGTAGAGGCAGGACCGCAGCGGAGGACGCATGTTATGGAGACTGTTGAGGTATCTCTACCTCCAATATGGCTATACGCACAGTACTTGACATAAGCAGCTTCCGTTAAAATTTGGACGAAAGTTAGACAGAGGGATGATTTTTGCAACGTCTCAAATTTATAAGGACCAATTTTGCCAAAAGAAAAAAAAAGTTCACGGACTATATTCACCAAAGTGTAAAAGTAGAGGAACCAAAAGTTCATTTTAGCCTAACTAGTAACTAGTTCAATACAAAGTATAAACCAGTGGTTGAATCGATATAGTTGGGCCGGTATGAAGTCTCCACGGGCCATATCTAGCTAAATGAGTGGCTCGATTAACAAAAACAGAGGATCAGATTTCAGTAAACGACAGAGTGTTCATCAAAAAACAAAGAAAACGACACCTAAGAGAGAGTTAGAGTGAGTTGGAGTTTGAAACCGTGAAGCTCAGTTTGTAGCTAGCAACCATGAAATCGCTTCCTTCACCGTGGCTACTGTTATTGGCATCGTTTCTTTCAATCGCTGTCGCTTACAGACCCGGAGACATCGTCCCTATGAGCCGAATGGGTCAATACCACTCTGTTCGTTCCTTCTCTCAAACACACACAATTTTCTGCGATCTTGTTTCCTTCTGATACGGTGCCGTTTCATCTTTCGTTTCTTTTTTTTTGGTTTTGCAGTCGAGAACTGTGTGGCACGATCTCATTGGCCGTCATTGCCCCATCTTCACAGTGAATCGTGAGGTCTTCATCATCTGAATTGAATTGATGGATTAGGGTTTTCTGAATTTATTTAAACTATTTTATTATTATTATTACTATTGGTGTTGTGGTTAATTGGTTCTTTTTTGGGAATTGGATTTATAGGTGTTGTTGCCTATACCTATGCCCACGGGTTACACAGGGGCTGATGCTTACAAAATGTAAGTTTTTTTTTTTGCTTACATTTAGTGTGAATATCTAAATATCCTGTAAAAAATATTCACTTCCTAATTTAGTCCTTGAAAATTCTAGACGCCGGTCAAATTAGTCCCTTTTAGGATACATTTTAGGGACAATAAGACTATTTTGACCGAAATTTGATGTTTTTGTATATGAATTGAGATTTTTCATTTTTAGCTTTTAGGTGACTAAATTGGGGGTGCATTTTTCTTTTTCAGGAATTTCGGTATCCACTCTTTCTTTTAAGTAAGATATAGGTAGAGGAAGATTTTTTTCTTTTTTTTGCAAAAAACTAGTTTTAGGAGAAGTTTGAAGAAAATTGTATTTGATTCAAATGCTCATCGGTGATTCTACTCAAGTACTCAACTAATTGCTGCCGGTGGTAAGAAATTATGTTGGATGCTAATTATGGTTCCCAATCCCATAGGCGTACAGTAGGGGTGTGAGTAATTCTGATAAAATGCAGAAAATTGAAGTTATTCTCGGTAGGTTAGATGGTTCTTAGGACAGACAATTAGAAAAAGTATGGAGAAGCGAAAGCTTGTGATTGAATCAGAAGCTGTGGAACTTTAGCCACATAAAATTGGTAGTATGCTAGTAAGGGATGGTATGAACGTTAAAGCTGTGAAACATTTGCTCATCACAAGAAACTAAGGAATAATGGATCATACTCTAACAATGATGAATGAAGCTTTCTGAAATTGCACCAGTTATGCCATATAGGGGAGCACATTGTTGTTATCATGTTATATGTGGTCTCTCCCCCCTCAAAGACTGCAGAAGAAAATGTTTTTATGATTTTTTGTTGTTTATTTATCTGCAGATCATTTCAAGTTGGAAGAGAAAAGTTTTTAATCCCATGGCTTCTAGTGGTAAATTGAAAAAGTACTGAGGTTCCAATGATCGATGTAGTCCTGGTAATGCTATGTTTAAGATAGGTCATGTACATCAACTTATTGATTTTATCCAATAATTGTACCAGATGTTATGGGTTCGTGGATGCAAAACAAATAAACAATGGTTTTTTTGTCACTAGCAAATGAATTAATTCCAAATTTTTATGTGATGCAGAGGTATTTGGGAAGTGATTTGCATGGTGTCACTGCCAAAGTTGTGGATATGCCTCATCATTGTATGCAGCTCCTGTCTAATTATGCGCTATTTAATATAATGTCGATATCATTAAGTTCGTTACATAGATCCTGCTCTGTGAATTGTGACTTGCTTCAGTTTATTACAATTTCTGAATTTTGAAAATGGAAGTGTCATTCTTAGCTTTTGGATGTGACCTTCTGTCAAGTGTTGCTAAATGTGTTGGAAATTTCAAGGACTGTGCATTTAAACAGTCTATGGTTTAAAAGCTTTCGTATTTGGTGTTTCTAAGGTTTATTTGAAATTTGTCAACATTTAACCATTTTAATATTCATTTTCCCTCCTTTTATGTTTTATTGAATCTTTTTTCTCTAAATTTTATTTCATGAATAAGATTCAATTATTTCATTTCTCTTATTGTTTGAGGATTAACATTTTGCTCATAGACTTTTACCTGGCATTTACAATTTCAAATGCCATTTGACATATTTATGTACTAGTAACTGTACTATAGATTCTTTATTATTCTACAGGACAACATTTAAACGTTATTAAAGAAGACAATTTTTTTACCATTGCCTGAAGTCATTCCGTTTTGTATTATAATTATTGATTATACTTGGGTTGATTGATTTTGAGAATCATGTATTTAATGTTCATAAATCTACTTACAATACATATACTTTAGTGAAACTGATTTTATGGAACCTGTGTATTTTGTGGACGTTGCCTTCCATAATAAATTAAAAATGAGTTGTTACCTTACACTTTGATAAATGCCAATATCCCATTAGTCAGGTATCGTTAAGAGAAACAATGGCCAATATGATTACTTAAGTTATGCTTTTCTAGCTTACTTTTAGGGCTTTGATTGTGCTTACAACTTTTGTTTTGAATTGACAGATGTTGAAATTCATCCCGAGATTCGTAAGCAATTTTGGGATCCTCAGCATTGGCCAAAACATATACTTGTTAGATATACATGGTTGGTGTTATTTGATTTGTTACTAAATATATTCATATCCATATTTTAAATCACGATTCAAATAGTGAATCGAGAGGCAATTTTTTATTGTGAATCGTAAATTGCATCAAATTGTAAGATTCAAAGACATAATGAAAAACAGCTTGAAATATATCATATTGATGATGTATAGTTGAATACCATGAACATAATGCTTAATGTATTATGTTTGAACCTGGAATTGACAAAACAACTTATCCACAAGTCTCAGAAAACAAAATCATAAGTCGTAATTGAATATTACCAGCAACTCAGATATAAGCTAATGAATAAAAAATCTCAAAACTCATTTGTAATTGAGTTCAAACTAATTATCCTCCTATTCATCAAGACTAATTTCATCAATGATCGATAACAGTATATCACTATTATTTTTTTTCGTCATCTAGAATAACTAATCACGGATACTCTTCTTCTTGAGTATAACTACCATTATCTCTAATGTCTTGTGCAACATTATCTTGTATGCGATTGCCATTTCCTTTATCATTCTTGTTAGCAATGTTATCTTGAATCTGGGTGCCTTTTCCTTTATCATATTTGTTGCATTAATATTTTGTGGGCCTAAAAATATACATGTGTGTGTGTGTGTGTGTATATATATATTATTATAGAAGATAAATGAGTAAAAAGATAATTAAGCATTGGAATGACAGTAAAATGTTTTGGATCAATTGTTGACGGATTATAAACTTTCTAATTGCTTATTAGCATGTTTGAAAGATATGCTTTAGTCATTTAGCTTCTTAAATATTATAGATTTGAACAAAAAAACAATTGCTGAATATGCATTCTGAAATATTTCAGGAAGGAGCATTCAGAGATAGATGTAACTTCAGGTTTTGTTGTTTTGTTTGGTTCAGGTAAATAAATATCTTTCTGGCTATTATGTTTTTGTAAGTTGTATTGTATAGATATCTTAAATAAAGACAATTTCTTGTCAGCTTACGTTACATATCAGTATTTTGTCATTGCAATATTAATGTGTCCGGCAAGTTCGGGCAACTTGAAATTACATGCCCTTTGATCTAACTCAACCCATACATGGCGGGTTGGTTTGGGTTCGTGAGTTGGATTGAATTTAAAAATACTCAACCTGTAGAGAATGGATTGGGTTGTGGGTTAGAACTTTGCTAACCCTAGAACATTTCTAACCCACACAGCCCAACCCAACCCCCAGTTTTTTTAATAAAAAGGGAATTAATGCAGACATCAGTTTTCCCTTCCCCTTTCATTTACAATTTTTTAGCAATCAATATGCTACCTGTGATGAAAATGACTTCAATTGGGTTCTTGACTTTAGGTTATGACTTTTGGGACTTATTATGTTAAGTTTGAGAGTTGAGACCTATGTTTATTATAGACTTATGATACTTAGGTCTATAGTTTAACTGACTAATCCATTGACGAGGGAGTATTTTGGTACCCCAACCCATCCCATCATTTTCCTATGTTTGGTAAGCATGAACATGAATGTACTTGGCTGCAACACAACCTTGCTTTACTACTACTAGGGTTTGATAAATTTTGTAAATTAGCCTACTTGCATTTTGCTAAGAAAGTGCGTTTAAATGTATCCAGGGCTCATGTTGTCTGTCATCCTCTCAATCTACATATTACAATCATCACGAGACAAATTGGAAAGGTACTTTATTTTTGGTTCGAACTTCTAAAAAATGTTCTTTTTCGTTTCTTTGTTCATGGCCTTAATTTTGATGCTCATGGAATCCCAGATTTGTAAGGGAGACGGTTGTTGACAGCAACATTCCTGGTGGAGTGGTAGCAAAGGTCGAATGATGGATCCCTAATGTCATTAATACAATATGTACATTGTAATATTGTATAAATGAGTCAACAAATGTTATAAAAAAAATAAAATAAAATGAGTCAACAAAATCAGTTGAGGGAGAGTTCTTGCATTCACCGTTTCTCTTATTGAGGAAGATTGTGACTGCGAATTGGAGTGGATTAATTTTATTCCGGACAGCAGTTGTTGAAATGAATAGCAGTAAAAGTCGAGATTGGGTGTAGTACAATACAAAAGGGGAGGTTGGATTTGTAGCAGAATATCATGTTAATGTCTAGGAAAGGGATGGAAAGCCTATACAAGAACAATCTTGGATTAATCCTGTCAACTCAGAAAAGATCCCTTTCCTGTAGATGAAATTTAAGAACGATCTTCACTTTTTCTTAAATAAGAAAAAGATTTATTTTTGTATTGTTGTTTGGACCTTGGGTTTAGTTGGATCAAATGGTTATTTTGGAATGTTATTCATACGATTCTTGTAGGAAAGTTAATCTATCACTCTTGTAAAAGAAACACCGCATAAAAGTGAGTCACTTGCGAATAGGGATGGAAGGATATGGTTTGGGTAGGGTATTAAACTACCCATCTTCGGAGGCTCGTAGGCCTGAAAAAATTTCTGTTCGAATGGAAGGAGAGGCCTTACCATTCCAATGGTGGAATGGATGATAGAAGAAAAGAAATCTGCGAAGTTGCGCCCAAGAGGAAGAGAGGAGCTGCGTAGCTGTACCGGCGAGAGGAGTCTTCGACTCTCAAGAAATGCATCTAGAACAAAAGAAAAAGAATGCAAGCAACAACAACTAATTATAGAGGATTGAAGTTTGAATTTAAAGACAAACATAACCCTAATAACCCTAATAATTTCAAATTTGAGAGGGAAAAATTGAGAGCCAAAACAAACCTCATGATACATGGGAACGAACGAAAATCGCGCTTTGATGAAACCCTCTTCCTTTCTCTTCCATCCCTCACAAAAGCCATCTTCCTTTCTCTTCCATCTCTTTCAAAAACCCTCTTGGTCTTCATTCGTTGTCTGACGCGAAAATCCTATTGTATGAAATCCCAGCTTGCAGAAAGCTTAGGGGAATTTGGTTGGAGCATCATTAAGTGTTGTACTATGTAACATGAATGTACTGTGATGATCATACACGTGTGTAGGGTGACCATATGTGTGAATATCAACAGTCATATTTATATAGCCTTCTCCTGATATGGCTTACAGCTTTGATCCCTTTTCCTCCACATTGTTTATATGTAATTTAGAATTTAGAACGTTGCTGGACATTGTATATCTATTTCCTCCCATTTCTTTCCTATTTTTGTATGGAACTCATACAATGCCAAGGTTCTCAATGGATGTTTTCTTCATATTTCAACTTGGCCTTTTTAAAACTTCCTAGGCATTTTATTTCCCCTGTTGCTTAGTGTACTTTTATTAGCCAATAAGGTGTTTAACGAAGGATGAGACAATGAATGCAACAAAATGGAATGCGGCAATAAGCGGCTGCTACACGATTTCATGCTTACTCCATATGATGGCCTTTATCTCACTCTTATTGGTGACAATAACATTTTGGGAATATTATGGGTGATGGATATTTAGAATGTAATGTGTTTATATACTATTAGGATACGAGGGAGTCATAAGGTGTTAAAGATGGTTGGGGTAGTGGAGTTAAGGAGTGGAGTGATAAGGAGGTTGAGGGTTCAAACTCCACCCATTAACAAAAATACTAACATTAACATACTAATATTTGCCTATGTAAAAAAAAACTATTAGAATATGTGCTTTCCAATATTTCAACTGTGCTGGTTAAATTTTCCATTTATACTTTTTTTGGTGCTCTATTTTCCTTTATACTAATATTTGTTTTGTTTATGGGGCCTTAATATCTGTAAGGACATTTGTTGTTTGGACTGAGTCATCCATTGCTATTAAAATCATCTTTTAGTGTTATAAAAGATGCCTAAAATCTGCTATATATATCCACTATTTTTAAATGGTTTTGGAGTTGATAAGTGGACAGTTTGATTATTGTTAAAGTTTCAAACCACTTTTTCAACATAACTTACATAATACTTTATTTTTTTTTTGTTTCCAATAAGGGGCTTAAGGCCAAATGATATAAGTGTTTAATTATTTTCCATTGTCGGAGAATTTGCTATTATTATTATTATTATTATTATTATTATTATTATTATTATTATTATTATTATTATTATTATTATTATTATTATTCCTCTATGAGAGTAGATAAAGTCTATCTTTATGATTTCTTCTTCATATATCTAATCTTCAATTTTTGAAAACCATTTCTTCATCCATCCTTCTTTCTCTTTTTTCATTTCCCTCTCCATTCTAATATCAATTCCTCAAAATTATTTCATTCTTCCTCAATATATTTCCATGCTAATTATAAATTATTTGCTCATGTTGAGTAAGTTTTCCCCCATCAAATGACAAGTAATATTTTTCTTTTTAGTAACCATTAAATATGTTTTTTTAACAGATAATTTAAATGCACGGATACATTACAGTAGTATATTAAAAGACTATAAATTTTATATTAAAATATTTATATTAATATTTCATTTCTATTAAAATGTCCATCCATGATAATTTAGACCTTTCATGTCAATTGTTCAATCTCCTTATAACATATTTTTGCTCTATATATGAGTTAATAGATTTTCATAAAAATATTAATATGCTTTCATGTAAAACGTTCATATATATGTGTGGTATATATTTACTCTTTAGTTATCATGTTTTATTCATATATATATTTTTATGACTTAGACATCAATGTACTTTTGTGTAAAAAAATTATTCCAGTGTGACGTAAATATGTATCTCTATATCTTAACACATATATTCACATAAAATTTTCATTCCCGTGTGATGTAAAATGTAATTTATACATGATTGATATATTTTTACTCTTAGGTTATCATTTTTTATTATTTTTATGACTTACGTAGTAACGTGCTTTCATGTAAAATTTCCATTCCTACGTAATGTAGGTATTTACCTCAAAATCTTAATACATTTTCATGAAATTTACCTATAAATTATTAATAACTTAAATTTTTAAGTTTGGTTATTTCTATATTAAAGAATTTATATTAAAATATTATTTAAAAATATAAATTTTATATTGAAAATTTATATTAATAATAATAATTTATATGAAAATGTTTATCGAACCTTTTGTGAACCTCCTTAGAGAAATCTTTTATTGAGTTATATTATGTTCGTGAAGAGATTGTATTTAAATGTAATGGATCAATGAGGGAGTGGGTCACCATGAGAGAGTTTGATAAAGGGAGAAACAGAGAGAGAGAGTGGGTCGCGAGGAGAAATAATGGAAAAAATATATGAGAGGATCCAAGACAAGGGCATCATAACAGAGTGTATGGAAGAGCTTCAGACTTGGAATTTGTTGTGACAACTACGTTCTTGTTTACTAACTTTCCAGAGAACTTCGGTGATAGGGATTTTAGCAAGTATGAGAAGGGTGAAAGATGTCTATATCCCTTCCAGGGAGAGTAAACAAGGCTACAAATTTGGTTTTGTTAGGCTTGCAGATGTTCAACATACTAGAAATAACAAACGTTGGATAGTAACCAAAAGTTGAGAGTTAATACTCCTAGGTTCCTAAGAGGCCAGCAGAAGCAAGCGGCAAGGAGTCATCAAGGTTACTTTGATCCAAATAATGGGAAACATGAGATTATTGGACAACTGTAGTCCATTTTGTTTTCTTCTGTTTTAAACCGAATTGACCATGAAATGGAATTTCTTTATGGTTCTGGCCACTCCTTACTTCATGAAAATATCTCTTCCAAGTTCCAATCTTGATTTAGTTATATCAACTTATTATACATGTCAAACATATACAAATCTTTTCCTTGAAACCCAATTGAACCTTGACATTTTAATTAAAAAATCATCACTTACCTTGAGTTTAAGCACTTTAAACCGACTAAACAAATATTGCATGAATGAACCCGATCTGACAAAAGAGTATGATAATAACAATCTAATTTTATGGTGTGGAGGCGACCTTCTTGATGAACCGGCAATGCTAGATATTCTTTTTCTTCCGGATTCTGGTAGGAACACCATGACACACTATAGATGCTCCTGTGAGGTAAGGATACCGGGGATTTGAAACTTCACGGGCGTGACTCATGATAGCCCCAACTGTGTGTCTTTGGCAACAGTTGTTGTTAGGTCCATACTCTTCTAAGTCGCATTGCGAGCATTCCTTTGATCTTTCTTCCATCATCTCATCAAACATAGCCTTACAGAACAGAATCAGTTCCCACAGATGGCCAACGATGGCTGGAGAACCAGCCATCAGATATGACATGTGGATACCATTCGGTGCATAGATCCCTTGTAAGGTTAAGGAACCACTACGGCATCCCATCATAACTGCAGCAGCACATTTCTTTAGTTTCAGAATCTCGCGTCTGGAAATGTACCGTTCTCCTGTGAAGAGAAGACACATTCAATCACCCTTATAAATAAATATAAATATAAATGTATAATATATAGTAGGACCCACGGGGAATGACAAATATGTATATATATATATATATATATATATATATATATATATATCATATTAGTGGTAATATCTAGTGAGAGGGCTCTTCTTCTATGAGAGTGAAATGGATGAATTTTGGCCATACAACCATACATGGATGATCAAGATTGAAAGTTATTTAATGGTTATATCACCACTTAAAAAAGTCACGTGACTTCATGTTTTAATCTTAACCATTCAAAGTGTAATCTAATGACTATGATTCACCCCTCTTACTCTCACATAAGAAGAGTATTATCACTTTATATGTCCTCATATTATATACATATTTCCCCCAAGCTTTACCACTTCCATGCCCATCATACAGAAAAAGGTCATGACTTCCCAATGCGGCTACCAATTCTTTGGCGGTGGGCGCAGAACCTGCCTCTCCCTGTAACAAGATGAAGAAAAAAGACATTAATATTTACTAGCCTTGTAGATAAAACAATTAGCAGGAATACACAAATATTTGTTGTAACATTTCTTCCCTTGTTTTCTTATCAAATTCAAACTGATAAAATACCTCCAAGTTTTTAGCTTTTGAAATAAGGCTGAAGCCCAAGTTGTACTGTAGGGAGACTCGTATCTGGATTTATTAAATAATAAGCATCCTGAGGATCTATAGTTGAAAAGGGCACTAAATTCCTCCGCACTTGCTTCTTATGGTTGATGCCTTTATCAAGAACAGCAAGGATGCTGCTAAGTGAAGGCATGCGATATAACTCCTGGTTCCTTAGGATGGGCAAACTTTCCCAAGGGAGCATCGAGGCAGTATAGCTTGTTATTGAAGTTGGTATGAATGAATAAACCAAATACATATTAGACAGACTACGTGTTAAACCAAAAATATACAAATACAATCTGTTAAATAATGTTGCTTCGAATGTCAATTATAGAGCACATGTACATCAATTAATGATATGAAAGAAATAAAAACCAATGCTCATTTTTACACTGAATGCGAAAAAGTAGAAGCTAAATGATGTAATTCCAAACAGTACAACTTAATGATTAATAATATTTCATAACTACATAAAAAGTAAACAAGCCAGAAACAATTCACTTACCGCCACCTCAAAATCCAACACAAGTATTATAGGCTCTCTTTTTACAGAACCCTCCACTTCCAGCATATTTAATGCCTCGTTTAATTGACCAACCTCAACCTCAGATGGCTCTCGGGATTCATTGGCTGCTTTTAAGAATATCCCACTCATTCCTTTATCACAGTGGCCTACTTTAGCAATGTAGCAGTCTTTGTTTACGCATAGATCTGAAAACAATGTTTCTCTTTCATAATATTTGGAGGCTCCAAGAATAATCTTAAGAAGGTCCTCATTAACATCCAATTTCAATGTAGATATTAGATTGTTAAGCACTGAGTCAAAATTTTTGCAATTCACCCATTCTCCAAGAAGCAGCCATTTCCATGAACCAAGCCACCGATCTTCAAGGTTCCTGTTAAGGTATAATGATTATATAACGGGAGATAACAGTTAGTTTCTAAAAATTTTAGACTATTTTCTTCTTCCATGTCAATGATGCTACTGTAAATATTGTTGTTTTAAATTTTAAGCTCCTCAATAAAAATTAGATAGAGTGTCATCACATTGAGTCTGTTCAACCACAGAAATGATGCAAAATACGCAGGATATATTCTATAATAAAAGTTTTGTGCAAATTAACTTATTAGTCAAATAGAGGTAGAGCACCTCAGGAAATTTTTAAGATGCCCTTCAAGGTTATCTCTCAGGTTATGCCAAAACTTTGGATTCTGTTCTGTAACTTCAAGCATATTTTGCAGAACGACGCTCGACGACATTGAGTTCCGTTTAAAAATTGTTTCGAAGGCTGGAGCTATGTGATCAACCACTGTAAAATGCCATGGGCAACACTGGTCTCCAATAATTTCCTTACACTTATCATAAGTGTCTGAAAAAGTACTCATATCACCCTCATCTGAAGAAGCAGGTGATGAAAAGTTATAAATTAAAGTGTATCATAAGGTTAATACTTATATGTTGTATGCATGTTGCAAAATAGAATCCAGTGGTAATAACATTACCACCGGTTCCATTTTAAAACTAAGTCGTGATACTAGCATCCATGCTTCAACAACACTCCCACAAGACAACAATTCTTGTAGTAAACTATTATAGTCATCATCAAGCAAACTAATACCGATGATTGTTGTGGTTGGAAGATCATCCAAAACAATTTTCACGTGTTCTTCGAGGCCTTTAATGTCCTTAGGAAGCCTACAACAGGAAGCAACATAGACAATGAGAGCATTGCTTCAGGCTGTATATGAATTGGTTATTTGCTTTATAATGCAATAAGAAGAACCGTTACCTGAGTAGTCTGATATGAGAAGATCTACTATCATTTGGACCCTAAAATTGAACTTATGTTATTAATATTTAATGGGATGTTCTTGTCATATACCACAAACGTAGCATACGACATTGAACAAGAAGCAATAACTCTTTACGTGCATTTGAGTTACTAGAAAGCATATATAAAAGTACTTATTCCATGTTTGATTTTAAAAGTAATTGTGGAATAGAATAAAACAAAAGATGTACACTGGGGGGCAACTTCTTGTCCATGTAAATAGAAATCTTAATAATTGTTACTGAAAATACCAGGGGCAATTTTTTGTCCATGCACACCACCGTCCAAAAGTCAAGAATACCTAGTAATTTGGCCAAGCACCATCAACACCAATAAAGAACAACCAGCTAGCCTAGTTAAGCTCCTACAAAGCACATCCTCTCACTCCTCAAAACTACTTGTGGAAAGACTCAACTACTTGTAAAGTGTTGTTCTACTTGTGTTATCCCTTAGGTCTTTAAAGTGCATCCTTGTATATCATTATGCTAATACTGACAATCAACGATAAGGTACGCTGAGTGTATATGGTTAAGATCCATAAGACCTACGGTGTTTTGCATGTCATATGCTCGTTTTCAAAACTTAGCATCATTAATGGGTGTGTATTGTGTTAGGGTTTCTAGAGAGGTTTATGAAAGGCTCTAGAGGAGAAAGTGGTTCGGATTGCTTATACTTAGGAATCAAATGTGTCTGAACGATTCACGACTCACATAAAAACACAAGATGGGGTTATCTATGAGCCCTTATCTTTTCTATTTTGATTCTAGACGTGCTAGTTGAACATGTCCAAGAGGCAATGCCCCCCCGAGTGCATACTTTCTGTGGATGATATAGTCTTATTAGGTAGATGAGAGAAGAAATAAATAGAAAGTTAGAGACATAAAGGAAATCCTTGGAGGCACATCACTTTTGCTCAAGTAGAAATAAAACTTGTTGAATGGTGTCTCAAAATCAGTTGCAAAGCCTTTCGAAGCATTCGGTTTTTTGTTAAAAGTTAGTTATGCAGTTACAACTAACTTGGTGCAGCAAGCTAATGGAGCACGTGCAGGGGCCTTGGTGATCTGATCACTTGTACTTATCAGCTTAGGCATTAGGCTAATGGTAATGTAATGTGAAATAGAATCATTCATGTAATTATCAGAACTTGTCAGCCAAAGAAATAGAGTGGTGAAAGGTTTGGGATATTCTTGTTCTGTTTCTCAACAATGTATAGCAAGGGGCCAGGATTTTGTCTATTTGCACTAGCTTGATCTTGTACTTGGTTTTCTTTCATAGTGGATATCTTTGCTCCCTCCCCGTGAATGTAATCCCCACCTACCGAACCACGTTAATTGTTGGTGTTCAATCTTCTTCCTTAATCTCTCTTTAATTGTTCAATCTCTCTTTAATCTCTCTTTAATGTATCTGGCTGATTAAAAAATTAAGTGTATTCTAAAAAATCAACGATTTTACACAATATTCAGGTGCTTTCCTTTTATCACAATATGATCCACTAATTATCCGTCAGTAACTATCAATTCTGCACTTTCTCGATAAACTGCACATTGCACTTAAATCATTTTCCAAGTCATAATATGTGGAAATAAAATGTCAGAGACAATCAATAGTGAACATGCAGGAAAAGTGATAAAAATAAAGAAAATTTCATAAAATATCTCAACAATTTCAAGGGAAAGACATTTATAACTAAAACCTCATTATTACAATCTAGAGGATACTCCTTGTTAAGCAAGCACATTTATTTGAAAACCCAAACAATTTCAGAAAACACGTCATAAAGTACTGTATACATTGTCAATTTGTTAGTCACAACTATACATTATGGCTTAACCAAGAGATGAGCTAACAACAAAGCATGTTTTGGAGGTCAATGTCTGCCTATAAATATGTTTTCCCCAAAAAAGAAAGCAAGCATCGATGTATGAAAGATACTAGTTAGCACTCGTAGAATGGTAACACTTCAAAGAAAACCAACATATGTCATGGAGTAACTCTGCCCGCTAAATAGCAAACACATCCTCCGGGATCTCCTTTACAACCAAATGGCGAAAGTGATGTAGAGGAATAGATGAAAATGTTTGGTGGAATGGGTTTCTGGCAACCAGAACTGAAATGCTTCTTCGAAGACTTTTATGTGCTTCATCCATTTGATCAAGATTTTCAAAACATTTCACTGTGAATGAACAATCATATTAGTAAAAGAAATAAGCAAACAACTCTACCATAAACACAATAATAAGAATTAACCCAATACCCTGTTGTTCAGGGTAATAAGGCATCAGAATACCAACGATGGTGCCGACCCCATATTTCAATTGATACAAAGAAAAAATTCATCAAGCTCTTAGTAACTTCTCTAACAATCAACACTAGATTCCACTAATGTTGCTCCCTATGTTGCAGACACAGTAACTTCTCAAATTTTGATTTGAAAATACTTCAAAAATATTACAAACATGAACATGCTAGATGTTTTTTCCCCCTTGATATCATGTATAATTGTCACAGTCATAAGCATTGTCATTTTCACAAAAAGTAACACTACTCCCAACATGGTAAAAAGAATAAGGTTGACCATTAAGAGTCTAAGACCACCCAATAATTAAATCTAGGAATAACAATCCAAATAAAGGACCTTTATTTGATTACCTTTGTATACGGGTTAGAGTATCCATAGTACTCTATTCAATATACCTTTTGTTTATCAAAAACAAAAAAAAAATCAAATAAAGGGATGTAATGAAGAAATAGCATCAAGAAATAACTGTAAATTAAACCACACCCAGACTTTGAAGTATACAACAGAAATTAATAGTCAATAATTTAAACAGAAGATGTTATCCCAATATTATTTTCAGGTCAACATTCCCAAGAATAAAACTCATCCTTTCAAACAATTCTTCCAATACACATTTTACTCTGGATTAACTTTGTAACTCTACAACAATCTTCCAAACATGCACATACTCACAATCCATGCATGAATCATATTATCCTTTCATCTTGTCACAACATGATCTATTTAAGGATTGGTAGGGAAGGCATTACTCATGATTTATTAATGTGAAATGTTTGCATTTACACAGGTAAAAGGCAGAAAATATGAAATGCCCCTCATACCTAATCGACTGAGTAACTTCATCGAAAGTTTCCTTCGAAAAAACTCCCATTTAAGAGCAATAAAATCATCTAGTGACCAAGATTTCACAACTTCGGATGAATGACAGAACCTACTCCAAGATTGTCCACATGTTCCTATCTGATAATATCGTAGGTGACAATAGACAACACAAGGTAGGATGATCATTCTCATCTCTCTCAATCTCATTCATGTCCTTAACATGTTTACAATGAATCTGTATGCATACCATATGATATAAAATCAGTAGGAAAAAGTAAACTTAAACATAAACATGCTGAATATTATAAAGTAAATGCTTTGTAATGCTACCTTCACCCAGGTCTTCACAACAAGTTCGAGAGCTGGAAGATTCTTTGAACGATCATTAACGGTGGACCATATATCCTATACAAATCATCCCATTATAGCAACCCCTGTTCATGTCCACTTAGATCACAAAAATACCAAACACCAAAGCTATTAACAACGTAACCTAAACAAAGCTATTCACAAGTCACAGCTGAATAGCCCTTCGTTACTCACACCATGCTACACCATATAAGGCTAGTTGAAACACTGATGTCATCTCTGCATAACCTCACTGTATGCTAAAACAATAAGCCAATGCTTAAAACAGGGGAAAAAAGACTTGTAGAAATGTTCCTCGCCAAATGCCTAAACCAGAATTCGTTTGCCACCTAACCAAACCCAAATATTTAACTACAGAATTTGAGATAAAATAGCACAAAGACCAGTCAGTGCACCTCAATTCTGTTACAAGCAAAATGAACTAAGCAGCAGACTTGATGCACTCCACAGGTGCCGAATACCATTCAAAAAAGAAATAACCTTCTGTTTCACCCAATTATACCAAACACCATATTTTTGTTTCAAGCAAAAATTAGGCGACTGTATCTTTTTAATTTCTTGGCGAACACCAACACCCCTGCCTCAATATTATCTATGCATACATCATTAATATTTCTTGGCGCAAGACCTATTTTCTCCCCCACCACCTACAGCTGCTAAACTGGGTGACTGAAAATAATAGTGTACAAGAGCATGTCCACATATATGACAATTGACAATAGTGAATAGCGAACATTTAATCAAATAGAAAGATATATATAGGCCAACATGCAAAACTCCGCTTAACCAAAATAATTTGGATATACCTTGGTTTAGGAAGAATAAGTTGACAAAGTACATGAAACATGTCTTCAGCAGTGGAAAGCATAGTAACAGCAGAAACATCATTCTTTTTAGGTACAAACTGTTTCCATTTGAATGGTGTAGCAATCGTACAACACAAATAATAATGCATCTATGTAAGAAGCCTCCCAATCAGAAGCTGACAAATTGCATGAATGACTAAACACAGATGCTTTCATCAGTATTTTCTCATAATATTTGTCAAATGTTTCAAGAATGGGTTCAGGTGATTTACTGTTCCGATCAGCAATCAACCCAACAACATAAAGCCTTAGTATTGAATCAATGATTGTCAAAACCTGCCAAACTACTTTAGTCAAAGTGGGATACAAAATGGATAATATAGCTGCATAAATAAAAAGTGCAAACAAGAAAGCCTTGATGAAAATAATTAATACCTCTTTATATTGTTGTGTTATTTCTGTGAGGAATGTTTCAAATTCATGACCAACATCGGTATCCTTACATATATCGACATAATGACTTACAACTTTGACAAACTCTATTCCAAAAGCTTTGTCTGTATCTTGAAAGGTATAAATATACTTGATGAATATAAGATTGAAACACTCCAGCAAGAAAATACCAACAGTATTATTTATGTGGAAAACAAACTAAACTATTAACTGAATAACAGTCTAACACGAAAATAGTTTATATATTACCTTGTCCTGAGGCAGAGGTGCAATGGTCGTCAGTCTGCTCCTGACATACTTGTAATTTCCCAGTTTGAAAACTGAGGAGCATATAGTAGTTGCACTCTGCATTTAAAATTTTACGAGGATGACTATATGAGGATGGTCAGTGAAATATTACATATGCAAAAGTTATGAACTAGGTTACATTATAAACTTCAATGCCTTCAATGCCATGTTTCATTTTTTCCTTCAAAGCCCCACATATGAAACTATTCTTCAAATCAGTATCGTGATTGATGTATTCTCCCACAATTCACTTGCAAACTCGAGTACCTCATCTACTAAGGCCAGGTGTGCCCTCCTGTTATTGTGGCACCTGAACTTGAATAATATGTATAAGTAGGAATTAACATAGTCCATAGCCAAAAAGAAAAAAGAAATTAACAATGAAGAGTGAACTACATGATCCAATCGGTTGCTCCACTCCACCAATCATTCAAACATCTAAGTTGTTCATTAGTGCTCTTTGGTGCAATCTTGAACAACATCACATAGATATATATGACATGGTAACACACCTCCTCGGGAGGCGTAAGTGGTGTCAGCCTCATAAGAAAAGCTCTCCCCTGGGTTTCGCTCTCCTCGACATGCCCGTGAGCCTCTAAGCACCTCATGAAAGAAACTCGTGGTGGCAACCAGTACTTGACGAATTTAGAAGTCTGATGAAGCGCCTTGTCTACGTAATCCAAGCAAAGTCAATACACTTTGAACAATTTGGCAACCATGTCGGCGTTGTTGAACTCTGCAGGCTTAGTGAGATGTTGGTCGAGAATGATAAAGGAATTATTGAAGAAGTACTTAAAACGAGCATAGAGATTTTTTTTGTTGGCATTCTTGCGCGTGAACGGTTTATGGTTCTTCAAGTATTCTTTGAACATGTCTCCGATGCCTGTGAGGTGTCGAGAGTCGAGCTTCGTGAGGAGATCCTTTTCAGGGGAGTTAGATTGCTCACTTGAACTCATGGGGATTTATTGATTTCTTGACCTACAAGCAAGAGGAGACAAGTTAGTTAAAATAGTCATAATGATTACATAATTATTATTACAAGTTAATTGGTGTTAAAAGTGCCGCACATTTATTGAAGTTTCTAGATTAGCCTATGAAAGAATTAGTTTTTTTTTTTTGATAAATCAAAAATCAAAAATTGTATAGAAAGAGTACATATTGTACTCAAAGTAATACAATACTACCAGTTTGTGTAGCAAGCGCCGGTTACACATTGTAGATCAACTATCCATGACTTTCCCATAAATATAACAGAACCACTACTCCTTACTTATAACAGACCTACACCTCCAGGTAATATACTTGGACTAATTACAAAAAATATGCCAAGACAAACATCAGCCCCACTAAGCATCCTACTGCATCTGTATCTAAACCAAAAAAAATTCGATCATCCACAAGTGTAATTGCAATACATGTAGAATAATCCAGAAAATAGAACAGCCTCTTGAATGGCGGTGTAATGCATCTGTAAATAGGTGTTAATGCTACAATGCAGAGCATAGAAATCAATTAGAAGATAAAAAGCCTTGTAGCCTCGTGTAGCCATTGCTCCTACTTTGGCAATTAATAAACAGAGTCCTTCCATACTAAGCCAAGTTCCAGTAACACAACGATCAGCTAACTATTTTTTTTTTCCTAAAAAAAATACTCAGTTGGGAAACGTGCTAGTGGCAAGTCAGTTATTAAGCTATCCTGCTATATATAAAAGCAGTGGCGGACATTGACCAAAATTTTAGGGAGCCACAAGTTATTAATTAAATAATATAATTAAAATTTATACGATGTGCCCAAAAAAAATTATGAGGATGCTTTTTAGAGTCACGTTCTAAGGACCTAATATCAAATTCATTAATCGTGATTTTTTGAATCTTGAAAGGTTACTTGTCTAGTTGAACTAAACATCAAGGATTGATTTTTAATCAATGCAGTCTTCTAGGATTGATTTTCGTTTTTTTTCAAGAAATCAATTTCACTCTTATATGAAATTTAAATTTCGTTTTTTATTCAATTTATGATTTAGTTGATTTTTAAATTTAAAATCTTTATTTTTTTTGTAATTTTAATCTTTCTATTACCCGTGCGATGCACGTGATATTAATGTCTTTTTTGAATTTTGTTTGTATTTTATATTTTAAAATTCTACATATTTGTTTGCTTAAATGAATGACTTAATGTATTATTTATATTTGTAGTAGGAATGTTTAATTGGATGTTTACATGAATTAAATAAATTTTTTGGGCTAAAAAGGAAAACCTTTTGTGCATATACACTTTTAAATTAAAACTTGTTCTGTCAAATCCCTATAATAGCAAATGAGAGCTTTTAAGAGAAAGATTTAAAGTTAAACAACCTAGAAATATAACAATTTAGTGGTAACTTAAGCTTACGTAATTTAAATCTTAATAGACTTTTATATAAACAACATTTGTAATAGCATTTGATTATTGTCCTTCATGATGAGGATGTAACCCTTTATAATAATTGATTTAATATATGTATTTTAAATAATCTACTAGTTTAAATAAGCATTGATAATTTAGGAAGTTTTTTTTTTTTAAAAAATCAATCATAAAAATAATTAATATCATATTTAAAATAACTTTTCAAATATTTTATCCTAATATTTTATATATGTAACTAAAGCTTGAATGCTGTAAAAAAAATTAAATTAAAGCTTGTATACTTTTAAAAAGAAAATTTTAGGATTAATATAAAAAAATTTCTATAATAATTTATTAAATTATATATTTGAATATAAAATCAGGATAGTGAGTATTTTAAATGAATTTAAAATCTGAACAATAGCTTTAAAAAGATAATCATATAATTTTGAGTCTTTTTTATTTTTTATTTTTTGACTGGTAATAGATTTGTGTCTATGATGAACAATTTTCTACTTAAAATCGATCTTATCTTAATAATTGATTAAATAATTTATTAGTTTAAATAGACATTGGTAACTTAAAAAGTCATTTCTTTAAATTTGTTGTTGAAATAATTTATTATTTGAAACTAACCTAAATGCATATTATGTTTGACGTTACCCCCATAATCCATCACCCTATTAAGTTTGGTTTAAATAACAGTTTGGCTTAAATAACAGAAATCGACATATTAGAATATATTTTTGGCCCATTACATCTTCAAATGGAGCCCATGTTCGTTTTGTTCCAAGTTATCTTTTGGGCCCATTATCCAAGCCCAAATAAAAAAATTTGTTTCTATTATTAATCTGATTTGTTATTAAAATAAAATTACAAAAATAATAATAATAATTCTAAAAAAATCAGAAGAGGGACGTTTCTTCTTGCCTCCTGGTACCATTTCCCATCCTTGCTCTCTGTCCTCCCATTTCAAGTATGAAAAAGCTTTGTTTTCTTGGCTTTCTTTTGTTTTCTTTTACTTTTTTCCATAAACATTGATGTACTATCCCTGCACATATAGCAGTCATACAGGGTAGTGGTGGGAGCAGCACACCATGGCACCACAATCTGTCCAATTTTCGTCCTCCACCTCTCAGAGAAAATAACAGATTTTGTTTTTTTGTCATCCTATATAGACACATTACACTTCACTGTTAAACGGGGGAAAATTCAGAGAGCATCAGGAAGAGATAGAATTTGAGAGTGAAAAGGAAAAGAGTGTAGAGGTTTTATTTCCCATTGATAGTAGAGTTCCTTCATCTAATTGCCCTCCCTTTTTTCTACTCCTTCATCTCCATCAGCTTATTTTGTTACTCATCTTCTCAAAAAAAAAAAAAAAGCATAACCCACATACAAGATAGCAGGGATTATTGAATCTCAAAAAAGTGGAGCCTTCATTGCCATTTCCAACCGTCGCGTGATACTCCGCCGCTCACCGCACCACCACGAGCTCTGGAACGTCGCTGCCTCGTACCTGTCACGTTTTCACCTCTGAGCAGCCACCATTCCATGTCTTAGACTTCATCGTTGCCGCTCTCGTCATCACCACGGCACCACCATCACACGTCCCTTCCTCCTCTCTTCCGCCACGGCCACGCCGCGTGCCAGTCAGCTCCGTAGCTCCGTCGGCGCTACTCTGTTCTTTACCATCACGAACAAGATCTGTAGCAAGTCCGTCACGAAGCAGCTCCATCATTGTTGCTTCCACCATCTCCGCCACCTCCGCCATCACGTTTGCTTCTCCGTCATCATTGTTGCCATCATTGTCACTGTTCGAAACCGCCCGCCGTCCGCCATGTAGCCCAGCTCGAGCCGTTGTCCCATCGCATCTCCGCCTAATGCCACCCTCAAACCACCGAACGCACGCCTTCTCCGTCGCGCCGCCAACCCTTCTGCGTCAAACTCCCTTCTTTTTTCTCCCTCTGCACATTGTGGGTAAACATGGAAGCTTCCTGATTTGTTTGCTTTTTCCCCTTATTTTTCTTTTTATTTCTTCTGCCCTTTTTATTGTTTGAATAGGCTATTGGGTTTTGATGATTTCTTAGGTTCTGTTGGGTTTATTGGTTATATGGTCCAAACTTGTTGCTGGTTGTTGTTGTTATAAAATAAAAATAAAAATATCTTTTTAAAACAAAATATATTTAAAATAAAAAGGGGATTTTTTTTTGAATTCACGCAACAATCTACGACATTGATGTATGAATTTTCATCCTCAAGTGTCGTACGAATTGTAAGGGTTTATCGTATAGCACTGTTATCTTGGACCTTATGCAGGAGTGAATTTATTTATTTTAACAAAATCTCAAAATTACAAAGGAAATCAATTCTTTTTTTGTTTAGTAAAATTTTTAAGAAGAATTTATTTCTAAAAACAAAAAGGTTTTTTTTGAATTCACGCAACAATCTACGACATTGATGTATGAATTTTCATCCTCAAGTGTCGTACGAATCGTAAGGGTTTATCGTATAGCATTGTTATCTTGGACCCTATGCAGGAGTGAATTTATTTTTTAACAAAATCCCTTTTTTTTCAAAATTACAAAGGAAAATCATTTCTTTTTTTGTTTAGTAAATTTTTTAAGAAGAATTTATTTTTAAAAATAAAAAGGGTTTTCTTGAATTCACGCAACGATCTGCGACGTTGATGTATTTTTTTTTATCCTCAATTGTCGTATGAATTGTAAGAGTTTATCGTATAGCTTTGCTATCTTGGACCTTGTGCAAGAGTGAGTTCATTTAGAAATTAAATCCTTTTTCTCAAAATTATTCTCAAAAATCAAATATTTACCAAAAATAAAATCAACCAACCAATCAACCCTTTTTCAAAAAGAACTACGTGGCTTTGAGTTTCCCATCGCACCCGGGAATACGTAGGAGCAGAATCAATCATTCTGTCAAGCCAAAATTTAATTTTCTCTTTTATTGTGTTTATCTTTTAATTTAATTTAAAAAGTGGGGTAAAATAAATATTTTCAAAGGCTATTAAAATTATTTTGTGCAATTAACTTGAGGTACCGTTTTTAA
Source organism: Sophora flavescens (assembly GCA_030762895.1). NCBI lineage: Eukaryota > Viridiplantae > Streptophyta > Magnoliopsida > Fabales > Fabaceae > Sophora > Sophora flavescens. The sequence goes on from CM061064.1 coordinate 182,761,236, forward strand.
ACGGGCGATGTAGGGTGCTAACACCTTCCTTACTCGTAACCGACTCCCGGACTCAAATCTCTATCTTTTTTTTAGACTAGTTTTCCTTAAAATAAATTGTTTTCCAATGTTTTTCCCAAATAAAATATTGGTGGCGACTCTTATGTTTTTTAACTATCTTTTCGCAGTGCTCGCACTGGACGGTCGCGACACACATTATAATAAAATATTATTACCATGTAAGCAAACCATCTTGTCTTTAGAAAGGAGCAAAATCCCTTCAGAAAGGATCCATGGCAGCAGGGAGATCAAAAATGATAGAAATGTTTGTACGAAACACGTAAAAGATAGGAAAATGAAAGAGAGATGAAAAATGAAAGTAATGTTGAATGGTAAAAGACAAAGAACCTTGGACTTCAAGGAACTGGAATTCTCGTTGTATAAGTATGTGTTTGTAACACCACGATTTTTTTATGCTTTCCAATAACTTTAAAGATATTTAATTATGGATATTTTATCCTAAACCTAGAAAATGATTTTGACCAAAACAAAATCATTTATGAACCATATCTAATAGAATGAAGTTCCAGTTAAATTTTTGGGTTGAAACTCAGACAAAAACTGGTATGTGTTTTCCCTGTCAGTAAGAATTTACTGATCAGAGAACCTAATTTTGACTCGTTAACGAAAAATCAATGACTTTTACTCTGATCCCAAGTGATAGGAGTTATTTCGAAATTTTTCGAAATAATTTGGGAAAGCGCGCATAGGAAATTTGAGACGGATAAATAACAGAACAAGATGTAAAGCAGAAATGATAAAAGTGATTGATGAGACTCATGAAAATTGCTCCTAATCTAACCAAACAAAATATCAACCCCCCCGCTTAAATACCCTGTACCTGATGCTACCCCCCTCTATAACACTCTCAATATTTCTTTTCTTCTTCAACAAGTTGTGAGCTAGTTCAAAGTTCATTCAAGATCATCAACAAGTATTATCATCTTCCATCATTTCTTAAGGTAATCCATTCTTCCTCTTCACTCTGTGTTCATCATTTTATTCCTATTATCATGATTAAGTTTGAAAACCCATTTTCTTTCCTTCATGAACTTGCATCATCATCTTGTTATAATGATCAAACTTGATAGATATAGACCCATCTTATGATTCTTGTTGTCCTTGTTGTGGTTGTTGTGGTTGAATCTAAAATGAAAAACCAAAACCCTCACTTCTATGATTGGGCCGAAACTGACCTTGAGGGAGGAGTGATGATTTTGCTTCATTTTTTTTCCAATTTTAACACTTGTTTTAAGCTCCCTAGGAGCTATATGATCAAGATCTAAGAGCTTAGGTTCAACAAAAATTCCTAACCTTTTTTCCTCATAGAAGCCGAATTCTATTCCTAGTAGGATAGAAGGAATTTTTCGAATTTTGACTTGTATTGTGATGATTTGTGAAGGAAACATAGCATAAGTGTACTTTCTGGAATCGTGGGAGGAAGCTGTATCAAGGACAACCCTTCACAGGCAAAAAATTTCACAGTTGAGGTAAAGGGAGTTTGCCTGAGGAGCTCATTCTAGTCATGTACCCTAGCATAAGTTTAATTATACTGCTTGGTTATGATGATTGGATATTATAGGTTGATAATGTAGGATGTGAATAACCCTAGTGTATAATTGTTGAATGGTATATCTTATATTGTTGATTGTGATTGGCTGATGACATGACACTTGTCATTGCTTGTTAAAAAGACTAAGATATTTAAAATTACCTTAACTCAAAGTTTGAAATGTTTTTGTTTTACTTATTGGAAGATGAGAAAATAATCTTGAATGTTGAAAGTGACAAGATAGAAAAATTAGGAAGTAGAAAGAAAACGGAAAACGGCCGAAAGTCATGGGACTTTATTCAAAAGATTTTTGAAAAGGAAAAGTATTTGAAATTAAGGTTTCTCTATTAAAAATTTTACAAAAAGTTTTATCATGGCAAAGATTGAAAGAGATTGTTTTAGTAATTTTTCAAGTTTCCAGAAAAATGGATTTTTTCAAAAGAAAAGTGATGGCGAAAAGGTATTTCTATAAATGGTGGTTTTATTCATGGTGCAAAGGGAGAAACAATTGGGTTTTTTTTGTTTTGATTTAGTTTTCACTGAACGAAAACCTCTGGAAAGAGAGTGATAATGGAAAGGATCTAGTGTTCCGGATTGACGGGCTAGAATTCCTATTTGAGTTTTCGATAAAGCGGAAAGGACTTAGTGTTCTGGATTGACAGGCTAGAGTTCCTATTCAAGTTGGAGAAAAAAATAGAACCTAGATTTCCGAGACGTCGGACTAGTGTTCGGTTGTGAAGGAGATTGTGAATCATGGATTTTATTGATAAAATCCTATGTGAGTATTAAAGTTTAATTTAATATTTGATTAAAAGTAGTCGAGAGCGTAAGCCTTGACGAGGAAAGAACAATGCGAAAAAAGAAAAAGAAAACGAAAACACTTGTTTTACATGCATAGTCTGGCTTTTATGCCATTGTAGCAGGTGTGCCATTGTGTATCGAGCTACAGTTTTACAAAGGGTGAACTGACAAACTGAATAGTTACGAACCAAAGACAGCTTCTTTAGTTTTTGGGTCTTCAGGGACATTCGGGTTCGAACTCCACGAAATTCTTGGGGCTTTGCAACCCCTTGTCATGGAAATCGGCTATCCTACTCGAAATGTACTCAATCAGGAGCTATTCTGTATTATTTAGGTGAGATGAGATACCCTAGAACAATTGAGGATTTGGACCCACGAGTGGCCAATCCATCGCGAAATAATTGTATTATAGGCATTATCGTGATCCTATCATGCTCAGTAAAGGGAAGTTAGGATCTCCGGAGAACTATGAGTCAGATAGAAAAGATTGAAGTGACATATCAGTTTTCACAAGACAAATTGCATTCGATTGTCGGGAATGACTCCCTGTGTTATAGTTATAAGGTATATTTCATGATATTGTGTGTAAGTCGTGTATGTGGCTTTTATGATGTCTCATATATTGGTATCTCACATTTACTTTATTTTTCCCTGTTTTGGTGTTTTGCTTTTATGGTACATTATTATGTTTATATAGATGGATCTGATGCATCACCTGACTTACTCAGGGTTTCTGGGCCTCGCGTTTGAAAAGAGAGAGAGGGTGAAGGCACTTGGGAAATTCACCCAGGAGCCCAGAGCGCCAGATACACCGGGCCACTACTGACAATAAAGGGAAGTGAAGAGGGAACAACACAGTGTGCGCATAGTTTGAAGATGGTAGAAGTGCCATTACCCCCGAAGTGGTTTCTTTTGAGGACTTTGCTGGAGACTGGGAACACTCATCACCAACCTCCACCTCTGCAAGTAATACCTGGATCTGGATCTGCCTCCCATGAACCGGAGTTACCTGCACCTATAGTCGTAGTAGGAGGAGAAAACGACAGCGAGATTATGATTGAAGAAGACCCAATAGAGGATGAGGAGTTAGAATATAACCCTATAGATGATGAGATTGTAGGTCCCGTTGTTGAGATGGATGATGGAGTAGGGTTGCCTGATCATTCTTCAGTTAGAGGTGACCATGGAGGTCTCTCTAACGGATTTCACTAGTTTGACCAGTATAGGCATTTTTGTAATTTAGGGGTAGTGTCAACCTCTACTTACTGTATATCAGGCTTATGAGAGCCATGTCTTTTTTTAAAAACACTGGTTCTCCACTTAACCCTCTTATGTTAATATGGTATGTATTATGTATATATTTCCTACAAGTACTAATGACTCTAGTTGATGTACATTCCCTGGGAAGAACAAAAATTGTGATGTAATTATTTTGATATGTATGGTTGCATAGATATAAGTATGAATGTATGTACAAGTTGTATTATTTAGGTATTCGTTCAAAGTTTTTTTTATGCGCTATGTCTCGAACTAGAACAAGAAAGAGAAATTTTATTTTCCGAAAGAAAACCAGCAAAATATTTTTTTTTCTTTGCTAAATATTTCCGCATTTGAGTTAGTACGTGTAGCGCCAAGGGAGGCATTACAGTGTTTGGATAAGCGTTTGATAAAATTGATTATGAATGGAATTGATTTTACAACATTGATTTTATAACTGTAACACCCTGTTTTTCACTGTTTTAAATAACAGAAATGCATATGAATATGTTTATATGATTATTTGAGTTTTAGAAAATTATTTTTAAAAAACGAAGTTTACCACTCAATTCTACTTGAATGTAGAAAGCTACGATTAAAATTTAGGTTGGAAAGTCAGGCGAAACCTGGCCCGTGAATTTCACGGACAATATATTTATACTGATTAGAAGACCTAATTTTAATTCGTTAACGAAAAACTTGAGGTTTTTAATTTATTTCCTACGATTGTGTATTTTTAGAATTATTTCATTAAACGTGAAATAATATACGTTTTACGGACGTTATACTCAATCGGGCGAACGACGCATTTAATGTGGCTTAAGGGTATGTTATCAATTTTGGATAATTGTATTTTGACCCCTAAACTTTCTATTAATTGCATTTTGGTCCCTAATCTAGTTTTCATGATACACTAAGTGAAGTGGGCCAATTTCTTGCCATCCAAACCCATTAAGGACTGCGACCCTAGAGCCCAATTTCATGGCCAAGAATTCATTTTCCATGAAGCCATTATGTGCTCATAAGTTTCCTTGTTAAGCATTAAGCTTTAACTTAGTTTTAAGCTTCAAAATCAATTGGACCTTGGTGGACTTTCCAAGCCCATTTGCGCAAGGCCCATGGCCTCTTGACTTGCTCATAACTTCACGAGGCAACTAGAGCATTCCACACTCTTCTTGAATTTTCTATTATCTTCTCCATTCTTCTTTTCTCTCTTAAGCTTCCATTGTTGATTTGAGAAAGAGCTTGATGATTCTTTCACATTTCTTCATTTCTAAGAGGTACACCATGATTCTTATCTCCATTAAGCTCCATGTTCTTCATAAAGTTTTTCATTTCAATGCCTTTTTCATTATGTTCATCTTAGTTATTCTTAACTTTGATAAATCATAGAAAATCATAGAAAAATCCTAAAAACGTGAAACCAATTTCTATGTACCTATTATCATCTCTTCTATCATAATCCAAGAGTGTGTTGAAAACCAAAATTTTCTCCCCTAATTTCTCATCAAGGCCGAACCTAGGAAAAAAATGGGTGGAGGTGTTTTTGTTCAAATGTTAGAAATGATCTTGTATTTCATCCTTCTAGCATGTATTCATGTTGAATCCAAGTTGGTTCATCAAACAAAGATCCCTAGCTTCATGAACGCATTAAGGTCGAATCTAGGTTTTTAGAAGTTTGGAAGTTTTTAATTCAAACTTTGTTGATTAATCCTTAATCTATTGTCTTAAATACTTAGGATCATTAATCCAATGACTTAGGCAATTTTAGAAATTTTTAGCCGCTAAACCCTATGGAGACCGTGACCTATCATAGAGAATTAGGAGATTTTAATTGTTTGATTAGTAATTATTTGATTGTGATTAATGAAAGTTTAGTGAATTGGTTGTGTACGTGCGACCGGACTTTCGACAAAGTTCATTTAATTCACAGAGAAATCTTCGAGAGGTAAGAGGGGATTACCTGAGGGATTTATTCGATGGCTATGTGCTATCAAGTGTTTGTCTGTAATTATTTATCTATTGGTATTTGTTTAAGTTGTTTCAGTTATGTTATTTTTATCTGTACTGATTTAATTGCATTTAAATTTTTTATCTGCAATTTATTATACTATTGTGATGCATGAACTGCCTGGGAATATCTCTGTGATATTATTGTTGGTTGTTGTTTGAGAAGCCTGACAATGGTCAGTGCCCAATTCAATTAATTGGATAAAAGCTTTAAGAAGCTTTATAAATTATATTCAATGTTTTAACGGTAAAATAATGGAATATAATATTAATGGGAATTTTTATTTGGTAAAAATAAGTAATTTTGGAAAATATCATTATTTTAATGATTTATCGCTGTAAGAGTGAAATATGAGTCACCTAGAGGGCGTAACCATTAAATTATTTTTGTACTGCTAATTTTTATGTAAGAAATTCCGTAATATTATAAAAAGTTATTTTATGAAATTAATTGTTGAAAATAATTTAATTATGATTTTAGAAAATTATTTAAGTGGAAAAAGATAAGTTTTGGCTTAAATGACTTTAAAAATGATAATTGACGGCAATTTGAAAAATTATCGACGGCAAGTGTTTTGAAATGGCAATACATATTTTAAGTAAGTTTAAATCTCAAGTGGCTCATCTTTGTGAAAACTAAGTTTAGTGTTTAAAGGTTTTATTGAAGAATTTCCCATTTGAAAAGATTTTCCGAAATCAAGTGTAAGTCAACTGTGTTAAAAGTGATGTTGAACTTAGTAACCGAGACGTTGGGGTACTAAGGTTCGTTGTGTTATGGACTTGGGGTCCTTTGGACTTTGAGGTCCTGTAGACTTGGTGTCTACTGTATACGTGGTGTATACTGTGTTTAAATATTTAAGATGTTTTCTATTACCACGAACCTATGATTGGTGCATCGGTCTAAAGGTGTTGTGATTGAGCACTCGGACTTTGAGGTCCTGTGTTATTAATGAAAGTTTTAAAGATGTTTAAAACTATGTTAGTCGTAAGCCATTTTGAGCTTCGACAAGGAAAGATTGAACACAAAGAAAAGTGTTAAGAGCAAAGTGTTTTGCATGCATTTGGCAAACGTGCCCACGGTTCTATGTGTGATTACCTTGCGGCATCAGGTATTTCATGCTACGATTTTCTTCCTTATGCCACCGTTTGGACAATGAAACCCCAATTAATTTTTTATCACCGTGCCCCGGTGTTGGACAGTGTGCAATGGGTTTCGATTGCGTGCCTTTTTGCCTTGTATGGCAATCGAGCCTGATTAACTCACCACGTGTTGGGATATCCCATGCGATTAAGTGCAAATTTAGATGTTGTATATGAAGTGTTCATGCATAGTTTTTCACATGATGATGTTTGGAGTGTGAAACCCATTGATCAACTATTCGCTTATGAATGCTTATGTTGGTATATGTGTGTGTGTTTTATGTGGTGTCAAGCATGTAGTTGTCGAGTAAAATCCATATATTGGTTTCTCACTCTTGCATGTTTTATTTGTGGTTTCTCTACTTGTGCATATATCTTTATGTCTGAGATTAGATGGACCCGGATATGCCTATGGCACATTCTAGGCTTCGATCGACCATGTTTGATTGCGTGCATTACGGTGGTGCCTGGGAGATAAACCCTGGGGCACTCAGCGCCACCTATTATGGCCCTAGTAGAGAGGTTATTGGCACAGTAGAGGCAGGACCGCAGCGGAGGACGCATGTTATGGAGACTGTTGAGGTATCTCTACCTCCAATATGGCTATACGTACAGTACTTGACTGAGCACGGGTTACTTGAGATGCCACCTCAGCCTATCTAGCAGCTTCAGATTGCAGGACCAGTGTAACACCCTTTGTTACCCCAAGATAAAATCAATAAAAAAATCCTTTAAAACATTTAATTAACACATATATCTCATAAGGAGAAATTAAATTAAAAAAATAATATATTTAGTTTGAAAATACCTCATATTAAATAATGTAGTAATAAAATATCCATGTAATGAATGTAAATATAAATGAAAACCACAAGCCTCAATACCGGGCGTCTACTAACAAACCCAACGATAAATAAATAAATGTGTCTAGCCACATACGGCTCCTTATTTAAGAAAATACTAACCAAACTAGAAAGAATAACTAATAGAATCCACTAAGTCTTCACGCCTCTTCAGTTTCAATGACGTCCTCGTCGTGCTCTGAAAACAATACTTATAATGAGATATAAAATCCCAGTGATCAACAATACAGTTTTATAAAATATTTTCGAAAATAGCATTGTTCTTAGTCGGCGCGGTAACCGGAAAAACTGTCCATGGCACCTGCTAATTTTCCAAAATAATATATATAAAATAAAATACTTTTAATATCAACAATAATCTCATCAACTCAATAGCATATAATGTAACAATAACTCATCTCAATACATCAGATTCCATATACCAGATAAATTCTAGATTAATCCAAGCAGCCCGAAGACCTCCTAATTAAATTGATCTCTTCCCGGCATGCCATAAATTCACACATCACACGACAATGGCGTCCCATTGCCCACCCCTGCTCACGAGGAGTGTTTCAATGTCACCTTCCTGTTGGGGACATTTCCATTTCGAAACCTCTCATGTGCACATGGTGGTATTTCTCCTTTTTCGACACCCCAACCTGTGGCGGTGTTACTTTCGATATTCCTTTTTAGGTAATATTACTCATTTTCGACATCCCAACCACATGGCGATGTTACTTTCGATACCCCATTAAGGCGGTATTTCTCTTCGATACCCCTGTCATAGGTGGTATTGCGACAAACATCATACGATTCATCATAAGACACAATTTCATGTCTCATACGTACAACAACTCATTTACCAAAAATTAAATATTTGATCTTATCATGCATGTCAAATAAACTCACATGACATAGCATACACCAATAAGCATGTCATTCAACTAATACAAATACCAATCATGTATTTCATGCCATCAATAACAAGAATAAATACCCAATTTAATAATTCTTTTATGTTAATTCAAAACCCCTAAAAAAATTAGTTTATTAATAACTTGCATCATTCAATTAAAATCTCTCAAAATCATAGGTTAATCGCTCAACACAACAAACACATGTACCATGGAAAGGGTTATTAAAAGATACCGTTGCTCACCTCTCGAAGGCCTCTAAAGTGCTCTAAAATTTTTTGTATGATAAAACTAATGTTCCTGTAAGAAAAATCTTCTTCCCTTCAGTGTCACGATTGCACTACCAAAGAAAAGAAACGCGTCTCAGGAGTATCTCCCTTCCTAAACTTACCGTGTGACTTCTCCTACTTGCTATGCGGCGCAGTGTCAAAAAAATTCTTATGTTTACGTTGCCTCACCTTTGACCCTAGGTCCCTGACGCCTTTCCCCTTTATTTTTTTCATTATATATATATATATATATATATATTCTAAAACATTTATGAATTGCCTTGTGGCAAAAAAAATCCCAAAAGTGAACCAAAGGCTACTTGCCCTGTGCCGTTCACTTTTATATATATATACATATATATATATATATATATTACATTCTTTTAAAATAATTAAGTAATTTCAATAAATCCTTATACTATTAAATTTTTGTTTACACTAAATCCCTTAATTATATTTTATTTGTACTATACATTTAATAACCAATATATATATATATATATATATATATATATATATTTATCAACTTAATTATAATAAATTTCTAGGATGTTACAACCAGCAGTACCTCCTGTTGAGGTAGTTTTAGATGAGGTCGAGGAGGACCCAGATGAGTACTTTGAGGATGATCTTGAGTTACACCTCCTGCCGTTGATGATGATGATTCTTCCGACGAGGGAGCGAGAGCAGAGGTATCTTCATCAGATACATCTGCTATAGGTGGGGTTGATCATCATGATCTCCCCAATGGTTTAAGAGATGAAATCATGAATCATAACTCAAAAGTTGAAGCAAAACCCATTTACACATAAACACATAGGTTTCGACCTTGCTTGGAAAAATAGAGAATAAATTTCTTTTGGGTTCATGCCTCTAGATGATGAATATAGACATCAATATGAGTTCATAGAAATTGGTTTCAAGTCAAATGGATTTTTCTACAATTTTCTATGAATTTTTGAATATTGTATCATGAACTTTGAATATGGTGAAGAACATGATGATTCATGGCTAGATCTTACAAAATGAATGAAGAAGAGTTCATGATTGATCATGGAGAGAAAGATTCTACCTCTTGTTGGTGAACAAGTGATGAGGATCATTAATTTCTTCACAAAAATACCAAGTGTTCTTGAGAGAAAAGTGAGGAAGATGAAGATTTTGAGTAGTTTCGGTAATTTGGGCATATCTCCTAAACTACTTATCCGTTTTTGATGATCTTTGGCATGATGGAAATAAGAGAGAAATAGAAACAACTTTCATGCAGAAAGTTTTGAGATTCATAACAGAAAAAGGGTCAAAGTTTCTGTGCAATTTCGGCGAGTATCAACACCTATAAGTGTTCTTGTGGTGCTAAAGAGGGGGAGCTTTGTGGGGGGAAGGTGTTTTGGTCCAAAAAAACAATGGTAAAGCTTTGTAAAAATTATGTGAAGCTAAGGGAAAAATTGTCTTTTCGATGCCAAAATATCTAATTGCCATAAATGCGTCATTATGACCATTATGACTCGGATATGATCGTCATAAATGCTTGTCACATCAGTCACATCAGTCATCTCAGCTTCGTTGCTGGCTCCCTGATTCACCTGACCCAGGTTTTCCTAGAGATATCTCGACGTTTTCGCCCGCAGTAAATATTATATTATATTTTTACGCTAAATTTTTCAAAACTTCCAGTATCGTAGCAAATACAATAAAAACATTATTCATCACGTTCACCAATTAAAAAATTAGGTTTTCTGAGCAGTAAACTTTTACTGTCAGTGAAAACACATAAAACGGCAGACCGGTTTCCGTCTGAATTTCCAACCAAAAACTTTCACGTAACCTTATAAAAATAAGTATAACATGAAAATGACCTTGGTTTCCAAAATCATTTTCCAAGTCTCGGATAAAACTATATATTTATATATGTATCACCGATATTAGAAAGCAGCGAAAAGTCGGGATGTTACAGATATAAGAATATAGGATTCGCATTGTTGGGGCCAAACGGGTGTCCTTGCAGGCTTGTTGGATTTTCGACGTGGCGTTGGAGGCCAGGGAGGAAGGAGGTTTGGGGAATGGTGGTTGTGATAAACGACGAAGGAGAGGGTAAGGTAGAAGACAAAGAGGCAAATCTGTTTTGTTTTTATTAATATTTATCAAATTTATATTATTTAATTAATAATAATTTTTTTAATAAATTTTTTTAATTATATGTAAGACATGTGTCATGCATAATTGGTCGCCACTTGACAAGAGTGTGCCACATAAGCAGCTTCCGTTAAAATTTGGACGGAAGTTAGACAGAGGGATGATTTTTGCAACGTCTCAAATTTATAAGGACCAATTTTTCCAAAAGAAAAAAAAAGTTCACGGACTATATTCACCAAAGTGTAAAAGTAGAGGAACCAAAAGTTCATTTTAGCCTAACTAGTAACTAGTTCAATACAAAGTATAGACCAGTGGTTGAATCGATATAGTTGGGCCGGTATGAAGTCTCCATGGGCCATATCTAGCCAAATGAGTGGCTCGATTAACAAAAACAGAGGATCAGATTTCAGCAAACGACAGAGTGTTCATCAAAAAACAAAGAAAACAACACCTAAGAGAGAGTTAGAGTGAGTTGGAGTTTGAAACCGTGAAGCTCAGTTTGTAGCTAGCAACCATGAAATCGCTTCCTTCACTGTGGCTACTGTTATTGGCGCCGTTTCTTTCAATCGCTATCGCTTACAGACCCGGAGACATCGTCCCTATGAGCCGAATGGGTCAATACCACTCTGTTCGTTCCTTCTCTCAAACACACACAATTTTCTGCGATCTTGTTTCCTTCTGATACGGTGCCGTTTCATCTTTCGTTTCTTTTTTTTTTTTGGTTTTGCAGTCGAGAACTGTGTGGCACGATCTCATTGGCCGTCATTGCCCCATCTTCACAGTGAATCGTGAGGTCTTCATCATCTGAATTGAATTGATGGATTAGGGTTTTCTGAATTTATTTAAACTATTTTATTATTATTATTACTATTGGTGTTGTGGTTAATTGGTTCTTTTTTGGGAATTGGATTTATAGGTGTTGTTGCCTATACCTATGCCCACGGGTTACACAGGGGCTGATGCTTACAAAATGTAATTTTTTTTTTGCTTACATTTAGTGTGAATATCTAAATATCCTGTAAAAAATATTCACTTCCTAATTTAGTCCTTGAAAATTCTAGACGCCGGTCAAATTAGTCCCTTTTAGGATACATTTTAGGGACAATAAGACTATTTTGACCGAAATTTGATGTTTTTGTATATGAATTGAGATTTTTCATTTTTAGCTTTTAGGTGACTAAATTGGGGGTTGCATTTTTCTTTTTCAGGAATTTCGGTATCCACTCTTTCTTTTAAGTAAGATATAGGTAGAGGAAGATTTTTTTCTTTTTTTGTAAAAAAACTAGTTTTAGGAGAAGTTTGAAGAAAATTGTATTTGATTCAAATGCTCATCGGTGATTCTACTCAAGTACTCAACTAATTGCTGTTGGTGGTAAGAAATTATGTTGGATGCTAATTATGGTTCCCAATCCCATGGGCGTACAGTAGGGGTGTGAGTAATTCTGATAAAATGCAGAAAATTGAAGTTATTCTCGGTAGGATAGATGGTGCTTAGGCCAGACAATTAGAAAAAGTATGGAGAAGCGAAACCATGTGATTGAATCACAAGCTGTGGAACTTTAGCCACATAAAATTGGTAGTATGCTAGTAAGGGATGGTATGAACGTTAAAGCTGTGAAACATTTGCTCATCACAAGAAACTAAGGAATAATGGATCATACTCTAACAATGATGAATGAAGCTTTCTGAAATTGCACCAGTTATGCCATATAGGGGAGCACATTGTTGTTATCATGTTATATGTGGTCTCCCCCCTCAAAGACTGCAGAAGAAAATGTTTTTATGATTTTTTGTTGTTTATTTATCTGCAGATCATTTCAAGTTGGAAGAGAAAAGTTTTTAATCCCATGGCTTCTAGTGGTAAATTGAAAAAGTACTGAGGTTCCAATGATCGATGTAGTCCTAGTAATGCTATGTTTAAGATAGGTCATGTACATCAACTTATTGATTTTATCCAATAATTGTACCAGATGATATGGGTTCGTGGATGCAAAACAAATAAACAATGGTTTTTTTGTCACTAGCAAATGAATTAATTGCAAATTTTTATGTGATGCAGAGGTATTCGGGAAGTGATTTGCATGGTGTCACTGCCAAAGTTGTGGATATGCCTCATCATTGTATGCAGCTCCTGTCTAATTATGCGCTATTTAATATAATGTCGATATCATTAAGTTCGTTACATAGATCCTGCTCTGTGAATTGTGACTTGGTTCAGTTTATTACAATTTCCGAATTTTGAAAATGGAAGTGTCATTCTTAGCTTTTGGATGTGACCTTCTGTCAAGTGTTGCTAAATGTGTTGGAAATTTCAAGGATTGTGCATTTAAACAGTCTATGGTTTAAAAGCTTTCGTATTTGGTGTTTCTAAGGTTTATTTGAAATTTGTCAACATTTAACCATTTTAATATTCATTTTCCCTCCTTTTATGTTTTATTGAAGCTTTTTTTCTCTAAATTTTATTTTATGAATAAGATTCAATTATTTCATTTCTCTTATTGTAGAATTAACATTTTGCTCATAGACTTTTACCTGGCATTTACAATTTCAAATGCCATTTGACATATTTATGTACTAGTAACTGTACTATAGATTCTTTATTATTCTACAGGACAGCATTTAAACGTTATTAAAGAAGACAATTTTTTTATCATTGCCAGAAGTCATTCCGTTTTGTATTATAATTATTGATTATACTTGGGTTGATTGGTTTTGAGAATCATGTATTTAATGTTGATAAATCTACTTACAATACATATACTTTAATGTTGATAAATCTACTTACAATACATATACATGATTGATTTTGAGAATCATGTATTTAATGTTGATAAATCTACTTACAATACATATACTTACAATAAAGTGCAGCTACTTGTGTATTCTGTAGACGTTGCCTTCCATAATAAATTAAAAATGAGTTGTTACCTTACACTTTGATAAATGCCAATATCCCATTAGTAAGGTATCGTTAAGAGAAACAATGGCCAATATGATTACTTAAGTTATGCTTTTCTAGCTTACTTTTAGGGCTTTGATTGTGCTTACAACTTTTGTTTTGAATTGACAGATTTTGAAATTCATCCTGAGATTCGTAAGCAATTTTGGGATCCTCAGCATTGGCCAAAACATATACTTGTTAGATATACGTGGTTGGTGTTATTTGATTTATTACTAAATATATTCATATCCATATTTTAAATCACGATTCAAATAGTGAATCGAGAGGCAATTTTTTATTGTGAATCGTAAATTGCATCAAATTGTAAGATTCAAAGACATAATGAAAAACAGCTTGAAATATATCATATTGATGATGTATAGTTGAATACCATGAACATAATGCTTAATGTATTATGTTTGAACCTGGAATTGACAAAACAACTTATCCATAAGTCTCAGAAAACAAAATCATAAGTCGTAACTGAATATTACCAGCAACTCAGATATAAGCTAAAGAATAGAAAAGCTCAAAACTCATTTGTAATTGAGTTCAAACTAATTATCCTCCTATTCATCAAGACTAATTTCATCAATGATCGATAACAATATATCACTATTATTTTTTTCGTCATCTAGAATAACTAATCACGGATACTCTTCCTCTTGAGTATAACTACCATTATCTCTAATGTCTTGTGCAACATTATCTTGTATGCGATTGCCATTTCCTTTATCATTCTTGTTAGCAATGTTATCTTGAATCTGGGTGCCTTTTCCTTTATCATTTTTGTTGCATTAATATTTTGTGGGCCTAAAAATATACATATGTGTGTGTGTGTGTGTGTGTGTATATATATATATATATATATATATATATATATTATTATAGAAGATAAATGAGTAAAAAGATAATTAAGCATTGGAATGACAGTAAAATGTTTTGGATCAATTGTTGACGGATTATAAACTTTCTAATTGCTTATTAGCATGTTTCAAAGATATGCTTTAGTCATTTAGCTTCTTAAATATTATAGATTTGAACAAAAAAACAATTGCTGAATATGCATTCTGAAATATTTCAGGAAGGAGCATTCAGAGATAGATGTAACTTCAGGTTTTGTTGTTTTGTTTGGTTCAGGTAAATAAATATCTTTCTGGCTATTCTGTTTTTGTAAGTTGTATTGTATAGATATCTTAAATAAAGACAATTTCTTGTCAGCTTACGTTACATATCAGTATTTTGTCATTGCAATATTAATGTGTCCGGCAAGTTCGGGTAACTTAAAATTACATGCCCTTTGATCTAACTCAACCCATACATGGCGGGTTGGTTTGGGTTCGTGAGTTGGATTGAATTTAAAAATACTCAACCTGTAGAGAATGGATTGGGTTATGGGTTAGAACTTTGCTAACCCTAGAACATTTCTAACCCACACAGCCCAACCCAACCCAACCCCCAGTTTTTTTAATAAAAAGGGAATTAATGCAGACATCAGTTTTCCCTTCCCCCTTTCATTTACAATTTTTTAGCAATCGATATGCTACCTGTGATGAAAATGACTTCAATTGGGTTCTTGACTTTAGGTTATGACTTTTGGGACTTATTATGTTAAGTTTGAGAGTTGAGACCTATGTTTATTATAGACTTATGATACTTAGGTCTATAGTTTAACTGACTAATCCATTGACGAGGGAGTATTTTGGTACCCCAACCCATCCCATCATTTTCCTATGTTTGGTAAGCATGAACATGAACGTACTTGGCTGCAACACAACCTTGCTTTACTACTACTAGGGTTTGATAAATTTTGTAAATTAGCCTACTTGCATTTTGCTAAGAAAGTGCATTTAAATGTATCCAGGGCTCATGTTGTCTTTCATCCTCTCAATCTACATATTACAATCATCACGAGACAAATTGGAAAGGTACTTTATTTTTGGTTTGAACTTTTAAAAAAAGTTCTTTTTCGTTTCGTTGTTCATGGCCTTAATTTTGATGCTCATGGAATCCCAGATTTGTAAGGGAGACGGTTGTTGACAGCAACATTCCTGGTGGAGTGGTAGCAAAGGTTGAATGATGGATCCCTGATGCCATTAATACGATATGTACATTGTAATATTGTATAAATGAGTCAACAAATGTTATAAAAAAATAAAATGAGTCAACAAAATCAGTTGAGGGAGAGTTCTTGCATTCACCGTTTCTATTATTGAGGAAGAATGTGACTACGAATTGGAGTGGATTAATTTTATTCAGGACAGTAGTTGTTGAAATGAATAGCAGTAAAAGTAGAGATTGGGTGTAGTACAACACAAAAGGGGAGGTTGGATTTGTAGCAGAATATCATTTTAATGTCTAGGAGAGGGATGGAAAGCCTATACAAGAACAATCTTGGATTAATCCTGTCAACTCAGAAAAGATCCCTTTCCTGTAGATGAAATTTAAGAACGATCTTCACTTTTTCTTAAATAAGAAAAAGATTTATTTTTGTATTGTTGTTCGGACCTTGGGTTTAGTTGGATCAAATGGTTATTTTGGAATGTTATTCATACGATTCTTGTAGGAAAGTTAATCTATCACTCTTGTAAAAGAAACACCGCATAAAAGTGAGTCACTTGCGAATAGGGATGGAAGGATATGGTTTGGGTAGGGTATTAAACTACCTATCTTCGGAGGCTCTAAGGCCTGAAAAAATTTCTGTTCAAATGGAAGGAGAGGCCTTACCATTCCAATGGTGGAATGGATGATATAAGAAAAGAAATCTGCGAAGTTGCGCCCAAGAGGAAGAGAGGAGCTGCGGAGCTGTATTGGCGAGAGGAGTCTTCGACTCTCAAGAAATGCATCTGGAACAAAAGAAAAAGAATGCAAGCAACAACAACTAATTATAGAGGATAGAAGTTTGAATTTAAAGACAAACATAATCCCAATAACCCTAAAAATTTCAAATTTGAGAGGGAAAAATTGAGAGCCAAAACAAACCTCATGATACATGGGAACGAACGAAAATCGCGCTCTGACGAAACCCTCTTCCTTTCTCTTCCATCCCTCACAAAAGCCAGATCTTCCTTTCTCTTCCATCTCTCACAAAAACCCTCTTGGTCTTCATTCCTTGTCTGACGCGAAAATCCTATTGTATGAAATCGCAGCTTGCAGCAAACTCAGGGGAATTTGGTTGGAGCATCATTAAGTGCTGTACTATGTAACATGAATGTATTGTGATGATCATACACGTGTGTAGGGTGACCATATGTGTGAATATCAACAGTCATATTTATATAGCCTTCTCCTGATATGGCTTATAGCTTTGATCCCTATTCCTCCACATTGTTTATATGTAATTTAGAATTTAGAACATTGTTGGACATTGTATATCTATTTCCTCCCATTTCTTTCCTATTTTTGTATGGAACTCATACAATGCCAAGGTTCTCAATGGATGTTTTCTTCATATTTCAACTTGGCCTTTTTAAAACTTCCTAGGCATTTTATTTCCCCTATTGCTTAGTGTACTTTTATTAGCCAATAAGGTGTTTAACGAAGGGTGAGACAATGAATGCAACAAAATGGAATGCAGCAATAAGCGGCTACTACACGATTTCATGCTTACTCCATATGATGGCCTTTATCTCACTCTTATTGGTGACAATAATATTTTGGGAATATTATGGGTGATGGATATTTAGAATGTAATGTGTTTATATACTATTAGGATATGAGGGAGTCATAAGGTGGTAAAGGTGGTTGGGGTAGTAGAGTTAAGGAGTGGAGTGATAAGGAGGTTGAGGGTTCAAACTCCACCCATTAACCAAAATACTAACATTAACATACTAATATTTGCCTATGTAAAAAAAACTATTAGAATATGTGCTTTCCAATATTTCAACTGTGCTGGTTAAATTTTCCATTTATACTTTTTTTGGTGCTCTATTTTCCTTTATACTAATATTTGTTTTGTTTATGGGGCCTTAATATCTGTAAGGGCATTTGTTGTTTGGACTGAGTCATGCATCGCTACTAAAATCATCTTTTAGTTTTATAAAAGATGCCTAAAATCTGCTATATATATCCACTATTTTTAAATGGTTTTGGAGTTGATAAGTGGATAGTTTGATTGTTGTTAAAGTTTCAAACCGCTTTTTCAACATAACTTACTTAATACTTTAATTTTTTTTGTTTCCAATAAGGGGCTTAAGCCCAAATGATATAAGTGTTCAATTATTTTCCATTGTCGGAGAATTTGCTATTATTATTATTATTATTATTATTATTATTATTATTATTATTATTATTATTATTATTATTATTATTATTATTATTATTATTCCTCTATGAGAGTAGATAAAGTCTATCTTTATGATTTCTTCTTCATATATCCGTAATCTTCAATTTTTGAAAACCATTTCTTCATCCATCCTTCTTTCTCTTTTTTCATTTCCCTCTCCATTCTAATATCAATTCCTCAAAATTATTTCATTCTTCCTCAATATATTTCCATGCTAATTATAAATTATTTGCTCATGTTGAGTAAGTTTTCCCCCATCAAATGACAAGTAATATTTTTCTTTTTAGTAACCATTAAATATGTTTTGTTTAACAGATAATTTAAACGCACGGGTACGTTACACTAGTATATTAAAAGATTATAAATTTTATATTAAAATATTTATATTAATATGTCATTTCTATGAAAACATCCATCCATGATAATTTAGACAATGTCCTTTCATGTCAATTGTTCAATCTCCTTATAACATATTTTTGCTCTATATATGAGTTAATAGATTTCATAGAAATATTAATATGCTTTCATATAAAACGTTCATATATGTGTGGTATATATTTACTCTTTAGTTATCATGTTTTATTCATATATATTTTTATGACTTAGACATTAATGTGCTTTTGTGTAAAAAAAATTATTCCAGTGTGACGTAAATATGTATCTCTATATCTTAACACATATATTCACATAAATTTTTCATTCCCGTGTGATATAAAATGTAATTTATACATGATTGATATATTTTTACTCTTAGGTTATCATTTTTTATTATTTATATGACTTACGTAGTAACGTGCTTTCTTGTAAAATTTCCATTCCTATGTGATGTAGGTAGTTACCTCAAAATCTTAATACATTTTCATGAAATTTACCTATAAATTATTAATAACTTAAATTTTTAAATTTGGTGATTTCTATATTAAAGAATTTATATTAAAATATTATTTAAAAGTATAAATTTTATATTGAAAATTTATATTAATAATAATTATTTATATGAAAATGTTTATCGAACCTTTTGCGAACCTCCTTAGAGAAATCTTTTATTGAGTTATATTATGTTCGCGAAGAGATTGTATTTAAATGTAATGGATCAATGAGGGAGTGGGTCGCCATGAGAGAGTTTGATAAAGGGAGAAAGAGAGAGAGAGAGTGGGTCGCGAGGAGAATTAATGGAAAAACTATATGAGAGGATCCAAGACAAGGGCATCATAACAGAGTGTATGGAAAAGCTTCAAACTTGGAATTTACTGTGACAACTACGTTCTTGTTTACTAACTTTCCGGAGAACTTCGGTGATAGGGTTTTTAGCAAGTATGAGAAGGGTGAAAGATGTCTATATCCCTTCCAGGAAGAGTAAACAAGGCTACAAATTTGGTTTTGTTAGGCTTGCAGATGTTCAACATACTAGAAATAACAAATGTTGGATAGTAACCAAAAGTTGAGAGTTGATACTCCTAGGTTCCTATGAGGCCAGTAGAAGCAAGCGGCAAGGAGTCATCAAGGTTACTTTGATCCAAATAATGGGAAACATGAGATTATTGGACAACCGTAGTCCATTTTGTTTTCTTCTGTTTTAAACCGAATTGACCATGAAATGGAATTTCTTTATGGTTCTGGCCACTCCTTACTTCATGAAAATAACTCTTCCAAGTTCCAATCTTGATTTAGTTATATCAACTTATTATACATGTCAAACATATACAAATCTTTTCCTTGAAACCCAATTGAACCTTGACATTTTAATTAAAAAATCATCACTTACCTTGAGTTTAAGCACTTTAAACCGACTAAACAAATATTACATGAATTAACCCGATCTGACAAAAGAGTATGATAATAACAATCTAATTTTATGGTGTGGAGGCGACCTTCTTGATGAACCGGCAATGCTAGATATTCTTTGTCTTCCGGATTCTGGTAGGAACACCATGACACACTATAGATGCTCCTGTGAGGTAAGGATATCGGGGATTTGAAACTTCACGGGCGTGACCCATGATAGCCCCAACTGTGTGTCTTTGGCAATAGTTGTTGTTAGGTCCATACTCTTCTAAGTCGCATTGCGAGCATTCCTTTGATCTTTCTTCCAGCATCTCATCAAACATAGCCTTACAAAACAGAATCAGTTCCCACAGATGGCCAACGATGACTAGAGAACCAACCATCAGATATGACATGTGGATACCATTCTGTGCATAGATCCCTTGTAAGGTTAAGGAACCACTACGACATGCCATCAGAACTGCAGCAACACATTTCTTTAGTTTCAGAATCTCGCTTCTGGAAATGTACCGTTCTCCAGTGAAGAGAAGACACATTCAATCACCATTATAAATATAAATATATAATATAGTAGGACCCACGGGGAATGACAAATATATATATATATATATATATATATATATATATCATATATATCATATTAGTAAATTCTCTAACAATCAACACTAGATTCCACTAATGTTGCTCCCTATGTTGCAGACACAGTAACTTCTCAAATTTTGATTTGAAAATACTTCAAAAATATTACAGAACATGAACATGCTAGATGTTTTCCCCCCTTGATATCATGTATAATTGTCACAGTCATAAGCATTGTCATTTTCACAAAAAGTAACTGATAAGCCTCTGGCTCATCTAGTTTTATGACTAGTATGACCGTGGTTTTGTGTCAATTATATCTCGTTTTCACCCAAATTAGGCTTGATTGTCCTCAAGCAAGGTTTTGAGTCCCTTAAGTAGTTTTAGGGTTATTTAGCCAGTTTTTGAGTCAAATAAAGCACTTATGGCTATTTCATGTTTTCAGGTTGACTTAGAGTCCAAGGAATGAAGGAAACAATGGAAATTGCAATCTGGAAACACTCGCCACGCGAGCAGATACTCGCCCCGCGAGAGTGAGGACCAGCCTGTGCCAGAAAAGTCATGTTCTCTGCCTCGCCCCGCGAGCTATAGCTCGCCTCGCGAGCCTGGAAGTCAGCAAGCATCACGGTCATCCCGTGATACCCATCACGGGCGTGAAGAGAAACCCCTGGAAGACAGAGACCATCACGGCCTAGCCGTGATGAAGATCACGGCCATGACAGATAAGCACCCAAAGTCAGAAGTAATCACGGCCTGGCCGTGATAGGCATCACAGCTGTGACAACCCAGATTTTGAAGACTCGCCTCGCGAGAATTCCACTCGCCTCGCGAGAATACAAATTCAAGCTGGCGCCATTTTAATATTCGCCTCGCGAGAGGCCACTCGCCGCGCGAGAATGCGCGATTTTCGAAAGTTATAAATAGGCTGTTTAGGGGCGCGAGCAGAAGGATCTTTTGCTAATCCTTGTTTTCGAATTTCTCTGGTTGTATTGCGTTTTTGATGGAGAACTAATCTCCCTAGGTTGATCTGCTGTACTCGGCTTCCACCAACACTTGAGGTCTTGTAATTCCCGATTTAATTATCTTCTCTCTTTCAATGCTATTCGTTATTCTCTGTTTGCTTAATTCAGTTTGTACCGAATTAGTGTTGGTTTATTTTCGATGATTTTATGTTCCTAAACTCAATCGCGTTTGCTTAATTCGCGTGCGTTCAATTCGTGTTTGCTTAATTCACGAAGGGCTTCATCCGTTTGCTTAATTCGGAATTAGGAATATATGTCCCGTAGCGTCGGTTTCACTTGTTAATCGATGCTACAATCGAAAAGGGATTAGAATCCGCTTAGGGCATGGAATTACATGAACCGATGATAGTGGGAAACGAAACAGCAGATTGATCGTCTTAGTCTTATTTGATAATCACGTAATTTGCTCTGTTTTTATGCTCTGTTTTCATTCTGTTTTCCAATCAATTTCAAACCAAATACCCCCCAAGAAAACTGATTTTCTGCGATAATAGCACTACAAGAGTCCTTGTGATACGATACCCGAGTTGTCGCACACTAAACTACATTTTTACTAACCGCTCATCTTTTGACGCGTGCGTGCGCGACAAACACAAATTAAATTGGTTGCGGGGACTCTTGTTGTTATTAACAGAAAAAAAAAAAATTCATTGCTGAGTTAGTTATGGCTGCTTGGTCTGGTTATGAATCTTAGTACTGCCATGGATAATTACATGCAAGGTTATATGCCTTATGTTGATTATGAGCCACCACCATGCATATATTATCCTAACTTTGCTGAAGGCTATGAGTCTAGTAGTGGTTTTGGCATGATTGGAGTAAATGAAGCCCAACCCAGCCTGGATGAGTTAGCTTCTCTGATGCAACATATGACAGAATTTCAAGCAAATCTTCAACGAATGACAGAACAAAGTCTTGAAAGCCATCGGAGAGGAGAAGCTGAGTCTCAGAAGTTGTCCATTCTAATTGATCAAATTGTCGCCAACTCTGCTGCACTGCTAACTCCACATCCCCTTGAAGAACATACAGATTCACAAGTTATTCTTGACAATACTTCTGAGGATGATTTTGACAATACTTCTATTGATGAACTGTGTGTTGAATCCCCTGATTCTAATGCATGTGCTGATTGTACTGACACTGCTTTGTGTATAGAATGTTATGCGGGTTTATTCTTTTCAGGAAACGTAGAAAATGAGGATCAGGAGAATCAGGAGGACATCTGCTTCACCATGCTTGAGGATGATGAAGAACCTTTGGAAGTAGATGATTCAATTAAATCAAAAGCATGTGTTGAGAGTGATGGGGTGGATGAATTGAGTGCTGAATTTCCAGACATTCAAACCTTTACTGATTCAGTTTATTGTAATATATGTATTGACTCTACTAACACTAACCTTTGTGTGGTGTGTGCTGAAATTTCTGCATGTATAGCAGGTGATAAATTTGTTAGTGCAATGAATGAAGAAAATGCAGAAGTTGAAGCAGCACCGGAGACACCAGTGTCCTATTTGCCACCTCCCCCTGAGAAGCCACCAGTGATGGAGTTTGAGCCTTTGGATTTTGCACCATGGCCAGTTCAAGGGGTTGAACCCCAATTTTATTGGGGAGACTTTGTTGAGAAGAAGGTCATCTGTGACCCAAGAGGGAGTGAGAAGTCCGCCGCACTCGGCGAGGTCATCATGATTGTCAAGCGCTCACCTCCATATCAAGGCTGCAAATTAGGGAAGCATGGAACAAGCTTCAGTCCTTTGGCTACCACGTGGGCCTTGTGCTACAGACAGTGGGATCCTGGTGGAACCGCCTCAATGAGTTTTCTTAACCCTTTCTCCTTTTAAATTTTCTTTTCCTTGCTTTATTTCTGTTTTGTTTTCAATAAAGCTCTTGAATAATTTGAGAAGCTCAAGAGCATGTGTGTGAGTCTTGTGTCGGCAAGCTTGGTAGGTTCTGTTGATTTAGCACAGATTGATGGCATGATTTATGTTGATGATTCCCCCTAGGTTTTTGAAATTTGGAAATTGATCCCCACTTGAAAAATTGAAAAAAAAAAACTGAACTTTGAGATATTTTGTTGTGATGGCATGATTTATGATAAGTTTGGGGTGATAGGGTGCACACACTAGGGATAGAATCTCGGTCAAACAATTTGCATGAATGTCCAGGTGAGGATTTGAGCCTCCAACATGTTTTTGATTGTGTGAATCACTTTCAAGTTGCACTTTCCCGAATTTGCTTGAATCTCTTCATGGTTTGCATGTCTATGTGTTTGCATCAAATGATTTAGGCAATTTTCTTTGAATTAACTACTTGGCCTAAATTGAACCAGTCCCTAATGCATGTTCCCTAGTTAGCCCCTTTGAGCCTAATTAGCCTATTGTTTCATGATGACCTTATGTTATGAGCCTGAATCTGGAAAAACCATGTTAACCCGATCTTAGGATTAGGAGAGCATGGAAGCTTAGCAAGAGAATGGTTGCAAGAAACTAAGTTTGGGGTGGCTACAGGGATATGATGTGTTGTTGGGGATTGAGAAAAAGAAAAAAAAAATAAAGGTTGGAGCCAAAGGGCAAAAATAAATCTTACAAAAAAAAAAATGCAAAATGTCAAGAAGGGTATTAAAAGAAAAGGGTTGTAGCCACCCAAGGCAAAAAGAAGAATAAGAATAGGAACTTGAGTAGGAAATTCAATGTGTAAACAGCTTCATGCTCTCTTAGTTCCTAGGGATTTCAGCCCAGTACCTTTGTATATCCTTCCCTTAGCCAGGCCCCATTACAACCTTGAAAGACCTTTTGATGTTGCATGCATGTTTTCCGTGGGAACCATTTTGAGATGAAAATCAAATTCATGGGAAGTGCTCTTAAAAGTGAAACTGAGTGAAATGTTGTTAGCCTAGACAAACTGAGAGATTGAGTGAACACTAAACCCCAAGGCGAGTGTTTGAATTTGGTGATCTCCCTCTTGTGTGTAACTTAGATCCCCTGTTTAGATTAATGATTGTTTGAATGATGAAACTCTCAGATGTTCAGAATAAATTATTGTGGGGATTACATTGTTGAAAAGGGGGGAACATTGAAGGAAAATTGTTTTGATGAATTGCTTGAAATTTGTGCGGAATTGGTTGAAATCCTTCTAGCTTGCCAAGTCTTGAGTCGTTTTGAGTTTTAGTTTGCTTGGGGACAAGCAAAATTCAAGTTTGGGGTATTTTGATAAGCCTCTGGCTCATCTAGTTTTATGACTAGTATGACCGTGGTTTTGTGTCAATTATATCTCGTTTTCACCCAAATTAGGCTTGATTGTCCTCAAGCAAGGTTTTGAGTCCCTTAAGTAGTTTTAGGGTTATTTAGCCAGTTTTTGAGTCAAATAAAGCACTTATGGCTATTTCATGTTTTCAGGTTGACTTAGAGTCCAAGGAATGAAGGAAACAATGGAAATTGCAATCTGGAAACACTCGCCACGCGAGCAGATACTCGCCCCGCGAGAGTGAGGACCAGCCTGTGCGGAAAAGTCATGTTCTCTGCCTCGCCCCGCGAGCTATAGCTCGCCTCGCGAGCCTGGAAGTCAGCAAGCATCACGGTCATCCCGTGATACCCATCACGGGCGTGAAGAGAAACCCCTGGAAGACAGAGACCATCACAGCCTAGCCGTGATGAAGATCACGGCCATGACAGATAAGCACCCAAAGTCAGAAGTAATCACGGCCTGGCCGTGATAGGCATCACGGCTGTGACAACCCAGATTTTGAAGACTCGCCTCGCGAGAATTCCACTCGCCTCGCGAGAATACAAATTCAAGCTGGCGCCATTTTAATATTCGCCTCGCGAGAGGCCACTCGCCTCGCGAGAATGCGCAGTTTCTGAAAGTTATAAATAGCTGTTTAGGGGGCGAATGAAGGATCTTTTGCTAATCCTTGTTTTCGAATTTCTCTGGTTGTATTGCGTTTTTGATGGAGAACTAATCTCCCTAGGTTGATCTGCTGTACTCGGCTTCCACCAACACTTGAGGTCTTGTAATTCCCGATTTAATTATCTTCTCTCTTTCAATGCTATTCGTTATTCTCTGTTTGCTTAATTCAGTTTGTACCGAATTAGTGTTGGTTTATTTTCGATGATTTTATGTTCCTAAACTCAATCGCGTTTGCTTAATTCGCGTGCGTTCAATTCGTGTTTGCTTAATTCACGAAGGGCTTCATCCGTTTGCTTAATTCGGAATTAGGAATATATGTCCCGTAGCGTCGGTTTCGCTTGTTAATCGATGCTACAATCGAAAAGGGATTAGAATCCGCTTAGGGCATGGAATTACATGAACCGATGATAGTGGGAAACGAAACAGCAGATTGATCGTCTTAGTCTTATTTGATAATCACGTAATTTGCTCTGTTTTTATGCTCTGTTTTCATTCTGTTTTCCAATCAATTTCAAACCAAACACCCCCCAAGAAAACTGATTTTCTGCGATAATAGCACTACAAGAGTCCTTGTGATACGATACCCGAGTTGTCGCACACTAAACTACATTTTTACTAACCGCTCATCTTTTGACGCGTGCGCGACAGCGCGTCAAAAATATTACAGAACATGAACATGCTAGATGTTTTCCCCCCTTGATATCATGTATAATTGTCACAGTCATAAGCATTGTCATTTTCACAAAAAGTAACACTACTCCCAACATGGTAAAAAGAATAAGGTTGAGCATTAAGAGTCTAAGACTACCCAAGAATTAAATCTAGGAATAACAATCCAAATAAAGGGCCTTTATTTGATTACCTTTGTGTACGGGTTAGAGTATCCCTAGTGCACTATTCAATATACCTTTTGTTTATCAAAAACAAAAAAATAATTCAAATAAAGGGATGTAATGAAGAAATAGCATCAAGAAATACATTGTAAATTAAACCATGTTGAACGATTTCTATGCAAGTATACCTAGTCGTGCAAGTAATATGGTGGTGAGACCGATATCGTTCCCACGAGTTTCAGTTGCCAATTACCAATTCGCAAATCAAACAACTATCTATACTAAACGAAGAAAGATCAAAACATAAAATAAAGCAACAAAAGCAATAAAATATTTTTGGTCTTTTTGGGGAATTTTATCAAACACTTGGAATGCGAAAAGAGGTGTTGGGATTAAACTTCACCAAACCTTAGTCTCATGCAATACCAAGACCACCAATCCAGTTTATGCTTCAAATATTAAAATCAACCCACAAGATTACTCAAGCCCTAATTCCTTAGATGACAAGAGCCTAAATCCACTAATTAAACCCTAATTCCTTAGGTGGCCTAATTAGGAATTTGCATTACGAGTAAGGATTACACGATTACTAATAAACCAAACTCCATTCCTAGATGCAAGGTTTACTAGGTGATTGATTAATTCCAGATCAAGAATTGATAAGAACGTCCCCATTGCAAATCAAATCTCAAAATCAGTTTATGGATGGCCAAGCCACAAAAAGCATTAAGCGTAGGAATTAAACACTAATAAGAAGGCATAAACACAGATTGATAAATCAAAGCAGTTACATGATATTCAGTTTGGTTACATCTAATCCAAACAAAAAGGGATTTAGCTACTCATAGTAATAGAAATTACAAAAGAGAAAGAGAGAAGAGATGAAGAAAACTCATGACGAATCCTCCAATCTTCTTCCAATCCAAGAGCAGAGAAAACACGCCCCTTTTTGCTTCCCAAGAGTCTCCCTAGGGTAAAAGTGCTCCGAGGTTAAAAATCGTTTTTTTTTGTGTGTGATCAAAGTCTCTCTTCTAAAAGATCGATCCCCTCTATATAATGCACAGGATCAGCACTTTATTTTTGGTTGGAGATAAAAATTATATCTTTAATTTGATGAATAGGTAAAAATCATATCAAGCATGATCTTATCCATCAATTATGCTGTGTCAATCTTCGAATTCTATTCCATTTAAAATCTTGTGGCTCCCACTTCCAAATTCTTAAATCATGCTCTCACACTTCCACAATTCAATCAAGCTTGTAAATTTTCACTTTAATAGGATGCGGTCCCTTGCTTTAATTATCAAAATCAATTTGCCTTTCAAATCCCATACTTCACGTTGCTGGCCCTTTCCAAATTTGCTTTATGCCAATTGCCAACTTCTTTAATCAATTTTATTCATGTGGGTCGTGATACTAATTGCTCTTTCAATCAGATTAAATTCATGCTGCAATCTTATCAATTACCAACTTATGTATCTTCATTAGCATTAATTGGCAGGCAACCACATGGAGTCTTTGACCAAGTCCATAGTGTTGACAAAGTCATGCTCATTCTTCATGCAAATTCTAAATTAACTGGAATTGAGCATTTTAATCATTAATTCCTGCAAAACAACACGACAAAACCGCCTTACCCATTCCAAGGTAAAAAGTAACTAAAATCAATTTAATTATGCCTAAACTATATGAAAATGCATGCAAAAATGTACATGAATTATGATGTTAAATCACACTATCAAACCACACCCAGACTTTGAAGTATACAACAGAAATAGATAGTCAATAATTTAAACAGAAGATGTTATCCCAATATTATTTTCAGGTCAACATTCCCAAGAATAAAACTCATCCTTTCAAACAATTCTTCCAATACACATTTTACTCCGGACTAACTTTGTAACTCTACAACAATCTTCCAAACATGCACATACTCACATTCCATGCATGAATCATATTATCCTTTCATCTTGTCATAACATGATCTATTTAAGGATTGGTAGGGAAGGCATTACTCAAGATTTATCAATGTGAAATGTTCGCATTTACACAAGTAAAAGGCAGAAAATATGAAATGCCCCTCATACCTAATCGACTGAGTAACTTCATCGAAAGTTTCCTTCGAACAAACTCCCATTTAAGAGCAATAAAATCATCTAGTGACCAAGATTCCACAACTTCGGATGAATGACAGAACCTACTCCAAGATTGCCCACATGTTCCTATCTGATAATATCGTAGGTGACAATAGACAACACAAGGTAGGATGATCATTCTCATCTCTCTCAATCTCATTCATGTCCTTAACATGTTTACAATGAATCTGTATGCATATCATATGATATAAAATCAGTAGGAAAAAGTAAACTTAAACAGAAACATGCTGAATATTATAAAGTAAATGCTTTGTAATGCTACCTTCACCCAAGTCTTCATAACAAGTTCGGGAGCTGGAAGATTCTTTGAACGATCATTAACGGTGGACCATGTATTAAGAAATTCAATCAATTTCTTTCTCACCGGATGGTGGTTGATGCTGTTAACAATATTTAAATGTTGAGCACTTCCTTTGTAAATCTCCAATACAATTTATTCAAAATTTGTATTACATGGAAGACAAACCCACAATGCTTTACAACACAAGCTTAGAGCATCTGAAGCCTGTAGTGATGCATTAGATTAGAATAATAGTAAAATACTTGACCTTTCATAGGAAGCATGGTGCCATGGTAAAGTTAGAAGGCCTCATTTGTGGAGATTAGCGAGGAGATCCTTTTCAGGGGAGTTAGATTGCTCACTTGAACTCATGGGGATTTATTGATTTCTTGACCTACAAGCAAGAGGAGACAAGTTAGTTAAAATAGTCATAATGATTACATAATTATTATTACAAGTTAATTGGTGTTAAAAGTGCCGCACATTTGTTGAAGTTTCTAGATTAGCCTATGAAATAATTAGATTTTTTTTGATAAATCAAAAATCAAATATTGTATAGAAAGAGTACATATTGTACTCAAAGTAATACAATACTACCAGTTTGGGTAGCAAGCGCTGGTTACACATTGTATATAAACTATCCATGACTTTCCCATAAATATAACAGAACCATTACTCCTTACTTATAACAGACCTACACCTCCAGGTAATATACTTGGACTAATTACAAAAAATATGCCAAGACAAACATCAGCCCCACTAAGCATCCTATTGCATCTGTATCTAAACCAAAAAAAAAATTGATCATCCACAAGTGTAATTGCAATACATGTAGAATAATCCAGAAAATAGAACCGCCTCTTGAATGGCGGTGTAATGCATATGTAAATAGGTGTTAATGCTACAATGCAGAGCATAGAAATCAATTAGAAGCTAAAAAGCCTTGTAGCCTCGTGTAGCCATTGCTCCTACTTTGGCAATTAATAAACAGAGTCCTTCCATACTAAGCCAAGTTCCAGTAACACAACAATGAACAATCAGCTAACTATTTTTTTTCCTAAAAAAAAAATACTCAGTTGGGAAACGTGCTAGTGGCAAGTCAGTTATTAAGCTATCCTGCTATATATAAAAGCAGTGGCGGACGTTGACAAAAATTTTAGGGAGCCACAAGTTATTAATTAAATAATATAATTAAAATTTATATGATGTACCCAAAAAAAAATTATGAGGATGCTTTTTAGAGTCACGTTCTAAGGAACTAATATCAAATTCATTAATCGTAATTTTTTGAATCTTGAAAGGTTACTTGTCTAGTTGAACTAAACATCAAGGATTGATTTTTAATCAATGCAGTCTTCTAGGATTGATTTTCATTTTTTTTTTCAAGAAATCAATTTCACTCTTATATGAAATTTGAATTTCGTTTTTTCTTCAATTTATGATTTAGTTGATTTTTAAATTTATAATCTTTTTTTTTTTGTAATTTTAATCTTTCTATTACCCGTGCGATCCACATGATATTAATGTCTTTTTTGAATTTTGTTTGTATTTTATATTTTAAAATTCTACATAGTTGTTTGCTTAAATGAATAATGACTTAATGTATTATTTATATTTGTAGTAGGAATGTTTAATTGGATGTTTACATGAATTAAATAAATTTTTTTGGCTTAAAAGGAAAACCTTTTGTGCATATACACTTTTAAATTAAAACTTGGTCTGTCAAATCCCTATAATAGCAAATGAGAGCTTTTAAGAGAAAGTTTTACGTTAAACAACCTAGAAATATAACAATTTAGTGGTAACTTAAGCTTACGTAATTTAAATCTTAATAGACTTTTATATAAACAACATTTGTAACAGCATTTGATTATTGTCCTTCATGATGACCCGTGAGTATTTTCAATTCACTATAGGATATAATCCTTTATAATAATTGATTTAGTATATGTATTTTAAATAATCTACTAATTTAAATAAGCATTGATAATTTAGGAAGTTTTTTTTTATAAAATCAATCATAAAAATAATTAATATCATATTTAAAATAAATTTTCAAATATTTTATCCTAATATTTTATATATGTAACTAAAGCTTGTATGCTGTAAAAAAAATTAAATTAAATATTGTATACTTTTAAAAAGAAAATTTTAGGATTAATATAAAATAATTTCTATAATAATTTATTAAATTATTTATTTGAATATAAAATCAGGATAGTGAGTATTTTAAATGAATTTAAAATCTGAACAATAGCTTTAAAAAGATAATCATATAGTTTTGAGTCTTTTTTATTTTTTATTTTTTGACTGGTAATAGATTTGTGTCTATGATGAACAATTTTCTACTTAAAATCAATCATATCTTGATAATTCATTAAATAATTTATTAGTTTAAATAGACATTGGTAACTTAAAAAGTTATTTCTTTAAATTTGTTGTTGAAATAATTTATTATTTGAAACTAACCTAAATGCATATTATGTTTGACGTTACCCCCATAATCCATCACCCTATTAAGTTTGGCTTAAATAACAGTTTGGCTTAAATAACAGAAATCGACATATTAGAATGGAATGGTTGCACAGTATGGAGAAAAGGAATTTGACTGCCAAACCAAAGCCAATTTGGACCTATTAATAAAAAGATTAAAGTAGCATATACTAAACTCCCAAATGGGTTCTTCATATTAGAATGAGAAAACAAAGTTATATAGGAAAAATAAGCAAGAACGACCTAGAATTTATATATTTACATATAATATAATACTTTATTAAGATTTAAAATACAGAGATGAAAATATAGAAAAGATTAATTATACCATAAAATAGGAAGAAAAAAAAACTTGCCTTCAATTGAAAGTCTCAAGTGATAGCTGCAACAGATGAGAAGAACAAATGAGTAAAGTGTATATAAAATGTGAGAACAAAACAGAATAAGAGAATATGAAAACGATAAGAGAGAGGAGTCATACCAGAGAAATAAGAGTTGATGAGTTGTGAGAGAAAGAGAAAAGAAGGGCTAGGAGATTAATATAATTGAAAATAGAATAAAATAATAATATAATACCAATCCCTATAAAAAAATATTTATGATTTGATTTGATTAATATGATTTGATAAATATGACGATATGGTATTCAGTAAAATTTATTATCAATCTATTACCTATTTATTATCAAAAAAAAATCAATCTATTACCTATTATTTATTATTTATAATATTGACTCCCTAAGGTTCTCTTGTTCGGCCTCCATGGCTGCTGCACCCAAGCCAATCTGCCCTTGGGGCTTCCTTTCTTCTTCTCCCTCCTCTCCTTCTCGGCAACCTGCCTCCTCTCACCCGCAAACGTTTGTGCAAGTCTTGAGCAAATCACTTGATGTCTCTCTCTCACAACTTCTACAGCCTTGTATCAAAGGAGATACCGTGACCATCAAGATTTCAGAGGAGGAATATCACAAAGGTATTGATGCTTGCAAGTTGAACCTCCATGGCCGTCTCCTCTTATCCAAAGGAGACAAACCTCTGAAATTCTCAGATTTGCGGGACAAGCTTTCTTCTTTATGGAATATCTCTGGCCAATGGCGTATGACCTCTCTAGGCAAAGGCTATTTTGAATTTGGGTTCTTTACTCAAGAAGATCTGCGAACTGTTTGGCAGTGGGTACTTGGAATCTAAAACCTGGTTTGTTAAGGCTCTCTCAATGGACGCCTGACTTTAACCCCAGGAAACACAAACAAACACATTCTCGGTGTTGGATAAAACTCTTTGATCTCCCACAAGAGTACTGGTGGTCAAGGATCTTATTTGAAATCGCTTCTGGCATTGGTACTCCCATCTCAATTGATGATATGACTCGTAGAATGATGTATGGCCACTACGCTAGAATTCTGGTTGATCTATATCTCTCAAAAGAATTGACGTATGAAATTATGGTTGAGCGGTAAAAATTTGCCTTCGTCGTGAATGTGGAATATGAAAAATTTCCCCTTTACTGTAACCTCTGTCAAAGCATTGGGCACTCCTCTACCTCTTGTGGCAAGACAGGTGACTTTCAAACCTCCAAAAGGACCTCTAACCCTCCCATTAGGAAGGGTCCTTCTACTGTCCCTAAAGTTTATCTTCCAAAGAAGGCGGCTCTGCCTTCGACAGATAACCAGAATACGGATCACAATGAAACTGTTGTTACCATTGATAACCCATAAGGTCCTGCCGTTGTTGATGCTGTCACAAATAACACTGTGTTGGACAAAGGCAAGGCAGTCACTGTTGTAGAAGAAGCAATTGTGGACGGCCTTATTTTGAGGAAGGACAAGTCTCAATTCTTATCTGATGTGGTTCCTTATGTATTGGAGCAGATTACTGATCCAGACCTATGTGTTAACACCGGCCATAATGAGAATTTAAATGCTCAGGAAACATTGTTGCAGGAACCTGTGATGGCAGTTGGTAATGGCTCTTATGACTTAGATTTAGCCAACTTTTTAAACACCGAGGAAGCACTGTATAATGTTTTCTCCAATCTCAACTCTCCATCCAATTTGATTCCCCAAGACTCTGGGGTCTTCCTCGTTGTTAACAGTGATGATCAGTCTTGGTTTCCAAACTCAGCCCTTGGATCAGGTAATGCCTCCATGCATACTACTGTGCATTGCAACAACAATAACAACCCGGTTGTGGTGAAGGATATGAACATTGTTGCTGGCAAACTGTGGAGCACTAGTGTAGACGAGGAAGAAGAAGAGGATGCAGAGGAGTCTCCTTCCTCTTTTGATCCCAAGGCAACTAAGTATCCGCAGGAAACAAATGTGGGAACTTTCTCTGTGGTTATGTCAAAATCCCAGAAGAAAAAGTTGCGAAAGAAACAACTTCAAATTCAGAAAGCGCAGGCAGGAAATACCCGTGCACGGGGTGGTCCATGTAACTTCGCCTAATGATTATCCTCTATTGGAATGTTAGAGGAATTTCTAATCTTGAAACAAGATTGGTTTTGAAAAAGATTTACTCTTTGCATAAGCCGGATATGGTCTTCATTGCTGAACCTTGGATCTCTCAAAGTCAGCTTCCTGCTTGCTTTTTGAAAGAGATAGGTATGAATTTTTTCATTGCTAACGATAGAGCTAATAATCTGCCTAATCTGTGGTGCCTTTGTGCCAATTCTATTTGCCCTACTATTATTTCCAATTCAGATCAGCAAATCACTTGCTCTTTGAACGTTGATGGTGAACACGTGTTTGTTACTGCTGTGTATGCCTCCACCAATTATCTCAAGTGCAGACAGCTTTGGTCTGATCTTTCTGAGTTGTAGCTCATTCACAATGTTCCTTGGAGCTATGTTGGGGATTTTAATTGTGTTATGGGCTCTCACAAGCATAGAGGTCGCGGCCTCCCATCTAAGGTTTCTTGTGAGGACTTCCGATCTTGGACAGACTCTTCGGACCTGGTTCATATTGACACAAAAGGTTCAGCGTTCACTTGGTCCAATGGAAGAGTTGGTAGCCATTACACTGAGAGAAGGTTGGATAGATCCTTCTGTAACAATGCCTTGCTTGATATGTGGAGTAGTGTCTCCTGCTGCACTTTACCAAGAGCCAAGTCAGACCACTTTCCTCTTCTTCTAGCTATGACCAAAGATGTGAGACGGCATGGCTCTATGTTTAAATTTCATAAAATGTGGTCTAGCCACCCAGGTTGTAAAAAATTAATTGTTGACTCTTGGCAGGATCCTATAGTTGGCTGTCCTATGTTCGTCCTAACTCAAAAATTGAAGAATCTGAAACAGAAGCTTAAGGATTGGAATAAGTCTACTTTTGGTAATGTTCATGATAATATCAGCGCTGCTTTGTCTAATCTAGATCAAATTCAGCTTCGGATAAATAATGTGGGCAGTTCTGTTGATCTTTTGGAAGAGGAGAAGGAGGCCCAGTTATTACTTCAGTCAGCCCTCGGTTATGAAGAACAATTATGGAAGGAAAAGGCCAGAGTTAAGTGGCATCTTGAAGGGGATAGGAACACAGCTTTTTTCCACCGAATGGCAAAAATCAAAGGTGTTACTAGTAAGATATCTATGCTACACCATGTAGATCAGCTCCTTAATAACCTGACCGACATAGAAAGTCATGTTCTTCACTTCTATCAAACTCTCTTTGCCAGTGTGAACAGTTGTCAGGTCAATAACCTTATTGACAAAGTCATCCCTTCTATTGTTACTGAGCAGGACAATGATTTATTAACTGCTCTACCTTCCATGAAGGAAGTCAAAAATGCCGTGTTCTCAATGAATGCTAGCGGGGCTCCCGGGCCAGATGGTTTTGGAGGTCACTTTTTTCAGGCTTATTGGGACGTCCTTCATCTTGATGTGTGTCATGTTGTTCTCCAGTTTTTTAAGGATGGTTGGATCCTCCCTAAATACAACTCCAGTATCATCACTCTTATTCCTAAAGTCCCTCACGCTGCCAAAATTGAACAATACAGGCCAATTGCTCTGGCTAATTTTAAGTTCAAGATTATTACTAAAATCTTAGCAGACGGATTGGCAACTATAGCTCCTAAAATTATTTCTGACAACCAAAGAGGATTTATCAAGGGAAGACAAATTTCTGACTGCATTGGTGTCGCTTCTGAGTGCGTAAACCAGCTGGACAGACGGTATTTTGGGGTCCAAATAGCTATGAAGATTGATATGAAGAAAGCTTTTGATACTCTTGAGTGGAGCTTTATTTTAAATGTCCTCAATTATTTTGGTTTTAATAGGAAGTTTTGCTCCTGGATTGAAACTATTCTGATGTCAGCCAAGTTGTCTATATCTGTTAATGGTAATGCAATTGGTTTCTTCAACTGTTTAAGGGGTGTCCGTCAAGGAGACCCATTATCTCCCCTCTTATTCTGCCTTGCTGAAGAAAATCTTAGTAGAGGTATCAATCTTCTGGTGGAAGAAGGAAAATTGCAACCGATGGTGGGTCCTAGAAACTGCAAAATGCCTAGTCACATCCTCTATGCAGATGACATTTTAGTCTTTTGCAGAGCATCCAAATCTACTCTAATGAATCTGTTGTCTTTATTTAAAGATTATGAGCAGATCTCTGGGCAGGTGATTAGTATTGAAAAATCCAAGTTCTACACTGGTAACATTTCGGGTGCTCGGAAAACTGCTCTTTCAAATATCCTCGGTTTCCATCATGGCTCTCTCCCCTTTAATTGTTTAGGCGTCCCACTTTTCAAAGGGAAACCCAAGAGGATCCATCTGCTCCCCATTGAGGACAGAATTAAAGCCAGGCTCGCTTCATGGAAAGGATCTATGCTCTCTATCATGGGGAGAGTGCAATCGGTTCGCTCTGTTGATCTTGGGATGCTGGTCTACAACTTTCATATTTATGCTTGTCCTGTTAACTTACTAAATACTGTTGATAAGTGGCTAAGGAACTTTGTGTGGAGTGGAGATGTCAGCACTAGGAAATCTGTCACTGTCTCTTGGAACAAGGTGTGCAAACCTCTTCACGAGGGTGGTCTTGGCGTCAGATCAATTAAATCTATTAACAAAGCTGGTCTTCTTAAGCTTGGTTGGGAATTCGCATCTTCAAACAATCACCGGTCTGTCTTGCTTAGAGCCAGAGTCATTAGGAATGGCAAACCAATTACTCATCACATATCCTTCTCCATTTGGCCTGGCATCAAAGGCTGTTTACCAGATATTCTGGAGAATATCTCTTGGAATCTTGGTAATGGCTTGAGCATCAACTTTTGGACTGATAAATGGCTATCCACAACTGTTTTAGATCTTCTGAACGCTGAGGCTAATCTGCGGTGTGATTTGTCCACCCTCTCAGCCAAGGTTGCGGACTTCATTATTGGAGGAAATTGGTGCATTCCTAATGCTCTTCTGACTCACTGCCCTGGCCTCAAAGCTGAAATTGACAAGATTACCATCCCTATGTTTCCTTGTGTGGACCAAATGGTCTGGTCTAATTCTGCGTCTGGATCTCTTAGCTTCAAGGAGGCCTACTCCTTCTACTCTCCCCCGGGTCCTGTGGTGCCTTGGACTGAGATTATCTGGAGTCACAATGTTCCTCCTTCAAAGTCTTTCATCCTGTGGTGTATTATTAACAACAAGATGCCCACATATGACAACTTACAACGCAGGGGCTGTACCATGGTCTCTATGTGCAGTCTTTGTGGGAATGCATATGAGGACACTCAGCACCTTTTCCTGGACTGTAGTTTTGCAAGGACAATTTGGCACTGGTTCATGAATCATCTAAACCTCTTCATTGACTGCTCTAACTTTACTTTTGTGCTTGATGTCTGCTCCGGTGGCTGGTCTAGT
Source organism: Sophora flavescens (assembly GCA_030762895.1). Classification (NCBI taxonomy): domain Eukaryota; kingdom Viridiplantae; phylum Streptophyta; class Magnoliopsida; order Fabales; family Fabaceae; genus Sophora; species Sophora flavescens. Next base: position 182,798,302 of record CM061064.1, read on the forward strand.
CAAGCTAATGTTATTCTCATCGCTGGTATTCTTAACATTTTGTATACTGTTTGGCATTGCAGGAATCAACTTCGGTTCAATAATAAGCTGGTCTCCATCAACTCAGCAATTGCCTTGATCTCCTGCAATGCGGCCTTGGCCGGTATGTTCGGTACTGGTACTATGTCTAATTCCATCATGGACTTCACCGTTGTCAAGGCCTTTAATGTCCAATGTCGCCCACCTGCTGCAAGAATAATTAGAGAAATTCGTTGGCAGCCTCCCATCACTAACATGGTGAAATGCAACACTGATGGTATTGCTCTTGGTTGTCCTGGATCAGCTGCTTGCGGTGGTTTATTCCGTGATAGCCTCTCTGACTTTATTGGTGGTTTCTCTATTAATCTTGGCTCTCAGTATTCTCTCCATGCTGAATTGCATGGTGCCATGATGGCCATTGAGATTGCTTTCAAGAAAGGCTGGCATAATCTCTGGTTGGAAAGCGATTCTAAACTTGTTGTGGCTGCTTTTGCGAACCACAACCTCGTCCCATGGAACCTCAGAAATATATGGATCAACTGTGTCTTGCTCACTAAGCAAATGCATTTTGCAGTCTCTCATATCTACAGAGAAGGAAACCACTGTGCTGACAAGTTGGCTTCTTTTGGTTTAGGCATTACAGGTTTAGTTTGGTGGGACACCCTTCCTTATTTTATCAGGGAGGACATTTTCAGAAACAAATATGATCTACCTAATTTTAGGTTTCATTAGCTCATCTTGGGTTTGGTATATGCCCCCCCAAGTCTCTTTTGTACTCTTTTCTTTCTTTTCAATAAATTGGGCACTCTTTTTCCTTCTGGTGTTTTTTCCCTAAGGAGGGTTTTGCACCTTAAGGTTTTAATGAGGCCCCTTTTGATTTTAAAAAAATATATATATAATAAGATTTTGACATGTTGGGCTATAGCACATGACAATAAGAGTATAATAAATTTTAAAATATATCAAATCAAAAAGATATTTTGTCATATTTTTTATATCACTTAATTATTAGTTTTTTGAAATAATTATTTTTTTTATTGATAAAAATTTAATTATATAAATTTTTATATTAGATTTATATATAGAATAAAATAATAATATAATACCAAACCCTATAAAAAAAGATTTATGATTTGATTAATATAATTTGATAAATATGACGATATGGTAGTCAGTACAATTTATTATCAATCTGTTACCTATTTATTCTCAAAAAAAAAGTCAAAATAATAATAGAGTAATCCATTTGAGAAAGTATAAACACCAAACATATGTAGAATCAATTTCGAAATTCTATAATGAATGAAATATTCAAATTTGCTTAGTACCATTCATGTGTGTATCAGTCTATAATGAATGAAATATCTAAATGTACTTATTACTCAAATTATTCAAAATTCAAAATAATGGATGGTAATCAACATTAAGAAGCAATGAAGATTATTACTCAAATTATTCAAAATTCAACAATGAAGGGAATAATTCATAAGCATTAAAATAAATATCATATTTTCCTGAGCATTGAAAACTTCCATTTTGAAATGTTTTTTTTTCACAATTATTTTGAAATGTGCGTTATATATTTGGCCCAATCCGGCCAATATAAAACTATAATAATGAATGAAATATTCAATCGGCCAAAATCCATCATCATGAATGAATAAATTAATGATAAAAATAATATGCATGCCATGGAGCGTGTAGAATGCTTTGAGGAGAACTGGAAATGTCACATTAAACTAGAACATTGATATCACAACAATGAATGGGTTATTCATTATCAAAAAACACTTTTTTGGTAATAAAATATCAAACACAGTTTGCCAAAAAAAATAATATCAAACACGTTTTTGCAGTAATTCTATCATTTAAAACCGCAACAACCATATCAAATCACAATAATTCAAAAAAAATAAAAAATAAAATCAAATCTCACATTTTTTTTTACAATTCTCAAATTGATTTTAATTCTATAATCAGCATGTGTAACATTGTCATTAAAAGGGGTAAAGGTAATATTCAAGTTCTAGCAGACACCTGGTTAAATATGCATATCAATATACTTCATTGAAAAATATATTATGTATTTGAACCTAATACTCATGGTATAGGAAAAGTGTAACAATCTGTTTGCGTAAAAACAAATATTTGCACTACATGAAGTTATATATTTTTGTTCCCCAATTACCTGTTGCATGAATATTAATCGCTGACGGAGTGACGGACAATGTGATGAGATTGCCACCCAATGTGGTAGTACAGCATTCAATCATATTTATGCATTATCAAAATTCAAAACAATACCAGCTTTAAAGAATCCAATTAAATGCAATTGTGAAGAATTAACCAATTATATTACATTATACAATAAAATATTAAAACTTAATGATAAATATGTTGGCATGGAACGGCCACCGTTTTATAAGTTAATAACTCATGGGACTTCTACAATGTCATCTTTCTTTAGCCACAAAATGACCCTTTCCTGGTTGGCCATATTTGTTTTCACTTTTCAGGCTAATCTTATTAGGGAGCGGGTTTAACAATTTTGAGTATTAAAGACATTCTTTGGACCAAATACATCTATGTCAAAATAGGTTATTGAATTTCAAAATATAATTTATTTATTTCAAAATATAATTTATATTTTTTTAGAAAAAAAATTTACATGGGGAGCTAGTGAGCTACATGGTTCAGTACTGGATTTTGGATGAACTAGCAAGCATGGGTACAACAATATGATTGGTGATATGCATAAATTTTAAAATTTAAGAGTTAAATATAAACATAATCCATGCTCCTTGGCTATCTTTTGCCAACATTTTTTGAAAATATCTAATTCATGATAGGAAAGTCTTTTCACATGTGCCACCTTCAAAGTGATATATTTATAACAAGATAAACAAAATTGTTTAGATGTAATTAAGATAATGACAAGACACTTTTGGCAAAAAAAATTCTTATACCAAAATATAAAATTATTTACATTTTCTTTGAAACAAATACAACCTTAAGTATTCGCTCATCCACAAGCACAAGATATTAACTTACATCAACACTATGATCCTTTTCCTGAGATGTAACATGCAAGTCACAAATAAATCTCAGTTTGAAGTATAAATAAAAGTATATAGCATTTATAAAGAACAAAGAATACAAAGAAAGTACACGCAAAAGTAAACTATAAAATAAAATACAGAAAGGGTGGCTTATCCATAGTTAATAAAGCTTGAAATGCACAGACTTATGCCTTTTATAAGGGTACAAATTGTGAACACCTAATTTTGTCCGGATGTTTTTAATTAATAGTTTAAAAAAAATAATAAACAAAAAATAAATAAATATAAAAATGCATATATATATATATATATATATATATATATATATATATATATATATATATATATATATATTTTGGCCCATTACATCTTCAAATGGAGCCCATGTTCGTTTTGTTCCAAGTTATCTTTTGGGCCCATTGTCCGAGCCCAAATAAAAAAATTTGTTTCTATTATTAATCTGATTTGTTATTAAAATAAAATTACAAAAATAATAATAATTCTAAAAAATCAGAAGAGGGACGTTTCTTCTTGCCTCCTGGTACCATTTCCCATCCTTGCTCTCTGTCCTCCCATTTCAAGTATGAAAAAGCTTTGTTTTCTTGGATTTATTTTGTTTTCTTTTACTTTTTTCCATAAACATTGATGTACTATCCCTGCACATATAGCAGTCATACAGGGTAGTTGTGGGAGCACCACACCATGGCACCACAATCTGTCCAATTTTCGTCCTCCACCTCTCAAAAAATAACAGATTTTGTTTTTTTGTCATCCTATATAGACACATTACACTTCACTGTTAAAGGGGGGGAAAATTCAGAGAGCATCAGGAAGAGATAGAATTTGAGTGAAAAGGAAAAGAGTGTAGAGGTTTTATTTCCCATTGACAGTAGAGTTCCTTCATCTAATTCCCCTCCCATTTTTCTACTCCTTCATCTCCATCAGCTTCCTTTGTTACTCATCTTCTCAAAAAAAAAAAAAAAAAAACAAAAAATCAGAATGCATAACCCACATACAAGATAGCAGGGATTGTTGAATCTGAAAAAAGTGGAGCCTTCATTGCCATTTCCAGTCGTCGTGTGATACTCCGCCGCTCACCGCACCACCACGAGCTCCGGAATGCCGCCGCCTCGTACCTGTCACGTTTCCACCTCTGAGCAGCCACCATTCCATGTCCTAGACTTCATCGTTGCCGCTCTCGTCATCACCACGACACCGCCATCACACATCCCTTCCTCCTCTCTTTCTCCACGGCCACGCCACGTGCCGGCTTGCTCCGTAGCTCCGTCGTCGCTGCTCTGTTCCTTACTGTCACGAACAAGATCTGTAGCAAGTCCGTCATGAAGCAGCTCCATCGTTGTTGCTTCCACCATCTCCGCCACCTCCGCCATCTCGTTCGCTTCTCCGCCATCATTGTTGCCGTCATTGTCGCTGTTCGAAACTTCCCGCCGTCCGCCATGTAGCCCATCTCGACCCAGACCAGATCCGCACAGAACCGCCACCGTTCTCGAGCCATTGTCCCATCGCATCTCCGCCTAATGCCGCCCTCAAACCACCGAACGCACGCATTCTCCAACGCACCGCTAACCCTTCTAAGTCAAACTCTCTTCTTTTTTCTCCCTCTGCACATTGTGGGTAAACATGGAAGCTTCCTGATTTGTTTACTTTTTTCCCTTATTTTTCTTTTTATTTCTTCTGCCCTTTTTATTGTTTGAATAGGCTATTGGGTTTTGATGATTTCTTAGGTTCTGTTGGGTTTGTTGGTTATATGGCCCAAACTTGTTGCTGGTTGTTGTTATAAAATAAAAATATCTTTTTAAAACAAAATATATATAAAATAAAAAGGGGAATTTTTTTGAATTCACGCAACAATCTACGACATTGATGTATGAATTTTCATCCTCAAGTGTCGTACGAATTGTAAGGGTTTATCATATAGCATTGTTATCTTGGACCTTGTGCAGGAGTGAATTTTTTTTTAACAAAATCTCAAAATTACAAAGGAAATCAATTCTTTTTTTGTTTAGTAAAATTTTTAAGAAGAATTTATTTCTAAAAACAAAAAGTTTTTTTTGAATTCACGCAACAATCTACGACATTGATGTATGAATTTTCATCTTCAAGTGTCGTACGAATCATAAGGGTTTATCGTAAAGCATTGTTATCTTGGACCCTGTGCAGGAGTGAATTTATTTTTTTAACAAAATCCCTTTTTTTTCAAAATTACAAAGGAAAATCAATTCTTTTTTTGTTTAGTAAAATTTTTAAGAAGAATTAATCTCTAAAAATAAAAAGGGTTTTCTTGAATTCACGCAATGATCTGCAACGTTGATGTATTTTTTTTATCCTCAAGTGTCGTATGAATTGTAATGTTTGTTATATAGCTTTGCTATCTTAGACCCTGTGCAAGAGTGAGTTCATTATAAATTAAATCCTATTTCTCAAAATTATTCTCAAAAATCAAATATTTACCAAAAATAAAATCAACCAACCAATCACTCCTTTTTCAAAAAGAACTACGTGGCTTTGAGTTTCCCATCGCACCCGGGAATACATAGTAGCAGAATCAATCATTCTGTCAAGCCAAAATTTAATTTTCTCTTTTATTGTGTTTATCTTTTAATTTAATTTAAAAAGTGGGGTAAAATAAATATTTTCAAAGGCTATTAAAATTATTTTGCGCAATTAACTTGAGGTACCGTTTTTAAACGGGTGATGTAGGGTGCTAACACCTTCCCTACTCGTAACCGACTCCCGGACTCAAATCTCTATCTTTTTTTTAGACTAGTTTTCCTTAAAATAAATTGTTTTTCCAATGTTTTTCCCAAATAAAATATTGGTGGCGACTCTTATGTTTTTTACCTATCTTTTCGCAGTGCTCGAACTGGACGGTCGCGACACACATTATAATAAAATATTATTACCATGTAAGCAAACCATCTTGTCTTTAGAAAGGAGCAAAATCCCTTCAGAAAGGATCCATGGCAGTAGGGAGATCAAAAATGATAGAAATGTTTGTACGAAACACGTAAAAGATAGGAAAATGAAAGAGAGATGAAAAATGAAAGTAATGTTGAATGGTAAAAGACAAAGAACCTTGGACTTCAAGGAACTGGAATTCTCGTTGGATAAGTATGTGTTTGTAACACCACGATTTTTTTATGCTTTCAAATAACTTTAAAGATATTTAATTATGGATATTTTATCCTAAACCTAGAAAATGATTTTGACCAAAACAAAATCATTTATGAACCATATCTAATAGAATGAAGTTCCAGTTAAATTTTTGGGTTGAAACTCAGACAAAAACCGGTATGTGTTTTCCCTGTCAGTAAGAATTTACTGATCAGAGAACCTAATTTTGACTCGTGAACGAAAAATCAATGACTTTTACTCTGATCCCAAGTGATAGGAGTTATTTCGAAATTTTTCGAAATAATTAGGGAAAGCGCGCATAGGAAATTTGAGACGGGTAAATAACAGAACAAGATGTAAAGCAGAAATGATAAAAGTGATTGATGAGACTCATGAAAATTGCTCCTAATCTAACCAAACAAAATATTAAAATATCAAACCCCCCCGCTTAAATACCCTGTACCCGACACTACCCCCCTCTCTTACACTCTCAATATTTCTTTTCTTCTTCAACAAGTTGTGAGCTAGTTCAAAGTTCATTCAAGATCATCAACAAGTATTATCATCTTCCATCATTTCTTAAGGTAATCCATTCTTCCTCTTCACTTTGTGTTCATCATTTTATTCCTATTATCATGATTAAGTTTGAAAACCCATTTTCTTTCCTTCATGAACTTGCATCATCATCTTGTTATAATGATCAAACTTGTGAGATATAGACCCATCTTATGATTCTTGTTGTCCTTGTTGTGGTTGTTGTGGTTGAATCCAAAATGAAAAACCAAAACCCTCACTTCTATGATTGGGCCGAAACTGTCCTTGAGGGAGGAGTGATGATTTTGCTTCATTTTTTTTCCAATTTTAACACTTTTTTTAAGCTCCCTATGAGCTACATGATCAAGCTCTAAGAGCTTAGGTCCAACAAAAATTCCTAACCTTTTTTCCTCATAGAAGCCGAATTCTATTCCTAGTAGGATAGAAGGGATTTTTCGAATTTTGACTTATATTGTGATGATTTGTGAAGGAAACATAGCATAAGTGTACTTTCTGGAATCGTGGGAGGAAGCTGTATCAAGGACAACCCTTCACAGGCAAAAAATTTCGCAGTTGAGGTAAAGGGAGTTTGCCTGAGGAGCTCATTCTAGTCATGTACCCTAGCATAAGTTTAATTATACTGCTTGGTTATGATGATTGGATATTATAGGTTGATAATGTAGGGTGTGAATAACCCTAGTGTATAATTGTTGAATGATATATCTTATATTGTTGATTGTGATTGGCTGATGGCATGACACTTGTCATTGCTTGTTAAAAAGACTAAGATATTTAAAATTACCTTAACTCAAAGTTTGAAATGTTTTTGTTTTACTTATTGGAAGATGAGAAAATAATCTTGAATGTTGAAAGTGACAAGATAGAAAAATTAGGAAGCAGAAAGAAAACGGAAAACGACCGAAAGTCATGGGACTTTATTCAAAAGATTTTTGAAAAGGAAAAGTATTTGAAATTAAGGTTTCTCTATTAAAAATTTTACAAAAAGTTTTATCATGGCAAAGATTGAAAGAGATTGTTTTAGTAATTTTTCAAGTTTTCATAAAAATGGATTTTTCCAAAAGAAAACTGATGGCGAAAAGGTATTTCTATAAACGGTGGTTTTATTCATGGTGCAAAGGGAGAAACAATTGGTTTTTTTTTGTTTTGATTTATTTTTCACTGAACGAAAACCTCTGGAAAGAGAATGATAATGGAAAGGATCTAGTGTTCCGGATTGATGGGCTAGAATTCCTATTTGAGTTTTCGAGAAAGCGGAAAGGACCTAGTGTTTTGGATTGACGGGCTAGAGTTCCTATTCAAGTTTGAGAAAAAAATAGAACCTAGATTTCCGAGACGTCGGACTAGTGTTCGGTTGTGAAGGAGATTGTGAATCAAGAATTTTATTGATAAAATCCTATGTGAGTATTAAAGTTTAATTTAATATTTGATTAAAAGTAGTCGAGAGCGTAAGCCTTGACGAGGAAAGTTTACAAAGGGTTAACTAACAAACTGATTAGTTACGAACCAAAGACAGCTTCTTTAGTTTTTGGTTCTTCAGGGACATTCGTGTTCGAACTACACGAAATGCTTGGGGCTTTGCAACCCCTTGTCGTGGAAATCGGCTATCCTACTTGAAATGTACTCAATCAGGAACTATTCTGTATTATTTAGGTGAGATGCGATACCCTAGAACAATTGAGGATTTGGACCCACGAGTGGCCAATCCATCGCGAAACAATTGTATTATAGGCATTATCGCTATCCTATCATGCTCGGCGAAGGGAAGTTAGGATCTCCTGAGAACTATGAGTCAGATAGAAAAGATTGAAGTGACATATCAGTTTTCACAAGACAAATTGCATTCGATTGTCTGGAATGAATCCCTGTGTTATAGTTATAAGGTATATTGCATGATATTGTGTGTAAGTCGTGTATGTGACTTTTATGATGTCTCATGTATTGGTATGTCACATTTACTTTATTTTTCCTTGTTTTGGTGTTTTGCTTTTATGGTACATTATTATGTTTATATAGATGGATCCAATGCATCACCTGACTTACTCGGGGTTTCTGGGCCTCGCGTTTGAAAAGAGAGAGGATGAAGGCACTTGGGAAATTCACCCGGGAGCCCGGAGCGCCAGATACACCGGGCCACTGTTGACAACAAAGGGAAGTGAAGAGGGAACAACACAGTGTGCGCATAGTTTGAAGACGGTAGAAGTGCCATTAACCCCGATGTGGTTTCTTTTGAGGACCTTGCTGGAGACTGGGAACACTCATCACCAACCTCCACCTCTGCAAGTAATACCTGGATCTGGATCTGCCTACCTTGTACTGGAGTTACCTGCACCTATAGTCGTAGTAGGAGGAGAAAACGACGGCGAGATTATGATTGAAGAAGACCCAATAGAGGATGAGGAGTTAGAATATAACCCTATAGATGACGAGATTGTAGGTCCCATTGTTGAGATGGATGATGGAGTAGGGTTGCCTGATCCTTCTTCAGTTAGAGGTGACCATGGAGGTCTCTCTAACAGATTTCACTAGTTTGACCAGCATAGGCGTTTTTGTATTTTAGGGGTAGTGTCAACCTCTACTTACTGTATATCAGGCTTATGAGAGCCATGCCTTTTTTGAAAAACATTGGTTCTCCACTTAACCCTCTTATGTTAATATGGTATGTATTATGTATATATTTCCTACAAGTACTAATGACTCTAGTTGATGTACATTTCCTGGGAAGAACAAAAACTGTGATGTAATTATTTTGATATGTATGGATGCATGGATATAAGTATGAATGTATGTACAAGTTGTATTATTTAGGTATTCGTTCAAAGTTTTTTTTATGCGCTATGTCTCGAACTAGAACAAGAAAGAGAAATTTTATTTTCCGAAAGAAAACCAGCAAAAGATTTTTTTTTCTTTTCTAAATATTTCCGCATTTGAGTTAGTACATGTAGCGCCAAGGGAGGCGTTACAATGTTTGGATAAGCGTTTGATAAAATTGATTATGAATGGAATTGATTTTACAACATTGATTTTATAACTGTAACACCCTGTCTTTCACTGTTTTAAATAACAGAAATGCATATGAATATGTTTATATGATTATTTGAGTTTTAGAAAATTATTTTAAAAAAACGGAGTTTACCACTCAATTCTACTTGAATGTAGAAAGGTACGATTAAAATTTAGGTTGGAAAGTCAGGCGAAACCTGGCCCGTGAATTTCACAGACAATATATTTATACTGATCAGAAGACCTAATTTTAATTCGTGAACGAAAAACTTAAGGTTTTTAATTTATTTCCTACGATTGTGTATTTTTAGAATTATTTCATTAAACATGAAATAATGTACGTTTTACGGACGTTATACTCAATCGGGTGAACGACACATTTAATGTGGCTTAAGGGTATGTTATCAATTTTGGATAATTGCATTTTGACCCCTAAACTTTCTATTAATTGCATTTTGGTCCCTAAACTAGTTTTCATGATACACTAAGTGAAGTGGGCCAATTTCTTGCCATCCAAAACCATTTAGGGCTGCGGCCCTAGAGCCCAATTTCATGGTCAAGAATTCATTTTCCATGAAGCCATTATGTGCTCATAAGTTTCCTTGTTAAGCATTAAGCTTTAAGTTAGTTTTAAGCTTCAAAATCAATTGGACCTTGGTGGACTTTCCAAGCCCATTTGCGCAAGGCCCATGGCCTCTTGACTTGCTCATAACTTCATGAGGCAACTAGAGCATTTCACACTCTTCTTGAATTTTCCATTATCTTCTCCATTCTTCTTTTCTCTCTTAAGCTTCTACTGTTGATTTGAGAAGGAGCTTGATGATTCTTGCACATTTCTTCATTTCTAAGAGGTAAACCATGATTCTTATCTCCATTAAGCTTCATGTTCTTCATAAAGTTTTTCATTTCAATGCCTTTTTCATTATGTTCATCTTAGTTATTCTTAACTTTGATGAATCATAAAAAATCATAGAAAAATCCTAAAAACGTGAAACCAATTTCTATGTTCCTATTATCATCTCTTCTATTATAATCGAAGAGTATGTTGAAAACCAAAATTTTCTCCCCTAATTTCTCATCAAGGTCGAACCTAGGGAAAAAATGGGTGGAGGAGTTTTTGTTCAAATGTTAGAAATGATCTTGTATTTCATCCTTCTAGCATGTATTCATGTTGAATCCAAGTTGGTTCATCAAACAAAGATCCCTAGATTCATGAACGCATTAAGGTCGAATCTAAGTTTTTAGAAGTTTGGAAGTTTTTAATTCAAACTTTGTTGATTAATCCTTAATCTATTGTCTTAAGTACTTAGGATCATTAATCCAATGACTTAGGCAATTTTAGAAATTTTTAGCCGCTAAACCCTATGGAGGCCGTGACCTATCATAGTGAATTAGGAGATTTAAATTGTTTGATTAGTAATTATTTAATTGTGATTAATGAAAGTTTAGTGAATTGGTTGTGTACGTGTGACCGGACTTCCAACAAAGTTCATTTAATTCACAGAGAAATCTTCGAGAGGTAAGAGAGGATTACCTGAGGGATTTATTCGATGGCTATGTGCTATCAAGTGTTTGTCTGTAATTATTTATCTATTGGTATTTGTTTAAGTTGTTTCAGTTATGTTATTTTTATCTGCACTGATTTAATTGCATTTAAATGTTTTATCTGCAATTTATTATACTGTTGTGATGCATAAACTGCCTGAGAATATCTCTATGATATTATTGTTGGTTGTTGTTTGAGAAGCCTGTCAGTGGTCAGTGCCCAATTCAATTAATTGGATAAAAGCTTTAAGAAGCTTTATAAATTATATTCAATGTTTTAACGGTAAAATATTGGAATATAATATTAATGGGAATTTTTATTTGGTAAAAATTAGGAATTTTGGAAAATATCATTATTTTAATGATTTATCGCTATAAGAGTGAACTATGAGTCACCGAGAGGGCGTAACCGTTAAATTATTTTTGTATTGCTAATTTTTATGTAAGAAATTCCGTAATATTATAAAAAGTTATTTTATGAAATTAATTTTTGAAAATAATTTAATTATGATTTTAGAAAATTATTTAAGTGGAAAAAGCTAAGTTTTGGCTTAAATGACTTTAAAAATGATAATTGACGGCAATTTGGAAAATTATCGACAGCAAGTGTTTTGAAATGGCAATACATATTTTAAGTAAGTTTAAATCTCAAGTGGCTCATCTTTGTGAAAACTAAGTTTAGTGTTTAAAGGTTTTATTGAAGAATTTCCCATTTGAAAAGATTTTCCGAAATCAAGTGTAACTCAACTGTGTTAAAAGTGGTGTTGAACTTAGTAACCGAGACGTTGGGGTACTAAGGTTCATTGTGTTATGGACTTGGGGTCCTTTGGACTTTGAGGTCCTGTAGACTTGGTGTCTACTGTATACGTGGTGTATACCGTGTTTAAACATTTAAGATGTTTTCTATTACCACAAACCTATGATTGGTGCATCGGTTTAGAGGTGTCGTGATTGAGCACTCGGACTTTGAGGAGCTGTGTTATTAATGAAAGTTTTAAAGATGTTTAAAACTATGTTAGTCGTAAGCCATTTTTAGCTTCGGCAAGGAAAGATTGAACACAAAGAAAAGTGTTAAGAACAAAGTGTTTTGCATGCATTTGGCAGACATGCCCACGGTTCTATGTGTGATTACCTTGCGGCATCAGGTATTTCATGCTACGATTTTCTTCCTTATGCCACAATTTGGACAATGAAACCCCAATTAATTTTTTATCACTGTGCCCCGGTGTTGGATAGTGTGCAATGGGTTTCGACTGCATGCCTTTTTGCCTTGTATGGAAATCGAACCTGATCAACTCACCACGTGTTGGGATATCCCATGTGATTAAGTGTGAATTTAGATGATGTATATAAAGTGTTCATGCATTGTCTTTCACATGATGATGTTTGAGGTGTGAAACCCATTGATCAACTATTCGCTTATGAATGCTTATGTTGGTATATGTGTATGTGTTTTATGTGGTGTCAAGCATGTAGTTGTCGAGTAAAATCCATATATTGGTTTCTCACTCTTGCATGTTTTATTTGAGGTTTCTCTACTTGTGCATATATCTTTACGTCTGAGATTAGATGGACCCAGATATGCCTCTGGCACATTCTAGGCTTCGATCGATCATGTTTGATCGTGTGCATTACGGTGGTGCTTGGGAGATAAACCCTGGGGCACTCAGCGCCACCTATTATGGTCCTAGTAGAGAGGTTATTAGCACAGTAGAGGCAGGACCGCAGCGGAGGACGCATGTTATGGAGACTGTTGAGGTATCTCTACCTCCAATATGGCTATACGCACAGTACTTGACATAAGCAGCTTCCGTTAAAATTTGGACGAAAGTTAGACAGAGGGATGATTTTTGCAACGTCTCAAATTTATAAGGACCAATTTTGCCAAAAGAAAAAAAAGTTCACGGACTATATTCACCAAAGTGTAAAAGTAGAGGAACCAAAAGTTCATTTTAGCCTAACTAGTAACTAGTTCAATACAAAGTATAGACCAGTGGTTGAATCGATATAGTTGGGCCGGTATGAAGTCTCCATGGGCCATATCTAGCCAAATGAGTGGCTCGATTAACAAAAACAGATGATCAGATTTCAGCAAACGACAGAGTGTTTCAAAAAACAAAGAAAACGACACCTAAGAGAGAGTTAGAGTGAGTTGGAGTTTGAAACCGTGAAGCTCAGTTTGTAGCTAGCAACCATGAAATCGCTTCCTTCACCGTGGCTACTGTTATTGGCGTCGTTTCTTTCAATCGCTGTCGCTTACAGACCCGGAGACATCGTCTCTATGAGCCGAATGGGTCAATACCACTCTGTTCGTTCCTTCTCTCAAACACACACAATTTTCTGCGATCTTGTTTCCTTCTGATACGGTGCCGTTTCATCTTTCGTTTCTTTTTTTTTTTTTTTTGGTTTTGCAGTCGAGAACTGTGTGGCACGATCTCATTAGCCGTCATTGCCCCATCTTCGCAGTGAATCGTGAGGTCTTCATCATCTGAATTGAATTGATGGATTAGGGTTTTCTGAATTTATTTAAACTATTTTATTATTATTATTACTATTGGTGTTGTGGTTAATTGGTTCTTTTTTGGGAATTGGATTTATAGGTGTTGTTGCCTATACCTATGTCCACGGGTTACACAGGGGCTGATGCTTACAAAATGTAAGTTTTTTTTTTGCTTACATTTAGTGTGAATATCTAAATATCCTGTAAAAAATATTCACTTCCTAATTTAGTCCTTGAAAATTCTAGACGCCGGTCAAATTAGTCCCTTTTAGGATACATTTTAGGGACAATAAGACTATTTTGATCGAAATTTGATGTTTTTGTATATGAATTGAGATTTTTCATTTTTAGCTTTTAGGTGACTAAATTGGGGGTGCATTTTTATTTTTCAGGAATTTCGGTATCCACTCTTTCTTTTAAGTAAGATATAGGTAGAGGAAGATTTTTTTCTTTTTTTTTGCAAAAAACTAGTTTTAGGAGAAGTTTGAAGAAAATTGTATTTGATTCAAATGCTCATCGGTGATTCTACTCAAGTACTCAACTAATTGCTGCTGGTGGTAAGAAATTATGTTGGATGCTAATTATGGTTCCCAATCCCATGGGCGTACAGTAGGGGTGTGAGTAATTCTGATAAAATGCAGAAAATTGAAGTTATTCTCGGTAGGATAGATGGTGCTTAGGCCAGACAATTAGAAAAAGTATGGAGAAGCGAAACCATGTGATTGAATCAGAAGCTGTGTAACTTTAGCCACATAAAATTGGTAGTATGCTAGTAAGGGATGGTATGAACGTTAAAGCTGTGAAACATTTGCTCATCACAAGAAACTAAGGAATAATGGATCATACTCTAACAATGATGAATGAAGCTTTCTGAAATTGCACCAGTTATGCCATATAGGGGAGCACATTGTTGTTATCATGTTATATGTGGTCTCCCCCCTCAAAGACTGCAAAAGAAAATGTTTTTATGATTTTTTGTTGTTTATTTATCTGCAGATCATTTCAAGTTGGAAGAGAAAAGTTTTTAATCCCATGGCTTCTAGTGGTAAATTGAAAAAGTACCGAGGTTCCAATGATCGATGTAGTCCTAGTAATGCTATGTTTAAGATTGGTCATGTACATCAACTTATTGATTTTATCCAATAATTGTACCAGATGATATAGGTTCGTGGATGTAAAACAAATAAACAATGGTTTTTTTGTCACTTGCAAATGAATTAATTGCAAATTTTTATGTGATGCAGAGGTATTCGGGAAGTGATTTGCATGGTGTCACTGCCAAAGTTGTGGATATGCCTCATCATTGTATGCAGCTCCTGTCTAATTATGCGCTATTTAATATAATGTCGATATCATTAAGTTCGTTACATAGATCCCCTTTCTGTGAATTGTGACTTGCTTGATTTATTACAATTTCGAATTTTGAAAATGGAAGTGTCATTCTTAGCTTTTGGATGTGACCTTCATCAAGTGTTGCTAAATGTGTTGGAAATTTCAAGGATTGTGCATTTAAACAGTCTATGGTTTAAAAGCTTTCGTATTTGGTGTTTCTAAGGTTTATTTGAAATTTGTCAACATTTAACCATTTTAATATTCATTTTCCCTCCTTTTATGTTTTATTGAAGCTTTTTTCTGTAAATTTTATTTTATGAATAAGATTCAATTATTTCATTTCTCTTATTGTTTGATGATTAACATTTTGCTCATAGACTTTTACCTGGCATTTACAATTTCAAATGCCATTTGACATATTTATGTACTAGTAACTGTACTATAGATTCTTTATTATTCTACAGGACAGCATTTAAACGTTATTAAAGAAGACAACTTTTTTACCATTGCCTGAAGTCATTCCGTTTTGTATTATAATTATTGATTATACTTGGGTTGATTGATTTTGAGAATCATGTATTTAATGTTGATAAATCTACTTACAATACATATACTTTAGTGAAACTGATTTTCTGGAACCTGTGTATTCTGTGGACATTGCCTTCCATAATAAATTAAAAATGAGTTGTTACCTTACACTTTGATAAATGCCAATATCCCATTAGTCAGGTATCGTTAAGAGAAACAATGGCCAATATGATTACTTAAGTTATGCTTTTCTAGCTTACTTTTAGGGCTTTGATTGTGCTTACAACTTTTGTTTTGAATTGACAGATGTTGAAATTCATCCTGAGATTCGTAAGCAATTTTGGGATCCTCAGCATTGGCCAAAACATATACTTGTTAGATATACATGGTTGGTGTTATTTGATTTGTTACTAAATATATTCATATCCATATTTTAAATCACGATTCAAATAGTGAATCGAGAGGCAATTTTTTATTGTGAATCGTAAATTGCATCAAATTGTAAGATTCAAAGACATAATGAAAAACAGCTTGAAATATATCATATTGATGATGTATAGTTGAATACCATGAACATAATGCTTAATGTATTATGTTTGAACCTGGAATTGACAAAACAACTTATCCACAAGTCTCAAAACAAAATCATAAGTCGTAATCGGAATATTACCAAGAACTCAGATATAAGCTAATGAATAAAAAAGCTCAAAACTCATTTGTAATTGAGTTCAAACTAATTATCCTCCTATTCATCAAGACTAATTTCATCAATGATCGATAACAGTATATCACTATTATTTTTTTCGTCATCTAGAATAACTAATCACGGATACTCTTCCTCTTGAGTATAACTACCATTATCTCTAATGTCTTGTGCAACATTATCTTGTATGCGATTGCCATTTCCTTTATCATTCTTGTTAGCAATGTTATCTTGAATCTGGGTGCCTTTTCCTTTATCATTTTTGTTGCATTAATATTTTGTGGGCCTAAAAATATACATGGGTGTGTGTATATATATATATATATATATATTATTATAGAAGATAAATGAGTAAAAAGATAATTAAGCATTGGAATGACAGTAAAATGTTTTGGATCAATTGTTGACGGATTATAAACTTTCTAATTGCTTATTAGCATGTTTGAAAGATATGCTTTAGTCATTTAGCTTCTTAAATATTATAGATTTGAACAAAAAAACAATTGCTGAATATGCATTCTGAAATATTTCAGGAAGGAGCATTCAGAGATAGATGTAACTTCAGGTTTTGTTGTTTTGTTTGGTTCAGGTAAATAAATATCTTTCTGGCTATTCTGTTTTTGTAAGTTGTATTGTATAGATATCTTAAATAAAGACAATTTCTTGTCAGCTTACGTTACATATCAGTATTTTGTCATTGCAATATTAATGTGTCCGGCAAGTTCGGGTAACTTGAAGTTACATGCCCTTTGATCTAACTCAACCCATACATGGCGGGTTGGTTTGGGTTCGTGAGTTGGATTGAATTTAAAAATACTCAACCTGTAGAGAATGGATTGGGTTGTGGGTTAGAACTTTGCTAACCCTAGAACATTTCTAACCCACACAGCCCAACCCAACCCCCGGTTTTTTTAATAAAAAGGGAATTAATACAGACATCAATTTTCCCTTCCCCCTTTCATTTACAATTTTTTAGCAATCAATATGCTATCTGTGATGAAAATGACTTCAATTGGGTTCTTGACTTTAGGTTATGACTTTTGGGACTTATTATGTTAAGTTTGAGAGTTGAGACCTATGTTTATTATAGACTTATGATACTTAGGTCTATAGTTTAACTGACTAATCCATTGACGAGGGAGTATTTTGGTACCCCAACCCATCCCATCATTTTCCTATGTTTGGTAAGCATGAACATGAATGTACTTGGCTGCAACACAACCTTGCTTTACTACTACTAGGGTTTGATAAATTTTGTAAATTAGCCTACTTGCATTTTGCTAAGAAAGTGCGTTTAAATGTATCCAGGGCTCATGTTGTCTGTCATTCTCTCAATCTACATATTACAATCATCACGAGACAAATTGGAAAGGTACTTTATTTTTGGTTCGAACTTCTAAAAAATGTTCTTTTTCGTTTCTTTGTTCATGGCCTTAATTTTGATGCTCATGGAATCCCAGATTTGTAAGGGAGACGGTTGTTGACAGCAACATTCCTGGTGGAGTGGTAGCAAAGGTTGAATGATGGATCCCTAATGTCATTAATACGATATGTACATTGTAATATTGTATAAATGAGTCAACAAATGTTATAAAAAAAATAAAATAAAATGAGTCAACAAAATCAGTTGAGGGAGAGTTCTTGCATTCACCGTTTCTCTTATTGAGGAAGAATGTGACTGCAAATTGGAGTGGATTAATTTTATTTAGGACAGCAGTTGTTGAAATGAATAGCAGTAAAAGTCGAGATTGGGTGTAGTACAACACAAAAGGGGAGGTTGGATTTGTAGCAGAATATCATGTTAATGTCTAGGAGAGGGATGGAAACCCTATACAAGAACAATCTTGGATTAATCATGTCAACTCAGAAAAGATCCCTTTCCCGTAGATGAAATTTAAGAACGATCTTCACTTTTTCTTAAATAAGAAAAAGATTTATTTTTGTATTGTTGTTTGGACCTTGGGTTTAGTTGGATCAAATGGTTATTTTGGAATGTTATTCATACGATTCTTGTAGGAAAGTTAATCTATCACTCTTGTAAAAGAAACACCGCATAAAAGTGAGTCACTTGCGAATAGGGATGGAAGGATATGGTTTGGGTAGGGTATTAAACTACCCATCTTCAGAGGCGCTTAGGCCTGAAAAAATTTCTGTTCAAATGGAAGGAGAGGCCTTACCATTCCAATGGTGGAATGGATGATAGAAGAAAAGAAATCTGCGAAGTTGCGCCCAAGAGGAAGAGAGGAGCTGCGTAGCTGTACCGGCGAGAGGAGTCTTCGACTCTCAAGAAATGCATCTAGAACAAAAGAAAAAGAATGCAAGCAACAACAACTAATTATAGAGGATAGAAGTTTGAATTTAAAGACAAACATAACCCTAATAACCCTAATAATTTCAAATTTGAGAGGGAAAAATTGAGAGCCAAAACAAACCTCATGATACATGGGAACGAACGAAAATCACGCTTTGATGAACCCCTCTTCCTTTCTCTTCCATCCCTCATAAAAGCCATCTTCCTTTCTCTTCCATCTCTTTCAAAAACCCTCTTGGTCTTCATTCGTTGTCTGACGCGAAAATCCTATTGTATGAAATCCCAGCTTGCAGAAAGCTTAGGGGAATTTGGTTGGAGCATCATTAAGTGTTGTACTATGTAACATGAATGTACTGTGATGATCATACATGTGTGTAGGGTGACCATATGTGTGAATATCAACAATCATATTTATATAGCCTTCTCCTGATATGGCTTACAACTATGATCCCTTTTCCTCCACATTGTTTATATGTAATTTAGAATTTAGAACGTTGCTGGACATTGTATATCTATTTCCTCCCATTTCTTTCCTATTTTTGTATGGAACTCATACAATGCCAAGGTTCTCAATGGATGTTTTCTTCATATTTCAACTTGGCCTTCTTAAAACTTCCTAGGCATTTTATTTCCCCTGTTGCTTAGTGTACTTTTATTAGCCAATAAGGTGTTTAACGAAGGATGAGACAATGAATGCACCAAAATGGAATGCGGCAATAAGCGGCTGCTACACGATTTCATGCTTACTCCATATGATGGCCTTTATCTCACTCTTATTGGTGACAATAACATTTTGGGAATATTATGGGTGATGGATATTTAGAATGTAATGTGTTTATATACTATTAGGATACGAGGGAGTCATAAGGTGTTAAAGGTGGTTGGGGTAGTGGAGTTAAGGAGTGGAGTGATAAGGAGGTTGAGGGTTCAAACTCCACCCATTAACAAAAATACTAACATTAACATACTAATATCTGCCTATGTAAAAAAAAACTATTAGAATATGTGCTTTCCAATATTTCAACTGTGCTGGTTAAATTTTCCATTTATACTTTTTTTGGTGCTCTATTTTCCTTTATACTAATATTTGTTTTGTTTATGGGGCCTTGATATCTGTAAGGACATTTGTTGTTTGGACTGAGTCATGCATTGCTATTAAAATCATCTTTTAGTGTTATAAAAGATGCCTAAAATCTGCTATATATATCCACTATTTTTAAATGGTTTTGGAGTTGATAAGTGGACAGTTTGATTATTGTTAAAGTTTCAAACCACTTTTTCAACATAACTTACATAATACTATAAATTTTTTTTTTGTTTTCAATAAGGGGCTTAAGGCCAAATGATATAAGTGTTTAATTATTTTCCATTGTCGGAGAATTTGCTATTATTATTATTATTATTATTATTATTATTATTATTATTATTATTATTATTATTATTGTTATTATTATTATTATTATTATTATTATTATTATTCCTCTATGAGAGTAGATAAAGTCTATCTTTATGATTTCTTCTTCATATATCTAATCTTCAATTTTGGAAAACCATTTCTTCATCCATCCTTCTTTCTCTTTTTTCATTTCCCTCTCCATTCTAATATCAATTCCTCAAAATTATTTCATTCTTCCTCAATATATTTCCATGCTAATTATAAATTATTTGCTCATGTTGAGTAAGTTTTCCCCCATCAAATGACAAGTAATATTTTTCTTTTTAGTAACCATTAAATATGTTTTTTTTAACAGATAATTTAAATGCACGGATACATTACAGTAGTATATTAAAAGACTATAAATTTTATATTAAAATATTTATATTAATATGTCATTTCTATTAAAATGTCCATCCACGATAATTTAGACCTTTCATGTCAATTGTTCAATCTCCTTATAACATATTTTTGCTCTATATATGAGTTAATAGATTTTCATAGAAATATTAATATGCTTTCATGTAAAACGTTCATATATATGTGTGGTATATATTTACTCTTTAGTTATCATGTTTTATTCATATATATTTTTATGACTTAGACATCAATGTGCTTTTGTGTTAAAAAATTATTCCAGTGTGACGTAAATATGTATCTCTATATCTTAACACATATATTCACATAAATTTTTCATTCCCGTGTGATGTAAAATGTAATTTATACATGATTGATATATTTTTACTCTTAGGTTATCATTTTTTATTATTTTTATGACTTACGTAGTAACGTGCTTTCATGTAAAATTTCCATTCCTATGTGATGTAGGTATTTACCTCAAAATCTTAATACATTTTCATGAAATTTACCTATAAATTATTAATAACTTAAATGTTTAAGTTTGGTGATTTCTATATTAAAGAATTTATATTAAAATATTATTTAAAAATATAAATTTTATATTGAAAATTTATATTAATAATAATAATTTATATGAAAATGTTTATCGAACCTTTTGTGAACCTCCTTAGAGAAATCTTTTAGTGAGTTATATTATGTTCGCGAAGAGATTGTATTTAAATGTAATGGATCAATGAGGGAGTGGGTCACCATGAGAGAGTTTGATAAAGGGAGAGACAGAGAGAGAGTGAGAGGGTCGCGAGGAGAAATAATGGAAAAAATATATGAGAAGATCCAAGACAAGGGCATCATAACAGAGTGTATGGAAGAGCTTCAGACTTGGAATTTGTTGTGACCACTGCGTTCTTGTTTACTAACTTTCCAGAGAACTTCGGTGATAGGGTTTTTAGCAAGTATGAGAAGGGTGAAAGATGTCTATATCCCTTCCAGGGAGAGTAAACAAGGCTACAAATTTGGTTTTGTTAGGCTTGCAGATGTTCAACATACTAGAAATAACAAACGTTGGATAGTAACCAAAAGTTGAGAGTTAATACTCCTAGGTTCCTAAGAGGCCAGCAGAAGCAAGCGGCAAGGAGTCATCAAGGTTACTTTGATCCAAATAATGGGAAACATGAGATTATTGGACAACTGTAGTCCATTTTGTTTTCTTCTGTTTTAAACCGAATTGACCACGAAATGGAATTTCTTTATGGTTCTGGCCACTCCTTACTTCATGAAAATAGCTCTTCCAAGTTCCAATCTTGATTTAGTTATATCAACTTATTATACATGTCAAACATATACAAATCTTTTCCTTGAAACCCAATTGAACCTTGACATTTTAATTAAAAAATCATCACTTACCTTGAGTTTAAGCACTTTAAACCGACTAAACAAATATTACATGAATGAACCCGATCTGACAAAAGAGTATGATAATAACAATCTAATTTTATGGTGTGGAGGCGACCTTCTTGATGAACCAGCAATGCTAGATATTCTTTTTCTTCCGGATTCTGGTAGGAACACCATGACACACTATAGATGCTCCTGTGAGGTAAGGATACCGGGGATTTGAAACTTCACGGGCGTGACTCATGATAGCCCCAACTGTGTGTCTTTGGCAATAGTTGTTGTTAGGTCCATACTCTTCTAAGTCACATTGCGAGCATTCCTTTGATCTTTCTTCCATCATCTCATCAAACATAGCCTTACAGAACAGAATCAGTTCCCACAGATGGCCAACGATGGCTGGAGAACCAGCCGTCAGATATGACATGTGGATACCATTCGG
Organism: Sophora flavescens; assembly: GCA_030762895.1. Taxonomy (NCBI): domain Eukaryota; kingdom Viridiplantae; phylum Streptophyta; class Magnoliopsida; order Fabales; family Fabaceae; genus Sophora; species Sophora flavescens. Next base: position 182,820,617 of record CM061064.1, read on the forward strand.
TGCATAGATCCCTTGTAAGGTTAAGGAACCACTACGACATCCCATCAGAACTGCAGCAGCACATTTCTTTAGTTTCAGAATCTCGCGTCTGGAAATGTACCGTTCTCCTATGAAGAGAAGACACATTCAATCACCCTTATAAATAAATATAAATATAAATGTATAATATATAGTAGGACCCACGGGGAATGACAAATATATATATCATATTAGTGGTAATATCTAGTGAGAGGGCTCTTCTTCTATGAGAGTGAAATGGATGAATTTTGGCCATACAACCATACATGGATAATCAAGATTGAAAGTTATTTAATGGTTATATCACCACTTAAAAAAGTCACGTGACTTTATGTTTTAATCTTAATCATTCAAAGTTTAATCTAATGACTATGATTCACCCCTCTTACTCTCACATAAGAAGAGTATTCTCACTTTATATGTCCTCATATTATATACATATTTCCCCCAAGCTTTACCACTTCCATGCCCATCATACAGAAAAAGGTCATGACTTCCCAATGCGGCTACCAATTCTTTGGCGGTGGGCGCAGAACCTGCCTCTCCCTGTAACAAGATGAAGAAAAAAGACATTAATATTTACTAGCCTTGTAGATAAAACAATTAGCAGGAATACACAAATATCTGTTGACTACGTGTTAAACCAAAAATATACAAATGCAATCTGTTAAATAATGTTCCTTCGAATGTCAATTATAGAGCACATGTACATCAATTAATGATATGAAAGAAATAAAAACCAATGCTCATTTTTACACTGAATGCGAAAAAGTAGAAGCTAAATGATGTAATTCCAAACCGTACAACTTAATGATTAATAATATTTCATACCTACATAAAATGTAAACAAGCCAGAAACAATTCACTTACCGCCACATCATAATCCAACACAAGTATTATAGGCTCTCTTTTTATAGAACCTTCCACTTCCAGCATATTTAATGCCTCATTTAATTGTCCAACCTCAACCTCAGATGGCTCTCGGGATTCATTGGCTGCTTTTAAGAATATCCCACTCATTCCTTTATCACAGTGGCCTACTTTAGCAATGTAGCAGTCTTTGTTTACGCATAGATCTAAAAACAATGTTTCTCTTTCATAATATTTGGAGGCTCCAAGAATAATCTTAAGAAGGTCCTCATTAACATCCAATTTCAATGTAGATATTAGATTGTTAAGCACTGAGTCAAAAATTTTGCAATTCACCCATTCTCCAAGAAGCAGCCATTTCCATGAACCAAGCCACCGATCTTCAAGGTTCCTGTTAAGGTATAATGATTATATAACGGGAGATAACAGTCAGTTTCTAAAAATTTTAGACTATTTTCTTCTTCCATGTCAATGATGCTACTGTAAATATTGTTGTTTTAAATTTTAAGCTCCTCAATAAAAATTGGATAGAGTGTCATCACATTGAGTCTGTTCAACCACAGAAATGATGCAAAATACGCAGGATATATTCAATAATAAAAGTTTTGTGCAAATTAACTTATTAGTCAAATAGAGGTAGAGCACCTCAGCAAATTTTTAAGATGCCCTTCAAGGTTATCTCTCAGGTTATCCCAAAACTGTGGATTCTGTTCTGTAACTTCAAGCATATTTTGCATAACGACGCTCGACGACATTGAGTTCCGTTTAAAAATTGTTTCGAAGGCTGGAGCTATGTGATCAACCACTGTAAAATGCCATGGGCAACGCTGGTCTCGAATAATTTCCTTACACTTATCATAAGTGTCTGAAAAAGTACTCATATCACCCTCATCTGAAGAAGCATGTGATGAAAAGTTATAAATTAACGTGTATCATAAGGTTAATACTTATATGTTGTATGCATGTTGCAAAATAGAATCCAGTGGTAATAACATTACCACCGGTTCCATTTTAAAACTAAGTCGTGATACTAGCATCCATGCTTCAACAACACTCCCACAAGACAACAATTCTTGTAGTAAACTATTATAGTCATCATCAAGCAAACTAATACCGATGATTGTTGTGGATGGAAGATCATCCAAAACAATTTTCACGTGTTCTTTGAGGCCTTTAATGTCCTTAGGAAGCCTACAACAGGAAGCAACATAGACAATGAGAGCATTGCTTCAGGCTGTATATGAATTGGTTATTTGCTTTATAATGCAATAAGAAGAACCGTTACTTGAGTAGTCTGATGCGAGAAGATCTACTATCATTTGGACCCTAAAATTGAACTTATGTTATTAATATTTAATGGGATGTGCTTGTCATATACCACAAACGTAGCATACGACATTGAACAAGAAGCAATAAATCTTTACGTGCATTTGAGCTACTAGAAAGCATATATAAAAGTACTTATTCCATGTTTGATTTTAAAAGTAATTGTGGAATAGAATAAAACAAAAGTTGTACACTGGGGGGAAACTTCTTGTCCATGTAAATAGAAATCTTAATAATTGTTACTGAAAATACCAGGGGCAATTTTTTGTCCATGCACACCACCGTCCAAAAGTCAAGAATACCTAGCAATTTGGCCAAGCACCATCAACACCAATAAAGAACAACCAGCTAGCCTAGTTAAGCTCCTACAAAGCACATCCTCTCACTCCTCAAAACTACTTGTGGAAAGACTCAACTACTTGTAAAGTGTTGTTCTACTTGTGTTATCCCTTAGGTCTTTAAAGTGCATAAAGTGCATCCTTATATATCATTATGCTAATACTGGCAATCAACGATAAGGTACGCTGAGTGTCTATGGTCAAGATCCATAAGACCTACAGTATTTTGCATGTCATATGCTCATTTTCAAAACTTAGCATCATTAATGGGTGTGTATTGTGTTAGGGTTTCTAGAGAGGTTTATGAAAGGCTCTAGAGGAGAAAGTGGTTCGGATTGCTTATACTTAGGAATCAAATGTGTATGAACGATTCACGACTCACATAAAAACACAAGATGGGGTTATCTATGAGCCTTATCTTTTTTATTTTGATTCTAGATGTGCTAGTTGAACATGTCCAAGAGGCAATGCCCCCCCAGTGCATACTTTCTGTGGATGATATAGTCTTATTAGGTAGATGAGAGAAGAAATAAATAGAAAGTTAGAGACATAAAGGAAATCCTTGGAGGCAAATCACTTTTGCTCAAGTAGAAATAAAACTTGTTGAATGGTGTCTCAAAATCAGTTGCAAAGCCTTTCGAAGCATTCGGTTTTTTGTTAAAAGTTAGTTATGCAGTTACAACTAACTTGGTGCAGCAAGCTAATGGAGCACGTGCAGGGGCCTTAGTGATCTGATCACTTGTACTTATCAGCTTAGGCATTAGGCTAATGGTAATGTAATGTGAAATAGAATCATTCATGTAATTATCGGAACTTGTCAGCCAAAGAAATAGAGTGGTGAAAGGTTTGGGATATTCTTGTTCTGTTTCTCAACAATGTATAGCAAGGGGTCAGGATTTTGTCTATTTGCACTAGCTTGATCTTGTACTTGGTTTTCTTTCATAGTGGATATCTTTGCTCCCTCCCCGTGAATGTAATCCCCACCGACCGAACCACGTTAATTGTTGGTGTTCAATCTTCTTCCTTAATCTCTCTTTAATTGTTCAATCTCTCTTTAATCTCTCTTTAATGTATCTGACTGATTAAAAAATTAAGTGTATTCTAAAAAATTAACGATTTTATACAATATTCAGGTGCTTTCCTTTTATCATAATATGATCCACTAATTATCCGTCAGTAACTATCAACTCTGCACTTTCTCGATAAACTGCACATTGCACTTAAATCATTTTCCAAGTCATAATATGTGGAAATAAAATGTCAGAGACAATCAATAGTGAACATGCAGGAAAAGTGATAAAAATAAAGAACATTTCATAAAATATCTCAACAATTTCAAGGGAAAGACGTTTATAACTAAAACCTCATTATTACAATCTAGAGGATACTCCTTGTTAAGCAAGCACATTTATTTGAAAACCCAAACAATTTCAGAAAACACGTCATAAAGTACTGTATACAATGTCAATTTGTTAGTCACAACTATACATTATGGCTTAACCAAGAGATGAGCTAACAACAAAGCATGTTTTGGAGGTCAATGTCTGCCTATAAATATATTTTCCCCAAAAAAGAAAGCAAGCATCGATGTATGAAAGATACTAGTTAGAACTCGTAGAATGGTAACACTTCAAAGAAAACCAACATATGTCATGGAATAACTCTGCCCGCTAAATAGCAAACACATCCTCCGGGATCTCCTTTACAACCAAATGGCGAAAGTGATGTAGAGGAATAGATGAAAATGTTTGGTGGAACGGGTTTCTGGCAACCAGAACTGAAATGCTTCTTCGAAGACTTTTATGTGCTTCATCCATTTGATCAAGATTTTCAAAACATTTCACTGTGAATGAACAATCATATTAGTAAAAGAAAGAAGCAAACAACTCTACCATAAATAAATCAAGGTTCAAACCTCAAAAAGGAGGGAAAATTTCTCAATTCTATAATATAAAGCAAGTTACATGCCAACTTGTGTGAACTTCCACATTCCTGAAAGTCTGCAATTACATGAATGTAAATATCGCCCGATTTTATTGGCAACCTAGGTATGAATCAACTTTTAATCTAGTTAAGCTATAGTTTATTCTTGGAAATTACTCTGCCTATAATCAATCAATTCACAATGATTGCTGCTACTCAACCTTACCCATACAAAGAATTATAACCCCTATAAACACAATAATAAGAATTAACCCAATACCCTGTTGTTCAGGGTAATAAGGCATCAGAATACCAATGATGGTTCCGACCCCATATTTCAATTGATACAAAGAAAACATTCATCAAGCTCTTAGTAACTTCTCTAACAATCAACACTAGATTCCACTAATGTTGCTCCCTATGTTGCAGACACAGTAACTTCTCAAATTTTGATTTGAAAATACTTCAAAAATATTACAGAACATGAACATGCTAGATGTTTTTTCCCCCTTGATATCATGTATAATTGTCACAGTCATAAGCATTGTCATTTTCACAAAAAGTAACACTACTCCCAACATGGTAAAAAGAATAAGGTTGACCATTAAGAGTCTAAGACCACCCAATAATTAAATCTAGGAATAACAATCCAAATAAAGGGCCTTTATTTGATTACCTTTGTATACGGGTTAGAGTATCCATAGTACTCTATTCAATATACCTTTTGTTTATCAAAAACAAAAAAACAATTCAAATAAAGGGATGTAATGAAGAAATAGCATCAAGAAATAACTGTAAATTAAACCACACCCAGACTTTGAAGTATACAACAGAAATTAATAGTCAATAATTTAAACAGAAGATGTTATCCCAATATTATTTTCAGGTCAACATTCCCAAGAATAAAACTCATCCTTTCAAACAATTCTTCCAATACACATTTTACTCTGGATTAACTTTGTAACTCTACAACAATATTCCAAACATGCACATACTCACATTCCATGCATGAATCATATTATCCTTTCATCTTGTCACAGCATGATCTATTTAAGGATTGGTAGGGAAGGCATTACTCATGATTTATTAATGTGAAATGTTTGCATTTACACAAGTAAAAGGCAGAAAATATGAAATGTCGCTCATACCTAATCGACTGAATAACTTCATCGAAAGTTTCCTTCGAACAAACTCCCATTTAAGAGCAATAAAATCATCTAGTGACCAAGATTTCACAACTTCGGATGAATGACAGAACCTACTCCAAGATTGTCCACATGTTCCTATCTGATAATATCGTAGGTGACAATAGACAACACAAGGTAGGATGATCATTCTCATCTCTCTCAATCTCATTCATGTCCTTAACATGTTTACAATGAATCTGTATGCATACCATATGATATAAAATCAGTAGGAAAAAGTAAACTTAAACATAAACATGCTGAATATTATAAAGTAAATGCTTTGTAATGCTACCTTCACCCAGGTCTTCACAACAAGTTCGGGAGCTGGAAGATTCTTTGAACGATCATTAACGGTGGACCATATATCCTATACAAATCATCCCATTATAGCAACCCCTGTTCATGTCCACTTAGATCACAAAAATACCAAACACCAAAGCTATTAACAACGTAACCTAAACAAAGCTATTCACAAGTCACAGCTGAATAGCCCTTCGTTACTCACACCATGCTACACCATATAAGGCTAGTTGAAACACTGATGTCATCTCTCGCATAACCTCACTCGTATGCTAAAACAATAAGCCAATGCTTAAAACAGGGGAAAAAAGACTTGTAGAAATGTTCCTCGCCAAATGCCTAAACCAGAATTCGTTTGCCACCTAACCAAACCCAAATATTTAACTACAGAATTTGAGATAAAATAGCACAACGACCAGTCAGTGCACCTCAATTCTGTTACAAGCAAAATGAACTAAGCAGCAGACTTGATGCACTCCACAGGTGCCGAATACCATTCAAAAAAGAAATAACCTTCTGTTTCACCCAATTATACCAAACACCATATTTTTGTTTCAAGCAAAAATTAGGCGACTGTATCTTTTTAATTTCTTGGCGAACACCAACACCCCTGCCTCAAGATTATCTATGCATACATCATTAATATTTCTTGTCACAAAACCCATTTTCTCCCCCACCACCTACAGCTGCTAAACTGGGTGACTGAAAATAATAGTGTACAAGAGCCATTCCACATATATGACAATTGACAATAGTGAATAGCGAACATTTAATCAAATAGAAAGATATATATAGGCCAACATGCAAAACTCCGCTTAACCAAAATAATTTGGATATACCTTGGTTTAGAAAGAATAAGTTGACAAAGTACATGAAACATGTCTTCAGCAGTGGAAAGCATAGTCACAACAGAAACATCATTCTTTTTAGGTACAAACTGTTTCCATTTGAATGGTGTAGCAATCGTACAACACAAATAATAATGCATCTATGTAAGAAGCCTCCCAATCAGAAGCTGACAAATTGCATGAATGACTAAACACAGATGCTTTCATCAGTATTTTCTCATAATATTTGTCAAATGTTTCAAGAATGGGTTCAAAGCGATTTCTTCTTTCGATCAAAGAACCAACCCAACAACATAAAGCCTTAGTATTGAATCAATGATTGTCAAAACCTGCCAAACTACTTCAGTCAAAGTGGGATACAAAATGGATAATATAGCTGCATAAATAAAAAGTGCAAACAAGAAAGCCTTGATGAAAATAATTAATACCTCTTTATATTGTTGTGTTATTTCTGTGAGGAATGTTGCAAATTCATGACCAACATCGGTATCCTTACATATATCGACATAATGACTTACAACTTTGACAAACTCTATTCCAAAAGCTTTGTCTGTATCCTGAAAGGTATAAATATACTTGATGAATATAAGATTGAAACACTCCAGCAAGAAAATACCAACAGTATTATTTATGTGGAAAACAAACTAAACTATTAACTGAATAACAGTCTCACACGAAAATAGTATATATATTACCTTGTCCTGAGGCAGAGGTGCAATGGTCGTCAGTCTGCTCCTGACATACTTGTAATTTCCTAGTTTGAAAACTGAGGAGCATATAGTAGTTGCACTCTGCATTTAAAATTTTACGAGGATGACTATATGAGGATGGTCAGTGAAATATTACATATCCAAAAGTTATGAACTAGGTTACATTATAAACTTCAATGCCTTCAATGCCATGTTTCATTTTTTCCTTCAAAGTCCCACAGATGAAACTATTCTTCAAATCAGTATCGTGATTGATGTATTCTCCCACAATTCACTTGCAAACTTGAGTACCTCATCTAATAAGGCCAGGTGTGCCCTCATGTTATTGTGGCACCTGAACCTGAATAATATGTATAAGTAGGAATTAACATAGTCCATAGCCAAAAAGAAAAAAGAAATTAACAATGAAGAGTGAACTACCTGATCCAATCGGTTGCTCCACTCCACCAATCATTCAAACATCTAAGTTGTTCATTAGTGCTCTTTGGTGCAATCTTGAACAATATCACATAGATATATATGACATGGTAACACACCTCCTCGGGAGGCGTAAGTGGTGTCAGCCTCATAAGCAAATCTCTCCCCTGGGTTTCGATCTCCTCGACATGCCCGTGAGCCTCTAAGCACCTCATGAAAGAAACTCGCGGTGGCAACCAGTACTTGACGAATTTAGAAGTCTGATGAAGCGCCTTGTCTACGTAATCCAAGCAAAGTCAATACACTTTGAACAATTTGGCAACCATGTGGCGTTGTTGAACTCTGCAGGCTTAGTGAGACGTTGGTCGAGAATGATAAAGGAATTATTGAAGAAGTCCTTAAAACGAGCATAGAGATTTTTTTTGTTGGCATTCTTGCGCGTGAACGGTTTATGGTTCTTCAAGTATTCTTTGAACATGTCTCCGATGCCTGTGAGGTCTCGAGAGTCGAGCTTCGTGAGGAGATCCTTTTCAGGGGAGTTAGATTGCTCACTTGAACTCATGGGGATTTATTGATTTCTTGACCTACAAGAAAGAGGAGACAAGTTAGTTAAAATAGTCATAACGATTACATAATTATTATTACAAGTTAATTGGTGTTAAAAGTGCCGCACATTTGTTGAAGTTTCTAGATTAGCCTATGAAAGAATTAGATTTTTTTTTTTGATAACTCAAAAATCAAAAATTGTATAGAAAGAGTACATATTGTACTCAAAGTAATACAATACTACCAGTTTGTGTAGCAAGCGCCGGTTACACATTGTAGATCTACTATCCATGACTTTCCCATAAATATAACAGAACCACTACTCCTTACTTATAACAGACCTACACCTCCAGGTAATATACTTGGACTAATTACAAAAAATATGCCAAGACAAACATCAGCCCCACTAAGCATCCTACTGCATCTGTATCTAAACCAAAAAAAATTCGATCATCCACAAGTGTAATTACAATACATGTAGAATAATCCAGAAAATAGAACAGCCTCTTGAATGGCGGTGTAATGCATCTGTAAATAGGTGTTAATGCTACAATGCAGAGCATAGAAATCAATTAGAAGCTAAAAAGCCTTGTAGCCTCGTGTAGCCATTGCTCCTACTTTGGCAATTAATAAACAGAGTCCTTCCATACTAAGCCAAGTTCCAGTAACACAACGATCAGCTAACTATTTTTTTTTCCTAAAAAAAATACTCAGATGGGAAACGTGCTAGTGGCAAGTCAGTTATTAAGCTATCCTGCTATATATAAAAGCAGTGGCGGACATTGACCAAAATTTTAGGGAGCCACAAGTTATTAATTAAATAATATAATTAAAATTTATACGATGTGCCCAAAAAAAAATTATGAGGATGCTTTTTAGAGTCACGTTCTAAGGACCTAATATCAAATTCATTAATCGCGATTTTTTGAATCTTGAAAGGTTACTTGTCTAGTTGAACTAAACATCAAGGATTGATTTTTAATCAATGCAGTCTTCTAGGATTGATTTTCGTTTTTTTTCAAGAAATCAATTTCACTCTTATATGAAATTTAAATTTCGTTTTTTCTTCAATTTATGATTTAGTTGATTTTTAAATTTAAAATCTTTCTTTTTTTTGTAATTTTAATCTTTCTATTACCCGTGCGATGCACGTGATATTAATGTCTTTTTTGAATTTTGTTTGTATTTTATATTTTAAAATTCTACATATTTGTTTGCTTAAATGAATGACTTAATGTATTATTTATATTTGTAGTAGGAATGTTTAATTGGATGTTTACATGAATTAAATAAATTTTTTGGGCTAAAAAGGAAAACCTTTTGTGCATATACACTTTTAAATTAAAACTTGGTCTGTCAAATCCCTATAATAGTAAATGAGAGCTTTTAAGAGAAAGATTTAACGTTAAACAACCTAGAAATATAACAATTTAGTGGTAACTTAAGCTTACGTAATTTAAATCTTAATAGACTTTTATATAAACAACATTTGTAATAGCATTTGATTATTGTCCTTCATGATGAGGATGTAATCCTTTATAATAATTGATTTCATATATGTATTTTAAATAATCTACTAGTTTAAATAAGAATTGATAATTTAGGAAGTTTTTTTAAAAAAAAAAACAATCATAAAAATAATTAATATCATATTTAAAATAATTTTTCAAATATTTTATCCTAATATTTTATATATGTAACTAAAGCTTGAATGCTGTAAAAAAAATTAAATTAAAGCTTGTATACTTTTAAAAAGAAAATTTTAGGATTAATATAAAATCATTTCTATAATAATTTATTAAAGTATATATTTGAATATAAAATCAGGATAGTGAGTATTTTAAATGAATTTAAAATCTGAACAATAGCTTTAAAAAGATAATCATATAGTTTTGAGTCTTTTTTATTTTTTATTTTTTGACTGGTAATAGATTTGTGTCTATGATGAACAATTTTCTACTTAAAATCGATCATATCTTAATAATTGATTAAATAATTTATTAGTTTAAATAGACATTGGTAACTTAAAAAGTCATTTCTTTAAATTTGTTGTTGAAATAATTTATTATTTGAAACTAACCTAAATGCATATTATGTTTGACGTTACCCCCATAATCCATCACCCTATTAAGTTTGGTTTAAATAATAGTTTGGCTTAAATAACAGAAATCGACATATTAGAATATATTTTTCGCCCATTACATCTTCAAATGGAGCCCATGTTCGTTTTATTCCAAGTTATCTTTTGGGCCCATTATCCAAGCCCAAATAAAAAAATTTGTTTCTATTATTAATCTGATTTGTTATTAAAATAAAATTACAAAAATAATAATAATAATTCTAAAAAAATCAGAAGAGGGACGTTTCTTCTTGCCTCCTGGTACCATTTCCCATCCTTGCTCTCTGTCCTCCCATTTCAAGTATGAAAAAGCTTTGTTTTCTTGGCTTTCTTTTGTTTTCTTTTACTTTTTTCCATAAACATTGATGTACTATCCCTACACATATAGCAGTCATACAGGGTAGTGGTGGGAGCAGCACACCATGGCACCACAATCTGTCCAATTTTCGTCCTCCACCTCTCAGAGAAAATAACAGATTTTGTTTTTTTGTCATCCTATATAGACACATTACACTTCACTGTTAAACGGGGGAAAATTCAGAGAGCATCAGGAAGAGATAGAATTGGAGAGTGAAAAGGAAAAGAGTGTAGAGGTTTTATTTCCCATTGATAGTAGAGTTCCTTCATCTAATTCCCCTCCCTCTTTTCTACTCCTTTATCTCCATCAGCTTCCTTTGTTACTCATCTTATCAAAAAAAAAAAATGCATAACCCACATACAAGATAGCAGGGATTATTGAATCTCAAAAAAGTGGAGCCTTCATTGCCATTTCCAACCATCGCGTGATACTCCGCCGCTCACCGCACCACCACGAGCTCCGGAACGCCGCCGTCTCGTACCTGTCACGTTTTCACCTCTGAGCAGCCACCATTCCATGTCCTAGACTTCATCGTTGCCGCTCTCATCATCACCACGACACCACCATCACATGTCCCTTCCTCCTCTCTTCCGCCACGGCCACGCCGCGTGCCAGTCAGCTCCGTAGCTCCGTCGTTGTTGCTTCCACCATCTCCGCCACCTCCGCCATCGCGTTTGCTTCTCCGCCATCATTGTTGCTGTCATTGTCACTGTTCGAAACCGCCCGCCATCCGCCATGTAGCCCAGCTCGAGCCGTTGTCCCATCGCATCTCCGCCTAACACCGCCCTCAAACCACCGAACGCACGCCTTCTCCGTCGCGCCGCCAACCCTTCTGCGTCAAACTCCCTTCTTTTTTCTCCCTCTGCACATTGTGGGTAAACATGGAAGCTTCCTGATTTGTTTGCTTTTTCCCCTTATTTTTCTTTTTATTTCTTCTGCCCTTTTTATTGTTTGAATAGACTATTGGGTTTTGATGATTTCTTAGGTTCTGTTGGGTCTATTGGTTATATGGTCCAAACTTGTTGCTGGTTGTTGTTGTTATAAAATAAAAATAAAAATATCTTTTTAAAACAAAATATATTTAAAATAAAAAGGGGATTTTTTTTTGAATTCATGCAACAATCTACGACATTGATGTATGAATTTTCATCCTCAAGTGTCGTACGAATTGTAAGGGTTTATCGTATAGCATTGTTATCTTGGACCTTGTGCAGGAGTGAATTTATTTTTTTGAACAAAATCTCAAAATTACAAAGGAAATCAATTCTTTTTTTGTTTAGTAAAATTTTTAAGAAGAATTTATTTCTAAAAACAAAAAGGTTTTTTTTGAATTCACACAACAATCTACGACATTGATGTATGAATTTTCATCCTCAAGTGTCGTACGAATCGTAAGGGTTTATCGTATAGCATTGTTATCTTGGACCCTGTGCAGGAGTGAATTTAATTTTTAACAAAATCCCTTTTTTTTCAAAATTACAAAGGAAAATATTTCTTTTTTTGTTTAGTAAAATTTTTAAGAAGAATTTATTTTTAAAAATAAAAAGGGTTTTCTTGAATTCACGCAACGATCTGCGACGTTGATGTATTTTTTTTTTATCCTCAAGTGTCGTATTAATTGTAAGAGTTTATCGTATAGCTTTGCTATCTTGGACCTTGTGCAAGAGTGAGTTCATTTAGAAATTAAATCCTTTTTCTCAAAATTATTCTCAAAAATCAAATATTTACCAAAAATAAAATCAACCAACCAATCAACCCTTTTTCAAAAAGAACTACGTGGCTTTGAGTTTCCCATCGCACCCGGGAATACGTAGGAGCAGAATCAATCATTCTGTCAAGCCAAAATTTAATTTTCTCTTTTATTGTGTTTATCTTTTAATTTAATTTAAAAAGTGGGGTAAAATAAATATTTTCAAAGGCTATTAAAATTATTTTGTGCAATTAACTTGAGGTACCTTTTTAAACGGGCGATGTAAGGTGCTAACACCTTCCTTACTCGTAACCGACTCCCGGACTCAAATCTCTATCTGTTTTTTAGACCAGTTTTCCTTAAAATAAATTGTTTTTCCAATGTTTTTCCCAAATAAAATATTGGTGGCGACTCTTCTATTTTTTTACCTATCTTTTCGCAGTGCCCGGATGGGACGGTCACGACACACATTATAATAAAATATTATTACCATGTAAGCAAACCATCTTGTCTTTAGAAAGGAGCAAAATCCCTTCAGAAAGGATCCACGGCAGCAGGAAGATCAAAAATGATAGAAATGTTTGTACGAAACACGTAAAAGATAGGAAAATGAAAGAGAGAGGAAAAATGAAAGTAATGTTGAATGGTAGAAGACAAAGAACCTTGGACTTCAAGGAACTGGAATTCTCGTTGTATAAGTGTGTGTTTGTAACACCCCGATTTTTTTCTACTTTCCAATAACTTTAAAGATATTTAATTGTGGATATTTTATCCGAAACCTAGAAAATGATTTTGACCAAAACAAAATCATTTATGAATCATATCTAATAGAATGAAGTTCCAATTAAATTTTTGGGTTGAAACTCAGACAAAAACCGGTATGTGTTTTCCCTGTAAGTAAGAATTTATTGATCAGAGAACCTAATTTTGACTCGTGAACGAAAAATCAATGACTTTTACTCTGATCCCAAGTGATAGGAGTTATTTCGAAATTTTTCGAAATAATTAGGGAAAGCGCGCATAGGAAATTTGAGACGGGTAAATAACAGAACAAGATGTAAAGCAGAAATGATAAAAGTGATTGATGAGACTCATGAAAATTGCTCCTAATCTAACCAAACAAAATATCAACCCCCCCCCCCCCCCGCTTAAAAACCCTGTACCTGACGCTACCCTCCTCTATAACACTCTCAATATTTCTTTTCTTCTTCAACAAGTTGTGAGCTAGTTCAAAGTTCATTCAAGATCATCAACAAGTATTATCATCTTCCATCATTTCTTAAGGTAATCCATTCTTCCTCTTCACTTTGTGTTCATCATTTTATTCCTATTATCATGATTAAGTTTGAAAACCCATTTTCTTTCCTTCATGAACTTGCATCATCATCTAGTTATAATGATCAAACTTGTGAGATATAGACCCATCTTATGATTCTTGTTGTCCTTGTTGTGGTTGTTGTGGTTGAATCTAAAATGAAAAACCAAAACCCTCACTTCTATGATTGGGCCGAAACTGACCTTGAGGGAGGAGTGATGATTTTGCTTCATTTTTTTTTTCCAATTTTAACACTTGTTTTAAGCTCCCTAGGAGCTATATGATCAAGCTCTAAGAGATTAGGTTCAACAAAAATTCCTAACCTTTTTTCCTCATAGAAGCCGAATTCTATTCCTAGTAGGATAGAAGGAATTTTTCGAATTTTGGCTTGTATTGTGATGATTTGTGAAGGAAACATAGCATAAGTGTACTTTCTGGAATCGTGGGAGGAAGCTGTATCAAGGACAACCCTTCACAGGCAAAAAATTTCACAGTTGAGGTAAAGGGAGTTTGCCTGAGGAGCTCATTCTAGTCATGTACCCTAGCATAAGTTTAATTATACTGCTTGGTTATGATGATTGGATATTATAGGTTGATAATGTAGGATGTGAATAACCCTAGTGTATAATTGTTGAATGGTATATCTTATATTGTTGATTGTGATTGGCTGATGGCATGACACTTGTCATTGCTTGTTAAAAAGACTAAGATATTTAAAATTACCTTAACTCAAAGTTTGAAATGTTTTTGTTTTACTTATTGGAAGATGAGAAAATAATCTTGAATGTTGAAAGTGACAAGATAGAAAAATTAGGAAGTAGAAAGAAAACGGAAAACGACCGAAAGTCATGGGACTTTATTCAAAAGATTTTTGAAAAGGAAAAGTATTTGAAATTAAGGTTTCTCTATTAAAAATTTTACAAAAAGTTTTATCATGGCAAAGATTGAAAGAGATTGTTTTAGTAATTTTTCAAGTTTCCAGAAAAATGGATTTTTTCAAAAGAAAAGTGATGGCGAAAAGGTATTTCTATAAATGGTGGTTTTATTCATGGTGCAAAGGGAGAAACAATTGGGTTTTTTTGTTTTGATTTAGTTTTCACTGAACGAAAACCTCTGGAAAGAGAGTGATAATGGAAAGGATCTAGTGTTCCGGATTGACGGGCTAGAATTCCTATTTGAGTTTTCGATAAAGCGGAAAGGACCTAGTGTTCTGGATTGACGGGCTAGAGTTCCTATTCAAGTTCGAGAAAAGTATAGAACCTAGATTTCCGAGACGTCGGACTAGTGTTCGGTTGTGAAGGAGATTGTGTCATGGATTTTATTGATAAAATCCTATGTGAGTATTAAAGTTTAATTTAATATTTGATTAAAAGTAGTCGAGAGCGTAAGCCTTGACGAGGAAAGAACAATGCGAAAAAAGAAAAAGAAAATGAAAACACTTGTTTTACATGCATAGTCTGGCTTTTATGCCATTGTAGCAAGCGTGCCATTGTGTATCGAGCTACAGTTTTACAAAGGGTGAACTGATAAACTGAATAGTTACGAACCAAAGATAGCTTCTTTAGATTTTGGGTCTTCAGGGACATTCGGGTTCGAACTCCACGAAATGCTTGGGGCTTTGCAACCCCCTGTCATGGAAATCGGCTATCCTACTCGAAATGTACTCAATCAGGAACTGTTCTGTATTATTTAGGTGAGATGCGATACCCTAGAACAATTGAGGATTTGGACCCACGAGTGGTCAATCCATCGCGAAATAATTGTATTATAGGCATTATCGCGATCCTATCATGCTCGGCGAAGGGAAGTTAGGATCTCCGGAGAACTATGAGTCAGATAGAAAAGATTGAAGTGACATATCAGTTTTCACAAGACAAATTGCATTCGATTGTCGGGAATGACTCCCTGTGTTATAGTTATATGGTATATTGCATGATATTGTGTGTAAGTCGTGTATGTGGCTTTTATAATGTATCATATATTGGTATCTCACATTTACTTTATTTTTCCCTGTTTTGGTGTTTTGCTTTTATGGTACATTATTATGTTTATATAGATGGATCTGATGCATCACCTGACTTACTCGGGGTTTCTGGGCCTCGCGTTTGAAAAGAGAGAGAGGGTGAAGGCACTTGGGAAATTCACCCAGGAGCCCAGAGCGCCAGATACACCGGGCCACTACTGACAACAAAGGGAAGTGAAGAGGGAACAACAGTGTGCGCATAGTTTGAAGATGGTAGAAGTGCCATTACCCCCGAAGTGGTTTCTTTGCTGGAGACTGGGAACACTCATCACCAACCTCCACCTCTGCAAGTAATACCTGGATCTGGATCTGCCTCCCATGAACCGGAGTTACCTGCACCTATAGTCGTAGCAGGAGGAGAAAACGACAGCGAGATTATGATTGAAGAAGACCCAATAGAGGATGAGGAGTTAGAATATAACCCTATAGATGATGAGATTGTAGGTCCCGTTGTTGAGATGGATGATGGAGTAGGGTTGCCTGATCCTTCTTCAGTTAGAGGTGACCATGGAGGTCTCTCTAACGGATTTCAGTTACTGTATATCAGGCTTATGAGAGCCATGTCTTTTTTTAAAAACACTGGTTCTCCACTTAACCCTCTTATGTTAATATGGTATGTATTATGTATATATTTCCTACAAGTACTAATGACTCTAGTTGATGTACATTCCCTGGGAAGAACATAAATTGTGATGTAATTATTTTGATATGTATGGATGCATAGATATAAGTATGAATGTATGTACAAGTTGCATTATTTAGGTATTCGTTCAAAGTTTTTTTTATGCGCTATGTCTCGAACTAGAACAAGAAAGAGAAATTTTATTTTCCGAAAGAAAACCACCAAAAGATTTTTTTTTCTTTGCTAAATATTTCCGCATTTGAGTTAGTACGTGTAGCGCCAAGGGAGGCATTACAGTGTTTGGATAAGCGTTTGATAAAATTGATTATGAATGGAATTGATTTTACAACATTGATTTTATAACTGTAACACCCTGTTTTTCACTGTTTTAAATAACAGAAATGCATATGAATATGTTTATATGATTATTTGAGTTTTAGAAAATTATTTTTAAAAAACGAAGTTTACCACTCAATTCTACTTGAATGTAGAAAGCTACGATTAAAATTTAGGTTGGAAAGTCAGGCGAAACCTGTCCCGTGAATTTCACGGACAATATATTTATACTGATTAGAAGACCTAATTTTAATTCGTGAACGAAAAACTTGAGGTTTTTAATTTATTTCCTATGATTGTGTATTTTTAGAATTATTTCATTAAACGTGAAATAATATACTTTTTACGGACGTTATACTCAATCGGGCGAACGACGCATTTAATGTGGCTTAAGGGTATGTTATCAATTTTGGATAATTGTATTTTGACCCCTAAACTTTCTATTAATTGCATTTTGGTCCCTAAACTAGTTTTCATGATACACTAAGTGAAGTGGGCCAATTTCTGGCCATCCAAACCCATTAAGGACTGCGGCCCTAGAGCCCAATTTCATGGCCAAGAATTCATTTTCCATGAAGCCATTATGTGCTCATAAGTTTCCTTGTTAAGCATTAAGCTTTAAGTTAGTTTTAAGCTTCAAAATCAATTGGACCTTGGTGGACTTTCCAAGCCCATTTGCGCAAGGCCCATGGCCTCTTGACTTGCTCATAACTTCACGAGGCAACTAGAGCATTCCACACTCTTCTTGAATTTTCTATTATCTTCTCCATTCTTCTTTTCTCTCTTAAGCTTCCATTGTTGATTTGAGAAGGAGCTTGATGATTCTTGCACATTTCTTCATTTCTAAGAGGTAAACCATGATTCTTATCTCCATTAAGCTTCATGTTCTTCATAAAGTTTTTCATTTCAATGCCTTTTTCATTATGTTCATCTTAGTTATTCTTAACTTTGATAAATCATAGAAAATCATAGAAAAATCCTAAAAACGTGAAACCAATTTCTATGTTCCTATTATCATCTCTTCTATCATAATCCAAGAGTGTGTTGAAAACCAAAATTTTCTCCCCTAATTTCTCATCAAGGCCGAACCTAGGAAAAAAATGGGTGGAGGAGTTTTTGTTCAAATGTTAGAAATGATCTTGTATTTCATCCTTCTAGCATGTATTCATGTTGAATCCAAGTTGGTTCATCAAACAAAGATCCCTAGCTTCATGAACGCATTAAGGTCGAATCTAGGTTTTTAGAAGTTTGGAAGTTTTTAATTCAAACTTTGTTGATTAATCCTTAATCTATTGTCTTAAGTACTTAGGATCATTAATCCAATGACTTAGGCAATTTTAGAAATTTTTAGCCGCTAAACCCTATGGAGGTCGTGACCTATCATAGAGAATTAGGAGATTTTAATTGTTTGATTAGTAATAATTTGATTGTGATTAATGAAAGTTTAGTGAATTGGTTGTGTACGTGCGACCGGACTTTCGACAAAGTTCATTTAATTCACAGAGAAATCTTCGAGAGGTAAGATAGGATTACCTAAGGGATTTATTCGATGGCTATGTGCTATCAAGTGTTTGTCTGTAATTATTTATCTATTGGTATTTGTTTAAGTTGTTTCAGTTATGTTATTTTTATCTGTACTGATTTAATTGCATTTAAATTTTTTATCTACAATTTATTATATTGTTGTGATGCATGAACTGCCTGAGATTATCTCTGTGATATTATTGTTGGTTGTTGTTTGAGAAGCCTGACAATGGTCAGTGCCCAATTCAATTAATTGGATAAAAGCTTTAAGAAGCTTTATAAATTATATTCAATGTTTTAACGGTAAAATAATTGAATATAATATTAATGGGAATTTTTATTTGGTAAAAATAAGTAATTTTGGAAAATATCATTATTTTAATGATTTATCGCTGTAAGAGTGAACTATGAGTCACCTAGAGGGCGTAACCGTTAAATTATTTTTGTACTGCTAATTTTTATGTAAGAAATTCCGTAATATTATAAAAAGTTATTTTATGAAATTAATTGTTTAAAATAATTTAATTATGATTTTAGAAAATTATTTAAGTGGAAAAAGATAAGTTTTGGCTTAAATGACTTTAAAAATGATAATTGACGGCAATTTGGAAAATTATCGACGGCAAGTGTTTTGAAATGGCAGTACATATTTTAAGTAAGTTTAAATCTCAAGTGGCTCATCTTTGTGAAAACTAAGTTTAGTGTTTAAAGGTTTTATTGAAGAATTTCCCATTTGAAAAGATTTTCCGAAATCAAGTGTAAGTCAACTGTGTTAAAAGTGATGTTGAACTTAGTGACCGGGACGTTGGGGTACTAAGGTTTGTTGTGTTATGGACTTGGGGTCCTTTGGACTTTGAGGTCCTGTAGACTTGGTGTCTACTGTATACGTGGTGTATACTGTGTTTAAATATTTAAGATGTTTTCTATTACCACGAACCTATGATTGGTGCATCGGTCTAAAGGTGTTGTGATTGAGCACTCGGACTTTGAGGTCCTGTGTTATTAATGAAAGTTTTAAAGATGTTTAAAACTATGTTAGTCGTAAGCCATTTTGAGCTTCGACAAGGAAAGATTGAACACAAAGAAAAGTGTTAAGAGCAAAGTGTTTTGCATGCATTTGGCAGACGTGCCCACGGTTCTACGTGTGATTACCTTGCGGCATCAGGTATTTCATGCTACGATTTTCTTCCTTATGCCACATTTTGGACAATGAAACCCCAATTAATTTTTTATCATTGTGCCCCGGTGTTGGGCAGTGTGCAATGGGTTTCGATTGCGTGCCTTTTTGCCTTGTACGGCAATCGAGCCTGATCAACACACCACGTGTTGGGATATCCCATGCGATTAAGTGCAAATTTAGATGATGTATATGAAGTGTTCATGCATAGTTTTTCACATGATGATGTTTGGAGTGTGAAACCCATTGATCAACTATTCGCTTAGGAATTCTTATGTTGGTATATGTGTATGTGTTTTATGTGGTGTCAAGCATGTAGTTGTCGAGTAAAATCCATATATTGGTTTCTCACTCTTGCATGTTTTATTTGTGGTTTCTCTACTTATGCATATATCTTTATGTCTAAGATTAGATGGACCCGGATATGCCTATGGCACATTCTAGGCTTCGATCGATCATGTTTGATCGCGTGCATTACGGTGGTGCCTGGGAGATAAACCCTGGGGCACTCAGTGCCACCTATTATGGCCCTAGTAGAGAGGTTATTGGCACAGTAGAGGCAGGACCGCAGCGGAGGACGCATGTTATGGAGACTGTTGAGGCATCTCTACCTCCAATATGGCTATACGTACAGTACTTGACTGAGCACGGGTTACTTGAGATGCCACCTCAGCCTATCCAGCCGCTTCAGATTGCAGGACCAGTGTAACGCCCTTTGTTACATTAGTAATCCCAAGATAAAATCAATAAAAAATCCTTTAAAACATTTAATTAACACATATATCTCATAAGGAGAAATTAAATTAAAAAAATAATATATTTAGTTTGAAAATACCTCATATTAAATAATGTAGTAATAAAATATCCATGTAATGAATGTAAATATAAATGAAAACCACAAGCCTCAATATCGGGCGTCTACTAACAAACCCAACGATAAATAAATAAATGTGTCTAGCCACATACGGCTCCTTATTTAAGAAAATACTAACCAAACTAGAAAGAATAACTAATAGAATCCACTAAGTCTTCATGCCTCTTCAGTTTCAATGACGTCGTCCTCGTACTCTGAAAACAATACTTATAATGAGATATAAAATCCCAGTGATCAACAATACAGTTTTATAAAATATTTTCGAAAATAGCATTGTTCTCAGTCGGCGCGGTAACCGGAAAAACTGTCCATGGCACCTGCTAATTTTCCAAAATAATATATATAAAATAAAATACTTTTAATATCAACAATAATCTCATCAACTCAATAACATATAATGTAACAATAACTCATCTCAATACATCACATTCCATATACCAGATAAATTCTAGATTAATCCAAGCAGCCCGAAGACCTCCTAATTAAATTGATCTCTTCCCGGCATGCCATAAATTCACACATCACACGACAATGGCGTCCCATTGCCCACCCCTGCTCATGAGGAGTGTTTCAATGTCACCTTCCTGTTGGGGACATTTCCATTTCGATACCTCTCATGTGCACATGGTGGTATTTCTCCTTTTTCGACACCCCAACCTGTGGCGGTGTTACTTTCGATATTCCTTTTTAGGTAATATTACTCATTTTCGACATCCCAACCACATGGCGATGTTACTTTCGATACCCCATTAAGGCGGTATTTCTCTTCGATACCCCTGTCATAGGTGGTATTGCGACAAACATCATACGATTCATCATAAGGCACAATCTCATGTCTCATACGTACAACAACTCATTTACCAAAAATTAAATATTTGATCTTATCATGCATGTCAAATAAACTCTCATGACATAGCATACACCAATAAGCATGTCATTCAACTAATACAAATACCAATCATGTATTTCATGCCATCAATAACAAGAATAAATACCCAATTTAATAATTCTTTTATGTTAATTCAAAACCCCTAAAAAAATTAGTTTATTAATAACATGCATCATTCAATTAAAATCTCTCAAAATCATAGGTAAATCGCTGCACAAAAGAAACACATGTACCATGGAAAGGGTTATTAAAAGATACCGTTGCTCACCTCTCGAAGGCCTCCAAAGTGCTCTAAAATTTTTTGTATGATAAAACTAATGTTCCTGTAAGAAAAATCTTCTTCCCTTCAGTGTCACGATTGCACTACCAAAGAAAAGAAACGCGTCTCAGTAGTATCTCCCTTCCTAAACTCACTGTGCGGCTTCTCCTACTTGCTATGCGGCGCAGTGTCAAAAAAATTCTTATGTTTACGTTGCCTCACCTTTGACCCTAGGTCCCTGACGCCTTTCCCCTTTATTTTTTTTCATTTTATATATATATATATATATATATATATATATATATATATATATATATATATATATATATATATATTCTAAAACATTTATGAATTGCCTTGTGGCAAAAAAATCCCAAAAGTGAACCAAAGGCTACTTGCCTGTGCCGTTCACTTTTATATATATATATATATATATATATATATATATATATATATATATATATATATATATATATAGATATGTATATTACATTCTTTTAAAATAATTAAGTAATTTCAATAAATCCTTATACTATTAAATTTTTGTTTACACTAAACCCCTTAATTATATTTTATTTGTACTATACATTTTAATAACCAATATATATATATATATATATATATATATATATATATTTATCAACTTAATTATAATAAATTTCTAGGATGTTACAACCAGCAGTACCTCCTGTTGAGGTAGTTTTAGATGAGGTCGAGGAGGACCCAGATGAGTACTTTGAAGATGATCTTGAGTTCCACCCTCCTGCCGTTGATGATGATGATTCTTCCGACGAGGGAGCGGGAGCAGAGGTATCTTCATCAGATACATCTGCTATAGGTGGGGTTGATCATCATGATCTCCCCAATGGTTTAAGAGATGAAATCATGAATCATAACTCAAAAGTTGAAGCAAAACCCATTTACACATAAACACATAGGTTTCGACCTTGCTTGGAAAAATAGAGAATATATTTCTTTTGGGTTCATGCCTCTAGATGATGAATATAGACATCAATATGAGTTCATAGAAATTGGTTTCAAGTCAAATGGATTTTTCTACAATTTTCTATGAATTTTTGAAGATTGTATCATGAACTTTGAATATGGTGAAGAACATGATGATTCATGGCTAGATCTTACAAAATGAATGAAGAAGAGTTCATGATTGATCATGGAGAGAAAGATTCTACCTCTTGTTGGTGAACAAGTGATGAGGATCATTAATTTCTTCACAAAAATACCAAGTGTTCTTGAGAGAAAATGAGAGAAAAGTGAGGAAGATGAAGATTTTGAGTAGTTTCGGTAATTTGGGCATATCTCCTAAACTACTTATCCGTTTTTGATGATCTTTGGCTTGATGGAAATAAGAGAGAAATAGAAACAACTTTCATGCAGAAAGTTTTCTGAGATTCATAACAGAAAAAGGGTCAAAGTTTCTGTGCAATTTCGGCGAGTATCAACACCTATAGGTGTTCTTGTGGTGCTAAAGAGGGGGAGCCGTGTGGGGGGAAGGTGTTTTGGTCCAAAAAAACAATGGTAAAGCTTTGTAAAAATTATGTGAAGCTAAGGGCAAAATTGTCTTTTCGATGCCAAAATATCTAATTGCCATAAATGCGTCATTATGACCATTATGACTCGGATATGATCATCATAAATGCTCGTCACATCAGTCACATCAGTCATCTCAGCTTCGTTGCTGGCTCCCTGATTCACCTGACCCAGGTTTTCCTATAGATATCTCGACGTTTTCGCCCGCAGTAAATATTATATTATATTTTTACGCTAAATTTTTCAAAACTTCCAGTATCGTAGCAAATACAATAAAAACATTATTCATCTTGTTCACCAATTAAAAAATTAGGTTTTCTGAGCAGTAAACTTTTACTGTTAGTGAAAACACATAAAACGGCAGACCGGTTTCCGTCTGAATTTCCAACCAAAAACTTTCACCTAACCTTATAAAAATAAGTATAACATGAAAATGACCTTGGTTTCCAAAATCATTTTCCAAGTCTCGGATAAAACTATATATTTATATATGTATCACCGATATTAGAAAGTAGCGAAAAGTCAGGATGTTGCAGATATAAGAATTTAGGATTCGCATTGTTGGGGGCAAACGGGTGTCCTTGCAGGCTTGTTGGATTTTCGACGTGGCGTTGGAGGCCAGGGAGGAAGGAGGTTTGGGGAATGGTGGTTGTGATAAACGGCGAAGGAGAGGGTAAGGTAGAAGACAAAGAGGCAAATCCGTTTTGTTTTTATTAATATTTATCAAATTTATATTATTTAATTAATAATAATTTTTTTAATAAATTTTTTTAATTATATGTAAGACATGTGTCATGCATAATTGGTCGCCACTTGACAAGAGTGTGCCACATAAGCAGCTTCCGTTAAAATTTGGACGGAAGTTAGACAGAGGGATGATTTTTGCAACGTCTCAAATTTATAAGGACCAATTTCGCCAAAAGAAAAAAAAAGTTCACGGACTATATTCACCAAAGTGTAAAAGTAGAGGAACCAAAAGTTCATTTTAGCCTAACTAGTAACTAGTTCAATACAAAGTATAGACCAGTGGTTGAATCGATATAGTTGGGCCGGTATGAAGTCTCCATGGGCCATATCTAGCCAAATGAGTGGCTCGATTAACAAAAACAGAGGATCAGATTTCAGCAAACGACAGAGTGTTCATCAAAAAACAAAGAAAACGACACCTAAGAGAGAGTTAGAGTGAGTTGGAGTTTGAAACCGTGAAGCTCAGTTTGTAGCTAGCAACCATGAAATCATTTCCTTCACCGTGGCTATTGTTATTGGCGTCGTTTCTTTCAATCGCTGTCGCTTACAGACCCGGAGACATCGTCCCTATGAGCCGAATGGGTCAATACCACTCTGTTCGTTCCTTCTCTCAAACACACACAATTTTCTACGATCTTGTTTCCTTCTGATACGGTGCCGTTTCATCTTTCGTTTCTTTTTTTTTTTTTGGTTTTGCAGTCGAGAACTGTGTGGCACGATCTCATTGGCCGTCATTGCCCCATCTTCGCAGTGAATCGTGAGGTCTTCATCATCTGAATTGAATTGATGGATTAGGGTTTTATGAATTTATTTAAACTATTTTATTATTATTATTACTATTGGTGTTGTGGTTCATTGGTTCTTTTTTGGGAATTGGATTTATAGGTGTTGTTGGCTATACCTATGCCCACGGGTTACACAGGGGCTGATGCTTACAAAATGTAAGTTTTTTTTTTGCTTACATTTAGTGTGAATATCTAAATATCCTGTAAAAAATATTCACTTTCTAATTTAGTCCTTGAAAATTCTAGACGCCGGTCAAATTAGTCCCTTTTAGGATACATTTTAGGGACAATAAGACTATTTTGACCGAAATTTGATGTTTTTGTATATGAATTGAGATTTTTCATTTTTAGCTTTTAGGTGACTAAATTGGGGGTGCATTTTTCTTTTTCAGGAATTTCGGTATCCACTCTTTCTTTTAAGTAAGATATAGGTAGAGGAAGATTTTTTCCTTTTTTTTTTGCAAAAAACTAGTTTTAGGAGAAGTTTGAAGAAAATTGTATTTGATTCAAATGCTCATCGGTGATTCGACTCAAGTACTCAACTAATTGTTGCTGGTGGTAAGAAATTATGTTGGATGCTAATTATGGTGCCCAATCCCATGGGCGTACAGTAGGGGTGTGAGTAATTCTGATAAAATGCAGAAAATTGAAGTTATTCTCGGTAGGATAGATGGTTCTTCGGCCAGACAATTAGAAAAAGTATGGAGAAGCGAAACCATGTGATTGAATCAAAAGCTGTGGAACTTTAGCCACATAAAATTGGTAGTATGCTAGTAAGGGATGGTATGAACGTTAAAGCTGTGAAACATTTGCTCATCACAAGAAACTAAGGAATAATGGATCATACTCTAACAATGATGAATGAAGCTTTCTGAAATTGCACCAGTTATGCCATATAGGGGAGCACATTGTTGTTATCATGTTATATGTGGTCTCCCCCCTCAAAGACTGCAGAAGAAAATGTTTTTATGATTTTTTGTTGTTTATTTATCTGCAGATCATTTCAAGTTGGAAGAGAAAAGTTTTTAATCCCATGGCTTCTAGTGGTAAATTGAAAAAGTACTGAGGTTCCAATGATCGATGTAGTCCTGGTAATGCTATGTTTAAGATAGGTCATGTACATCAACTTATTGATTTTATCCAATAATTGTACCAGATGATATGGGTTCGTGGATGCAAAACAAATAAACAATGGTTTTTTTGTCACTAGCAAATGAATTAATTGCAAATTTTTATGTGATGCAGAGGTATTCGGGAAGTGATTTGCATGGTGTCACTGCCAAAGTTGTGGATATGCCTCATCATTGTATGCAGCTCCTGTCTAATTATGCGTTATTTAATATAATGTCGATATCATTAAGTTCGTTACATAGATCCTGCTCTGTGAATTGTGACTTGCTTCAGTTTATTACAATTTCCGAATTTTGAAAATGGATGTGTCATTCTTAGCTTTTGGATGTGACCTTCTGTCAAGTGTTGCTAAATGTGTTGGAAATTTCAAGGATTGTGCATTTAAACAGTCTATGGTTTAAAAGCTTTCGTATTTGGTGTTTCTAAGGTTTATTTGAAATTTGTCAACATTTAACCATTTTAATATTCATTTTCCCTCCTTTTATGTTTTATTGAAGCTTTTTTTCTCTAAATTTTATTTTATGAATAAGATTCAATTATTTCATTTCTCTTATTGTAGAATTAACATTTTGCTCATAGACTTTTACCCGGCATTTACAATTTCAAATGCCATTTGACATATTTATGTACTAGTAACTGTACTATAGATTCTTTATTATTCTACAGGACAACATTTAAACATTATTAAAGAAGACAATTTTTTTACCATTGCCTGAAGTCATTCCGTTTTGTATTATAATTATTGATTATACTTGGGTTGATTGATTTTGAGAATCATGTATTTAATGTTCATAAATCTACTTACAATACATATACTTTAGTGAAACTGATTTTACGGAACCTGTGTATTCTGTAGATGTTGCCTTCCATAATAAATTAAAAATGAGTTGTTACCATACACTTTGATAAATGCCAATATCCCATTAGTCAGGTATCGTTAAGAGAAACAATGGCCAATATGATTACTTAAGTTATGCTTTTCTAGCTTACTTTTAGGGCTTTGATTGTGCTTACAACTTTTGTTTTGAATTGACAAATTTTGAAATTCATCCTCAGCATTGGCCAAAACATATACTTGTTAGATATACGTGGTTGGTGTTATTTGATTTGTTACTAAATATATTCATATCCATATTTTAAATCACGATTCAAATAGTGAATCGAGAGGCAATTTTTTATTGTGAATCGTAAATTGCATCAAATTGTAAGATTCAAAGACATAATGAAAAACGGCTTGAAATATATCATATTGATGATGTATAGTTGAATACCATGAACATAATGCTTAATGTATTATGTTTGAACCTGGAATTGACAAAACAACTTATCCATAAGTCTCAGAAAACAAAATCATAAGTCGTAACTGAATATTACCAGCAACTCAGATATAAGCTAATGAATAAAAAAGCTCAAAACTCATTTGTAATTGAGTTCAAACTAATTATCCTCCTATTCATCAAGACTAATTTCATCAATGATCGATAACAGTATATCACTGTTATTTTTTTCGTCATCTAGAATAACTAATCACGGATACTCTTCCTCTTGAGTATAACTACCATTATCTCTAATGTCTTGTGCAACATTATCTTGTATGCGATTGCCATTTCCTTTATCATTCGTGTTAGCAATGTTATCTTGAATCTGGGTGCCTTTTCCTTTATCATTTTTGTTGCATTAATATTTTGTGGGCCTAAAAATATACATATGTGTGTGTGTGTGTGTGTGTGTGTGTATATATATATATATATTATTATTATAGAAGATAAATGAGTAAAAAGATAATTAAGCATTGGAATGAATAGTAAAATGTTTTGGATCAATTGTTGACGGATTATAAACTTTCTAATTGCTTATTAGCATGTTTGAAAGATATGTTTTAGTCATTTAGCTTCTTAAATATTATAGATTTGAACAAAAAAACAATTGCGGAATGTGCATTCTGAAATATTTCAGGAAGGTGCATTCAGAGATAGATGTAACTTCAGGTTTTGTTGTTCTGTTTGGTTCAGGTAAATAAATATCTTTCTGGCTATTATGTTTTTGTAAGTTGTATTGTATAGATATCTTAAATAAAGACAATTTCTTGTCAGCTTATGTTACGTATCAGTATTTTGTTATTGCAATATTAATGTGTCCGGCAAGTTCAGGCAACTTGAAAATACATGCCCTTTGATCTAACTCAACCCATACATGGCGGGTTGGTTTGGGTTCGTGAGTTGGATTGAATTTAAAAATACTCAAACCTGTAGAGAATGGATTGGGTTGTGGGTTAGAACTTTGCTAACCCTAGAACATTTCTAACCCACACAGCCTAACCCTACCAGGTATAATAGGCACAACGTGGCATATAATACCATACATAACAACGTATCACAGAATACCTTATCATTAAGGCACCATACATAACAACGTAGCACGAATACCCTATCATTAAGGCATCATACATTGAACATGGGCACGTCTGCCAATGAATGCATATAAAACATTTTGTTCTCGTCATTTTTCTTTGTGATCATTCTTCTTTTGTCGAAGCTCAAGATGGCTTATGACTACTCGTAATTTTCAACGTGTTAGATTTCTCAATGTTAACACAGGACACGAAGTCCGAGTGCTCAGCCACAACACCTTAGACCTTGCAATCAGTCTTAGGTTTGTGGTGATAGAAAACAACATTCAACTTTAACAAGGTAACCCACAACATGGATAGACAACGTAGATAGGACACAAAGTCCATAACAACGTAACACGGATCAAAGATCTTCGTGCTTATATTAAATAACACTAGTATCGCGACGTCTCTGATACTAGGTTCGTGTTTCAACATTAACACTATTTTCGTTCTGTGAAAAACCAATCCAAAACAAAGTCTCCGCAACTTATCCAAGTTGTCGGAAATAACATCGTTTAGTAAAACTCATTTACAGAAAATCCTTTGTAAAATCATCAATTACTTGAAATCTTTTTCTGAAAATTTTATGTTTCAAAAAGAGAGTCACTTGAGGCTCGGTCTTGGTTTAAAACACGTACTGCCATATTATAATTTCTTTCCGTCGATACTACTGAGTTCTATCATGATAAGCTGGGTTTACCCCAGTTCAGGTTTAGATAGCTCTCCATGGGTCTTGGCATAGTCCCCCCATGTTTTCATTTTGTATCTCTATCTCTATTTTAATAATATCTTGTAGGTGTGCTGCAGATGATTGGTAGGGTCTGGGGTGCCAACCTAGTTGGGATGCCTTTCCCTATTGTGATGCCTTTGCATGCCTAGCCTTTTATTAAAAAAAAAACTACTGTCGTCTAGCATTTTTAAAGTCATTTAAGCCAATTCTTAAACTTTTCCACTTAAATATTTTTCTAAAATCATAATTAAGTTATTTTCGAAGATTAATTTCATAAAATAACCTTTTATAATATTATAGAATTTCTTACGTAAAAATTAGCAGTACAAAAATAATTTTACGGTTACGTTCTCACTGTGACTCATAAATTGCTTTTACACTAATAAAAAAAATAATATTTTCAAATAATCCTTAATTTCTCAAATAATTATTTAAATCATAATATCTTCCAATATTTCTCAATTAACTATGAAATATTCCTTGTAAAGTCTTCTTAAAGCTTTTATCTGATTAATTGATTGGGCATTGACCACTATCAGACTTCTCAAACAATAATCAATAACAACATCATAGCAATATTCCCAGGTAGATCATGCATCACAACATCATAATATATAACTGCAGATAAACAATTAAATGCAGATAAACCATCACAGATAAAAATAACACAACTTCAACCAATTCAAAACAGACTAAACTAAACACCACAACCACAGATAAATATACAGACCAACAACAGATAGCACGTAGCCATCGGATAAATCCCCCAGGCAATACCCTCTTACCTCTCGAAGAATTAAGCTTCCGATTAAAACTTTGACACGAAATCCGGAAATCGGCGACACACGTATATGGCACAAGTCTTTATCCTTCAATAAACCACAACTCAACCAATCAAAACGAGCAAATAACAACACCTATACACCACTTATAGGTCACAGCCTTGTGTAGGTTTTGTGGCTAAAAATTTCTAAAATTGTTTAAGTCTTTGGATTAATGATCCTTTATACTTCAAACAATAGATTAGTTGTTAATCAACAAAGAATGAATTTAAAATCTTCCAAGTTCCTCAAAGTATAATTTCGGCCAAAGCATGAAAATAGAGTAAGAAATTTTGGTTTGATACATGAACTTGGATTCAACATCAATACATATTAGAAAGATGAGATATATGATCACTTTCTAAAAATTGAACAAAAGTTCCTCCACCCACTTTTTATAGGGTTCGGCCTTGACAAATTAAATGGGGAGGAAAACTTTGTTTGCAAAAAACTCTTGGATTATGATAGTAGAGTTGATAATAGGAACATAGAAAATGGTTTCATATTTTAGGATTTTTCTATGATTTTCTATGAATTATCAAAGTCAAGAGCATATATGAAGGACATGTTGATTTAAGCTTGGAAATGGAAAACTTAATGAAGAACATGAAGCTAAATGAAGATGAAAATAATGGTTTACCTCTTGGAATTGAAGAAATGTGCAAGAATCAAACACTTGCTTCACAAACTCTAAGTTATGGAGTTAGAGAGAATAAGAACAATGGAAAAGATTGGAGAAGAATGGAGAATGAACAAGACTTGGAGAGAAAGTTGGATCATTCAAGTTGATGAAGTAAATCATCATGGGCTTGGGCTTGGGCTTGGGCCATGCAAAAATAGGCTTGAGAAAGGCCAAGTCCATCACTTGAATTTTAAGCATATAATGCTTAAGTCTTAATGAATGGTATAGGAAAGTTTAAGAGCACAACTTGCTTCATGGAAAATGAACTCTTGACCATGGTTTTGGGCCTCAAAAACCGCAGCCCAACAAGGTTTAGAAGAGCCAAAATTGATCCACTTCACTTAGTGTATCATGGAAATTAGTTTAGGAACTAAAATGAAATTTAACAAAACTTAAGGACCTAAGTGCAATTTCCTTGTAGATTGTCATCATGATGCCATGTGCACCATTAATGCATTCACATGGTGACTCATCATGTGTGACTTGTTGGCATTATCCGCTAGAGGCTCCCGGAAATCTCGTATTCAGCTTTGTCGCTTACCCGATTAAAATGTCGCCCGGATAAAATATAATATTTCATTTTTTAGTGAAATATTTCAAAATAACCAAAAACGTTGGAAATTAAATAAAAACCTTGTTTTTCGTTCACAAGTCATAATTAGGTCTTTTGATCAATATAATTATACTGTCAGTGAAATTCACATACCGGGTTTCGTCTGACTTTTCAACCTAAATTTTAATCGTAACTATCTACCGTCAAGTAGAGTGTAAATAAGGTTTCGATTTAATTAAAATAATTTTCTAAGCCTCAGATAAATATATATAAACGTATTTATATAAATTTCAGATATTAGAAGGCAGTGAAATATCGGGATGTTACAAAGTGCTTGCCTGAGTGTGTGACTTTATTTCACCTTTGACTTTGTTTGATTGCATGTGTTCGGGGTAAACTCCCTCACCGAGTCAGTGAACTCACCCCATATTTAACATTTTAGCTTCATGTATCTTGGAAGCCGCCAGCAGCCTTGGATGCCATATGGATAGCTTGAAGGGTTGTTGCCACACCCCTCCTAGGGTCATCACATAGTTACCCAAATACGGAAAATTAAATTATTAATTGCTGGTTACTTTCGGAAAATAAACGTTAAATTAAACGTCTTATCACGAAAATAGTGCTGATTTTTTTTTAAACATCAAACCATCGTAAACGTAAACAAACGTGTATATATATATATATATATATATAGATCGTAAGTTAATTACATACTAAATAACTAATAGGAGATCACAAAAAAAGCCCTCATAAGTATAGGACATTCTCCATCAAACTAAGTACAGAAAATCAAGACATATACATATAAAGTAACGAGCAGTCTAGAACCATACAAAAACTCATGGCTCTCAGTAGCCAGATCAAAAACTGACAAGAATCGCTACCCCTAAAACTATACCTATAGATGGTCAAGCTAATGAAAACCATTGGGGAGATCTTGATGATCAACCCCACCTACAGCAGATGTATCTGATTAAGATATCTCTGCTCCCGCTCCCTCGTCGGAAGAATCATCATCAACAACAGGAGGATGGAACTCAATATCATCCTCAAAGTACTCATCTTGGTCCTCCTCGACCTCATCCAAAACTACCTCAACAGGAGGTACTACTGGTCCTGCAATCTGAAGCGCCTGGATAGGCTGAGGTGGCATCTCAAGTAACCCGTGCTCAGCCAAGTACTGTACGTATAGCCATACTGGAGGTAGAGATACCTCAACAGTCTCCACAACATGCGTCCTCCGCTGCGATCCTGCCTCTACTGTGCCAACAACCTCTCTACTAGGGCCATATTACGTGGCGCTGAGTGCCCCAGGGTTTATCTCCCAGGCACCACCGTAATGCGCGCGATCAAACATGATCGATCGAAGCCTAGAATGTGCCAGAGGCATATCCGGGTCCATCTAATCTCAGACGTAAAGATATATGCACAAGTAGATAAACCACAAATAAAACATGCAAGAGTGAGAAACCAATATATGGATTTTACTCGACAACTACATGCTCGACACCACATAAAACACATACACATATACCAACATAAGCTTTCATAAGCGAATAGTTGATCAATGGGTTTCACACCCCAAACATCATCATGTGAAAAACTATGCATGAACACTTCATATACATCATCTAAATTCGCACTTAATCTCATGAGATATCCCAACACGTGGTGAGTTGATCAGGCTCGATTGCCATACAAGACAAAAAGGCACGCAGTCAAAACCCATTGCACGATGTCCAACACCGGGGCATAGTGACAAAATATTAATTGGGGTTTCATTGTCTAAACTGTGGCATAATGAAAAAAATTGTAGCATGAAATACCTGATGCCACAAGGTAATCACCCAGAGTACTATGGCCACGTCTGCCAAATGCATGCAAAACACTTTGCTCTTAACACTTTTCTTTGTGTTCAATCTTTCCTTGCCGAAGCTCAAAATGGATTACGACTAACATAGTTTTAAACATATTTAAAACTTTCATTAATAACACAGGACCTCAAAGTCCGAGTGCTCAATCACGACACCTCTAGACCGATGCACCAATCATAGGTTCGTGGTAATATAAAACATCTTAAATGTTTAAACACAGTATACACCACGTATACAGTAGACACCAAGTCTACATGACCTCAGAGTCCAAAGGACCCCAAGTCCATAACACAACGAACCTTAGTACCCCGACGTCTCGGTTACTAAGTTCAACACCACTTTTAACACAGTTGAGTTACACTTGATTTCGGAAAATCTTTTCAAATGGGAAATTCTTCAATAAAACCTTTAAACACTAAACTTAGTTTTCACAAAAATGAGTCACTTGAGGATTAGACTTACTTAAAATACGTACTGCCATTTCAAAACACTTGCCGTCGATAATTTTCCAAATTGCCGTCAATTATCATTTTTAAAGTCATTTAAGCCAAAACTTAGCTTTTTCCACTTAAATAATTTTCTAAAATCATAATTAAATTATTTTCAACAATTAATTTCATAAAATAACTTTTTATAATATTACAGAATTTCTTACATAAAAATTAGTAGTACAAAAATAATTTAATGGTCACGCCCTCTCTGTAACTCATAGTTCACTCTTACAACGATAAATCATTAAAATAATGATATTTTCCAAAATTCCTTATTTTTACCAAATAAAAATTCCCATTAATATTATATTCCAATATTTTACCATTAAAACATTGAATATAATTTATAAAGCTTCTTAAAGCTTTTATCCAATTAATTGAATTGGGCACTGACCACTGTCAGACTTCTCGAACAACAACCAACAATAATATCACAGAGATATTCCCAGGCAGTTCATGCATCACAATAGTATAATATAATTGCAGATAAACAATTTAAATTCAATTAAATCAGTACAGATAAAATAACATAACTGAAACAACTTAAACAAATACCAACAGATAAATAATTATAGACAAACACTTGATAGCACATAGCCATCGAATAAATCCCTCAGGTAATCCCCTCTTACCTCTCGAAGATTTCTTTGTGAATTAAATGAACTTTGTCGGAAGTCCGGTCGCACGTACACAATCAATTCACTAAACCTTCATTAATCACAATCAAATAATTACTAATCAAACAATTAAAATCTCCTAATTCTCTATGATAGGTCACGGCCTCCATAGGTTTTAGCAGCTAAAAATTTCTAAAATTGCCTAAGTCATTGGATTAATGATCCTAAGTACTTAAGACAATAGATTAAGGATTAATCAACAAAGTTTGAATTAAAAACTTCCAAACTTCTAAAAACCTAGATTCGACCTTAATGCGTTAATGAAGCTAGCTAGGGATCTTTGTTTGATGAACCAACTTGGATTCAACATGAATACATGCTAGAAGGATGAAATATAAGATCATTTCTAACATTTGAACAAAAACTCCTCCACCCATTTTTTTCCTAGGTTCGGCCTTGATGAGAAATTAGGGGAGAAAATTTTGGTTTTCAACATACTCTTGGATTATGATAGAAGAGATGATAATAGGAACATAGAAATTGGTTTCACGTTTTTAGGATTTTTCTATGATTTTCTATGATTTATCAAAGTTAAGAATAACTAAGATGAGCATAATGAAAAAGGCATTGAAATGAAAAACTTTATGAAGAACATGAAGCTTAATGGTGATAAGAATCATGGTTTACCTCTTAGAAATGAAGAAATGTGCAAGAATCATCAAGCTCCTTCTCAAATCAACAATGGAAGCTTAAGAGAGAAAAGAAGAATGGAGAAGATAATGGCAAATTCAAGGAGTGTGGAATGCTCTAGTTGCCTCGTGAATTTATGAGAAAGCCAAGAGGCCATGGGCCTTACGCAAATGGGCTTGGGAAGTCCACTAAGATCCAATTGATTTTGAAGCTTAAAACTAACTTAAAGCTTAATGCTTAACAAGGAAACTTATGAGCACATAATGGCTTCATGGAAAATGAATTCTTGGCCATGAAATTGGGCTCTAGGGCCACAACCCTTAATGGGTTTGGATGGCAAGAAATTGGCCCACTTCACTTAGTGTATCATGAAAACTAGTTTAGCGACCAAAATGCAATTAATAGAAAGTTTAGGGGTCAAAATGAAATTATCCAAAATTGATAACATACCCTTAAGCCACATTAAATGCGTCGTTCACCCGATTGAGTATAACGTCCGTAAAACGTATATTATTTTACGTTTAATGAAATAATTCTAAAAATACACAATCGTAGGAAATAAATTAAAAACCTTGAGTTTTTCATTCATGAATTAAAATTAGGTCTTTTGATCAATATAAATATACTGTCAGTGAAATTCACGGGTCGGGTTTCGTCTGACTTTCCAACCTAAATTTTAATCGTAGCTTTCTACATTCAAGTAGAATTGAGTGGTAAACTCCGTTTATTTAAAATAATTTTCTAAAACTCAAATAATCATATAAACATATTTATATGCATTTCTGTTATTTGAAACAGTGAAAAACAGGGTGTTACAGTTATAAAATCAATGTTATAAAATCAATTCCATTCATAATCAATTTTATCAAACGCTTATCCAAACACTGTAACGCCTCCCTTGGTGCTACATGTACTAACTCAAATGCGGAAATATTTAGCAAAGAAAGACAAAATCTTTTGCTGGTTTTCTTTCGGAAAATAAAATTTCTCTTTCTTGTTCTAGTTCGAGACACAGCGCATAAAAAAAACTTTGAACGAATACCTAAAGAATACAACTTGTACATACATTCATACTTATATCCATGCATCCGTACATATCAAAATAATTACATCACAGTTTTTGTTCTTCCCAGGGAATGTACATCAACTAGAGTCATTAGTACTTGTAGGAAATATATACATAATATATACCATATTAACATAAGAGGGTTAAGTGGAGAACCATCATTTTTCAAAAAAGACATGGCTCTCATAAGCCTGATATACAGTAAGTAGAGGTTGACACTACCCCTAAAATACAAAAACGCCTATGCTGGTCAAACTAGTGAAATCCGTTAGAGAGACCTCCATGGTCACCTCTAACTAAAGAAGGATTAGGCAACCCTACTCCATCATCCATCTCAACAACGGGACCTACAATCTCATCATCTATAGGGTTATTTTCTAACTCCTCATCCTCTACTGGGTCTTCTTCAATCATAATCTCGCTGTCGTTTTCTCCTCCTACTACGACTATAGGTGCAGGTAACTCCAGTACAGGGGAGGCAGATCCAGATCTAGGTATTAAAGAGGTGGAGGTTGGTGATGAGTGTTCCCAGTCTCCATCAAAGTCCTCAAAAGAAACCACATCGGGGGTAATGGCACTTCTACCATCTTCAAACTATGCGAATACTGTGTTGCTCCCTCTTCACTTCCCTTTGTTGTCAGCAGCGGCCCAGTGTATCTGGCGCTCCGGGCTCCCGGGTGAATTTCCCAAGTGCCTTCATCCTCTCTCTTTTCAAACGTGAGACCCAGAAACCCCGAGTAAGTCAGGTGATGCATCGGATCCATCTATATAGCCATTATAATGCACCATAAAAGCAAAACACCAAAACAAGGAAAAATAAAGTAAAGGTGAGATACCAATATATGAGACATCATAAAAGCCACATACACGACTTACACACAATATCATGCAATATACCTTATAACTATAACACAGGGATTCATTCCCGACAATAGAATGCAATTTTTCTTGTGAAAACTGATATGTCACTTCAATCTTTTCTATCTGACTCATAGTTCTCTGGAGATCATAACTTCCCTTCGCCGAGCATGATAGGATCACGATAATGCCTATAACACAATTGTTTCGCGTTGGATTGGCCACTCGTGGGACCAAATCCTCAATTGTTCTAGGGTATCACATCTCACCTAAATAATACAGAATAGTTCCCGATTGAGTACATTGCGAGCAGGGTAGCCGCTTTCCACGACAGGGGGTTGCAAAGCTCCAAGAATTTCGTGGAGTTCGAACCCGAATGTCCCTGAAGACCCAAAAACTAAAGAAGCTGTCTTTGGTCCGGAACTATTCAATTTGTCAGTTCACCCTTTGTAAAACTGTAGCTCGATACACAATGGCACGTCTGCTACAATGGCATAAAAGCCAGACTATGCATGAAAAACAAGTGTTTTCGTTTTCTTTTTCTTTTTCGCATTGTTCTTTCCTCGTCAAGGCTTACGCTCTCGACTACTTTTAATCAAATATTAAATTAAACTTTAATACTCACATAGGATTTTATCAATAAAATCCATGATTCACAATCTCCTTCACAACCGAACACTAGTTCGACGTCTCGGAAATCTAGGTTCTATTTTTTTCTCGAACTTGAATAGGAACCCTAGCCCGTGAATCCGGAACACTAGGTCCTTTCCACTTTCTCAAAAACTCAAATAGGAATTCTAGCCCGTCAATCCGGAACACTAGATCGTTTCCATTATCACTCTCTTTCCAGAGGTTTTCGTCCAGTGAAAACTAAATCAAAACAAAAAAAACCAATTGTTTCTCCCTTTGCACCATGAATAAAACCACCATTTCTAGAAATACCTTTTCACCATCACTTTTATTTTGGAAAAATCCATTTTTCTGAAAACTTGAAAAATTACTAAAACAATCTCTTTCAATCTTTGCCATGATAAAACTTTTGTAAAATTTTTAATAGAGAAACCTTAATTTCAAATACTTTTCCTTTTCAAAAATCTTTTGAATAAAGTCCCATGACTTTCGGTCGTTTTCCATTTTCTTTCTACTTCCTAATTTTTCTATCTTGGCACTTTCAACATTCAAGATTATTTTCTCATCTTCCAATAAGTAAAACAAAAACATTTCAAACTTTGAGTCAAGGTAATTTTAAATATCTTAGTCTTTTTAGCAAGCAATGACAAGTGTCATGCCATCAGCCAATCACAATTAACAATATAAGATATATTATTCAACAATTATACACTAGGGTTATTCACATCCTACATTATCAACCTATAATATCCAATCATCATAACCAAGCAGTATAATTAAACTTATGCTAGGGTACATGACTAGAATGAGCTCCTCAGGTAAACTCCCTTTACCTCAACTATGAAATTTTTTGCCTGTGAAGGGTTGTCCTTGATACAGCTTCCTCCCACGATTCCAGAAAGTACACTTATGCTATGTTTCCTTCACAAATCATCACAATACAAGTCAAAATTTGAAAATTTTATTCTATCCTACTGGGAATAGAATTCGGCTTTTATGAGGAAAAAGGGTTAGGAATTTTTGTTGAACCTAAGCTCTTAGGGCTTGATCATATAGGTCCTAGGGAGCTTAAAACAAGTGTTAAAATTGGAAAATATGAAGCAAAATCATCACTCCTCCCTCAAGGTCAGTTTCGACCCAATCATAGAAGTGAGGGTTTTGGTTTTTCATTTTAGATTCAACCACAACAACCACAACAAGGACAACAAGAATCATAAGATGGGTGTATATCTCACAAGTTTGATCATTATAACAAG
The DNA here is from genome assembly GCA_030762895.1 of Sophora flavescens. Lineage (NCBI taxonomy): Eukaryota > Viridiplantae > Streptophyta > Magnoliopsida > Fabales > Fabaceae > Sophora > Sophora flavescens. The sequence continues at coordinate 182,859,157 of CM061064.1, forward strand.
ATGATGATACAAGTTCATGAAGGAAAGAAAATGGGTTTTCAAACTTAATCATGATAATAGGAATAAAATGATGAACACAAAGTGAAGAGGAAGAATGGATTACCTTAAGAAATGATGGAAGATGATAATTGATAGGGCCCAAGGAAACATAGGAGGCCCAAATAGGCCTTTGTTGGATCAAGGAGTGAGTAGATCGAAGGAATGGAAGGTTTATGTTAGGAGGAACAAAAAAGGAATTGGAAAAGGGGGTGCTAGCAAGTAGTGTGCTGGCAGAGAGAGAAAATGTATGTGAGTGGGGGAAGCAACAGAAAAGTGGTGCGTCCATATAGTAGGGAGGGTAGCTAGGAGTGAGGTATCTTTGAGAATTAAGAAGTTTGTTATGGATAGAGGGCAATAGCTCTCTATAGGAGCTTGCTCTGTGGCAGAAAATGTTTATTCCTCTGTAAATCTTTCTTTTCAGTAAATAATACATACAGACCTCAATTTTCTCCCTATTTTGCTGTTGTTTCATTGTTGTGTGTTACTGGTTCCTATCAAACTGGTCCGACCTGCCGGATATCGAGACGGGATCAGCGGTAGAAGGTGAATGCCCTCTAAGAAAAAGGCGATGGAGGCAAAAGTTGCAGCACTGGAGGCGGAGTTGGCTAATGTGAAGCGTACCATGACTGGGGTGGAGGGTAAGGTGGACGAGAACCACAATACTCTCGTAGCGTTGCTTAAGAAGATCTTAGAAAGAACCCCTCAATTAGATGGAGAAGACAGGGAAGAGGAAGAGGAGGCCAACAGGGAGAAACCGCAACAAACAGAAATAGAAAAGGAAGGCGGCGACAAGAGTACCTCGTCAAAAAAAGGGTCCTCGGTGTCGGGATTGAAGAAGTTGCAGGGAGAGGCGTTGGAGGAATTCCGCCAGTTTGTGAAAAAGGTGGAATTACCCATGTGTGATGGAGATGACCCTGCTGGGTGGATAACACGAGCAGAAATATATTTTCAGGTTCAAGAAACGAGCCCGGAGGTGAGGGTGAATCTTGCTCAGTTATGTATAGAAGGGCCAACTATCCATTTTTTTAACTCTTTGCTTGACGATGAAATGGAGTTGACATGGGAGAGGTTGAAGGTAGAGTTGTCGGAGCGTTATGGTGGAATGGGAGACGGCGGAGTATTTGATTAATTAACAAATCTCCGGCAATGAGGAAGCGTGGACGAATACATTCAGCAATTCGAGAGGCTGATTGCGCAGGTGCGAAGGCTCCCTGATGACCAGTGTTTTGGTTATTTTCTCCATGGGTTGAAGGATGAAATCAGAGGGAGAGTGCGTAGCTTGATTTCTCTAGGACCACTCTCTAGGTCATGACTGATGAATGTGACGAGGGCGGTGGAAAATGAGATAGGTGGACGGAGCGGGTACTCGGGTGGAGGAAACCGGAGCGGATCCGGGTCAGGCACGTCGTTTCGATCCGCACCAGTGGGTTCGGGTTGCAACTCGGGTTCGGAGTGGGTGTATGTTCGCGGGTCGAAGGAAGGTGGGTCAGGAAATGGAAATAACCCTAATGGAGCAGTTGGGCCACGCTCAAAATTTGAGCCCAGTGCTGAAAGAAGGAGAACAGGGCCGAAAGATAGGGGAGTTTCTCACCTTTCCTACAATGAGTTGATGGAAAGGAAATAGAAAGGGTTGTGCTACAAGTGTGGGGGACCGTTTCATCCCCTCCACCAATGCCCACACAAGCAGCTGAAGCTGATGGTGCTTGATGATGAGGAGATAGGAGAAGAAGAAGGTAATGTTGTTGCAGTAGAAATGGAGGAGGAGGAAGATACTGATGGGGAGTGCACTGTAATGAGTTTGGAGAGCCTAAAGGGGGAGCAAACAGGGAAGCCACAAACTGTCAAGATAAAAGGGCAAGTCAGAGGGGTGCCCATCCTTGTCCTTGTGGATAGTGGAGCCACCCATAATTTTGTCTCTAAGAGCTTGGTGACAAAAATGGGATGGGCTGTTGAAGATACACGTCCGTTAACCTTAAAATTAGGGGACGGGTATCAAGCAGTAACTAGAGGAAGTTGCAAGGACTTAGAGGTGGAGTTAGGAGGGATTACTATGAATGTGGATTCAGTCATTTTTGAATTGGAGGGGATTGACCTGATCTTAGGGATGTGAACAATCTTGGAGAACATATTCGATTTTTTACAATTGAAGGTCTGTTTTTATTCTTGAATAAATATTGTTTTCTATTGTTTCTGCATAAGATTTAAAGTGACAGCCTTTTGGTTTAAACGACATTTCTTCAGGGTTTCATGGAATCCTCCAATGCCGCACCTATTGTAAGAGACCGAACCTACTCCAAGATTGTCCACATGTTCCTATCTGATAATATCGTAGGTGACAATAGACAACACAAGGTAGGATGATCATTCGCATCTCTCTCAATCTCATTCATGTCCTTAACATGTTTACAATGAATCTGTATGCATATCATATGATATAAAATCAGTAGGAAAAAGTAAACTTAAACAGAAACATGCTGAATATTATAAAGTAAATGCTTTGTAATGCTACCTTCACCCAGGTCTTCACAACAAGTTCGGGAGCTGGAAGATTCTTTGAACGATCATTAACGGTGGACAATGTATTAAGAAATTCAATCAATTTCTTTCTCACCAGATGGTGGTTGATGCCGTTAACAATATTTAAATGTTGACCACTTCTTTTGTAAATCTCCAATACAACTTCTTCAAAATTTGTATTACATGAAGACAAACCCACATTGCTTTACAACACAAGCTTAGAGCATCTGAAGCCTGTAGTCAGATGAGAATAACAGTAAAATACTTGACCTTTCATAGGAAGCATGGTGCCATGGTAAAGTTAGAAGGCCTCATTTGTGGGCCATTACGGAATACCGGGTTGGCCCACAAATGAGGCCTTCTAACTTTACCATGGCACCTTGCTTCCTATGAAAGGTCTAGTATTTTACTATTATTCTCATCTGATGCATCACTACAGGCTTCAGATGCTCTAAGCTTGTGTTGTAAAGCACTGTGGGTTTGTCTTCCATGTAATACAAATTTTGAAGAAGTTGTATTGGAGATTTACAAAAGAAGTGCTCAACATTTAAATATTGTTAACGACATCAACCACCATCTGGTGAGAAAGAAATTGATTGAATTTCTTAATACATGGTCCACCGTTAATGATCGTTCAAAGAATCTTCCAGCTCCCGAACTTGTTGTGAAGACCTGGGTGAAGGTAGCATTACAAAGCATTTACTTTATAATATTCGGCATGTTTCTATTTAAGTTTACTTTTTCCTACTGATTTTATATCATATGGTATGCATACAGATTCATTGTAAACATGTTAAGGACATGAATGAGATTGAGAGAGATGAGAATGATCATCCTATGTTGTGTTGTCTATTGTCACCTACGATATTATCAGATAGGAACATGTGGACAATCTTGGAGTAGGTTCTGTCATTCATCCGAAGTTGCGAAATCTTGGTCACTAGATGATTTTATTGCTCTTAAATGGGAGTTTGTCCGAAGGAAACTTTCGATGAAGTTACTCAGTCGATTAGGTATGAGCGGCATTTCATATTTTCTGCCTTTTACTTGTGTAAATGCAAACATTTCAAATTGATAAATCATGAGTAATGCCTTCCTACCGATCCTTAAATAGATCATGTTGTGACAAGATGAAAGGATAATATGATTCATGCATGGAATGTGAGTATGTGCATGTTTGGAAGATTGTTGTAGAGTTACAAAGTTAATCCGGAGTAAAATGTGTATTGGAAGAATTGTTTGAAAGGATGAGTTTTATTCTTGGGAATGTTGACCTGAAAATAATATTGGGATAACATCTTCTGTTTAAATTATTGACTATCTATTTCTATTGTATACTTCAAAGTCTGGGTGTGGTTTAATTTACAGTGTATTTCTTGACGCTATTTCTTCATTACATCCCTTTATTTGAATTTTTTTTTGTTTTTGATAAACAAAAGGTATATTGAATAGAGTACTAGGGATACTCTGACCCGTATACAAAGGTAATCAAATAAAGGCCCTTTATTTGGATTGTTATTCCTAGATTTAATTATTGGGTGGTCTTAGACTCTTAATGCTCAACCTTATTCTTTTTACCATGTTGGGAGTAGTGTTACTTTTTGTGAAAATGACAATGCTTATGACTGTGACAATTATACATGATATCAAGGGGGAAAAAAATCTAGCATGTTCATGTTCTGTAATATTTTTGAAGTATTTTCAAATCAAAATTTGAGAAGTTACTGTGTCTGCAACATAGGGAGCAACATTAGTGGAATCTAGTGTTGATTGTTTGAGAAGTTACTAAGAGGTTGATGAATGCTTTCTTTGTATCAATTGAAATATGGGGTCGGTACCATCATTGTTATTCTGATGCCTTATTACCCTGAACAACAGGGTATTGGGTTAATTATTATTATTGTGTTTATATATAGGGGTTATAATTCTTTGTATAGGTAAGGTTGAGCAGCAGCAATCACTGTGAATTGATTGATTATAGATAGAGTAATTTCCAAGCATAAACTATAACTTAACTAGATTAAAAGTTGATTCATACCTAGGTTGCCAATAAAATCAGGCGATATTTGCATTCATGTAATTGCAGACTTTTAGGAATGTGGAAGTGCAAACAAATTGGCATGTAACTTGCTTTATATTATAGAATTGAGAAATTTTCCCTCCTTTTTGAGGTTTGAACCTTGATTTATTTATGGTAGAGTTGTTTGCTTCTTTCTTTTACTAATATGATTGTTCATTCACAGTGAAATGTTTTGAAAATCTTGATCAAATGGATGAAGCACATAAAAGTCTTCGAAGAAGCATTTCAGATCTGGTTGCCAGAAACCCGTTCCACCAAACATTTTCATCTATTCCTCTACATCACTTTCGCCATTTGGTTGTAAAGGAGATCCCGGAGGATGTGTTTGCTATATAGCGGGCAGAGTTATTCCATGACATATGTTGGTTTTCTTTGAAGTATTACCATTCTACGAGGTATTTGTGCTAACTAGTATCTTTCATACATCGATGCTTGCTTTCTTTTTTGGGGAAAACATATTTATAGGCAGACATTGACCTCCAAAACATGCTTTGTTGTTAGCTCATCTCTTGGTTAAGCCATAATGTATAGTTGTGACTAACAAATTGACAATGTATACAATACTTTATGACGTGTTTTCTGAAATTGTTTGGGTTTTCAAATAAATGTGCCTGCTTAACAAGGAGTATCCTCTAGATTGTAATAATGAGGTTTTAGTTATAAACGTCTTCCCTTGAAATTGTTGAGATATTTTATGGAATGTTCTTTATTTTTATCACTTTTCCTGCATGTTCACTATTGATTGTCTCTGACATTTTATTTCCACATATTATGACTTGGAAAATGATTTAAGTGCAATGTGCAGTTTATCGAGAAAGTATAGAATTGATAGTTGCTGACGGATAATTAGTGGATCATATTGTGGTAAAAGAAAAGCACCTGAATATTGTATAAAATCGTTGATTTTTTAGAATACACTTAATTTTTTAATCAGCCAGATACATTATGCTCTTGTGGAAATATTTATTGGATTGTAAATATTTGCTTTATTATACTCCTACAATTGTATCTCCACATGGACTATATTTATGAAGCTTCGGTATGTTGCTGCTTTGGAAACATATATAACATTTTATAACTAACTTTCATATACTTTGGACATTTTGGTTTTTCCCTACAGTAACATTTTCTGTGATCCATCTTCCATCAAGTTTGAATGCCTAGCTTCTTGGTTGATGCAAGCCTTTGTGCTCTCTCGTGAGGTTCCTGTAGTTTTGCAAAAGGTCATATTCTATATCTTCTTGTTATTATTTGTGGCAGTTTTGGCTTAATTGGTTTTTTTTTTTTTGATTGGGTATAGTTTCATAATTATGAACTCCTTAGTTGCTACTTGTTCTGACAACTCTCAAAGAATGAAACAAAGTTGAATATGAAGAACATATATCTTGGACTTTAAGAACTCTCTGTTTTGGTAGTTGAAGTCCACATTCCATATATATGTATCTATCCTCTTTCATGTTGATAATTGAAACTTAAGCAGAAGTTCCCAACGTAACAACCCACATGGGTTATAGAAAGTATCCAGTTTGTAGGATATAGATAAATTCAAAATTTAAGAACATCAAAAAATTGATATAATAGTTTGTGATATACTTGAGTTATTTTTTATAATTACCTTGCTGGCTTGCGCTATTTTATGGAGTGCAAATGCATGTAAAGTAAAGTTGCTTAATCATGACTTTCAGCTTTTTGATCTTTACCTTCACTGCTATTATTTTATCAATCGAGCAGGTTATGACCTTAGTGTGCTAATGATATTGCAACAGGTGTCTAAATTACTTGCTGTGATGTATGTAGTTTCTGCCACGGGAAAGCAATATTCACTGTCATCTGATAGCAAAGCTTTGGGTGAAAATTATTGGTCTTCATATTTCCACCAAGCTTCAATTGGAACTCATCTTACTTTCCAGTTTCTTTCACATTTATCTAGGAGATGCAAGGTACAAGTCTATATTTCTACTGCAAGTTTTGTAAGTGGATTCACTGCACCATAACAAACAAAACACAAAAACAACAACACAACAACAAGCACAAAACCAGAAAACGAAATTGAACAATTAAAGAGAGATTAAGGAAGAGGATTGAACACCAACAATTAATGTGGTTCGGCCGGTGGGGATTACATTCACGGGGAGGGAGCAAAGATATACACTATGAAAGAAAACTAAGTACAAGATCAAGCTAGTGCAAATACACAAAACCCTGGCCCCTTGCTATACATTGTTGTGAAACAGAACAAGAATATCCCAAACCTTTCACCATTCTATTTCTTTGGCTCACAAGTTTCGATAATTACATGAATGATTCTATTTCACATTACATTACCATTAGCCTAATGCCTAAGCTGATAAGTACAAGTGATCAGATCACCAAGGCCCCTGCACGTGCTCCATTAGCTTGCTGCACCAAGTTAGTTGTAACTGCATAACTAACTTTTAACAAAAAACTGAATGCTTCAAAAGGCTTTGCAACTGATTTTGAGACACCATTCAACAAGTTTTATTTCTACTTGAGCAAAAGTGATGTACCTCCAAGGATTTCCTTTATGTCTCTAACTTTCTATTTATTTCTTCTCTCATCTACCTAATAAGACTATATCATCCACAGAAAGTATGCACCGGGGGGGCATTGCCTCTTGGACATGTTCAACTAGCACATCTAGAATCAAAATAAAAAAGATAAGGGCTCATAGTTAACCCCATCTTGTGTTTTTATGTGAGTCGTGAATCGTTCATACACATTTGATTCCTAAGTATAAGCAATCCGTACCACTTTCTCCTCTAGAGCCTTTCATGAACCTCTCTAGAAACCCTAACACAATACACACCCATTAATGATGCTGAGTTTTGAAAACGAGCATATGACATGCAAAATACCGTAGGTCCTATGGATCTTGACCATATACACTCAGCATACCTTATCGTTGATTGCCAGTATTAGCATAATGATATACAAGGATGCACTTTATGCACTTTAAAGACCTAAGGGATAACACAAGTAGAACAACACTTTACAAGTAGTTGAGTCTTTCCACAAGTAGTTTTGAGGAGTGAGAGAATGTGCTTTGTAGGAGCTTAACTAGGCTAGCTGGTTGTTTTTTATTGGTGTTGATGGTGCTTGGCCAAATTGCTAGGTATTCTTGACTTTTGGACGGTGGTGTGCATGGACAAAAAATTGCCCCTGGTATTTTCAGTAACAATTATTAAGATTTCTATTTACATGGACAAGAAGTTGCCCCCCAGTGTACATCTTTTGTTTTATTCTATTCCACAATTAATTTTAAAATCAAACATGGAATAAGTACTTTTATATATGCTTTCTAGTAACTCAAATGCACGTAAAGATTTATTGCTTCTTGTTCAATGTAGTATGCGAATCCTGCCTATGTTGTGCTTTGTGACAAAGCTAAACATAGCCGATCCCAAGCCCTGATAAAAGGAGAGGGTTGTGTTAGGCCATCGACAGCCAACATAAAACTTAGTCGAATCTCTATGACATGGATCAACGACGTAATAATGCTAATGCTAGGTCGTTTAAAGTGCTTAAACTCAAGGTAAGTGATGATTTTTTTAATTAAAATGTCAAGGTTCAATTGGGTTTCAAGGAAAAGATTTGTATATGTTTGACATGTATAATAAGTTGATATAACTAAATCAAGATTGGAACTTGGAAGAGCTATTTTCATGAAGGAGTGGCCAGAACCATAAAGAAATTCCATTTCATGGTCAATTCGGTTTAAAACAGAAGAAAACAAAATGGTCTACAGTTGTCCAATAATCTCATGTTTCCCATTATTTGGATCAAAGTAACCATGATGACTCGTTGCCGCTTGCTTCTGCTGGCCTCTTAGGAACCTAGGAGTGTTAACTCTCAACTTTTGGTTACTATCCAACATTTGTTATTTCTAGTATGCTGAACATCTGCAAGCCTAACAAAACCAAATTTGTAGCCTTGTTTACTCTTCCTGGAAGGGATATAGACATCTTTCACCCTTCTCATACTTGCTAAAAACCCTATCACCGAAGTTCTCCGAAAAGTTAGTAAACAAGAACGTAGTTGTCACAGCAAATTCCAAGTCTGAAGCTCTTCCATACACTTTGTTATGATGCCCTTGTCTTGGATCCTCTCATATATTTTTTCCATTAATTCTCCTCGTGACCCACTCTCTCTCTCTCTGTTTCTCCCTTTATCAAACTCTCTCATGGTGACCCACTCCCTCATTGATCCATTACATTTAAATACAATCTCTTCGCGAACATAATATAACTCAATAAAAGATTTCTCTAAGGAGGTTCGCAAAAGGTTCGATAAACATTTTCATATAAATTATTATTATTAATATAAATTTTCAATATAAAATTTATATTTTTAAATAATATTTTAATATAAATTCTTTAATATAGAAATCACCAAATTTAAAAATTTAAGTTATTAATAATTTATGGGTAAATTTCATGAAAATGTATTAAGATTTTGAGGTAAATACCTACATCACATAGGAATGGAAATTTTACATGAAAGCACGTTACTACGTAAGTCATATAAATAATAAAAAATGATAACATAAGAGTAAAAATATATCAATCATGTATAAATTACATTTTACATCACACGGGAATGAAAAATTTATGTGAATATATGTGTTAAGATATAGAGATACATATTTACGTCACACTGGAATAATTTTTTTACACAAAAGCACATTGATGTCTAAGTCATAAAAATATATATGAATAAAACATGATAACTAAAGAGTAAATATATAACACACATATATGAACGTTTTATATGAAAGCATATTAATATTTCTATGAAAATCTATTAACTCATATATAGAGCAAAAAAATGTTATAAGGAGATTGAACAATTGACATGAAAGGACATTGTCTAAATTATCATGGATGGACGTTTTAATAGAAATGACATATTAATATAAATATTTTAATATAAAATTTATAGTCTTTTAATATACTAGTGTAATGTACCAGTGCGTTTAAATTATCTGTTAAACAAAACATATTTAATGGTTACTAAAAAGAAAAATATTACTTGTCATTTGATGGGGGAAAACTTACTCAAGATGAGCAAATAATTTATAATTAGCAAGGAAATATATTGAGGAAGAATGAAATAATTTTGAGGAATTGATATTAGAATGGAGAGGGAATTGAAAAAAGAGAAAGAAGGATGGATGAAGAAATGGTTTTCAAAAATTGAAGATTACAGATATATGAAGAAGAAATCATAAAGATAGACTTTATCTACTCTCATAGAGGAATAATAATAATAATAATAATAATAATAATAATAATAATAATAATAATAATAATAATAATAATAATAATAGCAAATTCTCCGACAATGGAAAATAATTAAACACTTTTATCATTTGGGCTTAAGCCCCTTATTGGAAACAAAAAAAAATAAAGTATTAAGTAAGTTATGTTGAAAAAGCGGTTTGAAACTTTAACAATGATCAAAGTGTTCACTTATCAACTCCAAAACCATTTAAAAATAGTGGATATATATAGCAGATTTTAGGCGTCTTTTATAACACTAAAAGATGATTTTAGTAGCAATGCATGACTCAGTCCAAACAACAAATGTCCTTACAGATATTAAGGCCCCATAAACAAAACAAATATTAGTATAAAGGAAAATAGAGCACCAAAAAAAGTATAAATGGAAAATTTAACCAGCGCAGTTGAAATATTGGAAAGCACATATTCTAATAGTTTTTTTTACATAGGCAAATATTAGTATGTTAATGTTAGTATTTTTGTTAATGGGTGGAGTTTGAACCCTCAACCTCCTTATCACTCCACTCCTTAACTCCACTACCCCAACCACCTTTAACACCTTATGACTCCCTCGTATCCTAATAGTATATAAACACATTACATTCTAAATATCCATCACCCATAATATTCCCAAAATGTTATTGTCACCAATAAGAGTGAAATAAAGGCCATCATATGGAGTAAGCATGAAATCGTGTAGTAGCCGCTTATTGACGCATTCCATTTTGTTGCATTCATTGTCTCATCCTTCGTTAAACACCTTATTGGCTAATAAAAGTACACTAAGCAACAGGGGAAATAAAATGCCTAGGAAGTTTTAAAAAGGCCAAGTTGAAATATGAAGAAAACATCCATTGAGAACCTTGGCATTGTATGAGTTCCATACAAAATAGGAAAGAAATGGGAGGAAATAGATATACAATGTCCAACAACGTTCTAAATTCTAAATTACATATAAACAATGTGGAGGAAAAGGAATCAAAGCTGTAAGCCATATCAGGAGAAGGCTATATAAATATGACTGTTGATATTCACACATATGGTCACCCTACACATGTGTATGATCATCACAGTACATTCATGTTACATAGTATAGCACTTAACGATGCTCCAACCAAATTCCCCTAAGCTTGCTGCAAGCTGGGATTTCATACAATAGGATTTTCGCATCAAACAAGGAATGAAGACCAAGAGGGTTTTTGTGAGATGGAAGAGAAAGGAAGATGGATTTTGTGAGGGATGGAAGAGAAAGGAAGAGGGTTTCGTCAGAGCGCAATTTTTGTTTGTTCCCATGTATCATGAGGTTTGTTTTGGCTCTCAATTTTTCCCTCTCAAATTTGAAATTTTTAGGGTTATTAGGGTTATGTTTGTCTTTAAATTCAAACTTCTATCCTCTGTAATTAGTTGTTATTGCTTGCATTCTTTTTCTTTTGTTCCAGATGCATTTCTTGAGAGTCGGAGACTCCTCTCGTCGGTACAGCTCCGTAGCTCCTCTCTTCCTCTTGGGCGCAACTTCGCAGATTTCTTTTCTTCTATCATCCATTCCACCATTGGAATGGTAAGGCCTCTCCTTCCATTTATTAATTCCCTTTTTATTAAAAAAAGCTTGATCAGCTCATTTATACGGTGTTGAGATCTCCGTAGATTAAGTGAAAAGGTAGACAGTGAACGTTGAAGTGTTCATGCATTATTTTCAAATAACGATGATCGGGTATGAAACCCCATGATAACTACTTGCTTATTTATGAAAGCTTATGTTGTATGGAAATGTATATATGTATATATTTTCTTTTCTGTCGCGCAAGTAGTTATCGTATTAAATCCATATATTGGTTTCTCACTTTTGCATTATTTCTGTTGGATTGTCTCTGTTGTGCTCTATATTGGGGAGTTCAGACGAACCGCTCAGGGGATATGATGTATACAAGAAGAAGGTTCCTTAGTTCGGGGCATGCCGATGTTTATTTGCTACTATTAAGTCTATCTTATAGGTGTGACCAGTTTAGTTTTTTTTTTTTGTATGTTGTTGTTTTTCAATAAGGAACTATACTTATAAAGGTCTAGCTGTGAACACAATATGATGCAGTATAGTTGTATGACGTTATATTTATATATATATATATATATATATATATATATATATATATATATATATATATATATATATAGGGGATGTATCATATGAGACCTGTTGTCTATTATGAGAAATGAGAACTCTTAATACTAGCCGTTAGATCACAATTAGCGTCTCAGATTAAAAAACCCACTTACTCACTCAGGTGACCTCTCCCCCATTGCCCCCGTCTTCTCCCCTATTCCTTCTCCTTTCACCCACCTTCCTTTATTATATGAGAAAAACATCTCGTCACTACCGCATACAACACCTCAACTCCGCCGTTGTCGACGAGATCCTTCGCTGTATGCCTCAGCCACCACATCGTCGACGAGATCCGCTAGCCACACCGTCGTCCCGAGTCGATCCTGTGACAGTTAAACTACGTGCATAACACCTCCTCACGTTGTCGCAGCTACCAGAGACCCTTCAATAAAAGCCTCGACCACCACATCACCGACGAGATCCGCGATCCACTCCATCGTCCTGAGCGGCACCACCTTCCCGAGCCTCTTGAGTCAAGCCTGTGATAGTTAAAATCATGGCGGTTTATGTTTTGCTGTCTACAATTTAATTGGGGAACTCTCACCGGTGTGCAGTTTCATTGGTGGAATGGGTTTATTATAGCGGAACTTATGATTTCTTGGTGGCCTTGCTGGTGGTGTACAACCAAGGTTCTAATTGGTATGAGTATTGGCATTTGGCATAAAAATCTGTCTGTTACAGGAACTTATAGCAATGGGAGAGTAATGTTCCTTGGTTCAAAAGTGGTCCTTTTTCATCTTTAAACTATGGGTGGTATAACATGTTGTTATCTGGTGTTGTACTTGGGTATAGAGTTCTGGACTTATTTTTACTCCAATAGGTTTTTCTCTGGATCTTGTGGTTAGCAGGTCTTTAGCCGATGTTTTGGGCTGATTCTTTTGTGTAGACACTATTTCACATGCCATCATTGACTTGTAGCAGTGCACATGTTGTGCGACTGTAAGAAAGGAATAAGATAATAGACAAAATATCAACTCAATTACTCTCAATTGTAATGCTTGCTAATTGTGAAGTATATCTATATCTATAATAGTATGATTCATATCATTTAGTCATGTGTGACATTGACAAGATGTTTTTCTCAGGTAATAAAGGAAGGTGGGTGAAAGGAGAAGGGAGAGGGGAGAAGGCAGGGGCGATGGGGGAGAGGTCACATGAGTGAGTAAGTGGGTTTTTTAATCTTAGATGCTAATTGTGATCTAACAGCTAGTATTAAGAGTTCTCATTTCTCATAATAGACTATATATATATATATATATATATATATATATATATACGGTCATGTTTACGTTGTTGTTATGGTTGTCGAAAATAAAAAGGAAAAGAAAATTTATCACCATTTTTGGAAGAGATAATCAATTGAGAAAATATTATTTTCCGAAAGCAACTAGTGGATTCAAGTTTTATTTTTCCGAAACGGGTTAACCATGTGATGCCTCAAAGGAGGGGTGTTATACAATTGATCAAACTAATAAATAATCATTTTTTATCTACATATCATATATATATATTTACATATGCAAATGATCTGATAAACTAATAAACTACTGTATGAGAATCCTGCCCCTCAATAGAGTACTTGTGGAATGACTTGCACCACTTTCTTTTCTAAAAACTCATATCCCACTCATAAGGAGATACACATCATATCATATTCATAGAATCTTTGGGTCCACTTGGGGTTGTTCTCTCAAGGTCCCCCGCCCCGACAGTTTTAATTTTGTACCCCGGAGATACCCCACCCTCCGGCAAAAATCAACATCCCTCCTCAACACCCGGGGTGACTAACGGGGGTCCCCTCATCCCCGACGGTGATATTTATATACCGGAGCATCCCGCTCCCTGGTTCGCCTACCCAAAGATTCATAACCATCATTTGACAATTCATTCCACCAAGTACTCTCCATAGGTTTCAACCACATACATCAATCATCTTTGCATAAGCATATTTCACATTCTCATAATCAATATATTTCACATGTAACATTCATCAAAATCAATAATTTAATCCACTATACCACACATCGATATTACATAATACCTCTCTTACATAATCCATATAATTCCCCAATATAATTTGTATGCACACAATCAAACACATGGCAAGTCTTTCCTCATTTCTCACTTCATTCTCAAGTCCACATAAAAAGAGCACAACATCTTCATGAATGCAATCCAAAATACCCATTACTAAAAATCATACCCTACTTTTAGAGCTCAACAATAAAATAATCTTATTATGTCGAAAATTTAAAATCAAAACATAAGCAAAAATATCCTAAGTATCATTAAATTTAATTACAACTATATTGAAAAAAATTAAAACGTGTCAAACCAAATTATTTTATAACACCATACTTCCATAGACAATCACTAAAATAAGTTTTATATATATATATATATATATATATATATATATATATATATATATATATATAGTGCATGTAACACCCGGATTTTTCTGTTTTCTAAGATCGGTATAAATATAAATAAACATTTCTATTTTTATCTGAAACTTAGAAAATGATTTTGGAAAACCAAAGTCATATTCGTATTATACTTATTTTTATAAGTATACGGTTAAATTTTTGGTTGAAAATTCAAACGGAACCCGGTCTGCGTTTTCAATGACAGTAAGATTTTACTGATCAGAAAACCTAATTTTGACTCGAGAACGAAATAAATAGATTTTATATCTCATTTCCAATGATATAGGTTATTTTGAAAATTTTCAAAATAAATAGGTTATAATACTTGATTCGGGCGTAAAAACCCTAAATCGGGTAATCGACGGAGTCGAGAACGGACGTGCAGAGACAAAACCCGACATTGGATGTTGAGATATCTTGCCACCTAGGGTGATGAGTCATAGGGATGACTCACCTAGCAATTAATGAATGTAATGATGAGTTTAGTGTAAAAAGACCAAAATACCCCTAATTTAACCTATCCTAGTTAATTTATAACCATGGTTAAGGCATCTTCATCTTGTCTTTGTGGTGGAGAATTAGCCACATCTTCAACAAATTTCCACCACAAGTTTTTTATGATTACCTTAGGGTAAATTACCAAATTGTCCTTAAGTTCTAATTAATCCACAAAATTGCCATAAGTACAAAAGACTATATTGCCCCTAAAATGAAAATTCTTGGACCCTTATACCCTTGATTCTACACGGCACAAACCCTCCAAGGAACCCAATATTCTTGCTATTTAAACCATACTTCATCATCTTCATCAAGCTTTCCTCCATTTTTCTTAAAAACTCTTAAGTTTCCATAGCCTTGTTTTGTGAAGCAACCAAGTGATTCTTAGCTCATTTTTCATTTCTAAGAGGTATACCATACTTCTCTCACTCAATCATCATCATGTTCTTCAATTATTTTTTGTGTTTTGAAGCCATGATCATTATTTTCAATTCTTAGATCTAGAACTTTGAAAATTCATAGTAAATCATAGAAAAATCCAATGAGCATGAAACCAATTTCTATGATCTTAGTATCATCTCTATATGTAAGATTTGGGGGGGGTGGACTTTGTTCAATTTTTTTGGCAAATCATGTTTGATTTAGTCCATTTAGTACATATATGTCTTAAATCCATGATGTTGAATCAAAATAAAACCTCTAACCCAATTTTTTATTGATGGCCGAAATTAGGGTTTTTCAAGGATTGGAGTATTTTATTTCAATCTTTGTATTTTGATCCTTAATCATGTATTCCAAGTACTTAAAATCTCTAATCCTTTTTTTTTACAAGATCAAATCATACCTTAAACCAAAATTCTATACATGGCCAAAAATCTTAACTTTGTGGTTAAGATGGTTTTGATTCAATTTTTGTTAAGTAAGCTTTGTTTGTCTTAATCTTGCTTAAGGATCCTTAATCCAAAAAGCGTGCAAAATTTTATCATGTCTAGCCAACTTAAGAACCTCATGGCCGAAACTATCATATAGGTGCATAGGTGTATTTAAGGTTTGATTAATAATTATTTGTTGTGTTTTGCTGAAGGATAAATTGTTGTGTGAATTGTGTACGCGTTTTGCGGAGATCGGACGTTTGATGGATCTTAAATGTACGTGTTTTATGGAATAATGAGTTTAATTATTGGAAAAATAGTAATATATTATTACTTAACTATTTGTTGGGTGAAAATGGATTATAGTGAAAAATAATATTATTTTAATGATTTAACGGCGTAAGAGTGGCTTATGAGTCATATTGAGGACGTAACCGTAAAAATATTTTAGTACTGCTAATTTTGACTTAAGAAATTTCTAAATATTTGAAAATGTTATTTTAAGAAAATAAGTTTCAAAAATAATTGTATTATGGTGTTGGAAAAATTATTTTATTAGAAATGTTAAATTTTGGACTTAAAACGTTTTTACAACGTCAAACGTCGGACAATTTTGACAATATTTACGGAAGTATTATTAAAAAGGTAATATTAGTTACAACAGAGAATTTATCTCAAACCAATATTTTCAGGTTCAAAATATTGATTTTTGAAAGAAAATGGATTTTAAGTGATTTTGATGATTTTATAAAATGAATTTCCAACGTAAAAGGATATTTCTGTAAAGTATTTTTTATATACAACGAGTTATTTCCAACAACTTGGATAAGTTGATGATATTTTGTTTTGGATTTGTGTTTCACAAAATGAAAATGTTTTTAATTTGAAAGACGAACCTAACTATCGAGATGTCGGGGTCTAGTGTTCAAATAGTATGGACCGTGTGTCCTCAACAGGAAGTTATGGACTTGATGTCCTATAAAAATATTTTTTCATTTTTGTGCGCCAAAATCTACGAATCTAAATCTGGTGCATCGGTCTAGATTTCGTGATTTGCACATTTTGATTTGGAGTCGGTTTTATTGGAACGATTGATTGATTTTCACATTTTGACTTGGAGTCTGTTTTATTGGAATGATTGATAAACTTAAATGTTTTTAAACATTGGATTGGTCGTGAGCCATTGAGCCTCGACAATGAAATATTGAACACAAAGAAAACGACGTGAACAAAACATTTTACATGCATTTTTTGTTTTGTTCTGGGCAGACGTGCCTATGCATAGGACTTGAATTCTTGATGGCAAGTATTGATGACGTTTGCATCATTGGGCCTTGATGGATATATGACCACGAAACCATATACTATGCATAGTAACCACTGTGCCTTGTTTTGGACAATGTTATGGTTAATTTGAAACCTGCCTTATCTGGCAACGATTAAAACCTGCCTTATTTGGCAACGTTTATATTTTTCCTTATTTGGCAACGAGAGCCTGATCAGCTCATTTAATTGGTGTTTGAAGCTTCGGAGATTAGGTACAAAAGTTAGATGATGAATATTGACGTGTCATGGTTTTACAAACAACGACGATTGTTGGGTATGAAACCCTTTGGTAAATAGGTTGTTTATTGTTGAATATACGTGTTAAATTTTATTTGTGTGTCGAGCATATGGTTATTGTTTTAAAATCCATATATTGGAACTCACCCTTGCATATACATGTTCTTCTGGCTTTGCTGTTGTACCTTGGTACACGAGTGCAGATGTTGTAGAAGAGTTCCTTAAGTCACTTGGAGACTTAAGTTGAAAAGGTTGGTGAATGAGGTGTTATAGTTTAGTCCTTGGTTTAATTTTTCTATTTATGAAAATTGGAACTTTTGAGAAGAATTGTATGTCGTGGCGACCTTGTTATGAATAGGATTTACTGTTTTAATGTGTGTATCTTGGTTTCCTAGAGTTTTCCGCAGAAGAAAACATTTTACACCCAGATTTTTCTGACTTAAAATAAATCAATTTTCGAAAGCAACCAGCAAATTTCTTTTAATTTATTTCCATATGTATTCACATAGTAATACCCAAGGGGGTATACACATTGTTAATATTTCCTATTTGCTAATCATCCTATCCACAAATATATATATATATATATATATATATATATATATATATATAATTTATAATCATTATGTCCCACTCATTACTTGTTATAAGCAATATATGCATACACTTAATTCTATATCATCATTATACTAAATAGATATACTAACTTTCTCCTATAGCATAAGAGCAAGGTTCAGTACATGATTAACAAGCTCAAACAGTGTCATCTTCTTCACTTTCTCCTCTCTTTTTTTTTTTATATTATATCATAGTAACATGGGACAAATCCAAGGCTTTCTATCCAGTGTAACACCCCGTTTTTCATAAATAAACTTAATGCATTTATATATGTTGTATAGGTGTTTGCATATGCTTGATAGGTTTGCTTTTGATGTATATGTTCATGTTGGGAAGGTTTAGCCTTGGGAAGGTTCAATTGTCTTAGAAGTCCTAGTAACCTGTTTCACCGTTTTGGCCATATCTTGAGTTCTAGATGTCCGATCGAGGTGATCTTTGTGGAGTTGGAAAGCTAAGAGAATTATCTACAAATCTTATTCAATGTGTTTTGGCCAAATTCGACTGTTTAGGCCTAGCCTCGCGAGCCTTTGTTAGCCTCGCGAAAACCCAAAATTCAGCTTTGCGCTTTCGGGTTCGTCTCGCGAATCCAACTGACAGAAATTGGTTCTCTGGCTCACCCCGTGAATACGTGCAGAACCAGGAAATGCGTTTTAGGTTCTTTTTAAGCCCAAAACGCATTTCAACCCGTTTTTAACCCCTAAAACATGATCTAAACCCTAGTCTATCACATCCCAACACTCAGAGCTGCCTCCCTTCTCTTTTTCTCTCAAATTCCATCAACCGTCTCTAGAAAACTCTCTCTAGGGAACTCGTTCTTGCACCGTTCTTCACCATTCGTTGATAGGAGAACATTACTGCGAAGACGTGATCATCATATTCGTTGTTTCAACCTTCCAACAAGGTAAGATTTGTACACCTCGTCCCTCTCGTTCTTTCCCTTTTGATTTCTTGGCCTAAGAGTCTAATTAAGATGTTTCCTTGTTGTTCTTGGGGTCGTAGATAAGTGCTTGTGAGGCAAGACCATAGAGGACCCTCTTTCTTCTTTTGAAACGCGAACCTCATACCAAGTATGGGGAGAAGGGACAATATGAATATGTAGGCATAGGGGGTAGCGTAAGATGAAGGGTTAAGCCATGACCCTGTATTTGATGATGTGTCTTATTTTATAACATGTCTATATGTTTATATTGATGTGATAATATGAGTTATTTATATGTGTTTATGGTATGATTTCTCAACATGTTTATGATATGATTAATGGTGATATGTTTGTTGTTATGAGTTGAATGATGATGCCATGACTGCCGTATGTTACAATGTTTGGTTATTGGTTGATTGGGTTATTCGTTGTGAACCATGATAAAAAGGGAGGTTTTTCCCCTTTCGGTTAATAAGACATGAATATTAATAATAATTGTGAGGTTTTGTTCAAAGGATTAGAAGGACCCGCGGGAATGATTTTGTGAGAAATTGAGATAAGCCAATTAAAGGATTAATTCCCCAAATAAGTCTATAAGACATAAAGATTAAACCAAGTGATAAGACTGTGATGAAAGGACTTAGTAATGCCAATAGGTTGAATCAAGTTTTACTCCAAAGGACTTGGTGAGGGTTTACAACCCTTGCTGCCCAGAACAGTACGGTCTGTTCTTGAGCACGACCGTGCTTGGTTAGGAGCACGCCCGTGCTCCCATGCCCAGAACAGAAAACATAAACGGTTTGAGATAGGGGTTCTTACCCCAAATGCTTAAAAGACTAAATAAGATACCAACGAAACATGAAGACCAAAAGACAAGTGAAAATATGTTGTACCTTGGTAGCCTAGTGGCCAAGGGGCCTTGATGCAGGATGGTCAAGGTGGTAATCTCTAGTGCCTAAAGGGCTAGAGTGATAATGATGATGTACCTTGGTAGCCTAGTGACCAAGGGGACCTCGATAGCCGAATGGTCGAGGCGGTAACCTCTGGTGCAAAACGGCCAGAGTGATTAAAAGACTTAACGATGAATGTTAAACGATAATCCTCGATAGCCTAGTGGTCGAGGTGCTCCAAGTATAGCACGCTTAACTGTGGAGTTCTTAAGTGATAGTCTCCCGAAAAGAAGATGCATCTTATTAGTATAGGTAGTACCAATCAATTCATACAAGACTTCCTCAACTGTATAGTCCCATACCTACACAGTCTCAGGATCCCTCTCATTCGGGTGTGTAATCGGTTCATTCATGTCTCCCTCCTCCTAGAAGCCTGTCAGGAGCCGCTCCTTGTCCGTGCCTTCTTGCACAGGCGACCACTCCCCGCCCTCGCCGGCACCCGGGTGTTACATGCCCACCAGCTTCCGCTTGGTTCGTCCCCGAACCACACCATACTGGGAGAGGTGCCGCTCTGATACCACTTTGTCAGGACCCGACTTAGGCGTCCCTGACTGGCCAGAATAAAACTTCATTGTCCCATTCCCAAGGCCTTTCAAGCATGTATAAGTCACATCATAACAAGGTATATTGAATATCATAAGTAATTATCAGAGTAAAATATTATACCAAAACTAAGCCAAGGGTGGCCCCGAGTCAACATCAATAGTTTAAAAAAAAACCAAAGCCCAAATGGGCTTACAACTAGAATGAAGTTTAAAACTCCAAACAACAGAAGATTCTCATATGACAATAAACCAAGCCACAAGAAACTGAAACAGCAACAGCTGCCCGCACTGCACAAGTGCATGGGCTCCTTGAGATGGCTCCACTCGTGGAATACCTGAAGCTAAAACCAAAAAGGGCGGGGGTGGGTCCCAGAACTCTGAGGGATAAACAAAACATAATAGCAAACTAGTACAATATATATAAGCATCTCCATAAATATCTCATTGAGTTCTTCACATTGTATATAAGCTTACATAGCAAATCTCCACTTGCTATGAAGTCAATTTGCCATTGGGCAAGATGCTTGTGTATCCCCTTGGAGTTGTTCACTAGAGTCTCCCACTCTGACGGTCACATTTATATCCCAGTCGAGTCCGCTAACCGACAAGTGACCTCGGTCACTACACAACCACCCTCCGAACTCCGGGGTTTTTCACTAGAGGCCCCATGCTCCGACGGTCACATTTATATACCGGTCGAATCCATTGACCGGACAAATACACCAAGTCTTGTCCAATGTCTAAGCATCATACCAAAGCACCAAGTACAATAAATCATACCTTATCATAACGTACGCTCACTGTACTTCATAATAAATCTTGAATAACCATCTCAGCGGTATTCAATGAAGTCCATAACATTCACAATCACAATTACATATAGTCAACATTGTAGTTGTTTCATTCACATACTATCATCACTTGATAAGTTCATTTCAAAAGTTACACCATGAACATACACATAGTCACATTTAGCATATCACCACTAATTTCTTTATTCACGTACCACATAATTTAACATATTCACAACTATTCTATTCCATATCATAGCCATGGTGACAACAACACAATCATTTCATTCACACATCATAGCATAGTCATAAATCCACCAATACATGACTGATGATAATGTTTCCAGCAAGCCTAGGCCAACTTTAAATGGAAACTAGGAAAATTATAGAGGTACATAAATTCTGAAATTTTAACCACAACAATACTTACATGTCTACTTTCAAATTACACTAGTTTCACATAAAAAGATACTCTACAACTCCATATATAAATTTTGAAGTAAAATATGTTTGAGTACATCCAAGACATACAATACTCTGTTTTAAAAATTAAACTGCGACCTCCTAAGATCTCCTAAAATCACGAAACTTAACCACAACATATTCCTACACTTAAATTTTAAAATGAAACAAGTTTCATCTCAATCCGAATTTTAATAACCAAGATATGATTTTCTGAGCGCAGGCTGTCAGGGTACCTTCGGGACAGCCTTAACCCTGTTTTAAAAATGTAACTGAGAATATCTCAGGTTTCCAAAAATCACGAAATTTATACACTATGTATATATAGATGTTAGCTTTCCAACGAGACCAATTTCATATTAATCTGATTTCTAAAACTCAAGTTATAAATTTTTTTCCGCATGTCTGTCAGAATTTCAGACAAAAACCGAGATCCCCTAAGAAAACACCAAACGTCAAGCTCCAACAATGGAGTTTCCTCACCCCCAATTTTTAGGGTTCAACCAAACAGATATGATAACTCACCATTAACATATTAGTCAAAGAATAATCAAGCTAAACAGTTACAAACGATTTTCATGAAAGGGATTCACCCAAAACAACTCACAAACATCCCTATTTCAACCATCATCAACCCATTTCATATCCCTCAAAAATATCCACGAAAACTAACCCAAAAAAAATCACAATCCCTCACCTGGTTTGATGCGTTTGGATAATAAACATACGTTAGAGACGAATTCTCCACACCCAAACAGCAGGAATCATGTTAAGAAGGTACTCCTTCACCATTGGATCACCGTGCCTATCCTCCTTTTCTCAAGAGTGACAACAAACACAAATAGGGTTCTTGACGGCTATCAAAACCCTCACACTAACACTAGTGCAATAAGTGCTTTTTACGTCAGTTAAAATTGATTTTTTACGTCATAATACTGACTGGCGTAAATACAGCTGACGTTAAAAGTTAAACTTTTAACGTCAGTTAAGAACTGACGTTAAATATAACGCTATTAACGTCGGTTCTTTAACACAACTGACGTTAATTTTGTCAAAATTAACGTCAGTTCTTTAACAAAACTGACGTGAATTTTGTTAAAACTAACGTCAATTGTTATAAAGAACTGACGTTAAAGGTCTTAATTTTAACGTCAGTTGTAATAAACAACTGACGTTAATAGTGTACTGTATATTTCATAAAATACTATTAACGTCGGTTGTATGATACAACAGACGTTAATATTATTTTTTTTTAAATTCAGTTTTAAAATATCACTCCCCTCAGCTATCCCTGCATTCAGTAAATATCCCAGTAACAGAATATCACACACATTACAGAATTGCAAAGGAAAAATGGAACAATGATCCATATGTATGCCTGTTCAGAAACAATATATATTTATTAACATAGGTTATAACTCAAAATAAATACAGAAATATAAATAAAAATAAATGTATACTAAGTTTAAACTTCCTATATCAATATCCCTTCGTGATGATCATCACGAGTGGCATGTACATCGTCCACCTGTGTCTCCTCGATTATAGTAGGCATGTTTGTTGAAAAAGGAGTCTCAGGAATATCAAGATTTGAATCTTCATTTTCATCACTACCATTATACATGTTTTTTCCTTGGAGAACCACGGACAACCTTTTGTTAGA
Organism: Sophora flavescens; assembly: GCA_030762895.1. NCBI lineage: Eukaryota > Viridiplantae > Streptophyta > Magnoliopsida > Fabales > Fabaceae > Sophora > Sophora flavescens. Next base: position 182,882,561 of record CM061064.1, read on the forward strand.
AGGATCAGTGATGTAGAACACTTGTTTTGCTTGGGAAGCCATTATGAAAGGCTCATTTATATGACCTAACTTGTTGAGGTCTACCAATGTGAATCCCAATTCATCGGTTTGTACACCACCGTTACTATCAACCCACTTACATTTAAATACCGGCACCGTAAGCTTAGTGTAATCGAGCACCCAAATATCTTCAATATATCCAAAGTAAGGTCTCGGTGCTGTAACGGGTTTTGTGTCCTTTGCACTAGAGAAGTGCATTGCTTCAGCCACGATCATAACCCCACTATTTTGCATGGTACTCTTGTTATCTTATTCCTTTGTATAAAAGGAAAAGTTATTTATGTCTTATCCGCTCCAACATATGACGTTAAAGCTAGGCCCACGTGCTAGCCATCTTACGTCATCAGAAGCAGTACTACCATCCTTAAGCATTTCTTCCTTGAACCATGGTAAGAAAGTCTTGTTATGCTTGTTCAACAACCACCTTTCTTGGCTCATCGGCGAAATCCGGAAACATAGTATCGATATTCTTCCATTGAATAGAATCAGCAGGATGACGAACCTTTCCATCACGTTTCCTCTCATCATTATGCCATCTAAGATTCTTCGCATCTTTCGCATTGGCAAACAATCGCTTGAACCTTGGAATTATTGGAAGATACCACAACACCTTCGCAGGAGGACCCTTTTTTCTCACATCATCAAGATCATCATCATCATCACCACCCTTCACTCTGTATCGTGATAACCCACATTTGGGGCAATCGTGATTGTCTTCATGAACACCGGTGTACAATATGCAATCATTGGGGCATGCGTGTATCTTCTTATACTCCATACCCATAGGACACAATACATTCTTGGCCTCATAGTTACGGTCAGCCAATGTGTTGTCCTCCGGAAGCAAGTCTTTCAACACTTCAAGCAATTCCGTGAAGCTTTTATCGGTCCAACCATTTGTTGCCTTCACACAAACCAATTTTAGCACCGCCGACAACCGTGTATGAGTAGTACACCCTGGATATAAAGGCTTATCCGCATCACCGCACAACCTATCATACACATGAGCTCCAATATCACGGATCATGTCCTCTACTCGATCATCCTCCATATCTACGTCAACGTCCTCACTTTGGGAGACACTCGCCGTACTACTCAACAACACATCACCATGCCATATCCATCTTGTATAACTCAAGCAAATCCCTTCACAAATCAAATGAGTACGTATATCCTTCACCGTACATTTCCTCGTATTCAAACACTTGACACAAGGACAACAGAACATTCCATTAATATTAGGAACATTCCTTTGAGCAAATTCTATAAATTCTCCTACCCCCTTCAAATACTCAGCACTAGTACGCTTACAAACCATCCAACTACGATCCATAACTAGATAGGTCCTGTAGACATACAAAACATATATCCAATATAAGGACAATACGGGAGATTGAAAACTATAGTTTTTGAAGATTGTCAAGCACTGGTCACGGCCTGGCAGTGATGTCCATCACGGCCGTAACTTGCCAACTGAACCAGACCATGCCATCACAGGAAGAACTGATCACGGCCTAGCAGTGATGAGCATCACGGCCGTGACAGATCAACCAGCAGAGCAACATGCACTCAAAACCAAAAATAGAGACGTACATTCCAAACGACTCAAACTCACGGTTTCAAGTTTCAACTACTGAGACTACAGTTTCAACATACACTCAAAACCAAAAATACAAAAATGTGCCCTAAATACTCACCAGAAATAGGTGCTCGCGTGGTGGTGGGGAGGGGAGCTCGAGTGGTGGCCAACGTTCGATGTGGTTACTGAGAGCAGAGGGACAAGGAGAGTTAGTGCGCGGGAAGGAGAAACAGAGATGTCAAGTTATTGCAAAGAATGAATGGAAAGACAGAGTTAGGGTTAATAGTGTACCTCACGGTGGTGGCGAAGAAGCCCTCACGGTGGTTGCTGTGGAGATGATCTCGCGATTAGGGTTCTGTGCTGGGTGAGAGTGAGAGTGAGGGTTGAGAGTGATCTAGGGTTGAGCGTGATGAAAAGAGAAAAGAGACGTACGTACAGTGCAGAAGGCGCGCGGGTGTAAACGTTATAATCAAAATAAAACAACATTTAACGTCAGTTGTATTAAACAACTGACGTTAAAAGTAATTGTTTAACGTCAGTTGTATTAAAAAACTGACGTTAAATATTAATATTTTTTTAAAAAAACACTTTTAACGTCAGTTGTTGAATACAACTGACGTTAAAAGTGTTGTGTAAAAATTATTCTCTATATAAAGTACCATTCTTCTGTATCAGTCTGTAATACTGCCACTTCTTTTCCTCTATATTTCTATTCCTTTCACTTTGATTAATCACGATGCATCATGGAATTCAAGTGAGGGAGGAGATGCATCCATTGGAGTTTCTGAGGACATGACTGAGAAGAAAATGATGTTGAAGCAGAAACATTTTTATATTTTAGGGCTATGTTGCAGAAATTTTTTATCTTTTAATCATGTAATTAATTGTAACTTATGAACGCTTCAATGAGATACATATATAACTTGTTTTATGTTAAGTGTTTATTTATCTTAATTTGCACAAGAATTTGTTTACTAACTCAAGCTAATTAATTAAGATTAAAAATAAACTTGTTTAAACAAAAAAGTTTAGAAATAAACTACACTATAGATGTGGATTGATCTGTGTTAAGATCGAGTGACAACAGGGCATTTCAGATAGGGATATAGGATTATTTACGTCAGCTGTTTATTTAACTGAAGTAAAAAATCACACTTTTAACGTCAGTTGTATAAACAACTGACGTTAAAAATAAATATTTTTTATTTTAAAAACACTTTTAACGTCCGTTTTATTCAACAACTGACGTTAAAAGTGTATAAGTTTCTACAAAAGCATTCATTCCTTTGACTACTCTGCTACTTAATTACACATTATTGCTGTGCTACTTACCCATGCACATTGTAACCTATAATCCTCTTTATGATCACTAAGTTTATACCTAGACTTAAAGGACTATTTCTTCATATTCCTTCGGGCGTTTTCTTTTCTGCACATTTATAATATATGACTGCCAACTCCCAATGCGCCTTGGAACCTAATGCTCTTAATGATCAATTTAATTTTTTAGCAACTTACGACGCCTAGTAACTTCATCCCCTACTCCTATAAATAGCTTCCTTCCTTCCTTTAATTTTTCTTCTTCACAATATGGCTTTGCCATGGAGATTAACTTCATCACTCTTTCTTCCTATACCTAGACTTAAAGGTCTCTGTCTTAATGGTCAAACAACTTCTGAGGTTGTGTAAATCGCATTACATGGGTGATAAGGGTGTGTAAATCGCATTATGTGAATTGCACACATTATCATCCTTCTGGAGAATCAGCAGCTACAGTTCCAAAACCTAAGCTTTGGAACCAAGTGACTGTTCCAAGAATATTGCGGAAACAGATCAAGTGCACCCTTCACTCTGCTTTGGCTCCAAATTGACTGTGGATTCAGATGGAGCATCAAGGACTTCAAGTAAGGGAGGAGATGCATCCATTGGAGTTTCTGAGGACAGGACTGAGACAAAAATGATGTTGAAGCAGAAACTTTTTTATATTTTAGTGCTATCTTGCGGAAATTTTTTATATTTTAATCATGTAATTGTAACTTATGAATCGCTTCAATGAGATACGATTTGATTATACATATAACTTGTTTTATGTTAAGTGTTTATTTATTTTAATTTGCACAAAAATTTGTTTACTAATTCAAGCTAATTAATTAAGATTAAAAATAAACTTTTAAAAAAAAAAGATTAGAAATAAACTGCACTATATATGGAGTGATGATCTGTGTTAAGAGTGACAACAAGGAGATGACAACGAAAGAAAGATAGGAATGAGTTGATTATTTACGTCAGTTATTTATTTAACTGAAGTAAAAATCACACTTTTAACGTCAGTTGTATAAACAACTGACGTTAAAAGTGGTAATAATCACTTTTAAGGTCAGTTCATTAAACAACTGACGCAAATAGTGATTTAATATTTACAAAACTGCCACCACCTCATTTTTAACGTCAAACATATGGTCAACTGACGTAAAACGTTCCCGTATATTACATTATTTCCACTGGTGTAAGCTTATATACTCACTAAAAAGACAAGTCCCTAACATGTGCTCTTACTTGACGCTGGAGGGCAAAAGGATAAAATCCTTAAATTATTCAAAATGCATAAGTTATTTATTATTTATAAACTCCTAATATTCTTAATTTAAATTATTTACAACATGACAAACAAATTTAGTGTTTTCCCATAATTATAATATTTTTACCTTATTTATAATTAAATAAGCCACTTTCATAATTAAATAAGCCATTTTTTGCAGGTATTACAAAGCGGAGGTGGAAGTCATGTTGGTATGATGTTTGTCATGCATTCACGCATTGGAGATGTTGAGGGGATGTTGTGCGACATATGGTAGTTCGCCCGAGAGTAAGGCGTTCTGGCCGTCCGCAGGACCTGGTTCCCCCGTGGTGGTGCATCCGAGAGTAAGGTGCGTCGGCTATCCAAGGGGTCCAACCAAGGTAAGTTGGATTGCCCCGGTGTTGGTGCCTAGTGGCCAATGTGGATATTTAACTCCGAATTTGCTCATCCTGAGATAGATTGGATCCAAATGCATAGTAGAGGCGTGGAGCAGGATTGCATTGCATAGCATACATATTATGATGATGATCTTACGATACCGTTGTTGATATAACATGTTTGTTTGTTGTATGCTCATCTTGTTAACTGCTTCCTTGCCGTTATATTCATATATATGTTCCTTACTCCCTGTTGTTATGTTTTGTGTTGCATGTACCTTTTGAATATGTGCAGAGGATGGCGATCAGCTCGTTGAGGAGTGACTCCGAGGAGCCGCTACCTTCGTTTAGGATTCCCAGTTTTACTTAGTTAGTAGTTAGTCGTTTCAGTTGTATCCGAGGATTTTTATTTCGGATTTTTGGTTATACCAGCGCTGTATGTGACATCGGGGTTAGGGTTTATGTCTTTGTTTACGTTACGTTATGCCCTTTTGAACTTATATTATGTTTATGCTTTCTTTCCGTGTTGTGTATGTTGAGATGTGAAACCTTTTTATCAAAGTATTTATTTTATTTAAATAAATGCATGTTTTTATAATCCCTCTTTTAAGTAAATGTTTTACATTAACGTGCGGGGTAGAAGAGTGTCACATTCAGCACCAGGAAAACGCACACTTTGCTTTAACAAAGTCCCAAGTCCCATGCCTATGCTTTTCCAATCAACAAAAATAAAAGGAAACCCATTCATCAAGAGATTTTCATGTTTCATCGCAATCCCAAATGAAATCACGATAACGTATAACATATGAATAAAGCACCATAATAGTGGAAGTAAGGGATTTTTATGAACAATTACCGAAAGAATAATCATACAATTCCATAACATCAAGAGGAAAAAATCATACATTTGTTGCATTATTCATATCACAACAGAACTTTACACCAAAACAAAAAAAAATAATAATAAACATCCCTCACCTTGGTTGAAGAATGCTAGAATAAGGAGCAATAGAGTGAAAAAGAGAAGAAGATTGAGAATGCACCACAAATGACTCCTCCTTGTTGGCGTAACACCCTGATTTTTCACTGTTTTAATATCGGTAAAATATACATAAATATTTATATTTTTATCTAAGATTTAGAAAATGATTTTTGAAAAACGAAGATTATATCCATACTCTACTTTACTGTAGAGAGTTACGATTAAATTTTGGGTCGAAATTCAGACGAAACCCGGTCTGCATTTTAATGACAGTAAAATTTCTCTTTCGAAAGACCTAATATTGACTCGTGAACGAAACGATTAGGGTTTTTATCGATTTTCCAACGATTTGGGTTATTTTGAAATTTTTCACTTAAAAGTGAAATAATATACATTATTCAGGCGGTATACGAAACTGGGCGAACGACAGAGCTGAAAACTGGATTGTCGGGACCTGTAACACCCTACTCGGGCGCTACATTGTATATGACTTTTCTATTTTATAAGACTGAGAGTGTGTTTGGGAAAACTGGAAAAAAAAAGATTATGCTGATAATCTGTTTTCAAATAATCGATTATTATGATAATCGATTATAATCATAATCTATTTTCGTTTGGGTATGTTTACTGAAAAGCTATTTTAAGATAATCTATTTTGTTTGAGTGATGTAAAAATAATCACTTGTTGATAGTAAATTACCAAAAAGGGTATGAAGCCATTTGTTTAAAATATTTGTTTTTCTTTTATATAATAAATTACGAAAAAGGATATGAAGTTATTTGTATAATTTAATAATATTTGATTTTTTTTAACAATAATTTGTTTTGAAATTATATTTTTTAAATTCAAATTCTTGAAAATTCTAAAAATAGAAACCGGTGATGAGAGTCCCATTGGTCATTTTAATTTATTTTTTGCATTCTAGAAATTTTAATTAACTTTTATATTGATTTGACAAAAAAACTTTTATATTGATTTTTTTTGACAAAATAATGATTTTTTGTTACATTAAAATTTTCAATGGCACCATAAAGTGCAACGTCCTCGCATGCGTGTGGTCAGTGGTAAGCCAAAACTACATGAAAATAAAAGAGGTGATAAAACGAACCATACACTGACGCGGGCAGGGACAACAAAGGAAAGCCGATGAATCAATTTCAAGATAATCAAAACTGAAACCATTACAGTTCAGACCTCAGGATGGTTGCAAAACAGCGTTATTCACATGTAAACGCTTTTTTGATATTTTAAGCTAATGACCCAAACACAATGCTTATTTTATAAAACAGCTTAACTCTAAGAAAACAGCTGAAATGTCTCCAAAACAGCTGTCCCAAACAAGCTCTGAGTAAAGCGAAAAATAAATGTTTTAGCAAAAATACTGGTTTACTTTTTGCTTTTCTCTTTCACAAATAATACCATACATACTCTTTAACATATAACATCAACTTATGCATCAATATTATACAATCATTACCAAGTACTAACAGACATACATATTCAGAATATTGCGAAAATACCATCGACAACAAATAACAACAGACTGGAAATATGTTTATAATAATAATATCTTTAGAGACATAGCTCCACAAAATATAACATAGACACGAGACTGGCCAGACACAAATACTGACAAAATGTCCTTTATAATAAAGCCTTCGAAACCGTGTCCATGTCTCCAAGTATGCTCAAACTCTAGCCGGGTGTGATGGAGAAATAGTGTTGTCGTCATCTAAGATAGAAAACATCAAACCACAAAATACAGAAATGAGGTGAGATTTCCATTCATCTTACACTTAACACAGACATCCAGTGGTACGACACATAGGTACGTACAAATATCAATAAACAGTTATATCATCCATCACAACAGAAATAATACTATTTCACAACAACATAATCATGGGGTACCATTTTCCCTAGATAGAAGACATCTAAGACTCGAGGAATGACCTCTGAATTCCTCTACCATGGTTTTAACAAACAGTCGGAGCGAGTGGTTCGGAGGATTGTTCCGGAGTCCACCAGCCTTGGGTTATAAAATGCGTCAACAGTCATCATGGTGCACATAGGCTTTTTTTGGGAACATCCTTCACTACCAGAAAATACATAGTGTCTAGTAGAGAATGTCTGTGTAGTGCAAGCTCATCATGCCACAGAAGAGCAACCAACTAGGCCTATATGAGTATTTCATACCCCGACATCCCCAAGCATCAATAGAATCGTCACTACGAAATTCGCACTCGTATTAAAGTGTTAGCTCAATCTCCTAGGCACAACGGCCTTACAGAACATAGTTTCACTATGTGTTTAGGCAAACTTTGTCGGAAATGCGTTCTTTTCGTCCATCCAATGGATGACATCGTGGTTCCTTCGGAATTCTTTCAGCGTATTGTAATAGATGCTAGATGTTCTTAAGTCCGAATCACCGGTACTTAATCATAAAGCTAAAGTTCTCAAGTAAGCTTTTCTATTTGTGCAAATTTTTCTTTAAAGTACTTAATTAAATATCCTAGTGCATTATGAGATTGGAACACAGGTCCAATTATTTATTTCTCTGTACTTTTCCAGTTGAGCCTTTTTCTTTGGCTTTCAATAAAACAAATCATTCAGAGTCCATTAAATTTTATGGAATATGGATAATGAACTATCCATACTTTATGACATAAGGTCGTGTTCCACCCCACGTCATAAATTATCATGTTCGTATTTTCACTAAGTCATTCGTGACTTAGGTTTTTACATTTTACTGTAAAATCTCGTTTTTGAAGACTAAAATCCTTTTGGCTTAAAGCCAACACCTTTTGATAAAATAAAATTCATTTTAAAGAGTAATTTCCCTCAAAGATACGTAGGTATCAATTTCTCCAAAACGTTTATTTAAAAATCCTTAAAAATGTTTAACAACGGTTTTACTGCTTTTTACTGAATTTAGGCCCAAAAGCTATATTTTTGAAAACATGGTTCTTCACCTCAAATTTATTACTCTCCTAGGTTATCTTACTCATATGAAAATTTTGAGTCACTGATTTTCCATCAAAATCTCCATTTATACAAAATTTCTAAGAATTTGACCGAAACGTCGTTAATTTTTTAAATCTCGTAAATCATTTTTCAACGATTTTACACTCTAATAGTTCAAAACACATTTTGGAGTTTTAGAAAAGTTTGATAGACATGAAAAACAGTTTTTAACTGGACAATTACATTTATTTTCTAAAATTGCAGTTTAGTCCCTAAACTTTCTTTAATTACAAAAAAGTCTTTATTCACTTAAAACCTTATAACTTTTTATTTATAACTTCAAATCACACCAAACCAACTTCTTTAGAAATATTTTTCAGTTACCCTCAAAATTTCCAGAAATTACATTTCTGCCCCAAATATTTTATAATAATTGCAAAAAGGTCCTTTTTTACAAAAAAAAACTTATAACTTTTTATGTATTAATCCAATTATTACCAAACCAATTACTATGGTTTTTCCTCATCAAGGACTACAATTTTAACACACAAGAATATGAATTTCAATGCAGCCACTGAAATTCTCAGAAATTGTATTTTAGTCGCTAAGGACTCATAAATTCATAACTTTCAGTATACGCATCCAAATCAATCCAAACCAATTTCTATATTCTTATATATTGATTCACTTCTCATAAAAATTATTCAAACAATTTAAATCCATATGGAACCCATTTAACCAGTCAAGGCCGAATGGCCTAAAACAAATGTTTAGACACTTTTCTCAAATAGTCATGCATCATATTTTTTTTTTTAAGACAAAGGGGGCCTCGTTAAAACCTTATGATGCAAAACCCTCCTTAAGGATAAAAGCATCATGAAGGAAAAAGAGTGCCCATATTATTAATAAAAAGAGAAAAGAAAAATACAAAAGCATGGGGGGGCATAGACCTGACCCAAGGAAAGAAAGAAAGAGAAAAAAATTATCTAAATCTATAATTAGGGAGGCTATATCTATCATGATAAAAGCCAGCACTAACAAAATTAGGAACTAAATCCCACCAAGAGAAACATTTTGAAATAGTCCCAAAATTGGCCAAACCATCAGCACAAGAGTGTCCTTCTCTAAAAATGTGGGAGACAGTGAATCTCATGTTATTGGTAATACTGAGACAATGCAACCATCTAGCTCTAAGCTTCCAAGGAATAACCTCAATCGAAGAAAAGGCTTTGACAACTAACATAAAATCACATTCTAACCAAATAGAATGCCAACCTCTATCAAAAGCAATCTCAATGGCAATCATTGCAGCAGAAAGTTTAGCAAATAGAGAGTTGGCCAAACCAAGATAAGAGGCAAAGCAACCAAGCACAATAGAATTGCTATCCCTAAATATACAACCACCAACAGCAAAGCATGGATTACCCTTTGCAGAACCATCAATATTGCACTTTATCCAACCACAATTAGGAGGATTCCACCTTACTTCAATGATTTTAGGAGCTTTACTTGGATGACAATCAATGTTAAAGGATTTGAGAATGGAAAATTCATCAATGGAGGAAAAATATGCTCATTAGTGAAATTACCAGTCAAAGCAGTGTCAGCCTTAATAGACTGAATAACCGAATGCAGGGATATGAATTGGTTGTCAAACCTGATTTTGTTTCTCCTGTTCCAAATCTGCCAAAGAATGTTGGTAATGCCAGCTAGAACAACTTGTTTAACCTGAGGACTATAACCTTTATCACAAACTGATATGAGGGAGCTGAGAGAGGTTGTGTCAAGAGATCTACCCAGTACATAAGCAAACCAAGACCACAACTTCTTAGCAAAAGAGCACCCTAAAAATAGATGAGAGGAAGATTCATCTGACTGACCACGGTTACTGCAGCAAGAGACTATAGTGCAACCACTCTTTCTGAGATTATCATCAGTTGATAGCCTATTATGCATGACTCTCCAGAGCAGAAATGACCTAGATGGAGGAATAGAATTGCTCCAAATCAAATTACACCATGCAATTTGAGACTGGGGAGGATTTAGGAATTGGAAAGCCTCTTTGAAACCCAGAACCCCAGAATCTGAACCAGTCCAAATAAGTTGATCAGCAATCTGGTTTCTAGGCAGAAATACCTGAGAGAGCAGGTTGTGAATCTCAGGGAACTTGGCAGAAACAGAAGCAGGAATGTTCCAAGAATCTCCTTGTAAAAAGTCAGCAACTGAAGATATCAAGTGCATGTGAAGATGTGAAGGAATATTAAGCAAATCAACCAAGGCTGCATCAAGTCATATGTCAGTCCAGAAGTTGATGATCTTGCCATTACCAATCAACCAAGAGCGGTTGCTGAGAACAGTCTGAATGTTAGCTCTAATTCCATGCCAGATAGAAGATTTGACATAATGACCAATTGGACGCTTATGTCTAAGAAACCTTGCCTTGACTAATCTGGCCCATTCTTTGTTTGATGCAAACAGATCCCAGACCAATTTTAACATTGCTGCATTGTTGATAGATCTCAAACTTCTCAAACCAAGACCACCCTCAGCTATAGGGTAACAAACAGTATGCCATTTAACGGTAACTACTTTCCGCTTTAGAGTGTCTCCGGACCAAATGAAGTTCCTAATGAACTTATCCAAATGCTTGATCAAATTTGAAGGCCAAGCATAGATTTGGAATGAGTATAGGACCATGCCATGAATGATAGATTGAACCAACTGAACCCATCCCATAATGGAAAGCGGACTCCCTTTCCAAGAAGCAAGTTTATTAACAATTCTGTCAACTATGCCTTGAAAGTAAATCTTCTTCGGTTTCCCTTTAAAAATAGGGACTCCGAGATAAATGAAAGGAAGTTGACTATATGAAAAGTCAATGATAGAGGAAATAGCAACACATCTAGCTGGAGAAAGCTTTGGAGCATAGAACTTGCACTTATCATAACTAAGAAATTGACTAGAAGCTTGGCCATAATGGTTAAAAAGAGACATTAAACTCTGCAATACAAGGAGGGATATGGCCCCTAGGACCAGAAACAAGATCAATCAACCATCATTGACTAGGTGAGTGATCCCCCTACTGAGAGCATCTTCAGCAATACAAAAGAGCAAAGGTGATTCAACATCAAAAATAATTATACCACAAACACAAACATCAATCAATCATTCCAAGAGTATCACACATATGTAAAACAATAAATTTCACAACTTTCACACTTATGATTTACAAGACCATTTACACTAATTAAATAACACTAAATAAACCATCAACGTATCTACCCTAAGGTAGGATGATGGTAATCTCCCCCATACCTTTGTTGATCACTTGAAACTCAAGCAAGAAAAGAATGATGTTCACTAGGGCTCCAAGGTTTTGTACAACCAAAACCTAGCCATGAACAATCAACAAAACAACAAGTTAAATGATGAAGAAAAACTACCAAGCCCATTTGATATGGTTCGACCATGTCAAGAAAAATAGGCTAGAGATCTCTAAATTTTTCAAACTCTTGGATGATGAAAACAGAAGTCATATGGAGATCATAGAAATTGGAATCACATTAAAAGGATTTTTCTATGATTTATAGATATTTTTGAAATTCTAGATCTAGAAATTGAACCATGATGATTTTTGACATGAAATGAAAAATAATTGAAAGGAAAGATGATTCATGATCATGGTGATGAGGTTTTACCTCTTGAATGAAGAAAAAATGAAGTGAATGATCCAAGCTTCAAGAACAATCAATAGAGTTTATTTGTGTAGTTGAGAAAATAGGTGAAGATGATGAAGTGAATGAGAGAAATGAGATAAAATGTCTAAGTATGGCTAAATGGCAGCGCATATATGGGTGAGATGAGGGTTACTTTGGTCCAAAATTTGTTACTTAACAACATAATGGTAAACTCACTTAGGGACCAACTTGTAATTCCTTTAAAAACCAAGGATAATTAGGACATCTCACACCCATAGTAATCATTACAATTGAGTGGTCATGGTTGAAAGAGGTGTGACTGAGTTTAGCACCACAAATGAGGAGGAGAAGTCAATTTGAATTTGCCTTGCCTTAACCATGGTTAACTTTTAACTAAGGTAGGTTAGGTTAAGGGCATTTTGCTCTTTTCACATAAAAGACATTATTACTTGCATTTAATGTCTCATAAATGCTTGGTGAGTCATGGTGGTGACTCACTCCATGGCTCAGCTCCTCCCGCATCCGGTTCTATCTCTGTACATCAATTCTTGATTCTGTCAATTCCCCGATTAGGGTTTCGCCCGAATAAGCATAATAACTTATTTATTTTGAAAATTTTCAAAATAACCACTATAGTTGGAAATAAAATATAAACCTAAACCATTTCGTTCACGGGTCAAAATTAGGTTTTCTAACCAGTAAAATCTTACTGTCAATGAAAACGCAGACCGGGTTTCCCCTGAGTTTTAAACCTAAATTTTTACCGTAAGCTTCTACCAAAAGGTAGACTATAACTACGATTTTATTTTATTAAAAATAATTTTCTATATCTAATATAAAAATTACGAACAATTAAAATTCTACCGATAATTGAAAAATAGTAAAAACAGCAAAACTGTAAAAACTGTAAAAACAAAGTGTTACAGGACCCGCTAACAGATAAATCCCAAGTCATTCTAAGATGACTGATGAAGGTGAGTCATATAGGTAACTCACCCTTGTCATCATTGCATTTTAAATTAAAAGACTATTATGTCGTCAGTTTCATTTTAAATGCCAAAATTGCCCCTAAGTGAGATTACTCTTCTGTCCCTAAATTTTTACCACTTGGACTCCTTTACCCTCCAATTCCCACGGCCTAAAATACCCAAGAGGCCCTCTCACTCTTATTTTCATCAAGACGTCATCTTCTTCCTCTCATTTTCTCTCAAATTCTCTAAGTTTTCATAACCAAAAATTGTGAAGCAACTAGTAGATTCCCTGCTCTTTTTCTAATTCCAAGAGGGTAATTTTGTGTGAATCGTGTATGAGTTTTACGGAAATTGGACGTTCAACGGAATTTATTTCGAAAGGAAAATTCATACCTGAGGTAAGGGGAGTACCTGAGGGATTTTTTCCCGATAGCTATATGCTATGAGTGTGTGGTCTGTATTATTTATTTAAGCTTAATTGTGGTAGATTGAATTATCTTGTGTAGTTAATTTTTCTGCTGTTAATATCTGCTTTTAATTGATTATCTGCAGTAATTGTTATGGTATTTTAATGCATGTTATAAGCTGTGTTATCTGCTATAGTATTGACATGAAATTATTATTGACATTGGTTGTTGATTGAAAAGCTTGACAGTGGTCAGTGCCCAATTAATTACAAAGATAAAAGTGTTAAAAAGCTTTATAAGAAATATCAAATTTTTAATTGGTAGAAAATAGTAATATAATATTATTTAATTATTTGATTGGTTAAAATATGGAATAGTTGAAAATACTATTATGTTAATGATTTTTCGGTGTAAGAGTGATCTACGAGTCACAGTGAGGACGTAACTGTGAAAATATTTTAGTAGTACTAATTTTTACGTAAGAAATTACAAAAGATTAGAAAAGGTTATTATAAAAAGTTAAGTTTAAAAATAATTTAATTATGGTGTTGAGAAAATTATTTTACTAGAAAAGTCAAATTTTGACTTAAAACGTTTTTAAAATGTCAAACGACGGTTAATTCCAAAAATATTTACGGAAAATATTTTTAAAAGCAACAATATTTGTTAAAACCGAGAATTAGTCTTAAATCAATATTTTCTTTGAACTAAAGTTTCAAGTAAAGATTTTCAGAAGAAAATGAGTTTTTAGGTGATTTAATGATTTTATAAATGAATTTCCAACGAAAAAGGATTTTCTGTAAATTAGTTTTACACAACGGTGTTATTTCCGACAACTTGGATAAGTTGAGGAGATTTTGATTTTGATTTGTGTTTCACAGAACAAAAATAATTTTAAAGTTGAAAAGCGAACCTAGTAGCCGAGACATTGGGATTCTAGTGTTCTATGGTATGGATTGTGTGTCCTAAAGGTGAAATTATGGACTGTGTGTCCTAAAGATGAAGTGTGGAATGTGTGTCCTAAAGTTGATGTTGTGGACTATGTGTCCTATAAAAGTATGTTGATTTGTGCATGCTAAAATCTACGAACCTAAGACTGGTGCATCGGTCTAGATCTTCGTGATTTGCACATTCGGACTTGGTGTCCTATTGTTGAAACTGAAAGACAAACTTAAATGTCTAAAAGTTGAGATGGTCGTGAGCCTTTGAGCTTCGACAAGAAAAGAATGAACAAAAAGAAAAGTTATAAGAAACAAAATGTTTTACATGCATTTTTTTTGGCAGACGTGCCTATGAGTTTAGTCTCGATATCTTGATGGCAAGAGGCAAGAAGTTGTATCATTGTCCCTTGATGGACAATGAAATCATAGACAGTGACCACCGTGCCTAGTTTTGGACAGTGCTATGGTTAAATCCGGTGTGCCTTGATTAAATCCGGTGTACCTTATTTGGCAAAGAGAGCTTAATCAACTCATTTATATGGTGTTGGGATCTCCGGAGATTAAGTACAAAATTTTAGGCGGTGAATAATGAAGTGTCATGCATTTGTTTTAAAAATGATAATAACTGTCGGGTATTAAACCCTTTGATAAACTATTGATGGCCGTGTCAACCATCACCCAAGAGGGGGGTGAATTGGGTTTTAAATAAAAATGAAATATTTTTCGATAAATCAAAATCCTTTTCAGATATAAATAGAATTTGTAGCGGATATTAAATTCTTTTCAAATTAAAGCGTCGTCGTGTGCAAGTAAAATCATTTTTGCAAAATATAAAGAAGAAATAAAAGAGATAGGGAAAGAAGATGAACACGGCAATATATCCTGGTTTAGTCAAAGACTCTCCACGTGGCCTTCGTCCAGTCCACTTAACTCTAGTTTTTAAACAGGATCAACTAGAACCTTTACAATAACGAGAACTCCTCACAGACCAGAGACATATTATCCCCCGGTGACAAAGTCTCAAATCCCTAGCTTTTAAACAGGCACAGCTAGAACCTTTACAGTGGAATCACACCCACTAGACACTTACAAGAGATATACCCTCTCCTATAAGAATGGTAACCGAAGGAAGGTTTGAGTCAATCCGACTCTTACCAACAGTATGCACTCTTAATAGTGCTGATAAAAACAAATTGAAGCCCAAATACAATCACACCTATATGGTGTATAAAGATCTCTCAATATAAAATATGATCAAAGTATAAAAGTGAGAGTGATTTAGAGAGAATAAAATTTGACAGAGTTTCAGCGTAATAGGATTAGTATGTTCTCTCTCTTGTGAATGGCTGTCTCAATATCCCTTTTTATAGAAAACCATTTAAGCCCAGGGAAATTAGATTAAGCCCAATTTTAAAATACTTTTTGTCATGAAGTAATCGATTATTTAAATGTCATATTTGATTATATTAACTCAAATTGGAAGGGACCTTTTAGAGATAGTCGCAGCAAAATGTAACACCCGGTTTTTCACTGTTTACTGTTTTTATACCTGGTCTGCGATTTAATGACAATAAGAATTTTACTGCTCAAATGACCTAACTTTGATTCGTGAATGAAAAACTTAAGGTTTTTATGAAGTTTCAAACTTCTTTGGATATTTTAAAATTTTTCACTTAAAAAGTGAAATAATATATATTATGCCGGCGTTATACAAAATCGGATAAACGACGAAGCTGAAAACGAGATTTGTGTAACACCATTACTTGGGCATTACATTAATTAACCCTTTTTACTAATATTAACGTTATTAGAAGGCATGTCGATTTCTTTCGGAAGTTAATATTCAATTAGTAATTCCATTTCAAATAAAACTCACAACATAAGACATGGAATTAAAAGATCAACTTACATACATAGAAAGCATACATAATATTCACATTGATAACAAACACCTTCTTAGTGACAAGGTGTATTGACAGAAGTTTCCTTGAGTGTACATCCAAGTTTCTTAAACAAAACACTACATTTTACTAAAGTTTAAAGAGACAAAGTAAAACTTGCGACTGACAATATCCATCCAACATCACTACCCCAAAATAATGCTAGACTTCCTAAGCTGGTTAAGACAAACTAGTGATACCCATTCGGGAGACCACGAAAGTCTCCCCCATATCCAGAAGAAGTATTAAAAGAGGATACTTCCACCCCGGCTCCCTCGCCAGGTGCATCATCACCATCATCATCACTGCTCATAGGATGATACTGAGGTCCCTCCTCCATAAATTCCTCGGGGTCCTCCTCTATCGGTGAAGAAGGCGCCACATTCGGAGGTGGTGGATTTAACACTAGCTGACCCTACACAGCTAAACGATGTACATAAAACCAGACTGGCGGAAGTGATATCTGGATGGTCTCCATGGTATGCATCCTCCTCTCTGGACCTCCCTCCTGTGTTCATTCTATAGTGCAAACCAGGCCAGTGTACTCGGCCATGTGATTCCCCGGATGAATCACCCAAGCCCTAGGGTTATCGGCATCCTCAAACATGATCGCACGCACTCGGGAGTGCACGAAAGGTAGAGCTGGGTTCATCTAGTCTCAACATAACAGGATACATATATATATACATAATGGAAAATGCAAGGGTAAGATACCAATATATGGATAATTGTGACAACTATATGCACCCCAAAACATTAAAAAAAAAAAAACAACAACAACAACACAATTAACAAGATATCATTTTACGCAGTACATAGAAAGAAATAATTGTCACTTTTTGAAAATGATGGCACTTCTATAATTCAACGTCTATCCTAATCTCTGGAGACCCTAACTTCACTTTGTTTAAAATGAGCTGATCAGGCCCGAAATTTTGCCATAAAAGGCACAACGTGTTATTCTACTACACTGCCCAAAACTCCTAGCACTGTGTGCAACGTGCGTGGATATCCATAGCATACTATCCAACTCAAGGCATATGGATTTCATTGTCTGCCTAGGCACAATGATACAACGTAGCATGATATACCCTGCCCTTCAAGTATTCACACAAAACAACTTTGGGCACGTCTGCCAAATGCATGAAAAACATTTTATGATTGCAACTTTTCTTTGTGTTTAATTCTTTCCTTATCGGAGCTCAAGGCTCACGACCACCATAATTTTTCAATGTATTAAAATTTGTAAACATAGGACATTTGAGTATGTGTGTCCAATCACAAGAGTCTGAAACCGACGCACCAATTTTAGACATTGTGGTCATAGAAAAATTAACTTTTCACCTTTACTTCTTTCACCACGTTTGTATAACGTATGTAGGACACACAGTCCACAACAACGTATAAGGACATAGAGTCCACAACAACGTGACACGGATCATAGATCAACGAGTTTATTAACACTAGTAGCCCGACGTCTCGGTAACTAGATCCACTTTTCAATGTTATTTTTCGTTCAGTGAAAAACAAAACAAAACAAAATTTCCATAACTTATTGGAATATTGTTTTGAGTAAGGTTTTTAGTAAAACTTTTTATTTGAAATTCTTTTTAAAAAAATCACCTTGCTTAAAAAAATTTCATTATTTTTCAACGAAAATCAAATTAACTTTTCTTTTAAAATAATTTCCTTCTCATTTAAGAAATTAATGTGGAAACCCCTTTTTACTTGTTAAATTATTTCCAAAAATTATACTTCTCATCAAAAGAAAAATATTGCTCTTTTTCATAAAATTTCTAATATTACTAAATAGATTTGAAATATGATTTTTATCTTCCTTCTCTTTTAAATCAAAACTTATTTTCAAGTAAAATTATTTATTTCTAACTTTCTCCACAATTCCTATTAAGACTTTTATCTTAGTTTATTTATATGAGGTCTAACCCAAGGTTAGGCTTTCAATGCAACAACTTAAACAAATATATCATTACACCAACACACTTATATAATCATAAACTTTGTACAAATCAAATAAACACATAATGCATATAAATCACATAAAACTCATCATATTCATCCAAACAAAATCAATCATTAAACTAAATCATATGCACCGATATTCAATCAATCATCATTAAGCAAATGGTAAAGGATTCGATCGCGGTTTCGAAGCAACGAACTTGTGTTCTCGTTACGATTGCAATTCTAATCAAAACAAATGTTTAACGTAAGTTAAAAATTTTATAATTCGCCCTTATTCTTTATGCATGCTTTCGGCTATGCTCTATAAAATAGGCTAGAAAATTTTAATTTCTACAAGCTTTTGGATTTAGACTTTTTAAGTATCAAATATGTAAAATAAAATTTAAAACTTGAAAAATAAAATTTCAAACCCTAGCCTCGTCAACCATAGGTTTCGGCCTCCATAAAAAAATGGTGGGAAAATATGATTTTTCACCAATATAATTTCATGCATGCAAATACTATAGTGTTCTAAATATCACTTTACTAAAAAAAATTGAACAAGCCTCATCAACTCATCAAGTGAGTTTCGGCCTCTTTAGAATACAAGGGTTAGGCACATTAAATTTTATTTTTCAAAGTAAACATTACTTCACTCAAGCAAAGTTTATAGTTTCATTAAACATGCATCCTTCCAATGATCAAAAGTTAGGCTTCACTAACTCAAATATTTTAGAGTTTTAGACATAGAATCACAACAAGGAAGGAATACATATTTTTAACAAACTACATAATTTTGAAAAATACCTAAATCAAAGTCATTAAGCCATGCATGTGAGATTTTTATCAAGAGCTCTCCTTACCTCTTGGTGTTTTTGACCACACCATGATCATAGGGAGGATAACTTTCTAAACACATGCAAGACATGAAAATGAAAGTGAAAATGAGTAGGAGTTGATAGAAACCATTTTCATGTATAAAGGATTTTTCTTTTAAGGCCATGAGTTTGAACCATGAACATATAGAATAATTAGTCAACATTCATGTAAAAATTTTTGCAAACCTTTCCTCCCTTAGGGTTTCGGTCACCCTTCAAAATAGGTTATGGGAAAGCCTTTTTCAACATGCAAGTGTTGATGATGGTGATGAAGATGAGTAGAACTTGAAAGAAGATGGTTTTAAAACAAAAGGAATAAGCTTTCATGAACAACTTTGACATGCAAGTGTAGAAAATAAAAATGGTAAGAAACTTAAATTAGAATAGATGAACATTATACCTAGGTGCAGCAGAAATTAGAAGCCTCAAGACTTGAGTTTGCTCAAAAACAAGAAGAACTTAAGTAAGTGTAATATGAGGGTTTTGGAATGTATGAGAGAAAAAGTGAAGAAGAGAGAAGAGGGGTTTATATAGAGGAGGGGGGTGCTGGTCAGCAGAAGAAGAGAGGAAAAATTAAAAATTTTAATTTGTATTTTGAATGAATTTTTTTTGAAATATAATAATTTATTATGAAAATAATGATTTCATGTAATAATGGTTTACTATTCAAATCAGATTTTGCTCACCAAACACTCCAAAATCTGATGCAAATAAATTCGTCAACTTCCCTTTGTTTTGTTCCAGTTCAATTCCTTTCCCCGGTAGTGTAAAACGATCATATTTCTTATGAAAATCGTACCCGAAAAATAAATAAAATAACATTTTTAACGAAAATTTTTAAAATAGTAGAAACATTAGAAATCGTAATTAAAATCCCAATTGTTTCGTTCACGAGTAAAAATTTCATTTTCTGATCAGTAAACTTGTACCGATAGAGAAAACGCAGACCGGGATTCGTCTGAATTTTCAGATAAAATTTTTTCAGGAGCTTCCTAGGATAAACTAAGTTATGAAAATGATTTTAGTTTATCAAAATAATCTATTAAATTTTAAAATTAATTATTGGCAAGCACACACTTAAGCACACATTAACAAGAAGCAGAAAATCGAGGCGTTACAATTTGCGGGACCCGCTAACGGATAAAGAACATGATAAATCATGATGACTCATAAGGGGTGAGTCGTAGGATGACTCCTCTTAGTCATGATGGCTTTTAGGAGGAAATTACAAGTTTGTCCTTAATGGTGTTCTTTGGACCCTAACACCTCTCAATTCCCATGGCCCAAACCAACTCAAGATCCCATCCTCACTTCTATAAAAGGCTAGCTCATCTTCTTCATCCAAACTTTGCCATTTTCACCATTAAAACCCTAAGTTCCATAGCTTGAATTTGTGAAGGAAGTAGGAGATTTCTTGCCAATTTCTTGATTCCAAGAGGTAAACCATGCTCATCTCCCTTATTTAGCATCATGTTCTTCAATTACCTTTGTGTTTTGAAGTCTTTCTCAATATGATGCATTTAGGGTTTCTAGATTCAAAAATTCATAGAATCTCATAGGAAAATCCAATGAGCATGAAACCAATTTCTATAATCTTATTATCATCTCTATATTCTAGATCTATAAGCTTGTATCAGACAAAAATTTCTAACCTATTTAACCTAAAGAGGCCGAACCTAGGTTTTAGGTGTGTGTGTGTGGGGGTGGGGGTGGGGGGTGGGGGGGGGGGGGGGATTTTGTCCGTTTTGTTTACATGATTCAATCTTATAAGTTATATATGTATTGAATCTATGTTGTTTGAATAAAATGAAAGTCTCTAAGCCATGTTATTGATCATGGTCAAATTTCATTAATTGAGGGATAGGAATATTTGATTTCAATTTTTGTCATATATGTATTGATTTAGGGTTTTAAGTGATTAGGAATCATTAATCCAAAAGCATAGAAATTTTAGAGATTTCTAACCCTAAAGTCAGCCCCAGGCCGAAACCAACATATAGGATTATAGGTTTGATTAAGTTGTTTGTTTGTTAATTGGTATGTTTAATGAAGGATAAGCTAGGTTGTCGTGTAACGCGTGTTCTCGGTACTACTTGGATTTCCGGCGAGTCGCTTGCCAGAAAAACATTGTTTTCAGGTAAGGGGATTACCTGAGGGGTTTTTCCGGTAGCCATGTGTAATTGTTGTTGTTTGTATTAATTATTGGGTGTATGTAATTCTTACGTAGTTAGCATTATTTGCTTAGTAATTATTTACTGTTAATTATTTGAATTAACTGCATTTAATAATTTGTTGTATTTTGTGGCATGTCTTTAATTGCTAATTGCTATATTATTGACATGATATTATTGTTGATGTGGATTGTGGATTGAAAAGCCTGACAGTGGTCAGAGCTTAATTAAATACGAGGTTAAAAGCATTTAAAATCTTTTTTTATTGATTAATGAGTTTAATTTGGTTGAAATAGTAATAAAAATTACTTAATTATTTATTTGTTAAAAAATGGGAAAAATTGGAAAAAATATTATTTTAATGATTTAACAGCGAAAGAGCGTTTTAAGCGTCATTGTGAGGACATAACTGTGAAAATATTTTAGCATTGCTAAATTTCACATAAGGAATTTCTAGATATTAGAAAATGATGTTTTAAAAGACAAAGTTTTAAAAATAATTTTATTACAGTGTTGGAAAAATTCTTTTACGACAAAAGTCATGTTTTGACCTAAAATCGTTTTAAAATGGCAAACGACGGACAATTCCGTCAATATTTACGAAAGCATTGTTAAAAAGGGTAATAATGAGTAGTTACGAGAATTTGTCTCAAATGAGGTTTCGAAGTTCAAATAATTGAGTTTTGAACAGAAATGAGGTTTAAGGGATTTTTAGCAAGTTTACAAAACGAATTTCCAACGTAAAAGGATTTTCGGTAAACAACAAGTTATTTCCGTCAACTTGGATTAGTTGAGGAAACTTTGGTTTTGTATTTCATAGAACAAAAATGGTTTAAACGAATCTAGCAACCGAGACGTCGGGTCTAGTGTTCTATGATATGGGCCCGGGGTCCGAAAGATGAAATGAGGGACTATATGTCCTATAAATGGTGTGTTGGTTTTGTGCACTAAAATCTAGGTATCTAAGACTGGTGCATCATTCTAGATTTCATGATTTGCACACTTTTGACTTGGAGTCAATTATCTTTGAATGAAGTATTGAACTTGAAAGTTTAAAATGGTGATTTGGTCATGAGACTTTTAGCTCCGACACATAACGATTGAATACAAAGAAAACAACGGGAACAAAACGTTTTACATGCATTTCAGGGCAGACGTTCCTTTGCATAGGACTTGAATGCTTGATGGCAAGTATTCATGCAGTTTGCATCACTGTGCCTTGATGGATATATGACCACGAAAACCATATACTATACGCAGTCACCACTTTACCTCATTTTGGATTGTGGTATGGTTATTTGAACTTTGCCATATCTGGCATTGATTCTGCCTTATTTGGCAATGAGAACCTGATCAGCACATTTATTTGTTGGTTGGAGCTCCAGAGATTAGGTATCAAAGTTAGTTGATGAATATTGAAGTGCCATAAAACAGTTACGACTGTCGGGTATGAAACCCTTTGATAAATATATATTGTTTATCTTTGAATATTCATGTTAAATGGTATTTGAGAGTCGTACATGTGGTTACAGTATTAAAATCCATATATTGGTTCTCACCCTTGTATGTTTTATTGTTGGTCTCCTTTCTGTATGGGTGTGTTATTATCTGAGTTTAGATGGATCCGGCAATGCCGTTGTCGCATACAGGGATAAGCAGCCTCCATTTTGAGGACGTTGATAACATAAACGCATGGCACGTCGTACGTTACACCAGGCATGTACATATGATAGAGGGCACGATAGAGACAGTGCCCCAAAGAGAGCATAGATCGATGGAGACGATCGAGGTATCTCTACCTCCTATGTGGCTACTGTTACAGTATTTGGTCGACCATGGAGAGCTTGAGGCTCAGCCCTTAGCTGAGGCGGCACCTATACCAGCTCCAGAGGAGATTGTAGTAGACCCTGAGGAGATGGTTATTGACCCAGAGGATGGTCCCGAGCAGTTCTTGGAGGATGTACCTATGTACGTTCCTCTGGACTATGGTGACGATTCACTCGAAGAGGGTGTTGTTGCGTCTTCTTCCGACTCATCGGCGGGGAGTGGGATTGACCCTAGTCTTCCCAATGGGTATCATTAGTCTGTGACCAACTGTAGGTAGTTCTCATTTTTGGGGTAGTGATTTCGTCAGTCTTTCTAGCTACCGAGAGCCATGATTTTTGTTATATGGCCATAGACGTTTCACTACGTGTCTTTATGTTTTTATTTCTTTACTTATTTTTGGAAATGGCCTGTTATGATAAAGGCCCTATATAGTGTATACCTTGTACAAAACTGATGATGCATATGATATATCTATTTATACATATATGGTGTGTTGTTTACATTGTTGTAGGTTGTTAGATGTTGTCAAGTTAACAAGAAAATGGAAAAAAAAAATTTATCACCATTTTTGGACTACGAAAAGTATTAGAAAACATTATTTTCGGAAAGTAACCAGCATAATTGAATTTTATTTTTGATAAGCCTCTGGCTCGTCTAGTTTTATGGCTAGTATGACCAGGGTTTTGTGCAAATTATATCCTATTTTCACCCAAATTAGATTAGATTGTCCTCAAGTAAGGTTTTGAGTCTCTAAAGTAGTTCTAGGTTAATTTAGCCAGTTTTGAGTCAAATAATGCACTTATAGCTGTGTCTTTGTTTTCAGGTTAAGTTGGAAGTCAAGAGAATAAAGAAATAGGGGATTCGCCTCGCGAGAGTATTCTCGCCTCGCGAACCTGAAATCCAGCAGAACAGTGAAAATGTCATCCTCTCTGGTTCGCCCCGCGACCAACACCTCGCCTCGCGAACACTGGGCTCGCCTCGCGAGTAATCCAACCCTGAAAGACCAGAAGCTATCACGGTTTAACCATGCTGAAGGTCACGGCTGTGACAGTTTGGAATTTGAAGAGTCTCGCCTCGCGAGTAGTACTTCGCCCCGCGAGAAGACCAAACGTTGCTTACTTTTCACAAGATTCGCCTCGCGAAGGTGTGCTCGCCTCGCGAGTGGGTTTAATTTCTGAATAGTATAAATGGCTGTTCTGGACAGATTGCAAGAACTTTTGCTTCTCCATAGTTTTACAGATTTTCTGTGTTTTTTCGTTATTGTCATGGAGAACTAATTTCGTAGATTAATCTACTGTATGAGAATTCCATATACTTGAGGTTTTGTAATTCCTACTTTACTTGCTTTTCCCTTTTCAATACCACATTATACATTTCTGTTTGTTATTTCAGGAGTGTATAGTGTTGTATTGATTCATTTCGGTGATGTTAAGTTCCTATACTTAATCGCGTTTGTTATTTCGCGTGTGTTCATTCATGTTCGTTAGTTCATGAGGGCTTAACCCCGTTTGTTATTTCGGGAATAGGAACATATATCCGTAGTAGCGATTTCGTTGTTAATTGTTGCTACAACCGAAAGGGGATTAGAATCTGCTTAGGGCTTGGAATTACATGAACCAATGATAGTTGGGAATTCGAGAACAGTAGATTAATCGTTGTTTGCTATTTGATAATCTCTTTGAACTGCCCTGTTTTAATTGCTTTGTTTTGCTTGTTACTTATTTGCATTCAAATCCAAACCCCCCCCCCCCCCCCCAAACTGATTTTTGTGACAAATAACACTTCAAGAGTCCTTGTGAGACGACATCCGAGTTGTCGCCTAAACTACATTTTTATAAACCGCTCGTTCTTTTTGGCGCGTGCGCGACAGCGCATTCAAAAATTGGCGCCGTTGCCGGGGACTCTTGTTTGTTATTTTCGCAATTTTTTTTCTTTTCTTTTATTTTCGTTTTTGTTTTGAATTGGCCTGGCTACTAGGTCTAATTGCCCTGAATTGTGTGATTTTGACCCGGAAATTGAAAGAACACTGCACACACTCCGTAGAGAATTTCGGGCTAGCACTAGTAGTGATTCTAATTCTAAAACTGTTCTTGAAAACATGGGTGACCAAAGGACGTTAAGACAGCTTGCTGCCCCTTATGTAAATTACAATGGCTTGTGTATTGCATATGCTGGTGCTGATACTCCTTTTGAATTAAAATCTGGTTTCATTCACTTGTTGCCAAAGTTTAATGGTCTTGCAGGTGAGGATCCACACAAGCACTTGAAGGAATTCCAGGTTGTCTGCTCCACAACCTCGAGATCAGAGGGAGTAACTGAGGATAGCATCAAGTCGAAAGCTTTTCCGTTCTCACTCCGGGGAGCTGCAAAGGATTGGTCATTATATCTTGAGCCGAACTCTATCACCACCTGGAATGATTTGAAGAGGGTTTTCTTAGAGAGATATTTTCCTGCTTCCAGAGCTGCGTCAATAAGGAAGGAAATATGTGGCATCAGGCAAGGGAATGAGTCGTTGGCTGAATATTGGGAAAGATTCAAGCATTTGGTATCCAGTTGCCCCCAGCATCAGATTTCTGAACAACTTCTTATCCAGTACTTTAATGAAGGGTTACTGTCGATGGATAGGAATCTTTTGGATGCTGCTAGTGGGGGAGCGCTTGTTGATAAGACCCCAGCTGCTGCTAAGTAACTCATTGAAAATATGTCACTGAATTCCCAGCAGTTTACTACTAGGAGAAATTCTGTTGAGACAAGAGGTGTGCATGAGGTCCATAGCTCTTCGTCCAACCAGGCCCTTGAGAATAGAATGGATGAGCTCACTTCTTTCGTAAGTCAATTGGCAATAGACAGGGTTCATCCTGCAAGGTTATGTGGCATATGAAATTCTCCTGAGCACCCATATGATGCATGCCCCATCCAGAGAGAAGAGTTCATCAGTGAAGCGCCTCAAGCTTATGCAGTAAATCCCTATAATCAAGGAAACAGTCAGAACCGGTACAGCACTCCAGACCTCTCCACAAATAGGTACCATCCAAATTGGAGGAATCATCCTAATCTTCGGTATGGGAACTCATCCCAACAACAACCGATGGCAGCACCACAGAATCCTCCTCAAGTGACTACATCTGCACCTTCTGGACCTTCACTGGAGGACATGCTCAAGCAAATGACTTCACAAATGACTGCACAAATGACTACACTTTTCCAGCAGCAAGTTGGACAGTTCCAAGCCTCACAGGCACAGTTTCAACAGCGAACAGATGCTAGCATTCAAGATTTGAGGACACAGATTGGACAGCTGGCCACATCCATGAATAACATACAGCAAGCTCAAGGGACAACCCACCACTGCAACAACCAAAGTGATGAATCCCAATGCCTCCAACCCTAATGTGAGTGCCATTTCTCTGAGATCTGGAAGAGTTGTTGAGGCCACCTCTGGAAAGGATGAAGAAATTATTAAGGTAACTCTTGAGCCTACTGTTGAAGTTGAAGTTGAGAAAATGTACAGACCACCAATCCCCTTCCCACACAGAGTTCAGAAAAATAAGAAGATTGGTGGTGAAGACAAGGAGAGGGAAATTTTAGATGTGTTCAGAAAATTAGCTGTGAATATTCCCCTTCTAGATGTGATCGAGCAGGTGCCCAAGTATGCAAAATTTCTGAAGGATCTATGCACCAACAAGAGGAAGTTGAAGAATAATGAGAGAGTTGATTTGGGAAGGAATGTTTCAGCTCTTATCCAGTCTAAGCCTGCACCAGAAAGAGTTGCTTCTTTAGCCCCTACTCAGGCATTACCACAGAAGTGCAAGGATCCGGGCACATTTACTATTCCATGCACTATTGGGGACAGGAAATTTGAAAACTGCATGTTGGATTTGGGAGCCTCCATAAATGTCATGCCTACCTCCATCTTTAATAACCTTGATCTTGGTCCCTTGCGGATACTGTGTCTTACCATCCGGTTGGCCAACAGGACCAATGCCCGCCCATGGGAATGGTAGAAGATGTACTAGTGCAAGTTGATGAGTTGATCTTCCCTGCTGACTTCTACATCCTAGACATGGCAGGAGAGACACATTCCAGTAGATCACCAATAATCTTGGGCAGACCATTCATGAAGACAGCTAAGACTAAGATTGATGTGAATGATGGGACCATATCTATGGAGTTTGGTGATATTGTGGCAAAGTTCAACATCTTTGATGCTATGAAACACCCACTGGAGGAGCACTATGTTTTCCACTTAGAGTTGCTTCCTGAGATTATTGAGGACACCCATGAGGACTTTGTTTCTGATTTTCCATTCATTTCTGGTTTTGATGATTTATATTCATGTACTAACTGCACTGACACTAACCCGTGTGTTGTTTGTGCTGAGTTTCTTGATTCAACTTTGCAGGGTGATAGTGATAGTGAGAGTGCAGCTATATGTTCAGCAGAAGTCCTTGACATCATGGCTACTCCCAATGCACCATCCATTGAGCAGCCACCATCCTTAGAGCTCAAGCCACTTCCTGGGAACTTGAAGTATGCTTACTTGGAGACAAATGAAAACTCGCCACCATTATCTCTTCCAGCCTTGACTCTGACCAGGAAGCCAAACTATTGGAGGTTCTGAAGAAGCACAAGAAGGCTATTGGGTGGACCTTGGCTGATATTCCAGGAATTAGCCCCTCCAGATGCATGCACAGAATTCTATTGGAGGATGGGGCTAAACCAGTTAGATAGGCCCAAAGGCGGCTCAATCCACTAATTCTGGATGTGGTGAAGAAAGAGGTGACTAAACTTCTGCTGGCAGGTATTATATACCCCATCTCTGATAGTACTTGGGTAAGTCCAGTGCAAGTTGTACCCAAGAAGTCCGGTCTCACAGTAGTTAGGAATGATAATAATGAGCTTGTGCCTACTAGAGTCCAGAATAGCTGGCGAGTCTGTATAGATTATAGGAAGTTGAACCAGGCCACCAGAAAGGATCACTTTCCTTTGCCGTTCATAGATCAGATGCTGGAACGGCTGGATGGTAAATCTCATTACTGTTTTCTTGATGGCTTTTCGGGTATTTCCAGATCCATATTGCCCCTGAGGATCAGGAAAAGACCACTTTCACGTGCCCCTTCGGTACGTTTGCCTATAGGAGGATGCCATTTGGCCTTTGTAATGCTCCTGGCACCTTCCAAAGATGCATGCTTAGCATTTTTTCTGAATTTATTGAAAATTGCATGGAGGTGTTCATGGATGACTTCACTGTATATGGCTCCTCATTTGATGCATGTCTGCATAGTCTGAGTTTAGTTCTAGAAAGATGCATTGAGACTGATCTGATTTTGAACTATGAAAAGTGTAACTTTATGGTAGAACAGGGGATAGTTTTAGGTCATGTTATTTCTAAAGAGGGTATTTCAGTAGATCCTGCAAAAATTGATGTGATTTCTTCATTGCCTTATCCATCTTGCGTACACGAGATCCGTTCTTTTCTTGGCCATGCAGGTTTCTACAGGCGCTTTATTAAGGACTTCAGCAAGATAGCTCTGCCATTGTCAAACCTGCTGAAGAATGATGCCCTGTTCCATTTTGATGACAATTGCAAGAAGGCATTTGACTACCTGAAAAGAGCATTGACATCTACCCCCATAATCCAGCCCCCAGACTGGACACTCCCTTTTGAACTCGTGTGATGCTTCCAATTTTGCTGTGGGAGCGGTTCTGGCACAAAGGGTGGGCAAGGCTGCCCATGTCATTCACTATGCTTCTAGGACATTAGATGCTGCACAATCAAATTACACCACCACTGAGAAAGAACTGCTAGCTGTTGTATTTGCACTTGATAAGTTTAGGTCATATTTGCTAGGTTCTAGGGTTATTGTTTTCACTGACCATGCAGCTCTGAAGTACCTATTAAAGAAACCAGAAGCTAAGCCAAGACTGATCAGGTGGATGCTTTTGCTCCAAGAATTCAATGTGGAGATAAAAGACAAGAGTGGAGCTGAAAATTTGGTAGCCGATCACTTGAGCCGAATAGAAAGGGATGAGGATCCCTCTCCCATCCAAGATGATTTCCCTGATGAGAGGCTTCTACATCTGTATGGGGTAACCCCCTGGTTTACTGACATAGTTAACTTTCTTGTTGCTGGTGTTATTCCTGCAGGTACAAGTAGATCCAAGTTCCACAAGCTCAAGAGCGATGCAAAGTACTATGTGTGGGATGATCCGTACCTTTGGAAGTTTTGCAGTGATCAGGTGATTTGGAGGTGTGTCCCCGATCATGAGACAGAGTCCATCTTGCACTTCTCTCATGCCTCTCAAGTTGGAGGACACTTTGGACCACAAAGGACGGCAAGAAAAGTCCTGGATTCTGGGTTCTACTGGCCCACAATTTTTAGAGATGCCTATGAGGTCTACAGGAATGTCAAACAACAGGCCCTGCCATCACTCGTAGGAGTGAGATGCCTCAGCAGCCCATGCTTTTTTGTGAGGTTTTTGATGTGTGGGGGATTGATTTCATGGGTCCTTTCCCGCCTTCTTTTGGTTTTCTATATATTCTTTTGGTTGTTGACTATGTTTCAAAGTGGGTGGAAGCAATCCCCACTAGGACTAACGATGCTAAAGTTGTTTCCAAATTTGTTAGGTCCAACATTTTTTGCAGGTTTGGCATACCTAAGGCTATCATCAGTGACCAGGGCAATCACTTCTGCAACCGATCCATGGAAGCCTTACTCGGAAAATATGGATTTGTGCATAGAGTTTCCACTGCTTACCATCCCCAGACCAATGGCCAGGCTGAGATATCAAACAGGGAGATCAAGCAGATTCTAGAGAAGATGGTGCAGCCGAACAGAAAGGAATGGAGCCGCCGTCTGGAAGACGCACTGTGGGCTCAGAGGACCGCTTTCAAGACGCCAATAGGAATGTCCCCCTTTCGGCTTGTATTTGGTAAGGCATGTCACCTCCCGGTGGAAGTTGAGCACCGTGCATATTGGGCAGTCAAGTGCTGTAACATGGACATGAAGAAAGCTGGTGTTGAAAGGAAACTTCAGCTGCAGCAACTTGAGGAGCTTAGGCTAGAAGCCTATGAAAGCTCCAGGATTTATAAAGAGAAAACAAAACTTTTTCATGATAGGATGATTGCTAGGAAAGAATTTTTTTGTGGGCCAGTAAGTCTTACTGTTTAACTCCCGCCTGAAATTGATGGCTGGGAAATTTAGGTCAAAATGGGATGGCCCCTTTGTTGTTACTAACGTTTTTCCTTATGGTGTAGTAGAGATTAAACGTGCAGGTACCCACAAGTCCTTCAAGGTTAATGGGCAGAGGCTGAAGCCATTCCATGGTGGGGATGTTGGTGTTCCTGTGGATGCTAATGTTGAGGAGCTCTCCTTGGAAGCTCCCACCTACGCTGACACTTGATAAGGGAGTACCATTTCCTTTCCCTCACTCTGATTTAATAGTTATGTTGTTTCATTGGGGACAATGCATGTTTTAAGTGTGGGAGAGGGAACTAGTTGTAGTTTTGTTTTGTCTTGTTTCTTTTCTTTTAGCTCTTGAATAAATTGTGTTGAGTCTTATGTTAGCAAGTTTGATGGATTTTGATTGATTTTGCACAGATTGATTGCATGATTGATGTGATGATTCCCCCTAGGCTGAAAAAATTTTGTTTTTGAAAAGTGATTCCCATGTGAAATTGAAAACTGAACTTTGAGATTTTGTTATGATGGCATGATTTATGATAAGTTTGGGGTGAAGGGAAACACACACTAGGGACAGAATCTCTGTCAAACAATTTGCATGAATATCCAGGTGAGGATTTGAGCCTCCAACATGTTTTCTAACTGTGTGAACTCACTTTCAAGTTGCACTTTCCTGAATTTGCTTGAATCTCTTTATGGTTTGCATGATTATGTGTTTGCTTCAGATGATTTAGGCGTTTTCTTTGTAAATAACTACTTAGCCTAAAAATAACCAATTCCTAATGCATGTTCCCTAGTTAGCCCCATTGAGCCTGATTAGCCTGTTAATTCTTGATAACCTAATGTTATGAGCTCAAAATCTGGAAAACCATGTTAACCCGATCTTAGGATTAGGAGAGCATGGAATCTTAGAAAGAGAATGGGTGCAAGAAACTAAGTTTGGGGTGGCTGCAAGGTGTAATATGTTGTTTGGGATTGAGAAAAAATATATATATACAATAAAAAGGTTGGAGCCAAAGGCTTGTAGAAAAAAAAAAGAGAAAAAAAAAGTGTAAAAATGTTAAAAATAAAAGTATTAGAAAAAAAAGAGGTTGTAGTCAACCAAGGCATAAAGAAAAATGAGAAAAGGAACTTGAGTGGAATTTCAATGTTTTGAAGTGTTTCATGCTCTCTCAGTTCCTAGGGTCTTCAACCTAGTACCCTTGTATATCCTACCCTTAGCCAGGCCCCATTACAACCCATAAAAGACCTTTTGATGTTGCATGCATGTTTTCTGTGGGAATCATTTTGAGATGAAAATCAAATTTATGGGAAGTGCTCTTGAAAGTGAGATTGAGTGAAATGTTGTTAGCCTGACACAAACTGAGCGAATGAGTGAACACTAAATGCCCTTGTGAGGAAGGAAGTTGTTTGAATTTGGTGATCTCCCTCTTGTGTGTAACTTGGATCCCCTGCTTAGATTAATGATTGTTTGAATGATGAAATTCTCAATTGTTTAGAATGAATGATTGTGGGGATTGCTTTGTTTGAAAGGGGGACATTGAAGAAAACTGTTTTGATGTATTACTTGAATTGTGCAAGGTTGATTGGATCTCTTAAGCTTGTCAGGTCTTGAGTCTTTTTGATTTTTGAGTTGTAGTTTGCTTGGGGACAAGCAAAGTTTAAGTTTGGGGTATTTTGATAAGCCTCTGGCTCATCTAGTTTTATGCAGGGTTTTGAAAACCGGACCGGACCGGCCGGTCCGACCGGTCCGATCGGGAACCGGGACCATGGCCGGTCCGGTCAGTAGGAAAAACCGGTCATGCATTGAACTGGTGCAAAAACCGGAAAACCGGTTCAAAACCGGTAAAACCGGTCATAACCGGTAGTGAACCGGGCTGAACCGGTTTTCTTTAAAAAAAAAAGAAAAAAAATAGTATAAAAGGATTTGAATCATCCTAGTCAAAACCCAATTCTTTTGTTTTCTAACATATGTGGGCTGGTTGTAGATTTTGGGTTGGTTTTCCCTATGAAGATGATTTTAACATATATCTTTATATTTATTTAGTTTATTTTCAAAATAATAAAAATTGTGCTTAATAATTTTAGTTGTTATGTTGTTTTTTTGTTTAATATTGTTATAAATATTATATTAAAAATTAAAATAATATTATTTAATTATAACCGTTTCAACCTCGGTTGGACCATTGAACCTCGAACCGCTGCCTTCACCGGTTCGATGACCGGTCCGGTTTTGTAAACCTTGGTTTTATGGCTAGTATGACCAGGGTTTTGTGCAAATTATATCCTATTTTCACCCAAATTAGATTAGATTGTCCTCAAGTAAGGTTTTGGGTCTCTAAAGTAGTTCTAGGTTAATTTAGTCAGTTTTGAGTCAAATAATGCACTTATAGCTGTGTCTTTGTTTTCAGGTTAAGTGGGAAGTCAAGAGAATAAAGAAACAGGGGATTCGCCTCACGAGAGTATTCTCGCCTCGCGAACCTGAAAGCCAGCAGAACAGTGAAAATGTCATCCTCTCTGGTTCGCCCCGCGACCAACACCTCGCCTCGCGAACACTGGGCTCGCCTCGCGAGTATTCCAACCCTGGAAGACCAGAAGCTATCACGGTTTAACCATGCTGAAGGTCACGGCTGTGACAGTTTGTAATTTGAAGAGTCTCGCCTCGCGAGTAGTACTTCGCCCCGCGAGAAGACCAAACGTTGCTTACTTTTCACAAGATTCGCCTCGCGAAGGTGTGCTCGCCTCGCGAGTGGGTTTAATTTCTGAATAGTATAAATGGTTGTTCTGGACAGATTGCAAGAACTTTTGCTTCTCCATAGTTTTACATATTTTATGTTTTTTCGTTATTGTCATGGAGAACTAATTTCGTAGATTAATCTACTGTATGAGAATTCCATATACTTGAGGTTTTGTAATTCCTACTTTACTTGCTTTTCCCTTTTCAATACCACATTATACATTTCTGTTTGTTATTTCAGGAGTGTATAGTGTTGTACTGATTCATTTCGGTGATGTTATGTTCCTATACTTAATCGCGTTTGTCATTTCGCGTGTGTTCATTCATGTTCGTTAGTTCATGAGGGCTTAACCCCGTTTGTTATTTCGGGAATAGGAACATATATCTGTAGTAGCGATTTCGTTGTTAATTGTTGCTACAATCGAAAGGGGATTAGAATCTGCTTAGGGCTTGGAATTACATGAACCAATGATAGTTGGGAATTCGAGAACAGTAGATTAATCGTTGTTTGGTATTTGATAATCTCTTTGAACTGCCCTGTTTTAATTGCTTTGTTTTGCTTGTTACTTATTTGCATTCAAATCCAAACCCCCCCCCCCCCCCCCCCCCAAAACTGATTTTTGTGACAAATAACACTTCAAGAGTCCTTGTGAGACGACATCCGAGTTGTCGCCTAAACTACATTTTTATGAACCGCTCGTTCTTTTTGGCGCATGCGCGACAGCGCGTTCAATTTTCCACAACGTGTTACTGTGTGATGACCCAAGAAGGGGTGTCGCATTTGTGGTATCAGAGTTGGTCGAGTCTTTCGGGAATGTTGGGAAATAGGTCTGTTGTGTTGATGTTGTGTGTTCTGATTAATATTTGTTTGAAATTACTTCTTAGAAGTAATGTGTGGTAACGGGTAAGTTTACATTTTAGTTTCTGGTTTTGGTTTAACTGATTGTGGTTTTCAGGTCAGTTATGGAACCAGTTGTTGAACCAAAAGCTGGACCTGGACGTGGATGTGGTCAGGGACGGGGACGGGGACACGACCGTGGAAGAGGCTGTAGAGGCGGTCGTGTTGGAGGCCATGGTAATATGAATGAAGATTATATGGAAGGTGTGGATTCTGCGGCTCAGGCAATGGAAAATGTGGCAGTTGCAATTGCAAACCAAACTGCATCCATGAATGCTCAGAATCTGCAAACTGCGGAAGGCAAGACTTTGATTGCGTTTCGAAGCCAAAACCCTTCACAGTTCGGTGTAGACGCTGACCATGAGATAGCTGATCTATGGATTCAAGAGATGGAAAAAATCTTTGAGTTGGTGGCTACTCCGGCAGAGGTTAGGGTTACCTATGCGGTTTTCCTATTGATAGGAGATGTGGAGTACTGGTGGAGAGGTACTCGACTGCTGCTGGAGGCTGATCATCGGGAAATTACTTGGGATGTGTTTGAAACTGCATTCCTGAACAAGTATTTTCCAGAAAGTGTTCGGATTGATAAAGAACAATAGTTTCTACGTTTGTACCAGAGGGATGTGACTGTGGGGGAATATGCGGCGAAATTCGAGTCGCTTGCTAAATATTTGTTTCTTCCAAGCACAACCAAATGAGAGCTAGAAACGTGAGAGGTTCGAAGCTGGTGTGAGGTTCGAGATCAAGGAATCTGTGCTACCACTGCAGCTCAGGAATTTTCAAGCTCTAGTTGAAAGAGCAAAAAGATAGAAGTGGTGAGGAAGGGAATAGACAACAGAGGGAATACTGGGGGACCTTCTCGATCCAAGAACCAGTATCAAAATCAGAACCAGAGTCAGAAAGGGAAGCAGGAGTAGAGGAAGCATTATTTCCGACCACCAGGAAATAACGAGAACCAGAATCGGCAACAAAACCGTTCGAATATGACTACAACAGGGAGTGGAGGCCAAGGGAATCAAAATCAAGGCCAAGTTAGGAGATGATATAAGTGTGGGAATCAAAATCACATGGTGGATAAGTGTCCAGTAGTGGGAATCAAATGTTTTAACTGCAATCGTTGGGGACACTTTGCTAGGGATTGCACGGCACCATAGCGTGACTTTACTGTCAACAACACCAGAACCAATTAACTGATGGCAAAGGGGGGAGTTTACACTCTGAGTGGCGCTGAAGCATCGAACTCCGACGATCTCGTACAAGGTGATTGCGACATTGACGGTAATCTCTTAACTGTACTTTACGATTCGGGTGCGACGCATTCATTTATTTCGATGGATTGTGTGAAACTGTTGAAATTACCTGTTTCTTCATTACCATATGATCTTATTGTTTCAACTCCAACTGCTAATCCAGTTACTGTCAATGCTATATGCTTAAACTGTCCTATTATTATTCAGGATAGACATTTTCTTGTTGATCTGATCTGTTTGCCTTTTATACAGTTAGATGTAATTTTAGGCATGGATTGGTTATCTTCTAACCATATTCTTATAGAATGTGCCCATAAAACCTTAATTTTTCCTAAGGAAGAGATTTCTGGATTTTTGTCTGCTAATCAAGTAAAATCTTCTTTGAAAGAGGGAGCTCAAGGATACATGTTACTGTTTTCCTTAGGCATTAAGAATGAGTTAGACTTACAGTCCATACTTGCCGTCAATGAGTTTCTTGAAGTTTTTCCTGAAGATGTACCCGGACTGCCGCCTTTCCGGGACATAGGGTCGCAATTGATCTGGTACCAGGCACTGGACCGATATCCATGGCACCAATATCATATGTCGCCATCAGAGCTAGAGGACTTGAAGGAGCAATTGGTGGAGCTGATGAGAAAAGAATTCATTAGACCTAGTGTGTCTCCGTGGGGAGCTCCAGCGTTATTTGTACAGAAGAAAGACAGGACTTCTCGTTTATGTGTGGATTTCCGTCAGTTAAACAAAGTGACGATCAAGAACAGGTATCCACTTCCGAGGATAGATGACTTAATGGATCGGCTACGTGGGGCGACGGTTTTCTCAAAGATCGACTTGCGATCGAGTTATCATCAGATTCATGTGAAGGAAAAGGATATCCAGAAGACAGTGTTTCAAACACGCTATGGGCATTATGAGTATCTTGTAATGCCGTTCGGAGTGACGAATGCCCCTGTTATATTCATAGATTACATGATTAGGATTTTTCGTCCTTATCTAGATCAGTTTGTCTTTGTTTTTATAGACGACATTCTAATTTATTCTCCTAGTGAAGAAAAGCATGCTGAACATCTTAGTGTGGTTCTTCAAATTTTAAGGGAGAAACAGTTATACGCAAAACCTAAAAAATGTGAATTTTGGTTAGACCAAGTTCAATTTTTAGGTCACGTTATATCGAACGAAGGAATCGCGGTGGATCAGTCAAAAGTTGAAGCTGTTTTATAATGGGAAAGACCAACGATGGCAACAGAAATCCGTGGTTTCGTGGGTTTAGCTGGATACTATAGAAGATTCATCAAGGGAATTTCCAAAATAGTTGGACCTCTTACCCAATTAAATCGGAAGGACCAAGCGTTTAAATGGACTGAAGCGTGTGAAGAAAGTTTCCAAGAGTTAAAGAAAAGGTTGACTACGTCACCTGTATTAGTGTTACCTGATCCTAAGGAACCTTTTGAGGTATACTGTGATGCTTCACATCAAGGGTTAGGTTGTGTACTAAAGCAAAACCAGAAAGTTGTGGCTTATGCTTCAAGGTAATTGAAGATTCATGATAGGAATTACCCTACTCATGACTTGGAGTTAGCAACGGTGGTTTTTGCGTTAAAAATATGGAGACATTATCTGTATGAATCGACGTTTAATGTTTTCAGTGATCATAATAGTTTAAAATATCTTTTTGATCAGAAAGTGCTCAACATGCCGCAAAGACACTGGTTGGAATTTTTGAAGGATTGCGATTTTCAACTGCAGTATCATCCTGGGAAAGTAAAAGTAGTAGCGGATGCCTTGAGTAGAAACTCTATGCATGAATCTACAATGATGGTTAAAGAACAAGAATTGTTAGAACAATTCCGAGATATGAGGTTAACAGTTAAGACGTCGCCAGGAAAGCTTTGTTTGGGTATGATTACTATTTCCAATCAATTGATGGAACAAATACGGGAGAAACAAGAAGGTGATCAATACCTATAAGGAGAAAGGGAATTGGTATGAATAGGGGTGGTATCGGAATTTGAAGAAGGAACCGATGGAATTCTATGGTTCGGTGAAAGAATTTGTGTACCTGAAGATGTTGAACTTAGAAAATTAATTTTGGAGGAAGCTCGGAAGAGTAAATTGAGTTTACATCTAGGAGCTACCAAAATGTACCAAGATCTTAAACAGCTATATTGGTGGTATGGAATGAAGAAAGACGTAATGGAATATGTAGCTTCGTGTTTAGTCTGTCAGAAGGCTAAAGTTGAACATCAAAGGCCAGCAGGAATGCTAAAATCTTTGCACATTCCAGAAAGGAAATGGGATGAAATTGCGATGGATTTTGTAACAAGTTTGCCAAGAACTTGAAAGGGGTATGATGCCATATGGGTAATAGTTGATTGACTGACCAAGTCGGATCACTTTTTGCCTATTAACATAAAATATTCAATGGAGAGATTAGCTCAGTTGTACATTGAAGAGATTGTTAAATTACATGATGTACCTTCGAGTATTATTTCGGATTGTGATCTAAGATTTACGTCAAGGTTTTGGCAAGGTTTACAAGAGTCGCTCGGAACGAAACTCGGATTGAGTTCGGCTTATCATCCATAAACAGATGGACAATCAGAGAGGACATTCCAGTCATTGGAGGACTTGTTGAGAGCATGTGTGTTGGAACATGCTGGAAGTTGGGATGAATTTCTACCATTTATAAAATTCACCTACAATAACAGTTTCCACTCAAGCATAGGAATGACACCATATGAAGCTTTATATGGTCGACGGTGCAGAATACCTTTATGTTGGTACCAAGATGGTGAAAGTCTAATGTTAGGACCAGATATCGTGCAACAGCCAACAGAAAAGGTAAAGCAACTAGTTTTCATTAAGACGGCCCTAAAACACTTAAGAGGCCTTCTCACTCTTATTTTCATCAAGACGTCATCTTCTTCCTCTCATTTTCTCTCAAATTCTATAAGTTTTCATAACCAAAAATTGTGAAGCAACTAGTAGATTCCTTGCTCTTTTTCTAATTCCAAGAGGGTAATTTTGCGTGAATCGTGTATGAGTTTTACCGAAATCGGATTTTCAACGGAATTTATTTTGAAAGGAAAATTCATACCTGAGGTAAGGGGAGTACATGAGGGATTTTTTTCCCGATAGCTATATGCTATCATTGTGTGGTCTGTATTATTTATTTAAGCTTAATTGTGGTAATTAAATTATCTTACGTTGTTAATTTATCTGCTGTTAATATCTGCTTTTAATTGATTATCTGCAGTAATTGTTATAGTATTTTAATGCATGTTATAAGCTGTGTTATCTGCTACATTATCGACATTCAATTATTATTGACATTGGTTGTTGACTGAAAAGCCTGACCGTGGTCAGTGCTCCATTAATTATGAAGAGGTAAACCATTCTCATCTCCCTTATTTAGCATCATGTTCTTCAATTACCTTTGTATTTTGAAGTCTTTCTCAATATGATGCATATTAGGGTTTCTAGATTCAAAAATTCATAGAAAATCATATGAAACTCCAATGAGCATGAAACCAATTACTATAATCCTATTATCATATCTATACTCTAGATCTATAAGCTTGTATCAAGCAAAAATTCGAACCTATTTAACCTAAAGAGGCCGAACCTAGGTTTTAGTGGGGGGTGGAGATTTTGTTCATTTTCTTTACATGATTCAATCTTATAAGTTATATATGTATTGAATATATGTTCTTTGAATCAAATGAAAGTCTCTAAGCCATGTTATTTATCATGGTCGAATTTCATTAATTGAGGGATTGGAATATTTGATTTCAATCTTTGTCATATAAGTATTGATTTAGGGTTTTAAGTGATTAGGAATCACTAATCCAAAAGCTTAGAAATTTTAGAGTAACCCTAAAGTCAGCCCTAGGCTGAAACCAACATATAGGATTATAGGTTTGATTAAGTTGTTTTTTTGTTAATTGGTTGTTATGTTTAATGAAGGATAAGCTAGGTTGTCGTGTACGCACGTTATTGGCACTACTTGTATTTCCGGCAAGTCGTTTGCCAGAAAAACGATGTTTTCGGGTAAGGGGACCTGAGGGGTTTTTCCGGTAGCCATGTGTAATTGTTGTTGTTTGTATTAATTATTGGGTGTATGTAATTCTTACATAGTTAACATTATTTGCTTAGTAATTATTTGCTGTTAATTATTTGAATTATTTGTATTTAATTATTTGTAGTATTTTGTGGCATGCCTTTAATTGCTAATTGCTATATTATTGACATGATATTATTGTTGATGTGGATTGTGGATTGGAAAGCATGACAGTGGTCAGAGCTTAATTAAATATGAGGTTAAAAGCATTTAAAAGCTTTTTTATTGATTAATGAGTTTAATTTGGTGGAAATAGTAATAAAAAATTACTTAATTATTTATTTGGTAAAATAATGGGAAAAAGTGGAAAATAATATTGTTTTAATGATTTAACAGCAAAAAAGCGTTTTAAGAGTCATAGTGAGGACGTAACCGTGAAAATATTTTAGCACTGCTAAATTTCACATAAGGAATTTCTAAATATTAGAAAATGATGTTTCAAAATAAAAAGTTTCAAAAATAATTTTATTACAGTGTTGGAAAAATTCTTTTACTACAAAAGTCATGTTTTGACCTAAAATCGTTATAAAACGGCAAACGATGGACAATTCCGTCAATATTTACGAAAGTATTCTTTAAATGGGTAATAATAAGTAATTACTAGAATTTGTCTCTAATGAGGTTTCTAAGTTCAAATTATTGAGTTTTGAACAGAAATGAGTTTTAAGGGATTTTTAACAAGTTTACAAAATGAATTTCCAACGTAAAAGGATTTTCGGTAAACAACGAGTTATTTCCGTCAAATTGCATTAGTTGAGGAAACTTTGGTTTTGTTTTGTATTTCACAGAATGAAAATGGTTTAAACGAACCTAGAAACTGAGACGTCGGATCTAGTGTTCTATGATATGGGCCTGGGGTCCGAAAGATGAAATGAGGGACTAGATGTCCTATAAATGGTGTATTGGTTTTGTGCACTAAAATCTACATATCTAAGACGGGTGCATCGGTCCAGATTTCGTGATTTGCACACTTTTGACTTGGGGTCAATTATCTTTGAATGAGGTATTAAACTTGAAAGTTTAAAATGGTGATTTGGTCGTGAGACTTTTATCTCCGACACATAAAGATTGAACATAAAGAAAACAACTGGAACAAAACATTTTACATGTATTTCAAGGCAGGCGTGCCTTTGCATAGGACTTGAATGCTTGATGGCAAGTATTCATGCAGTTTGCATCACTGTGCCTTGATGGATATATGACCACGAAAACAATATACTATACGTAGTCACCATTTTGCATCATTTTGGATTGCGGTATGGTTATTTGAACTTTGCCTTATCCGGCATTGATTCTGCCTTATTTGGCAATGAGAGCCTGATCGGCTCATTTATTTGTGGGTTGGAGCTCAGGAGATTAGGTATCAAAATTAGTTGATGAATATTGAGGTGCCATGGTTTTTAAAACGGTTACGACTGTCGGGTATGAAACCCTTTGATAAATATATATTGTTTACCGTTGGCACATACGGTGGTTCACAGCCTCCATTTTGAGGACGTTGATAACATAAACACATGGGTGATCCACCCGGGAGCGCACGTCGTGTGTTACACCGGGCATGTACATATGATAGAGGGCACGATAGAGACAGGGCCCCAGAGAGAGCTTAGATCAATGGAGACAATCGAGGTATCTCTACCTCCTATGTGGCTACTGTTACAGCATTTGGTCGATCATGGACAGCATGAGGCTCAGCCCTTAGCTGAGGCAGAAACTGTACCAGCTCCAGAGGTGATTGTGGTAGACCCTGAGGAGATGGTTATTGACCCAGAGGAGGATCTCGAGGAGTTCATGGAGGATGTACCTATGTACGTTCCTCTGTACGATGGTGACGATTCACCCGACGAGGGTGTTGCTATGTCTTCTTCCGACTCATCGGCGGGGAGTTGGATTGACCCTGGTCTTCCAAATGGGTATCATTAGTCTGTGACCAGCTGTAGGTAGTTCTCATTTTTGGGGTAGTGATTTCGTCAGTCTTTCTGGCTACCGAGAGCCATGAAATTTTTTATATGGCCATAGACGTTTCACGACGTGTCTTTATGTTTTTATTTCTTTACTTAGTTTTGGAAATGGCATGTTATGATAAAGGCCCTATATAGTGTATACCTTGTAGAAAACTGATGATGCATATGATATATCTATATATACATATATGATGTGTTGTTTATTTTGTTGTATGTTGTTAGATGTTGTCAAGTCAACAAGAAAAGGAAAAAAAATATTTTATCACCATTTTTGGACTACGAAAAGTATTAGAAAACATTATTTTCCGATAGTAACCAGCATAATTGAATTTTATTTTCTGCAACGTGTTACTGTGTGATGACCCAAGAAAGGGTGTCGCACATAATCGATTATATGTTCTCTGTTTAAAATCATGCGAACTGAAATTGTACATAATCGATTATCATAATCAATTAGTAACTCTCTGTTTTGTACTTCAAAAAGCATAATCGATTTTACAAACTTCATATCGATTATTTAAATTCAAATTTGTATACTTAACGGCTAGAGAAATAATTACTCATTAATACTCATTAAAACCAATTAAGTTTATTTAAAAACGTTGCACCATAATTTAATCGATTATACTAATCGATTGTTATCATTTAAAACAGCTGACTAAAAATCTTTAACAACTCTATAATTGATTACTCATTAAAGCATATTAAGAGCTATTAATACTATTTGAATTTGAATTTAAAGAACTTAATTGCTGAAATTAACATCTCATTTAAGTTCATTTAAAAGCAATTTAAGTTTTATTTTGAAAGCTCATTTATGTGTATGTGTGACCAATTTTAATTAGAGAGTTTTACTTACCATTTACAAGGGAATCTAAA
The DNA here is from genome assembly GCA_030762895.1 of Sophora flavescens. NCBI lineage: Eukaryota > Viridiplantae > Streptophyta > Magnoliopsida > Fabales > Fabaceae > Sophora > Sophora flavescens. The sequence goes on from CM061064.1 coordinate 182,924,929, forward strand.
ACAAGCAATACAGTAAAAGAAAATTTCCCTTAACTCATTTGACTGCTTGTTTGACCTTTTGCTACTTTTTGCAATTTAGTCCTCGGACTTGAATTCCTTTTGTCCTTGGACTTGAAATTCCTCTTCTGTTCATCATCAAAACAAAAGTATCTGTCAAGGCATATATCCACAACTATTTGTTTATTTTTGAACATCTATGTTGTTATAACTATACACGTTATATGATACTTGTGTGTCACACATGTAGTTATCGTTTTAAAATCCATATATTGGTTCTCACCCTTGCAAGTTTCATTGTTGGATCCTCTTCCGCGTGGCATATATTTCTATGTGAGTACCGACGGGCCCGGAGATTCCTCTGGCTCACTCGAGGATTCGTTCCATCACGTTTGAGAATGCCAGGGACGGTGGTGCTTGGGTAATTAACCTGGGGGCACACAGCGCCACATACACAGGCCCCATACGAGAGGTTGTTGGCATACTAGCTACGGGACCTCGGAGACGGACTCATCTTGTAGAGATGATTGAGGTATCACTACCACCAGCAAGCCTTTTTCTGCAGCACATGGTTGATTAGGGAGAGCTAGAGATCCATCCTCCATTGGCACAGCCCTTGCAGGCAGCAGCACCAGCCTTACCTCCTTTAGAGGTTGTTTTGGATCCGGGGTTTGAGGAGGACCCTGAGGAGATTGTTGAGGAGGAGCCGGAGTACCATCCTCTCAGTGACGATAATGATGACTCTCCCGATGAGGGAGCGGTGGCAGCATTATCTTCACCGGATACTTTTGCTGAGGGTGGGGGTGATCATCACGATCTCCCCAATGGTTTTCACTAGTTTCGACCAGTTGTAGTTAGAGTTCATTTTTGGGATAGTAACTTCGTCAGTCTACTTCTGACTACTGAGAGCCATGATTTTTGTTAGATGGTTCTAGACTATTCACTACATATTTCGTATGTTTTATTTTCTTTACTTAGTTCTTTTTGTAAATGGCCTATCCTTATAAAGACCTTTTGTATAAAGTTGTTGATGCATATGTGTGTGTGTGTGTGTGTGTGTGTGTGTGTGTGTGTGTGTGTGTGTGTGTGTGTATGTTTGACTATGTTGTTGTATGTCAAAGTAAAAATAAAAATTTTTATCCCTATTTTGTATTAAGAAAAGTGTTTAGAAAATCTTATTTTCAGAAGGTAACCAGCATAATCAAAGTTTTGTTTTCCGCTACGAGTTACCATGTGATGTCCCAAGAAGGGGTGGTCCATTTGTGGTATCAGAGCTGGTCGAGTTTTTCGGGAATCTTTGGGAAATAGGTCTGTTTTGTTGATGTTGTGTGTTCTCTGATTAATATTTGTTTGAATTACTTCTTAGAAGTAATGTGTGTTAATAAGTAAGTAAGCGTTTCATTTTCTGGTTGTGGTTTAATTGATTTTGTCTTGTAGGTCAGTTATCAACAACTGCATCATAAGATCATCATCATAATGTGTATGCTATGCAATGCAATCCTGCTCCACGCCTCTACTATGCATTTGGATCCAATCTATCTCTGGATGAGCAACTTCGGAGTTAAATATTCACATTGGCCACTAAGCACCAATGCCGGTGCAATCCAACTTACCTTGGTTGGACCCCTTGGATAGCTGACGCACCTTACTCTCAGATACGCCACTACGGGGGTACCAGATCCCGCGGGCGGCCAGAACGCCTTACTCTCGAGCGAACTCCTCTATGTTGCACAACCTCCCATCAACATCGCCAATGCGTGAATGCATGACAAACATCATACCATCATAACCTCCACCTTCGCTTGGACCCATAGGCTACCAAAGTCTTATAACCATCATCACCTCAACCACTAGGCTATCGAGGATTATCGTTTAACATTTACTGTTAAGTCTTTTATTCACTCTGTTCATTCTGCACCAGAGATTATCACCTCGACCACTCGACTATCGAGGCCCCCATTGGCTGTCCCTTCTCCCCATACCTGGTATGAAGATTCCACTTAAACCACCACTCTACTCTCACCGGCTCCCTCGGTTTGGCTCGAAGAATGGTCCCAAGCCTATGTCAACTGGCATAGACCAACCAAGACCTCCCAAAAATTAGAAAGAACACCAAAGCATCAAAGTGGCTCAAGGGGAGGAAGAGAAAAGAGGTTTCAGCCCTACAAAAGCTGTCCAAAGTGTCAAAATACGGTTTGGCTTGTAACCCTCATGAAACTGATCTATTTATAGACTCTGATGCCTGAGCACGGTCGTGCTCACTGTTGAGCACGGTCGTGCTCACTGTTGAGCACGGTCGTGCTCACTGTTGAGCACGACCGTGCACCACTTCTAAGCACGGGGCGCTCAAAGATGGCCTTTTGAGACCACCTAGATGGCTGAATTAACCAAAACACATAAAATAAGACTTGTAGATAATTATCTTAGATTTCCAACTCCATAAATATAACCTCGATCGGACTTCTAGAACTCAAGATATGGTCAAAACGGTGAAACAGGTTACTAGGACGCTAAAAGGGTTGAACCTTTCTAAGGCTAAAATTTCTCAAACATGAACTTAGACATCAAGAACAACCTAACAAGTATATGCAAACATAATATATATATATATATATATATATATATATATATATATATATATATATATAAATACGTTAATCTTATTTATGAAAAACGGGGTGTTACAATTCCACCCCCTAACAAAAAATTTCGTCCTCGAAATTTCTACGTACCTCGAACGAAGAGGTGAGGGTACGCCTCCATCATCTTGTTTTTAAGCTCCCAAGTAGCACTCTCCTCAGTCGCTCCACTCCAAACGACTTTAACCAAAAGAATCTCCTTGCCTCTCAGCTGCTTTACCCTTCGATCCTCAACTCGAAGGGGTAGTACCTCAAAAGTCAAGTTCTCTTTCAACTGTATGGTGTCGGGTACAATCACATGACTCGGATCATGAATGTATTTTCTAATTTGTGACACATGAAAGACATTGTGAAGTTTGGACAAGAAAGGTGGCAGGGCTATTTGGTAAGCAACTTCACCGACTCTTTTAAGGATTTGGTAAGAGCCGATGAATTTGGGAGTGAGTTTCTTGGCTTTCATCAATCTACCAACCCCAGTTGTTGGGTTAACTTTCAAGAATACATGATCGTCTTCCTGGAATTTGAACGCCTTCCTTCTTTTGTCATGGTAGCTCTTTGGCCTACTTTGCGCCGCTTGCATCTTTTCCTGAATCATCCCCACTTTATCTGTTGTTTCTTGCACTACCTCAGGTCCTAGCACCACATTATCACCAGGTTCACTCCAACACAAGGGTGTCCTACATCTCCTCCAAAACAGAGCTTCATAAGGTGCCATCCCAATGCTGGAATGGAAACTGTTGTTGTAGGTGAACTCTATTAGGGGCAAGAACTTGTCCCAACTACTTGACTGTTCTAACACACAGGCTCTTAACAAGTCCTCTAAGGACTGGATGGTTCTCTCAGACTGACCATTAGTCTGTGGGTGATAAGCTGAACTTAGCCTAAGCTTGGTTCCTAAGGCCTCTTGCAAGCTGTTCCAAAACCTAGAGGTAAACCTCGGGTCTCTATCTGAAACTATGCTAGAAGGTACACCATGTAGCCTAACTATCTCCTTGATGTATAGTTTAGCCAGCTTCTCCAATGGATATTCCATATTCATAGGGATGAAATGGATAGAATTAGTCAATTTATCCACAACCACCCATATAGCTTCATAACCAGCTGGAGTCCTAGGGAGTCCAGACACAAAATCCATGGAAATACTGTCCCACTTCCATTCTGGGATACTTATGATCCGAGGCCGTACACGGGTCAAAATAATAGTAATTAAAAATTGTAGTACAAGGAAAAACAACTTTGGTTGTATCACGAGGATCTTTAAAATTATTACCCAATTAAGAATGTTAGAGATAGGGGGTTTTCAAAATTTTCAAGGAGAAAACAGTTTGCAATAAACAAATAAATTCAATTAATTATAAACATCAATCCAAGACGTCAAGTTCTTTGGTAGAATTCGTCATTTTTCCAAAAGATATAAATTCGTTTGCCCTCCTCCTCTGTTAATTTGAAATCTACTACATGATCATGTAGGGTTTAAACAAAAAAATTTGAGTGACAATCACAATCCCTAATAATGTTGATTTATACACAAATTCAATTAACCTAGGTTACCAATCGGTTCCCTAATCTCTATTAGATTTTTGGATTAATCAATACTAATTCCTAATTCCAATTCAATCATGAAAACTGAATCTACATCTAATCAGACATAGCGTAATCACACTCACAACACAGAAATCATAATTGAAAGAAGAGAAAAGGAGAAGAAGCAATTGAAAAACAAGTAAAAGTAAGGAACTCGGAATTCAAACCAAATTAATTAAATGTCTAGGATTGATAAAAGGTTTAGCCTTCCATAGTCATCACCATTGGAGAAGCTTTAACAACAAAACATCCAACAAAGTTCAAAAAACTAAAAAGGGGAGAAGAGAGGGGAAGAGAATTCCAAAACTTGCAAAAACAAGGATTGCAAAAGTATCTAATTTTCCTCTCTCTGACTTGTGCGGCTGTAAACTGCTATTTAGTCTTATTAATCATAACCTAAGCCTAGACCAAATTAAGGGCCTCTGAATAAGATTTCCAACAAGGTATCACATGCCTTAATTGGGCTTAAGATGAGTAAGTTAGGCCCATTTAAGTGAAGGAACATCATGGATTGCGCACTAATCCGCGCTAGATAATTCGGGACCCAATTTAGCCTTGATTTTGGCCTAATTTGACAATTATTGTGAAACATGAAATTGTAGGTATCTTCCTTATATTTCTAGGGAAAGCAAGATCACCAAAATCCGATATTTGTAGCTCTAGTTATGCTCTGCGTAAGGCAACAAGGTTAGGATGAGTGAAAAATCCAAAAGTTAATAATGTTTAGCAATTAAGCCCAATAATGTAAAACTCAGCCAAATCACCAATATTAAACACATATAGAAATTAATTAGGCCAAGTATACAACACTAAAAGGTGACTCAAAAATGATTTATCAACTTAATGATTGTAACTTTCCTGATGGCTTCTGATGTTCTATCTTGGCTTTTTGGCACACTAAACAAGCATACACAAACTCTGCCACATCTTTCTTCATCCTAGGCCACCAAAACATCCTCTTAAGCTCCTGATACATCTTCATGGCACCAGGATGTACACTCAGTCCACTCTTATGTCCTTCTTTAAGGATCAACTTTCTAAGCTCCGGAACGTCTGGTATACTGACTCTATCTTTAAACCTAAAGATCCCATCACTTCCATCCTTAAAGCTAAGGTTTCTACCGTGAGCAAGCAACTCTCGCTGGTCTAAGAGAAACTTATCTAACTTCTGCCCCTCTCTAACCTGGTCCATCAAGTTATTAGTAATCTTCAAGGCTCCAAGCCTAATACTCTTGGGGGTAAACTCACAAGCTAGACTAAGATCTCTAAACTCCTCTATCAGATCCATCTCCCTAACCATTAAAGTGGAGATGTGTAAGTTTTTCCTACTTAGGGCATCGACCACCACATTGGCCTTTCCTGGGTGATAGGTCAGCTCGAAGTCATAATCCTTTGAAAACTCCATCCACCTACGCTGCCTCATATTGAGCTCTTTTTGGTTAAACAGATATTTCAAACTCTTATGTTCACTAAAGACCTCAAACCTTGCTACATAAAGGTAATGCCTCCGGATCTTTAAGGAAAATACCACAGCTCCTAATTCTAGGTCATGGGTAGGGTAGTTCTTTTCATTGGTTTTCAACTGCCTAGAGGCATAAGCCACTATCTTACCATCTTGCATCAACACTCCACCTAAACCTTGCTTCGATGCATCGAAATAAACTACGAAGGGTCTATTAGGGTCAGGCAAAATTAGAACTGGTGCTGAGGTCAACCTACTCTTAAGGGTTTGGAAGCTTTCCTCACACTTAGAATCCCACACAAACAACTGTCCCTTTTTGGTGAGACAGGTCAAGGGTAAAGCCGACTTAGAAAAGCCTTCTATAAACCGCCTATAATACCCGGCTAAACCCAAGAAACTCCTAATCTCGGTCATAGACCTTGGCACTTCCCACTGGAGCACCGTCTCAACTTTGGTTGGGTCCACGGCTATCCCATCGTTAGAGATGACATGCCCTAAGAAACTCACTTCCTCTAACCAGAACTCACACTTAGACAACTTAGCATACAACTGTTTTTCCTTATGGGTCTGCAAAACAACCCTCAGATGTTCCTCATGTTCCTCCTTGCTCTTAGAGTACACTAAGATGTCATCTATAAACACCACCACAAACTTATCCAAGTAAGGGTGAAAGGTCTTGTTCATGTAATCCATGAACACCGCAGGAGCATTGGTCACACCAAAGGGCATAACCATGTGCTCAAAATGACCATAGCGAGTCCTAAACGCTGTTTTCGGGATGTACTTAGACTTAACCCAAATCAGATGGTACCCTGACCTCAAATCTATCTTAGAGAAGACGCAAGCGCCTATCAACCGGCCCCTGCGATCATCAATCCTAAGGAGGGGATATGATTCTTTATGGTCACCTTGTTGAGTTGTCGATAGTCGACACACAACCTCATACTACCATCCTTCTTTTTCACCAACAACAATGGCGCTCCCCATGGGGATATGCTGGGCCTAATGAATTGTTTTTGCTTCAGGTATTCCAACTGCTTCTTCAACTCAGCTAGCTCTAGAGGAGACATTCTATAGGGTGCTATGGATATAGGCCCCATGCCAGGCACTAAGTCTATGGTAAACTCAACATCTCTCTCTGGGGGCAAGTTATAAACATCCCCCGGAAAAACTTCAGGAAACTCATGTACGACAGGACGCTCACAACATCAGGAGCGCTCTCTAATTCCATGGAGGCTAGCATCCTATACACTTGAGCCTCGTCTTTCATTTAAGTTTTCACTTGGTTGGCAGACAGAAAGTTCGGATTCTCAGACTCCACTGGAGTCCTAAAAACTATGGTTTTATCAAAACAATTCAAAAGGATATGGTTGGAAGATAACCAGTTCATTCCAAGAATAACATCAAGGTCCTTTAGGGGTGAGCATACAAGATCAACAATGAAATCTCTACCATATATGGTAATATGACAGTTCTTGCATGCATGAGAAGTAAGGACGGGTATATTTGTAGGTGTGGCAACAATCAAGTCGTGATCAAGATAGGTCACAGTCAATTTAAGATTTTTAACACATTCATGAGACATGAAGGAATGAGTCGCACCCGAATCAAACAATACAGTTAAAGGAGTCCCGTCTATAAGGCATATACCTTGGATCAAATCTTCCGATTCGGAGGCCTTGGCTCCACTGAGAGCAAAGACTCTTCCCATGGTCTTTAGTCGGTTGGCTTGAGGCTTCTGACTCTTGTTGGCACTCTGTGGCTCTGACTTGGCTCCCTCACAGTCCCGGCTGATGTGGCCATACTTGTCGCACTTGAAGCATATGATGTCCTTCTCCTTGCACTGATTGGTGTAATGACATTGTCCACATTTGCCGCGCCGAATGGGTCTAGGTGTAGATGACTCCCACTCTCTGGGCCTATCTGAAGATGACTGGAGCTTCTTGCCATCTCTCTTGATGTTCCGGCCGGTTGGGGCATAACACCGCTTGCCCTTATCCTTATCTTTCTGCTCAGTCTTCTTCCTGCTCTGGCTGTCTGAATTCCTGTAGCTGGGGACTCTAGACTTGTAGGCATCTTCAAAGATCCTACACTTGTTCACCAAGGTTGGGAAAACTCTGATCTCCTGGTAGCTGATTGCCTGCTTGATCTCCGGACGAAGGCCATCCACGAACTTTACACACTTTGACCGGTCATCCACCATGACCTGATAAGGCGTGTAATACCTAGCCAGCTCCTCGAAATTCGCCACATACTCACCCACTGACATATTTCCTTGCTTCAGTGCCAAGAATTCCATCTATTTCCTATCACGCACATCCGCAGGGAAATACTTCTCCATGAACTTGTCTCTGAACACAACCCACGTGATCACCGTGCCCTCAGCCTGCATCCTCTGTCGGCGGTTCTCCCACCAGTGCTCAGCCTCCTTAGTGAGCATGAAGGTTGCGAAGATAACCCGCTGCTGATCATTGCAGTCCATAGCTCTGAAGATCTTCTCGATCTCCCTCATCCACAGCAAAGCTCCCTCTGGGTCATAGGCTCCTCTAAAAGACGGCGGATTGTTCCGCCGGAACTTGTTGAGACCCTGAAACTCTACTAGTCCTCCGTGGTTGTTGTTTTGAACTTGGTCAATTGTGTTGGCATGGAGTGCTGACGCGTCAGCGATTGCCTGATCGTTTCTGCCTCCTCTTCCTGCCATAAGTCCCTATAATGCCAAGACAACTTGTTAAACACAGGGCACTTAGGCAGGGAAAAGCTACGACATTGCTAACTTGAAACATCATTATCTACAATAAGTGTAGAAAATCTAAACAAGATACATAGAAGACTCGCAATAGACTCATACCACGTCCGGACAGGGTCGAACTGCTCTGATAACACTAAAAGTGACACCCTTCTACCCCGCACGTTAATATAAAACATTTACTTAAAAGAGGGATTATAAAAACATCATCTATTTAAATAAAATAAAAACTTGGATAAAAAGGTTTCACATCTCAACATAAACAACGCGGAAAGAAAAACATAAACACAATATAAGTTCAAAAGGCATAACGTACATAAACATAAACCCCAACCCCGATGTCACATACAGAGCTGGTATAACCAAAAATCCGAAATAACAATCCTCCGGATACAACCGAAAACACTAACTAATAACTAAACAAACTGGAAATCCTAAACGAAGGTAGCGGCTCCTCGGAGTCACTCCTCAACGGGCTGATCGCCATTGTAACACCCTTCTCGGGCGCTACATTGTCTGTGACATTTCTATTTTTATAAGACCGAGTAAAACGGAAAATAATTATTTTGCCAAAAATACGGGTTTATTTTTTTACTTTTCTCTTTCGCAATAATACCATACATAGTCTTTAACATATAACATCAACTTATGCATCAATATTATACAAACCAAGTTCCAAGTATTATCAGTCATACATATTCAAAAAGAAGGCGGAAATACCAACGCCAGCAAATAACAACAGACTGAAATATGTTAATAATAATAATATCTTTAGAGACATGGCCCCACAAAATATAACATAGACACGAGACTGGACAGACACAAAATACTGAGAAAATTCCATTATACTAAAGCCCCCGAGACGGTGTCCATGTCTCCCAGTATGCTCAAACACCAGCAGGATGTGATGGAGAAATAGTGTTGTCGTCATCTTCGTCCAACGCAAGATAGAAAACAACAAACCATAAAATACAGAAATGAGGTGAGATTTTCGTTCATCTTACACCTAACGCAGACATGCAGTGGTACGATACACAGGTACGCACAAATATCAATAAACAGTTATATCATCCATCATAACAGAAATAATAATGTTTCACAACAACATAATCACAAGGCACCGCTTTTCCTAGATAAGAGACATCTAAGACTCGAGGAATGACCTCTGATCCCCTATACCATGGTTTTAACAAATAGTCGGAGAGAGTGGTTCGGAGGATTGTTCCGGGCTACGCCAGCCTTAGGCAATAGAATGCATCCAGAGTCATCAATGTGCAAATTGGATTTTTCGGGAACATCCTACACTACCAGAAAATACATAGTGTCTAGTTGTCGGTGTATTGCAAGATCACCATGCCACAGAAGAGCAACCAACTGGGCCTATATGAGTATTTCATACCCCGACACCCCCAAGCATCAATAGATCGTCACTACGAAATTCGCACCCGCATTAAAGTGTTAGCTCGATCTCCTAGGCACAACGGCCTTACAAAACATAGTTTCACTATGTGTTTATGCAAACTTTGTCAGAAATGCGTTCTTCTCCTCTATCCATCGGATGACATAGTTTGATTCCATCAGAATCCTTTCAACATACTGCAACAGATGCTAGATGTCCTTAAGTCCGAATCACCGGTACTTAATCATCAAGCTAAAGTTCTCAAGTAACCTTTCATCTTTATGCAAAGTTTTCTTAGAATACTTGATTACGAAACCTAGCACATTATGAGATTGGAACATAGGTCCAATTATTTATTCCTATGTACTTTTCTAGTTGAGCCTTTTTCTTTGGCTTTCAATAAAACAAATCCTTCTGGGTCCATTAAATTTTATGGAATATGGATAATAAATTATCCATACTTTATGACATAAGGTCGTGTTCCACCCCCACGTCATAAATTATTACGTTCGTATTTTCACTAAGTCATTCTTGAATTAGGTTTTCTTTACATTTTATAGTAAAATCTCGTCTTGAAAGACAAAAATCCTTTTGGCTTAGAACCAAAACCTTTAGATAAAATCCAATCCATTTTCAAGAGTAATATCCCTCAAAGATACTTAGGTATCAATTTCTCCAAAACATTTCCTCAAAAATCTTTAAAACGTTAAACAACGGTTTTGCCGTTTTTTACTTAATTTAGGCTTAAAAAGCCCAACTTTTAAATATATGGTTCTTAACCTCAAATGTCTTATTCTCCTAAGTTATATTACTCATGGGAAAAGTTGAAACACTGATTTTACATCATTTATACAAAATTCCTAAAATTTGACCGAACGTCGTTAATTTTGTAAATCACGTAAATCCTTTTTCAACGATTTTACACTCTAATAGTCCAAAACTAATTTTGGAGTTTTAGAACAGTTTTATCAGCATGAAAAACAGTTTCTAACAGTCCATTTACATTTATTTTCGAAAATTGCATTTTAGTCCCTAAACTTTCATTAATTACAAAATAGTCTTTTTTTCACTTAAAACCTTATTATAACTTTTTATTTATAACTCCAAATCACACCAAACCAACTTCTTTAGAAATATTTTTCAGTTGCCCTCAAATTTTCCAGAAATCACTTTCTGCACCAAATATTTTTCAATAATTGCAAAAAGATCCTTTTTCACCAAAAAGCTTATAACTTTTTGTGTATTAATCCAATTAACACCAAACCAATTTCTATGGTTTTGTCTCATCAAGGACTACAATATTAACATCCAAGAACATGAATTTCAGTGCAGCCACTAAAATTCTCAGAAATTGCAATTTAGTCCCTAAGGACTCATAAATCCATAACTTTCATTATACACATCCAAATCAATCCAAACCAATTTCTATATTCTTATATATTCATTTACTTCTCATAAAAATTATTCAAACAATTTAACACATCATGGAACCCTTTTAAACAGCCAAGGCCGAATGGCCTAAAAAGTGATTTATATAATTTTCTCATGTAGACATGCATCACATAATCATATTCAACATCAATAGTAATTCTACCACAAACACAAACATCAATCAATCCCTCCAAGAGGATCACACACATATAAATCAATAAATTACACAAATTATATACTTATAATTTATAAGACCATTTACACTAAATACACTAAGTAAACCATCAACATGTCTACCCTAAGGTAGAATGATGGTAATCTCCCCCATACCTTTGTTGATCACTTGAAACAAGAGGATGATGTTCACCTAGAACTCGAGATTTTGCACAACCAAAACCTAGCCATGAATCATCAACAAAACAACAAGTTAAAAATGAATAAAAACTACCAAACCCATTTTGAGCATGGTTCGGTCACCTCTAAAAAAATAGCTCATAATCTCCAAATTTTTCAAGCTTCTGGGTAATGAAAATAGAGTCATATGAAGATCATAGAAATTGGAATCACATTAAAAGGATTTTTCTATGATTTTCTAGAGATTTTTGAAGTTTTGGATCTAAGAATTGAAAATAATGAACAAGGCATTGAATCATGAAGATAATTGAAGAACATGATCATGATTGAGTGAGTAGAGTATGGTATACCTCTTGGAATTGAAAAATAGGCAAGGAATCAAGCACTTTCTTCACAAACTCAACTATGGTGTTCTTAGCTTTTTGAGAGAAAATGTGAGATGATGAAGATGAAGTTAGAAAATGACTAAGTGTGGATGTGGGGATGTTGCACGAAATTAAGGGAGTGAGGGGCAGTTTTGTCCATCAAAAATTGCCTTGGGGACAAAATGGTAAAAATACATAGGGACTAACTTGTAGTTCCATTAAAATTCAAGGACATTTTGGACATTTCACACCTAAACCCATCATGACAAACATGTGGTGAGGATTGGTTGGAGATGTGTCTGATTTGTGTCCACAAATTGTGGGGCAAACTGGTCATTTCGATGAAAGTTCAAGGGTAAAATCGTTCAAGGGCAAAACGGTCTTTACACTAGTTTAAAGAAATATCTAGATATTTTGTAAAAAGTAATCATGACATGGGTGACTCATCCATGTGACTCACCATCCTAGGTGGCAAGAGGTCTCAGCATCCGACGTCAGGTTTTGTCTCTGCACGTCCGTTCTCGACTCCGTCGACTACGCAATTTAGGGTTTTACGCTCGAATCGATTTTGAAAATTTTCAAAATAACATATATCGTTGTAAATGAGATATAAAATATATTCATTTCGTTCTCGGGTCAAAATTAGGTTTTCTGATCAGTAAAATCTTACTGTCAGTGAAAACGCAGACCGGGTTTCGTCTGAGTTTTAAACCCAAATTTTTACCATAAACTTCTACCATAAGGTAGAGTATAACTATGATTTTATTTTATTAAAAATAATTTTCTAGATCCAATATAAAAATTACGAACAATTAAAATTCTACCGATAATTGAAAAATAGTAAAAACAGCAAAAACAACAAAACGGTAAAAAACCGTAAAAACAGTAAAAACGGGGTGTTACAGCCATCCTCTGCATATATAATAAGGTACATGCAACACAAAACATAACAACAGGGAGTAAGAAACATAAATATGATTATAACGGCAATGAAGCAGTTAGCAAGACGAGCATACAACAAACAAACATGTTATATCAACAACAGCATCATAAGATCATCATCATAATGTGTATGCTATGCAATGAAATCCTGCTCCACGCCTCTACTATGCATTTGGATCCAATGTATCTCAGGATGAGCAACTTCGGAGTTAAATATCCACATTGTCCACTAGGCACCAATGCTGGGGTATTCCAACTTACCTTGGTTGGACCATGGTCGCGCTGTCGCGCACGCGCCAAAAAGAACGAGCAGGTTTTAAAACTGTAGTTAGGGCGACAACTCGGATGTCGTCTCACAAGGACTCTTAAAGTGTTATTTTTCACAAAAATCAGTTTTGGGGGGGGGTTTGTTTGGATGCAATCAAAGAAAATAAAACAATGAAAACAGAGCAATAAAACAAGGCAATTCAAAGAGGTTATCCAATAGCTAAAAACGATTAATCTATTGTTCTCGATTTCCCAACTATCATAGGTTCATGCAATTTCCAAGCCCTAAGCAGATTCTAATCCCCTCCCGGTTGTAGCAACAATTTACAAGCGAAACCACTACTACAGATATATGTCCCTATTCCCGAATTAAGCAAACGGGGTTAAGCCCTTCGTGAACTAAGCGAACACGAAACGTACACACGCGAATTAAGCAAACGCGATTAATTATAGGAACATGATATCACCGAAAATAAATCAACACAACACAATATACTCCTGAATTAAGCAAACAGAATTATATAGCATGGCATTGAAAAGGGAAAAGCATACAAAACAGGAAATATAAGAACCTCAAGTGTAGTGGAAATCGATTACAATAGATTAATCCTAGAAACTTAGTTCTCCATGGACAACAAAAACACACAAAAAAAAATTAAAAACAATGGAGAAGCAAAAGGTATTTTTCCTATCTGTCCAGAACAGCCTTTTATAATTATTCAGAAATTCAGCTCACTCGCGAGGCGAGCCCTAATTTGCGAGGCGAATATTGTGAAGAGTCAGCAACCTTTGGCATTCTCGCGAGGCGAACAACGGCTCGCGGGGCGAAGAACTGAAGAGTCTTCTTATTACGCCCGTTATGAACATCAGGGGCCAACCGTGATGTTTTCTGACTTCCATTATCGCGAGGCGAAGAAGTTATTTACTAGGCGACCCCTAGAGCTTGCATATTTCTGGAACAGTCATCCTTCAGGGTCGCAGGGCGAAGAGCTGTTCGCGGGGCGAACCAGAGAGGATGTCATTTTCACTGTTCTGCTGGCTTTCTGGTTCGCGAGGCGAGAAAAACTCTCGCGTGGCGAATCCCCTGTTTCTTTATTCTCTCAACTTCTACTTAACCTGAAAACAAAGAAATAGCTATAAGTGCATTATTTGACTCAAAACTGGCTAATTTAACCTAAAACTACCTTAGAGACTCAAAACCTTGCTTGAGGACAATCTAATCTAATTTGGGTGAAAATAGGATATAATTTGCACAAAACCCTGGTCATACTAGCCATAAAACTAGATGAGCCAGAGGCTTATCAAAATACCCCAAACTTAAACTTTGCTTGTACCCAAGCAAAATAAGACTCAAAAATCAAAAAGACTCAAGACCTGGCAAGCTTAAATGATTCAATCAACCTTGCACAAATTCAAGCAGTTTCATCAAAACAGTTTTCTTCAATGTCCCCCCCTTTCAAGCAAAGCAATCCCCACAATCATTCATTCTAAACAATTGAGAATTTCATCATTCAAACAATCATCAATCTAAGCAGGGGATCTGGGTTACACACAAGAGGGAGATCACCAATTTCAAACAACTGCCTTCCTCACAAGGGCATTTAGTGTTCACTCAATCGCTCAGTTTGTGTCAGGCTATCAACATTACACTCAATTTCACTTTTCAAGAACACTTCCCATAAATTTGATTTTCATCTCCAAATGATTCCCACAGAAAACATGCATGCAACATCAAAAGGTCTTTTATGGGTTGTAATGGGGCCGGGCTAAGGGCAGGATATACAAAGGTACTAGGCTGAGGACCCTAGGAACTAACAGAGCATGAGCTATTTACACTTTGAAATTAAACTCAAGTTCCTTTTTTCATTCTTCACTTGCCTTTGGTGACTAAAGACTCTTTTTTTTCTAATACTTTTATTTTTTTTCTCTTTTTTCCTTTTTTTTTTCAAACCCAAACAACATATTACACCTTGCAGCCACCCCAAACTTAGTTTCTTGCACCCATTCTCTTTCTAAGATTCCATGCTCTCCTAATCCTAAGATCGGGTCAACATGGTTTTCCAGATTTTAGCTTATAACATTAGGTCATCAAGAATTAACAGCTAATCAGGCTCAATGGGGCTAACTAAGGAAACATGCATTAGGGATGGGTTATTTTTAGGCTAAGTAGTTATTTACAAAGAAAATGCCTAAATCATCTGAAGCAAACACATAAACATGCAAACCATAAAAAGATTCAAGCAAATTCAGGAAAGTGCAACTTGAAAGTGAGTTCACACAGTTAGAAAACATGTTGGAGGCTCAAATCCTCACCTGGACATTTTTGCAAATTGTTTGACAAAGATTCTATCCCTAGTGTGTGCTTCCCTTCACCCCAAACTTATCATAAGTCATGTCATCACAACAAAATCTCAAAGTTCAGTTTTCAATCACATGGGGATCAATTTTCAAAAACAAATTTTTTTTTTCAGCCTAGGGAGAATCATCACATAAATCATAAAATCAATCTGTGCAAAATCAATCAAAATCCATCAAACTTGACAACATAAGACTTAACACAACTCCTGAGCTTCTCAAATTATTCAGGAGCTTTATTAAAAGAAAAAGAAAAAAAAAACATCACATAACAAAACTACAACTAGTTCCCTCCCCCACACTTAAAACATGCATTGTCCCCAATGAAACAACATAACAATAAAATCAGAGTGAGGGAAAGGAAAGGCAACTCCCTGATCAAGTGTCAGTGTAGGTGGGAGCTTCCAAGGAGAGCTCCTCAACATTAGCATCCACAGGAATACCAGCATCCCCACCATGGAATGGCTTCAGCCTCTGCCCGTTAACCTTGAAGGTCTTGTTGGTACCTGCACTTTGAATCTCTACTGCACCATAAGGAAAAACGTTAGTAACAATAAAGGGGCCATCCCATTTGGACCTAAGTTTCCCAGCCATCAATTTCAGGCGGGAATTAAACAGTAAGACTTTCTAGCCCACAAAAAATTCTTTCCTAGCAATCCTCCTATCAAGAAACAGTTTTGTTTTCTCTTTATAAATCATGGAGCTTTCATAGGCTTCTAGCCTAAGCTCCTCAAGTTGCTGCAACTGTAGTTTTCTTTCAACACCAGCTTTCTTCATGTCCATGTTACAGCACTTGACTGCCCAATATGCACGGTGCTCAACTTCCACCGGGAGGTGACATGCTTTACCAAATACAAGCCTGAAGGGGGACATTCCTATTGGTGTCTTGAAAGCGGTCCTTTGAGCCCACAGTGCGTCTTCCAGACGGCAGCTCCATTCCTTCCTATTTGGCTGCACCAACTTCTCTAGAATCTGCTTGATCTCCCTGTTTGATAACTCAGCCTGGCCATTGGTCTGGGGATGATAAGCAGTGGAAACTCTATGCACAACCCCATATTTTGAGTAAGGCTTCCATGGTTCTGTTGCAGAAGTGAGTGCCCTGGTCACTGATGATAGCCCTAGGTATGCCAAACCTGCAAAAAATGTTGGACCTAACAAATTTGGAAACAACTTTAGCATCGTTAGTCCTAGTGGGGATGGCTTCCACCCACTTTGAAACATAGTCAACAGCCAAAAGAATATATAGAAAACCAAAAGAAGCAGGGAAAGGACCCATAAAATCAATCCCCCACACATCAAAAACCTCACAAAAGAGCATGGGCTGCTGAGGCATCTCACTCCTACGAGTGATGGCAGGGCCTGTTGTTTGACATTCCTTGCAATTCCTGTAGACCTTATAGGCATCTCTAAAAATTGTGGGCCAGTAAAACCCAGAATCCAGGAATTTTCGTGCCGTCCTCTGTGGTCCAAAATGTCCTCCAACTTGAGAGGCATGTGAAAAGTGCAAGATGGACTCTGTCTCATGATCGAGGACACACCTCCGAATCACCTGATCACTGCAAAACTTCCAAAGGTACGGATCATCCCACACATAGTACTTTGCATTGCTCCTGAGCTTGTGGAACTTGGATCTACTTGTACCTGCAGGAACAACACCAGCAACAATAAAGTTAACTATGTCAGCAAACCAGGGGGTTACCCCATACAAATGTAGTAGCCTCTCATCAGGGAAATCATCTTGGATGGGAGAAGGATCCTCATCCCTTGCTATTCGGCTCAAGTGATCGGCTACCAAATTTTTAGCTCCACTCTTATCTTTTATCTCCACATTGAACTCTTGGAGCAAAAGCATCCACCGGATCAGTCTTGGCTTAGCTTCTGGTTTCTTTAACAGGTACTTCAGAGCTGCATGGTCAGTGAAAACAATAACTTTTGAACCTAGCAAATAAGACCTAAATTTATCAAGTGCAAACACAACAGCTAGCAGTTCTTTCTCAGTGGTGGTGTAATTTGATTGTGCAGCATCTAATGTCCTAGAAGCATAATGAATTACATGGGCAACCTTGCCCACCCTTTGTGCCAGAACCGCTCCCACAGCAAAATTGGAAGCATCACACATGAGTTCAAAAGGGAGTGTCCAGTCTGGTGGCTGGATTATGGGGGTAGATGTCAATGCTCTTTTCAGGTAGTCAAATGCCTTCTTGCAATGGTCATCAAAATGGAACAGGGCATCATTCTTCAGCAGGTTTGACAATGGCAGAGCTATCTTGCTGAAGTCTTTTATAAAGCGCCTGTAGAAACCTGCATGTCCAAGAAAAGAACGGATCTCGCGTACGCAAGATGGGTAAGGCAATGAAGAAATCACATCAATTTTTGCAGGATCTACTGAAATACCCTCTTTAGAAATTACATGACCCAAAACAATCCCCTGTTCTACCATAAAGTGACATTTTTCATAGTTCAAAATCAGATCAGTCTCAATGCATCTTTGTAGAACTAAACTCAGACTATGCAGACATGCATCAAATGAGGAGCCATATACAGTGAAGTCATCCATGAACACCTCCATGCAATTTTCAATGAATTCAGTAAAAATGCTAAGCATGCATCTTTGGAAGGTTCCAGGAGCATTACAAAGGCCAAATGGCATCCTCCTATAGGCAAACGTACCGAAGGGGAACGTAAAAGTGGTCTTTTCCTGATCCTCAGGGGCAATATGGATCTGGAAATACCCGGAAAAGCCATCAAGAAAACAATAATGAGATTTACCAGCCAGCCGATCCAGCATCTGATCTATGAACGGCAAAGGAAAGTGATCCTTTCTGGTGGCCTGGTTCAACTTCCTATAATCTATACAGACTCGCCAGCTATTCTGGACTCTAGTAGGTACAAGCTCATTATTATCATTCCTAACTACTGTGAGACCGGACTTCTTTGGTACAACTTGCACCGGACTTACCCAAGTACTATCAGAGATGGGGTATATAATACCTGCCTGCAGAAGTTTAGTCACCTCTTTCTTCACCACATCCAGAATCAGTGGATTAAGTCGCCTTTGGGCTTGTCTAACTGGTTTAGCCCCATCCTCCAATAGAATTCTGTGCATACATCTGGAGGGGCTAATTCCTGGAATATCAGCCAAGGTCCACCCAATAGCCTTCTTGTGCTTCTTCAGAACCTCCAATAGTTTGGCTTCCTGGTCAGAGTCAAGGCTGGAGGAAATGATGACTGGAAGTTTTTCATTCGTCTCCAGGTAGGCATACTTCAGGTTCCCAGGAAGTGGCTTGAGCTCTAGGGAGGGTGGCTGCTCAACGGATGGTACATTGGGAGTAGCCATGATATCAAGGACTCCTGCAGAACAGACATCTTCACTCTCACTATCACTATCACCCTGCAAAGTTGAATCAAGAAACTCAGCACAAACAGCACACGGGTTAGTGTCAGTGCAGTTAGTACATGAATATAAATCATCAAAACCATAAATAAAAGGAAAATCAGAAACTAGGTCCTCATGGGTATCATCAATGATCTCAGAAAGCAGCTCTAATTGGAAAACCGAGTGCTCCTCCAGTGGGTGTTTCATAGCATCAAAGATGTTGAACTTTGCCACAATATCACCAAACTCCATAGACATGGTCCCATCATTCACATCAATCTTAGTCTTGGCTGTCTTCGTGAATGGTCTGCCCAGGATTATTGGTGATCTACTGGAATGTGTCTCCCCTGCCATGTCTAGGATGTAGAAGTCAGCAGGGAAAATTAGCTCATCAACTTGCACCAGCACATCTTCTACCAATCCCATGGGGCGGGCACTGGTCCTGTTAGCCAACTGGATGGTGAGACCTGTATACTGCAAAGGCCCGAGATCAAGGTTATTGAAAATAGAAGTGGGCATGACATTTATGGAGGCTCCCAAATCCAGCATGCAATTTTCAAATCTTCTATCCCCAATAGTGCATGGAATAGTAAATGTGCCCGGATCCTTGCACTTTTGTGGTAGTGCCTGAGTAGGGGCTATAACAAAGAATCTTTTCAGTGCGGGGCTTAGACTGGATAAGAGCTGAAACATTTCTTCCCAAATCAACCCTCTCATTATTCTTCAACTTCCTCTTGTTGGTGCATAGATCCTTGAGAAATTTTGCATACTTGGGCACTTGCTTGATCACATCCAACATCGGAATATTTACAGCCACCTTTCTGAAAACATCAAGAATTTCCTTCTCCTTATCTTCACCACCAATCTTCTTATTTTTCTGAACTCTATGTGGGAAGGGGATCGGTGGAATGTACACCTTTTCAGCTTCAACATCAACATCAACAGTAGGCTCAGGAGTTACCTCCACAGTTTCTTCCTTTTCCTCAGAGGTTGCCTCAACAACTCTTCCAGATCTCAGAGATATGGCACTCACATTAGGATTGGAGGCATTGGGATTTATCACTGGTTGTGCTGGCAGTTGACTGGATCCTTGAGCTTGCTGTAAGTTGTTTATGGATGTGGCAAGCTGTCCAATTTGTGTCCTCAAATCTTGAATGCTAGCATCAGTTCGCTGCTGAGACTGTCCAACCTACTGCTGAAACTGGAGGTTATTTGCAGCCATTTGCTTGATCATATCCTCTAGGGAAGGTCTAGAAGGTGCAGAAGTAGTCGATTGGTGAGGATTCTGTGGTGCTGCCATTGGTTGTTGTTGGGATGAGTTCCCATACCGCAGATTAGGATGATTCCTCCAATTGGGATGGTACCTATTTGTGGAGAGGTCCGAGTCTTTGTATCGGTTCTGACTGCTGCCTTGATTATAAGGATGGACTGCATAAGCTTGAGGCAAATCAGTACTTGACTCTTCCTTCAGAATAGGGCATGCCTCATATGGGTGCTCTGGAGAACTGCACATGCCACACAACTTTGCTGGCTGAAACCTATCCATTGCCATTTTCTCTACCAAGGAAGTGAGCCTATCCATTCTATCCTCAAGGGCCTGGTGGGAAGAAGAGCTATGGACCTCGTGCACACCTCTTGTCTCAACAGAATTTCTCCTGGTAATAAACTGTTGGGAATTCAGTGACATATTTTCAATGAGTTGCTTGGCAGCAGCTGGGGTCTTATCAACAAGCGCTCCCCCACTAGCAGCATCCAAAATATTCCTATCCATCGGCGGTAAACCTTCATAAAAGTACTGGATAAGAAGCTGTTCAGAAATCTGATGCTGGGGGCAACTGGATATCAACTGCTTGAATCTCTCCCAATATTCAGCTAGCGACTCATTCCCTTGCCTAATGCCACATATTTCCTTCCTTATTGACGCGGCTCTGGAAGCAGGAAAGTATTTCTCTAAGAAGAGCCTCTTCAAGTCGTTCCAAGTGGTAATGGAATTTGGCGGAAGATATAACAGTCAATCCTTTGCAGCGCCCTGTAGTGAAAACGGGAAGGCTCTCAGCTTAATGTGATCTTCAGTTACTCCCTCTGGTCTCAAGGTTGTGGAGCAGACAACCTGAAATTCCTTCAGATGCTTGTGTGGGTCCTCACCTGCGAGACCATTAAACCTTGGCAACAAATGGATTAGACCATATTTTAATTCAAAAGGAGTAACAGCACCAGAATATTCAATGCACAATCCATTATAGTTAACATCAGGGGCAGCAAGCTGTCTTAATGTCCTTTGGTCACCCATAGTGTCAAAAACAGTTTTGGAATTAGAATAACTACTAGTGCTGGCCCGAAATTCTCTACGGAGTGTGTGCAGTGTTCTTTCAATTTCAGGATCAAAATCACACAATTCAAGGCACTTAGACCTAGTAGCCAGACCAATTCAAAACAAAAACGAAAATAAAAGAAAAAGAAAAGAAAGAAAAGAAAAAAATGGAAAAATAACAAATAAGAGTCCCCGGCAACGGCGCCAATTTTTGGTCGCGCTGTCGCGCACGCGCCAAAAAGAACGAGCAGGTTTTAAAACTGTAGTTATGGCGACAACTCGGATGTCGTCTCACAAGGACTCTTAAAGTGTTATTTTTCACAAAAATCAGTTTTTTTTAGGGGGTTGTTTGGATGCAATCAAAGAAAATAAAACAATGAAAATAGAACAAGGCAATTCAAAGAGGTTATCCAATAGCTAAAAACGATTAATCTATTGTTCTCGATTTCCCAACTATCATAGGTTCATGCAATTTCCAAGCCCTAAGCAGATTCTAATCCCCTCCCGGTTGTAGCAACAATTTACAAGCGAAACAACTACTACAGATATATGTCCCTATTCCCGAATTAAGCAAACGGGGTTAAGCCCTTCGTGAACTAAGCGAACACGAAACGTACACACGCGAATTAAGCAAACGCGATTAATTATAGGAACATGATATCACCGAAAATAAATCAACGCAACACAATATACTCCTGAATTAAGCAAACAGAAATATATAGCATGGCATTGAAAAGGGAAAAGCATACAAAACAGGAAATATAAGAACCTCAAGTGTAGTGGAAATCGATTACAATAGATTAATCCTAGAAACTTAGTTCTCCATGGACAACAAAAACACACAGAAAAAAAAAGTAAAAACAATGGAGAAGCAAAAGGTATTTTTCCTATCTGTCCAGAACAGCCTTTTATAATTATTCAGAAATTCAGCTCACTCGCGAGGCGAGCCCTAATTCGCGAGGCGAATATTGTGAAGAGTCAGCAACCTTTGGCATTCTCGCGAGGCGAACAACGGCTCACGGGGCGAAGAACTGAAAAGTCTTCTTATTACGCCCATTATGAACATCAGGGGCCAACCGTGATGCTTTCTGACTTCCATTATCGTGAGGCGAAGAAGTTATTCGCGAGGTGACCCCGAGAGCTTGCATATTTCTGGAACAGTCATCCTGCAGGGTCGCGGGGCGAAGAGCTGTTCGCGGGGCGAACCAGAGAGGATGTCATTTTCACTGTTCTGCTGGCTTTCTGATTCGCGAGGCGAGAAAAACTCTCGCGTGGTGAATCCCCTGTTTCTTTATTCTCTCAACTTCTACTTAACCTGAAAACAAAGAAATAGCTATAAGTGCATTATTTGACTCAAAACTGGCTAATTTAACCTAAAACTACCTTAGAGACTCAAAACCTTGCTTGAGGACAATCTAATCTAATTTGGGTGAAAATAGGAAATAATTTGCACAAAACCCTGGTCATACTAGCCATATAACTAGATGAGCCAGAGGCTTATCAGACCACTTGGATAGTCGACGCACCTTACTCTTGGATGCGCCACCATGGGGGTACCAGATCCCGCGGACGGCCAGAACACCTTACTCTCGGGCGAACTCCCCTATGTTGCACAACCTCCCATCAACATCTCCAATGCGTGAATGCATGACAAACATCGTACCATCATGACCTCCACCTCTGCTTGGACCCATAGGCTACCCAAGTCTTATCACCATCATCACCTCGACCACTAGGCTATCGAGGATTATCGTTTAACATTTAGTGTTAAGTCTTTTATTCACCCTGGTCATTCTGCACCAGAGATTATCACCTCGACCACTCGGCTATCGAGTCCCCCCTTGGCCACTAGGCTACCAAGGTACATCGTCTTTTCACTTGTCTTTTGATATTCGAGTTTCGTCGATATTTTGTTAGTAAGCTTATTAAGCAAATGGGGTTGGAAACACCTGTGTTGAACTGTTCTGTTTTCTATTCTGGGCAAGGGAGCACGGGCGTGCTCCCTAACCAGCACGGTCGTGCTGGCCCTTAAGTCAAGAACGGTCGTGGTGATTGATAAGCACGATCATTCTCGAAGAGCATGGCCTTGCTGGGTTCTGGGTTGGAGCACGGGCGTGCTCCTTTTCAAGCACGACCGTTCTCAAGAGCAGGCCGTACTGTTCTGGGCAACAAGGGTTGTAAACCCTCGCCAATTCTTTTGGGGTGAAACTTAGATCAAACCTATTGGCATTACTAAGTCCATTAACATTGATCTTATCACTTAGATTCAATCTTTATGGCTTATAGCTTTTTGGGGAATTAATCCTTTAATTGGCTCTTTTCAAATTCTCACAAATCATTCCCTAGGTTCTTTTCTAAACCTTTAAGCAAAAGCCTCACGTTTAACATTATTGTTCATGTCTTATTAACCAAAGGGTAAAAAGCCCTCCCTTTTATCATTAACCTTTCATCAACGTTCACAAAGGACAACCAACAACCAAATCTCATAGCAAATCATTTATCATGGCATCAACACATTTAATATGTTATAACAACGTCCTCATCATACCAAAAGAACTTATTAAAATATCATGCCATAAACATATAAGAACAATTACAATCATGTTATCAATCAAGCCATTCGAATCACACAAAGCATGTTAACAAACATAAAGGGTCATGGGTTAACCCTTCGTCTTACGCTACCCCCTATGCCTACATATTCATATTGTCCCTTCTCCCCATACCTGGTATGAAGATTCCACTTAAACCACCACGCTACTCTCACCGGCTCCCTCAGTTTGGCTCGAAGAATGGTCCCAAGCCTATGTCAACTGGCACAAACCAACCAAGACCTCCCAAAAATTAGAGCGAGAACACCAAAGCTTCAAAGGGCTCAAGGGGAGGAAGAGAAAAGAGGTTTCTACCCTAAAAAAGCTGCCCAAAGTGTCAAAATAGGGTTTGGCTCGTAACCCTCATGAAACTGCTCTATTTATAGACTCTGATGCCTGAGCACGGTCGTGCTCATTGTTGAGCACAGTCGTGCTCAACTTCTGAGCATGGGGCGCTCAAAGATGACCTTTCGAGACCACCTGGATGACTGAATTATCCAAAACACACACAATAAGACTTGTATATAATTATCTTATATTTCTAACGTCACAAAGATCACCTCGATCGGACATCTAGAACTCAAGATATGGTCAAAACGATGAAACAGGTTACTAGGACGCTAAAAGGGTTGAACCTTTCTAAGGCTAAACTTTCCCAAACATGAACTTAGACATCAAGAACAACCTAACAAGCATATGCAAACATATATATAATATATATAAATACATTAATCTTATTTATGAAAAACAGGGTGTTACAGTATCAAGATCTCTAGTAGTTATATTGGTGGTATGGGATGAAGAGAGACGTAATGGAATATGTAGCTTCATGTTTAGTTTGTCAAAAAGCTAAAATTTAACATCAAAGACCAGCAGGAATGCTACAATCTTTGTATATTCCATAATGGAAATGGGATGGTATCACGATGGATTTTGTAACAAGTTTGCCAAGAACTCGAAAGGAGCATGATGCCATATGGGTATTAATTGATCGACTAACCAAGTCGGCTCACTTTTTGTCTATTAACATAAAGTATTCAATGGAGAGATTAACTCAGTTATATATTGGAGAAATTGTTAGATTACATGGTGTACCTTCGAGTATTCTTTCGGATCGTGATCCAAGGTTTACATCAAGGTTTTGGCAGAGTCTACAAGAGTCGCTGGGAACGAAACTCAGCTTGAGTTCGGTTTATCACCCACAAACGGATGGACAATCAGAGAGGACTATCCAGTCACTTGAAGACTTGTTAAGAGCTTGTGTATTAGAACACAATGAGAGTTAGGATGAATTTCTACCGTTGATAGAATTCACCTACAATAATAGTTTCCACTCGAGCATAGGAATGGCACCCTATGAAGCTTTATATAGTCGATGGTGTAGAACACCTCTATGTTGGTACCAAGATGGTGAAATTCTATTGTTAGGACCAGATATCGTGCAACAGACAACAGAAAAGGTGAAGATGATTCAGGAAAAAATGCGGACAACTCAAAGTCGACAGAAAAGTTATGCGGACAAAAGGCGACGACCTATTGAGTTTGAGGAAGGCGATCATATGTTTTTGAGAGTCACGCCTATGATTGGGGTTGGTGGAGTAATTAAATCCAGAAAACTCACCCCTAAATTCATTGGACCTTACCAAAATCTTCGTGGGTGGGTCCAGTAGCCTATAAAATTTCTTTGCCCCCTTTTCTTTCAAACCTTCATGATGTTTTCCATGTTTCACAACTGAGGAAGTATATTCCTGATCCATCTCACGTAATCGAACCCGATGTCGTACAATTAAAAGAGAACTTGTCTTATGAGACTTCAACTGTACGAATAGCGGACAAGATGATTAAGCAGCTCAGGGGTAAACAAATTTCCTTGGTCAATGTTAATTGGGATAATACAACTGCAGAGGCAACGTGGGAAATTGAGGACAAGATAAGATTACAATATCCTGATCTTTTTTCAGGTGCGTAATTTTGAGGACGAAATTTTATTTAGTGAGGGAGTAATGTAACACCCCGACTTTTCACTATTTTAATATCTGCTTTTAATTGATTATCTGCAGTAATTGTTATAGTATTTTAATGCATGTTATAAACTATGTTATCTGCTATAGTATTGACATGAAATTATTATTGATATTGGTTGTTGATTGAAAAGTCTGACAGTGGTCAGTGCTCAATTAATTACGAAGATAAAAGCGTTAAAAAGCTTTATAAGAAATATCGAATTTTTAATTGGTGGAATATAGTAATATAATATTATTTAATTATTTGATTGGTTAAAAATATGGAATAGTTGAAAATATTATTATGTTAATGATTTATCGGCGTAAGAGTGATCTATGAGTCACAATAAGGACGTAGCCGTGAAAATTTTTTAGTACTGATAATTTTTACGTAAGAAATTACAAATTATTAAAAAAAAGTTATAATAAAAAGTTAATTTTCAAAAATAATTTAATTATGGTGTTGAGAAAATTATTTTACTAGAAAAGTCAAATTTTGACTTCAAATGTTTTTAAAATGCCAAACGACTGTTAATTCCAAAAATATTTACGGAAAGCATTTTTAAAAACAGTAATATTTGTTAAAACCGAGAACTAATCTTAAATCAATATTTTCTTTGAACTAAAGTTTCAAGTAAAGATTTTCATAAGAAAATGAGTTTTTAGGTGATTTAATGATTTTATAAATGAATTTCCAACGAAAAAGGATTTTCTGTAAATTAGTTTTACACAACGGTGTTATTTCCGACAACTTGGATAAGTTGAGGAGATTTTGTTTTTGATTTGTGTTTCACAGACCGAAATAATTTTAAAGTTGAAAAGCGAACCTAGTAGCCGAGACGTCGGGATTCTAGTGTTCTATGGTGTGGACTGTGTGTTCTAAAGGTGAAATTATGGACTGTGTCCTAAAGATGAAGTGTGGATTGTGTGTCCTAAAGTTGAAGTTGTGGTCTGTGTGTCCTATAAAAGTATGTTGATTTTTGTGCACTAAAATCTACGAACCTAAGACCTATGCATCGGTCTAGATCTTCGTGATTTTCACATTTGGACATTGTGTCCTATTGTTGAAATTGAAAGACAAACGTAAATGTCTAAAAGTTGAGATGGTCTTGAGCCTTTGAGCTTTGACAAGGAAAGAATGAACAAAAAGAAAAGTTACGAGAAACAAAATGTTTTGCATGCACTTTTTTGGCATACGTGCCTATGAGTTTAGTCTGGATATCTTGCTGGCAAGATATGCAAGAAGTTGTATCATTGTTCCTTGATGGACAATGAAACCACAGACAGTGACCACTGTGCCTAGTTTTGGATAGTACTATGGTTAAATCCTGTGTGCCTTGGTTAAATCTGGTGTGCCTTATTTGGTAAAGAGAGCTTGATCAGCTCATTTATATGGTGTTGGGATCTCCGGAGATTAAGTACAAAATTTTAGACGGTGAATATTGGAGTGTCATGCATTTGTTTTAAAAATGAAATGACTGTCGCGTATGAAATCCTTTGGTAAACTATTTGTTTATTTTTTAGCATCTATGTTGTTATAACTATACACATTATATGATGTTTTTGTGTCGCTCATGTAGTTATCATTTTAAAATCCATATATTGGTTCTCACCCTTGCGCGTTTCATTGTTGGTTCCTCTTCCGTGTGGCATATATTTCTAACTGAGTACAGATGGACCCGGAGATGCCTCTGGCTCATTCGAGGATCCGTTCCATCACGTTTGAGAATGCCTAGGACAGTGGTGCATGGGTAATTAACCCGGGGGCACACAGCGCCACTTACACGGGCCGCATACGAGAGATTGTCAGCACACTAGTCGCGGGACCTCAGAGACGGACTCATATTGTAGAGACGATTGAGGTATCACTACCACCAGCATGGCTTTTTCTGCAGCACATGGTTGATCAGGGAAAGCTAGAGATCCATCCTCCATTGGCACAGCCCTTGCAGGCAGCAGAACCAGCCTCACCTCCTTTAGAGGTTGTTTTGGATCCGGGGTTTGAGGACGACCCTGAGGAGATTGTTGAGGAGGAGCCGGAGTACCATCCTCTCAGTGACGATGATGATGACTCTCCCGATGAGGGACCGGTGGTAGCAGTATCTTCACTGGATACTCCCATTGAGGGTGGGGGTGATCATCACGATCTCCCCAATGGTTATCACTAGTTTCGATAAGCTGTAGTTAGAGTTCATTTTTGGGATAGTGACTTCGTCGGTCTACTTCTGGCTACTGAGAGGCATGATTATTGTTAGAAGGTTCTAGACTATTCACTACATAGTTCGTATGTTTTATTTTCTTTACTTAGTTCTTTTTGTAAATGGCATATCCTTATAAAGGCCTTTTGTATAAAACTGTCGATGCATATGTATGTGTGTGTGTATATATATATATATATATATATATATATATATATATATGTATGTATGTATGTATGTTTGAGTATGTTGTTGTATGTCAAAGTAAAAAGGAAAAACGTTTATCCCTATTTTGTATTAAGATAAGTGTTTAGTGCGACACCCCTCCTAGGGTCATCACATAGTTACCCAAATAAGCATATACCAACATAAGCATTCATAAGCAAATAGTTTATCAATGGGTCTCACACCCCAAACGTCATCATGTGAAAAACTATGCATGAACACATCATATACATCATCTAAATTCGCACTTAATCTCATGAGATATCCCAACACGTGGTGAGTTGATCAGGCTCAATTGCCATACAAGGTGTCGCGACCGTCCCGTCCGGGAGGCACGAAAAATGGATAAAAAGACAGAGGAGTCGCCACTAAAATTTTTATTGGGAAAATCTTAGAAAACCCAATTATTTAAAGGTAAACTGGTCTTATAAAAAAGAGAGATATGAGTCCGGGAGTCGGTTACGAGTAGGGAAGGTATTAGCACCCTACGTCGCCCGTTTAAAAACGGTACCTCAAGTTAATTGTGCAAAAATCATTTTAATAACCTCTTAAATATTTATTTTACCCCAAAAATTATTTACAAGAAAGAATTATTCTTTTATTTTTAATATTTTAAATATTTTATTAATTTTTTACGTTTTTAAAATTATTGTTTATAAAAACTAAATGAGGTTGAACATGGCACATGAGTCCACAGGGCAACCTCAAATCTAAGGGACTGAACATGGCACCGTGTCCATAGAGCATCCCTAAAAAGGAAAAGTTTAACTTTTTGATTAATTATTTTAACGAAAAAAACGGGATGCAAAAAAAGGAAAATTAATTAAATGAGGTTGAACGTGGCACATGAGTCCACAGGGCAACCTCAAATCTAAGGGACTGAACATGGCACCGTGTCCATAGAGCATCCCTAAAAATAGAAAAGTTTAATTTTTGATTAATTATTTTAACATAAAAAGGAGATACAAAAAGGGAAAATTTAGTTTTGGCCCGACAAGATGATTTATCTTGCTCCTACGTATTCCCGGGTGCGATGGGAAACTCAAAGCCACGTAGTTCTCTTTAGAAAAGATTTGATTGGCTGGTTGATTTTAATTTTGATTTTTGTTTTTATTATTTTTTTTTAAAAAGGATTTTATTTGGGGAGAATTTTTATTAAGTTGTCACAACTCAGATGTCATAAAAGATAAGGATTAACAAGACGCTATCTCAGATAACCCTTTTATTTTAACATTAAAATATTTGCATTCTATAAAATAAACATATGCATTCATATAATAGTTATGATAAAATAAAATTCTTAACTTCACATAAAACATCTTGCATTCTGGTTTATTTTAAATTTGGATCAAATATCTAAAACCTAATAAAAGAAAAAAAACATAATAGCTAACTTATAGTTTATCTTTATTTTTAAGTTTGATTTATTTTTATTTTTGATGGAAAATTACACACATAAAATAAAAAACAAGCATGCACATCATGATAAGCCCACACAATACAAGCCCAACTCAAATAACAAAGCAAATCAGAAGCAAAAAATGAAAGTCATGAGACAAGTTATAAACCCAGCAGCAACGTTACCCTAACTCAACAACGTGCAGACGGCGCAAAGGAGGGGTCTTGATGCGGTTCTGCTCACGGTGGTGATGGTGGCACGGGAGGCGGAGACGAAGGCTGGCGTGGAGGACGGCGAGGCAGGGGACACGGCGGCAGCGGCGTGAGGAGGCCGGTCAACGCAGTTGTTTGTGTGGCAGATCCGGTTCGCTTGTGGCAAATCGTGGGTGGCAGATCCGGTTTGCGAGTGGCAGATCGTGGCCGTCCTCCCACTCCGAGCGGCGACCGGACGGTGGCGTTGTGGCGGTCGACGGCGCGGAGGAACAGAGAAGGAGGAAAGGATGAAAAGCTTGTAGTTTCTGGGAAAGAAGTGATAGAATGGCTCTTTTGCTGAAGGAAGAGAAAGGCAATGTGGAAAAAGGGGAGATCAAGAGAGGTGTCAGGGTGATTTTTTTCCTCTATTCTTGCTCTCCTTAGAATTTTTAAATTTTTTCTTCCCCCTTTACTTGTGTTTTTGATTTGGTATTTATAGAGAAGTAGATGAACTCTGCCTCCTCCTTGGGACCAGATTAATGGAGTGTTGCAGTGGTTCATCTTCCTCTAGTCCCCTTTCAATTTCCATTTATGTATTCTCTTCCTCTGATCTATGCACTGGTGCTCTGAGAACTTATCCAAAAATGGTGTTTGATGACTTGAGCCTTGTGGGGAACTGTTCTGGTGGTTGGACCAGCTTCCCAATGGCTGTTGCTTTTCTGGTTAAGCTCAAAAAAACCTGGGAGTATGTTGGTTAAAGAAAAAAACTGAAGGAGAAAGATCATTATGGGGATTTTGTTTGTTGGGAAGAAAAAAGATTTCTGACAAATCTTATCTATTTATTTATTTATTTTATTTTCATTATTATTTTTTTTTTTAATCAGAAGCCAGATGTATTGGTTTATTTAAGTTAGCTTGTTAAGAGGAACCGGACAAAATTAGGTGTTCACACAAGGCAAAAAGGCACGCAGCCAAAACCCATTGCACACTTTCCAACACTGAGGCACAGTGATAAAAATGTAAATGGAGTTTCATTGTCCCAACCGGGGCACAATGAAGAAAATCGTAGCATGAAATACCTGACACCGCAAGGTAATCACACACAACCGTGGGCACGTCTGCCAAATGCATGCAAAACACTTTGCTCTTAACAATTTTCTTTGTGTTCAATATTTCTTTGCCGAAGTTCAAAATGGCCACTAGTGCAATAAGTGCTTTTTACGTCAGTTAAAATTGATTTTTTACGTCAGAATACTGACTGACGTAAATACAGCTGACGTTAATAGTTAATATTTTAACGTCAGTTTAGAACTGACGTTAAATATAACACTATTAACGTCAGTTCCTTAACAAAACCGACGTTAATTTTTACAAAATTAACGTCGGTTTTTTAAACAACTGACGTTAAACTAAAACTATTAACGTCAGTTCTTTAATACAACGGACGTTGATTTTGTTAAAACTAACGTCAGTTGTTATAAAGAACTGACGTTAAAGTTTTAATTTTAACATCAGTTTTAATAAAAAACTGACATTAATAGTGTACTGTATATTTTATAAAATACTATTAACGTCAGTTGTTTGATACAACTGACGTTAATAGGTTTTTTTTTAAATTCAGTTTTAAAATATCACTCCCCTCAGCTATCCCTGCATTCAGTCCCAGTAACACAATATCACACACATTACAGAATTGCAAAGGAAAATTGAACAATGGGGGGACTTAAAACCAAAACCCATGTATATATATAAATAAATTTTAGTTCCAATGTCTAAAAAACAAAACTATCTAAGGATATATATATACATGTTATTAATTAGTTTCTAAAGTCTAACAAAAA
Organism: Sophora flavescens; assembly: GCA_030762895.1. Classification (NCBI taxonomy): domain Eukaryota; kingdom Viridiplantae; phylum Streptophyta; class Magnoliopsida; order Fabales; family Fabaceae; genus Sophora; species Sophora flavescens. Next base: position 182,956,605 of record CM061064.1, read on the forward strand.
AACTATTTATCTAAGTAGTGCGGAGGTATGTTGGCAATTCCTTTTTCAGCCGCATACTTGAAGAAGAATTCAGCGAAGCGCATCCTCAAGTCTCTTAACTCATCTTCTTCAATAGGCGATTGGTCGATAAATGCCTAGACACGTTCAAATAATAACAATAACATCAATGCAAGTCATCTTCAAAACTATAATATATAATTTAACAAGTTGTTTAAATATTACCTTCTTCCATCCATCCGTAATAGATGCGGAGACTATGTTCAGCATATGAAGCATCACATAATAGCCGCACGACCAACTGTCAGTTTGAAATCGAGACTACCAACAAAATTAATTTCAACGTCAGTTGAATATACACATAAATTAGTAATTATAATATTAATTATTTGATAAATAAACTACCAAACCTTGAGGATGTTCCATACAGGATTTGCTTTAGCCTTAGAAGTCCTACTTCTCCCGTTGGCGCAACTTATGCTACTCGCCTTCAGTACGCTATCATAAACAAATAATCATGTCGATCAATTAACAAAATCATATATCATGTGTGTAATAAACTAAAAAAAACTGATATTAAAACTTAAATTAAATTTAAGATTAGTTACTTACATATTTATGACTTCCCACCACCTTCGGTGGCGGATCATGGTGGAGAGAGAGTAAGAATATGACAAAGTATGCCTAGACGGGTGAAGTACGAACAACTGCCAATGGCGATCCATACAGTAGGGAGCCAGATATAATTCTTTCGGATTGTCTCCCAACAAGTTCCCTAAGTATTTACTCAATGCATCGCCAAAGAAAAGAACTCGGGCGGAAGGATTGACGGATCTAAGAAACCGTAAACCGATGCAACGCCCTTATCAAGCTGAAGACGATTGAGATTCCTAAGATATGAAAAGGTGTGGATGTTAATTACATAATATATATATTGAAATTAAAATAAATTATTAAATGGAAAAATACCAAAAATAAATAAGTTATAAAATTAAAATTAACTTACGTGCACCAGAGACTGATGACATTGCTGTTCATCCGGATGTTATTTCTGCAGTGTTCCATGGGATTGTCACCAACGAAGGAAAATATCCTCTCGTTGATCTGGGCGTGTCACCCATCCATCGTGATCCAATGGACATTCAAAAATCTCAAACGCATAATCCTCACCAAGTGAGAACAAACGAGTGATAGGTGACAACTGACACCGACGCCGACTTGGCCTTGATTTAGGAAAAATAAAATATATAAGTTTTTGATAATTAAAAAAAACACAAGTAATTATTTGACTAATTTGGACATTAATAATGAATAAATACCTTTGCTAACATTTCGAGCTCACGTCGTTTGGAGTCCAACTCAAGCTCACGCCTTTTCATTTCCAACTCATGGTCATGGCGCTGGACTTCCAACTCCCGCTCCCTAGCTGCCAACTCATCGTCCTCCACATGTGCCATACTAAAACTCTCTTTTGTGCTCACATGTGAAGCGTTGCCAAGCCCTGCGGTGTCCTGGGATGTACCGACGGAGGAAAGCTCTCTGGCAAGCGCCTGCTTGAATTCTGGGTTGGCTATTAAGCATTGCATCAGATGTGTTGTAATATCTGGGTTGGACATGAGGTGCTGAGAAATGTCAGCCAAAATTGATGCTTCATTGACCACCCGCTTTCGTGAAGCAGACTTGCCATAATATTGTTTGATGGTCATGTTCCCAGGAACACCGAGAACCCGACCAGGATGGTCTTTCTTGCCTAGAGCAGTCATCAAGACGTCCTGCCGTCCAGAAGGGACGAATGCGCCCTGGGAGGATTTTGCTTTAAGATCCATCTACAATGAAAAAAATGAAAAAATGTGCAAGTGAAAAGTGTTGCAAATATCTATACAAATATCAATTGAAATCAAGTTAATTATTTACTTACAATCTTATCTGCCACTTCGCGAGTGGCATCAACTTTAAAAGATCCCGCCTTTGTCATGCGGCCGGCTAAACAGACATCCTCGCGGTCGATGTCCGACGGAGGACTTGATGGTGTGCCCTCAGGCACCTCTCCTCTTTCAATCCTAGCAGAGTGCTCTTCCTGCTTCGCCCTCAGCCTATCCGCCATCATCTGCTGGATCCGAGTATGGTACCCACCCTGAGACATGGTGTGGCGGTGGACGTTCTTCGCCTGATTCTGCCGACCCTTATTTGCCTTAGCCTATTCAAACAAAAACACATAATTAAATACAGTTAAATGATCTATAATAAGCATACAAAATTAACTTAATCAACCAACCTGAAATTCTCCATCCTGTCGACTCCTAGCAAACATATCCCAAGTATCCTGATCAATCCAGGGATAATCCGAGAACATTTTATCAAGCCGCTTCTTCCCAGATACATAGTACCTGGTAAGATCATGCTTGAACCCATTCCAACGCTTTGATGCCATTTTCATACATTTATGACGATGATCCTCGTCATTTGGCACAGTCCAAGCTACCTACACATTAAATACATAACAACTGGATGGATTATAACTCGGATAATTATCTAATAATGTAAATCAAATGAATGTAAAGGTAAAATACCGTGATAACCTCCCAAATCTGATCCTTAACGCTTACGGAACGCCATTCCAGTGGTTGTAGTTGATGCTTACGTGCTGCTTCGCTTGTAGAAACACCCACTTATTAAATTCTTTAGCACGGGGTCCCTGGGCATTTAGATTAGCATCGAAGGACACCTCAAGCTTCTGTCCGCTCTGCCTGTCCTTCTCTAGTTTCTTCAACGAGGTGGCTCCTCTACCCCGTTTCCTATGAGCCTGTGATGTCTGTATGGACAAAAAAAATGATAAAATAGAGGGTTGTAACATTATAAACTTACATTAACAAGAAGGACTAAAGATAGTATATAACATGTAAACTTACACTAGAATCAGGCGTAGGCGTGATCGGGTCCTGCGAAACCCCGACAGTGTCCTCCCGTGCATGTGGGCTATCCGACTGATCCATATGTATGCCTGTTCAGAAACAATATATATGTATTAACATAGGTTCTAACTCAAAATAAATGTAGAAGTATAAATAAAAATAACTAGATAGGTCCTGTAGATATACAAAACATCTATATATCCAATATAAGGACAATACGGGAGATTGAAAACTATAGTTTTTGAAGATTGCCAAGCACTGGTCACGGCCTGGCCGTGATGTCCATCACGGTCGTAACGTGCCAACTGAACCATACCCTCATAGGCAGAACTGATCACGGCCTAGCCGTGATGAGCATCACGGCCGTGACAGATCAACCAGCAGAGCAACATGCACTCAAAACCAAAAATAGAGACATTCCAAACAACTCAAACTCACGGTTTAAAGTTACAACTACTGAGACTACAGTTTCAACATACACTCAAAACCAAAAATAGAGACATTCCAAACAACTCAAACTCACAATTTCAAGTTTCAACTACTGAGACTACAGTTTCAAACCAGCAGAGCAACATGCATGCACTCAAAACCGTGAATAAAAAAATGTGCCCTAATTAAAGACTCACCAGAAATAGGCGCTCGCGTGGTGGTGGGGGGAAGCTCGAGTGGTGGCCAACGTTCGATGTGGTTACTAAAGCAGACGTACAAGGAGAGTTAGTGCGCGGGAAGGCCAGGGGAAAGAGAGATGTCAAGTTATTGCAAAGAATGAGCGGGAAAGACAGAGTTAGGGGTTAAGAGTGTACCTCACGGTGGTGGCGAAGAAGCCCTCGCGGTGGTTGCGGTGGAGATGAGCTCGCGATTAGGGCAGAGTGAGAGCGAGAGTGAGGGTTGAGCGTGATGAAAAGAGAAAAGACGTACAGAGAAGTGGAGAAGGCGCGCGGGGGTAAACGTTATAATTAAAATAAAACAACATTTTACGTCAGTTTTTGGTAAAACCTGACGTTGAAGATCATATATTTAACGTCAGTTGTCTTAATAAACGGACGTTAAAAACTCTCACACTTATTACGTCAGTTGTTAGTAATAACTGACGTTAAAGGTCATATATTTAACGTAAGTTGTATTAAGAAACTGACGTTAAAAACACTCACAACTTCTTACGTCAGTTGTATTACACAACGGACGTTAAAGTTTTATTAGTTTCTGCAAAAACATTCATTCCCTTAACTACTGTGCTACTTACCCATTCACCTTTGTACCTAATCTTCTTAATGAGCATTAAGTTTATAGATAAGTTTTCAAGAAAATCAGAATAACTTAGTAACTTCATCCACTGCTCCTATAAATAGCTTCCTTCCATCCTTTTAATTAATTTTCTGCTTCACAATATGGCTCTGCCGTGGAGATTAACTTCATCACTCTTTCTTCCTATTCCTATACTCAAAGGTCTTTGTCTTAATGGTCAAACAACTTCTGAGTTTGAGTAAATTACATTGCATGGATATTAAGGTTGGGTGAATCACGTAATGTGATTCTCTCACTTTATTTCATCCCCATCATCCCTTTCACTTTGCTTTGGAAGCAAGTGATTGTGGATTCAAGATGATGCATCAAGGAACTCCACTGAAGAAGAAAGATGCAAAGATCCATTTCACTTTGCTTTCGCTGCTAGTGACTGAGGATTTACTTTGCATCTTGGAATTCAAGTGAGGGAGGTGATGCATATCCATTGGAGTTTCTGATGACAGGACTGAGAAGAAAATGATGTTGATGCAGAAACTTTTTTATATTTTAGGGCTATGTTGCAGAAATTTTTTATCTTTTAATCATGTAATTTTAACTTATGAATCACTTCAATGTCATACGATTTGATTATACATATAACTTGTTTTATGTTAAGTGTTTATTTATTTTAATTTGCACAATAATTTGTTTACTAATTCAAGCTAATTAATAAAAATTAAAAATAAACTTGTATAAAAAAAAGGTTTCGAAATAAACTGCAGTACTATATGGAGTGATCTGCGTTAAGAGGGACAACAGGGACATGACAACCAATGAAATGAGTTTCATAATTATTTATGTCAGTTATTTATAGAACTGACGCAAATAGTTTACCCACCACCTCATTTTTAACGTCAACTTAATTGATGACTGCCAAGTTCCCGTATATTAATTACATTATTTCCAATATTCATTCTGCACGTTTATAATATATAGGATTATTTACGTCAGCTATTTATTTAACTGAAGTAAAAATCAAACTTTTAACGTCAGTTGTATAAAAAACTGACGTTAACAATTAATATTTTTTATTTGAAAAACACTTTTAACGACAGTTTTTTTAAAAAACTGACGTTAAAAGTGTATTGATATGTGCAAAAACATTCATTCCTTTGACTGTACTGTGCTACTTACCCATGCACCTTGTAACTCAATCCTCTTAATGAGCATTAAGTTTATAGGTAAGTTTGCAACCAAATCAGAATAGCTTAGTAACTTCATCCCCTGCTCCTATAAATAGCTTCCTTCCATCCTTTTAATTTTCTGCTTCACAATATGGCTCTGCCGTGGAGATTAACTTCATCACTCTTTCTTCCTATTCCTAGACTCAAAGGTCTTTGTCTTAATGGTCAAACAACTTCTGAGTTTGAGTAAATTACATTACATGGGTGATAAGTCTGAGTAAATTACATTATGTGAGTTGCTCACCTTATCACCTTCCGAGTCAATCACTTTGGAGGGCTAATCAGGTGCTCGGGGTCACAGTTCCAAAACCTCGGCTTTGGCAGCAAGTGACCGTCTTGGAAGTCTCTGGAACCACCGCCTTTGCTTGAAACAGATCTAGTGCACCTATTTTTGCCTCTCTCTTGAGCTCTCTCATGCCCCCGGTTTTCGAGGTCTTCGAGTATAGTTTTCCCTTTGGCATATTTCATAAAACTCTCTGATGGGATGTAGCTTTAATGTTTAGGATTTTAAACCCTTTCAATGTAACTTTTTATAGGATTTTAAACCCTTTCAATGTAACTTTTTATAGGATTTTAAACCCTTTCAATCTTCTCAGATCGATCAGACATACAGATTTCATGAATGAGATCCGGTTTGGGTTATTGATTCAACTTATAGTTTTCAAAAACAGAAACACAAAACATCAAAGCAATTCATGTGAAACTGAAACTTTGAGGAAGGCAATGCGGAAGGGATCGTATACTAGATAAAAAATATTATTAAAATAACCTATAACGTCTATTGATGTAAGGACTGACGTTAAAAGTGAAGTGACTTACTTTTAACGTCAGTTCTTTATAGAACTGACGTTAAAATGTTCATTGTTAACGTCAGTTTTTTATTGAACTGACGTTAAAAGTGAGTCACTTCACTTTTAACGTCAGTCATTAAAACAACTGACGTTAAAATTGAATTAATGAACTTTGATATTTACAAAACTGCCACCGCCTCCTTTTTAACGTCCAGCTTTTGGTTAACTGACGTAAACCTTTACCATCTAATGTATATTTTCCACTAGTGGGCTTACGACTAACATAGTTTTAAACATCTTTAAAACTTTCATTAACAACACAAGACCTCAAAGTCTGAGTGCTCAATCACAACACCTTTAGACCGATGCATCGGTCATAGGTTCGTGGTAATAGAAAACATCTTAAATGTTTAAACACAGTATACACCACGTATACAGTAGACACCAAGTCTACATGACCTCAAAGTCCAAAGGACCCCAAGTCCATAACAACAAAGAACCATAGTACCCCCGACGTCTCGGTTACTAAGTTCAACACCACTTTTACACAGTTGAGTTACACTTGATTTAGGAAAATCGTTTTAAATGGGAAATTCTTTAATAAAATCGTTGGTTACCAAATCTTGGTTTTCAGAAAAGAGAGTCGCTTAAGGTTTAAACTTGCTTAAAATACGTACTGCTGTTTCAAAACACTTGCCGTCGACATTTTTCCAAATTGCCGTCAATTATCATTTTTAAAGCCATTTAAGCCAAAACTTAGCTTTTTCCACTTAAATAATTTTATAAAATCATAATTAAATTATTTTCAACAATTAATTTCATAAAATAAGTTTTTATAATATTACGAAATTTTTTACATAAAAATCAGCAGTACAAAAATAATTTCACGGTTACGCCCTCTCTGTGACTCATAGTTCACTCTTATAGCGATAAATCATTAAAATAATGATATTTTGCAAAATTCCTTATATTTCCCAAATAAAAATTTCCATTAATATTATATTCCAATATTTTACCATTAAAACATTGAATATAATTTATGAAGCTTCTTAAAGCTTTTATCCAATTAATTGAATTGGGCACTGACCACTGTCAGGCTTCTCAAACAACAACCAACAATAATATCACAGAGATATTCCCAGGCAGATCATGCATCACAATAGTATAATATAATTGCAGTTAAACAATTTTAAATGCAAGTAGAGCATCACAGATAAAATAACATAACTCAAACAATTTAAATAAATACCAACCAACAAATAATTACAAACAATCACAAAATAGCATATAGCCATCGAATATATCCCTCAGGTAATCCCCTCTTACCTCTTGAAGATTTCTCTGTGAATTAAATGAACTTTGTCGGAAGTCTGGTTGCACGTACACAATCACAAATCACTATCCTTCAATAAATCACAAGTCAACCAATCAAAATCAAGCAAATAAATCACCTAATCCTCTATGATAGGTCACGACCTCCATGGGTTTAGTGGCTTAAAATTTCTAAATTTTCCAAAGTCATTGGATTAGTGATCTAAGTACTTAAGACAATAGGATTAATGGTTAAACAACAAAGTTTGAATTAAAAACTTCCAAACCTCCAAAGACTTAAATTCGGCCATGGTGTGTTCATGAGGTTAGGGATTTTAGTTTGATGAACTAACTTGGTTTCAACATGTATACATACCAATAAGACAATATACATGATCATTTGTAAGGAAAATGAATAAAACTTTCCTCCCAACATCCCTATATGATTCGGCCCTAACAAGATAAAGGGGGAGGAGAACTTTTCTTACAATAATCTCTTGGATTATGATAGTAGAGATGATAATAGGAACATAGAAATTGGTTTCACATTTTTAGGATTTTTCTATGATTTTCTATGATTTATCAAAGTTAAGAACACTAAGATGAACAAAATGAAATAAGCTTCGAAAGAACAAATGAATTGAAGAAACAATAGCTTAAAGATGATGACGAACATGAATCACCTCTTGGAATTTGAAAATGGGCAAGAAATCACCATCTTACTTCACAAACCAACAATGGAAGCTTAACAGAAAATATGAGAGATGAAGAAGATGATAGTAAGTTCAAGAGTGTTGTGGAAGAATCTAGTGGCATCATGAACTTATGAGCAAGTCAAAGTGGACATGGGCCTTGCGTAATTTGGGCCAAAGAAAGCCCAATCCATACATTTGATTTTCAACATAAAAATGTTTAAGACATAACAAAGGCATAGGAAAGTTAAGAGTAGAAATTTGCCTCATGCAAAATTAATTCATAATCATGATATTGGGCTCAAAACCAGCAGCCCAAACTTAGTTTGGAAGAGCCAAAATTGATCCACTTCACTTAGTGTATCATGGAAACTAGTTTAGGGACCAAAATGCAATTAATAGAAAGTTTAGGGGTCAAAATGCAATTATCCAAAATTGCTAACATAACCTTAAGCCACATTAAACCTCTCACATGGATGACTTAGTCCTAAGAGAATATAGGGTTTATCCACTTATCGAGTCCCGAAACTCCCGTAATCAGCTCCGTCGTTCGCCCGATTGAGTATAACACCCGTAAAATGTATATTATTTCACGTTTAATGAAATAATTCTAAAAATACACAATAAGAGGAAATAAATTAAAAACCTTAAGTGTTTTGTTCACGGATTAAAATTAGGTCTTCTGATCAGTATAAATATACTGTCAATGAAATTCACGGGTCGGGTTTCACCTGACTTTCCAACATAAATTTTAATCGTAGCTTTCTACAGTCAAGTAGAATTGAGTGGTAAACTCCGTTTATTTAAAATAATTTTCTAAAATCAAATAAACATATAAACATATTCATATGCATTACTGTTATTTAAAACAGTAAAAGACAGGGTGTTACATTTAGAAAATCTTATTTTCCGAAAGTAACCAGCATAATTAAAGTTTTGTTTTTCGTTACGAGTTACTATGTGATGTCCCAAGAAAGGGTGTCGTAGTTGGTCCCCCTCTCTCAAGCTCCTCTCCTTATTGATCTAGGGTTTTAGATACTAAAAAAATAAAATGAGGAAAGGGGTTCCTCTCTTTTATAAAACCAAAAACTTAGTGTTTGGACAAAAATGGCCCTCTACGCAAGGCCATTTTAGAAAAGACCCACAACTATTTTTTTAAACTCATTAATTAAATTAATTACATCAATAAATGTGTGTCAAATCATGCACTACCATATTTGACCTTTTTTTTAAGCAAAAAGGCATGCAGAGGCATCACAATGGAGTAAGACATCCCAACTAGGTTGGCACCCCAAACTCTATCAATCATCTGCTGCACACCTTACTATTATTAAAGAAAGAGAAAGAATACAAAGAAACATGGGGGACATGTACCAGACCTATGAGGAATTAATGAAACCTATAATTAGGTAAGCCAATCTTATTCCTGAAAATTTCTTCCTTAATAAAATCAGGAATAACATCCCACCAAACTAAGCCAGAAACACTATTGACATAGCTAGCTAACTTGTAGCACAGTGATTACCCTCCCTATAAATATGGGAGACTATGAATTGCATTTGCTTTGTGAGAAAGACACAATTGCTCCATCTATTTCTAATCTTCCAGGGGACCATGTTGATGTTATCAAGAGCTGCCACCACAACTTGAGAGTCACTTTCCAACCAAAGATAAAGCCAACCCTTCTTGAAAGCAAGCTCAATAAAAAACATGGCGCCTTGTAATTCAGCAAGCAGAGAGGATTGAGAACCAAGGTTGACTGTAAAACCACCTAAAAAGTCCAAATTACAATCTCTAAAAAGACCACCACAGGCTGTCGGACCAGTAGGACCAAGAGCACTGCCATCGGAGTTACATTTCACCAAGTTTCTTAAAGGAGGATGCCATTTCACCTCTTTTATCCGAGGAGCAGGGATAAGGTGACATTGCACATTGAAGCTTTTTAAGAAGGAGAATTCAGATATGGAGTTAGTCATTGTTCCTCTGCTATACTGACTAGACAGAGAAACATTCGAGTGGATTAAGGCCATGGATGATCTGACTGACGTAAGCTTATTATCAAACCTAGCTCTATTTCTGCAAAGCCGCACGACATAAACAATGTTAAGAATACCTGCAATTATCATATCCTTGACCTGCGAGCTCCAGTCTTTGCTGCATATAGAGATAACCGCATCAAAAGAAGAGCAGTCAATAAAGCAATTCAGATTGATCATGAACCATTTCCAAAGAGATTTAGCAAATTGACAGTCTAAGAATAGATGCCGTGTAGTTTCAAAAGCCTTCTCATAAAGGCTGCACATAGAGACCACAATGCAGCCTCTGCCATGCAGATTTTCATCAGTGGTCATTTTATTGTTCATGATCCTCCAAAGAATAAAGGATTTTGAGGGAGTAACACATTGATTCCAAATTAACTTAGTCCAAGGAAGAACCTGGCCTGCTGGATTATGAAAGGTGAAAGCTTCCTTGAAGCTCAGTGAACCTGAATCTGTGCTAGAATAACTCAATAAGGTGATGTGCTACTCATCGATCAAGATGAGCCTGTGACTTACCAGGAAGCCATTACTGGCCCGGAATCTAAGAAATGGCTTTAGGCCATGAGATCTGAGATGGACTCCATGTACACTAACCAGGTATGGACCTTGGTAGAGCCACCGGAATGGGTAAAACCCATAGGGTGCAAGTGGGTTTTCAAAAAGAAAACTGACATGGATGGTAAAGTGCATACCTATAAGGCATGATTGGTCGCTAAGGGTTTCAAGCAAATTAATGGTGTAGACTATGATGAGACCTTTTCGCCTATTGCAATGCTTAAGTCTGCCCGGATCTTGCTTGCTATCGCTGCATGCCATGATTATGAGATATGGCAGATGGATGTCAAGACTGCTTTCCTTAATGGAAATCCCCATGAGGATGTGTTTATGACATAACCTGAGGGCTTTGACACTTCAGAGGATGCCAGCAAGGTATGCAAGTTGCAGCATTCAATCTATGGATTGAAGCAAGCTTCCAGAAGCTGGAATCTTCGTTTTGATGATGTTGTAAGATAGTTTGGATTCATCAAAAATGAAGATGAGCCTTGTGTTTACAAGAAGGTTAGTGGGAGCATAGTTGTCTTTCTGGTGTTGTATGTGGATGACATACTGCTTATCGGAAACGATATCCCTACCTTGCAACAAGTAAAGACTTGGTTAGAGAATTGCTTTTCTATGAAAGATTTGGGTGAAGCTACCTATGTATTGGGAATCAGGATCTCAAGAGACAGGTCACTGAGATTGCTTGACCTGAGTCAGAGTACATATATAGACAAAGTATTAAGACGCTTTAATATGCATGATTCTAAGAAGGGACTCTTGCCTATGTCACACGGTATATGCCTATCAAAGGCACAATCCCCTTCCACTCAAGAAGAAAGTGATCGTATGAGTAAGATTCCATATGCATCCGTAATTGGGTCTATCATGTATGCCATGTTGTGTACTCAACCAGATGTCTCATATGCTTTGAGCATAACGAGCAGGTACCAGTCTGATCCAGGTGAAAGTCATTGGGCTGATGTCAAGAACATCATCAAGTACTTGAGAATGACTAAGGATTCGTTCTTGATGTATGGAGGTGAGGAAGAGCTCGCTGTAATTGGTTACATCGATGCTAGCTTCCAAACTGATAAAGATGATTCCAGATTGCAATCTGGTTATGTTTTTGCCTGAATGGTGGCGCCGTGAGCTGGAAGAGTTCAAAGCAGGAGACAGTCGCTGATTCTACTACATAGGCCAAGTATATTGCTGCTTCCAATATAGCAAAGGAGGCTGTTTGGATCAGGAAGTTCATTACTGAGCTTGGTACAGTTCCTAGTATTGTGGACCCCATTGATCTCTACTGTGATGACAATGGGGCCATTGCACAGGCTAAGGAACCTAGATCTCACCAGCAATCCAAACAAATACTTAGGCGTTTCCATCTCATTCGAGAGATCATCGATCAGAGTACCAACACTTGACAACGTTGCTGACCCGCTTACGAAACCACTTGCTCAGCAAAAGCATGATGGTCACACTAGATCATTGGGTATTAGGTTTATGCCCGATTGGCTCTAGTGCTAGTGGGAGATTGTTGGTGTAAGCCCTAGAGGCCAATATTTTTCCTTTGGACTTACATTTTGTATCTTGCTATTATTTATCATATGAGGCATTTCAGTTTATTATGTTATTTGTTTAAACTTAATAAAGTCCTTCGAACATAAAGTTCTATTTAATAGAATATCAAGTATAAGACTTGATAGTGAGACACTATTATTCAAAAGAGAACTTTATTCTTAAATATCCATAGTCAAGTATTATTATTAATAAGGACAATAATAATACATCGAGACTATTATGTGTGTGGACTGATGACCCCTTCTCACGGGTCATGGATATGAGATATCAAGTCACATACATAGGTACATATTAGAGTAATGATGTACTGGATTGACCCGCCGTGAGAACACTACATGGAACGTTATGTGAGTGTCATAAGTAGTTCTCACAATGACAATGGTGTATGCAATCCTTCGACCTGAAACCACTACGATCCCTACATGAGAAGTTGTGTGATTTAATACCGTCAAACGTTATCTGTAACAGGATGACTATAAAGTCGGTCATTGGGTACACCGCGAGTCATGCAGAGGGATATGAGTGATCTAGATGGGATTTGTCCCTCCTACATAACAGGAGTAATATATGTGGGGCCCTTGATAGAGCGAGACTGTAAAATGCATGGCCGTGCTGAAATGAGTCGATATGAGATATTGACCTCTTTTAGTATTAAGTCTACTCGGGTATCAAGTGATGTAATATTGAAATATACAAGGGTGACACATTCTATGCCTTGTGTTCAATATAAATATAAGGACAAAAGGATAATAATAAGCATTAACATTGGTCACAGAAAGGCTACGTCAACTCACTGACTTTCTCATTACTTGGGTAGCAATGATATGTTGTAAACACCGCTCATTGTTTATAATATTAAATATGATTTAATATTATTGCCAACGTTATGAGAACCTATAGGGTCACACACTTAGAGTAGATTAATCAGAGCTAAAAGAAATTGGGGTAGACCCAAATTTCTATTGGGCCACGCTCATGACAGATGAGCCCGGAAAGGTCAGGTTAAACCCTTTTCCATGCAAGGGGCGCTACCTATAAGTGGTAGTAAAATAGTACTGAGTCGTCACTCCATTTTGCTCTGATCGCACTCAGTACACTCAGTACACTTAGAGGCGCCGTTCTGATTGAACACGTGTTTATCTGTTCGTGTGGACTACGTAGAGGCATTGGTGATTCGTGCAGTGCTCGTGATTTGCAGCGACTCAAATCAAAGGTCTGCGTTTCAAGAGGTAAATTTTTGAAACATGAACCATGACCATTCGCAAGGATTCTTGGTGTGAATTATTCTGCCGTGCTTGTTTGATGCACAAATTCCCAACAGTGGTATCAGAGGCGCTTGTGAAACCATGGTTTTGTTTGTATGGTTTACCTGTTATATGTGATAACATGCTTATATGCGAATTTATTTTCTGAAAAACATTTCCAAAATTCGTATGCTTCTGTTTTTGGAAAACATGATTATGTAATTTCTTTTTCGTATGTATATGATATATATGCGTCACATTGAGGTTCTTGGTATATATGTAATATATACATTGGTTCTGGAATCGTTGTATTATATGTGATATATACATGATTGGTTTCAGTTTTATCATGGCGACATTAAGGTTCAATTAGACATGAAGAGTTCATGTTCTCGCGGCCATGAAGGTCCAAGTGTTGGTACCCGAAGCCGTCGTTGTCTATGATGTCAAGGATGAGAGGATAATTTATATATTACGGAATTAAAATGATATTAATGATAATAAAATGGTTTTATTATGATTTCAAAAATCAAGTATATTTGGATATTTTGTATCATCATTTTAATGACAATATTAATAATAATAATAATAATTGAGTATTATTAATATATGTTTAATTACAATTTCGAATTTCAATTTTGAAGATTTTGAAATCTCAATTAACAACATTAATAGTAATTAAGTTTATTATTAATGTGTGTTTTATCATGATTTCGAAATTCAATTTTGTTCCGGAGATTTTGATATCTCTTAATTAATAACAACATTAATAGTAATAAGTGTGTATTATTATTTTGTCTGTTATGATTCAAAATTTAATTTTGAAATCTTTTATATCACTAATTAATAACAACATCAATTATAATAAATATGATTTATTACACATGATATGGTTTCAAAATTCAGATTTTGAAATCCTTAATTAATAATAACATCAATTATAATAAATGTGATTTATTATATATATGTTATGTTTTCAAAATTCAAATTTTGATATCTCTAATTAATAATAAAATTAATAATAATAATAATAATAATAATAATAATAATAATAATAGTGTATTATTATTGGTTTTTATTATTTATTTGGTGGTGTATGGTGAATGGTTATGACCTTATTTCTTTTATCTTTTGGTTTATATTTTGAAATACGGTCTGCATGTCGTGCCTTTCTATTATATTCCATTTGTACATTCTTTTCTCACCTCACTCCCCTAGTATGCAAAACGAGGTTTCTAATTTATTTGTAATGTAATGATGGAGACAAGAAGGCGACGTCATAAACGAACTTGGGGGGAGATCATGCTTGGAGAAGCTTGGACGCTCCTAGTATTTAGTTAAGATTCTCTCAGAGCTAAAATAAATTGGGTTTGACCCAAATTTCTATTGGGCCACACTCATGACAGATGAGCCCATAAGGGCCAGGTTAAACCCTTTTCCATGCAAGGGGGCTACCTATAAGTGGTAGCAAAACAGTACTTAGCCGTCACGTCATTTTGCTCTGACTGCACTCGGTACACTGTTTGCCTGTGAAAAGAAATATACAGGCACGTTTCTTCTCGCACCTAGCAGTGCTTAGAGGCGTCGTTATGATTGAACACGTGAGACGTGTTTATCTGTTCGTGTGGACTACGTAGAGGCATTGTTGGTTCGTTCAGTGCTTGTGATTTACAATGACTCAAATCAAAGGTCTGCGCTTCAAGAGGTAAATTTTTGAAACATGAACCATGACCATTCGCAAGGATTCTTGGTGGGAATTATTCAGCTGTACTTGTTTGATGTAACACCCTGTTTTTCGTATGCTTCTTTATCAGTAAATACATGTTTTAATGTATTTATTTTTGATAAAATCCAGAGGATGATTTTATTTAAAATAAAATCATTTTCTTGTGTTGTTTTACTGTGTGAAGTCACAGTAAAATTTTTGATTGAAAATTTAGACTAAAACCGATCTGCGTTTTCTCTGCCAGTACAAGTTTAGTGAGTTAGAGACAAAATTTTAACTCTTGAACGAGACGGTTAGTGTTTTCATGAGGTTTTGTGTGGGTTTGGTAAATTTTCGAATTTTGTTGTCCGGGAATAAAATATAATATTTTATCCGGACGAAACCTTCAGAAAATACGATCGGATGTGCAACCGGTTACGTATTTAAGCAGTTAAAGGAACCCTAAAGGATGAGAAAAGGCTTGATGGGAAGCCTCATTAAATGCTTATGACACACCTAAGAAAAAGTAAATCCTTACTTCTTTCCAAAATCTTACTTTTCATCTTTCTCTCTCCAATCACATCACATCACCTTAACTCTTTAACCTCTCTACAAGCAACCACCTTCTTTCTTCTTCTTTCTTCTCTTCTTCCTCTCCAAAACCGTGCCCCCCTCCATCTTACTCTATAAATACCACTCATCAACTTCACTTCATCACTTTCCTTTCTCCTACTCCATTAAAACCCTTAAGTTTTCATCCTTTTTCTTAACTTCAAGCTTCCAAAGCTCTAGTTTTTCTTCTTCTTTTCACTAAGTGTTCTTCATCAAAGTTGTTCCTCTTGCTTAGGTTAATACTCTCATGTATTCTTTTCTTTAAAAACTTCATCTTTTTCTAAAGTTTCTTCTTTATGTCATATATGAGCTTTTATCTTCAAAAATCTCTCAAAATGGTAGAAAACTCCTTTTGAGTTTAAACCAATTTCTATGGTCTTGTATTTACTTGTAGTTTAACATACTAAAATTTTGTGTAAAACAAAGTTTCCTAACCTCTACTTTCTAATGAGGCCGAACCATGCATATGGTTTAGATGGATCTTGTTTCAACTTTTACAAATATGAGTTTGTATTTAAAGATTTGTTTTCCCAAAATGATCATGGACCAAGGCTCCTTTATGTTAAAGGATGCTATGTCTAAAGTGATTGGAAAGTTTAAAGATTTGTTTTCCCAAAATGATCATGGACCAAGGCTCCTTTATGTTAAAGGATGCTATGTCTAAAGTGATTGGAAAGTTTAAAGATTTTTACTCTACTTTTATGTCATTTACTTTCATGCCATTTATATTTATGTCATTTACATTATGTCATTTACATTATGTCATTTACTTTTATGTCATTTATATTTATGCCATTTACTTTATGTCATTTACACTATGTCATTTACCTTTATGTCATTTATATTTATGTCATTTACTTTATGACATTTACATTATGTCATTTACTTTTATGCCATTTATATTTATGTCATTTACTTTATGTCATTTACATTACGTCATTTACTTTATGTCATTTATGTTTATGTCATTTATGATTCATTTACTTATGTCATTATACTTTAATTACTTATAAGCCTATGTTGTTCTTACTTTATTTGCTTATGAGCTTTGTTATTTAAAGTCCTATGTTGCTTTCAAGATGATCATAGACTTGAGCTCCATAAGTTATTGGATGCTAAAAGGTCTAAGAGATTGGAAGAATTTAAAGATTTTTATCATAAAAACCTAAGGATGGCCGAATCTTAAAGGTTATGGACCTAGGGTGTTTCGTTTTTCATTTATCCAAAGTGATCATGGTTTTGAGCTCCTTAATATTAATGGATTCTAAACCAAAGAGATTGGAAAGTTTAAATGTTCCTAGCCTATTTTATTGGTCAAGGCCGAATCTCCATCAAAGTGTAACTTGGTGGGATTTTTGTTCAACTTTGTTTTAAGTAATCATGTTTTAAACTCTTAGCACTTGAGGATCATAAATCCCTAAGTTGCATATGTTTTGGAAACTTCTAGCCCTAAGTTCTAGGTTGAGTTCTAATCCTTTGAACCTTGTGTCTTGAAACCTAGACTTGCATCCTAACCAACCTTGAAGAACGTTCGCAAAACTGTTTATTTTCTTGCATTCTCTTACCTTCTTAAGGTAAGAGGGGATTTCCTAAAGATATTCAATAACTGTATGCATGTGTGTATGTGTTTAATTGGATATTTACATGTTGATTGAGCTTACTTGATTATCTAATGTACTTGAACTGTTATGTTATTATCTGATGTTGAACTGTACTTGTTCTAAATGATATAATGCATATATGTGATGAACTGCTTTCAACTGTGATATTAGCATTGAACTAATTATATATACTGTTGTTGATTGAGAGTTTGCTAAGCCAGACGTGCGTCTGTGCTCAACCGTTATAAGGATTAAAAACCTTAATAAGCTTTGAAGATGAAGGGATTGGTGTTCTTTTCCAAAAGCTCTCTAAACTTAAAGTACTTGTTTTAAATGTTGAAATGGTTTTGGTGTACTATTGTTATACAAGAGAAAAATCATTTTCGAACTATGTGTCTTCAAGTGAAAACTTTCAAGATTATTTGGCAATATCCTATGGGGGGAAATATTTCAAAGATGCTTTATAAAAGATTTTCAAAGAAAAGGTTTTCCTAAATATTTTAGAAACTTTCTGATAACCTGGATAGGTTATCGAGGATTCGGTTTTGAATTTGTTTTTCACTGAACGAAAAATAAGTACTTATGAAAGAGAATCTAGTACGCGAGACGTCGCCTCTAGTATTCAGTGATGCGCACGTGATCTTGGATCAGTGTTAATTTGGGACTACGAGTCCTGGCTATGATATTATGGACTGAGAGTCCAATTCTCGAAATTGAGGATAGTTCGTTCTGATTTCGTTGTGATGGACTTAGGTCCTAATCACGTTGTGTTGGACTATGTATTCTAACCGCGTGTGATGAACATGATTAAAGGTGAAGGTTGTTTTCTACGACCACAACCCTTGACTGTGGCCACGGTCTTGGGCATTGTGATTGAGCGTTCGGACTATGAGTCATATGCTTCTGAGTTTTCAAGTGATGGGGAAATGATGATTTAAGTCGTTAGCTTTGAGCAGCGACAGTGAAAAGAATGAACACAAAGAAATCCTTTTAAATAAAATATTTTCTCATGTGCATTTCCCCAAGCAGGCGTGCTATTGATGAATATATCAGATACAAAGGTGGTATCTGGGAGTCTGTCCATGTAAACCGAGTGAAGAGGCACATGTGACGTTGCTCGTCCTGAGACCTTAATGCATGAGGGTAAGGAGGCAACTGCCCGGTGGGCTAGAGATTGACCAACTCTAATTCTTCTCCAGTGAAAAACGGTGTTGATATCTCATGAGATTAAGTTAGAGCCTGATATTGAAGTGCCATGCATATTTTCAAAGATCGACTGTGCGGGCTTGAGACCCTTTGATATAACACTGTTATATTGTGTATATGCATGATTTAACTGCTTATATGATTCTGTGATGTATGTATCATGTATATGGTTGTTGTGGGATATATCTTATGATGGTATCTCACTCTTACAATTATATCAGGTCTCTTCGGGTTTTGCTGTAGTACCTTGGTACTCTAGTGTCGATATTGCAGAGGAGTCTTTCTAAGTCAATTGAAGACCTAGTGTTAGTGGTTGGGAAAGTATTCCGATTGGGGGTCTCTCCAATGAATATTTGATAGAATGACCAGCTTAGGAGTTTTGAGTTGGGTTGTATATCTAGAGAGGTCGGTAAATGTAGTGTTATATACATTCATCTATAGTTTGAACTTTTCTTCCGAAAGTGGAAGCTTAGAGAAATGTTGTATGTCATGGTAACTTTGTTACGAACGTGACTTTACATTTTAAATGTATGTATGATGGATTTCAGAGTTATCCTTATAGAAGAAAATTTTATGCCCCAATTTTCTGACTTAAGAGAAAACAAATTTTCCGAAAGCGACCAGCAAATTATCTTTTAAATTTACTTCCGCATGGGTTACGAAGTAATGCCCCTGAGTGGGGGCGTTACATTTGATGCACAAATTCCCAACAATAAGGTGATCCGCTGGCACCTTTTTTGTTTCTAATGGTCGCCAAAGGATTAAGTAGTCTAATGAATAATGTTGTATCCTTAGGGAAATTTAGTGGGTGCAAATTTGATGATGGGGGGCAGAGGTTTCATTACTTCAGTACGCGAATGATACTCTGGTGGTGGGAGAAGCAAGCTGGGACAATTTCTGGACTATTAAGTCAGTATTCAGATGCTTTAAGATAGTCTCGGGGCTCAAAGTGAACTTTAGAAAAACCAGGTTGATAGGTATCAACGACGAAGAGGAGTTTCTCTCCTCTGCGGCAGATTTCCTGAATTGTAAGGTCGGGGGTTTACCTTTCAAGTATCTTGGTCTTCCAATTGGAGTGAATCCGAGGTGCATCTCTACATGGCAGTGGGTTATTGATTCAATGGAAAAAAGGTTGGCAGTATGGAAAGGAAAACACTTATCTTTAGGTGGGAGGATAACATTAATTAACTCAGTTCTAAATAGTTTACCTGCTTTCTTTCTGTCCTTTTTCATATTCCTTAGGAAAGTTCTTCGAATCTTGATTAGGATTCCAAGAAACTTTCTTTTTTTTTTTTGGTTGGGGGGCTTTCAAATTACAAGAAGAAAATTTCTTGGGTTAGTTGGGCGGTTGTTTGAAAAACACGCGAGGAGAGAGGGTTGGGTATTAAAAACTTAGACTGGTTGCGCTACTGGCCAAGTGGAGATGGAGGTTGCTCAAGGAAAACCATGAGATCTAGAGAAAGGTACTAGAATCTAGATATGGGGTTGGGGTGGAGGGCCCGGCTGCTCTAGATGTGAATGCAGGTATGAAATCGGGTTCACATTGGTGGAGGGGGATTTGTAGGTTATGAAAACTTAATACCATGCTAGATTGGTTCCAAGTAGGCTTAAAAAGGAAACTTGGGAGGGGTAACAAGATTTGTTTTTGGGAAGATGTGTGGTTTGGCCCTAGTAGTCTTAGGGATCTTTTTCCTAGGCTTTATAGCCTATCAAAGGATAAAGAAAAGGTTATTGAAACCTTAGGGGGCTGGACCGGGGAAAGGCGGGTCTAAAATATTTCTTGGAGGAGAAATCCCTTTGAGTAGGAAGTGGGGCTGGTTGTGGTCTTCAGAATATTATCCTACCGGCAGCCCCTTTGAACAATGATGATGATTTTTGGGAGTGGACTCTTGAGGGGTCAAAGTTTTTTACTTCAAAATCTGCTTACAAGTGGTTGGAAAACCATTGGCCTAGCTTGGATGTGAAGGGAGAGGTGGAGAATCAAATTTTCAAACAATTTTGGAAAACAAAGCACCTCTAAAGGTGCTAGCTTTCTCTTGGCAAGCGATCCGGGATAGGATCCCAACAAAAATGATCTTGTTCAAGAGGCGAGTACTTGTGGCTCAACAGGACTTAGTCTGTGTGTTTTGTAAGGTTGGGCTGGAATCCTCAGACCATTTACTTTTAAATTGTAATTTCTCTAATAAGGTTTGGAGAAAAGTTTATGGTTGGTTTGGGTTACAAGTAGCACTACCGGATACCTTTGAGGAGGTATACTGGCAACATAAATGGTTGTTTATAGGGAGAAAGTTTAGGAAAAGTGGAATGGTTATATGGCAGTATGGCACTTAGTTGTTTGGACCCTGCGGTTAGAAAGGAATGCAACTATTTTCTCCAATAAGTTCTCGGACTTGTCGCGAGTTATGGATTTGATAAAATGTCGTTCTTGGTCATAGCTAGCAGCGGATAAAGATTGGAAATGTACCTTTGCTGCTGTGAGGGATTTCCAAAATAATGGAAGTCCAAGACACCAAGTTGGAAAGAGGTTGAAGAACACCAATATGTGTGTCTCTTCATGGCTTTCAAATCCTTCCTAATAGGTGTGTTTTTTTATGATTAAATGTGTTCATTCATCAAGTGTACATTCATGAAAGGTTGCAATCATTCTTTCAAATACATGAAAGGTTATTTCATTCACCAAGAGGCATAAGTTGGTCTATAAATAGAATCACTTGTGCATGCAGAATGATGTCTGAAAATTGGCAAAACTTCTGCAAGCCAAATCACTTCCTTTCTTCCCTTAATGCGCAGAGAGAATTAAGGAAACTATTATTCTGTAAAATGCCATTGACGATACGCTTGGTTTAGGGTGTGCAAACCAAACCAAAGTTCTCCGTTGTATCCCGAAGGGGATTCGCCGGTTACACCTGTTGCATCCAATCTACGAGGAGAGATTGGTGGGGGCGAATCGAACCTAAAGCCTAGTGTTCTTACACGCCTTGGAGGGTGCGCATGTCACTTGTTCTTCTCTTCTTTGTTGCATACCAGACCACATTATCTAACAGCTGCTTGGTGCATAAATCCTTTAGGGTGCATAAAGTAAGAGAAATTATGTGGATATTCTATGAGGTAAATTAATACTCAAATATGGAAGGTTAATTTGGTTTTTGCTAATGCTGTTGGTTGTGCATGGTTTTGATCTTATGGAAGCAACTTGTCATTTTCGGGTGGATCTTAAGAGAGTGATTTTCTTAAATTTCAGAGAATCTTTTTTTGTGAGAGGTTCAGATTGTGAGGGAGTGTTACAAAGGAGTGACTAAATTGAGTGAAAGACTGGAAAGGTTTATGTTGCTTTCTGACATGTTATACTGTTTTGGCTTTCATTGTTCTTTTGCAGATTCGTCTGAGGGGCCGTGGAATTAATTTCCAATATGCTGGAAGAAAGTGGGCTTGAGTCAGAGTGAAAAGTGGTGGTGAGGGGTTCTTCTACTCTCTATATGCTTTCTGGTGTGTGCATTACCAAATATTGAGTGACAAAATGGAAGGGGTCTTTATTTTTCTTGCGTGTGTTGTGTTGGTGTCTGTGTTTCGGTTACTTGGTTAGTTCTGTTATGGATGTACCTTTTCGATAGTTGTTGTCTTAGTTGGCCTCTTAAGGGATCCACCCCTTCTTCACTACTATCTCATGTAGCCAAGTTATTTCATCTATGTACATTGGTTGGTTGCTATGTCTGAGCTTGGGGCTTGTTATTTCTTCTATCTGGCTCTGTGGATTCCTTTGCTGCACTGGGCTTAGGTGGTTAGTTTTGGTTTTTCCAACAATAGACTGTCTTTACTTTATTAACTTTGTTGGCTTCGTGGTAGTAGTTTGGTGGATGTTCTGAGGTCTACTTGGTGTTTGTGGCTGTTCTTATTATACTGGTATTTTGGCTCCTGGATTCTTGGTTCGGTTTTGTTGTGATGGGGCAATTATGGTTTTGGTTGGTTGGTTTTCAGGTTTGTTTGGCCTTGGTTTACCTTATGTGCTATTCATACTTACCTCGATGATGGTTTTTATTTAGGGACTGGTTTTTAGATTTTTATAATATAATGACAGGGAAGGTTTTGATAGGAGACAAGTATTATTTTGGTTTCTTGGGCTGTGTTGCCTTGTAGCATTTGCTGTGTAAACTTTGGTTTATGTTCTTTTTTGGCTTGCCTTTCGCTGTAGCTTATGTAAAGCCAATACTATCCTCCTTTTAAGGTAGTCTTTTATTTACATTTGTTGCTATCTTTGTGCCATTATGTACATGGGTTTGAGCGCCCAAAAGTGCTCCAATTAATTCCATCTTTCGTTTATCAAAAAAAAAGTAGGACTATAGGTGGGAAGTTGTCAAGTTGGCATTCGACTTAGTCCTACATATTGCAACTTAGTCCTTCTAAAAAGAAATATTTCCTCGTTCCTCCCTAAAAGGGCTTTCCCTAGCCCCTAGGCTTTCTAATAATTGTATACTTTTTTTAACATTTTTATTGATTCAACCCTTTTCTTTTATTTCATTTTTATTACTACATAGTACATACTGAGTAAAAGAAGTCGGCTCCTGTTAAGCTATATAATAGGGATCACTTTCAATGTCAAGTTCAAAAAAAAATAGTTAAATATGTTTTTAGTCTCTTATTTTTTGAAAAAAAAATTCAATTTTAGTCCCCTGTTTAAAAAACATATTTTTTTTGTTCTCGTTTTTTAAAATATATCAGAAGTGGTCTTTCTACCACACATTTTTAGTCCCTCATTTTTTACAACCACACAGTTTTAGTCCATCATTTTTGACAAAAATTCGGTTTTAGTTTTCCGTTTTTCAAAATGAAGTGTGGTATAGGGACCATTTCTGACACATTTTAAAAAAAAGGACTAAAAAAGTACACTTTTCAAATGGGTAACTAAAATCGAATTTTAATAAAAAACGAGGGACTAAAAATATATTTAACTCAAAAAATAATTATATTTTTCTTTCAAAAAATCAACTTATCAAGTTTTAAAAAAAAATCTCATTTTCAATTGCTGTAAAATGAATAATAAAGTAAAAGTATCAATATATGTGTAAAAAAGCCCGTAAATCAACCCTTACGAGGCTTTTATCCATGAATAAGGTAGCTTTTTCCTTCTTCTTTATTTTCTATTTTACAGCAATTTCAACTTTGTTTTTCAAAATATGATTTTTTTTTTAATGCTAAAAATTGGTTTGATCAAATTAACTTCTCAGGTGGCACTTAGTTAATAAAATGTTTTATTTTTAAATAAACTATATTTTTGAGAATCTCATTTTCGGGAATATTTTTTTCTCACCTCCACACATGTGAATAAAGTTTAACACTTTTACTAATTTTATTCTCGTGCATCTTTTATGCTTGAAAATGATTTTTTAAGTCATGTACAAAACATGAGAAACTTTTATTCTCATGTTCATATTCTCGAGAATATTAAAATAAAACTTGTCCCAAATGCTAAAAAGTTTTTCTTATGTAGTGATGAAAAGTTTACTTTTGAAAAACTTGCTAATTTTTTTTCTTATAAAAAATCAATCATAATTTAATAATTAGAAGAATTCAAGGAAAACTTGTTAAAAAATCAAATTCTTTTAACAAACTTTAGTAAATGAACTCTCTAAAGTATTTCCAATGTCAAATATTTAAACAACCCACTTTGATTTTTTAAGTAGACCTCGGTGTGGACACCACTGTACCACATCACATTCAAACAAACAGTCCATTTTTTCACTCCATTAGTATACCCAATGGTTCTATATATTGGATCCTGGATCCGTATCTCTTTCTTCATCCCAATTTCTGTGCATGCAATTTTTTTCACTCCATTTTCCCGACTGATGGTGTTTTCTAATTAATGAAATGCAAGAAAATAGATTTTTTTTATTAATATTAAGCAATTGTTCCATATATAAGGAATGGTCCATATACAGAATTGCTAAATTGACACAGAATTGCCATACACCTACGAAAACATCATATGTGTTAATGGCAGTTTCGTAATTATATGAGTGGCAATAGTGTGAATATCAGGAACAGTGGAAAATGGGTTTCCCTCCAATCTTCCCTCCTTCTTCTTCTCTGCTCACTGCCTCCACGTTAACATTTCTGCAGCAGCAGAGCTCTGTCTTCTGTCTTCCTTCTCGTGGCTGTCACTGGTGGCGCCGTTGCTCTGTCTTCTGGCAATAGCGTGAATATCAGGAACAGTGGGAAAGGGGTTTCCCTCCAATCTTCCCTCCTTCTTCTTCTCTGCTCACTGCCTCCACGTTAACATTTCTGCAGCAGCAGAGCTCTGTCTTCCTTCTCGTGGCTGTCACTGGTGGCGCCGTTGCTCTGTCTTCTTCACTGCCTCGACGCTTTGTCTCCCTCCGTCGCTCTTTCATCTCATTTCCGTTGGGTCTCTGTTCTTCACTCGACGCTCCGGCCCCGAATGACACCACCACCCACTAGCAAAGCCAAGTGACAGCCACATCGGAAACGCCGCCACCCACCACTCATCGAAGGCGTTTCCCACCACAAGAACAGGTGAGGAAAAAAAAACCCTCCTTTCTTCCTTCCCTGTTTCTGTTTTTATATCTATTTTCCATAGGGGTTATATGCTATTCTCGTTGTTTCTTTAATGGCTTTATCTGTTTGGGTCTTTGTCAACATTGTTGTGGCAAGTATTGGGTGAACATTAGAAACCTCTGTTTTTCTGCTGATGAAATGATGTTAGAAATGTGTTGTTTGGTAGTGTGACAGTGTGAAATGCATTTTTTGGTTGAATGTACTTGGCTTGTTGATGAAAGAAGGAGTGAGGATACTGTGTAATTGAAAGTATGGTTGGAAAGCAGTGAAAGGTGGTTGTTTTCGCTGGTGTGGATGATTTTCCAAGTTTGGTGGTTCATGTATTACTGTACTACTTTATAATTCCAGCTGCTGTGCCTTATAGTTATATTGATGAAGCTTAGTTTGTCAACATTTATTGACCTTCACATACACTCCATACTCCATTGAGCACTTATTAAACTCATTTTGAAGTAGAAAGGTGACAATTTTTTTATTGCAATGTGCATGTGTCATTGGTTTGTTGATGCATTGTCTTCAAACAGGAAGATGTTAGATGCAATAGGTAGCTACCCAATACATGTGTAGTAAGTTATAAGTTATAATTATGCATTGTTAAGATTTTCTATATTAGGGAAGGTTAGCATTGTGAATACTCTAACATTGTGGATCATCAATGGAGCTGAAGCTAGCTGGTTGTTAGTTAGTTTGTTACACAGTTTTTCAGGTTATGTGATATCAAGTTAGTTACACTGTTAGGTTGTTGTAACTGTTTTTGTGATTAAGTCACTTAAGATATAAAAGTCATCATATGTGGTGTATGAGCTCAATATAAAGGGCCATAGATATAAAAGTCATCATATGAGTGTGAGAGCAACATTTATATAGTTGAGTGGGTTAAGGTGAATTTGAGTTTGTCATCATTAATTCATATGAGAAGCTAGTGAATCCATAATTGTTTTGTGACATTACTTATGAAAGATCTAATTTGTGCAGTTTCAGTGTGACATCCTCAATTTGATATACATGGAAACTTCAAATGATTATGTGGATTGTGGTGGTGGTGATAGCGAAGCAACTGGAGTTGACATTGTTAATGATGATCAAGAAATGTGGGAGCCTGCAACAGGGATGTGTTTTGATTCCATAGAGGATGTTAAATCATTTTATCGCGAGTATGCTTTAAGAAAGGGTTTTGGTTGGAAGACTAGAACATCAAGAAAAGGAGAGGATGGGCAGATTAGCTACTTAATGCTAGTATGTTCAAGAGAGGGGTCCCGAGTGTCGGAAATTCCTTGTACGTTGATGACACGTCCGACTAAGGTGAAGAATTGTCCAGCAAAAATTACTATTAAGTTGGGAAAAGATGGACTGTGGTACATTAATAAATTTGAACCCAACCATTCTCACGAGATCAGCCCTACAAAATCAAGGTTGTTCAAGGCTAACAAGAAAATCAACCTCCATGTAAAAAGAACAATCCAAATCAATGATGATGCAGGGGTGAGGATTAATAAGACTTTTCAGTCTCTCCTTACAGATGGAGGAGGGCATGAGCATATACCCTTTTGTGAAAAAGACGTCAGAAATTATGTCAACAAAGAAAGGCGTGCGATTGGGAAAGACAGTGATGCTAAGGCCTTACTAAGCTATTTTTCTCGAATGACGGAGCAAAACAAAGATTTCTTCTATGCCATAGATATGGATGATGATTTTCATGTTAGAAATGTGTTTTGGGCTGATGCAAGAAGTAGAGCTACTTATGCATATTTTGGAGATGTTTTGACATTTGATACAACATATTTGACCAATAAGTATGACATGCCTTTTGCTGCATTTGTTGGTGTGAATCACCATGGTCAATCAACATTACTTGGATGTGGTCTGGTTTCTGCAGAAGACACAGAGTCATTTGTCTGGCTTTTCCAAACATGGCTTCATTGTATGGAGGGAAAAGCCCTCACGGGTATTGTCACTTGACCAATGTAAGGCTATGCAAAATGCCATTGAGCTAGTCTTCCCTACAACTCGGCATAGGTGGTGTTTATGGCATATAATGAAAAAAATTCCTGAAAAACTTAGCGGATATGGTGAATATAAGAAGATTAAGTCTGCAATGAAAATTGCGGTTTATGATACAGTCACAGCAGCTGATTTTGAAGATAGATGGACTGCCTTCATTGACAAATTTGACCTTGGACAGAATCAGTGGTTGGATGGGTTGTACAAGGAACGTCATAGATGGGCACCAACCTTGCTGAAGAAATATTTTTGGGCAGGTATGTGGTTGTGTGCAAACTTGGTCTGTCTTTTGTTTGAAATGCATTTTCAACCTTATCATACTTTTTGTTACAAAGAAGGCGTGTAATGTCCATGGTTATCATACTTGGTTAATGGTTTTTCACTTGTATGAACTTGGGCAGGTATGTCAACAACGCAGCGGCGAGAGCATACATGCATTCTTTGATGGGTATATCAATTCAACAACAAGTCTGAATCAATTTGTAAAGCAGTATGATAATGCTCTCAAGAGTAGAGCCGAAAAGGAGTTTCAAGCTGATTTTCAATGCATGGATACGACAATTCCCTACGGTTCAAACTCGTCAATTGAAAATCAATTCCAATGTGAGTATACTCATGCCAAGTTTAAGGAGGTTCAGGCCGAGTTTAGATCAAAGATTAATTGTGCGTATTCTTTGAAGACCCTGGATGGTTGCGTTGCCACTTATCATGTGATGGAGGAGGTCCTGTTTGGTGATAGAACAAAAGAATGCGAGTATACTGTTGTGTTTAATCGTGAGAACCATGAAGTCTGTTGTGAATGTTCGTTGTTTGAGTTCAGAGGCATTCTGTGTCGCCATGTGCTTTGTGTGTGTACTCAAGAGAGGATTAAAAATGTGCCGGATAAGTATGTTTTAGCAAGATGGAAGAAAAATATTAGAAGGAAATATTCATATATTAAGAGCAGACTCTTGTGTGTGAGAATTGAAGCCACAAATGGAAAGATTTGACAGATTGTGCAAGCATTTCTATGAGGTTGCTGAAGTATGTGCAGAGTCTGAAGTTGCAAGTAAGGCACTACATGAAAGGCTACTTGAGTTCAGTTCTAATTTGCCCATCATGGATGCTACAATGCGGGAAGTTAACAAAAGTCCCATTGCCGACTCAAATCCAAACAATGCTCCCCACATTCGCAGTCCATTGCGTGTCAAACGTAAGGGACGCCCTCGTACAAATAGAAAAATAGGGGTAGTTGAAAAAAGTTGTCAAGAGGGCGAAGAAGCGGTCACAACATACCGAAGACAAAGAAACTACCAAGGTATTATTTTTTACTCCAAAAATTATGTATTAACCATACACACCATCTGATTGATGAGTAATGTTTGCCCGTAACCAAAATCCAATTTAAATGTAAGTTTCAACAACAACATTTCTAAACTGTGCAGGACTCAAACAATGGAATGGTGGGTAATCACAAGTGGAAACAACATCCATGTAGAATCATCTCTTGACATTGTCACCAATTGGAGAATTGTTGGATACAAGCACTGTGGTTTGTGTCCAATGTCATATTGTGTTTAACTTGTAGACGTTGTTTTATTATGTGTTGTCGGTTAAATTTTAGCAATTTGATGGATTTGTACCCCGTGATGTATACTTTCTACAAAATTCATGTGCCTTTTGTGGGCAATGAGATGAAAATTTATGTTGATTGGTTTATTGTTTTTCTATACAGTCAATATCAACTTTTGAAGACAGTTGTTGTGTTCTTCAAAATCCAACAGTTTCAAGCCCTGTATTTAAAGGTTTAGAAGACGTTACTTTGAATACACAGGCATGTAATTTGTGGGTCATTTAAATAGTTAAGGACTCCATTATTATAGTTTCTTATATGGTGTTGTCCAGGTTGGAGCCAGTATATCGTTCGTCGACCTTTTGACAACGTCCGATGTTGACTTCACAACCCGTCCGCGGTTCACTACAAATTTGGATGATTAGACATATTTTGGATTTTAGTTGTCTTCACTAATGATATGTGTTTTTTGGTATATGGTTGTCAGTTGATGGTATGGTTTTTCATAAGTCCTGGACTATGGTACTAAACTTTGTGTACAATTTTTAGTGTTTAACGCTTTACCATTCGTTGTGCAGGTTGGTCGGGCGCCATAACTTTTGTCGGTTTTTTGAATGACATGGTTGCAGCACAACGATCCATTATCTTGTCATATATGTATATGAACATTTATTATGTGTATGTAGTTAAATACAACTTAGTTGGGTGCAACACATTGCGTGTTAGCTTTTTGTATCATGAATGACAAAACCACCACTTGTTGTACATACGTAGACAATCCTATGTAAACGATCATGTATAAATGTCAATGGAAATGATCATTAATATCTGATGAATGCCCTCAATTACCTTGTGAACAAGTTATTCCTATATAATTAAGTGTTGAATGCCTTTTAATTATCTGGTGAATGCCTTTTAATTATCTGGTGAATGCCTTAGAATATCTGGTGAATGGCCATAGTCAAAAAACCCAAGTTTTGGATGGGTTAGATTATCTGGTGAACATGGTTAGATTATCTGGGGAATGCCTTAGAATATCTGGTGAATGCCCGTAGTCAAAACCCAAGTTTTGGATGGGTTAGATTATCTGGTGAACATGGTTCGAATATCTGGGGAATGCATTAGAATATCTGGTGAATGGCCATAGTCAAAACCCAAGTTTTGGATGGGTTAGATTATCTGGTGAACATGGTTCGAATATCTGGGGAATGCATTAGAATATCTGGTGAATGGCCATAGTCAAAACCCAAGTTTTGGACGGGTTAGATTATCTGGTGAACATGGTTCGAATATCTGGGGAATGCATTAGAATATCTGGTGAATGGCCATAGTCAAAAAACCCAAGTTTTGGATGGGTTAGATTATCTGGTGAACATGGTTAGATTATCTAGGGAATGGCTTAGAATATCTGGTGAATGGCCATAGTCAAAAAACCCAAGTTTTGGATGGGTTAGATTATCTGGTGAACATGGTTAGATTATCTGGGGAATGCATTAGAATATCTGGTGAATGGCCATAGTAAAACCCAAGTTTTGGATGGGTTAGATTATCTGGTGAACATGGTTCGAATATCTGGGGAATGCATTAGAATATCTGGTGAATGGCCATAGTCAAAACCCAAGTTTTGGATGGGTTAGATTATCTGGTGAACATGGTTCGAATATCTGGGGAATGCATTAGAATATCTGGTGAATGGCCATTGTCAAAAAACCCAAGTTTTGGATGGGTTAGATTATCTGGTGAACATGGTTAGATTATCTGGGGAATGCCTTAGAATATCTGGTGAATGGCCATAGTCAAAAAACCCAAGTTTTGGATGGGTTAGATTATCTGGTGAACATGGTTAGATTATCTGGGGAATGCATTAGAATATCTGGTGAATGGCCATAGTAAAACCCAAGTTTTGGATGGGTTAGATTATCTGGTGAACATGGTTCGAATATCTGGGGAATGCCTTAGAATATCTGGTGAATGCCCATAGTCAAAACCCAAGTTTTGAATGGGTTAGATTATCTGGTGAACATGGTTCGAATATCTGGGGAATGCATTAGAATATCTGGTGAATGGCCATAGTCAAAACCCAAGTTTTGGATGGGTTAGATTATCTGGTGAACATGGTTCGAATATCTGGGGAATGCCTTAGAATATCTGGTGAATGGCCATAGTCAAAAAACCCAAGTTTTGGATGGGTTAGATTATCTGGTGAACATGGTTAGATTATCTGGGGAATGCCTTAGAATATCTGGTGAATGGCCATAGTCAAAAAACCCAAGTTTTGGATGGGTTAGATTATCTGGTGAACATGGTTAGATTATCTGGGGAATGCATTAGAATATCTGGTGAATGGCCATAGTAAAACCCAAGTTTTGGATGGGTTAGATTATCTGGTGAACATGGTTCGAATATCTGGGGAATGCCTTAGAATATCTGGTGAATGCCCATAGTCAAAACCCAAGTTTTGGATGGGTTAGATTATCTGGTGAACATGGTTCGAATATCTGGGGAATGCATTAGAATATCTGGTGAATGGCCATAGTCAAAACCCAAGTTTTGGATGGGTTAGATTATCTGGTGAACATGGTTCGAATATCTGGGGAATGCCTTAGAATATCTTGTGAATGGCCATAGTCAAAAAACCCAAGTTTTGGATGGGTTAGATTATCTGGTGAACATGGTTAGATTATCTGGGGAATGCCTTAGAATATCTGGTGAATGCCCATAGTCAAAACCCAAGTTTTGGATGGGTTAGATTATCTGGTGAACATGGTTAGATTATCTGGGGAATGCCTTAAAATATCTGGTGAATGCCCAAAGTAATTACATAATAACAATTTTACTATGGAAATATGGAGAAGACTATCTTAATCATATCTACCATGAAGGGAACTCAGGAAAGTGTCAGTGTGTCCCAACAATCCTATATCACCATCAGGAACATCTACCAGGTGCAAGAATGCAGAATCAGAAGTATCAAGAAATTCATAGTTGCCTGACTCTAACCCAGCTGTGTCATCTTCAAGCTTTGGTTTGTAGCTACTTGCTTCTTCTTGAGTCATGTTAGCAAAGGTACTATTTCCAGTGTTTTGCACCTGCAATGATACATCTGAACATGACTCCAATTTTGATGATGATGATGCTTGCGAGAACACTACTCCTTCCTTCCCCTTAATCATGCGGAATGAGTGTCCAACCTCAGAATTCCAAAGTTGAAGAAAGCAATCAGGGTATGTTTTACTTGTTGACCATGAATTATGCAATTTGGACTCCATTGACAACCTTGCCTCTGCCTCAACTCTGGCACTTTCCCATTGTACCATGTGACGCGTAGAATGCATGGTTACAGGTTACAGGTTACATGCAAAGTAAATGTAATATCACAAATTCAAATCAATGAAGGTAAATATTGAAGTACAAGCAAGGGATTATGAGGATCTTTGGTTAAGTTGTGAAAATCACAACAACTCCTTTTCCTCAAGGTATCAGTATACAAGTATCATTGGGTGAAACAAAGGACATGGAGAGTGACATCATCTATTGGAAGAAATTACATTTCTCCTTTACCTTAATCATCTAACAACATGAATTTTAGCACTAGCAAGGTTGAAGGTTAAGCATGCAACATGCTTGCTTTGCAGCTCATGAGTAAAATTGATCATAGAATCCAGGCTTATAAATCCAAGAAATTACATAATACTCCTACATTACAAAATAACAATGTACATATCAAGTTTTCATTTTCGAATATACAAATAACAAACTATTCTTCTGTTGTCCTTCTCATGTATGCCTTGGTATATGGGGGATCAAGTCTAGAAGATTGCTTCCGCATCCTATGTTTGCCCTTCACCCTTGTTGCTATGTTTGACCCACCCTCCGGAGCACCCTCCGTATTATGTTCACCTACAACAGTCACAATGGTAGATTGTAAGTAGTCTATCTTTATAACATAATGGAACTTTTTCATTGTGAACATGCAAATCATTACTTACAAGCGGGCACTGCAACTGCTGCTTCATTTGGTGCACCCATCGCTACAGCCGGAGGATCTACACAGGCATGATCAGACTCCATCCGCTGAGACATTGGCATTTCGACACCTGCATATACAAAGATCCTCAATGTACTTTCAACGAGTAAACAACAAACACAACCATGTAAAACACGCAACTAGCTTGTTTAGTAACCACCACCTATTTGAACACCTGAAGACCCTACACCACCCATGTCAGCATAAATATCTGCTAGGGGAGTTTGGTGACGAGTGGGACCATCTTTCAAAATTGCAACATGCGCCTCTAGAGCCAAGATTCTCTGTTGTTGCTCCCTAATTTTCTGTTCATGCTCCTGAAGCGTCGCCAATACTTTTTGATATTCATCAACATGTACATATTGGTGTTGTTGCCCCCCCAGTAATGCATCCCGGACAATGGGTAGTTGAAGCTCAGCATCTGTTGCTATTAAAGCAACCGTTACCTGAAAACATCGAATCACATCAATCTGAACATTGGGTATATCAATTTTCAAGATATTATCGAAAATATGGTATGGTTGGTACCCTTGTATTCATGAATGCTTCCTTCATTTTCTTCTTCCTCAATGTAACAATTGGCCGGTTCGAAACCGTGGGAAAGGATGCTCGGGAGGTGTGCTAGGTGTATAGCCAATCGAGAGATGGTTCATCGCCCATATCTACCAAAAAATATTGACATCATTAGTAGCCGTAAAATTTTGTTAACATATCATTATATGGCTATCAAACATATGCAACAATACATACCAGAGGATGGGTGCACAGCCACATATATGTATTTCATGGTCATTTGACCCTTCGCCACGCGACCATGCGAGCTCGGTCAAACTCCCAACCAGGAATTCATGAACTGCAGCTGCCCGATTGAAGCTATGGCTGGCATCCAAGTCATCCAGCAGCCGGGCATAATCTGTGAAGACATGCTTGCCTGTCCTCGCAAAGTAAAACACTCAAAAGCAAGGAGTACATATGTCCTACAGAAATCCCCCACATTATGCGGAATGGCGGGCATCTTCTCCAGTATAGCCTGTATGGTTATATCTGCCCCCTCAAAAATTGACAGTGTATAGCAATGCTCATTGGCTGCACCTACCACTGGTTCACCTGTGGCTGGAAGTCCCAAAGCCAGGCATACATCAGCAGGGGTAAAAGGGATCGGCGTACCCCTAACATTGAATGCTCGAGCACCGTCATCCCACCTACTCACAAGCTCACACAATAAGACATTTGAAATATTAGGTTCATTGGTCATTTTAGTAACCCATTTAAATGGGGTCGTATCCAACAAAGCCCGATGCTCCTCTGAAAGTGCCTGGTTGATTTCAATCAATATTCCTGGCATACAAGCATGCCTCGCACGAACCTGCCAAGTATCATTACTTGAAATGTCAGTTGATTGTAAATACGTTGCACACGAGTAAGTACAAACACAAATGAGGTTTCCTTACATTGATATCTGCTGCTCCAGCCATTTCAGTCTTTGCTTTTGGTTTACCTGTTTATAGACGATCCAACACATCATAAGTTAGAATCACATTAACCTATTTTGTACTCACTGCCATTGTTTTTCTAAGTTTTCTATATGGTACATATAGAAAACTTATCATAAGGAATGGTTGAGACAAAGTCGTGACAAACTAGGATTAAATATTGTTCACACTAGCCAACATTGTACATATAGAAAAACAGAACCAACATTTCATGAACATATAGAAAATAGGTTTTGCCTTGCCTTGCGCTCTTCCCTCCTTCGCTTCTTCACTCGACGCTAAGTCTTCACATCTGCCTCGTCCTCTTTCTCCTTCACCGTGTCTTCTCGCTGTAAGTGTTCTTCCCCGTTCTGTCTTCTTCCCCGTTCTGTCTTCTCGCCAGAATCGTGTGTCTTCTTCCCAGATGACAGCCCACGACGCTCTGTCTTCTCGCTGAAACCGTGTCTTCTTTCCAAAGGATGACACCACGACTAAACGGTGACACCCACCACTCATCGACGGCGCCACCCACCGCAAGAACAGTCGAGGAAAAACCCTCCTTTCTTCCTTCCCTGTTTCTGTTGATCTCTCATATCTCCACCCACCACCAAATCAAACGAACCCTAGGTCGCTCACTCTCACAATCCCGCATCTCATCCCTTGGGCTCTGCTGAAGCTATAGCTAGGTAAGCTTTGTATATCTATTCTCCGTAGGGATTAGTTGCTATTCACGTTGTTTCTTTCATGGCTTTATCTGTTTGGGTCTTTGTCAACATTGTAATGGGTGAACCTAAGAAACCTCTGTTTTCACGATGGTATGATGTTATGATTTGTACTATTTGGTAGTGTGACAGTGTGAACAATATTGTTTGATTGAATGTACTTGGCTTGTTCATGAAATGTTGGTTCTGTTTTTCTATATGTTCATGAAATGTTGGTTCTGTTTTTCTATATGTACAATGTTGGCTAGTGTGAACAATATTTAATCCTAGTTTGTCACGACTTTGTCTCAACCATTCCTTATGATAAGTTTTCTATATGTACCATATAGAAAACTTAGAAAAACAATGGCAGTGAGTACAAAATAGGTTAATGTGATTCTAACTTATGATGTGTTGGATCGTCTATAAACAGGTAAACCAAAAGCAAAGACTGAAATGGCTGGAGCAAAGAGATATCAATGTAAGGAAACCTCATTTGTGTTTGTACTTACTCGTGTGCAACGTATTTACAATCAACTGACATTTCGAGTAATGATACTTGGCAGGTTCGTGCGAGGCATGCTTGTATGCCAGGAATATTGATTGAAATCAACCAGGCACTTTCAGAGGAGCATCGGGCTTTGTTGGATACGACCCCATTTAAATGGGTTACTAAAATGACCAATGAACCTAATATTTCAAATGTCTTATTGTGCGAGCTTGTGAGTAGGTGGGATGACGGTGCTCGAGCATTCAATGTTAGGGGTACGCCGATCCCTTTTACCCCTACTGATGTATGCCTGGCTTTGGGACTTCCAAATACAGGTGAACCAGTGGTAGGTGCAGCCAATGAGCATTGCTATACACTGTCAATTTTTGAGGGGGCAGATATAACCATACAGGCTATACTGGAGAAGATGCCCGCCATTCCGCATAATGTGGGGGATTTCTGTAGGACATATGTACTCCTTGCTTTGGAGTGTTTTACTTTGCGAGGACAAAAAGCATGTCTTCACAGATTATGCCTGGCCGCTGGATGACTTGGATGCCAGCCATAGCTTCAATCGGGCAGCCAGCAGTTCATGAATTCCTGGTTGGGAGTTTGACCAGAGCTCGCATGGTCGGTGGCGAAGGGTCAAATGACCATGAAATACATATATGTGGCTCGTGCACCCATCCTACTGGTATGTATTGTTGCATATGTTTGATAGCCATATAATGATATGTTAACAAAATTTTACGGCTACTAATGATGTCAATATTTTTTGGTAGATATGGGCGATGAACCATCTCTCGATTGGCTATACACCTAGCACACCTCCCGAGCATCCTTTCCCACGGTTTCTGAACTGGCCAATTGTTACATTGAGGAAGAAGAAAATGAAGGAAGCATTCATGAATACAAGGGTACCAACCATACCATATTTTCGATAATATCTTGAAAATTGATATACCCAATGTTCATTGATGTGATTCGATGTTTGCGTAACGGTTGCTTTAATAGCAACAGATGCTGAGCTTCAACTACCCATTGTCCGGGATGCATTACTGGGGGGGCAACAACACCAATATGTACATGTTGATGAATATCAAAAAGTATTGGCGACGCTTCAGGAGCATGAACAGAAAATTAGGGAGCAACAACAGAGAATCTTGGCTCTAGAGGCGCATGTTGCAATTTTGAAAGATGGTCCCACTCGTCACCAAACTCCCCTAGCGGATATTTATGCTGACATGGGTGGTGTAGGGTCTTCAGGTGTTCAAATAGGTGGTGGTTACTAAACAAGCTAGTTGCGTGTTTTACATGGTTGTGTTTGTTGTTTACTCGTTGAAAGTACATTGAGGATCTTTGTATATGCAGGTGTCGAAATGCCAATGTCTCAGCGGATGGAGTCTGATCATGCCTGTGTAGATCCTCCGGCTGTAGCGATGGGTGCACCAAATGAAGCAGCAGTTGCAGTGCCCGCTTGTAAGTAATGATTTGCATGTTCACAATGAAAAAGTTCCATTATGTTATAAAGATAGACTACTTACAATCTACCATTGTGACTGTTGTAGGTGAACATAATACGGAGGGTGCTCCGGAGGGTGGGTCAAACATAGCAACAAGGGTGAAGGGCAAACATAGGATGCGGAAGCAATCTTCTAGACTTGATCCCCCATATACCAAGGCATACATGAGAAGGACAAAAGAAGAATAGTTTGTTATTTGTATATTCGAAAATGAAAACTTGATATGTACATTGTTATTTTGTAATGTAGGAGTATTATGTAATTTCTTGGATTTATAAGCCTGGATTCTATGATCAATTTTACTCATGAGCTGCAAAGCAAGCATGTTGCATGCTTAACCTTCAACCTTGCTAGTGCTAAAATTCATGTTGTTAGATGATTAAGGTAAAGGAGAAATGTAATTTCTTCCAATAGATGATGTCACTCTTCATGTCCTTTGTTTCACCCAATGATACTTGTATACTGATACCTTGAGGAAAAGGAGTTGTTGTGATTTTCACAACTTAACCAAAGATCCTCATAATCCCTTGCTTGTACTTCAATATTTACCTTCATTGATTTGAATTTGTGATATTACATTTACTTTGCATGTA
Source organism: Sophora flavescens (assembly GCA_030762895.1). Lineage (NCBI taxonomy): Eukaryota > Viridiplantae > Streptophyta > Magnoliopsida > Fabales > Fabaceae > Sophora > Sophora flavescens. The sequence continues at coordinate 182,994,233 of CM061064.1, forward strand.
ACCTGTAACCATGCATTCTACGCGTCACATGGTACAATGGGAAAGTGCCAGAGTTGAGGCAGAGGCAAGGTTGTCAATGGAGTCCAAATTGCATAATTCATGGTCAACAAGTAAAACATACCCTGATTGCTTTCTTCAACTTTGGAATTCTGAGGTTGGACACTCATTCCGCATGATTAAGGGGAAGGAAGGAGTAGTGTTCTCGCAAGCATCATCATCATCAAAATTGGAGTCATGTTCAGATGTATCATTGCAGGTGCAAAACACTGGAAATAGTACCTTTGCTAACATGACTCAAGAAGAAGCAAGTAGCTACAAACCAAAGCTTGAAGATGACACAGCTGGGTTAGAGTCAGGCAACTATGAATTTCTTGATACTTCTGATTCTGCATTCTTGCACCTGGTAGATGTTCCTGATGGTGATATAGGATTGTTGGGGCACACTGACACTTTCCTGAGTTCCCTTCATGGTAGATATGATTAAGATAGTCTTCTCCATATTTCCATAGTAAAATTGTTATTATGTAATTACTATGGGCATTCACCAGATATTTTAAGGCATTCCCCAGATAATCTAACCATGTTCACCAGATAATCTAACCCATCCAAAACTTGGGTTTTGACTATGGGCATTCACCAGATATTCTAAGGCATTCCCCAGATAATCTAACCATGTTCACCAGATAATCTAACCCATCCAAAACTTGGGTTTTTTGACTATGGCCATTCACCAGATATTCTAAGGCATTCCCCAGATATTCGAACCATGTTCACCAGATAATCTAACCCATCCAAAACTTGGGTTTTGTCTATGGCCATTCACCAGATATTCTAATGCATTCCCCAGATATTCGAACCATGTTCACCAGATAATCTAACCCATCCAAAACTTGGGTTTTGACTATGGGCATTCACCAGATATTCTAAGGCATTCCCCAGATATTCGAACCATGTTCACCAGATAATCTAACCCATCCAAAACATGGGTTTTACTATGGTCATTCACCAGATATTCTAATGCATTCCCCAGATAATCTAACCATGTTCACCAGATAATCTAACCCATCCAAAACTTGGGTTTTTTGACTATGGCCATTCACCAGATATTCTAAGGCATTCCACAGATAATCTAACCATGTTCACCAGATAATCTAACCCATCCAAAACTTGGGTTTTTTAACTATGGCCATTCACCAGATATTCTAAGGCATTCCCCAGATATTCGAACCATGTTCACCAGATAATCTAACCCATCCAAAACTTGGGTTTTGACTATGGCCATTCACCAGATATTCTAATGCATTCCCCAGATATTCGAACCATGTTCACCAGATAATCTAACCCATCCAAAACTTGGGTTTTGACTATGGGCATTCACCAGATATTCTATAGCATTCCCCAGATATTCGAACCATGTTCACCAGATAATCTAACCCATCCAAAACTTGGGTTTTACTATGGCCATTCACCAGATATTCTAATGCATTCCCCAGATAATCTAACCATGTTCACCAGATAATCTAACCCATCCAAAACTTGGGTTTTTTGACTATGGCCATTCACCAGATATTCTAAGGCATTCCCCAGATAATCTAACCATGTTCACCAGATAATCTAACCCATCCAAAACATGGGTTTTTTGACTATGGCCATTCACCAGATATTCTAATGCATTCCCCAGATATTCGAACCATGTTCACCAGATAATCTAACCCATCCAAAACTTGGGTTTTGACTATGGCCATTCACCAGATATTCTAATGCATTCCCCAGATATTCGAACCATGTTCACCAGATAATCTAACCCATCCAAAACTTGGGTTTTGACTATGGGCATTCACCAGATATTCTAAGCCATTCCCCAGATATTCGAACCATGTTCACCAGATAATCTAACCCATCCAAAACTTGGGTTTTACTATGGCCATTCACCAGATATTCTAATGCATTCCCCAGATAATCTAACCATGTTCACCAGATAATCTAACCCATCCAAAACTTGGGTTTTTTGACTATGGCCATTCACCAGATATTCTAAGCCATTCCCCAGATAATCTAACCATGTTCACCAGATAATCTAACCCATCCAAAACTTGGGTTTTTTGACTATGGCCATTCACCAGATATTCTAATGCATTCCCCAGATATTCGAACCATGTTCACCAGATAATCTAACCCATCCAAAACTTGGGTTTTGACTATGGGCATTCACCAGATATTCTAATGCATTCCCCAGATATTCGAACCATGTTCACCAGATAATCTAACCCATCCAAAACTTGGGTTTTACTATGGCCATTCACCAGATATTCTAATGCATTCCCCAGATAATCTAACCATGTTCACCAGATAATCTAACCCATCCAAAACTTGGGTTTTTTGACTATGGCCATTCACCAGATATTCTAAGCCATTCCCTAGATAATCTAACCATGTTCACCAGATAATCTAACCCATCCAAAACTTGGGTTTTTTGACTATGGCCATTCACCAGATATTCTAATGCATTCCCCAGATATTCGAACCATGTTCACCAGATAATCTAACCCGTCCAAAACTTGGGTTTTGACTATGGCCATTCACCAGATATTCTAATGCATTCCCCAGATATTCGAACCATGTTCACCAGATAATCTAACCCATCCAAAACTTGGGTTTTGACTATGGCCATTCACCAGATATTCTAATGCATTCCCCAGATATTCGAACCATGTTCACCGGATAATCTAACCCATCCAAAACTTGGGTTTTGACTACGGGCATTCACCAGATATTCTAAGGCATTCCCCAGATAATCTAACCATGTTCACCAGATAATCTAACCCATCCAAAACTTGGGTTTTTTGACTATGGCCATTCACCAGATATTCTAAGGCATTCACCAGATAATTAAAAGGCATTCACCAGATAATTAAAAGGCATTCAACACTTAATTATATAGGAATAACTTGTTCACAAGGTAATTGAGGGCATTCATCAGATATTAATGATCATTTCCATTGACATTTATACATGATCGTTTACATAGGATTGTCTACGTATGTACAACAAGTGGTGGTTTTGTCATTCATGATACAAAAAGCTAACACGCAATGTGTTGCACCCAACTAAGTTGTATTTAACTACATACACATAATAAATGTTCATATACATATATGACAAGATAATGGATCGTTGTGCTGCAACCATGTCATTCAAAAAACCGACAAAAGTTATGGCGCCCGACCAACCTGCACAACGAATGGTAAAGCGTTAAACACTAAAAATTGTACACAAAGTTTAGTACCATAGTCCAGGACTTATGAAAAACCATACCATCAATCGACAACCATATACCAAAAACACATATCTTTTGTGAATACTACTAAAATCCATAATATGTGTAATCATCCAAATTTGTATTGATACGCGGAAGGGTTGTGTAGTCATCATCGTACGTTGTCAAAAGGTCGACGAACGATATATCGGCTCCAACCTGGACAACACCATATAAGAAACTATAATAATGGAGTCCTTAACTATTTAAATGACCCACAAATTACATGCCTGTGTATTCAAAGTAACGTCTTCTAAACCTTTAAATACAGGGGCTTGAAACTGTTGGATTTTGAAGAACACAACAACTGTCTTCAAAAGTTGATATTGATCGTATAGAAAAACAATAAACCAATCAACATAAATTTTCATCTCATTGCCCACAAAAGGCACATGAATTTTGTAGAAAGTATACATCACGGGTACAAATCCATCAAATTGCTAAAATTTAACCGACAACACATAATAAAACAACGTCTACAAGTTAAACACAATATGACATTGGACACAAACCACAGTGCTTGTATCCAACAATTCTCCACTGTGACAATGTCAAGAGATGATTCTACATGGATGTTGTTTCCACTGTGATTACCCACCATTCCATTGTTTGAGTCCTGCACAGTTTTAGAAATGTTGTTGTTGAAACTTACATTTAAATTGGATTTTGGTTACGGGCAAACATTACTCATCAATCTGATGGTGTGTATGGTTAATACATAATTTTTGGAGTAAAAAATAATACCTTGGTAGTCTCTTTGTCTTCGGTATGTTGTGACCGCTTCTTCGCCCTCTTGACAACTTTTTCAACTACCCCTATTTTTCTATTTGTACGAGGGCGTCCCTTACGTTTGACACGCAATGGACTGCGAATGTGGGGAGCATTGTTTGGATTTGAGTCGGCAATGGGACTTTTGTTAACTTCCCGCATTGTAGCATCCATGATGGGCAAATTAGAACTGAACTCAAGTAGCCTTTCATGTAGTGCCTTACTTGCAACTTCAGACTCTGCACATACTTCAGCAACCTCATAGAAATGCTTGCACAATCTGTCAAATCTTTCCATTTGTGGCTTCAATTCTGTCACACAATAGCTGCTCTTAATATATGAATATTTCCTTCTAATATTTTTCTTCCATCTTGCTAAAACATACTTATCCCAAGCACATTTTTAATCCTCTCTTGAGTACACACACAAAGCACATGGCGACACAGAATGCCTCTGAACTCAAACAACGAACATTCACAACAGACTTCATGGTTCTCACGATTAAACACAACAGTATACTCACATTCTTTTGTTCTATCACCAAACAGGACCTCCTCCATCACATGATAAGTGGCAACGCAACCATCCAGGGTCTTCAAAGAATACGCACAATTAATCTTTGATCTAAACTCGGCCTGAACCTCCTTAAACTTGGCATGAGTATACTCACATTGGAATTGCTTTTCAATTGACGAGTTTGAACCGCAGGGAATTGTCGTATCCATGCATTGAAAATCAGCTTGAAACTCCTTTTCGGCTCTACTCTTGAGAGCATTATCATACTGCTTTACAAATTGATTCAGACTTGTTGTTGAATTGATATACCCATCAAAGAATGCATGTATGCTCTCGCTTCGCTGCGTTGTTGACATACCTGCCCAAGTTCATACAAGTGAAAAACCATTAACCAAGTATGATAACCATGGACATTACACGCCTTGCTGTAACAAAAAGTATGATAAGGTTGAAAATGCATTTCAAACAAAAGACAGACCAAGTTTGCACACAACCACATACCTGCCCAAAAATATTTCTTCAGCAAGGTTGGTGCCCATCTATGACGTTCCTTGTACAACCCATCCAACCACTGATTCTGTCCAAGGTCAAATTTGTCAATGAAGGCAGTCCATCTATCTTCAAAATCAGCTGCTGTGACTGTATCATAAACCGCAGTTTTCATTGCAGACTTAATCTTCTTATATTCACCATATCCGCTAAGTTTTTCAGGAATTTTTTTCATTATATGCCATAAACACCACCTATGCCGAGTTGTAGGGAAGACTAGCTCAATGGCATTTTGCATAGCCTTACATTGGTCAGTGACAATACCCGTAGGGGCTTTTCCCTCCATACAATGAAGCCATGTTTGGAAAAGCCAGACAAATGACTCTGTGTCTTCTGCAGAAACCAGACCACATCCAAGTAATGTTGATTGACCATGGTGATTCACACCAACAAATGCAGCAAAAGGCATGTCATACTTATTGGTCAAATATGTTGTATCAAATGTCAAAACATCTCCAAAATATGCATAAGTAGCTATACTTCTTGCATCAGCCCAAAACACATTTCTAACATGAAAATCATCATCCATATCTATGGCATAGAAGAAATCTTTGTTTTGCTCCGTCATTCGAGAAAAATAGCTTAGTAAGGCCTTAGCATCACCGTCTTTCCCAATCGCACGCCTTTCTTTGTTGACATAATTTCTGACGTCTTTTTCACAAAAGGGTATATGCTCATGCCCTCCTCCATCTGTAAGGAGAGACTGAAAAGTCTTATTAATCCTCACCCCTGCATCATCATTGATTTGGATTGTTCTTTTTACATGGAGGTTGATTTTCTTGTTAGCCTTGAACAACCTTGATTTTGTAGGGCTGATCTCGTGAGAATGGTTGGGTTCAAATTTATTAATGTACCACAGTCCATCTTTTCCCAACTTAATAGTAATTTTTGCTGGACAATTCTTCACCTTAGTCGGACGTGTCATCAACGTACAAGGAATTTCCGACACTCGGACCCCTCTCTTGAACATACTAGCATTAAGTAGCTAATCCGCCCATCCTCTCCTTTTCTTGATGTTCTAGTCTTCCAACCAAAACCCTTTCTTAAAGCATACTCGCGATAAAATGATTTAACATCCTCTATGGAATCAAAACACATCCCCTGTTGCAGGCTCCCACATTTCTTGATCATCATTAACAATGTCAACTCCAGCTTGCTTCGCTATCACCACCACCACAAATCCACATAATCATTTGAAGTTTCCATGTATATCAAATTGAGGATGTCACACTAAAACTGCACAAATTAGATCTTTCATAAGTAATGTCACAAAACAATTATGGAATCACTAGCTTCTCATATGAATTAATGATGACAAACTCAAATTCACCTTAACCCACTCAACTATATAAATGTTGCTCTCACACTCATATGATGACTTTTATATCTATGGCCCTTTATATTGAGCTCATACACCACATATGATGACTTTTATATCTTAAGTGACTTAATCACAAAAACAGTTACAACAACCTAACAAAGGTAACTAACTTGATATCACATAACCCCAAAAACTGTGTAACAAACTAACTAACAACCAGCTAGCTTCACTCCATTGATGATCCACAATGTTAGAGTATTCACAATGCTAACCTTCCCTAATATAGAAAATCTTAACAATGCATAATTATAACTTATAACTTACTACACATGTATTGGGTAGCTACCTATTGCATCTAACATCTTCCTGTTTGAAGACAATGCATCAACAAACCAATGACACATGCACATTGCAATAAAAAAATTGTCACCTTTCTACTTCAAAATGAGTTTAATAAGTGCTCAATGGAGTATGGAGTGTATGTGAAGGTCAATAAATGTTGACAAACTAAGCTTCATCAATATAACTATAAGGCACAGCAGCTGGAATTATAAAGTAGTACAGTAATACATGAACCACCAAACTTGGAAAATCATCCACACCAACGAAAACAACCACCTTTCACTGCTTTCCAACCATACTTTCAATTACACAGTATCCTCACTCCTTCTTTCATCAACAAGCCAAGTACATTCAACCAAAAAATGCATTTCACACTGTCACACTACCAAACAGCACATTTCTAACATCATTCCATCAGCAGAAAAACAGAGGTTTCTAATGTTCACCCAATACTTGCCACAACAATGTTGACAAAGACCCAAACAGATAAAGCCATTAAAGAAACAACGAGAATAGCATATAACCCCTATGGAAAATAGATATAAAAACAGAAACAGGGAAGGAAGAAAGGAGGGTTTTTTTTTCCTCACCTGTTCTTGTGGTGGGAAACGCCTTCGATGAGTGGTGGGTGGCGGCGTTTCGATGTGGTCGTCACTTGGCTTTGCTAGTGGGTGGTGGTGTCATTCGGGGCCGGAGCGTCGAGTGAAGAACAGAGACCCAACGGAAATGAGATGAAAGAGCGACGGAGGGAGACAAAGCGTCGAGGCGATGAAGAAGACAGAGCAACAGGCGCCACCAAAGGATGTACCACGAGAAGGAAGACAGAGCTCTGCTGCTGCAGAAATGTTAACGTGGAGGCAGTGAGCAGAGAAGAAGAGGAGGGAAGATTGGAGGGAAACCCCTTTCCCACTGTTCCTGATATTCACGCTATTGCCAGAAGATAGAGCAACGGCGCCACCAGTGACAGCCACGAGAAGGAAGACAGAAGACAGAGCTCTGCTGCTGCAGAAATGTTAACGTGGAGGTAGTGAGCAGAGAAGAAGAAGGAGGGAAGATTGGAGGGAAACCCATTTTCCACTGTTCCTGATATTCACACTATTGCCACTCATATAATTACGAAACTGCCATTAACACATACGATGTTTTCGTAGGTGTATGGCAATTCTGTGTCAATTTAGCAATTCTGTAACTTTAAGCAATATCAAAGTCAATGAAATGCCACATAGATTGTCTCCAATGCAAGATTTAGATAAGCAACGATTCCTTATACATAATGGCTCATTAGTTCCTTTGTGTTAGAGATACTCAAGCAAAATGAGAAAAATGATTATAACACATAATTAAATTTTTACGTTATTAAATTGCTCTTCACTAAATTGACCTTTCAACATTATAAAAAATAAGCAATTATATATATATATATATATATATATATATATATATATATATATATATATATATATATATAAAGTCAGACAACGTGGGAGTTCCAACAGTAACCAACTAATTAATTGAACTTGTAAGCAACATCACTCTGTTCCAAAAAGAAAACATAGAGCTATTTGAAGTATAGTACATTGAACTATTACAGCATGTATAGTGAAGTGAAAAAAAGTATACAAATCGAAGAAATGAAGGAATTAATCAATCTGAAAAGTTGCTTCCTTAATAAAGGGTGACCCTAATATATTAATTAATTAGTGTCCTTGACCAGGAGTTGGACCTGAGTTCTTAATTCCACCAAGGGTCTTCTCCCTATTGGTAAATTTGTGACCCTCTCCTCCGGAACTTGGACCTGACTCCTTAATCCCTCCAAGGGTGTCCATGTTGGTGAACTTGTGTCCCTCCCCAGGGCTTGGCCCAGATTGCTTGATTGCTCCTAAAGATAACCAATCAAAGAAGTCCACAACTTCCCTTCCAGTGGCTGAGTTTCCTGTCTCAATAATACTCAGTGGACGGGCTTCTAAGACCATGAAATTAACCAAGTTCATGAACAAGAAGAGAACAATAAAGGATTGAGTTTTGAGGATGGTATTGGTACTTGACATTTTGTATTTTAAATGTTCAAAACAAAGAAAGGCAATTAAAGACTCTATAAGTATATATGCAAACTTGAGGTATTTGTTTAGGAAAGAGAGAGATAGATAGAGAGGAGGAGGAAGGGAATGTTTAATGGTATGATATTTGGGAAGCATATGGAGTCCTTTTTATAGCATTGGTGGTAGCATTTGGTGTCTTGACTAAAGTGTATCCTAGACCCTAGTGTGCATATTCAAATGTGGCTTCAGCCACGAAATATCATTTTTCTATATTCAAACTTTTCAAACCAACGTGTGTTATATGATTTTCTCGTGGAGGAAACAACTTAGATGGTTCTGATTTCTGAAAGTTTTGGTGAAAGTCAAATTGTATGTTAGTGGGGGAGAAAAAATGATGGTAATAGTATAAGAATTCAAGAAAAAGACAAGAACAAATTAGAAAATGGAAGAAGTAATGTCCAAGTTGCATAAGTCGGTTTAGATTTTCTTTTTCTTTTTTTCTTTTTTTTTAAAAAAAAACTCAAATAAGCAGTTTTTCTTACCGCCGACACCTTTGGAGTCGTGGGAAAATTTGTATGAGCTGCTTCAAGTTGGAGACCAAGATTCCATGGTAAAATTACTGGAATTTGAAAGATCCAGACTAAAATAGTCCGTTTGACTTTATTTTTTTAAGAAAAAAAATATGCTAAATGCTTTTCTATATACTCAATTCTCTAAGATAAAGCAATCAATGAAAGTTGTAATTTAAATTAAAATAATTATGTCTTAAATAAAGATGAATTTACGAAAAGGTTTAGCATTTTTAGATTTTAATTAAGTAGTTTTATGGACGCTTGTTGAACTTAGAGGTCTATGTCGACCTTGTGACGAAGCAGGTATCTCTAATATTAAGCTTTTGATAAACAAAATTCAATTTCTGTCTATTAAATAATTGATCAAATTAGTAAATAAACATCTGTAACCCAGATCGGGGGCTGCGTTTGCCATATATTGCGACCAGTCAAGCGGTCGTCTATGATCAATATTCAGTATGGCCTATTAGCATGTATAGGAATAGGATGGGCCAAATACGAAGCCAGACTTGCATGATAGGAGGGTTAACTGTAAGAATTAAAGTTTATCCAAAAAATATATATATATACATCAAATTTTATATAAAATATTTATAATTATATGTTTGAAAACATTAATTATATAAATAATCTATCAAAACACATAACGTAGTCATAAAAATTATCTATAATTGAATCCACACAACTTTTCATCAATTTTCTTTTCAATGTATACTAACCAAATAATCACGAAAAACGTGCATGAAGTGTGTATATATATATATATATATATATTATTAAAAGAAAGGTGGTAATTGGGGTAAATCTGTAAAATCACATGGATCAAGGAATTTTTTAGGGGTAAATCTGTCAATGAGTTTTTTTTATCTAATCTTCAATAGCTATCAAAGCTATTAATCCACCATTCATTGACCCAATTAATTGACGTACAATTGATTGTTGGGGGATAATTCTGTAATTGAAATATTGCACCAAAGAGTCTACAGACATGTTATTGTCATCCAGGTGTAACAACGAACATAATTTTATAAAACTGCTACATCTTAATTGTATTTAAAGATTAAAATACCACTAATGTTGTATTAATAAATATAAATAGCTTTAATTTTGTAAATGGATAAATAACTATATAAGTGTGGTAACTCTATAAGCATACAAAGCCCCCACGTATCGAGCATAATTGAAGTTGACACTGTTATATTTGATCTATTTTTATTTATTTCAACTGTACTTTTATTATACAGGGCAATCTTGCTGGAAATTATCCGAAAGAATTTGACTCCATATCAGAAAAAGAAATGCTATTCAAGGTTCAGATCAAGGAACGAAACATTGAACAAAAGGGGCAAAGGACTTGGTTGAGGAATTTAAGAAGCAATCATCCATTAAGGTTATTTTATGAGTTAGTTTTCCAATTAATGTTATATAATATAATTTCCTCTAACTAAGAACATCATTCAAAAAATGTAAGATTGTGATGAAGATGGCAATGCAAATTTAAGGACCGCTGATTCTACAAAAGTGGATGACAATATGAAGGTAGTCATTTATGCAATATTAGTATTGAAACATGTGTTTGTAATAAATTTAGTGTTATCGATGTTACCAAATTATTTTGTGTAGCTTCGTACTAAGGAAGGATACTCTATTGTTAATGACTATATGTCTCAGCAAGAGACAATTGTTGTCGTAAATTTTTTATACTAACTAAACACTATTTTGGAAAGAAAGGAATTTTGTATTGAAATCTACTCTTAATCAATTTTACAATGCCAATGTGCAAGAAGATGGTATGGGACAAACTCCTACCAGTAAGACAGCTGGAAAGAGATGTGCAGATAACATAGAGGATTATGAAAAAGATGGATATGTAGGTCAGTCCTTAATCATCAAGATTCAGAAACTTTTTGAGGTTAAAAAGGAGCCACTTGATTTTTTTTAAGCGAGATGGCATGCACAAGCATCACTTAAATAACCATCAAAATGAGAAAGTTAAATAGGGAAGGCATCAGAATTGACTTATATAGTTAAGATATGAAATTTGGAGTCTGATTTCATGAGGTTTTTAGTTTGTTTTTAATGATGGTTTTTTGACAAAATTTATGTTGCCAGTTGGACACATTTCAATTCAAAGAATATTAAATTTCATAATTTATATTTCAAAGTGCGATGGTGTTGATGATGAATGAGTTTGATGGATTGACAAAAATATAATTTGCCGTTACACCAATATATTGAAGTAATCTTGACTACCCTTTTATTAAAAACATGACTTAATCAATATAATTGTTCAAAATTGTTAGACAGTTTAAAATGAATTTTAAAGATTTTATAGGAAGCTGTATATTGTAGCATTCTTATGTTGTAAACAATTGTGTTTAAAAATTGGCCTCAAAGTGTATATCCATAGATTTTCATTGACCCCATCCCATCGAAGAATTCCTTTCAAGTTTCAGCGAAAGCAATTTCCTATTGTTCTCTCTCTTTTGTAATGACCATAAATAAAAGTCCAAGAACAATCTCTTCGGCATGTGGGTATCTATCCTCTGCAGCCTGTGTTTTCACATGGACAGTTATATGTTGTCATTTCAAGGGTAACAACACGTCATGGATTAAAGTTACTAATATGTGATGAGGAAGATCAAGTCTCCAACATCACTTCTAATGTGGTTTACAAAGAGGTTTTTCAGAATTGAAAATAGGTAACTCATACTTAATCTATTGTGTTTACGACTCCATTTCCTTGGGTGGATAAAATTTATAAAACATACAAATGAGTCCGTTAGTGAAAAAATGAAGAAGGTCTGTAAACTTATAAATACATTGACCTTTATGTTTGATTTTTATGCCTCGAGAATTTTTATAGGTTCCATATGTAACACCCCAATTTTCGTATAAGGGATTATGTTACTATGGATGCCTAGTTGTTGTTGTTATTGTTGTTGTTATTATTATTATTATTAATGAAGTTAGTATTGTTATTTATATAATTGATAATGTAATTGTTATATGTTGTAGTATTTTATGTGTGTGTGTGTTGAGTAATATGCGCACGCGCGTGCGTGTGTGTTATTAAATATGATAATGTATATTTTAATATATGATTATTTGAATTAATATGAGATTGTGTCTCGTAATGTGTGACCTTATATGGATATATGATTTTGTTTGTGATTTTATATGTTAATATATGATATGTGATTTTATTAATAATAAGTGATTAAGAATGATATGATGAGATATTGTGTGATTTAGTATTTAAATAGAGATAGTGTAATTCTTAGATTTTAGTACCTCAACCAATCAGATTTGAGTCCTTATTAATAAAGGATAATCCTCTTTTTGGTTACCTATTGAGATCTTATCATAATCTCCTAAGGATCTTATCTAGGAATAACTACCAAATCTGTCGCTAAACTTCCATCGAACTTTTGACCACCTCAGAGTCCGATTTGGGAATCAATCATTGGCCATTAATTTGTAGATATTTCTGAGCTTTCTAACGACACCAAGAACGTCTCAATCGGAAACTTGTAGCTCGAGTTATGGTCAAAATATCGATCTGTATACAGTTTGGGCTGAAATAGGAGCCCATTATGCCCTAACTTGTATTTATATCATAAGACTCGACCTAAACCCTATTTCTCACATTGTTAAACTCAGAATAGCTGCCTCTCTTCATCTTTCTTAGTTTTCCCTTGAACCCCTTGAAGTTCTCGGAGTTTGTGAGTCTGTTTGGAAGAGAAGTTACGCGTGTTAGCATCGTTTGAGGTAACGTAGTTATCCATCCTTAATCTCTTTTTCCATTTTGGGGATTAATTGTCTGTTCTCTTCCCTTCTTGTTTGACCAAGGCTTGAGGAACTCGTCGAGCCGCTCGAGGGAACGTGTCTAGTTTGCCAACGTTATCGTTTTGTGAATCTTCATACCAGGTATGGGGAGAATGAATAGTATTAACATGTAGGCGTTGGGGGTAACGTAAGATGAAGGGTTAACCCATGACCCTATCGTATGTTGTTTGCCTATTTGATGTTAATTGATATATGTATAATATGATTCTAATGTTGATGGCATGCTTTATGTAACACCCCGATTTTTCCGCTTTCTAAGATCGATATAAATATAAATAAACGTTTATATTTTTATCTGAAATTTAGAAATTGATTTTGGGAAAATTAAAGTCATATTCATATCATACTTATTTTTATAAGTATATGGTGAAATTTTTGGTTGAAAATTCAGACGGAACCCGGTCTGCGTTTTCGTTGACAGTAAGATTTTACTGCTCAAATGACCTAATTTGGACTCGTGAACGAAACACTTAAGGTTTTTATGAAGTTTCCAACTTCTTTGGCTATTTTAAAAATTTTCACTTAAAAAGTGAATTAAAATATATTATGCGGGCGTTATACGAAATCGGGTAAACGACAGAGCTGAAAACGGGATTTGCGAGACCCGCTAACGGATAAGTAGGATGTCAAATCATGATGAGTCACAAGGGGTGAGTCATGGGATGACTCCTCATGGTCATGATTACTTTTTAGGGGAAATGACCATTATGCCCTTATGGTTGATTTTAATTACAAATTAACCTAAAGCAAGATTACACCTTTGTCCTTGGATTTTTGGCATATTGACCCTTTTGCCCTTGAAACCCACGTCCTCAAGGCTGCCAATAGGCCCAACTTCACACCTATTTAAGGAGCACTTCATCTTCTTCATCAACTTTGCCATTTTCCATTAAAACTCCTAAGTTACATAGCTTGATTTTGTGAAGCAAGTCCTTGGATCTTCACTTTTTTTTGATCTTCAAGAGGTGAATCCTATTCTCCTTCCCTAATCATGTCTATGTTCTTCAATAAGTTTCATGATTCAAAGTCTATTTCATCTATGTTCATCACTTTTAAGTTTCTAGATCTAGAACTTTGAAAAATCATAGTAAATCATAGAAAAATCCTAAAAATGTGAAACCAATTTCTATGATCCTATTATACTCTCTATATTCAAGATCCAAGAGTGTGCATAAAAATAAATTTTCATGCCTAGTTAACCTAAAGAGGCAGAACCTATGTCTTGGTGGGGGGAGAATTTTATTCATTTTCTTTACATGATCCAATCTTATAAGTTATGTAGGTATTGGATCTATGTTGTTTGAAATGAATCAAGGTCTCTAAGCTAATTTAGTTTTCATGGCTGAAATTTAATTGTTTGAGGATTGGAAGATTTAATTTCAATCTTTGTACAATGATCATTGATTTAGGGTTTTAAGTAACTAGGAATCATTAATCCAAGAGTTTAGAAATTTTAGAGATTTCTAACCCCAAAGTCAGCCCTTGACCGAAACCAACATGTAGGATTTTAGGCTTGATTTAATTGTTTGTTTGTTGATTGAGTATTATGTTTAATGAAGGATAAACTAGATTATCGTGTACGTGCGTTGACGGTTCCCGGATTCACGACAAAGTTTTAAATCGGAAGCTAAGTTCTTCGAGAGGTAAGGGGAGCTTACCTGAGGGATTTTTCTCAATAACTATTTGTTTGTAGTGTGGTTTATATGATTTATATGTGGTTGTGTTTATTTGTTTATGTTGTTTACGTTGTGTTGTTTATCTGTGTATCGGTGTTTGATATACTTTTAATTTATTTAATTATCCGCAGTTGTATATTATATTGCTATGATGCATGATCTGACTGGTGATATAATTATGATAATTGTTATTGATTGTTGTTTGTGAGTGTTGTTTGAGAAGCCCGATAAAGGGTCGCAGCACAACCGATTAATCAGATAAAAGCTTTAATAAGCTGTGAGAATTATATTCAATGTTTTATGGGAAATGTTGGAATATAATAGTGGTGGAAAATATTGTTTTGGAAAAATAATGAGTTTTTGAGAAATATTATTATTTTAATGATTTAGTAATAAAAAAAATGAATTATAAGTCATAATAAGAGCGAAACCGTGAAAATATTTTGGCACCGCTAATTTTCACGTAAGAAATTCCGCAATATTATAAAAAAGTTATTTTATGAAATTAATTGTTGAAAATAAGTTAATTATGATTTTAGAAAATTATTTAAGTGGAAAAAGCTAAGTTTTGGCTTAAAAAGCTTTAAAAGTGATAATTGACGGCAAATTTGGAAAAGTGTCGACGGCAAGTATCTTGAAACGGCAAGTCGTATTTTAAGTAAGTTTGAAATCTCAAGTGACTCACCTTGTGAAAACTAAGTTTTAGTATTTAAAGACTTTATTGAAGAATTTTCCATGTGAAAAGATTCTCCGAAAACAAAATTAATTCAACCGTGTTGAAAGTGGTGTGGAACTTAGTAACCGAGACGTCGGGGTACTAAGGTTCTGTGTTGTTATTGACTTGGGGTCCTTTGGACTTTGAGGCCCTGTAGACTTGGTGTCTACTGTATACTTTGTGTATACTGTGTTTAAATATTTAAGATGTTTTCTACTACCACGAACCTAAGAC
The DNA here is from genome assembly GCA_030762895.1 of Sophora flavescens. Classification (NCBI taxonomy): domain Eukaryota; kingdom Viridiplantae; phylum Streptophyta; class Magnoliopsida; order Fabales; family Fabaceae; genus Sophora; species Sophora flavescens. The sequence continues at coordinate 183,010,130 of CM061064.1, forward strand.
TGATTGCAAGGTCGAGAGGTGTCGTGATTGAGCACTCGGACTGTGAGGTCCTGTTTTTGAATAAAAGTTTTAAAGATGTTAAAACTGTGTGAGTCGTAAGTCATTTTGAACTTCGGCAAGAAAAGATCGAACACAAAGAAAAACGTCAAGAACAGAGTGTTTTCCATGCATTTGGCAGACGTGCCTGTGTTCTGGCTGCGTGCCTGGTATTCTGGCTGCGTGCCTGGTATTCTGGCTGCGTGCCTGGTGTTCTGGCTGAGTGCCTGGTATTCTGGCTGCGTGCCTCGTATTCTGGCTGAGTGCCTGGTGTTCTGGCTGCGTGCCTGGTATTCTGGCTGCGTGCCTGGTGTTCTGGCTGCGTGCCTGGGAGTCTGATAAACTCATTACTTGTTGGGATATCTCATGAGATTAAGTGTGAATGTTTAGATGATGGATAGAAGTGTTCATGCATAGTTTTCCAATGTTGATGTTTGGGGTGTGAAACCCACTGATAAACTGTATGATATAATTGAGATGTTTATGTATATGTGCATGTGTCTTCTTTTGTGCTAGCATTTAGTTATTTTGTTAAATCCATATATTGGCGTCTCACCCTTACAAACATATCAGAATCGCACAAGGGTTAAGATTTCTACCAGAAAAAGAAGGTCATCTAGTTCGGGGCATGCTGTTGTTGCTTCTATGAGTTGCAGTGTCCGTTAGTTACGACCAGCTTAGGTCCTATTGTGTTATATTATGTTTTAAGAATAAATTAACTGGTAAGGATCTAGGTGTGAAAACATATGAGGCAGTATAGTTGTATGACTTATATACATTATGTATTTAAGTGTGATTTGATTATGTTGTTGTTGTTATAAGGTTAAAAAGAAAAAAAAATTTTATCACCATATTTTGAAAAGATGAACGTTGAGAAAACATTATTTTCCGAAAGCAACCAGCAAATTAAGTTTTATTTCCGCAAACGGGTAACCATGTGATGACCCGAGTTAGGGTGTCACACTTTAATTATTGTACTGTTTGATATTAATTATTGATGATGTATGATTGGATGTTATTGGTATGCCCAGTTGAGTATGATGTTTAATGATACCACATGATGATGATGATGATGATGATGATGATGATGATGATGCTATTATGATGATGGTGATGATGTTGTTGTTATGATAATGATGAGACTGTTATGATAATGATGATGATGCGGTGCTCTGAATGAGTGTTGATTGTTGTGCATGTTAATGCCAACAATGACGTTAATAAGACTTAAACCAATTATAGGGCTTATTAATGATGTTAAGACCTTAGAAGGGATGTTAATAAAGATGAATGCATTTAAGGAATGTTTTCCCGGTTTGTTCATAAGACATGAATATAGTATGAGAGGCAAGGTTATGTTCATAGGACTTAGTCAAAGACCCTAGGATTGATTAGTGAGTGTTTTATGGACGTCAGTATTGAAGCTGGAAGTAAAAGACATAGGAACAATTAAAGATAATGAAACTGAGGATTGATGGTGTAGTTTAAGCCAATAGGTTTGATCTTTGAATGTCCTAGGAAACATAGTAAGGGTTTCCAACCCGTTCTGCCCAGATCAATACAGTCATGCTCCATCGAGCACAGCGTGCTTGTTAGGCAGCACGTCCGTGATCAACTTAAAGTTCAACACGCACGTGTTGAGGGTGAGCACGCCCGTGCTCACCTGTCTAGAACAGTCTAGAACAGAACGCAGAAAGGAGAACAGGGGTGGTTCACCCCAGTTGTTCCTAATAATGAAGAAGACACCAAACCAAGTAAAGACAAGTTAGATAACTTGAAGATAATAATGTACCTTGGTAGTCGAGTGGCCAAGGAGGCCTTGATACTTAATGGTCAATGTGTTGAGCTTTGGTGCCTATGGGCGAGAGTGTTAATAATTAAAGTGGAAAGATATTATTCTGTACCTTGGTAGCCAAGTGGCCAAGGGGACCTCGATAGCCGAGTGGTTGAGGTGTTGAGCTCTGGTGCTTATTGGCCAGAGTGTCGTTGTTTTGTACCTTGGCAGCCGAGTGGTCAAGGGGGCCTTGATGCTTAATGGACAAGGTGTTGAGCTCTGGTACTTTTTGGCCAGAGTGTAAGTGAAAAGATTATGTGATAAAAGATTAAAGACTAAAGATGAAAGATAACGTTAACGATGATGATGAACTGGGGTAGCCGAGTGGCCCAAGCGGAGGTGGTGATTTTTGGTTGTGCGTTGTGTTGCTCGTTCATGCATTTGGAGTAGTGGAGTAGCATTGCATCGCATAACATACATTGTTTGGAATTTTATATATATATATATATATATATATATATATATATATATATATATATGCATGATAAAATGGTTATGTTTGATATGCTATGTTTTTATGATGCATGTTCATCTTGCTAACTACTTCCATGCCGTTATGTTGATACATATGTTTCTTACTCCCCGTCTTTTGTTGTTTGTTTGCATGTATCTTTTGGCTATGCAGAGGACGGTGAGCAGCTTGCTGAGGAGTGACTCTGAGGAGCCACTACTCGTAGTTAGGATTTCTTTAGTTTATGTTGTTTATTCGAGATGTTTCAGACTATGGTCATACCAGCTCTGTAATGTGACATCGGGGTTGGATTTCGGTTATTTTTCAATTATGTTTCTTTAAAACATGTTTTCTTTTTGTGTTTGAGAAGTTATGTTACAATACGGCAACCTCTACCCGGATTTTATTATTATGATATGCATGTGTTCTCTTTCTTTTATATCATTTACGTTTTATGAATACATGCGGGGTAGAGGGTGTCACATCATACAAACATTAACTTTAGCTATTTATACAATCTCTTTCTAATTTATGTTTTTAACTACCAAACATAGACTATTTATAAAATTAACAAATAAATTATGCAGTGATCAAGGTGGGCCAATCATTAAGATGCTCAAACTGAGCAACAGGTTGATACCACACATTTCTTCAAATAATGACAAAACTTGTCATCATTGGAGGTATGATACATAATTATATTAGTATAATAATAGACTCTAAGAGTGTATGCAACAAAATTAAACAAACTATATGGTTGATGTAGTCTAGTTTATTCTATGTATTATTATTATTTTTGTTTTCTCAAAGTGACTTGTGGTTCATTCGTTTCAACGTTTGGATGATTGAATAGCCGTAAATATATTATCATTTTAATTGGTTATATCATACAACGAAAAAATGTTTCCTTTCTTTCCTTTTTTTCTAATATAAATCATGGTCGTTATTATTTCCAAAATTGGTATGGTGCAAGCTACATAAAAATTTAAATAAAATTTAAAATTCATTGAATTCGATACCACCTATAATATAACGATCTCTACTATCTAGTCAAGTTACTCAACATAAAAACATATTTACAAGTCCAAAACCCATAACACAAATTCAATAAATTTTCATTTCCTAATATAAATTATGGTCTTTATTATTTCCATAAATGGTATGGTGCAAGCTGCTTAAAAATGTTTTAAAAAAAAATTACCGATCATCGAATTCGAACCCACCTATAATATAAGGATCTTTACTATCTAGCCAAGTTACTAAACAGAAAACATATTTAAAAGTTCAAAACACATAAAACCAAATCAATAATTTTACATTGAAATAGCTAAAAAAATATTAATTTTAATTTGATGAACAATATAAAAAAATAACTAGCCAACCGAATTAGCACAGAAACATATAACAGCCATGTGCAACACACGCACGAGTTCAAGATCTAGTATATATATATATATATATGAAAACTAGCTAGAAGCCAAATGCTCTGAAGCAATGCATGAAAGTCCAAAAGGATAGCCAAAACACAGATCCAATGATCATCAGAGAACACATGCTAAAAAGCATATAGGCTTAGACACTCGTGAGTCGTGACACTATAGCAAAAAATATTTTTCACGTAGTTAAAATTAATTTTTAACGTCTGAAAAATACTTGACATTATTGGAGCAGATGTAAAAGTTTAACTTTAAACGTCGGTTATGCACTTTTAACGTTAGTTGAATAATTAACGATGTTAAAAGTATATTTTTAACGTCGCTTATTTATTTTAACCGACGTTAAAAGTGTTAACTATAACGCCGCTTGTTCTAGACAACCGACGTTATAAGTAATTAAAAAAAAATCCAAACTTTCAACAGAATCGAAGTATAAAAGCCATAAAAATCCAGACTTTTATAATGTAATCGGAAGAAAACACATAAGAATAGAAGGTTTCAAATGTAATCAATAATAAACACATAAAAATCCAAACTTTTACAAAGAATCGAAGAAAACACATAAAAATCGAAACTTTACAACAGATAAACATCAAACTTTGTTGAAGACAAGCAGCACCATTTCCTTGACAAGATCTCGGCATCGTCCTCATCATTTTTGGCGATCTCCTTGAAGCGGGGACCTTCGATCTAAACCAAATCTGCAACTACCAAGCAGATCCCAACCAAGTGGCGGACTGAAACAAATAGGCATGGCGGCTGAGTTGATGAGAAGAACAACACCCCAACATAGCTTGAGATAGATCTGGGCGCAAAGGCTGGTCGGAGGCCCGTGACGGCATATCGATCCATGGGAGACGCGTCTTCGCCGGTGAATCACGGGCCACCGGTCGCAGAAGAATCATCTAACGCTTGAAGATCTGGCACTTGAAGAAAGATCTAGATGAAGAAGACGCCAAGACGCTCATCTCCCATTTACATATCAGACCAACTGTTGTTCGCTTGTGGGACTCGTTGTGGATGTAGATATGGAGCCCCATTTGCAACATCAGGAACGAGAGATAGTGAGTGAGAATGAAAGATTGGAGTGCCTCACTATCTCTGAAGAAATGAGAGTGTAAAGAAATGAAATATTGGAGAACGAAATAAAGTTTATGTGCTTCTAAAATGAAATGGAGACGATGGTAGTTGAGAGAGATTAGGAATGGAGAGAGAGTCAGAGAAGTCAGAAAAAGAAAACACAGCTTGAGAGGATCTCAGTCGTTAATTACGTAGTGATCCTCGTCATGTTTCATCCAACGATAATCAATGAACATAGGAAAAATTTGATTCAACTTTTAACGTCAGTTGTTTATATAATTGACGTTAAAAGAGCATCTTCTAAAGATGCTCTTTTAACGTCAGTTGTAACGTCAGTTGTAGTGATTTAAGTGATACTGCTAATGACAGTTATGTCATCGTTTCCTTTTTAACGTCTAGTTTTACTTAACTGACGTAAATCTTTCCTGTTTATTACATATTTTGCACTTGTGCGACCTTCAAGAAAACGCAAGCCATAGTAGCCATCAAGAATTAAAAAATTCAGCAAAAGAAATGCTACATAGCCGCGAAGTATTTAGCAGCACAATACGGATCAGGGCCAACAAACTTTCGATAAGGATATGGCAATATGGTTACAGGTTACTTCTATGATATATATCTTTATAAAAAATTTTAAAAAAAAATCAGGACTAGCCATGGCACTCTTTAACATGCAAGTGGCTCCGTTCCTGATTATGAGCAATGCTAGTATCATACTCTTTATCAAACTTCTCTTAACACACTTTCTATTATTGGGTGAAGGTATTTTTTAAATATAATGGGAATGCATCCTTGAGAATATATATTTTTTATGATACAAAAACCTCTCTTGGAGGAAGCCTTGTCTTTGATTAACTCCAGCAATGGATGTTGAGACAGAATGAATAACAAGAGAAGAATATGCATCTTGATTCATAACAGCAGCTCTTATAAGAGCCAAAAATACAACAGATCCTAACCACCTAAAAGATAACCAATCGCTAAAACAAAAGAAGAAGCTAAAACAGATTTTGTAACAGATTTTCAGTTCTTAGACTCAAAATAGGACTCACTCAACATTCCCTCCCTTAAACTATTTGTGCAATAAACAGAACACAAACAGTTTATTTATGGCATAACACACACTCCAAGATGCTTTCGAAATTTCAGAAACGAGTCCAGCTTCAAAGGCTTAGTAAACAAGTCAGCAAGTTGATTCTTAGTACCACAATGAATCAGATTAATGGCTCCAGCTTTAGACATATCTCTAAGGAAATGAAAGCGCACATCAATGTGCTTACTTCTGCCATGAAGAACAGAATTCTTAGAAAGTTTAATGGTTCAACTATTGTCACACAAGATAGTGATACACCTATCTTGAAGATGATTAAGTTCCTCCAGGATTTTCTTCATCCATACTGCCTGAGCTGCAGCTCCAGCAGCTGCTACAAACTCTGCTTCAGTTGTTGACAGGGTCACGATCGGTTGCTTCTTGGAGGACCATGCCACAGCACCTTCACTCATTAGAAACACATATCCTGATGTACTTCTTCTATCCTCCAAATCCCCAGCATAATCACTATCGGAATATGCTAATAGATCTTTGTTTCCTCCCCTTTTGTACAGAATTCCAAGATCAGTTGTGCCTCTTAAGTACCTCAGCACTCTCTTCGCTGCAAGTAGGTGCATCTGAGTTGGCCTGCTCATATATCTGCTGATGATGCTCACAAAATACATTAAGTCAGGTCTGGTTGCTGTGATATAGATCAAACTTCCTACCAACTGCTTATACTTAGTCTCATTTACCTTTTCCCCATTCTCATCTCTTGACAATTTGCATCCTGGCACCATAGGAACTTTTACTGCATTTGATTCTGCCATACCAAATCTGTCAAGGATCTCTATTGCATACTTTCTTTGACTCAAGTATATCCCTTGATCTTCTTGAAGCACTTCAATTCCCAGAAAGTATCTCATTTTCCCTAGATCATTCATGTAAAATTCCTTCTTCATAGAGGTTTTGAAATTATTCATCACTTCTTCATCATTGCCAGTATATATAAGATCATCAACATATATGCTAACAATAAGAATCCTTCCATCCTTGTTTGTTTTTAGAAACAAAGTCTCCTCATTCTTACTTCTTTGAAAGCCTTCTCGAATAAAATAAGCTTCTATACGGCTAAACCAAGCTCTTGGAGCTTGTTTTAACCCATACAAAGCTTTATGCAGCTTGTAGACTTTGTGCTCACTTCCTTTCTTTACATAGCCCTTTGGTTGTTCTACATATACATCTTCAGTTAAAGTGCCATATAGGAAAGCTGACTTTACATCTAATTGATACAAAATCCACCCTCTTTGAGCAAAGAATTGCAATTACCATCCTCACAGTATCCATCCTACTAACAGGAGCAAAAACTTCATTATAATCAATTCCTTGCTTTTGAGAGTATCCCCTTGCTACCAGCCTAGCTTTGTATTTATCAACTTGTCCATGCTCATTTAGTTTAGTTTTGTAAATCCATTTGACTCCTATCCTCTTAGCTCCAGCAGGTAAGTCAGTTAACTCCCAAGTATTATTCTTCACTATGGAGTTAATTTCTGCATCCATAGCTTTTCTCCATTTTTCACTCTTCACAGCTACTTCATATATTTCTGGATCAGAATTGTCAATTCTGGTTAAGTTTGCCAATTCCTCTTCTTCTGATAATCCTTCTCCACTGATATAATCATTCATCCATCTAGGCTCATTTCTGTTTCTGGCTTGATCACCATGCTGAACTTCAGATTCTGTTTCAGTTTCTGTATTGGTTCCAGAATCTGTTTCTTCATCATTTTCAGTTGAATCACCACTGCCTTGAATTTGTCCTTCAATATCCTGAGCTACTGAAGTTTCATTCTCATCCCATTCCAAATCCATGGCTAGATCTTCCTTATGGCTCTTATTCCATTCCCACTCTGCCTCTTCTTCAAATCTCACATCCTCGCTTGATGATAATCCTTTTTGCAATTGGATCATACAATCTATAACCTTTAGACTCATCACTGATTCCAAGCAGCACACATTTGCAACTTTTATTCTCAAGTTTAGTTCTCCTAGCATCTGGAACATGCGCATATGCAACACATCCAAACACTCTGAAATGAGCCACATTCGGCCTTCTACCACTCCATACCTGCTCTGGAGTTTGATATTTCAGAGCCAAGGTTGGAGATCTGTTTAAAACATATACTGCCCAATTGGTCGCCTCGGGCCAAAAAATCTTAGGAACTCCTTTTCCACACAACAAAGATCTCACCATGTTCATTATAGTCCTATTCTTCCTTTCCACCACTCCATTCTTTGAGGAGTATATGCGATAGTCACTGTCTTTTAATGCCGATTCTTGACAGAAAACATTGAACTCATTCGATGTGAATTCTCCTCCCCTATCGCTTCTCAAACACTTAATTTCCAACCCAGTTTCTTTCTCCACAAGTTTTTTAAAGCATTTGAACTCTTGAAAAGCTTCAGATTTGTCTACTAAGAAATAAATCCATGCCTTTCTAGAGTAATCATCTATAAAGCATAAGAAAAACCTCTTATTGCTATTGGAAGCTGGAGAAATAGGGCCGCAAATATCAGCATGCATCAATTCTAGTTTCTGTGAAGATCTCCACTGACTTTTCTTTGTCATTGCATCTCTGTGCTGTTTTCCTTTCATACAAACAAGACACACTCTAGTTGCAAAGTGGACAATGATGGAAGACCTCTAACCATTTCTTTGTTCTGCAGCAGCTTGAGCCCCTTGTCACTCAAATGACCATATCTGCAGTGCCACAGATATGTAAGATTTTCAGCCATTGAATGAAAACAAGACTCCTTTTGTTGAAAGTTTTGAGCACTCAAGACAAACATCCCGTTAGATGTCATACTCGGTCTCAATGATCAACCACTTTTCTGGATGGTAAACCTTGCACCTTCCTGCTTGAAACATCACAGTGAGACCCTTTTCTTGCAACTGTCCTATGCTCAAGAGATTATTTTTGTGATCTGGCACAAGATATACATCTTCAATCATAAGCATAATTCCACTGATTTTCAACTTGACAAAGGCCCTTTCCAACAACCTTCATCTTGGAGTTGTTTCCAAGTTTAACAGATTCTTGGAATTCTTCATCAATTTCATTGAACCATCCTTTGTTTCCACACATATGATTTGAGCATCCAGAATCCAAGAACCATGCATCCTCCCTTTTCTTGATTGTGGCTTCTTCTTGTGCCATTAACAGGAGCAATTCTTCATCCTGCTTCTTCCTGCATAGTTGGCTTCTTTTTCCCATTCAGGACACTCATTCCTGTAATGTCCAAGTTTTCGACATTTGAAGCACTCTATTGTGGCTCGGCTCTGACTACCTCTGCCTCTTCCCCTTCCTCTAAATCCTCCTCTGCCTCCCCTCCTCCAAAGATCGGCTTCCGTCTTCTGCAACTACCTTTAAGGCATGTTCCTCTCCATGGATCTTGTGAAATTTCTGCTCATGAACCACCAATGAGCTTTGAAGTTCATCAATAGAGAGATTCTCAGTATCTTTAGACTCCTCTATTGAACAAACTATGTAATTAAATTTCTCGGATAGGGATCTAAGAATCTTCTCAACAACAGCCACATCAGTCAGGTGTTCACCATGGATTCTCATCTTATTTGCAACACTCATAACTCTAGAAAAGTAATCAGTAATGGTTTCACCTGATTTCATTTCCGGAGTTTGAAATCCTTCCTCAAAGCTTGAAGCATTGATCTTTTCACCCTTGCATTGCCTTGGTACTTCCTCTTCATGGAATCCCGGATCCGCTCAAGTGTTCTTCTCAGAAAATCGTCTCCAAGATTGCTCTATCAATTGCTTGGAAGAGATAATTCTTGGTTTTCGATCTTTCAACTTCAAATCATCAAGTCGTTCTCATTGAGCCTCATTCAACACAACCCCTTCTACTGGTTCTGTAACCTGTTTCGATTAGGGTCCAATACTCCTTGGACCTCGGAAAGTTTTCCATCAACATGCTCCAATGGTCATAGTGACCATCAAAACGTGGAATAGCGGGTTGCACAAAACCTCCTTCGATTTCTTTCGACATGGATGCTCTTCGACGAGAGATCTCTCCTTCCCGATTTCGGATCTTTGACAGAACCCCCTTTTAGTTCTTGAAAGAACTCCTACGAATCTCCTTCGATTTCAGATCTTGAGAGAACTCACGATCTTCTCTACTCACAATCTTGAAAGAAAATTCTTCAATCTTGTTATATTTTTCTTGTTTATCAAAGGCCCTTGATCAGAGCTCTAGATACCAAATGTTGAGACAGAATGAATAACAAGAGAAGAATATGCATCTTGATTCATAACAGCAGCTCTTATAAGAGCCAAAAATACAACAGATCCTAACCACCTAAAAGATAACCAACTGCTAAAACAAAAGAAGAAGCTAAAACAGATTTTGTAACAGATTTTCAGTTCTTAAACTCAAAATAGGACTCACTCAACAATGGAAGGATCTCTATCAACCATATTTTTCGTGAGGAAAACGGATGTGCTGATTATTGCTTGGCTAACATAGGTCACCCTGGGTCGTTTTCTCGTACTATCCTAAACTCTGCTCCTGAAATTATCCAGCCTGTGCTTGTGGAGAATGCCAGAGGAGTTCCCTTTTTACGTTTAGTTAGTTAGTGTTTTTATTTTCCTTTTGTATCAAAAAAAAAAAAAAACTAGGTGGTGTTTCCATATTCATAGCGTGAGAATAATCTCAGTCCAACCATAAGCTTCTACCCAAATGATAAACAAGTAACCATTTTATTTTGGTCATATGAAAATAAACAAGAAAAACCACACAACAAAAGGCAGACTAACCAAGAGTTTGTCAAGTGATAAACATCTCAAACCCATGAGGAAAAAAGCATAAGTTAAAATTTCAGTGACAGACATTATAGTTGGAAGGTGGAGGGAAGGGGTGTCTGTAGGCCACGTTCCCCCCAATTTTTCTATAAACTTTTTTAACACCTATAACTTATGAATCTTTTTCTTAACACGTATAAATTTTTATTTGACGCTGATTTGAGTTAACTCTAATTCTTTAAGAGGTTTAAAGGCACACACTTTTATTTTCACATCTAAACATTATACAAAACTAAACCACACTTAGAGAAACTTTTGGACACATGTCACTCTTACAATAGATAGCTTATCTTCTAATAAAACAACACATTTATGGTAATTGCTATAAGGCTTTAAACTTGCTTTAGTGGCAACTTTGTAAATAAATGTGGTTTATGAGCCCTTTTTTTATGCTGCAAGTCAGCAAGTCCAGTGAATTTATTTCCTCCTTCCCGTAAAAACATTTCCATCTTTATTTTGAAATTCAAATTTTAAGAGGAGAATACCACTCGTTAAAAGCTTCCTCAACATTAATGCATTGATTTCTTTCTTCATTCAGCCTACGACTTTACCTCACGTTCACACTCCCTCGGCGGTAGCTCCTCCTCCGGCGTCCGGCAAGCTGACCTCACGACCACTACTCCGGCAAGCTGCTGTATCAGGTATACTCTCCTTCCTCTCTTTTCTTTTCCCCTTCTCCCTCTCACTTTTCTTTTCCTTTTCTCATTCTCAGTTTTCTTTTCTCCTTCTCTTATCCATTTTGTCTTTCTCTCTACTCCAACAATGGCTGTCACCGGAGCTCATCAATCGAAAGCAAGGTTTCTCACTCATACAAACCCTTCACTTTTTTCTTCTTCTCAGGTTTGTGTTATTTTTTATTTTTTGATTTTGGTGAAATGTGTTATTCTCTTTCTGGGAAGATTGTGTCAATGCCAGGACCGAAAGCATTCGAGAGAGTAACGAGAACCGAAAAGAGAAGAAGATGATGATGAGGAGTAGGAGAAAGAGAAGAAGGAACAGTTGGGTTTTGGTGAAAACATATTTGAAAATTTCATTTTCAGGGTTTTCTTATATACCCTTTTTCTTATTTTATCTATTTTCTTTTCCTCGTTACTAAAGTTGTTTTTTTCGAAATGGGTATGTGATTTTTTTTTTTCCTCTTCCTTTCCTTCAGCCATGTTCCCATCATTTCTCCTCCTTCTACTCACACTTCAACGTATAAGGGATAAAGTCTTCCCAGGTTTGTTTTGGTTTATACTCTTTGAACTTAAGCAATTTACCCTTTTGGATTGATATACTTGGGATTTTGATGCTAACACATGAATTCACGTGTTAGATTATATAAGTATATTCTCGGTAAGACCCTAATCTATCCTAATTTATTGCTTTACAGTTAAATCTTATAAGAAATATACCTATGCATCTATTTCGTACAGGTTTATTTGCTATGACTGAGCAAAGACTTCATGCCTTCCAGCTATTTGAATGAATGTGTAGTGATATATTTGCTCTTATTTTTGTACCATCTTTAATGTAAAAAAAATGTTATGTTCTTTAAATGGGGGAATGATCTTAGAGGATGCTTGGTTTAATTATTATAATATTCTTCCTTTTAGTAATCATGATGGGTCCAATTGTTTCTATTGTGTTGTTATACTTTGATTTCATGTTTGAGTGTGTTGTATTATTTCTTTGAAGTATTTTTTTTATTCATGTTTTATGTCATGTTTGGGAGTGCATACCTCCTATTTTTTCCCTATAAACTTAAGCTATAGATGAGTTCCAGCTGTTCCTGTAGAATAAATTTAATGTTTCATGGCTTGAAAAAATTTCAACTTTACATGATTGGACGATGAAGGAGCATAATGCATTGATTCTATCCATCTCTTCCTCGCTCTCAGATCTGTCCTTCCATCTTCTCTTTCCTCTCTGCAGTGCAGAGCTCCCCCTTCCCCCTACTTCCTGCTTCATGCAGATCACACGCACACCATTTTGCTTCTCACTTTAGTCATTTAGAAGTTTATAATAAAGTTAGTCTAGTATATGTTTTTGATTATATCTTTATTCTCCTTTATTAAAATTATGTTAGTCTGATATGTGTTTTTAATAAAATTTCTAAATTTTATACAAAGAACGTGTTCAAAATTCTAATCATTGTTTATGCATTTTTCTATTTTGGAGACCCTTTTCTCATACTACTTATGATTTAGAATGGAATTTTACTCCATATTTCTATACAAACAGCACACTTCTTTAAGGAGTTTGCATCGCTAAGTAGGATAAAGGATTTGAACCAACTTCTCCACCTTGATAGTGTAAGCAAAGAAAATTAGAAGCTTGCATTAACATGCTTTTTGTGGAATTTAATTTTTGGCAGTATTAGAAGAGAAATGGTTAGATGAAGGGTAGAAATAAGAAATCTGTTAGGCTTTTGGAGCCTATCAAGGAGTAGTTTTCTATATTGAGCTACGCTAATTTCTACCAAGCGAGAAATTATTATTATTATTATTACTGTTAAAATGTGTATACTTGAATGTGGGACTGCTTAAAATCACAGTAGTTTGATTTCATTTGTTTATCATTGTTTTTGTTTATATTATGAATGATGTTTCAAAGATAAGAGCAAAATCCATGATGTTTCAGGATGACGTGAATTCAGGACTCAAGGTTTTTTCTCTTTCAAATTCAAAGTAAGTTATAAGGTTGGTGGTGCCAGCTTAGTTGAGATGGCCTTCCTCATGGTGATGCCATAGCATGCTTCTACATTAAACAAAAAAGAAGTTATAAGGTTGAACTATCAGGCTTTAATATATGTAATTATAGCCATAGTTTTGATGTTCATTGGTTATTACAAAATAAAACGTCATGCTCTCTAGCTTCACAACTTCATAAAGTTACAATCTTTGGTGATTACATGTGTTGGGCAGAAGCCATGTATCAAAGACACACATGTAGAGCGCTGAAACAACCAAGACAGGAACAGAGTTCACTCGCTGCTGTTGGTTTTAAAATTCTGGGATTGAAATTTCATTTGAAGTTTTTTTTCCCATTACATTGGTTTTTTTCTTCCTTTTATATATGTAAAAATGTATGTGTTCCTTTTGAAGTTTTGTTGCCATGATCCTAGAGGCCTTCTACATGGTATTTTCAGAAACTACCCTTTTGGAATTCCAATACTTAAATTCGCACTTTTCATGTTTGTTATCTTGCTCTTGAAGGAGGAGTGGTAAAAGGATCTTAAGGACCAATACAAAATTTGATATTGGAGAGAATTTTTCAATCATGTGCAGGATGTGCATTTTTTATATTATTGAAACCAATAATTTGAAATTTGATATTACACAGAATTTGATATTGCATAGAAATATTGTTTGGACTGCATTTTTTATGAATCTTTAATAACTTTAGGAAAAAAATAATTTCCAATCATGTGCATGTCTAAATTTTCAGAATTCGATGCAAAAATTGTGACCAACTTGACTGATATGATAAGCAAATGATGTCTATTAGTTCGGAATAAAGCATTGATTAAGCAAAGTTGGAGCTGGAGTATTTGATAATGCTATCAAAATTTTAGAGGTGCAAGCATTCAGCCTAAAAAACTCTTCCTTTTTCACGATTCTTTTCTAGCATATATATGTTAACATGCTCTTTTGAGAGCTAAGTATACAAGGCAAGACATAATGAAGATTTGGAGGCTACGAGTTGTTGTAGTAAGTTGTAGTAGTATGTTTTGTTTTAATATAGTCTATAAAAGCTAGCTTCAGATTTATAACTCGAGTTCTCAAAACTTATCACATTTTTTCCACAATATTCAACTCAAATCTTCATTGATTTGGTGTTTAAAGAAGTCTATCAAATTTTATCTTTTAAAATTATGGGATTCAAATTTCATTTGAAGTTTTTTTTTTCCATTACATTGGTTTTAATTATTATGTTAATGTATGGCTTTATCCCAGGAATCACATCTTTGTGTGGAAGATTTTATTTTTTGTGTGGGATTCTAATGAATGTGCAATGTATTGGCTACCAATTACTGATTTTTTTTCACATGCACATTTCCATTCTTTGTTTCCTTTTTTATTCCACTCTGATTAACATTTTTCATTATGGACTTCTATTTGAACCCTGTAATATCTCCTTCATGTGGAAAAAAGATGGCAGGATTTATAAATTGCTTTTAGGCCCTTACATTAGTGAGAAAGTTTACTACCCTAAGTTTTCTTCATGGATTATAATGAAGGATGTGGGGCTGCTATATATTCTATATTTTTTATATTGCAGTTAAAAGTATACTATAGGTAGCATTGATCACATTTGAGATTTACCCAATTTTCTGTTACTTTTGCAGGGTGACCTGCAGATCTGTTGCGTGTACAACTCCTTTGTACGTCATATCATCACAGTTAATTGCAACTGACATCTTCCATGTTCCAGCTGTCAAGGCCCTTCCATCCCCAGGTGCTGCTGTAAGTGGACTCATCCACAACTTGATTGTTCCAAAATGGGAAGCTTCTGCAGTAACTGATCTTCAACACCTTGAGGTTAGGCCATTTTAATTAACCAAACAATTATGCTTTTGAGATGGTTGAAGTCTTTTTCAGACAAATGAGAATACTGTGATAAATTAAGGACACATTAATTTCTGAAAGTTACATATAATGTGCACCATAATATATTAAACTATTTGTTGAACCTCCCCATAGATATATGTTTTTGAAAACATATATAGACTATATATGTGCAGCCAGTTATGTGTTTTCTGTCGGATTATGGCCTTCAGTGATGGAGCATTTTTTTGCTGCGGGTGGGACTTGCAATGGGTTTTTGGTACTATTCAGTTACAATAGCTCTCAATAATTTGGAAAAGATTTCATTTTGATTAGCTATTTTTATTCCCTTAATTGGCATTTACTTTTAAACTTACACCCTCAATTGGCCTTCATTTTAATAGTATGAGTGATTGCTTTTCTGTTATACTATACCAGTTGCTGAGGAATATTTACAGGTTACATTTTGAATGGCACTATTTGATTCTCTTAATTGACATTTATTTACAAATAACACAACTTTAAAATATTTAAATTATATAATTTTTAAATGTCATTAAAAACTAATAAATTAGCTCTCTACCTTCTATAGGTTCAATGTCCAATAAACTGATAGTGGTGCCTTTTGAAGTGGATATAGTAGGCATTTATTAGCTTCGATTATATTGACATAGGTTGCGGGCTCAGTCATGTTATAGGGGGAATTGGGGAACCACTATTGTTCCCCTTTAAAAAGAAGAAAAAAATATTTACAAAAGAAAGGTGAACCATTGCGAAATTGTCACTAAGTAGCTATTATAGTGCTTTAATTGTTATTGTTATTTTGCTTTCCCTTTTTCTAACTAACATACATATCTTTTTGTCATATTTGCAAAAAGATTTCCATGAGAAGGAAGAACATCAATCTCAATACATAGAAAAGGAATGATGTTATTAACATGCATGAATACTTATAATCTTCGTGGATGTTTTTCTTTTGGAATTCAACGGAAAACTATTATGTTTTACAGTGGGCATGTTTGTGTGATGTATTAGTAGATATTAGAAGGAACATGATATACCCGTAATTGCTTGTGCTGATATTGTCAATGGGCATTCTTTCAATACGTTTATAACTTCACAGCCACCTTGCATTTTCACCCTTGATTCTTATGGGTACTCAGTAACCAGTTAATATTTCCATTGTAGTATTATTGTATTGTATTGCCAACAAAAATTGTATTATCTTCAGTCTCATTAATGTAATGTTCAATGGAATGATTGAACTTGCAATGACTATTCTAGGACTTCGACTTCCTATTATCTTCAAGCAAATAGATCCATTTTTTTTATATTCAGATAGGCTTTTGCACTACACATATCGATCTTTAGAATGACTCTTTTTCATTGAGTCATGATTATGGATTATTACACTTTTTGCATTGCACCTACAATTATCATGGTTACTATTATGATGTTAATATTTCATCAACTTCATTTTAATCTTTGAAACGATATTGTTATGACTTTTTCAAATACTAAACTAAATGTGGTGTTATTTTGTCGATTTTAAAACATGCTTAAAAACAAATTAGATACAAACGAGGGGAATAAATTTATGCTTTCATCAATTAATTAGTAACAAAATTCTCTGCCAAGAAAAAATAGTAACAAATTTTTTTTCTGTTTTTGAATAAAAGCTTTTTATCACAATTATTAATATTATTAAATATTAAATTAATTTGTTTTAATGATAATTTTACAGGTGAAATTAGAATGGCAGAAAATCTTTTAAATAATTGAAATGATTATTTTAATGGATTTTATATATTACTTATGCATATATTTCACCCCGTGCAATAAATACTAGTACAAATACTAGCCCAACTACTTCAAGCCCCTTGCCTTCTGTCGATCTCACCATACTCACGCACGTCCCACCAAATTCATTAAGGTAAAGTTTTTTTTTTTTATTACTTGTTAAGTTAAAAGTAAATTAATAGTTTTTTATTTCTTTTTTATTACTTAGCCAACCAGGCCACCACGTTGCCACTTGCCCCCTTTGCCTTTTGTTCATTTCACTTATAGATTTTGCTTTTTTTTTAATTACTTTGTGCTGTTGCTTGTTGTGCAGATTAAGTATGTATGGTTTTGATTCTTTTGTTTTTAAAATAATGGGTCACTTGTGTATGATTTATTTGGAGGTTTTAAAATGTGTTAATATCTTTTTTAGTTTTTTTTACAATGTTTTTTATTAGACTAGCTGATGCTAAGAAAATTATTGACTCATTTTTTCAAAAAAAAAATTAAAGAATAAATTATCAAGCAAAGTTTTATGCATCAACTTTAAATTTAGAGTATAATGTTGAAAATTTTGTTGACCAATTTATAATGTCTACCATTGAGCAACTTATTAAATTACCTCTTTCTAAAGTTATAAAGATTGAACAAATAAATTATGCTAGTTAATTTTTATTATTATATTTGATATTGGTCCCCTTTTCATAAGATCCCTTGCTCCACCCCTTATTGGAAGGTTGCGAAAAATGGTTAATTTTTTGCTCTAAGCAATCGACAGTCCTATAGCTAGTGTCGAAGCGATTGAAGCTTGTAGGGATACAAGGGATGTCATCGTAGAGTCAGATGCCTTAATTATAATGGTTCATAAAAAAAGGTAGACAAACCTGAAAGCCTGAAGCATTGTGAACATCATATTTTGTCCTTCTTTTTAGTAAAAATATAAATAAAAAAAAGCAAGTAAAATGGAAAAAAGAAAAAGGATTGGAAAATAGAAATGGTGGCTTTTTGCTTGTTGCCCGTATCAGCACCGTTCTCCATGCACCAGCACCGCGTTCGGCCACCGCTTCGCGCTGCCTAGCACTGTCGTCGCCGCTCTTTCTGCTGCGTCTCGTCGTCGCTCTGCCATCTCCAAACCGCTGCGAGTCGCACCCAGCATAGCCGCTCACATTGCTATCAGTTTCAGCTGCATCCTCTGCTCTCCATCATTCTTCACGTTAGGTTATCCAATCTGTTCTTTTGGTCGTCATTTGTGTATCTACTTTCAGTTTTTGTGTTTGTAAATCTGGTGGTATGGTGTATTATTTGGGCCCTTTGGACTTTGGATCAGTTTTTGTTTTATTGAGTGGCCCTAAGAGATAATGGAATTAGGAAGAATAATGAAAATACTAAAATATCAAAATAAAGGGTAAAAGCTACTAAGAAAATATATAAAAAGAAAATGAGGCTTTGAGTAAAATGGTGATAGATATTTCAATATGGCTTTAACGTCTTTTCCAAACAAAAAAATATTTTAGTATCCCATTATCGATTTTATAAATAATTGTCTTAAAATATATATTGTTAGTGATAGTCACTTTGGATTTTCTTCCTGTTTGGTTATCATTAGCATCTTTTGCTTTAAAATTAAGAAATATATCTTGTTAGTGGTAACCACTTTGGATCTTTTTCCTATTTGGCTATCGCAAACAACCTTAAACTTTCAAAATAAAATTAAATTGCTAATGATTACCACTTTGGATCATCTTCCTGTTTGGTTATCGTGGGCAATTCTATTTTCAAAATAAAAATTAAATTGCTAGTGATAGTCATTTTGGATCTGCTTCCTATCTTTTTCTAAAAATAAATAAATTATAGGTTGTTAATGGTAGCCATTTTGGATCTTCTTCCTATTTGGTTATCTCGAGCAACTTCAATTTCTTTCAAAAATAATAGGTTGTTAGGACGACCATTTTGGATCTTCTTCCTGTCTGGTTATTGTGATAACCTAAATTTCTAAAAACTTTAAAAGAAAATAATTAAAATCAACCAAACCAACAAATATTGTGTAGAAAGAACTATGTAGCTTTGAATTCCCTATGGTACTCGGGGATACGTAGGAGCAGGGTTTATTCCTGTCAAGCACAAAGATAAATTTTCATAAATAAGTTCTCATAAATATTCATTTAAAAAACATAATAAAATAAAATATTTTATGCTTTCTTTTAATAAAATGGTGAAATAAATATTTTTGAAGATAACATAATATTTTGCACAAATAACTAGAGGTAACCATTTTTTTGAATGGATATTGTAGGGTGCTAATACCTTCCCTATGCATAATCGACCCCTGAACCTTAAATCTGTTTTCGAAGACCATTCACTTTAAAAAGATTTTTCCAATGTTTCCCTAAATAAAATAAATGTTGGTGGCGACTCTATTTTTACAACATTATTAATTTTTGTTCGCCGCTCCCGTCACGATGTGGTTGCGATAACCATTTATGAATAGAGCATCTCACAATCAATAACTTATTGAGAAATGCTAGTAATACACTCTTTTTAACACTCTCCATTAATTATATTCTCTGCTATTGGAGAATTTCACATGGGTCCCACATAAAATTTATGGTCCCGCATAAAATTCATTCAATATTAAAGAGTGTGTTGGTAACATTGCCCTGACTCGTTTAATTCATGTATAAATGAACATATGTACAAAGTATTCATTATTTCCAACGTTTAGAGGGCGGTTCAATGTTTAAACGATTCAATTGGTTTAATCGATGGTTGAACTGATATATATTAAGATATGCATGCAGACATTAATAAAGAGATTCGTCAATAAATCAAAAAAATACAGCATTTAAGATGAATGATAGTTCATAACATTTAAGTTAGGAGTACATTAATTTTACTAAGATAATATATTATAATTGACCAAGCTAGCTAACCAAAGATGCATATCTAGTGGAATCTAATCACTCAAGTCTTGGATCCCCTAAACAAACAAGGCCGAAATCCAAAACACGCTCCATTTTTTTTTAAAATAAAACAATGAACCGACTTGTCTCAAATCGTTTTTACGTTGTTTTAACCGATTTTAGGCTTGTTGAACCGAGTTTTGGTTGACTTTCGATGTGACTTGAATCCGCAAGTGAATGACTTCGTCGTCAAGTAATAAAAAGATCGAACCCACAGAAACCGTGATCTTAAATAACTATCAATTTTTAAATCAATTAAACTAGACCAGAAAAAGATTTGGAAAAGATTTGGTTTTTAAAAGATTAACTAACAAATCAAATATCTAAACGCAATCAAACAAAATAGGAAAGTAAATCAAATCTGAGATTTTTCAATGTCAAAAGAGATTTCCAGGAATTGGGTTACCAACAAGACCGCTCATGCTACTAAATTGACTACCCTCTTGTTAATAATCAAAATTTGCTTTGAAGGTGAATTTATCCTAAATAAGTTAATGTTCCATCTCGGGTTACAAGAACCGTGCCCGATTAAACCAACCCCCACTCTCGTGGTAATTGAATTTAAATCGAACCCTTTAAGCTTTGTGACAACTCGATCAGTGAACCCTCGAAGGACCGCTTCTAACTCTCGTGATTTAAGTCCTAAGTTCAATCCCTATAGATCCAATACCTAAGTTCACCGCTAGGTTCCTCCTTAGAATATCTATGACATGCAAATAAGTGCGCACCAGATTCACAAGTAATTCATGCAATAGGAATCAAATCGAAAACAAATTGAAATTAACAAGAAGTAAAACGTCAATTCATAACATAAAACAAATATTGGGCATAACCCCAATGCCTAGAAATAAATAAAACTACTCAAGCATTGTCATGTTCATAGCAAACTTTATTAACAAAAGCCTAAAAGAAAACCTAAGAGAAGAGAAGAAATTGAGAAGAAGAGAAATCCTAGTTTTTGCCTAAGGTAGCAGCCCCCAAAGGATCCCTATTTTCGAGCCTAATTGCTCTATTTATAGAGTAGGTTAACTTGAATCTCAAGCAATTACAAAATCAGATCAAATCAGGTTAATTTTAAAATTTCAGATATTGCACGTCACGGCCGTGATGCCTGTCACGGCCAGGACGTGGCAGATTCTGTCTTGGAAAACTTGTTGGCACTGACGGCCTGGTCGTGACAGGTTCTGACTTTTTCATTCTTTTCTTTCCAGCTTTGCTCGATTATGGCTGTGATGACTGTCATGGCTAGGCCGTGATGGCCTCTGTTTGGCTCAGTTTTCTTGCTTTTCAAGCTCCATCTTCATGTAAGCTCCATCATGGTTGATCTCGAACATTTTAATCTTCAATTCCTGCACAACAACACCACAAAACCACCTTACCCGTTCCAAGGTAAAAACTAACAAAAATCAAATTAAAAATGCCTAAACTACATGAAAATGCATGCAATATGATAAAGAAATATGAAGTGTAATCACACTCATCGACTTTTCATGGTCAGGCCGCTTTCCAAATTCTCCATTCCAACCGGTTGGACCAATTTTTAAAAGGACAAAACTTACCTACAGTACCATATATACTTGTGGTACTGTTCTCTAGTAACAAGTGGACACATGGAAAAAATTCCACATCATCACTCCACGTATCTCTTTAGTTTTTTTTTTCATTTCTTCTTCCTTTCACTGAAAACTCTGAACCTCAACCAACTCCATTTCAGACGCGCACAGATTTGCAGCAACGGTGATGGCACGATGGAGCAGAATGATGGCGGTGCAGCCACGACGGCGTGTGGCAGCGGCGGTCTGAGCCTTGCGCGCGAACCAGTGGCGCTTATTTTCTGGCCAAGTTCCAGATCTGTGGCACGCGACTGAGAGGAAAAGCTTTGATTTGTTCTGGGTTTTTCTGGATGGGTGGCGGCTTTGGTTTCCGGCACGGTGGACATGGGTGTTTCTCGAAGTGGGTGTAATGCGTGGCTTCCATGATAGCCACTGGTGATTGAATCGTAAATGGGTGTTGATGACGGTGTTTTTTTGCTGTGTTGATCTCTTTTGCTTTTGAGGTGGCTATTTTCATTTGTAGAGGCTTTGTATTTGGGTTAGGATTGTTATATTAGGAAATTTTGTTGTGGATTTGCTTGAAATCACATGAAATCAGATGATAGTAGTGACGAATTTGCTTGTGTCAGTGTGTGGATGAAAGGTGTCGGGGAAGGAAGAAGGCAGAGCCAAATGGGAAGGAGAAAGTCATGATGTCAACTAAGAATGCTGAGATGGAATTTTTCCACGTGTCCACTTGTTATTGGAGAACAGTACCACAAGTATATATGATACTGTATGTAAGTTTTGTCCTTTTTAAAACACTGATTAATGGACCAAAATTTGTGACAAAATACAGCCTATTAATTGACTGATTTTTAAAATAATCCTAAAATATTTGTATCCCTAAATAGAGATTTCAATCTTAAACCATTTACTTTATTCTTTTATTTTCCCATTTGATCATATCATATTATTAGAATCATACAATGCATATATATTTTTATGGAAATAATTGAATGAGTCCAGATCCTCTCGAGAAAGATTTTTAAGGAAATAATGCATATATTGAATTCATGCATAAAAAAGGAAGATATTGAATTTAGATTAACCCAGAATTAATATTCTAGATATATATATATATATATATATATATATATATATATATATATATATATATATATAGACACACACACACACACCCGATACATATCACATAAATATATAAGGGATACACTCTTTACCATTGATCTCTCATACACTAAACCCTTTCAAGCACATCATATTATTTCTCTTCTCTTACATACTTACCAAGAAACAATGCTAGCAGATAAAAAAATAAATGTTCTAATGATATCAATGCCCTTGCAAGGGCACATCAACCCTATGCTCAAGCTAGCCAAGCGCCTAATTTCAAAGGGTGTTCATGTTACTATAGCCACTACAGAAGAAGCTCGCTACCGCATGAAATCATCAAATTCCCAGAATTCAGAAATCCAATTCGAGTTCTTCTCTGATGGCCTTACTCTTGATTTTGATCGTACCAATACTGAGGCATTAGTCAATACTATCAAAGTCGAAGGTTTCAAAAACCTGTCTAATCTTATTACAAGCCTCATCAAAGTTCACAACTATTCATGTGTTATTGTCAACCCATTTGTACCTTTTGCTATAGATGTTGTTGCAAACCATGGAATCCCTTGTGCACTTCTTTGGATCCAAGCTTCTGCAGTGTATTCAATTTACTATCGTTACTTCAAGAACATAGATTCATTTCCCAATTTGGAGGACCCTAATGAGAAGGTGCAATTGCCAGCATTGCCAATGCTTAAGGTTAGAGATCTTCCTTCTTTTATGCTTCCTTCTAGTCCTCTTCACTTTCAGCAAGTTATGAGGGAATTAATGCAAGCTTTGGATAAGGTGAAATGGGTTTTAGGTGCTTCATTTTTTGAGATAGAGGAAGAGATAGTAAAGTCCATGGCTTCACTAACACCCATTTACCCTATTGGACCATTGGTGTCACCTTTTTTGTTAGGAGAAAAGGAAATCAATAATGTTAGTGCTGATATGTGGAAGGCTGAAGATTCATGCATAGATTGGCTTGATAATAAACCATCTTCCTCAGTTATATATGTATCATTTGGTAGCATAACAATGTTGTCCCAAAAGCAGATGAATAATATAGCTACAGCATTGAAGAATAGCAACAAAGCATTTTTGTGGGTGGTTAAGCCAAGTGATAATATTGGAGGATCTGATTTTAAGGAAGATGGTGCAAAATTGTCACATGATTTTTTGGAAGAAACCAAAGGGAGGGGTTTGGTTGTGAAATGGTGTCCACAAGAGAAGGTGCTAATGCACTCTGCAGTGGCTTGTTTCATAAGTCATTGTGGGTGGAATTCAACTTTAGAGACAGTGGTTACTGGAGTTCCTGTTATTGGTTATCCAGATTGGACTGATCAGAGAACAAATGCTGAACTTATAGCAAATGTGTTTCAAAATGGAGTGAGAGTGAGTTGTGATGAAGATGGGGTTGCTAGTGTGGAAGAGATTGAGAGGTGCATTAGGGAAGTCATGGAAGGGCCTAATGCAGCTGAGATAAAGAAGAGGGCAATGCAAATGAAAGAGTCAGCAAGGAAAGCTTTACAAGAAGGTGGCACTTCTGATAATAATACAAATCAATTTATTTGTGACTTGATTGTTGGGAATCCAGCCAAGGCTTAAAAGCATTTATATTGTAGCCATTAAATAATGGTCTCTCTTAAAAGCAACAATATGTTGCTAGTTCTTTTTTCCCCGCCAATAAATATAATTTTATCATTTTTTTTTCTTGTTTAATTTTATCATGTTTTTATCACACCACTTTTATCATCTATATATCATTTATTCATTATTGTTTTCTAAAGCAAAAGGTTTTTTTGTCAATGATTATAAAATAAGTATAACAATAATATAAAAAAGGGCTGGTGAAAAAAAAAATCATGATGATCTTTTGGTTTAGTGCTTGTTTGGTTACCTATTTAACCTCCATTTGAGAGCCCAAAATTTAGTAGCTATAATAATTAGAGTGTTTGGATGTAAAATTGAGTTCAAAATCAGTTATTTTAAAATCACTTTTAAAATATTATTATCAAATTCAAATCAAATTTTTTAATCTCAATTTTTTCAAAATTAATTCTTTCAAAATCAATTATATTAAAAATCTAAAATACATATGGACGTTAATAGTTGTCTGTTAAATTTAAAGCAATGGTGTTTCTAATACCACTTTTAAGTCTATCTTTCTTTGATATTTTTATCCGTTAAAAAAATGAGTAATATTTTTTTTTGATAAGAAAAAAATGAGTAATATTATTTGTATAACCAGTTTACTAAGTTAGAGTTTAGACGATTTTCAATAACTTATTAAAATTATCCAAAAGTTGTTGATAATAGTTTTTCATAATACATTTTTTTTTGTAAAAACAAAAAAAAAAAATCTCATTTTGAAATTTAGCTTGACAAGCAGTTACTAATTTTTTCACGAGTTTTTCTTACCTTTTGTAATAAATAAATAAAAATTTCTTACCTATTTTCTTTGAATTTAATTTTATATATACACATAGGCTCTATTTGACAAGGTAAAACCGCTAGCTTATCGCGGATGAGTTTGTAGCTCTATTCGGTAAACATTTTTCTTATTAGCTTATAATATTTTTTCCATACGTTATTCGAAGTAGCGTTCGACCTTATATTTTATAGCTTCTTATTTCTTTTCTCATTTTTTCCCTTACTATTTTTAGTTAAATTTCTCCATTATCCTCTATTAAGTAAAATAAAATATCTTAATCCTAATATCTCATAATATATTTAAGGACTAATTTCACTAATCTATCTATCTATCTATCTATCTATCTATCTATCTATAAACAATATATTTCTATCCCCTCTACAAGGTTATTTTGCAATGTGTCATCTTCCTTATACACAAAATGTTGTCATGTGTCATATGCCAAATGTCAACACTACAATTTTTTGATTTATTATTTTATTTATATAAACTTAACAAAGCAATAAATATAAATAAGTAAACATAAATAAATATAAATAATAAATAAGTAAATAAATAAATATAAATAAATAATACAAAGCAATCCCCTATATAAGAAAATTTTGCCATTTGTCACCTGTCATGTGTCGCTCACATATATATATATATATTTATTTTATTTTCTATTGTATTTGTAAAAATAAAAAATGAAGAATAATTTAAAATAATGAAATTAATCATAATTAATTGCTCTTCTCCAATTGATTTTTATTTCCTTTCTATGATAATTATTTGAAAATTTGAATTTCTATTGTATTTATTAAATCAGATAAAAGTAAGGCGAGGATTTATTGAAAGTAAATGAGATCAATACAAATCTATATGTAAATCTATAATCAATCAATCAATATTACAAAGCAAACTCCCGTGAAAGGAAAATTTGCCATATGTCATCTGACACGTGTCGTTACCAGATTTTTTGATTTTCTATTGCATTAATAAAAATTTATCTATAATATATATGTTTCAACTCTTTTATTTATATTTTCCACTAAACTATTGTATTTATATCATGACATAATGCTAATAATTACATATGTTGGTTCTCAAGTTCTAAGTCACATATGTGGTTCTTGAAGGATTTCTAAGAATTGTTTGATGTAAATCAAAGAAAGATACTGGAAAAGATCAAAGACTGCACTGAGATAAGGAATTCATCAAGGGAACTATTTACTAGGAATATGAATGATTTTTATAGTCTATTACTAAAGTTATTATCCAAATAATGTTTTTTACAAGATATTAAACAAACAAAATAATAATAAGAATGATCTTTTATATATATATTTTAAATGATAATATTTTACATAATTTAATTATGTTGCCTCAAAAATTAAAAATATCGATTTTATATATTTCATACATCAAAATTGATATGAATAAATAAATAAATAAAATACCTATCATATATCCCGTGCCCGCACGGGATCAAAGTTTAGTTAGATATATATTTAGGATAAAAAATAATGAAAATTTAATTTTACCTTTAAAAGAAATAAATTTATATAAAAAAATAATATCAACATGTCATTTAATTTTTATGATCTCATTTTATTTAATAAAATAATTAGGAAAAATAGGTAAATTGATCATATACGTTTATTTTATTTTTCATATTTGTCCTATAATTTTTTTATTTATCAAATTAGTCCTACACGTTACCTTCCGTGTAGGACGTTAGTCCTTTCCGTCAATTTCGATTTTATGGAGTCAGATCAAAATCCACGTGTCGGGCTAAGGTGATAGCCACGTTAGATCAAAATTGCCGGCATTAGGTCAAAATTGATAGAAATGACTAATGTGGAAATAGAACGTAACATGTAGGATAAATTTTAAAAATAAAAAACTTATAGGACCAATATGAAAAATAAAATAAACGTATAACAGCAATCTACCTATTTTGCAAATAATTAAAAATTAAAATAAATTTAAAAATAATAATTTATATAAAAAAACATAAAATCATGTCCTTTTATACTTATCAGTTAATTCAACTGCTAGTTTTATAAAACATTTTATAATACAAATAAAGAGTAATCAAAAGAGGTATTAAATTTTAAATTTTAAAATATAATTCCATAATATTTCCAAATTAATCAATTTTAATGGTTTTGGATTGTTTAATTGCCATTTATATCTAGACCAATATTTATATTTATTATATAGTAAATTACCTTGAGAAGCCATTCATAATATCGTTTAGTGCATGTTCACTAGTGTAGGAAGCACTTTTTACGTTTGTTAAAAGTGCTTTTTAACAACACAAAAAGATAGACGTTAATACAACAGATGTTAAAAGTGTGACTTTTAACGTCTGTTATTCAACAGACGTAAAACTTTACATTTAATGTCTGTTTTTTATACAACAGACGTTAAATGTAACACTTTTAACGTCTGTTAAGCTATTTACTTTTAACGTCTGTTAAACTTCTTAACAGAAGTTAAAAGTAATTTTTTTAATATTATGTTTATGCATTATCCCTTTCCCAACTACACATTATCTTTTATTCATTTTTGCACGTTTATACAACTGCACATTATCTTTTATTCATTTATACGCGTTTATACAACTGCGCATTTATTACTTTATTTGACTGCCAACTTCCCATGCGCCTTGTAACTTAATCCTCTTAATGAACAATTGATTTTTTAGTAAGTTACCATGCATGAAGAAACGGTAATGTCATCTATCTGCTATCCTTATAAATAGCTTTATATTAACCCAATAAGTTCCTAATGTTAATGAAATAGACAACTATAAACACAAGAAGGGGGGGGTTGAATTGTGTTTAACAGAATTTAAACAAAGTTGAAATCTTTTCGCATACAGAAGCTTAGTTTGAACGAGTGGAAAGATACATGACAGACGGGTAAAGATCATCATGAAGATCTTGACTTGTCTACTGACTCGTTTGTTCCACTTGTCTGTCAACCTCAGGCACAGGTTCTGTTTTGGTTAGATCGGGTTGTTGACTTTCTGGCTTGTTTATATCAGGACCTGCAAGATCATCTTCAAGATCTGATAGTTTTTTATCAGTCTTTAATCCATCATTGAATTTAACATGAACAAATTCTTCAATAATACAAGTTCTTGAATTGTAAACTCTAAAAGCCTTCGACATTTCAGAATAACCTACGAAAATACCTTTATCTACCTTAGAATCAAAATTTCCAAGATTATCTCTGGTGTTCAGAATAAAACATTAACATCCAAAAGCATGAAAATAAGATATGTTGGGGCTTTTTCCTTTCCATTATTCATAAGGAGTCCTTTTTAGAAAAGGCCTAATAAGTATTCTGTTTTGTACATAACAAGCGGTGTTTACAGCTTCTGCCCAGAAGTACTTAGGGAGATTATTTTCATTGAGCATAGATCTAGCCATCTCGTGCAGAGATCTGTTCTTTCTCTCAACCACTCCATTTTGCTGTGGAGTTTGATAGTGTGATTTTACATGATGTTTTCTGTACTCTTTTGCATGCATTTTGCATATAGATTAGGCATTCTTTATTTGGTTTTTATTAGATTTTCCCTTGGAACGGGTGAAGCGGTGTCTTGGTGTTGTTTTGCAGGAATTCAATGTAAAAATGATCAAAATCAGCCATGGTGGAGCTTGGATGAAATAGAGCTTGAAAAGTGAAGAATATGAGCCAAACAGAGCCCATCACGGCCTGGCCGTGATGACCATCACGGCCGTGATCAAGCATAACAGAAGGCAAAAGTTAGAGACTGTCACGGCCTGCCCGCGATAGACATCACAGCCGTGGCCAACCAGAAAATTAGGGTTTCGCGACGCGAAACCTAGCTCGCCTCGCGAGAGCTCAAAAGTAGAAAATGCGCCTACTCCAGAACGCGTCACGGCCAGCCCGTGATGGCCATCACGGCCGTGACGCGCAGCAGACCTATAAATAAGAACGCAGCAGACAGAACTGAGAAGTTTTAGGGTCCAGAGGGAGGCATTTGAAGGCATTTGGAGGCTGCAGCTGGGCTAGGGTTTCAACCCTAGAAGGGAGCCAAGAGGGGTTGCTTTGAAGAAGAAGGAAAGCTCACATGGAGCCTCTTCTCTCCTCTTCCTTCCTATTTCTCTGGTTTGGTTTTCTTTGTTTATGAGTAGTTAAATCCCTGTGTTGGGATTAGATGTAATCAAACCTATGTTTATGTATTTATCTTGACGGATTATTCTATGTTCATGTCTTCATATTAGTGGTTATTTTTCTGTGCTTAATGCTTGTTGTGGCTAGCACCCCCATGACTTGATTTGTGTTTTGGTATGCAATGGGGACGTTCGTATCATAACCGGAATTGAATTTAATCACCTAGTAAGCCATGTATCTAGGAATGGAACTAGGTTTATTAGTAATCGCGTAATCCCTAATCTTAATGCAAATTCATTAATCTAGGCCACCTAAGGAATTAGGGTCTATTAGTGGATTTAGGCTCTTGCCATCCGAGGAATCGGGGTTTGAGTAATTTAGTGGATTGATTTTAATATCTGAAGCATGAATGGGAGGTATCTAGTCCTGATAGTGCATGAGTTAGAAGTTTGGTGAAGTCTAGTCCCAACATATCCTTTCTGCACTCCAAGTGTTTGTCAAAAGTCCCCAAAAAGACAAAAAGATTTTATTTCTTTTCTTTTGCTTGTTTTGAACTCTCTGTTTAGTCTAGATAGTTGCCGAGTTTGTGAATTGGTACTTGACATCCAATCCCCGTGGATACGATAACCGGTCTCACCACCGTATTACTTGCACGACTGGGTATACTTGCCCAGATTCGTCAACAAGTTTTTGGCGCCGTTGCCGGGGATTGGTTTTGTCAATATCATTAGTAACAGAGGAGGCAACTAGTTTAGACATTTTTGTTATTATTTTTATTTTCTGTATATATTTGATCTTTTTGTTTGAGTTTTGTTTTTGCAAGGTGGATGCAGTTCATGGAAAAATTTTATTATCCACCTGATGAGGAAGCCTCAAGTCGCGTTTTGGAAGACAACTGGTGTTTGGGAGACGTCATGGATTTGATGGACCATGTTACTCCCGCACAAGTTGATTATATGATGGGAAGGCTAATATACAACTTCTCCGAGGAGGATTGGGAAACCTTTTGCTCATATTTGCCACCTCCACCACCATGTATGATTCCCATAGAGCCACATGAAGCAGAATTTGAGAAAAATCTGGTTATGGGAATGGATCAAATTGAAGATGAAGTGGTGGTGGTAAGTGAACAACAACAAGAGGAATTACCTTCCACACATCCTTGGAGAGAAACAAGTGAGGAGGCAGGGCATTTGGAAAGCACTCCCTCCACCATGCATGTTGAACAATCTGATTTTACTGCATTAAATAATTATGTTGGCTTGCATGCATGTGTGGACACTGGTAAGTTAGCCCCCTCCACTTGTCTGTCACACTTCCTCTTGAAAATTCCACTTGACCCGAGAGGAAGTGAGTTCATAATTGTAGAGGTCAAGGGAGTTTCCACCCAATGGCTGGGTGGAATTGAGAATAAAGTTAGTTTACTGCTACAATCACCATCCCAATTTCCATTTGATCCGGGAGGAGGATCCAGGTGGATGCTTTTTAATAAGTCAAGCTAGTGACATTAAAGAAGCGCTCATTGGGAGGCAACCCAATTTTTCTTTTCCTTTTTCCTTTTTCCTTTTTGTTTAGTTAGATTTTATTTTTGATTTTAAACTCTTGAATAATTTGAGAAGATCAAGAGTTTTCTTTTACTAATAAAATTGCCAAGTGATTCCAGGGTAAGAAGGAATGAGGGAAGAGCAAGAAGACAAGAAAAAGCAACCCAATTTTCATGCAGTTCATTCTGACTAGGCATGTGAACTAACACCCGCTACCGCCTCGGTAAGCCATTCCATTTTTATTTTATTTTATTTTCTCCTCTTTCCAACTTGATTGTTTACATTGGGGACAATGTAAATTCTTAAGCTTGGGGTAGGGGTTTTGCATTTTGCATTTGCATATTTCATGTTGCATTCATATAGGTTTGCATTATAGTTTGCATGATCACACAATTAGATTGCCCTTGCTTAGATTTTGCATCCAATTGTGAGAACTAAGTGCCAATAATTTGTGATAGTGAATTGTTGAACCCAATTTGTTATTCTTGTGATATGGCTGAAAATGAAAATGCTTGAGATAATCTTGGATAGTTGATAATTAGCATATGGTTCTGAGGATTTGTGTTTTTCATTGAATTCTGAACTAAAATGTGAGATTTTAAGCCATAAAGGGGTAGTCACAAAAATTTTACCCCATTCTTTGTGTTAGAGTGATATTCCTCTTGGTTTGTTTTCTCTAGAACTTGACTTGAAACCATTTTGAAGCTTAAAAAAAATTTTGGAAACATTTTTGAAAATGATTGAGGCAATAGGTATTTTTCTGACCTTCTGAGCTTTGAATGATGAAATGCTACCCCTTAGTTGCCCAATTTTGAGCCTGAAAGAATAAAAATGCTTTTCTTGGTACCCTGAAATGTTTTGATAAATATGTTGGATAAGGGACCTTCTAAAGTATTACAAAAAGGGTAAAAGGGTAGTTGAAAAAAGTTTGGGAAAAGAATCAGAAAAAAATAATTCTCTTGATTTGAAAAAAATCTCCCCTTCTCCAAGAAAAAGAAAAACAAAAGAAAAAAAAAATATAAATAAAATAGAGAAGGGGATGACAAAAAGAAGTGAGAAATAAAAAGAAAAAGAAAGAAAAGAAAGGTGAAAAAAATGAATTGAAAACCCAAGAAGGTATTTTAGAAGGTCATGTTTGAAATGTTGATATTTTGTTAGCCCTTTTGAAATATCCTTTTCTTATTATCCCCACCTAACGATTAATCCCATGGCCACGTTACAACCAAATAAAAGACCTCTTGATTCTAAATTGTTTTCATTAATAAAGTAGAGATTTGGTTGATAGTCAAGCCTATGGTAGGATTCATTCCTTGAGGAAAATTGAGTGAATTGTCTTATCCCCCTAAACACAGGAGTGGTGAGGAAAGAGAACCAAGCAAATGAACAAGCTTGGGGTGAGCTTCATGTGAGAAAGAGTGCCCAAATCAGTGAGAACATGATTCTAAGGAACCTAAGCCTCTAATTGGACTTGAATTGATTGTCTCTTACTGAATTGTTTGAATTGCCTATTACTTGGATCATTTGCTCGGGTTCTTGGTTCACTATAAATGTTCTGTTTATTCTTCTGGCCTTAGTGATTGCTTGAGGACAAGCAATTGAATAAGCTTGGGGTGATTTGATAGTGTGATTTTACATGATGTTTTCTGTACTCTTTTGCATGCATTTTGCATATAGATTAGGCATTCTTTATTTGGTTTTTATTAGATTTTCCCTTGGAACGGGTGAAGCGGTGTCTTGGTGTTGTTTTGCAGGAATTCAATGTAAAAATGATCAAAATCAGCCATGGTGGAGCTTGGATGAAATAGAGCTTGAAAAGTGAAGAATATGAGCCAAACAGAGCCCATCACGGCCTGGCCGTGATGACCATCACGGCCTGGCCGTGATGACCATCACGGCCGTGATCAAGCATAACAGAAGGCAAAAGTTAGAGACTGTCACGGCCTGCCCGCGATAGACATCACAGCCGTGGCCAACCAGAAAATTAGGGTTTCGCGACGCGAAACCTAGCTCGCCTCGCGAGAGCTCAAAAGTGGAAAATGCGCCTACTCCAGAACGCGTCACGGCCAGCCCGTGATGGCCATCACGGCCGTGACGCTCAGCAGACCTATAAATAAGAACGCAGCAGACAGAACTGAGAAGTTTTAGGGTCCAGAGGGAGGCATTTGAAGGCATTTGGAAGCTGCAGCTGGGCTAGGGTTTCAACCCTAGAAGGGAGCCAAGAGGGGTTGCTTTGAAGAAGAAGGAAAGCTCACATGGAGCCTCTTCTCTCCTCTTCCTTCCTATTTCTCTGGTTTGGTTTTCTTTGTTTATGAGTAGTTAAATCCCTGTGTTGGGATTAGATGTAATCAAACCTATGTTTATGTATTTATCTTGACGGATTATTCTATGTTCATGTCTTCATATTAGTGGTTATTTTTCTGTGCTTAATGCTTGTTGTGGCTAGCACCCCTATGACTTGATTTGTGTTTTGGTA
The DNA here is from genome assembly GCA_030762895.1 of Sophora flavescens. Taxonomy (NCBI): domain Eukaryota; kingdom Viridiplantae; phylum Streptophyta; class Magnoliopsida; order Fabales; family Fabaceae; genus Sophora; species Sophora flavescens. The sequence goes on from CM061064.1 coordinate 183,043,369, forward strand.
TGCAATGGGGACGTTCGTATCATAACCGGAATTGAATTTAATCACCTAGTAAGCCATGTATCTAGGAATGGAACTAGGTTTATTAGTAATCGCGTAATCCCTAATCTTAATGCAAATTCATTAATCTAGGCCACCTAAGGAATTAGGGTCTATTAGTGGATTTAGGCTCTTGCCATCCGAGGAATCGGGGTTTGAGTAATTTAGTGGATTGATTTTAATATCTGAAGCATGAATAGGAGGTATCTAGTCCTGATAGTGCATGAGTTAGAAGTTTGGTGAAGTCTAGTCCCAACATATCCTTTCTGCACTCCAAGTGTTTGTCAAAAGTCCCCAAAAAGACAAAAAGATTTTATTTCTTTTCTTTTGCTTGTTTTGAACTCTCTGTTTAGTCTAGATAGTTGCCGAGTTTGTGAATTGGTACTTGACATCCAATCCCCATGGATACGATAACCGGTCTCACCACCGTATTACTTGAACGACTGGGTATACTTGCCCAGATTCGTCAACAGAGTTCTAGGTGCAGAGAAATTGTGAGAGATTCCATTCTCCTCACAGAACTGTCTAAACTGCTCATTTTCAAATTCTCCCCCATGATCACTTCTAAGGGTAGAAATACAGAAACCGTGCTCATTTTGTACTCTTTTGCAGAATACTGAGAAAGCCTTAAAAGACTCATCCTTGTGTGTTAGGAAGAGTACCCATGTGTATCTAGAATAGTCATCAACTATGACAAATCCATATTTTCTTCCAGCCATGCTGGCAACACTAACTGGTCCAAACAGATCCATGTGTAACAACTGAAGAGGTCTAGAGGTTGATACTTGATTTTTAGATTTGAAACTTGATTTTATCTGTTTACCTCTCTGACATGCATCACACAAGACATCTTTCTTAAAACTAATATCAGGCAATCCTCTCACAAGATTATTCCTTTTTAATTCAGAAATTAGTTTCATACTAACGTGTCCTAGTTTCTTATGCCATAACCATCTCTCATCCTCTTTAGACATCAGACAGGTTACACTTTGATTTGAGAGATCAGACAGTTCAATCTTATAAAGATTTTGTTGCCTTTTAGATAAAAAGAGGGTTTTGCCACAACAGTCTTTAACTATGCATACATCCTTGGTAAAGGAAACATCAAAACCACTATCACATAATTGACTTATGCTAAGCAGATTGTGTCTTAATCCTTTAACCATAAGAACATTAGATATAGAGGGAAGAGGAGGTTTACCACTAATAGTACCAATTCCTATGACTTTCCCTTTCTAATTCCTTCCGAAGGCAACGTGTCCCCCTTTCATAAGTTGGAGGTCTAGGAACATAGACCTTTCTCCTATCATATGACGCGAGCAGCCACTGTCCAGGTACCAGTAGTGGTGTTTTCTTTGTTCTGTTGAGGACATCTACAACAAAAATTATTTGATCTTTAGGTACCCATATTTTTCTGGGTCGTTTTCTGTTAGTTCTAGGAGTCTGTGAATACTTCCTTCTCTTCTTATGGATACACGTAGACATAACATGTCCAGTTTTTCCACAGAAGTTACAGACGGGTGTAGATTTGGTTACAGTTGACTTAACAGATACTGTAGAAGCTTTAGTTGATACTTTATGATGTGTCTGATAGACATATCCAATATCTTCTTTGTTAAGAGAGTGCATCTGACAGCCAAGTAGCTTAATTAGTCAGATTATCTCTACCATTAACAAATTTGGCAAGATCAGAAGTGAGGTCTTCCACCCTTTGTTGAAGTTTTTCAACTTCTTCAGATGGTGATGTTTCACTTGAGATCTTAGCTTCATTAGACTTTTCAGTTTTCAGCTCATTGTTCTCTTTAGCCAGCTTCTCACACTCTTGAGATTTCTCTTTATGCTCACTGGTGAGCTTTACATACTCTCTCTTGAGGGATTTGAAGGCCTTAGATAAGCAATTGGATTCCTCCAGTAACTCCTCAAAGGCATCAAGTAATTTCTCATAGTCAGGATGTACCTCATCATCTAAGTCTGAGTCAATGTTGGCCATCAAACAGAGATTGGCTTCTTCCTCTATTTCGTCATCAGAAGACGTTGACTCCAGATCCTCCCAAGTAGTCATCATTCCTTTCTTCTTCTTCTTGAAGAATTTCTTAAAAGGGACCTTCTTGAGTTGAGGATATTTAGCCTTGATGTGACCAGGCTTCTTGCACTCATAGCAAACAATTGGACTTTTGTTTGTTGAGGTGGATTCTTTAAAGTTCTTGTCCTTGTTGAACCTTCTGAATGGCTTATCCCTCTTGAACTTCTTTTTATTAAGGAGAAGCTTTATCTTCCTGGTCAGGAGAGACAATTCTTCATCACTCTCAGAATCCTCGTGTTCAGACAGGTCAGCATCACTGGATGACTCATCTGCCTTTAGAGTCTTGGAAACTTTTGCTGACTTTTGATCAGCTTTCAGAGTAATTGACTTGCCCTTCTTTGGTGCAACTTCATCTCCAAGTTCTTGCCCATGAACAGTGAGTGTTCCAAGAAGTTCATCCATAGTCAAGGTAGTGAGATCCTTGGCTTGAGAGATAACAGTGACCAAAGGTCTCCACTATTTAGGTAGACTTCTCAGAATCTTTCCAACCTTCTCAGCATTGGTATACACTTTGCCAAGAGATTTCAAACTGTTGACTATAGTTTGACATCTTCCTATCATTTGAGCAACATATTCTCCTTCCTCCATGACAAACACTTCATACTTTTTGACAAGTATGGTAGTCTTTGACTCTTTGACTTTGGCTGTTCCTTCATGTGTGACAGCTAAGGTGTCCCATATTTCTTTGGCAGTGTCACAAGCACATACCTTCTCAAAATCCTCAGGACTGAGAGCACAGATGACGTTATATCTAGCTTTGTGGTTCAGCTCTCATTTTGTCTTTTCTGTAGTAGTCCACTGAGATTTTGGTTTGTCAGTGTTATCATCATTCTTGGGAATGAAAGGAACATCTGTAATGACATCCCAAAGATCAGATTTTATAGATAGAATGAACCATCGAAATCTATCTTTCCAATAGTTGTAGTTTTCTCCATTGAAGAAAGGAGGTCTGGTTAGGGAAGTTCCTTCAGTCTGGTGACTTCCACTTGAACTAGCTCCAGCAGTCATGTCTATTCTTCAGGACCTTTTACCTCTACACTATTAGATGCTCAACCCAGAGGCTGAGCTCTGTTACCAAATGAAATAGACAACTATAAACATGTGTTGAATTGTGTTTAATAGAATTTAAACATAGTTGAAATCTTTTCGCATACATAAGTTTAGTTTGGACGAGTGGAAAGATACAGGACAGACGGGTGACTCGTGTGAATGAACGCATTCCCCAAGTATGACTTGGATATTTGAAGTACAAAGTTTTGAAGATGACAAAGGACAACATGTTAACTATATCAAGTTTTGAAGACTTAGATCTACAAAGGATAGTTCTTAAAGGTTTATGTTTTTATTAGTACCTTTGTAAGATCATATAAGATGTTTGAATGAGACTCAAATAAAATGAAACTAAAATCAGCTTAGGTTAACATAATTAAGTTGAATTCATGCATTCATCATGTTGAAATGTTTTAAATCTTTACTTAATGCATGAATATATAATACTTAATCATTAGAAGAGTTTCATGTTGAAAATCTAAGTTTAAATGAATAGATTTACAAATAAGATGATTGAAACCTTAGTGTAAATATGTTGTGAATAGAGTCATTGATTGGTGTGAATATATTCAAAGCATTTTACTCTCTGTGAATAGATTCATGTGTTTCAGTCTCTGTGAATAGATTCATGAATAGATTCACGATGTATCAGTCTCTGAATAGATTCATGAATAGATTCATGTGTTTTAGCTTTCTGTGAATCGATTCAAGGGGTCTGTGAATCGATTCATAGCTGTCAGATCTGGTTTTTAACGTAACAAACACCCCTAATAAATAGATCTATTCATCTCTTTCGTTCAGAATCGTTAGCCATCATCTAACAAATAAAAAGAAACACGAAATCTCATAAGATCCTTGCGTCTCATTCTCTCAATCTTTCATTGTGATCAGTAGAGCTTCAAGTTGTAATTTCTCACTTTCAAGAGTGATTCAAACCTCTTCTACTCTCTTGTTTTTGACGTTCTTGGTTTGGAAGAAGTGGGGTATCTTCTTCTGCGTTTGATTCAGGGTGTGGAATCCCTGGTTGTGTGTAGGTTGCAGAGTGGGGTATCTCTGGTGTAAAATTTCTTGAACGTTGTACTCAAGATCCTGATTAGTGAAGGAACTCTCATACCAGTGGGTGTGAGACTGGATGTAGATCACAAGAAATTGTGATTGAACCAGTAAAAATATCAGTTTGCAATTCTCCTTAACCCTTCTCTCTTTAATTTTAATCTTGCATTACATATCAGGATTTAATTGATAAGAATTGAATTGCATTTGAAACAATCTTGTTGAATCATCATTTCAATTACGTTGACGTCATCTAAAGATTCACTACGCGTTCGTGTTAAATACGTTACACCTTCATACAACAAAAGTTTTTGAAAAGTTTGCGAAAATCTTTTGGAATCCTATTCACCCCCCCTCTAGGATTCCATCACTTGTTAGAGGCCACTTGGGCTAACAAGTGGTACCAGAGCTTGAACTCTTTAGGACAAGATGAATTCTTTAGAGTGTGTAATTGTAGATCCGCACAAGAAATGTGGGATAATCTGCAAGTTACCATTGATGGTACTAGTGAAGTGAAGCAAGCTCGGGTTAACACCTTGACCCATGAATATGAGCTTTTTCGTATGATTCCAGGAGAATCAATACAAGATATGCAAAAACGATTCACGCACATAGTAAATCATCTAGCAACATTAGGAAAAACTTTTCCAAATGAAGACTTAGTTAACAAAGTTTTGAGATGTTTAAGCAGGAATTGGCAGCCGAAGGTTACGGCTATCGCAGAATCAAGGAATTTGGCTACAATGACTCTAGCCACCTTATTTGGAAAGCTCCAAGAGCACAAATTGGAACTAAATCATCTCACTGAGCATGAAGAAGGAGACAAAAAGAAGAAGAGCTTAGCCCTAATCTCCACATCTTCAAAAACAAGGAAAGAAGAAAGCGATAAAAGTGATGAACCGGAAGACTCGGATTTAAGCGATGATGACCTTAGCCTCTTTGTGAAAAAGTTTAGTAGATTCCTCAAGAAAAGAGGTGGAGGTAGAAGGCCATTCAACTGGAATAAGAAGAACTTCAAAAGGGAGAATGACACTTCAACAATAAATTGCTATGAATGTGGAAAGAAAGGGCACATGAAAATGGAATGTCCTCAATTGCAAAAGAAAGGGGACAAATATGAGAAGAGGACTAAAAAGGACAAGAAGGGCAAAAAGGCATACATAGCTTGGGACGATAACGACCTCAACTCATCCGATAGCTCCGATGATGATGAAGTTGCCAACCTATGTCTAATGGCAAGTCAGCATGAGGAAGATGCGGTAACTGATGATGAATTTAATTCTTTTTCTTCCGATGATGATTTACAAAATGCCTATGATGAACTTCATGAAAAATCTATAAGACTCATTAAACAAAACTCTTATTTTAAGAAAATTATTTATGACTTAAAAGAACAACTCTCTTTGTGCAAAAAGGATTTTGAAAAAGTCACAAATGAATATGAGTTCTTAAAGATTGCTCATGAGAAATCTTCATTAAATGTATGTTGCAAAAATAATGCATGTAAACCCTATAGTTGTGGAGATTGTGCTAGATTGAGAAAACAAATTGATGATATGAAAAACATTCTAGCCAAATTCACAATGGGTAGAGAAAACTTGAATATGTTGTTGGGAAGTCAAAAGTGTACGCTTAGCAAAGCCGGTTTGGGGTATGATCCCTTTGCACAAGAAAGATTTTAAAATATTGCTTTGCTAATCCAAGCAAGACAAGTACCCCCTTTACTACATGCTATTATTTTTGCAAAAAAGGACATACGGCAACTACTTGTAACATTAAAAATAATAAGTTTCAAAGTGATAGAAAAATTTGGGTTCCAAAAGGATTGGTGCCCAAAACTAACATTCAAGGACCCAAACAAATTTGGGTACCTAAATCTTATCCTTGATTGTGTTGTAGGTTTGCTTGAAGCCCACTAGAAAAGATTGGTATCTTGATAGTGGATGCTCCAAGCATATGACCGGTGACAAGACAAAGGTCATAAGTCTAACCCCTAGAAATGGAGGTCATGTCACCTATGGAGATAACAACAAAGGAAATGTTCTCGGAGTTGGTAACGTTTGTAACTCTTCCTCTACTATCATTGAAAATGTGTTGTATGTAGAAGGCTTGAAACATAATTTGCTTAGCATTAGTCAATTATGTGACAAAGGTTATAGAATTCTTTTCAACTCAAACTGTTGCATAATTGAAAATGAAAGTGATAAGCAAATTAAGTTCATTGGTCATAGAGTAGGAAATATCTACATGATTAACTTAGAAAATATGCCCTCAAATGATGATCAATGCTTATTGACAAAGGATGAGGATGCATGGTTATGGCATAGGAGAATAGCTCATATACATATGGAGCACTTAAACAAGCTTATCTCTAAGGACCTAGTAATTGGCCTACCAAAAATAAAATTTCAAAAAGACAAGTTATGTGATACTTGACAAAAGGGAAAAAAAGTCAAGGCCTCTTTTAAAGCAAAAAATATAGTTTCAACCAATAGGCCTTTGCAACTATTGCACATGGACTTGTTTGGCCCTTCTACAACTATGAGTCTTGGTGGCAATTATTATGCCCTAGTAATAGTAGATGACTTCTCTAGATATACATGGACCATTTTCATTCCTCATAAGAACAAAGCCTTTCATGTTTTCATCAAGCTTGCTAAACGTATTCAAAATGAAAAAGACTTAAAAATTTCTTCCATTAGAAGTGATCACGGAGGTGAGTTTGAGAACCATCTCTTTGAGAGCTTTTGTGAAGAAAATGGAATTAACCATAATTTTTAAGCTCCTAGAACTCCACAACAAAATGGAGTAGTTGAGAGAAAGAATCGATCTCTAGAAGAGTTAGCAAGAACTATGATTAATGAAACAAACCTACCTAAGTACTTTTGGGAAGATGCAGTTAATACCGCTTGTTATGTTTTAAGTAGGGTCTTGATAAGACCAATTTTGAAAAAGACCCCCTATGAATTGTACAAGGGTAGAAAACCAAATATTTCACATCTTAGAGTTTTTGGATGCAAATGCTTTATTTTAAATAATGGCAAAGAAAATTTAGGCAAGTTTGATGCAAATACGGATGAAGGTATATTTGTAGGTTATTCATCTTTTCGTAAAGCTTTCCGTGTTTACAATAAGAGAACTATGACTATTGAAGAGTCAATACATATTGCATTTGATGAATCTAACCCCAAATTGGTGGGAAAGGATATTCTCTTTGATAATGTTATAGATATGTCACAAAAGTCCAATGAGGAAGTCAACAAAGAAAAGATGGATGAAAGAAATGAAGATTAAACTCCTCCAAAGAAAGAAGAATTTGAGCATGTAGACCTACCCCACGAGTGGAGAACATTGAAGGATCATCCTATCGACTATGTGATAAGAGACATATCAAAAGGGGTAACTACTAGGTCAAATATTAGAAATATATGCAATTATTCAGCATTTGTCTCTCAAATTGAACCTAAAACCATTAGTGATGCAATTATTGATGAAAATTGGTTAATGGCCATGCATGATGAATTAAACCAATTTGAAAGAAATAATGTTTGGGAGCTTGTGCCGAGACCAAGAAATCATCAAGTAATTGGCACTAAGTGGGTTTTCAGAAATAAACTTGATGGAACTGGTATTATAACTAGAAATAAAGCTAGACTTGTAGCAAAGGGCTATAATCAAGAAGAGGGTATTGATTATGATGAGACCTATGCCCCGGTAGCAAGATTAGAAGCTATTAGACTACTTCTTGCATTTGCATGTATTATGGATTTTAAACTATACCAAATGGATGTGAAAAGCGCTTTCTTAAATGGTTTCATACAAGAAGAAGTATATGTAGATCAATCCCCCGGTTTTGAAAATTTTGAATTTCCCAACCATGTTTTTAAATTGAGAAAGGCTCGTTATGGGCTTAAGCAAGCTCCAAGAGCTTGGTATGAAAGGTTGAGTAAATTTCTTTTAGAAAAAAGTAATAAAAGGGGAATGGTTGATACTACACTTTTCATAAAGGATAAAGGAAAGGATATATTGCTTGTTCAAATATATGTGGATGATATTATCTTTGGTTCAACTAATGAGTTTATGTGTAGAGAGTTCTAAAAGTTGATGCAGAGTGAATTTGAGATGTCCTTAATGGGAGAGCTAAATTACTTTCTTGGATTTCAAATAAAGCAAACAAGGAATGACACCTTCATAAATCAAGCTAAATATTGCAAGGAGCTCATCAAGAAGTTTGGAATGGAGAATGCCAAAGAAATTAGCACACCAATGGGTATCGGCTGTTACTTGGACAAAGATGAAGGTGGTAAGCCTATTGACCCTTCAAAATATAGAGGTATTATAGGTTTTTACTATACTTGACAGCTAGTAGGCCTGATATTATGTTTAGATTGTGTATGTGTGCTAGATTTCAAAGTAATCCCAAGGAATCACATTTCATTGCTGTTAAACGCATATTAAGATATCTAATAGGAACACCTAATACTGGTCTATGGTATCCTAAGGGTGGAATTTCTGGTTTAGTTGGATACTCAGATTCCAACTTTACAGGATGCAAGTTGGATAGAAAGAGTACTAGCGGTACTTGCCATATCTTTGGGAATTCTTTAATTTCTTAGAATAGTAAAAAGCAAGTTAGTGTAGCTTTGTCAACAGTTGAAGCTGAGTACATAGCTGCGGGAAGTTGTTGTGCACAAATTTTATGGATGAAACAACAACTCCTTGACTATGGCTTAAAACTTAACAAAATTCCTATAAGATGTGACAATACTAGTGCCATAAACTTAACCAAAAATCCCATTCAACATTCAAGAACAAAGCATATAGATATTCGACATCATTTTCTAAGAGACCATGTTGAGAAAGGAAATTGTGTTTTTGAGTTTGTTGTAACAACAAATCAATTAGCGGACATTTTTACAAAACCTTTGACCAAAGAAAGCTTTTTCCACATAAGAAGTGAATTAGGCATACTTGATATATCATGTATACATTGAATATGTGTGTGATTGCTTAAATAGGTATGCATATGCAAAAGTACCAAAATTACTCAAGGCATGACCTATTTTCTTTCAAAAATTGAACTTTGACAACTCAATATGTGATTTTGATGATTTGATTGTATTTGATGCTTAGCTTGTTGTGAACATGTGTAAAATGTGTATTCAAACTTGTTCCATGCATTAGAATAGGCAATTCAAGCATTAATAAAAAATTCATATGCGAAAGTGAGCTAATAAGGCATAAATGACAGCAAACAAGTTCTGTTTTTTTGGTTTTCTGCATTTTTTGCCTCTGCGAATCGATTCACATACTCTATGAATCGATTCATAGTGTATGTTTTCACACATAACAAAATTTTAGCCTCTGTGAATCGATTCACCCCTATTTTGAATCGATTCACACATACATCAGGGACATCATTTCATGTTTTTTTCACTTAATTGTGCTACAACTGTCCCATTGTTGTTTCTTCTTCTTCATGATGCTCCTCTCTGTGCATTAAAATAAATATGCTTCTGCTGCTGCATCTGAATTTTCTATCATGCATTTTCTAGTTTCCCTATGCTAGTTTATTTCTTATGGTTGTATGATGGACTTTTTGGATATATTGCTTTCTTATTTCCCCTATATGCTCTGTTATTGTGTATGAACTTCCTTGTTATTGTGTTTATTGCGATGCTATGCTATCTTTGGATATTATTATGCAATGAACGCATTCCAATCATATTTGATTTTTTTGATAATGCCAAAAGGGGGAGAAAGGTTCCCATTTGTATTTTCAGGTTATACTCCCATCTTTTATCAAAACAAGGATGCTTATATTTAGGGGGAGCTTGCAAAAAGATAATACAAAGTCTTCATGGGTTTGTCATCATCAAAAAAGGGGAGAATGTGAATGAACGCATTCCCCAAGTATGACTTGGATATTTGAAGTACAAAGTTTTGAAGATGACAAAGGACAACATGTCAACTATATCAAGTTTTGAAGACTTAGATCTACAAAGGGTAGTTCTTAAAGGTTTATGTTTTTATTAGTATCTTTGTAAGATCATATAAGATGTTTGAATGAGACGCAAATAAAATGAAACTAAAATCAACTTAGGTTAACATAATCAAGTTGAATTCATGCATTCATCATGTTAAAATGTTTTAAATCTTTACTTAATGCATGAATATATAATACTTGATCATTAGATGAGTTTCATGTTGAAAATATAAGTTTAAATGAATAGATTTACAAATAAGATGATTGAAACCTTAGTGTAAATATGTTGTGAATAGATTCATTGATTGGTGTGAATAGATTCAAAGCATTTTACTCTCTGTGAATAGATTCATGAATAGATTCATGTGTTTCAGTCTCTGTGAATAGATTCATGATGTATCAGTCTCTATGAATAGATTCATGAATAGATTCATGTGCTTCACCATTCTGTGAATCGATTCAAGGGGTCTGTGAATCGATTCACAGCTGTCAGATCTGGTTTTTAACGTAACAAACACCCCTAATAAATATATCTATTCATCTCTTTCGTTCAGAATCGTTATCCATCATCTAACAAACAAAAAGAAACACGAAATCTCACAAGATCCTTGCGTCTCATTCTCTCAATCTTTCATTGTGATCATTAGAGCTTCAAGTTGTAATTTCTCACTTTCAAGAGTGATTCAAACCTCTTCTACTCTCTAGTTTTTGACGTTCTTGGTTTGGAAGAAGTGGGGTATCTTCTTCTGCGTTTGATTCAGGGTGTGGAATCCCTGGTTGTGTGTAGGTTTCATAGTGGGGTATCTCTGGTGTAAAATTTCTTGAACGTTGTACTCAAGTTCCTAATTAGTGAAGGAACTCTCATACCGGTGGGTGTGAGACTGGATGTAGATCACAAGAAATTGTGATTGAACCAGTAAAAATATCGGTTTGGAATTCTCCTTAACCCTTTTCTCTTTAATTTCAATCTTGCATTACATATTAGGATTTAATTGATAAAGAATTGAATTGCATTTGAAACAATCTTGTTGAATCATCATTTCAATTACGTTCACGTCATCTAAAGATTCACCACGCGCTCGTGTTAAATACGTTATACCTTCATACAACAAATTTTTTTGAAAAGTTTGCGAAAATCTTTTGGAATCCTATTCATCCCCCCTCTAGGATTCCAACACTTGTTAGAGGCCACTTGGGCTAACAACTCGTCTGATGAAATTTTAACAGTGACTTTGGCAAACAAACCAGGACGTATAAGAAAACTAAAGCAATTAAAGAGGTTAAGGAAAGAGAGAGACAGAGTTATTTATCCTGGTTCACTCTTCAAAGCAAAGAGCTACGTCCAGTCCTTGGCAGCACCAATATTTATCCACTATAGCTGATCAGGTTACAGACTCAAGTATTGTTTGCACACCTAGCCTCTTCTGGCTCCAAGACAAGTATTCTTTGTACACCTAGCCTCTTCAGGCTCCAAGACAAGTATTCTTTGCACACCTAGCCTCTTCAGGCTCACTCAGGTTTGTTTGAGAGATTTGGTTTGTAATAAATACAACTTCAGATAAACAGATCTTTCACTAACACTCAGAGAGTGGTTTAAATGTAAAGCTTAGGAAAGTCTGCGTAATAACTTCAAATGATTGAATAATACAGAATGAAAGAATGAAATATTAATGTGCAGAGTAATGGCTCTTTAATGGTATGTGTATTCTCTTTGTATTCTATATCTTCATCTTCAAAGACTTCTGTATTTATAGTCTTCAAGCATTTAGGATCCGTTAGAGACATTCCCTCAGATGTTGGATTCAAGCAGAACTTTATTAAATGCAATAGAGTCGTTCTGGGTAGCCATTAATGCAATAGGAATGTTGGTTGTACTCTAACATGAAGGATCATGGCTTTATGTATCGTGATACAGCCATATCAGAGTTGTGCAGAGAGCTTTTTGTACTTTACTGAGTACAATTCCATTTTTGTGTAAGGACCAGAGGTACTAGGGAATAAAGCATGTTGGAAGCATTCTTTAACTGGTCTTTGGTTCTGATATCCGAGGTTGCTTGAGAGAGTAACTTCTGACTTTTCTTGATTCTGGTTCTTGAAATAAGATATTGAAAATTCTTATAGAATTCGCGTTCATAAGATAAGTACGTCCATCTTGAAAATAACCGCGTCCATCTACCCATATAAGATTTTTTATTCGGACGGGCTAGTAGACGAGCTTTCATATGCCACGTCATTGGACAGATACTCCTTTAACTGGTTGAACGTAACTTAGTAGACGAGCTCCATATGCCACGTCATTGGACGGAGCTTCTCATTAAGGACTCAGCAAGTCCAAAGACTTGTATGGACGAGCGCTTCTGATACCTCAGTGGACGAGTACTTCTATCACTTCGGTGGACGAGCGCTTCTGTTACTCCAGTGGACAAACACTTCTATTACTTTAGTGGACGCCCGCTTTATCACTTTAGTGGACGTGAGCTTCTATCACTTGTGTTGGACGTGAGCTTCTATCACTTGTGTTAGACGTGAGCTTCTATCACTTTAGTAGACGAGCGCCCAGATGATTTTTACAGTTTTAATATCTGCACACTAGATTGACATGTTAGCAACCAATATGAAGGTTAATTAAATCATTAACCAATGTTTAGTTCTCATCAAAACTTAGGGAAATGCACATCAGACATTTAGAGACTTAACAATTAACATAACAGTAACACAAACCACAGAAGCAAGTGAAACTGAAACTGAAACTTTGAGGGTTTAGGGAGCTACCTGCGTTCAGAGAGAGGCGAAGGAGAGTGGTTCAGTGGTGGTCTCGGTGTTGGCTCTCCACTGCGCGCACAATGTTTAAATATGAGAAAGAGAGTGTGAATTTCAGAGAGAGGGAGAGAGAAAAAGTAAAAACCTCGCGGTGGTGGTGGAGAAGACCTCGTGGTGGTGGCGGTGGAGAAAGGGTTAGGGCAGAGAGTGAAAGTGGTGAAGAAGGCAATGCGCGCGGGTATGTATACTCACTAAAAAATTTTAAAATCACTTTTAACATCCGTTGTTAAAACAACGGACGTTAAAGTGTATATTTAACGTCTGTTGTCTAAATAACAGATGTAAAATATGCACTTTTAACGTCTGTTGTTTTAACAACAGACGTTAAAAGTCACACTCATCACTTTTAACGTCTGTTGTTTAAACAACTGACAGATGATTTAAATTAACCTCATATTTACGGTTCTACCACCACCTCCTTTTTAACGTCTACTTTTTGTTAAACAGACATTATATCTGATCGTTTATTCCATATTTTCCAGTAGTGGTTATCTATCAAAAAGGAAAGAATAAAATGGTGAAATTAAAAAAACATAAATATTATGTAGATTATGGGTTTATTTGTTTATGCTTAAAAAAGTGATTCTCAAGAAATATTTGTGGCAAAAGTGATTTGTGTAAAGTCATAAGTTATTTTGTGTTGGACTAAAACTCTGAAAAATAATTTTACTTTGAAACATGATTTTAAGTTCGTAGGTGTAATATTAGAAAAGTGATTTTTATTCATATGAAATCACAATAAAGGATATAAAAAAGCTCTTAATTTCTCATTCGGGTGGTCGATGGTTAGGAGGTTTCTCTAGTCATCTTGGCCCACTACTGCATACATTGCTGAGTTTTGGGGTGTATTACTTGGCCTCACTCTTGCCAAGACAAAAGGATTTGCAACAGCGAAACCTAACTTTTATTTAGAGATTGTTGTAAATTCTATAAAAAAAAATAGTAAGCTGGGAAGTACTAATGGATGGAGCTTGGTTTCTAGGATCAAGAGGCTGATTGCTACCGATCGGGAAGTGCAAAGCACTCATGTCTAAAGAGAAGCGAATAAGCGTGCAGATGCTTTAGTCAACATGGGTTTAATTGTGATCATAGGGATGAGCTTGTGGTTTATGAGTATACACCTGTGTCTCTTAACAAGGTATTACTCTCAGATGTAATGGAAGTTTCTACTCCCCGATTACTTTGTATGTAATATTTTTTTCTTGGGTTTAGGCCCCATTTTTTCACCAAAAAAAAGTACAAGTCTTAAGCTTCATTTGGATAATACAACTTACAACTTACTAAAATTTTTCTGCTCATATAAGTGATTTTAAGTAGAAAAAAAAGTTTCCAATAAAATTTAAAAAAGTAACTTATCGCATCCAAAAAGTTATTTTTAGTTTATTTTGAGAAGTCAATTTTTTTTTTGGCTTATTAAACCTTGTGTCAAAGCTTATACAGAAAGTTGTTTTTGTATATTTTGTAAATTCTAAAAACACTTTTTCGAGTTTGTATCCAAACACTAAATAACTTTATTTAAAAGGACTTTATGATATAAAAGTTTTTCATATAAATCCTTCTTATATAAGTGTTTAATAGGATGTTTGGATTCACGCCAAATTTACATAAAATCTCGTTAAGAATGACATAAATGTTATTATTTTTCCTTTAACGTGGAAGCTAATATATATTGCTTCCACGTCCGTCAATGTAGAGGCGAAAGTAAACATGCGCTAAATAATTTGTTTACCCAAACAAAGCCTTAACAACAAATCTTAATAAGTACAATAAAAAGGAGAACGTGGAAAATAAAATGTAATAAGTATTGCTCTATATGTAACAAACATAACATATATGCATGAAAGTTACAATACTATACAATTAGATGCTTCAATAACATATTCTCTAAGTTTCTAAGTCTCTTTCATATCAAAAACAAATCCCTGCCTCTCTCTCTCAACCTTCCGTCTACTCATTTTTTCCTTCTTCATCATCCACCAGAAGGGGGTGGTCTTGGGTATTTTTTGACTTGGAATCACCCATCTACATCATTTTTCTCTCCTTTTATCTAAATAAGTGGTTTTTCCACCTATATATGGTTTTTCTTTCGTGTTTTTCTGTGTTTTCGTCGTCTGCGTGCGGTGGTATTTTGTTCGTCGTCTTGTTGTGGCGTCGTTTGGTTTATCGTCTTGTTACGGTGTTCGTTTGACAGATCAGCTTCGATCAATTACAGATTCAATCAAGACTTGGGCGTCAACGTTACAGATCCGGAGGCATGGGTATTCCGGCAACTTTGATTTTGTCACATTTGTAGGCATTTTGTCGTGTTATGCTATTAACTTGGGTGCTGTGAGTTTGTTCGCAGATTCATCCATTTTAGCGATGTTAAATTTGTATTGCTTTCGATGTATTTTACCAATTTGAATGAATGAATATATTTTTTAGTGTAAAAAAAAAAGTTTCTAAGTCTCTTAATCATAATGCAATTGTAAGTGTGAAAATTGAAATATTCTTCTACGTGCTTTGAATCCGAACCTTGCTAATGAAATTGTTGAGTGTGCAAAAAAATCTTAAGTTATATTATATTTTCAAATGATTATGACCAGGGTCTGCCCTACCCCCAAGCTAGTAAAGCTTTAGGCCTCAAATTTTTTTTAGTTATCTAGGCTTCCAAAATTTTTTTAATTAATTAAACTTAACAAAAAAATAATTTAAAATCTAAACCTTAACCTATAATCTTATATGTGATTGTATGTACACACACAACAAAAATTTACATCAGCTATAATAATTAATTACATTTTAAAAATATAAAAAATTATAAGATAAAATTTAAATAAAAACATAATATTTTTAATTTAAAAAAAGGCCTTATATCAAATTTCGTTTTAGGCCTAAAAATATGTTGGGTCGTCCATGATTATGACAATTTTTAAGTGATTAACGATATACAAATTCTTTACATTGATAGTGCATATCAATTAAATCCTATTACAATGTATCCTTCTCCCTTCATTTTCCCCCTATTATAAAGTACAAACTAAGATTCAATTGACATGCATATGAGATGATTTATGATTAATTGAGAGTGTGAAAATCTTGATACTGATGTCGAAATTAAACTATACAAACTATTCCACCCTACTAGAACATTGCTTTTTGGTTCTGTGATAAAAAACAAACAAAAAGAAGAAAATTGCTTTTTGGTCTTCACGCTCGAAACATGTATTGGCCCCTTTCTGAACTCTGATTGATCCTAGGCCCAATAGTGCACCTTGGTCTGGACAGGAACGTCCAAGTCCACTCTAAGCAGATACAATTTTCATCGTAGATCAACAGTCAACACCGACATCTCTGGACAGGAACGTTTTATTAATCATTGCTCTTAAGAAATAAAAAAAGGTTTTAAATGGAAAACTATATGCATTTTATTAAATGCATCACTTCAACCTCATTTTTCAATAAAAATACCTTTTTTTTGTGCTAAAAAAACTATATATTTTTTTTGGGTAAGCAAATTTTATATATATATATATATATATATTCCTTAAATGAATAGAAAAACCGAAAAAAAAAGACAAGTCATGTTCATTTTTTACCATATTTCTCTCTCCGAAACTCAGGGATGACCAATTAGGTAATGCTTATCCATTAAACATGCATGTGGTAAAAAAAAAGTTAAACAAAAATGCACACTTGAAAAGTTACTGTCCCTAATCACGAAGGTACCTCTGTGTAAGCCAAATCTCTTTGGGTCAACTCAGTTCTAAATGTGAAAATTGGTGAGACTTTGAGCTTGATGCATGCTATCCAATGGGTTATCGAGCTTGGATTCCACAATGTTCTTTTTGAATATGATAGCAAAGGAGTAATTGATGAGCTCTCTTCTTCTCATGATAATTTCACGGAGTTCGGTGTCATCATTAACCACTGCAAAAGACTTATTTCCTCTTCTTCAAACTTTTCAACTAAGTTTATTAGGAGGCAAGCAAACAAAGTTGTTCACTCTCTAGCTAGAGCATTTGCGTTGTATGCTAGCTCCTGTCTCTTTTACATTGCTCCTAGTTGTATTGTAGATATTATTATAAATGAATTGTCATAAATTGGCTTTGATAAAAAAAAAAGTTACTGTCCATTGGTAACCCTTTGCATATCTAATACATTGACGATCATTTCTCATACTATATTACTGTTTACTAATGTAGATCCTTCTAGAAAAATAAATTTCAATCATGATTTTTACATATAATTTTTGTTACTTTATTCTTATGCAACTTTTTTCAATAATAAAATAAAAAATACACGGAAGCATAAAATAGAAATACACATTTCAATACATTATTCATTTATCTTTCTTTTCTTCAAAAAAGGTGATCTAAAGAAAAGTGTAAGAAATGTGATGTGAAATGATCATCTTTCAATAAAATTACAGGCAACCTGTGGTGTGCCGCACCAATAAACTCGACAATCATATAAGGAAAAGCTTTCAAAAATGTTATTTTGTATATCAAACATTTGATTATAATGATATGTAAATCTTGATTAATAATGTTGAAATGGATGTTTAACAAGTTAATTAATAATATCAAACTCTTGATTAATAATGTACAAAAATATTAATGAATGATGTAAAAATATTGAATGAAGTACAAATAAAATTACTTAAAAGCTTTTGAGTCACGGTGCTGAATGATCAGATTGCATAACACGCAGAAGATGATTGATGAGAGAGGATGTTGTCTCTGAAAGGAATCATGACTGGTGAAGATTAGCCACTCTTTAAAGACTTGAATAATTCGAAAGTCGTGATTAATGGATCCCAGTCCTCATTTATGAATTGTCTCGTATCAATCCCCTCCCAGCCCAAACTCAATTATGTCTCAGACCATTCTTTTTATTCTTGTGAGTTGTGACATCTCTTATCCATTGATAAGCCACCATCAATACATTATGTTCTAAAAATGTAGTTTTCTCACCTTAGTCTCACTTTCTTAACCCATATTTGGATTATCTCATTTCTTGTGAAAACATGACAGTGTCATGCTAGGAAAGAAAAAGGAAAATGATATATTTTGACAATCATTCTAGACAACAAGTATGCGACACCGTAGTCTGCACGAAGTGTTGGGTGGATCATGTTATCGGGTCTTGTAATTAACATTTATACAATGTCCGATCCCTGATCTGTGTTCAAATAATAGCACTATAAGAAAAATACATAATTTTTTCACAAAATTGATGAACCCCTTAAGAGATAATGGTGAAGTATCATATAAAAAACTCTTGTGTCTTTCACTTTAATAACATAACACTAGCATATTTTAAATAAAAATAAGAAGAAAATTTTATATAGAGTTTAATTTTGATAATTGTAAATATAAAGTTTTTAAACTGTCGATCAATTATAAATCACCACTTATGTGTGATTTTTAAAATAGTTATTGTAAGAATCAAATATCTTTAATGGTGTGACAATATATAAGTAATTGACAATATAAGAAATTTTTATATTGACAATATACTGTAATCAAATCCTTTTGTGAATATAGCATTTTATTTAATTGAAACATCATACTAATTTGTAACCTTTTTTCTGTTTGACAAAAGATACTTTATCAAACAATAAACCTAAAGTCAAGTAAAATTTTAAAAATTAATTTTGATACATTGTCTGTGGAAATTTTTTTATAGTGTCAATCAATCATAACTCATCCTAATAAAAAAAAATCAATCATAAATCATCTTATGTGTGACTTTGAAGGTAAGTAGGATAAAAATCAAATATTTTTAATGATATGATAATTTATAATTGATTGAGAGGATAAATTTTTTTCTATATCAACGGTACATATCAATTAAATTTTAAAAAAGTAAACCTAAAGCAAGAGTGAGAAACAACAACAAACAATGCTTTTATTTAGGCTAAAATATTCTTTTGGTCCTTTAAGTTATTTTTTAGATTCATTTTGGTCCCTCAACTTTAAAAAGATTCATTTTGGTCCCTTACATATGAAACCTTACACATTTTGGTCCCTTCCGTAACGGCATCCTACATGGCGGTTAACAATAGTTGATTTGGTCTTTTTTATGTTTTAAGTAGATTCATTTTGGTCCCTTAATGTAAGACTGTTGATGATGTGACAAATTCTATTAATGTTAGTTAGAATCATCCAACTACTTTCTGTTTTCAGTTTTGTTCAGTTTTTCTCAGTTACTTAGAAAACTTGTAATCTCTTGTATGCTAGTTTATAAAGCATATAAGGAGCTAGCTGTGAGATTATAGAAAAAGAAGAGAGGCTTTGATTGTATTACAAAACTGAGTGATCAAGAAACCAATAGAGGGAGCTCGGGTGTAATTGGGGAATCAAAGGGACTGTGTGAGAAAGAGTGTGAGTTGGAAGGGAAGGATCTCTTCTGTAAACTGATTCAATATCTCTGATATAGACTGGACTAGAAGCTGTGCTTAGTCTCGGAGACGTAGGCAACATTGTGACCGAACTCCGTCATCAAACACCTGGTGTTCATCTTTCTTCTTTACTGTTCTTTTGGTTAAAACTGTTGTAGAATTCTTAGAAACTGTTTAAAGCTTGTTACTGGTGTGTGTATGTTTCTGATTTACAGCGAATCTTGCATTACAACTGGTATTTAGAGCTTCATTACAAGGTCCTGGGCAAGATGACGAAATTTGACATTGACAAATTCAATGGAAAGAACGATTTTGCTCTGTGGAGATTAGAGATGCAAGCTATGCTAGTACATCAGGGTCTGGAAGATGCTCTGGAAGGGGAGAGGAAGCTGCCAAACACGATGTCAGAGAAAGAAAGAAAGGATCTTCTGAGCAAGGCACATAGTGCTATCATACTGTGTTTAGGGGATAAAGTCCTTCGAGAGGTCTCCAAGGAAAAATCAGTTGCTGCTCTGTGGTTGAAACTCGAGAATCTTTACATGACCAAATCCTTGACGAATCGATTGGATTAGAAACAAAGGCTCTACAATATCAAGATGCAACCTGGCACATCCATTGAAGATCATATGGATGAGTTCAACGAGTTGATTCTTTACCTAGAGAACATTGATGTAAAGATAGATGATGAAGACCAAGCTCTACTCTTGATTCGATCTCTAAGTTGTTCATATGAACACCTTGCTGATATTATTGTCTATGGGAGAGAAACCCTGTCCCTTGAGGAGGTGCAAGCAGCTCTAATCTCAAAGGAGCTGTCCAAGAAAGCTGAGAACAAGGAGAATGATGATAAGCTGCCATTTTGTATACTTTATTGTTGGGAAATTAGGTGTGATTTGCTGTTTATTTGGAAATTATTGTGGATACTCACCCCATTTCCCATGATTATTGTAGAATTTGTCACCATGGCAGTGGAACATCTAACTTGGAGAAAAAGCAACAATTCTAGAGGAATTTTTGGATAAAAAGGCTGAGTTCTGAAGATTGCAAAGGAGCACGGCCGTGCTCATCATTAAGCACGATCATGCTCATTAGAAGAGCCCGTGCTGATCAGCACGCCCTTGCTTGCCTGCTGGAGTTGACGTCGTTTTCTAAGCACGGTAGTGCTCATCATTAAGCACGACCGTGCTCATCAGCAAGGCCTTGCTGACTTTCTCGGTTTTAGCACGTTTTCACATCGTTCTAGTTAAGCACGACCGTGCTCAACACTAAGCACAGTCGTGCTCGTGTCTCAGAGGCCCAATTACTTAGGTTTTCACGCTGCCAATAAAAGGGGGCGATTGGTGCCATTCTGGAGGAGTTTTTTGACACCAGCCGTTTCATAGAGAGAAAGATAGAGTCTTGGAGTGAAGGACCGTCTCCCAATTGATTTGAAGACCGCTTCGCGTCAAAAGGGTATTCGGTTTTAGTTTTCTTTTTCTCTCTTATGGATTGTTACATGCTTGTGATTTGTATAGTGATTTTTGTTACTATGAGTAGCTAAACTCATTCCTAGGGTGTGGTGGATCTTATGTTTTTATACCTTTGATGTTTACCTAATTTTTATATGATTCAGTGTTTCTTTCCATTGGTTGGTTTAATCCTCGTGTTTATATTTATATGAGGTTTGATCATCCTTTATAAAGTTAGTTAATTGATTGACGACCGTACCACAATTAGATAACGAAACTCTAGGATTAACCGGATTTGGAGTTGTGTGGACCAAGCGCAATCCCCTATTTTCAATCAGTTATTGAATTAACAAAGCTTGTCAATTCTTTATGCTTCTTTTAATTGTTTGCCTTGCATGACCATTGGGGGTAATTGGTTAAGAGAAAGAATATTAATATCACATGACCATTGGGTATTAACAGTTTTAGAGCGAGTGGTTGGCAATCAATAAGAAACACGGTTCATTGAGAAATTGGGTAATATCATAGGTAATGACATAAATGAAACCGAGCACCCTAAGCCTTCCATAATTGAACATTTCTTCGTGATTCTTATCTTTCTTGGTGACTTCTTATCTTTCTTGATCATTAACAATCTTCTTTATTTTTATTTCTTTGTTTTCAACCAATTCAATTGTCTAGATAACATAAGGAAGTAATTAAACTAGAACTTGTCAGCAGTCCCTGTGGGTTCGATACTTGGAGTCGCAAATACTCTTATATTACTTTTGCAATATGGTACACTTGCCCTTAAGTGTATTTTTAGCGCAACAAGTTTTTGGCGCCGTTGTCGGGGATTGTTTTTGACAATATTAGGGAGATTAAATCCTAGTTAATTTAGATGCCATTTTATTAAAAAAAAATTTATTTACTTCCTTGTATGCTAACGCGTTCCCCATCTCCTGACTTGCAGTATAATCATGAAATAGAAAGAACTGCGAGCAGAAACAGAAAGCAAGTTAGAGAAAGGAGAACCATGGCTCAAGAGGACAACAGGACGATGTTGGACTTTGCTCGTCCTTCCACCACAAATGCCACTACAAAAAAAAGGTCATTTAGCGACCGAAAATAGTGACCGAATTTTTAGGTTCCTTTTTGCGACCAAAATAGAGATCGATTGTAGGATCTACATGAAACAATGGTTAGAGTTGATTCTGCGATCGAAATAGCGACCGAAATAGAGCGTAGCAGAGATATCGGTCGCTACTTCGGTCACTAAACAAAGGAAAGTAAAAGTCAGAAATTTATGAATTGTTAGCGACCGAAATGGCGACCGAATTAAATGCAACGGTCAAACTGTGTTTATATTAGCGACCGATTTATAAATCCGTCGCTAAATTTATGAATTCACACTTTAAACTTTATTTATATTTGCGACCGATATTAATTCGGTCGCTAAATGGCGCGTTGAAAAATTAAAATTGCGCGTGTTAGCGACCGAAATTTAATTCGGTCGCTAAAATTACAAATTCAAATTAAGACTAACCATATTAGCGACCGAATTAGCGACCGAATTAATTCGGTTGCTAAAACTGAAATCCTTAAATTCGACAGAACCTCCTTCTTCCTCATTTTTTCCGGTGTTTTCTCTCTCCCACCCACTGTTTCTCTCTTCTACGGCGCGCGCTCCGGCCACCTCAACACCCCAAGACACCTCCGGTCGTCGTCACCACCGTCATCTCCCCTCTGCTCAGGTAAGCTCTCCTCTACTCCATCTCTCTGTCTCATTGTCTCACTATGTCACTGTCTATCATTTCCCCCCTCATTTCAGGGCTCATTCTGGTCACATTGCTCACACCACCACCACCACAACGCCCTCCCTCACACTGACCGAGGTAATTGCTTCTCTCATCTTTATCTACATTGTTGTTTCTGTTGTGTGTACATTGGTGTTGTGTGTGTGTTTGTTGTGTTGTGTGTGTGTGTGTTGTGAGTGTGTGTTTGTTGTGTGTTCTGTGTACTAAAGTTTGTGTGTTCAATTGGATTGTAATCATAGGGTAGGTGTGTGTGTGCTCTGTGTGTGTGTCTGTTTGGGATGTTTGTGTGTGTGTGTGTGCAGAGATGTGTGTTTAGTGTATGTGTGTGTGTCTGTTTGGGATGTTTGTGTGTGTGTGTGTGTGTGTGTGCAGAGATGTGTGTTTAGTGTATGTGTGTGTGTCTGTTTGGGATGTTTGTGTGTGTGTGTGTGTGTGTGTGTGTGCAGAGATGTGTGTTTAGTGTATGTGTGTGTGTTTAGTGTATGTGTGTGAGTTTAGGGATGTGTGTTTTTGTTACTCATCATTTTCATTTTTTCATCCAACACATTTCTCTCTTTTCTCTTAGTTTCTCAAGGTGTCTTGATTTCTTACTAAAGGATCATCACTTAGAGGTAATTTTCCTCCAACCTTTCTTCATTACAATTGATGTTGAGTTGATTAGCTTCATGCTTGTTCTTAATTTTGTTCAAAAAGAATTAAGCTTGAAAATGGTAGAAAAATCATAACTCTTTGTACCCATTGATTTAAGTCTTGAAACTTAATATTGGTGCTTCTATAATCATACTCTTCATGCTTGCCAAATGATTTGATGAACAAAAATTTCTCCCCTATTTTCCCCCACTTGGCCGAACCATACCCTTTTATTTTACTCTTGGATTTCAAAAATTTGTAACTCTTTGCATAAAGGGAAACAAATCTCCAAATTTTATATCTGTGCTTGTCTAGTGATCAATGATCATCCTTCCTTTCTCTTTATGTTTTTCATTCAAATCACTAAGTTTCTACAACTTTCCATATTCCTTGATTTTTATGATTTAAATTCTAGAAAATCATAGAAATGGAATTTGTGAGTTATGACAATTTTTCCCTACTAACTAAGACCCTAACATCTTGTCTATCTAGGATGGACTATTAGATCATATAATTAATATAGTTAATTAGTGGTTAGTTACAAATCAGTTGCTTTATCTTACATATAATATAAGTCACTTTTATATATGACTTGATGTAATAAACTTTCTCATTCAATCAATTACACCTTTCAGTTTTCTCTCTATTATTTTCTATTTTAATGGGCACTGTCATGTTTACTAACATGAACATTGAACAACATGGAAAATCTTCTCTTTGATAGAAAGAAATTCTAGCATTATCCACATTTTTTTTATGGTACTGGATATGTAATATATTGATTCGATTTGTGTTAACAGTTAGGCCCGATTTAAGGATAATTTTTTAAAAAAAAGTCGAAATCAAAATAAATTGACCTTCAGCTCTCCAATCTTATTATTTTTTATGCTTCATTGATTATTTTTTCGTGAGCACATGCTTTAACACTAGATATTCATGAGATAAATTATTTAGGTATAACAATTTAACATAATAGAATAGTGATTTGATTTGAAATGAATAATTTCATTTATGCACGATAGGTCCTTGTTGTCATATTCTTCTACCGGCTCCTCCACTTATCCTTGCTCGCTTGTGTTTTTCTCTCTCAGGTCAGTTCTCTGAACACTCAGTGTAATGTATTATGTGAATTATCGTCTTGTTTGGTAGTGGAGAGCTGAGCTCAATAGGATGTGATCTTGTCTGATTGTATGCTGATAATTAATTTAATGTTTATGCATGTGTTTGTCAATATGTGTTGTTTGTTAGTGGAGAGCGGAGCTCAATAGGATGTGATCTTGTCTGATTGTATGCTGATAATTTAATGTTTATGCATGTGTTTGTCAATATGTGTTGTTTGTTAGTGGAGAGCGGAGCTCAATAGGATGTGATCCTGTCCGAAAGGCGGGATGCTGGTTGTGTGCTGATAATTTAGAAATTATGCATGTGTTTGACAATTAACTGCTACTTGTTAGTGGAGAGCGGAGCTCAATAGGATGTTTGCTACAATATTTAATCTAAGTTTGTATTGATTTACGCTGCAATTTATATAAACTCAACAATGTTGCAATATTTATAGGTTAATGGTTTTATTTTCTGTTAGAGTTAATAATTAATTTACGAAAGCCTTAGTTTCCTATTTGAGATTCAATATTAATGAGCATGCGTAACTTATCAAGGTATGCATGCTCATTGTATTGAATCTTGAATTGCCCAAGTGGGACAGTTTGGGAAAAAACCTTTTTCACACTCGTACAATAGTCATTTCAATGTTCAAATGCCTTATATACTTGTTGAAATCTCGGTCTGATGCATTTCCTTTTGTTCTCCTGGTGCATACTTGATCGCGGTGATTCTGACCGTGCTCGAGTCGTGTAACTTGGAGACCGATGGGAAATGCTGCCGAAATTTTGTCAAGTATAAGGTATTTGAATATGGGAATAACTATTAGTAGCCGAGTGTGACAAAGGTTTCTTCTCGAATGGGATAGGTTCATACCTTGTCAAAAGAACGAGATTGATGGAGTTTTTGGAATGCACCGTAATATATAAGTGTTATTGTAGGATTGGTCAGGCTATTTAATTGCCAGCAATGGATATTCCAGAGAATCGAAAATGGATGTATCGTAGGTTGGATCGGAATAAACGTCTTAGGGAAGAGTATAGAGTTGGAGTGGGTGAGTTTATAGAGTTTGTTGTTAGCCAGGAGAGATTTATACGGCTGGGCGGTGATCAATTGAGGTGTCCTTGCAAAAGATGCAAGTGTCAATCTTTCAAAAGTGTGGATGGAGTTGTAGCCGATCTTTATGAGAAGGGCTTCATGCCTGATTACTATTGGTGGAGTAACCATGGTGAGACGCGTTGCCCGACTTAAACCCGATTGTGGGTGAAGGTTCGTACTATGGAAGTGGTGACGGGAGGGAAGAATTGAATCCATACGAGCAGATGATAATGGATTATCTTTGGACCATCGGTTGGTGTTGTACTAGAAGAAGATGGGGGAGAAGATGGTGTTATGGTTTCCCTATACATATAGTAGAATCCGAATCCCAAAGCTCAAAGATTCTATGATATCTTTGAGTCTTTGCACGATCTCCATTGTGGGAAGGATGTCGGAGTACACGGAGTTGTCGATGTGCATGGAATGGTTGAGTATCAAATCGACTACAATATGCAAGAAGGTTGTTTTAATCGCCTTAGCAGGTCAGTGTCCAAGGCGTTGCCAGAAGGCAATCGGATGCCTACAAGTTTTTATCATGCTAAGAAGTCCGTGGAAAATTTGGGTCTGGGGTGTTTGAAAATTGATTGTTGCCCGAATGGATGTATGTTGTACTATAAGGATGATTCAGCGGAAAGCATAACGTGTTGTCGATTTTGTAGTGCGGATCGGTATAAGACAACCACTAGGATGGGCATTGAGAAGAAGAGGTCGCTAAAAAAGATGTGGTACTTTTCGCTCGTGCCAAGACTTACAAGATTGTACTCTTCGATGGCCACTGCAGCTCACATGAGGTGGTATAGTGAGCATGAGAGGGAGCAAGATATCTTGTGTCATCCATCTGATGGAGAAGCTTGGAAGCATTTTGATAGGGTTCATATGGCATTTTCGCAGGACCCTCGCAATGTCCGATTGGGGTTATCTCTGGCGATGGATTTAATCCTTTTGGGCGATCTGGAAAAGCATACTCTTGTTGGCCGGTTATCCCGACTCAGTACAATCTTCCCGGGATGTGCATGAAGTGGGAGTTTATGTTCCTAACGATCATAATTCCGGTCCGTCTAATCCAAAAGGTAAGATTGATGTGTACTTGCAGCCACCGATAGATGAGTTGACAATCTTTGTGGAATGATGGTGTGTTGACATATGACGTATCTTTGAGGCAGAATTTCATCATGAAAGCAGCTTTAATGTGGACGATCAACGACTTTCCTGCTTATGGGATGATGTCGGGTTGGATGACCGCGGGGAAGCTTGGATGCCCAATATGTATGGAGCGATCGAAGGCATTCACGCTTAAAAACAGTCGAAAGATCTCATATTTTGATTGTCATCGTCAATTCCTTCCGGAAGATCATCCTTATAGGCGGAACAAGAATGCATTCAAGAAGCGTTGTGCGGAGAGAACACCGCCTCCACCACGTTTGACTGGTCCTAATGTATGGCGCAGAGTACGCATTTACCGCTCGTCCATGAAACCCAAGGAGAACATATTCCTGATTATGGCGTCAACCATAATTGGACAAAACAAAGTATATTTTGGAGGTTGCCGTATTGGAGGACGCAGCTACTCCGTCACAACATTGATGTCATGCATACTGAGAGGAATGTGTTTTTGAATGTGTTTGACACTGTGATGGACATCAAGGGGAGGACAAAGGATACAAATAAAGCCCGATTGGACCTGGCTGACATTTGTAATCGGAAGGAGCTTGAGTTGCAAGACGGTGGTCGTGGCAGACTTATCAAATCGAAGGCAAGTTATACACTAAGCAAAGCACAGAAATTGGCCGTCTGTAAGTGGGTTAAAGAACTAAAGTTACCATGGGTATGCTTCCAATCTGGGTAGATGTGTTGACATTAAGGAAGCAAAGTTACATGGAATGAAGAGTCATGATTGCCATGTGTTCATGCAACGGTTGCTTCCAATTGCGTTCGATGCATTACCGAAGCAAATTTGGAACCCACTTGTTGAGCTTAGCCATTTTTTCAGGGGGCTTACATCGACAACACTAAATGTGAATCAATTAAAGGATATGGAAGTCAAGATACCCGTTTTGTTATGTAAGCTGGAGCAAATCTTCCCGCCGAGTTTCTTTGATTCCATGGAACACCTGCCAGTTCATCTACCTTACGAAGCAAGAGTTGGTGGCCCAGTCCAATACCGCTGGATGTATCCATTTGAGAGGTAAACAACATCAACTATTTTACTTAATACATATGAAATTCACGAACACGAGAGCAGTAGTTTAGCTTTCCCTAAAACTAGTAATTATTTGTATGTATCCATCTTTAATAGGTTCCTGCACTCCCTTAAACACAAAGTCAAGAACAAGGCACGAGTGGAGGGTTCCATTTGTGAAGCATACTTAGTAGAGGAGACTTCCACTTTTGCCTCTTATGACTATCTGGACGAAGTTAACACGAGAAGGACAAGGATGCCTAGAAACGTTTATTCGGGCGAAGGATGTTCAACTAGTCCTCCTATATCAATATTCAACTATCCGGGCAGATTTAGTGGCAAATCAAAAGGATATTTCTTGGAGCAGCGTGACATTGATAAGCCTCTGGCTTATCTAGTTTTATGACTAGATGAATTAGGGTTTATGTGCCAATTTATTCGAGTTCACTCTCGTTTTCGCCCAAATTTGCCTTGTTTTGTTCCTAAGTTGGACTTTGACTCGTTTTGCGTCTTTTGTGTAGTTTTTAGGTTATTTTGAATAGAATTACGCTTGTGGGTGCTTTTGTTGTTTCAGGTTAAATAAGTGAAGCTCCGGGAGTCAAGGAAAGTCAACAAAGCATCAAGAGTCATCACTTCAGTCTCGCCACGCGAGAAGGTGCCTCGCCTCGCGAGATCATGAAAACCTGCAAGACAGAGACCATCACGGCCAAGCCGTGATGAATACCACGCCCGTGGCAGTTTAAGGTTTGAAGACTCGCCCCGCGAGAAGAAGCTCGCCTCGCGAGAGATTGAGGACCATGGAAGACAGAGGCAATCACGGCTTAGCCGTGATGGATATCACGGTTGTGACAGATTAGGGTTTGAAGACTTGCCCCGCGAATACAAGCTCACCTCGCGAAAATACAAAATTTGAAGCGCGCCAATGCTTAATTTCGCGTCGCGAGAGTAAGCTCGCCCCGCGAGTTGGCGAGAAACAAAATCCTTATTTAAAGGCCATATCAGATCAGAATTGGGGAGGAAGTTGTTAGCCACTTGTGTAGATCAGAGTAGTGCGAATCCTTGTCTCTGGAGCTGCGTCTCCCTCTTCTTTTCTTTTCTTCTTTTAGTTTGTTATTATGGAGATTATTGCCGATTGTTTGTGCTTCGTCACGGGCATGAGGAACTAATCCCCTCGTCCGAGGGATCGATGAAGCCACCCATGGCTGTGTAGTGTTCATATGATGTATGTGTTCTTCCCTCTTTTTAATTGATGTTTTCCGATTCTGATTTGAATGTTTGATCATATGTATTGCGTGATTAATAAGTTAAACGTGTTTGAGGCCGAAAGGCGATTCGCGTTTTAGAACTTGAATTGGAATCATTAATCGAATAATGAGCACGACCGTGGATTTATTTGATTAGTACAACCATATAGGGAACAAGGTTTGATAGAATTCGAGATTAGGGTTATGAGACCGAACAAGTGATTAATCCAATCATCGAATACGTCCTATTGAGCACGACAGTGGATATAGGAGAATTTAGGGGTCCCGGTTGACATTAAAATTGAATTTAGGGAGGAATACATCATCACTTGGGTACTATACATGATTGGGTAGGTGGATTTGTGACCTTGGACATTTTAGTTTTCATATTTTTAGTTAATTATTTAATTAGATTGTTAATTGAATTTCGCTATTAATCTTCTCTCTCTCAACCACCTTCTTCTGTAACTTGACCGAACGTATCGGATTTCCCGCGGATTAGTCGAATTGGTAGCCCAATCCCTGAGTTCGACCTCGGTAATTACTTACCGTGTTATTTTTATTACTTGCGACTACCCGGTACACTTGCCGGAGTCACAACAAGTTTTTGGCGCCGTTGCCGGGGATTGGCACAACCAATTTTTCTGATTTTAGGGAAGTTTGATTATTTGGTTAAGTTACTTTTATTTTTATTTTTATTTTTAATTTCTATTATTATTCTCTATCCCACTTGGTCTTGGCCCTGTTTTGTATGTGAGGTACCCTTTCAAGGCGGATTGCGAATCATGGAGACTGTTTATTTTCCAGCCTTGGACGGTGTTACAAAATATGACTTTGGGCCTAATATATCCCTGGGAGATCACTGGCGCTGGGGACGTAATTGCCCTCATGCACAAGCTTATAGTATAATCATGAAGCATGAGGAGGAATGGGAATGGAATGAGCAAACACCGTTGAGAGCTGCTCTAGAACAATATTCCCAAGAGCTATCCACCTCTGAGGCCAAGGCAAGAGCCAACTGTGACAGTATCGAAACTGTGATGCAGAATTTCAAAGCGCAAGCTGAGGAGATTTGCAAGCAGTTAGTACAAGATTCACATGAAGCCCAAGTTGAAGAAAATCTGGTTTTGGGGATAGATCAAAATGAAGACGAAGTGGTAGTGGATTCCACACTGTTTGCCAAGCAACCGAAAATTTCTGCATTGGATAACTATGTTGGCTTACATGCATGTGTGGACATGGGTAAGTTAGACCCTCCCACTCGTCTGGCACACTTCCTCGAGAAAACACCATTTGACCCGAGAGGAAGTGAATTCATAATAACAAAGGTCAATGGAGGTTTCACACACTGGCTGGGTGGAGTTGATGATAAAGTCATATTGCTGCTACAATCTCCACTCCAATTACCATTTGATCCGGGTGGAAGACCTCACATGATGAGCATCTCTTGGCCCCTGTACCACAGACTATGGGATCCAGGTGGATGCTTCTTAATAAGTCAGGCTCGGGACGTTAAACAAGCGCTTCTTGGGAGGCAACCCAAGCTAGGTATCTCTCTCTTTTCCTAACTTTTGTTTTGTTTTTGTGTTTGCTTTTTGTTTTGTTTTTGTTTGTTGCTCTTGAATAATTTGAGAAGATCAAGAGTTGTTGTATGAATGTCGTGTCGGCAAGCTTGTTGGATGTTAATTGAATTTAGCATAAACTGATTGCATAAATTATTTGACCATTGATGATTTCCCCTAAGTTCTAAAAATAGAAAAGTTTATCCCCACTTAAAAATTGAAAACTGAACTTTGAGAACTTTGTTGTGATAACTTGATTTATGATAAGTTTGGGGTGAGGGGGTGCACACACTAGGAATCGTATCTCGGTCAAACAATTTGCAAAATGTCCAGGTGAGGAATTTGAGCCTCCAACTCTGTTTTTGAATGTGTGAATCACTGTTAAGTTGCACTTTCCCGAATTTGCTTGAATCTCTATATGGTTTGCATGTTTATGTGTTGCATCAAATGATTTAGGCAATTTTCTTTGAATAACTACTTGGCCTGAAAAGAACCATCCCTAATGCATGTTCCCTAGTTAGCCAAATTGAGCCCAATTGACCTATTGTTTCTTGATGACCCTACATTACGAGCCAAAATCTGAAAAACCATGTTAACCCAATCTTAGGATTAGGAGATCATGGAAATGAGCAAGAGAAAGGTTGTGAGAAACTAAGTTTGGGGTGGCTACAAGGAGGTATGACATTTTGGGGTGAGAAAAAGAAAAATGAAGGTTGAAACCCAAGGCAATAAAAAAAAAAATTTTCAAAATAAATTGCCAAAGGAAAAGGGGCAAAACAGAAAAAAAAAAAAAAAGACTAGCAAGGAAAAAGGCTGTAGTCACCCGAGACAAAAAGAAAAATGGAAAAAGGAATTTGAGTGGAAAATGTGTTTAATGCTCATGCTCTCTTAGTTCCTAGGGACTTAAGCCTAAATATCCTTCATTATCCTACCCTGAGCCAGGCCCCATTACAACCTTTAAAAGACCTTCTGATGTTGCATACATGTTTTCGTGGGAATTACTTTTGAGATGAAAATCAAATTCATGGGAAGTGCTCTTGATAAGTGAAATTGAGTGAAAAAGTTGAAAGCCTTGACGAATTGAGCGAATGAGTGAAATTTTACATACCCTTGTGAGGAAGGCAATTGTTTGGAATAGGTGATCTTCCTTTTGTGTGTGACTCTGATCCTCAACTTTGACTAATGATTGCATGAATGATGAAGTTCTCAATGGTTTAAAGTAAATGAATGTTGGGATTACATTGATGTAGGGGGGAGATCATTGGAGAAAAACTGTTTTGTAAAGTTGCATTAAATTTGTGTGAAATCGATTGATTCCTTTAGGCTTGCCAAGTCTTGAGTCGTTTTTGAGTTTTAAGCTTGCTTGGGGACAAGCAAGGTTTAAGTTTGGGGTATTTTGATAAGCCTCTGGCTTATCTAGTTTTATGACTAGATGAATTAGGGTTTATGTGCCAATTTATTCGAGTTCACTCTCGTTTTCGCCCAAATTTGCCTTGTTTTGTTCCTAAGTTGGACTTTGACTCGTTTTGCGTCTTTTGTGTAGTTTTTAGGTTATTTTGAATAGAATTACGCTTGTGGGTGCTTTTGTTGTTTCAGGTTAAATAAGTGAAGCTCCGGGAGTCAAGGAAAGTCAACAAAGCAGCAAGAGTCATCACTTCAGTCTCGCCACGCGAGAAGGTGCCTCGCCTCGCGAGATCATGAAAACCTGCAAGACAGAGACCATCACGGCCAAGCCGTGATGAATACCACACCCGTGGCAGTTTAAGGTTTGAAGACTCGCCCCGCGAGAAGAAGCTCGCCTCGCGAGAGATTGAGGACCATGGAAGACAGAGGCAATCACGGCTTAGCCGTGATGGATATCACGGTTGTGACAAATTAGGGTTTGAAGACTCGCCCCGCGAATACAAGCTCGCCTCGCGAAAATACAAAATTTGAAGCGCGCCAATGCTTAATTTCGCGTCGCGAGAGTAAGCTCGCCCCGCGAGCTGGGCGAAAAGAATCCTTATTTAAAGGCCATATCGGATCGAATTGGGGAGGAAGTTGTTAGCCACTTGTGTAGATCAGAGTAGTGCGAATCCTTGTCTCTGGAGCTGCGTCTCCCTCTTCTTTTCTTTTCTTCTTTTAGTTTGTTATTATGGAGATTATTGCCGATTGTTTGTGCTTCGTCACGGGCATGAGGAACTAATCCCCTCGTCCGAGGGATCGATGAAGCCACCCATGGCTGTGTAGTGTTCATATGATGTATGTGTTCTTCCCTCTTTTTAATTGATGTTTTCCGATTCTGATTTGAATGTTTGATCATATGTATTGCGTGATTAATAAGTTAAACGTGTTTGAGGCCGAAAGGCGATTCGCGTTTTAGAACTTGAATTGGAATCATTAATCGAATAATGAGCACGACCGTGGATTTATTTGATTAGTGCAACCATATAGGGAACAAGGTTTAATAGAATTCGAGATTAGGGTTATGAGACCGAACAAGTGATTAATCCAATCATCGAATACGTCCTATTGAGCACGACAGTGGATATAGGAGAATTTAGGGGTCCCGGTTGACATTAAAATTGAATTTAGGGAGGAATACATCATCACTTGGGTACTATACATGATTGGGTAGGTGGATTTGTGACCTTGGACATTTTAGTTTTCATATTTTTAGTTAATTATTTAATTAGATT
Organism: Sophora flavescens; assembly: GCA_030762895.1. NCBI lineage: Eukaryota > Viridiplantae > Streptophyta > Magnoliopsida > Fabales > Fabaceae > Sophora > Sophora flavescens. Next base: position 183,076,518 of record CM061064.1, read on the forward strand.
GTTAATTGAATTTCGCTATTAATCTTCTCTCTCTCAATCACCTTCTTCTGTAACTTGACCGAACGTATCGGATTTCCCGTGGATTAGTCGAATTGGTAGCCCAATCCCTGAGTTCGACCTCGGTAATTACTTACCGTGTTATTTTTATTACTTGCGACGACCCGGTACACTTGCCGGAGTCACAACAGACATTAATGCTGCTCATCTGTATATCCTTCAAAATTGTGAAGAGGTGGCACCATATTTAGAGTAAGTTTCTACAACGTCTTTAATAAGTTCAATTGACATTTATTATTATTAATCGTCCTGCTGTTAATCTCCCATATGTAGGATGTACGGCAATTTTCTAAGGGATCTCCAACCTGACATTTCAAATGATCAGGTTGATCGAGAAATTACTTCTCACTTTGCTACGTGGTTCAGTAAATATGTAGGTTAAGCATCTTCATTTTTTGAAGCATACATTTTATCTCCTTAAATATATAGCATGTATAAGAATAATATAATATTTGATTGTTTAGGTACTAGATCCAGAAAACAATGTTCAAAATCCATTGTTGACAAATTTGGCATGGGGGCCTAACAGATGGGTTACATCATGGAATACTTATATTGTAAATGGATATAAATTTAACACAAAAACATGGAATGAAGGAATGCAGACGTGTAACTATGGTGTTTGTGTGCGAGCCACTGATGGCAATGTAGAGGATGATTTCTATGGGGTTCTAACTGACATCCTTGAACTCGATTATACCGGTTTCCCCGTGATGAAATTAGTTATCTTCAAGTGTGATTGGTTTGATCCTACTCTTGACGTAGGGACAAAAATAGATAAAAATTATGGTATTGTTCAAGTTAGGCTGTCTCGAAGGTATAATAAGGCGTACGACCCATTCATTTTTTCACAACAGGAAGAGCAGGTTTATTACTCGCCATATCCCGAAGGACATCTTGGGTGGTTGGGTGTTATTAAGATAAAGGCTCGCAGTATAATTACTGATAATGTAATCAACTAGCCTGAAAAAGATGCTCCGTACCAAGATGATGAGTTTTCAAGACCCCACGTACCGTTGCAAATTACGTCGGACATTATTGTTAATTCTCTGGCGGACATTTCCGGAAATGGGGAAGAAGTTGAAAGAGAGTTAATGGATCAATCCGAGTTGGACGCATCTAGCGAAGGTACATTCCGATCAAGTGATACTGATGAGACTGAGGGTGAATTTAGTGACGGAGATTCTACTTAGGTAATTTATTTATGTCATAATTCATTGTGTGAATGTCATTCTACTTATTAGGTAATTTATTTTTGTATTATTTACACTGTTGTGTAATCATATTTTCATTTTTTTCACAGATGGCAGATTCCTCCAGAGGTAGGGGTCGTCGTGGAGGTCGTCGTGCGAGAGTCCCTTCGCCGGCCGACCCACGACCTTGGATCGAGACCATCCTACCAGCACCTCTGTTGACGGGACACCTCGGGGTGATGGAGTTGCACCCCCACCCATCCTCATGTGGTCGGGACACAGGCTGCACCCTCATCATCCACACCTACGACGATAGGACCATCATCATCATCGGGACGGAGAGTCGTGGTCTATCCGACAGGAGGATTCTTCTTATCCCCAGGGGGGATAACGAGTATGCTAATTTAATTTTTTAATATATATAAAGTATCGTTAATTTCTATTTACTTGTTTTTAAAATTTAATTATAAAATTTATTAATGCTCTAATTTTGCTGCAGCTTTCTGCCCGCGAAGGGCCCTTCTGATTCGATCTCGAACATCCTGCGACGCAAGTTTGATGGTCCATGGCCTACATGGAAGGCCATCCCACTGGGCCATAGGGATCAGTTGTTTCTAGAGTTTAAGGTAACAGTTTATTAAGTTTTTTAAATTAAATTTACATTATATATATGTACACACGAATTTCCTAACAAATGTAAGTTGCAGAAAGAGTATAGGTGGGACTTAGCTTTAGAGGCTCTCGTCAGGGACATATTTGAGCATAAAGGCTCACTGGTTATGAAGAATCAGAAGAACAAGGCGAGGAAGGGGCAGAATAAGGGGAGGTGGGTGGATCCCGAGATCAAGAGGCAGCTGGACCAAGATCTTGGGCTCTGAGAAGTTCCAGGAGATCCGGGGCCACGGCTCGGCGTGATCGAGCTTCGATGGTGGCGCATTTGCTTTGACCGGTGGGTCTAAATCATCCGCCGCCCACTACGACGAGCTGGTAATACATTTAACTTTTGACTTAATATACTATTTAATTAATTAGTTTTCATTTTTAATTATTCTTATGAATTTAATATTATATTATTCTCGTGCAGAAAGCACGAAAAACAGTGGGCCCCGATTGCTATGGAGTTGGTGGAGAGGACGAAGAAGTTGAAGTCGGGGACATGGGTCAACGACAAGGCCCGTAACTATGCTGTAAGCAAAAAAATAATTTAGTGTTTACTTGTAATTTATTATAAATGATTTGTTAATATTGGATATAATTATTTTAACTAAATCTATTCAACTTTGTAGGCGGGCTTCAACGAGAAGAAGGACGATGCCATATCACGTGCCTCACAGTCACAAGATGAGGCTTTGACTGGTGATGGCTGCTCTCCTGTCTCTGTCGACGATAATGCCATTTATTTGGAGGTCATCGGGGGCAGGAACAAGAAGGGGCACGTGTATGGCCTCGGACACCTGGGAGCCGAGTTCATCGCTTCATCGTCCGGCACGCCTGCTCCTTGTTGCGCCGATACCGTCCCTCAGGAGTAGTTCCACTAAATCCAGGACACCATCACGCAGCTGAACGCGGAGCTTCGGGAGAAGAGCGAGAGAGAGCAGCAGATGGCGAACCAGATTGCACAGTTGACTCGGGCACACACCAAGAACGATGCGGCGAGCATCGAGCGGGCCAGATCTCTGCGGGGGTGTTGGAGCAGATGAGGATCCAGACTCCGGTTGCTCGGGATGATGCTCGACGGCGGTTGTGCCGCTGCTTCGCTCCTCCGGTTCCGCCGCCACCATCGATGTCGCTATCGCAGAGGGCGATCGGCTAGCGCGCGTCGGTGGTATGGACGCCGAGGATGATTGGATTCCTCCATCTCCCCCTCATCATGACTGATTTTTTCTCTCCATATTTTTGACTTTAAACGATTCTTGTACGACATTTTTTATTATTCTTTTTATATATATTTATTATTTTTTATGATTGTATATTTCATAAGTTATTTGGTGTGTTCTATTAGTAATTTTTTAACGTTTAAAGAAAATCAGAAAAAAATTTATTATAAAAATTAAAATTAAAAAAAAATTAATAATAACCAGTTTAGCGACCGAATTAGAAACCAATAATTCGGTCGCTAAACTTTATTTAAGATTTACAGATGATGTATAGCGACCGAAAATCCGTCGCTAATATAGGTTAACAGTAACCAAAATTAGCGACCGAATTAGCAACCGATTATCGGTCGCTAAAAATGGTTACCCAAAAAATGCGACCAACCTAATAGCAACCGATTATTATTATATAGCGACCGAATTTACGGTCGCTAATTAGCGACCGAAATAATAATTCAGTAGCTAAAATCTTAGCGACCAGGTATTCAGCTACCATCATAAATCGGTCTCTGATTCGGTCGCTAAAACAAATAGCGACCGATTTACATGGTTTAGCGACCGAAAAACTTACGGTCGCTAAACAATTGTTTTTTTGTAGTGTGCTACAGGGAGTATCACTAGGCCTAACATTGAGGCCAACAACTTTGAGATGAAGCCAGCTTTGATCTCTATGTTACATAATGCAATTCAGTTCGATGGGGGTCCAAGTGAAGATCCCCATGATCATCTTGCTGATTTTCTTGAGATTTGTGACACCATCAAACATAATGGTGTCTCAAATGATGCTTTTAGGCTTCAACTGTTTCCCTTTTCTTTAAGGGATATGGCCAAACTTTGGCTAAAGTCCTTGCTGTCCAGTCCCATAAACACTTGGGACCAACTCTCTTCTAAGTTTATGGATAAGTATTTTCCACCTGCTAAATCTGTCAAACTGCGTAATGTCATAACTTATTTTGTGCAGGTTGAACTGGAATCTCTGTATGAGGCATGTGAGCAAATTCAAGAGTTGTTGAAACAATACCCCTATCATGGCTTTCCTGTCTGGCAGTTAGTCCAAGCATTCTACAATGGGCTATCTTCATCAAATAAGAGTATGATTGATGCAGCAACGGGAGTTAGTATATGGAATAAGAGGCCACATGCAGCTTATGAGTTGATAGAACAAATGACTTTTAGTTACCAATGGCCATCCAGTGATAGGCATGTGAACAAGAGGCAACCTACACTTTTACAAGTTGGAGCCTACAAAGTGGATGCTAATGCCGCATTGGAAAACAAATTGGAGGCTCTTTCAAAGCAGATGGAAGTAATGATGCAGACACAGACTCAGTTGATAACTCAAACTGCTCCACCTCCTGTTATTTACGATCTTTGTGGCCAGGAGGGACATGAAAGTACAAAGTGCCAAGCAGGCAACCCTTTTGTGGCTGAAGAAGAAGCAAATTATGTGGGTAATTGATAAGCCTCTGGCTTATCTAGTTTTATGACTAGATAAACTAGAGTTTATGTGCCAATTAGTCGAGTTCACTCTCGTTTTCGCCCAAATTTGCCTTGTTTTGTTCCTAAGTTGGACTTTGACTCGCTTTGCGTCTTTTGTGTAGTTTTTAGCTTATTTTGGATAGAATTACGCTTGTGGTTGCTTGTGTTGTTTTCAAGTCCATAAGTGAAGCTCTAAGAATTAAGGAAAGTCAAGAAATAGTGGAGATTTCCATTCTGGAGATTTTCGCCCCGCGAGAGGAAGCTCGCCCCGCGAGAGTTTGAAGACCCGGGAAGACAGAGACCATCACGGCCTAGCCGTGATTTACATCACGGGGCGTGAAAGGAATGTTCGCGTCGCGAGACGTCCTTCGCGTCGCGAGTGTGTGAACTCCAGAAAAGTACCAAAGTCAGAGACCATCACGGCCTAGACGTGATGTATATCACGGCCGTGACCTAAAAGCCACACAAGTCAGAGACCATCATGGCCTAGCCGTGATGTGTATCACGGCCGTGACCCAAAATCCACACAAGGCAGAGAACATCACGGCTTGGCCGTGATTCACATCATGGGCCGTGACAAGAAGACTCGCGTCGCGAGACATCCTTCGCGTCGCGAGAGTTCAAATTCCAGAAGGGCGCCAGAAACAGAAGCCGTCACGGCCTGGCCGTGATGGCTATCACGGCCGTGACGCGTGGCCTCCTTATAAATAGAGCAGATCAGAACAGAAAAAGGGGACTTTTTGGATCAGAATTTTCAGAGATCTTTTGTAATCCTTATTCTGGGGCTGCGTCTCCTTTTCTTTTCTCTTAATTCTTAGTCTTAGGATGATTTCCGATTGTACGTGCGTTGTTGTTACGGACATGAGGAACTAATCCTCTTGTCTAAGGGATCGATGAAGCCACACATGGCGGCATAGTGTTCATGTAATGTAACTCTCTCTCCTTTAATTCAATTATTGTTTTCCAATTCTGTTTTCATTGTGTCGATTATATGCTAGCGTGATCGACTAGTTAAACGTGTTGAGGCCGAGAGGCGATTCGCGTCTTAGAACTTGAATTGGGAACATCGGTCGAGTATTGCACGAGAGTGAGTAGGAGATCGGTGCAACTCTTAGGGAACAAGAATTAATAGAATTCGATATTAGGGTTAAGAGACATAGTAAGTAATTAACTCAAATCATCGAATACGTCCTATTGAGCGCGACAGTGGATATAGGAGAATTTAGGGGTCCCGTTGACATTAAAATTGAACCTAGGGAGGAGATCAATATCACTTGGGTACTTTGCATGATTGGGTAGGTGGATTCGAAACCTTAGATGCTTTTAATTCCAGATTTTATCACCATATCTTTAATTGAATCGATTGTTAATTTGAATTGTGATCCTAGTTTCTCTCCAACCACTTTCTCTACTTAACCAACTTATAGGATTTCTCGCGAAATTAGTAGAATTGGTAACCCAATCCTTGTGTTCGACCTCGGTAGACTCTTACCGTGTTTTATTACTTGCGACGACCCGGTACACTTGCCGGAGTCTCAACAAGTTTTTGGCGCCGTTGCCGGGGATTGGCACAGCCAATTTTCCTAATTTTTAGGAAATTTGATTGATTGGTTAAGTTGATTTTTCATTTTATTTTTCTTTATTTCTTTGTTATTATTTCTCTACTTCTTTGATTCCACTTGGTCTTGCCGTGTTTTTGTATGCGAGGTACCCTTCTACAAGAGGACTTGCTATTCGATTCAGAGATCACCAGGACCGAGAGGCAATTAAGAAAAGAGGCCAGAGAAAGGAAGAGGTTGGAAGCAATTAAAATAGAGGAAATGACTGAAGAAAATCCTCCTCCTCCTCCTCGTTACAAGCCTCTCTTCGAGTACGATCTACCAAGCTTGGGAGATTGTGACTCTTCTATTGTGAGGGGCAACCTGAACACAGACTCCTTCAGAGTTGAAGCATGTGTCACATACCAGATCCGGGAGAATCAGTTTGATGGGAGTGGCAAACAGGACCCTCATAGACACATCACTCGCTTCCTTGAAGCTTGTGACTTGCAGAAGACCAGGGGAGTCTCTCAGGATGAGTTTCGCTTGCGGCTTTTCCCTCTTTCTCTTAGGGATGTCGCTCGCGATTAGGTTGACAGTTTGGATAGGAACAGCATCAGCACTTGGGAGCAGATGGCACAGAAGTTCCTAACCAAATATTTCCCTCCTCAGAAGGCGGCACAAGCAAGAATAGCCGTCACATCATTCAGGCAAACGGAGGATGAAACCTATAATGAAGCTTGGGAAAGGTACAACGGACTGTTGAGAAGATGCCCTTCAGCATTCTTTGACCCGGTCTCTAAAGTTCAACATTTCTTTAATGGGTTGAGGGGACGCTATCAGATGAACTGTGATGCCGCAGCTGGCGGTTCTTTCTCATATTTATCAGCTGAGGATGGATGGGCACTATTGGAGAAGATGTCATATAATGATTACAGCCGTGGTAGGGAAAACTCAAGTGGAGTCAGTGCTGGAACAATGGAAGCCATTCTAGAGCAAGTCAAATCATTGAAGATGCAAGTGGCGGCTTTGTCAGAGAACAAGAAGGCTAATGTGATACACGAGGGAATGCCTCCAGGTTGTGGTAATTGTAATGGAGATCATGACACTCGAAACTGTCCATTCAACTTCCCTCAGGAACATGTGGACTCATGCCACAACTTTTATGATACTGTGCCCCAGAACAACTATCAGAGGAACAATCAGAATCAGAATAGGGGCTACATGAGAAGAGACCATCCGGGATTTGCTTGGAGTGATGTTAATAGTGGTCTAGCCGGCCAACAACATCCGCAACAGAATTGGCAACAACCTCAACGAGTGCGAGAGACCGAACATTGGAATTCAGCAGCAAGAATACTCAGCAAGCTCTTCTGGGGCCTAATCAGTTGCAACTGACAGATAGTGGAAGACAACCTTGGGAGATGGCTTTTGAGAAGTTGTCAACCTTTACAGGCACATCTTTTGAGAAGATGAATACAGCAATGGAGAAGTTGTCAATCGACACAAATACTGCCATTAACAAGTGGGCAGCTCATACAGGGTCGACAATTCAGAATCTTGAGACGCAAATAGCGCAGCTCGCGAAGCAATTAAATGAGCGTCTCCCAGGCACTCTCCCAAGTGACACTGAGAACAACCCTAAGAGCCAGTGCAATGCCGTAACCACTAGAAGCGGCAGAGTGCTGGAATCTAACAGGGGTGCAACTAGTTCTCCGGAAATTGAGGTCTCAAATCCACCACATGTTGAGGAAGAACAACTTGAGAAGGAAGAGGAGTTAGCAAGAGGTAAGGCACCGGAGCAAGGAGGGAAGTTAAAGCTTGTAGATGAAGAGTTCCGTAGAAAAAAGTGGGTAGAACCCAAGGACCTCCCGTCCTACATGAAGGTACCATACCCTGAGAGATTGAAGAAGCCCCTTCAGGATAAACAGTTCAGTAAATTCCTTGATGTCTTCCGCAAACTTCAGATCAACATTCCATTTGCGGAAGCCCTGGAACAAATGCCGTCTTATGCTCGATTTATGAAGGAGCTTCTCTCCAAGAAGCGGAAAATAGTGGATGAGGAAACGGTTGCTTTGACCGAGGAGTGTAGTGCCATTCTTCAGAGAAAACTCCCTCCAAAGTTGAAGGATCCCGGTTCCTTTTCGATACCATGTACTATTGGAGAGATGAATATAGGGAAGGCGTTGTGTGATCTAGGGGCAAGCATCAACTTAATGCCTCTCTCTATGATGAAGAAGTTGGGGATTAAGGAAGCCAAGGATACACGGATGTCACTCCAACTAGCCGATCGCTCTATCAAATACCCTTATGGGGTTGTCGAAGACTTGCTAGTGAAGGTGGACAAATTCATATTTCCGGCAGATTTTGTGGTGCTCGATATGGATGAAGACGCCGAGATCCCTCTCATATTGGGGAGGCCATTCTTGGCCACAGGGCGTGCTTTGATTGATGTGCAACAAGGGAAACTCACCCTCCGTGTACAAGATGAGAATGTAGTCTTCAATGTCTTCAAGGCAATGAAGCACCCAGTGGAGAGGTCGGAGGTCTATCAAGTGGATGTGGTGGGCTCAATTGTCAAGGAAAAGACCACTAGAGAAGCCCATGGTTCATCACTTGCACAAGTGTTGGTAGAATCCCATGATTATGATTATGATAGTGAGGAAGAAGACCCCTTGGGAGATGAGGACTACCTTGAGACCTTGAAGCACATGGAAGCCTTACCAAGTCTCCCAAGGGATGAATGTGCAAAGGAAAAGCTCAACATAGAAGGCAGGGAAGAAGAGAACAAAGCTCCGGAGTTGAAGCAACTCCCAACCCACTTAAGGTATGCATTCTTGGGGGAGGAGGGACAACATCCGGTGATCATTAGCAATGCCTTGAAAAAGGATGAAGAGGAGAAGTTGTTGAGAGTTCTTAGGGAAAACAAATCCGCCATTGGGTGGAAGATTTCGGACCTAAAAGGTATAAGCCCTTCCCTATGCATGCATAAAATCTTGATGGAGGATGGTTATAAGCCGGTGGTTCAACCACAGAGACGGCTAAACCCCATCATGAAAGAAGTCATGCGTAAGGAGGTGATTAAGCTTTTAGATGCCGGAATCATCTACCCAATCTCGGATAGCAACTGGGTTAGTCCGATTCATGTGGTCCCAAAGAAGGGTGGAACAACCGTGGTGGTTAATGAAAACAATGAATTGATCCCAACAAGGACCATCACGGGGTGGAGAGTTTGTATCGACTACAGAAGACTAAATGAAGCAACAAGAAAGGATCACTTCCCTCTCCCCTTCATTGATCAAATGCTTGAGAGGCTAGCCGGGTATGAGTACTACTGTTTCTTGGATGGTTACTCCGGCTATAATCAAATTGTGGTGGATCCTCAAGACCAAGAGAAGACGGCCTTCACTTGTCCCTATGGAGTCTTTGCCTATAGGAGGATGCCCTTTGGATTGTGCAACGCCCCTGCCACTTTCCAAAGGTGCATGCTCTCTATTTTCTCGGACATGGTGGAAAGATGCATTGAGGTGTTCATGGATGACTTCTCGGTCTTTGGGACCTCCTATGACAACTGTTTGAAGAACTTGACCTTGGTGCTTAAAAGGTGCCAAGAGACTAACCTTGTGCTCAACTGGGAGAAATGCCACTTCATGGTCAAGGAAGGTATAGTCTTAGGGCACAAAGTCTCCCAAAGGGGGATTGAGGTTGATAGGGCGAAGATTGAGTTGATTGAGAAGCTGCCCCCACCAACCAATGTGAAAGGGGTGAGGAGTTTTTTGGGGCATGCCGGGTTCTACCGGAGATTCATCAAAGACTTCTCCAAAATCGCAAGGCCACTTTACGACCTTCTTGTGAAGGATGTATCCTTTGATTTTAATGATTCTTGTTTAAATGCCTTCACTGTTTTGAAAAATATGCTTGTCACCGCACCCATAATCACTGCACCTAATTGGAATTTGCCATTTGAAATCATGTGTGATGCTAGTGATTATGCGGTGGGGGCTGTTTTGGGGCAGAGGGTGGAAAAATTAGCTCATGTCATTTATTATGCAAGTAAAGTTTTGAATGAGGCACAAGCTAATTATTCCACCACTGAAAAAGAACTACTTGTTGTGGTGTTTGCCTTGGATAAGTTTAGATCCTACATCGTGGGGTCTAAGATTGTGGTTTTCACTGATCATGCGGCCATAAAACACTTGATGACAAAACAAGAGGCCAAACCTAGATTAATTCGGTGGATTCTTCTTTTGCAGGAATTTGATCTCGAGATTAAGGATAGGAAGGGATCCGACAATGGGGTGGCGGACCACTTATCTAGGTTGGTCAATCCCGACACCGAGGAGGAATTGTTAGACATCAGGGAAGAATTTCCTGATGAAAAGCTGTTGGCACTTATTGAAAATTCCCCTCCTTGGTTCGCGGATATGGCCAACTTCAAGTCTTCAAATGTGGTTCCGCAAGGTTGGACTAATCAACAGAGAAAGAAATTCTTCTCGGATGCAAAATATTATGTGTGGGAGGACCCCTATCTCTTCAAGCAGTGCTCGGATGGGATCCTCAGGAGGTGCATTCCCCATGACCAAATCGGAAATGTGTTGTGGCATTGTCATAGCTCGGATTACGGTGGGCACTATGGGGGAAAGAAGACTGCAGAAAAGATCCTCCAAAGTGGTTTCTTTTGGCCGACGCTCTTCAAGGATGCCTACACATTTGTTGAAAACTGTGATCGTTGCCAAAGGGTTGGCAATATTTCTAAGCGGCATGAACTCCCCTTGAATTGCATGCTCGAAGTAGAGCTCTTTGATGTTTGGGGGATAGATTTCATGGGACCATTCCCACCCTCTTTCTCTTACCAATACATTTTGGTGGCTGTGGACTACGTGTCGAAATGGGTGGAGGCAATCCCAACAACCACAGATGATGCGCGGATAGTCATGGATTTCTTGAGGCGCAATATCTTCTCTAGGTTTGGGGTCCCAAGAGTGTTGATCAGTGATGGGGGATCCCACTTCTGCAACAATCAAATGCACAAGCTTCTTGAGAAGTATGGGGTCAAGCACAGAGTCTCCACTCCCTATCATCCCCAAACAAATGGGCAAGCGGAGGTATCCAACCGTGAGTTGAAGCGCATTCTCGAGAAAACCGTCAACTCCTCACGGAAGGACTGGTCAAGGAAATTGGATGATGCTCTATGGGCTTACAGGACCGCCTTCAAGACTCCAATAGGAAGGTCTCCCTACAATTTGGTGTTCGGAAAGGCATGCCACCTACCAGTGGAGTTGGAGGAGAAATCTTATTGGGCAATTAGGGAGCTCAACTTTGACTTGACAAAGGCCGGAGAGAAGAGGTTGTTGGACTTGAATGAGCTGTCTGAGATCCGCATGCAAGCTTATGAGAACGCGAGAATCTACAAGGAGCAGACGAAAGCATGGCATGACAAGCACATCTTGCCTAGGAGGTTCGAGCCCGGGCAATTGGTGCTTCTGTATAATTCAAGGTTGAGGCTCTTTCCTGGGAAGCTGAAATCAAGATGGTCGGGACCATACAAGATCCTACAAGTCTTCCCTCATGGGGCAGTGGAGTTAGAAGGGGCCTCTGGCAACTATAAGGTGAACGGGCACAGGTTAAAGCATTATCATGGGGAGTCAATCCCAACTGGAAAGCAAGTGTTTCTTCTGGATTAACCCTTAGGGGTGACTTGAGTCAGGCTCGGGACGTTAAACAAGCGCTACTTGGGAGGCAACCCAAGCTAGGTATCCCTCTCTTCTCCTAACTTTTGTTTTTGTTTTTGTGTTTGTTTTGTTTTTGTTTGTCACTCTTGAATAATTTGAGAAGATCAAGAGTTTTTGTATGAAATGTCGTGTCGGCAAGCTTGTTGGATTTTAATTATATTGAGCATAGATGGATTGCATGAATTATATTGACCATTGATGATTTCCCCTAGGTTCTAGTAATAGAAAAGTTGATCCCCACTTAAAAATTGAAAATTGAACTTTGAGATTTATTATGATTGCTTGATTTATGATAAGTTTGGGGTGAGGGGGTGCACACACTAGGAATCGTATCTCGGTCAAACAGTTTGCAAAATGTCCAAGTGAGGATTTGAGCCTCCAACTCTGTTTTTGAATGTGTGAATCACTGTAAGTTGCACTTTCCCGAATTTGCTTGAATCTCTATATGGTTTGCATGTTTATATGTTGCATCAAATGATTTAGGCAATTTTCTTTGAATTAACTACTTGGCCATAAATCGAACCAACCTTGATGAATGATCCCTAGTCAGCCACATTGAGCCTTGAAGCCTATTGTTCTTCATGACCTTACATTACAAGCCATTAACTCAGAAAAACCATGATTTCCCCTATCCTAGGATTTAGGAGAGTATGGAATTTTAGCTTTGTAAGTGTTGTTGTGGAACTAAGTTTGGGGTGGCTACAAGTTCATGAATCATAGTTGAGAAAAAGAAAAACGGAAGTAAGGGCCGAAGGCTTGAAAGAAAAAAAGAAAAAAAAATGGGTGATAAAAAGCATTGAATATGTGCCAAAAAGGGCAAAGAAAAATAAATATAAAAAGGAAGAGGTGTGTGGCCACCAACTGCAAGGAAGAGAATAATATGAGAGTGAATTCAATTGTTGTGATATTAGTTTCATGCTCTCATTGATCCTAGGGACTTAGCCTCTATCCTTTGATTATCCTACCCTTAGCCAGGCCCCATTACAACCTTTGAAAGACCTATTGATGATGCATGCATGTTTTCGCGGGAACTATGTTTGAGATGAAAATCAAATTCATGGGAAGTGCTCTTAGAATGTGAAAGTGAGTGAAAAGTTGACAGCCTAGACAAACTTGAGCGAATGAGTGAAATACTAAATGCCCTTGTGAGGAAGGCAATTGTTTGAAATAGGTGATCTTCCTTTGTGTGTATCTTTGAGCCTCAACTCAGAGTAAAGATGGCATGAATGATAAATTCTCAATTGTTTAAGGTAGATGAATGTGGGGATTACATTGATGAAAAAGGGGGGGAATCAAAGAAGAAAAAACTGTTTTGTAAAGTCGCATGAAATTTGTGCGAAATTGATTAAATCTTTAGGCTTGCCAAGTCTTGAGTCGTTTTTGAGTTTTAAGCTTGCTTGGGGACAAGCAAGGTTTAAGTTTGGGGTGTTTTGATAAGCCTCTGGCTTATCTAGTTTTATGACTAGATAAACTAGGGTTTATGTGCCAATTAGTCGAGTTCACTCTCGTTTTCGCCCAAATTTGCCTTGTTTTGTTCCTAAGTTGGACTTTGACTCGCTTTGCGTCTTTTGTGTAGTTTTTAGCTTATTTTGGATAGAATTACGCTTGTGGTTGCTTGTGTTGTTTTCAGGTCCATAAGTGAAGCTCTAAGAATTAAGGAAAGTCAAGAAATAGTGGAGATTGCCATTCTGGAGATTTTCGCCCCGCGAGAGGAAGCTCGCCCCGCGAGAGTTTGAAGACCCGGGAAGACAGAGACCATCACGGCCTAGCCGTGATTTACATCACGGGGCGTGAAAGGAATGTTCGCGTCGCGAGACGTCCTTCGCGTCGCGAGTGTGTGAACTCCAGAAAAGTACCAAAGTCAGAGACCATCACGGCCTAGCCGTGATGTATATCACGGCCGTGACCTAAAAGCCACACAAGTCAGAGACCATCACGGCCTAGCCGTGATGTGTATCACGGCCGTGACCCAAAATCCACACAAGGCAGAGAACATCACGGCTTGGCCGTGATTCACATCATGGGCCGTGACAAGAAGACTCGCGTCGCGAGACATCCCAGCGTCGCGAGAGTTCAAATTCCAGAAGGGCGCCAGAAACAGAAGCCGTCACGGCCTGGCCGTGATGGCTATCACGGCCGTGACGCGTGGCCTCCTTATAAATAGAGCAGATCAGAACAGAAAAAGGGGACTTTTTGGATCAGAATTTTCAGAGATCTTTTGTAATCCTTATTCTGGGGCTGCGTCTCCTTTTCTCTTCTCTTAATTCTTAGTCTTAGGATGATTTCCGATTGTACGTGCGTTGTTGTTACGGACATGAGGAACTAATCCTCTTGTCTAAGGGATCGATGAAGCCACACATGGCGGCATAGTGTTCATGTAATGTAACTCTCTCTCCTTTAATTCAATTATTGTTTTCCAATTCTGTTTTCATTGTGTCGATTATATGCTAGCGTGATCGACTAGTTAAACGTGTTGAGGCCGAGAGGCGATTCGCGTCTTAGAACTTGAATTGGGAACATCGGTCGAGTATTGCACGAGAGTGAGTAGGAGATCGGTGCAACTCTTAGGGAACAAGAATTAATAGAATTCGATATTAGGGTGAAGACATAGTAAGTAATTAACTCAAATCATCGAATACGTCCTATTGAGCGTGACAGTGGATATAGGAGAATTTAGGGGTCCCGTTGACATTAAAATTGAACCTAGGGAGGAGATCAATATCACTTGGGTACTTTGCATGATTGGGTAGGTGGATTCGAAACCTTAGATGCTTTTAATTCCAGATTTTATCACCATATCTTTAATTGATTCGATTGTTAATTTGAATTGTGATCCTAGTTTCTCTCCAACCACTTTCTCTACTTAACCAACTTATAGGATTTCTCGCGAAATTAGTAGAATTGGTAACCCAATCCTTGTGTTCGACCTCGGTAGACTCTTACCGTGTTTTATTACTTGCGACGACCCGGTACACTTGCCGGAGTCTCAACAGTAATCCTAATCGGGGTAACAATGATCCTTATTCAAATCACTACAATCCCGATTATAAGCAAAACCCAAATCTCTCATATGGAAGTAGGCCTGGCAAAAGGATCCATGGACCATTTGTCCATCCAGCCCATCCACACTAAAATCCATCCAACCCATCCAACAATAATATTAAAACTAAATGGACTGGATTGGATTGGATCCGTCTTATTAATGGATGGATAATGATCCACTCATTTCCCCCCACCCAAATCCACTAGACCCAAAAAATAAAGGACTGGACCAATTTTTATCCAACACAAAAGTTAATATTTTTTTGTTGGATCATTTTCACCCAACACAAAAAGTCGTATCATAAATGTTCTTAGGTTGCTGGTCTCTTTTCTTTCATCCCCAATTTCGAATTTCAAACCCTAGCTGCATCAAATTCGCAAAATAGCAAATTGCAAGCACAAATTCGAGTTCACACCTAGCTGCAAATTCCAGATCGAGCAAGAATCCAGTTCGCTCTGTTCATCTTTGAATTTTCTACACCAATTTGCAAGAATCCATTCGAACAATCAAGATATATTACTATTATTGTTCATAAAGTGCTTCATTGTCAAGAACCATGCACTCATCTGCATTCTTTACTAGCTGGTTTTTTAGTGGGTAGGTGAGTTTTGAGGATTTTGAATTAGAGCCAAGTAACAAGCACCATGTGTTTGTGAAATTGCATATGAAACAGAGAAACACTATTTTGAGCCCCTTTTTGGTGTCATATATATGCTATAGACACTTTTAGTAATGCTCATTTTGAAACTGAGAGTTAATCTTAGACTTCTGCATGAAATGTTTTTACTTTGCTCTGGTGAATTGAAGGCTAAAGAAGATAGAATTTTGCTTACGATAAGAGCTCCTGGATGTATAGTGTTAATGTATCACCATGATACTTGAACCTGCACTAAGCACACCTAACTTTCTCTCCAGCAACCTAAATAATTATAGTAGCGAACACAGACACATGTAGATTACTTAGTATGCCAGTAAATTTGACTTTATTAACTCCTATATATTGTGTTTATGACATTGCATTGGAATGTTGCTTCTTCTACTGCTTTCTGCTTTTCGCTCCAAAATCCCATAATTAGAGGTTCTGCATTACTTGGAACTGGTTCTGGTTTGGCTCAAATATTGGAATAGAATCACAGTTTATGTAGTCATTTTGAAATATGGCTGAACTGTCACTATGATTGCATTCTTTCTGTTGCTCACTTGAATTGCTATTCTCGCCTGCACTTACT
Source organism: Sophora flavescens (assembly GCA_030762895.1). Classification (NCBI taxonomy): domain Eukaryota; kingdom Viridiplantae; phylum Streptophyta; class Magnoliopsida; order Fabales; family Fabaceae; genus Sophora; species Sophora flavescens. The sequence continues at coordinate 183,092,663 of CM061064.1, forward strand.
GTTTGCTCCATTGCAGTTGAGTTTCCAGTTTACTTTTGTTGCTTAACTTGTGTCATTAAATGTTACTTAGATTAAGGTACCCGGGTTCGGCGAAGTTGAACTGAACTGAAATAGGTGATGATCAGAGAGTCATTAATAATTAAGGTAGCTGGGTTCAGCGAAGTTTAATTGAACTGAAATAGGTGGTGATCAGAGAGTCATTAATAATTTTGATCTGAATGCTCTTGTATACACCATTTAATATCTCATTAGAATGAAGTATTAAAATAATGTTTTATGCATACTCATTTGTTTATGATTGATTGCTTGGTACAACTACTATGGTGGCGTTTGGAAGAGCTTATTTAAGCTCCTTTTGACTTATCTGATGACAGGGGTTGGGAGCTATAAAAATAACTTATGTCATCCATAGGGTTTGCTTATTTTCATAAGTCAGGGAGGTGAAATTATCATAGGTGCTACCCTCTTGTGTTTTCATATTTGTCCTCTCATCCCTTTCTTTGTTTTCTTTAGGTTTGGCATAGTCTGATAGGTTTGTGTGCTTATTGTGTTTCGCCTTGTTTGGGAGTTTTTGTGATGATGCAGAAAGTTGTCGAGGACCTTGCAACTTTATCTATATCCAGAACATAAATTTTTTGGTATGTAGTAATCATCACTTAATGTTAATTATGCTCGGTGCAATGTTCAGTTAAAGGCTAAATTTGTTATTGTTTTTTTATTTTATTTTTAGGGACATGAAGATGGTTGCAGGGATAGCTTCAATGAGGGAACTAACATACTTCACTCATTTGGATATCTCTTTTTGCATTGTAATGAAGCCTTTTGAGACTTGCGTTTGGACTGACTCTTCCTTTCTTATTCTCTGTGGTGACCGAGTGTGGCGACAAAAAGCAGATTTTTTTTTTTTGTTGATTACACTTTGAGATTAGAATGTCTTTTACATTGGGAATGTATATTCTCATGTGTTTTTTTACACTCATTTTAATTCAATCTCTATTGTTATATGTATTTTTTTGGTGCTCAAATCTATAGTTTTTTTAGTATGCGGTGTTTAATTTTCCAATTCTATTAAGTTCTTATTTTTTGAGTAACTGTTTTTTATTATAACAAGTTTGAAAATTTCTATGACGTGAGGTTGACTTAAAAAGAAAAAAATAACTACAAGATTTTGTAAATTACAAGGAACAAAATTTAATTTATTTTTAAAAAAAAGGTTGAGAGTTTGAAAGCTATTGTTTGGGAATTAAATGTAAATAAAATTTGTTAAAAAATTTCAATGTATAATATAATTTTAAATGGATGGGTTAGATATTCATCTGTGTAAAAATGATTAATGGATGGGTTGGATGGTTTTTTATTAAATGGATCATGGATGGATTTGATTTTTTTAATACAATTTTATTGGATCAAAATGGATCCATGGATTATTTTTATTCGATCCATTATGATCTGAATCAAAATCCATCTGATCCATCCATTTGCCACCCTTATATGGAAGTCAGAACCATAATATTCTCTACAGGCCACCTCCTTTGAAAAATCAAGGCCCGAGACAATGGGAACGAAGGCCTAATCTCTATGATACAGTGATGAAACATGTAGAGAAAAGTGACGAGAGGTTTAAGACTTTGCAGAATCAGGTGTCTACTTTGGTAACATTGATGACACAAAGAGAAAAAGGGGCACTGCCTAGTCAACCAGAGAAGAATCCAAAGGAGCATGCTAAGGTGATTACCCTTAGAAGTGGAAAAAGGATAGAGGTTCTCCATGAAGAAGAGAATAAGTCAAAAACCAAGAAGGTTTCTACTGAAGGGAACCCAAAGGATGAGGTAAGTGAGAAAGACCTAGTGAAGGAAGTTCTTATGCCATCCCCCAAGTCAACCATTCCTTTTCCTCAGAGGTTTAGCCAACAAGACCCCCTGTTCACTAGGTTCTTGGATATGTTGAAGCAACTCCATATGAATATCTCATTCGTGGAGGCCATTTCTCAGATGCCCAAATATGCTAAATTCCTTAAGGAGATTTTGGGTAGTAAAAAGAAATTGGGAGAGTTTGCTACAGTGAGGCTTAATGAAGAATGCTCTGCTATCCTCCTCAAGAAGTTGCCACCTAAAATTAAAGATCCAGCGAGTTTTACTATTCCTCGCTCTATTGGTACTTCTTATTTTGAAAAAGCTTTATGTGATTTAGGTTCCAGTATTAATTTGATGCCTTTGTATGTTTTCCTCGAGTTAGGAATGCAAGAGCCAAAGCCCACCATTGTTCATTGCAGCTTGCAGATAGATCCATTACCTATCCTAGAGGTATTGTGGAGGATGTTCTTGTCAAGGTTGACAAGTTTATCTTCCCGGCTGATTTCATAGTGCTTGACATGGAGGAAGATGAAGGTGTTCCCATAATTTTGGGAGGCCATTTTTGGCCACTGGTAGGACCATCATTGATGTGCACCAAGGGAAGCTTACTTTAAGGCTTAATGATGAGGAAGTAGTTTTTAAAGTTTTTGATTTTTTGAAATTTCCTTCCATTTTTAATTCATGTAATTTTATAAATGCCTTGGATCGCACATCTACACTAATATCTTCTCATTCTCAGCAATGATTGATGGAGGACACTCTTGAGAAAATTTTGTTTTTCGAAAAGGATGAACTTGTGGATTCTGAGGAGTTGATAGATGAGATAATGGCACTAGAGGTGGGGATTGACCAAGAAAGATGGAGAGGGACTAAGCAATTTGAAGTTCTTGAGGGACGTAGTTCACGAAAGCCAAAATCATTAATTGAAGAACCCCCAGAACTTGATCTTAAACCTCTTCCTTCTAATCTTAAATATGCATTTTATCTGCTTCTTCATTGCCAGTAATAATTTCTTCTTTGACAGGTTCTATGGAGGAGAAACTCTTGCGAGTTTTGAGAGATAATAAGGAGGCCTTTGGGTGGACCATTCACGATATTAAGGGTGTTAGCCCCTCAATCTGCACCCATAGGATACATATGGAGGTGGAACACAGACCCAAGGTGCAACCTTAAAGAAGGCTTAACCCAAACTTAAAAGAAGTGGTGAAAAAGGAGGTAATTAAATTGCTTAATGCTGGTATTATTTATCCTATTTCTGATAGTCCTTGGGTGAGTCCTGTGCAGGTTGTCCCTAAAAAGGGAGGAACTACTGTCATGGAGAATGACAAGAAGGAATTGATAGCTGTTAGGGAGGTAATAGGGTGGCGTATGTGTATAGATTATAGAAAATTAAATGAGGTCACTAGGAAAGATCACTTCCCCTTTCCCTTTATTGACCAAATGCTTGAGAAATTATCTGGTCGTGAATTTTATTATTGCTTGGATGGGCACTCCAGATATATGCAAATACCTGTGGCTTTTGAAGATCAAGAGAAAACCACTTTTACTTGCCCATATGGTACTTTTGCATATAGACGAATGCCTTTTGGTTTGTGTAATGCACCTGCCACTTTTCAAAGATGCATGATGGCCATATTTTCTGATATCTTAGAGGATTGCATTGAAATATTCATGGATGATTTTTCTATTTATGGGTCCTCATTTGATAATTGTTTGCATAATTTAGGGGTGGTTTTGAAAAGGTGTAAAGATACCAGTTTGGTTCTTAATTGGAAAAAATGTCAATTCATGGTAACTAATTGTATTGTTTTCGGGCATAAGGTTTCTCATAAGGGTATTAAGGTTGACCCCACATAAGGGTATTAAGGTTGACCCCACAAAGGTTGAGGTAATTGCCAAATTACCTCCTCCTAACTCTGTTAAGGCTATTAGAAGTTTCTTGGGGCATGCTGGTTTTTATAGGGGGTTTATAAAGGATTTTTCAAAAATTGCAAAACCTCTTTCTAATCTTTTACTGAAAGATGCCCCATTTGAATTTTTTGATGCTTGTTTGGAAGCCTTTAAAATTTTGAAGGATAAATTGATTGATGCACCTGTTGTTGTCGCTCCTGATTGGTCATTGCCATTTGAGCTTATGTGTGATGCTAGTGATATGGCAGTAGGTGTTGTTTTAGGCCAACGTAAGGATAAAATTTTTCAAACCATTTACTATGCTAGTAGAACTCTTGATGAAGCACAAAAGAATTATAGAACTACAGAAAAAGAGTTGCTTTAATAAATTTCATCCTTATTTGGTTGTGCCTAAGGTTGTTGTTTATGCTGACCATTCTGCTGTTAGACATTTGCTTGCCAAACAGGATGCCAAGCCAAGATTGATCAGATGGGTGCTGTTGTTACAAGAGTTTGATGTAGAAATTAGAGACAAGCGGGGTGTGGAGAATTCAGTGGCGGACCATCTCTCAAGGGTGGATGCTTCTGTTAGACCATAAGTAGAAGAGGCCATAAAGGAGACATTTCCTGACGAGCAATTATTTTCAGTTTCCAAACTTCCCTGTTATGTAGATTTTGTCAACTACAAGGCAGGTAATAAACTTCCCCCCAACCTTTCATATGCTCAGCGTAAGAAATTTCTTTCTGATGTTAAGTATTATTTGTGGGAAGAACCTTATCTATTTAAGGTATATAGTGATAAAATTATTAGGAGATACATTCCTGAGGTAGAGACACATGCTATTTTTGAGCACTGCCATTCTAGGGAAGTTGGCGGCTATTTTGGCCCAACTAGGACAGCTCAAAAGGTTCTTCAATGTAGTTTTTACTGGCCCACTCTTTTTAAGGATGCATACAATTTTGTGAAATCTTGTGATAGGTGTCAGAGGAGTGAGAATATTTATAGAAAACATGATATGGCTCTAAACAATATTTTGGTTTGTGAATTATTTGATGTTTGGGGCATTGATTTCATGGGACCTTTTCCCAAATCTTTTTCAAATGAATATATTCTGGTTGTTGTGGATTATGTCTCAAAGTGGGTGGAAGCAGTGGCTTTACCCACTAATGATGCTTAAGGAGTTGTAAAGTTTTTAAAGAAAAATATTTTTACAAGATTTGTCACTCCTAGAGCAATCATTAGTGATGGTGGCACCCATTTTTGTAATAAACAATTTGATAATCTTTTGATAAAATATGGTGTCACTCATAAGATAGCCACCCCTTACCACCCATTGACTAGTGGGCAAGTTGAGGTTTCCAATAGGGAGTTAAACAAAATTTTGGAAAGAACGGTTAACAGTTCTAGGAAATATTGGTCTTTGAAACTTGAAGATGCATTATGGGCATATAGAACTGCATTAAAAACTCTCATTGGTATGTCCCCCTATAGGTTGGGTTTTAGAAAAGCATATCACTTACCTATTGAGTTAGAGCATAAGGTTTACTGGGCCTTGAATTTTTTGAATTTTGATATGCAACTTGTTGGTGAAAAGCGCTTATTACAGCTTAATGAGATGGACGAGTTCCATCTTGAGGCATATGAAAATGCCAAACTATATAAGGAGCACACTAAAAAGTGGCACGAAAAGCACATTCAAAAGCGTGAGTTTCATGTTGGTAGTAAAGTTCTAATTTTTAACTCACGACTTTGTTTGTTTCCAGGAAAACTGAAATCTAGGTGGATTGGCCCTTATGAAGTTACCAAAGTCTTCCCATATGACGTGCTTGAGGTAACCGTAGATGGGAAAGAAACCTTCAAGGTTAATGGACAGAGAATGAAGCATTATGACGATGGCGTGGTACTTGAGCACCACATAGTGAACTTGGAATAACACCCCTCTCGGGCACAACCGTCAGGCTCGCAATGTTAAACAAGTGATTCGCAGTAGGCAACCTGTGTTTCTTCCTATATCCTTTTTATTAACTGTTTATTTAGTAGTTGGATCCTTCTCAATTTTTTTCTTTGTTTAATTTTTAAGAATTGAATTAAGTGTGGGGAGATTGGTTCGTTTAAAAAAAATTTTAAAAAATGCTGGGGCAGACACAATTGTGTCTATTAGGGACACACCTGTGTCCAATTCTTGCTTACGCTCGCTTTCGTAAGCGCTGAATTGAGCACGGTCGTGCACAAATTTCGGCACGACCGTGCTGACTTGCAGATTTGAAAAGTTAAAATGGGGCTGAGCACGACCGTGCTTAACAGTGAGCACGACCGTCCTCCTATCTAATTTAAATTTGAACTTGTTTAAAAATCTGGTTTGGATTTGAATTTAAATTTGAATTTTTAAAATGGGGCTGAGCACGATCGTGCTTAACATTGAGCACAACCGTGCTCCTTAACTGAGCTGAATTATAAATAAAGGAAGACAGGCAGAGCGCGGATTAGGATTAACCGTGCTCTCACCCTCTCCTTCTTACCTGTTACTCTGTCAGCCCCTTGGCCCTTTCCCTCAAGTGTTTTTTCTCCAACTCTTAAAAGGTACGTTCTTTATGTTTTCCATGCTTTCTGTTTGCTACAGTGAGTGAATGCATGATTTGTTCCCCTTTTGTTTCCATTTTCTTTCCTTTATTTTAGTTTTCTTTTATTATTTTGATTTTGATCTTGATTATTGTTGAGCAAAATTGACAAGTGCACCAAATCGCTTTGTAGTAATAAAAATATCGTCCTCATGGATTGAACTGTTAACTACTAACGTGCCAACTCAACTTCGTTTGCGCGACCGAATGGTTTGAAATTGACTTTCGTCAATAAGTAAGAATAGAAATTTAGCAAAGAAAATAAAATATTTTTGGTATTTTTTTTCAGATGAGAAAATTAAGCAACATAATAATTGGGTTTCAACAATCAAGAATAAATTGTTAGAGGGTCGATTTCCCTGCCTTTCCTACTTGTTCGATCCTGGAAATTAACTTGAACAGTTTATCAAATTTCAAGAAACTGAGTTTTGTAATTTATCCCCTACTTCCTTAGGTGAATAAACCTATCTGTCTAAGTTACAAATTCAATTCCTTGAGTATTAGATAAATAACAGAAGCATTAAGAAAGATTTCCACTCAAAAAAATTAATTTGGTTGTGTTCTCATTCCTAAGTAACACGTGCAAATCGTTTATTCACAAACAACGATTATGAACTCAAATTTCCCAATTGCAAATTCATACAGTAGATAAATATGCAAACAGTGGATAAACTCTTGAAATTAAACAAACCAGAACAAGTAATTATCCAGAATCAAAACAAGTTATCTAGGCAGTTCCATCTACCTCTAACAAAAGAAAATTAGCTAGACATAATTAAAAAGGAAGAACCAGATGAAGAAGATGAAGGCAAGGTAGTCATCATGAGTCTCTCTATTCTTCTTCTTTTTTGTGCGGCTCATATCAGTGACGCTCCTCTTTTCTTTCGTTGCTGTACGGCTCTTTTTTTTTCCACTGTGCGGCTGCTGTTTTTCTCCTTTTTTACGCTGTGGGTGCTCTCCTTTTTACACTGTGCGACCCCCCTTTTATACGCTGCTGCTACTGTGCGTCCAGGTCCTCCTTCTTTTAATGCTTTCTTTTCTTCAAATATTTAGGACTTGCTTCCCGTACATGGACCCCCATTACTTGAACGTGATCTTCCTTGGTCCAAGTTGCTGGAATTGTCTTTTAATTGACCAATATTTAGAGTTTGGTCTAATTCAGGTGGGCTTCTCCCCATTAGCATTTTCAAACCAATATTAGAATTGATTTCCAGCGAAATCAACAATTACTCCACATGGGCTTCTTCTATTAGCCAAGTCCAAGTCCATTTGCTTAATTAATTTTTTTATTCATATTTTCCTATTTAACAAAAACAAAAGAAAACATTATTAAATAAATTAAAAAAATATTAATAAACTAAAATACGTAACACATTATTAAGAACTCAATTAACTAAACTTAGGGACAAAACTCAATCAATTAGCACAATTGGGAGCAAAAACCCACCCAATAAACACAGAAATCATAGAATCTAGAAGATTATCACACTCCAAACCTAAGACTTTGCTTGTTCCCAAGCAAAAGTAACCCAAACTAACACACAAAACACTAAGGACAACAGACCAAGCAAACATTGACTCAAAGGACACCCTAACTTAACAATAACAAAGCAATGCACCACCCAACCATGTAAGAAATCCTAAAACAAAAGAATCACCTTATAACAAGTTCACATATAAGAATATTCCAAAGAAGAAATCATAACAATGGTGCTCCAATATTTCCACACTTGAAAAATTAAAGAACATGGCTAATTCAATTAAGGAAGAACTATTGGACGCCCAACTAATCATAGGAAGTGCAATTTCACTCAATCACTTAAATTTATGTGGGTAATAATTGCAAGTGTATCACTCAAATTCACACATCAAAACCATGCAACTTCAAGTTTGATTTTCATCTCAATCATTCATCCAGAATTCACAACATGCATAAATCAAATGGACTTTATTTAGGATGTAATGTGGCCAAGGTAAATGGAAAGGATAAGAAAGGATAAACAAGCTTGCACCAAAGGAAATAGGAGAGCAACAATTACTTTTAAAGAACCATGCTTTGCATACAACCCTTTTCCCACCTCCTTTTTGACTTCCTTCACCTTCTTTTCTTTCGAAGCACCACTTTATTTTTCTCAAGTATTTTATACCATTTTTCACATATATATATATATTGCATTTTTTTTGTCATCTTTTTTTCTCTCTGTTTTTTTGGTAACCATTCCTTCCTTTCACCAACATATAAGCACACAATATTCTCCCCCATACTTATGTCAAACCCACACACAATAATTCAATGCTCTCCTATCCACTAAGGTTGGGTAGAAACATTGTTTTCAAAGTCAAGGCTCATGGGTAAAAACAAACAAAGATTTACATATAAAGCTCAAATGGGCTAAGCAAAGGGAAAAATTCAAGGTTGGCTATTTGGTCAAAGTGGCTACATGAAAAACAACCCAAATCATTTTTATAACATGCATGTGAATCATGAACTTCAAACAAGAACCAATCAAACTCAAGAGCATGAATATCAATGGTGCACTCACAAGAAAGAATTTACAATTATAGGCTCAAATGACTCACAAGGATAAAGTTAAGCAATCCAATTAATTCTCACCAAAACTTTATAGCCATGAACTTTAATCAACAAGGTTTAACACAATGCACCAAGGTTATGAAATCCAGTCAAGAACAAATTCAAATGAAAAACTAAACCATAAGTATCATCTTCATATCAAAGGAAAACAAACATGGTGGGTGTACAATACAATGAAATTGCCAAGAATGGGGTTCCACACAAGCATGCTTATTTTATTTTTTTATTCTTTTTTAAACTCAAAAATAAAATAGCACACAAACAGGAAAAAAATAAAAATAAAAACAAAATAAAGCAAAAGAAAAGAAAACTCCCATATCCTGCGCTTCCAAAATTTGGTCCAAACTTGAGGTCACCATCATTGGTGCCTCATATCCTTCCTTTTTGTCATGAGATACCATGAAGCACAACTAAATATATATCTCAAAACATTAGCACAAGATAGGCGAGTCATAACAGAAAAAAAACAACTAAATATATCTGAATCAATTTTTTTCAAAATTTTCTACTTTTTTATTTATTAAAAATACTAAAATAAAATTAACAAGGAAAAGAAAAACTAAACTACCACTTGGGAAGTCTCCCAAGAAAAATTCTTGTTATAGGACTTAGTGAGATTGCTCACCCTCCTTAGAAGGCGAGTGAAGGGTAATGTTAACCCTGTTCCTATTCAAATCACCTCCAAAGTACAATTTCAACCTTTGGTCATTTACCTTAAAACTTCTTCTAGAATTTGGCTCTGCAATCTCAATTGCACCATAGGGACTCACTTCCTTAACAACACAAGGACCTGACCATCTAGACTTTAACTTTCCAGGTAAAAGTCTTAGTCTAGAATTATACAATAACACTTGTTGTCCTGGTTCAAATTCTTTCACAATTAATTTTTTATCATGCCATCTCTTGGTTCTTTCTTTATAAATTTTAGAAATCTCATAGGCTTGCAACCTAAACTCTTCCAGCTCATCTAACTGCAACAACCTTTTCTCACCCACAGCTTTCAAGTTAAAATTAAGCAGCTTCACTGCCCAATAAGCTTTATGTTCCAACTCAACTGGAAGATGGCATGATTTGCCATACACTAACTGATATCGGGACATTCCAATTGGATTTTTGAAAGCTGTCCTATATGCCCAAAGCACATCATCCAATTTTCTAGCCCAATCTTTTCTTGACGAACCTACCACTTTTTCTAGGATCCTCTTCGGCTCTCTATTTGAAATTTCAACATGTCCACTAGTTTGTGGATGGTAGGGGGTAGCTATTCTATGTTTTACACCATATTTACTCAGTAATGATTCAAATTGTTTATTACAAAAGTGTGACCCCCCATCACTTATCACAGCTCTAGGCACCCCAAACCTTGTAAAAATGTGTTTCTTAAGGAAAGAAACCACAACCTTGGCATCATTGGTTGGTAATGCCACAGCCTCGACCCACTTGGAGACATAGTCTACAGCAACCAAAATATATTTATTAGAGAAAGACGATGGGAATGGTCCCATAAAGTCAATCCCCCAAACATCAAAAATTTCAACCTCCAAGATGGATTTTAGAGGCATTTCATTCCTCTTAGAAATGTTCTATACTCTTTGACATCTATCACATTTTTCAACAAAATTGTGGGCATCCTTAAACAAAGTAGGCCAATAAAAGCCACATTGCAAGACCTTAGCGGCAGTTCTTTTGCCACTATAATGCCCACCATATTCAGACCCATGACAGTGCCAATTTTTTTTTTCAAATTCATCATCAGGGGTACATCTCCTAATGATCCCATCAGCACATCTTTTAAACAACACTGGTTCATCCCACTCATAAAATTTAGCATCATGAAAAAAAAAATTCTTTTGCTCCCAACTTAAATCAAGAAGGATAATACCTGCTGCCTTATAATTTGTAAAATCAGCAAACCAAGGGAAAGAATTTACCATCATCAATTTTTCATCAGGAAACTCCTCCGAAATGGAAGGAATGTCTTTGTCCCCCTCAGTATGGAAAAGTCTAGAAAGATGATATGCCACAACATTTTGCTTTCCTTGCTTGTCACTTATCTCTAAATCAAATTCTTGGAGAAGCAATATCCACCTAATCAATCACGACTTAGCATCCTGCTTAGCAAATAAATACCTCAAGGTAGAGTGATCAGTGTAAACAATGACTTTAGACCCAACAACGTAGGATCTAAATTTGTCAAAAGCAAAGAAAATAGCAGGTAACTCTTTTTCAGTTGTGGCATAATTCTTCTGAGCATTATTCAACACACAACTTGCATACTAAATCACATGCAGAATTTTATTTTTTTCTTTGTCCTAACACTGCACCTATAGCATTGTCACTCGCATCACACATAATTTCAAAAGGTAAACTCCAGTCAGGAGCAACCATCACAGTGCAGAAATTAGTTTTTATTTTATTTTATTAAAAGCATCCAGACATGCATCATCAAACACAAAATTTGCCTCTTTTCCCAAAAGGTTTGTCAAGGGCTTAGCAATTTTAGAAAAATCTTCTATAAACCGCCTATAAAAACCAGCATGCCCAAGAAAACTTCTTATCCCTTTCACATTAACTGGTGGTGGTAACTTCTCAATTACCTCCACCTTTGCTCTATCCACCTCAATTCTTTTTGCAGAAATTTGATGACCAAGAACTTTACCTTCTCTTACCATAAAATGATATTTTTCCCAGTTAAGAACGAGGTTAGTTTCTTGGCATCTTTTTAAAACCAAAACAAGGTTGGATAGGCAAATATCAAATGAAGATCCAAACACAGAAAAATCATCCATAAAAATTTCTATGCATTTTTCAATTAAATCAGAAAAGATTGAGAACATGCACCTTTAAAATGTGGCAGGTGTATTACACAACCCGAAAGGCATACGCCTATAGGCAAAAACCCCAAATGGACAAGTAAAGGCTGTTTTTTCTTGATCTTCCGGGGCTACTGCAATTTGATTGTAACCCAAGTACCCATCCAGAAAGTAATAGTACTCGTACCCCGCCAACCTTTCTACCATCTGGTCAATGAACGGAAGCAGAAAATGATCTTTCCTTGTAGCTTGGTTAAGCTTCCGGTAGTCAATACACATCCTCCAACTAGTGACTTGCCTTGTAGGAATCAACTCATTGTTTTCATTCATCACCACAGTCGTACCACCTTTCTTGGGAACCACCTGAACCGGGCTCACCCACTTACTGTCATAAATGGGATAAATTATACCTGCATCAAGTAACTTTATCACTTCTTTCCTCACCACTTCCTTCATAGTTGGATTGATCCTCCTTTGATGTTGAACCACTGGTTTAAAGTCCTCCTCCATAAATATTTTATGCATGCAGAATGTAGGACTTATCCCTTCAAATCATTGATGTTCCAACCAATGGCTGACTTGTGATCCCTCAATACTCTGAGTAATTTTTCCTCCTCACTTTCTGACAACTCCACATTCAAAATAACTGGATTCTTCCTTTTCTCATCCAGAAAAACGTATTTCAGATTTGAATGCAATGGTTTCAGAATTGACTTCATCATGCACCTCCTTAATTTCTTTGCCTTTCATCAAAGTTGCTTCCAAGGGACTTTCTGGAGCACTTTTTTCAAACTCCTCTAGGACCAAGGAATCTAAAACTTCAACCCGGAAACAACAATCAGAATCTTGAGCATGCTTCACTTCTTCTTTGATTGAGAAAACCACTTTTTCATATTCTACTCTCAAAATCAGTTCACCTTTATGCACATCGATCAAAGCACGACCTATAGCCAAAAATGGTCTACCAAGAATAAGAGGAACTTTAGCATCCTCTTCCATATCCAGCACTACAAAATCTACAGGGAAGATGAATTTATCAATTTTAACAAGAAAATCTTCCACAATACCATAAGGATATTTTACCGAACGATCTGCCAACTGAAGAGACATCATAGTAGGCTTCACTGTATCAATTCCTAGCCTTTTAAAAATTGACAAAGGCATCAAATTGATGCTTGCTCCCAAATCACAAAGAGCCCTGCCAACCTCCATATTACCAATCTCACAAGGAATGGTGAAGCTTCCTGGATCCTTCAACTTAAGAGGCAATTTTTGTTGAATGATAGCACTACACTCCTCTGTAAGCATACCAGTTTCCTCCTCATTGGCCTTCATCTTCTTGGATAACAAATCCTTCATGAACCTAGCATAACTTGACATTTGTTCCAATGCCTCAGCAAATGGAATATTAATCTGCAGCTTTTTGAACACCTCCAAGAACCTGGAAAATTTCTTGTCTTCATTCTTCTTCTTCAACCTTTGAGGATAAGGAATTTTAGGAACAAAGGGCAGCGACTGGGTTGGCTGGTCAACTTGTGAATTTTCAGATTTTTCAGTCTCTTCTTTCTTCTCTTCCATCACCACTTCCTCCTCCCCTTGCTTTTTATCATGAACAACTTTTTCAGCATCCTTTTCTTTAGAAGACTCCTCTTGGACAGCATTGTTCAGAACCATGCCACTCCTCAAATGAATTGCTTTGCATTGCTCTTTTGGATTAGGAACGGTATCACCTGGCAAAGTACCTGAAGCTCTTTCAGACAACTGTTTAGAAATCTGCCCAATTTGTAGTTCCAAATTTCGGATAGACGCCTCTTGATTCTTGAAGTTGGCCCTTGTCTCAGTCATGAAATTTGAAGATTGCTCCACAAAATTAGAAGTATTAACAGACAATTTCTCCAAAGCACTCTCCAAAGATGACATTCTGTTTTGAGGTTGTGATTGTCCTTGGAATGAAGAATTCCCTTGTTGTTGTAGTGGCTTGAATTGATTCTGACCTTGTCCACCCCATGAGAAATTAGGATGGTTCCTCCAACCTAGATTATAAGTATTTGAATAAGGGTTAATTTGTTGCCCCAAAGCATTTACTTGCTCTCCGAGTTGATTTGTACCACAATCACCATTACGATGCTCTCCACCACAAAAATCACACACCAAGGGAGGTGTATTCAGTGCATTAACTTGGCCATTCCCCAAAAAAGTAGCAAGCTATTGAGAAATCACCTTGTTAACTTGTTGCTCAATTAGATTACTATCCACAACATTCACCCCCAAGACTTTTCTGTTTTGCCTATCATGTTGCATATTAGCACTGCTGGCTGCCATGGTCTCTAGTATTTCCAAAGCCTCTTTTGGACTCTTCAAATCAAAAGCTCCTCCACATGTAGCATCTATCATCTGTCTTGCATTCGGATCCAGCCCATTATAGAAGGTTTGAGCTAACAACCAATTGGGCAAAGAATGATGAGGACATTTTCTGAGTAACTCCTTGAACCTCTCCCAAGCATCATACAAAGTTTCTGACTCTAGCTGCACAAATGAGGAAATTTCACTCCCCAATTTGGCTGACCTCGATGCTGGAAAATATTTTTGCCTAAACTTGGACTCCAAATCATCCCATGTTGAGATACTGTCCTGTTATTGTGATTGAAGCCAACTTCTAGCTTTATCCTTCAATGAGAAAGGAAAAAGCCTCAATCTAATAGTGTCATTTGAAATTCCATTGAACTTCACTGTATCACATATTTGCAAGAAATTCTCCAGATGATGATTGGGATCCTCATGAGCTCCTCCACCAAACTGGTTCTAGTGCATCAAATTAACACAGGCTTAATTTCAAAGTTGTTAGCCTGCACAACAGGTCTCACAATAGAACCCCGGGCACCTTCAGTATTGGGCTTGGAATAATCCCTCAATGTCCGCATAGCAGGTTGCTCGGCCATGACTGTTTCAACTTCAACCACCTGTTGTTGTAAAAGTGCTTATTCCTTTTCTTGTTGCCTGTGAAACTTGACTGCCTTCCTGTTACTCTTAGCTATCTTTTCAATTTCAGGATCAAACAACAAAGAATTCTTATCAACAATACCTCGCATACACAACTAAAAAGAAAATCAGTGCACACTGATAATATAAAATAAAAATAAAATTGCAGCAATTATAATAACAGAAAATAAAATGCTCAAATCGAGATTTCCTTGGCACAACTAATATTAACAAAAATCAATCCCCGACAATGGCGCCAAAAACTTGTTGAGCAAAATTGGCAAGTGCACCAAATCGCTTTGTAGTAATAAAAATATCGTCCTCAGGGATTGAACTGTTAACTTCTAATGTGCCAACTCAATTTCGTTTGAGCGACCGGATGGTTTCAAATTGGCTTTCGCCAATAAGTAAGAATAGAAATTTAGCAAAGAAAAGAAAATATTTTTGGTATTTTTTTTCAGATGAGAAAATTAAGCAACAGAATAATTGGGTTTCAACAATCAAGAATAAATTGTTAGATGATCGATTTCTCTGCCTTTCCTACTTGTTCGATCCTGGAAATTAACTTGAACAGTTTATCCAATTTCAAGAAACAGAGTTTTGTAATTTATCCCCTAATTTCGTAGGTGAATAAACCTATCTGTCTAAGTTACTAATTCAATTCCTTGAGTATTAGATAAATAGTAGAAGCATTAAGAAATATTTCCACTCAAAAAAACTAATTTGGTTGTGTTCTCATTCCTAAGTAACACGCGCAAATCGTATATTCACAAACAATGATTATGAACTCGAATTTCCCAATTGCAAATTCATACATTAGATAAACATGCAAACAGTGAATAAACTCTTGAAATTAAACAAACCAGAACAAGTAATTATCCAAAATCAAAACTAGTTATCTAGGCAGTTCCATCTACCTCTAACAAAAGAAAATTAGCTAGACATAATTAAAAAGGAAGAACCAGATGAAGAAGATGAAGTCAAGGTAGTCATCATGAGTCTCTCTATTCTTCTTTTTTTTGTGGGGCTCCTATCAATGACACTCCTCTTTTCTTTCGTTGCTGTACGACTCTATTTTTTCCACTGTGCGGCTGCTGTTTTTCTCCTTTTTTACGTTGTGGCCACTCTCCTTTTTACACCGTGCGACCCCCCTTTTATACGCTGCTGCTACTGTGCGTCCAGGTCCTCCTTCTTTTATCGCTTTCTTTTCTTCAAATATTTAGGACTTGCTTCACGTACATGGACCCCCATTACTTGAACGTGATCTTCCCTGGTCCAAGTTGCTGGAATTCTCTTTTAATTGACCAATATTTAGAGTTTGGTCCAATTCAGATGGGCTCCTCCCCATTAGCATTTTCAAACCAATATTAGTATTGATTTCCAGCAAAATCAACAATTACTCCACATGGGTTTCTTCTATTAGCCAAGTCCAAGTCCATTTGCTTAATTAATTATTTTTCTTCATATTTTCCTATTTAACAAAAACAAAAGAAAACATTATTAAATAAACTAAAAAAATATAAATAAACTAAAATACGTAACACATTATTAAGAACTCAAATAACTAAACTTAGGGACAAAACTCAATCAATTAGCACAATTGGGAGCAAAAACCCACCCAATAAACACAAATCATAGAATCTAGAAGATTATCAATTATCAATACTGACCAAATTTTATTTGTAAAAAAAAAAAAAAGATGTCATTCTCAATCGCCCGGATCATCCCGAGTTTCAACACATCAACGATTCAATCCGAGACAGACTGTACCTATTCCCAGAAGTTGAAGGTTTGACTAAAGAACAAAGGGAGAAGATTGCTACCAATTCCTACCCTAGATACACTGCATCTCGCTTAGATTTCTGTCAGGACGTAAATGAGTATGCCTGGGTTGAGACCTTTCGAGATATTGAGCGGAGGGCAGGAGAACGCGCACGCGGGTACAGTGCTGGGTGCAAGTGCTATCATGACATGGTTAACAGGAAAATCAGGAGACCAGACCAGATCCCATTCCCAGAGATAGAGTGTTATACTGAAGAGGAAAGAGCCAAATGGTGTGAGCTTTACTTGGTAGAAGCTGAAGTAGTGAATGATTATGCATATCTAGAGATTGAAGAGGCTAGGTTTGCTAAGATAGTATTGGAAGGAAATCCGGAAGGAGAACCAAAGGAAGAGGAGAAAGAGAAGGAGTCCTCTTGGACTCCTTGAGATAACAATTTCTAAACCCTTCTCTTTGCTTTTCTTTTCCAAATTTTTGCAAATAAATTTTGGTCATAAAAAATACTAATAATAAATAAATAATAAAAAAGTAAAAAAATTGCATAGTGTCATTGAGTCTAGTTAGGAGTTGCTTCAGTTTTAGTTTTTTTTTTTAAAAAATAAAAATAAAATTAAAAGAATTAAAAATAAAAAATTAAGCACGGTCGTGCTCCTCTGCAATTTTGAAAAAAATAAAAGTGGGGCAGAGCACGGGCTAGGGTTCATTTTGAACCCGTGCTCACACTTTGTCCCTACCTCAAACCCTTGTGCCGCAGCTTTAACCACTTTGATCCTCAGTTCACTTAATCCAAGTTACAACTTCACCTTTTTATGTTCCTTTATTGTTCTTAATCGTGTTTAAGTGAATGATTGGTATTGTGCGTGAATTGCTGGTGTTACATTACTGTACATGAGGTTAGGCATATTCTTAATGCTAATTATCCCTGCATGTGGTTCTGTATGCATGTGATTTTCTGCCAATATCGCATGATTTTGGGTTTCTGGCACTGCATTTTTCTATTTTTCTGGGTATCTTCATTGAGCACGGTCGTGCTCATCATTAAGCACAACCGTGATGTTCATCATCTGCAGTTTCTGGATTTTATAAGTAAGCACGACCGTGTTGTTCATCATTTTGTAGAAACACCCAGAATCAGTGAGCATGGCCATGCTCCCTGTTAGCAAGGCCGTTCTCATTAACTTTCCAGAATAAAAAAATTAATAAAAAAAACAGAGAGTGCATGCATCGATTATACTGCTTATTGCTTTTGATGCTCTTAGTTGGTGCCTGAACTATTTGTATTTTCCCTCATTTTTTGCGGCACTGATGTACTTTTTGTTTGATTTTTAGGACTATGCCTCCAAAACGCGTCCGTCAGGCTGCTCAGCCTCCACCACCTCTTCAGGATGAGTATCTCCAGTTTCAGCAGCCCGAGCATATTCAGAGGTTCCACTGGCTAGCTCATTTCGAGTTCGTCTCAACTAGGAGGCTTGACATGGACATACTGACCGCTCACGGGTTTGCTCCCCGTGTCCAGCAGCTGGTTAGGCATATTGGGTGGGAGCACATTGGATCCATCACCCGTCCTACTTATTGGGAGCCCACCCTGGAGTTTCTCTCCACACTGAGATATGTTTACGAGGAAGAGGGAGCAGATCCCTTTGTCATTTTTCAGATGAGTGCAAAGGGATTTGACTCTGACCGAGTTCAACATCCACATCGGCTTTGCGATTGCAGAGTTAGTACATACTGATCTGTACCAGAGGGGATTCCTGGAGCCCCCGACGGATTTTATAGATGCGGTCATGTGGGCCTCGATCACCATGGGGATATACACTATAACCCCCGGATGTCGAAGACCTCCACCATCACTGACATGCCATTGCATGTGATTCACCGCTGGCTAGCCCACTCCATCACAGGACGCTATTCCATACAGGGAATGGTCTTGAGGACAGATCTGTACATCCTGTGGTGTATGGTTCAGGCACGGTCGCTGAACGCCGACCATATTTTTCTATAGACATGCCTGGACATCGGCATGAGGCTGAGAGAGGGGCAGACGGGATACATCTTGGTGGGATCCTACATCACTCAGTCGGTGCTTAGCTTGGGCGTCATTGATCCTCGTGCACACCAGATGTGTTATATGCTCACCGTTGATGAGATGATGCTGATTCACGTTGGGGTTTTAGAGCGTGACCGATGCGAAGTTCTTCGAGTCGCCGCTACTATTGCTGCTCCGAATGAGCCAGCAGCTGCCTGTGATACACACCCCCAGGAGGAGCCTGTCGCAGATGTCTAGGAGCAGGTCCAAGGCGTAGATGCTCACATGGACGACCAGTCTGCTCCACCACCACCACAAGCAGCCATGGACGGTCTCATTGTGTGCTTAGACAGTCTCGAGCTAGGTGTCTATGCTCGATTGAATGTTCAGGAGACGCAGATCCAGGGTATTTACCAATGGATGGATGCATAGGACGAGCAGCTGACGGCTATGACTCGGGGCATTTACCAACGGATGGATGCGCAGGACCAGTAGCTAGCGACCATGCTCCAGATGATGCAGCGCCATTTTGGCCCTCCCCAGTGATTTGTCTTTTATTCATTTTTGTACACAAGCGGCTACGCTATTGTATAAAAAATTGAATATGCAGTCATGACAACTATTACCGGGAGTCTCTATCTCTTTCTTTCTAGCTTAGTTAATTTTCTCTATTCCTTACTTGTGCTTTTAATTATTTGCATTGGGGACAATGCTAGATTCTAAGTGTGGGGAGGGGAAATTACTTATGCTTTTATTGTTCTGCATTGAGGACAATGCTAGATTTTAAGTGTGGGGTGGGGGAATTCAATTTTTCTTTACTAGGTGCACACAATTTCACTTGATTTATCTGTCATGTGCACCTAGTTGACTGTGATGATTGCATTATGTTTTTGGGTGATAATTCTGTGCCACATTTTTAAAGAAAATTAGAAACTCATATCATTAGGGGACCCAATTAAAACTTTTGATAGCATTGACAGACATATGACTAAAATTGAATTTGGATTATCATTCGAAAGCTGAAAATTAGTATGAGGTTCCTTGTTTGATTGCTTTTCATTGAATTGAGCTACAAAATGTGATACTTGAACCATTATAGGGGTATATGCTAAATCATGATATTCACCCCTCTCTTTGTTTGTGTGATGTTACCCAAATTTGTACATTCTAGAACTTGCTTTGTGATCATTTCAAGACGAATTTGATTTGCATGCATGTTGAATATAATTGAGGCAATTTTAGGTCTTTTTCTAGCCTTCAGATATATTGTTTTGCCATGTCCATTAGTTTCCCATTTTGAGCCTTAGAAAAAATAAAAATTAGTCCTGGTACCCAAGTATAAATTTAGAAAAAAAAAATTGTTTGGCGGTAACCTTGGAAACATAAATGGAGCAATTAGATTTGGAATGTATTAATGAGATATTGCTTATGTATGGATGGCAGAAAAAATTTATTGTTGGGAATTTCTCTCTCTTTGATGTAAAAAGAAAAAATTGAAAAGAAAGAGAGATGGAAATAAGTGTGGATTGTATTGAAAAAAAAATAGAAATAAGGGAAAGAAAGAAAGAAGAAGAAATAGGAAAGTCATGAAAAATGTGAAATTCTTTAGAAGGGTTGAATGGTGTTATTCAGTAATTCGTATCTAATGCTCCATTTATGCTTTAAGGGTTATTTGCTTAATTCTTGATTTCCTTTAACCCTTTGCATACCCATTTTATTTCTTTTTCCTACCTGACATCATTCCCACGACCACGTTACAATCCATGAAAGACCTCTTGACTCTAGGTGCATGTAAACTTTTAGTGGAGATTTGATCTATAAGCAAGCTTATGGCAATGTGCTTTCTTTTGGAAACCTTAGTGATAATTGTCTTTACCCTTATATACGTTTGAGAGATGGGAGAAGAGTGACCCCTTATTCTTTGAGAAGTCTGATTTCAGGGAACCTAAGCCTCTAATTGGGCAATCTTTTGATTTTTTCCATTTAAGGATTGAAAGTTAAAATTATCTGTCATTGCTTGTTGAAGATTTAGGGTCCCTTGATGTTTGATTCTTTGATTTTTCTCATATTTCTTTTAGGTCGGGATTATTGCTTGAGGACAAGCAATCCTTAAGTGTGGGGAGGTTGATAAACTGCCATTTTGTATACTTTATTGTTGGGAAATTAGGTGTGATTTGTTATTTATTTGGAAATTATTGTTGATAGTCACCCTATTTCCCATGATTATTGTAGAATTTGTCACCATGGCAGTGGAACATCTAACTTAGAGAAAAAGCAACAATTCTGGAGGAATTTTTGGATAAAATGACTGAGTTTTGAAGATTGCAAAGGAGCATGACCGTGCTCATCATTAAGCACGACCGTGCTGATTAGCACGCCCTTGCTTGCCTACTGGAGTTGACGTCGTTTTCTAAACACGGCCGTGCTCATCATTAAGCACAACCGTGCTCATCAACAAGGCCTTGCTGACTTTCTCAGTTTTAGCACGGTTTGATGCCGTTCTAGTTAAGCACGACCGTGCTCAACACTAATCACGGCCGTGCTCGTGTCTCAGAGACCTAATTACTTAGGTTTTCATGCTGCCAATAAAAGGGGGTGATTGGTGCCATTCTGGAGGAGTTTTTTCACAACAGTCGTTTCATAGAGAGAAAGATAGAGTCTTGGAGTGAAGGACCGTCTCCCAATTGATTTGAAGACTGCTTCGCGTCAAAAGGGTGTTCGGGTTTTAGTTTTCTTTTTCTCTCTTATGGATTGTTACATGCTTGTGATTTGTATAGTGATTTTTGTTACTATGAGTAGCTAAACTCATTCCTAGGGTGTGGTGGATCTTATGTTTTGATACCTTTGATGTTTACCTAATTTTAATATGATTCAGTGTTTCTTTCCATTGGTTGGTTTAATCCTTGTGTTTATATTTATATGAGGTTTGATCATCCTTTATCAAGTTAGTTAATTGATTGGCAACCGTACCACAATTAGATAACAGAACTCTAGGATTAACCGGATATGGGGTTACGTGGACCAAGCGCAATCCCCTATTTTCAATCAGTTGTTGAATTAACAAAGCTTGCCAATTCTTTAAGCTTCTTTTAACTGTTTGCCTTGCATGACCATTGGGGGTAACTGATTAGGAGAAAGAATATTAATATCGCATGACCATTGGGTATTAATAGTTTTAGAGCGAGTGGTTGACAATCAATAAGAAACACGGTTCATTGAGAAATTGGGTAATATCATAGGTAATGACATAAATGAAACCGGGCACCCTAGGTCTTCAATAATTGAACCTTTCTCTGTGATTCTTATCTTTCTTGGTGACTTCTTTTCTTTCTTGATCTTTAACAATCTTATTTATTTTTATTTCTCTATTTTCAACCAATTCAATTGTCTAGATAACATAAGGAAGTAATTAAAGTAGTACTTGTCAACAGTCCCTGTGGGTTCGATACTTGGAGTTCCAAATACTCCTATATTACTTTTGCGATAGGGTACACTTGCCCTTAAGTGTAGTTTTAGCGCAACAAATGACATTGGGGAGAATCTGATTGCAAGAGGCAGAACTGACAAGAAAGATGGCAAGGGGGAGAATCGATCAAGATCAAAGTCAAAAGGGAAGTGAAGTGCTTTATTTGCCATAAAGAGGGTCACTTCAAGAAGAATTGTTCAGAAAGAGGATCTAAGAAAAAGCATTCAAAGGAAGACAAAGGAGATGCATCAGTGGCTTCAGATGGATATGAAAGTGCAGATGTGCTAGTTGCTGCAACCTGTCAAACTCAATTAGAATGGGTAATGGATTCTGGTTGTTCTTTCCACATGTGCCCCAATAAGCAGTGGTTCATCGATTACAAACAGATTGATGGAGGCCAAGTGATAATGGGAAACAATGCCATATGCAAAGTTATTGGCATTGGATCCATCAAGCTCAAACTGAATGATGGAACTGAGAAGTGACTGACAAATGTGAGGCATGTACCTGATTTGAAGTGAAATTTGATCTCCCTTGGAACTTTGGAGGAAGCTGGTTTTGGCTTCAAAGCTGAGAACTCCTTGCTAAAGGTAATAAAGGGTTCTCAGGTGATAATGAAGGGATATAGGAAGAATGGTTTGAATGTTCTTAAAGGAGACACCATAATTGGAACTTCCTCAGTAGCTACTGCAAACAATATGAGCAAGGGAAACTTGTGGCATCAAAGACTTTCTCACATCAGTGAGAGCGGTCTACAAGAACTTCAGAAGCAAGGGCTGCTGTGTGTTGACATGGTAGAATGTCTTGAATTTTGTGAGCATTGTGTGTTTGGCAAGCAAACAAGGGTAAAGTTCAGTACAACAATTCACAAAACCAAGGACAAGCTTGATTACATACATTCATACCTATGGGGGCAATCAAGAACTCCATCTCATGGAGGCAACAGATATTTCATCACTTTCATTGATGATTATAGTAGGAAAGTGTGGATATACCTGTTGAAAAGCAAAGATGAAGCTTTTAAGACCTTTGTACATTGGAAAACCAGAGTTGAAAAACAACGTGAGAGAAAAATAAAGACCTTAAGAACAGATAATGGCTTAGAATATTGTGGAGATAAATTCAATGAATATTGTAAGGATCATGGTATCTATAGAAACAACACTATAAGATATACCCCTCAACAAAATGGTTTAGCAGAAAGGCTAAACAGGACTTTGCTACAAAGGGTTAGGTGTATGCTTTCAAATGCAGAGTTATCTAAGCAATTTTGAGGAGAAGCAGTTCACACAGCCTGCTATCTCATCAACAAAAGTCCTTCTGCAACAATTGAATTCAAGACTCCACAAGAGCTCTAGAATGGCAGTCCTGCAGAGTACAAGAATCTCAGAATCTTTGGGTGTCCTGCCTTTTATCAAGTCAATGAAGGCAAACTTGAACCAAGAGCCAATAACGGATTGTTCATGGGATATCCTGATGAAGTAAAAGGCTATAGAATCTGGTGTCTTGACAAGAAGAAGTGCATAATCAGTAGAGATGTCACCTTTCATGAAGATGACATTAACAAGCAAAAGCTTGCAATCAAATGAAAGGATACAACATAACACCAACAAGGAATCCAAGCTTAAGATGGAGTTTGAAACTGAAACAGAAACAAATCAAGAACAGCAGACTACTGAAACTTCTGATCAAAACACTGAAGAACAACATGATACTAGTTCGGGAAACAACACATTAAGTGACTATGTTCTGGTCAGGGACAGAGAGAAGAGGACAATCAAACCTCGTGATAGGTTTGGCTATGCTGATATGACTGCATATGCTTTAAATGCTGCATATTTGGTGGATGATGAAGAGCCTATATCATACAAGGAAGCCATGAATGGAAAGCACCATGACAAATGGTTCCAATCCATGATAGAGGAGATGGAATCTCTTATGAAGAATAAAACCTGGAGTTTGGTTGAAAAACCAGCTGAAGCAAAATTGGTGGGTTGTAAATGGATATTCAAAAGGAAAGAGGGAATCCCTGGAATTAAACCTCCTAAATTTAAAGCTAGATTTGTTGCAAAGGGCTTCACCCAAAGAGAAGGGATAGATTTCGATGAAATCTTCTCTCCAGTGGCGAAGCATTGTTCCATAAGGGTGTTACTAGCTATAGTGGCACATTTTGATCTCCATCTTGAATAAATGGATGTCAAAACAGCATTCTTGCATGGTGAACTTGAGGAGAAGATAGTCATGAAGCAGCCAGAAGGATTTGAAGCTAAGGGCAAAGAACACATGGTATGCTTACTCCACAAGTCATTGTATGGATTAAAACAATCCCATCACCAATGGTATAAAAGGTTTGATAGCTTTATGTTAAAACTTGAATTTCATAGAAGTAACTTTGATAGCTGTGTTTATTACAAACAGTTGAAGTCATGTGAACATATCTATCTTCTTTTATATGCTGATGACATGCTAATAGCATGTAAAAGCATGACTGAAATTGAGAAGCTTAAAGGGTTACTGAAAACAGAATTTGAAATGAAAGATTTGGCGCATGCCACAAAGATACTTGGAATGAATATAACAAGGGACAAGGAAACTGGAATCCTCACTGTTTCTCAGAAGGGTTACTTAGAGAAAGTGTTGAACAGGTTCAATATGGCAGATTGCATATTTGTTAACATTCCAATTGCAGCTCAGTTCAAACTCTCTGTAGAAGACTGTCCAAAAACAGAACATGAGATCATGGAAATGAGAAATGTGCCTTATGCAAGTGCTGTAGGTAGCCTAATGTATGCCATGGTGTGTACTTGCCCAGATATATCTTATGCAGTTAGTTTGGTCAGCAGATATATGGGAAACCCTGGAAAGCAACACTGGACAACAGTTAAGCACATCCTCAGATACTTGAAGGGGTATATCAACACTGGTTTAGTGTATGTAAAGGATAGACAGAAGCAAGGTGGAGCTATAGGTTATGTTGACTCTGATTTTGCTGGGGATAGAGACAAAAGGAGATCACTAACTGGATATGTTTTCACTTTGTTTGTGTTGAATTGGAAGGTTTTAGATACGGGAGGAGGAAAAGAGAGAAACAAGTTAACAAATAATAAGACTAATATTGAATCTAATGTAGTGATGATGTGATTACAAAAGACAACCCTAATAGTTCTATTTATACTAAAAGTAGAATCCTAACCAGAATCAAATAGAGAATCAAATCATAAAATATAATTAAGAAATAAATCCAAAGAGACCATCTAGGATACTCTAAGATATTCTAATATATGAAAAGATATTATCAGATATTTTTCTGATTTTCTAACACTCCCCCTCAAGCTAAAGCTTACTAAGCTTTAAGCTTGTTACACGAAAAACAATGCATTCCCCCTCAAATTAAAATTTAAAATATAAAAACCATAAACTGAGCTCCAAGAAAATAATGGTTGGAAGGCAACTCAAGGATGTTGGTGAGGCCGAAGAGAGTTGCTGGAAAGATAACTTAGCAAGATAGCTGGAATGATCATCAGCCTGATAGAAATTTCTTGGCGAGCAATCTAGTAGAAAGGTCCGAACTTATCAAAACCGCATTTGGAAGCTTTAACAACAATATCGGAGACCCAAATTATTTAAAATTGAAATTAAGGCGACAACTACTTCCGGGACTGAGACGAGGCCAGTGCACCTGGGACAAGGGGTCAAGGCTAGTGTATCTGGGAGAAAGACGGGCCAGTGCATCTAGGAAAAAGAGTCGAGCCAGAGCATCTAGGACAATGAGTTGGGCTAGTGTGAGTCATAACCAACATAAGTCAATCGTTGACAGAAATAGAAGTCACAACTAATATGATTCATATGTGGGAAAAGAGTCACCACCGAAATGATCGTCGGTAGGAACAAAAGTCACCACTTCTATGATTCATCCATGGGAAAGGGGTTACCACCGAATGATCATCGGTGGGAAGAGAAGCCACACCAGTATGATGGGGAGTCCTTAGGAGTATATGAGGAGGTAGAACTAGCCATAGGTCAGAAGACAAATGCAAATAATCGAAACCATAGGTACCTGAACCGTACAACACACAGGGACGCTGCTCAAAAGAGTTCCGATGAAGGAGGTGAGCACAGATCCAGAGAGAGCAGGGAACGACGAGTTCGGTGCTGGAAACGTCGGCCGGAACGGTGGCCGGACGTGCCGTTATGCGCCGGAGGAAGGTGCGCGTGCGTGGCTGCCTATAGATCGGAAAAGACGCGTGTGGAGGCATGTCGGGAGGCGAACGGCAGCTTTGTCAGGACGGTTGGACAGATCGACCGACGGCGAGTATGGTGGTGTGATTGGTGTCCGGATATGACGGTTGTCGGCGGCGGAAGGTGGCTGAAGGCGGCGGCCGGTGGCTGACAGGACAAGGACGAGGGTCGGAACGACAAAGAACGCACCGGAACAGAAGTACAGAACGGAGAAGAGAAAAAATGGCAGGATTTTGTATGACTGAGAAGATGGATAGAGTTCCTTCATACTTATCAGAACTCCGCAGCGGAATAGTGACAGGACAGGTCACAGAGGATGGTACCTTTGTTTGGCTCTAGATACCATGTTGAATTGGACGGTTTTAGATACGGAAGGAGGAAAAGAGAGAAATAAGTTAACAAATAATAAGACTAATATCGAATCTGATGTAGTGATGATGTGATTACAAAAGACAATCATAATAGTCCTACTTATACTAAAAGTAGAATCCTAATCAGAATCAAATCATAAAATATAATTAAGAAATAAATCCAACGAGATCATCTAGGATACTCTAAGATAAGCTTAGACATGAAAAGATATTATCAGATATTTTTCTGATTTTCTAACAGTTTGGTAACACAATAAGTTGGAAAGCAACACTCCAACACATTGTTGCTCTATCAACAACAGAGGCTGATAGATAGGGGTAACAGAAGCTGTTAAAGAAGCTCTATGGCTAAAAGGCTTGGTGAATGAATTAGGATTTGCTCAGAATAATATCCATGTACTTTGTGATAATCAGAGTGTTATTCACCTCTGTAAGAATCACACCTTTCATGAAAGGACAAAGCACATAGACATAAGGATGTATTGGATTAGAGATATTATTTTTGAAGGGGCAGTCCAAATCAACAAGGTGCATACAGCTGATAACCCTACTAATTTCATCACCAAGGTAGTTCCAGCAAGTAAGTTTAGGCATTGCCTAAACCTATGAGTATTGATGATGTTTGAAGCAATTGGACAAGGATAGCACCGCATGAAGTTTAGTCTTGTCAGAGCCATTGTCTTTCAGAACATGCCAAGGTGGAGATTGTTGATGATGTGGCAAATTTTGTTAATGTTAGTTAGAATCATCCAACTACTTTATGTTTTTAGTTTTGTTCAGTTTTTCTCAGTTAGTTATAAAACTTGTAATCCCTTGTATGCTAGTTTATAAAGCATATAAGGAGCTAGCTGTGAGATTATAGAAAAAGAAGAAAGGCTTTGATTGTATTACAAAACTGAGTGATCAAGAAACCAATAGAGGGAGCTCGGGTGTAATTGGGGAATCAAAGGGACTATGTGAGAAAGAGTGTGAGTGTGAGTTGGAAGGGAAGGATATCTTCTGTAAATTGATTCGGTATCTCTGATATAGGCTAGACTAGAAGCTGTGCTTAGTCTCGGAGACGTAGGCAACATTGTGGTCGAACTCCGTAATCAAACACCCGGTGTTTATCTTTCTTCTTTACTGTTCTTTTGTTTAAAACTGTTGCAGAATTCTTAGAAACTGTTTAGAGCTTGTTACTTGTGTGTGTATGTTTCTGATTTACAGGGAATCTTGCATTACAAAGACGTTGTTAATGTAGTCACAGACGCGTGTAACAGAGGGGACCAAAATGTGTAACGTTTCATACATAAGGGATAAAAATGAATCTTTTTAAAGTTGAGGATCAAAATGAATTTAAAAAATAATTTTAAGAGACCAAAAGAATATTTTACTTACTGTGTGATGGAACTAAAACTAAAAAGAAACCCTTTCTGACCATCCTGTCTTCAAGCAGAAAGGAGGAATACATATTCCTTTCTTCCTTTTAGTTAAAGAAACTGAGATTCGTTAAGCTCCAGCCTCCATTTAAAAAAAAATTACTGGAAACCACCAATTGAGGATTCTAATTATCCCTTGAGCTTTAGTGCACCATTCTGTTGTCCATCAATTGTGAAAGTGAACAAGGAATAAATAAATAAATAAATAAATAAATAAGGGTACATAGACATGCTCCTTCCATCTTCATTGATATTTTGACGTCTACAGTGGCCAATTGTGCTACAATTGAAACCTCATAATATATACATTCCACACTTTTTTCTTTTATATATTAACCTTCCTATACTTGGAAAAAATAGCTAGACATTTTCCAAGAAACCCGTATGAAGTATTAGCCTTTTGACAAAACAAATTTATTCAATTATTTTCCTAACCACAGAATAATGTTTATAATTGAGAATCTTGCAATCTTTCCTTTAAGTGCTACTTGTGAGGATATGAACCCAAGTCCAAAGACTCTGCTGGCTAATCACCTTAGCATGTTGATTCCACCTCCACTTCTACATCTGGTACTTCCTTTCCACGCTGAATATATGCACCTTAAACTTGGGAACGATTTATTGGATCTTTCATTATTAATTTCCTAAGTCGGTAACCATATTCTATAAAATTTGGACAGTGTCAAATGGGAAGTGTGAAACTGGCTAGCGACGACTGCGCCTGATTATTACCATAAAATAGGAGAAATTCTTGTTTGCTCATGGAGATTAAAAAATTCTTACTTTATATTCCCCTGGGACTCGATGATAAGAAAAAATAACTAATTTCTCACTTATTAAGAAAGTTATTTAATTTAGTTTAATTGTCTTGATTTATGTAAAAAAATGAGTTATAATTACTAAACTATCATTTAGTTATCTCGGGAATGTGCAATGTTCTTGGAAAAGTAAAGGGAGAATTGATTTGATTGATTATTTTTCTTGATTTTTGAAATACTTATATTAAATAAAGTTGAGTTGATTGAATTTTGCTTATATTTGAGTCCAAAAAATATAGATATTTTTTTACTTATAATTGAGTCCGGAGGAAGTACTATTCAATATTTATCGCATCAACTGTGCATGTAGCTCATGATTTGGATTCTTCTCATCCGTATTCTCCATCCATCTTCTCTGCAACCAAATGTTAGCCATTGAATTAATATAACAACTGAACATAACAAATCTCTCAATCGTTATTTATCAAAAAAAAAAAATCTCTTAATCGTTATATTAATCCAACGATTGATATTTAATTGGAGATCGAAAGGATGGAAAATCAGTAAGTTTTATATAAAATGCAATTTTTTTTCAATATTTTAAATTTTAATTTAGCAATTACGATATTTGAAACAAACCCTATTTTAAATGTCTAAAGAACATGTAACCAAAAAAAATGTCTAAACAAGATTTTTGTTTAATCAATAATTTTTTTATAAAATGTTATAAATTCTATTATTTGTACAACTAAAATTGATATGAGTAATACTTAATGACATTTTATATTTGTATTTGGTATACCAACCAATGATTGGTCGAGTAGTAAGCATTTCAACGTGACCCCATAAGGTGAAAAACATAAGTTTGAATCCCCGTGACAAATACTCTAGTTAGGAGGTTGTGAAAACTTAAAGTTAATTTTTGCTCTAAACAGTCTGTCGTGGATTAGTACCATAATCGATCCCAAAGACCAAAACTTATCGGAATACATCGAATACCGTTAGAAAGGCAAATATCCTAATTACGATAAAAATAAATAAATTGTATTTGATACATTTACTATATCTCACAATATAAAATATTTTGGTATCCTACTACACTCACATCAGTCTACTGTGTCTCCGTGTCTGGATGGTGTTTTTTTTTGGTAGAACTGTGTCTGTATGGTGTGGTGTATTCAAAATGAAAATGTTTTCCAACATTTATAGTCAACCACTCCCTTTGATAGGTCCCACAACTGAAAAGCCCTTCACCGTTCATTTTGTCCTTCCATGCTGCTCGTTAATAATATGTAAAGACCCTTTGCTTGGTCATTGGAGATGCCAAACCAACCCTTTTCTTTGGAGTACCTATAAACACTTCAAGGTACTTCATCACCAATAGGGTTGAAGAAGCCTTGAAGGTGCATGAACCCTTCTTCCAACTCAAGAATGAGACTATCTTTTTCACTTCTAATGATTCTCATGGTGCTGATGGCTATGACAAAGCCAAGGCTTGTAAATTGTAGAGTCCTTCTTCCATCACCAATAAAGACACAGATGGAACTTCACGAACCTTTCAAAGAGCTTAAATTTTCTATGACTTCAGTGGCAAAAGAGAAGGCTAACACTGAGGATAATAAGAACCAATTCCACACGACAGCTTCAGGGCCAAGCAGAAGAGGTTCAGGTCACTAGGACAACATTTCAGTTAACACTCTTATTTGTTTTTTTATTACTGGTTTACGGTTGGATTCATATAATATAGAAGTAGCATCCTTTTTTTTTTTTGGCTATATAGAAGTAGCATCTTTGTATATGTATATATGGGAAGTGTAACTCTGTCTATAAGGTATTTAGGTGTTGATTTTTTTAGCAGAACAAAATATTGTATATCAATTTGTAAGCTTGGAAATTGACGAACACAAGTTCTCCCATCAATAGCATATGGGGTGAGTTTATTGAGAGATCAAGCTCTTAGAAAGTTTGCTCTTAAACTATACATACTTGCACATGCATGCATCACCTTACATCTCAACGGTTTCCACCATCAGTTCTGTTATTTCATCTCAACTGTTATTTGAGTTTGGTTAATGGGTGTACGAAAATTGGGTAATTTATTAATCATCCGCTGAGTTTCATTAACTATGGCTATGTTTAAGAGTTTTAAATGAGATGGAGTGGAGTGGTTAGTAATGGAGTGGTTTGCAATCGAGTGGAGTGGAGAGGTAAAAGTATATCACTCCATTGTTTGGAAGTTTAAGGAAAAAGTCTCAAACCCTCCAATTTGGAGGACATAAAAATTAGGGGTTTGGATGGGATGGGGTGGTTTGAGTTACCATCCTAGAACATCCCACTCCATTAATGAACGAACTCCCAAACAATGTGTTAATGTTTTTTAACCACTTCACTCTATCACTAACCACCCCACTTCATCCTCCCAAACATACCCTAAGATTTTATACATTATTAATCAAGTTGTCCGTTAATAAATTACTCATCTACCTCAAGTGTATCCATTAAACAAACTCAATATATCATTAACCATGATTTTGAATATCATTAATCTGGTGTTACGGGTGTTAACTCATGTTCAAATAACATTATTGTTGGTTGAAGTTGGTCCTACCTTATTTTTTGCACACTTATCCTGATTTTGTCACATACACTATATGTGAGGTGATGTGTTTACTAGTGACGTGTAACTAACATCTTTCTTGTTATTATGAGTAAAATAATTTTATTAATTGACTTATATTAGTTTAATTGTTAATTAAAAGTCAATTGGTGAATCTCAACATGTATCTGATGGTTTAAAAAATGCGAGTAATAAGACTTACTTTGAATGTGAAATGATTTTCATGCGTTGAACCTTAGTTTTGCTGCGTAGGGGTGGAAATTGAGTACTTACATGGATCAACCGAGTGCTTTATGTGTTCATGGGGCATGTGCTGTGTAACTGGTAAGGCGGTAACTCAAAATGAACATGGAGAATAAGCAAACCATAAAACCCATCAAAATCAAATGGCTAACATTTTCCTCAGTTTATACTTTATAAACTTTTGGGTGTATTAATTATACTTGCCATGGCCAATTTCTTGTTCTTTAGGAGAAAAAAAGTTACAGTACATGTAGTTGGTCACCGAAATATGATAAGGTAGTTGACCAGCCCTTGTGACATCAAACCTTTGGTTTTGTAAGTCAACTATTATGTCCAAGCTTGGGGTCCTAAGTCAAAGGACTATCCCGCGTCAATCTGTCCCCCAAGAAAGACTCATGGATTTCAATTTTACAACTAAAACTTTCTTGAGGTTGTTGGAATTGTCAGAAATCAGATCCTCTGTAGTTTAATTTAACACAACTCTACACTACTGAGAGCAACATGATTTTCAGACTCACATAAAGATAACTTGATAGTTCACGTCAGGGTTTTAAATTGTGGTTGTATTGCGGTCATTGTGGCCTGATGTGGCCAATGTGGCTTGCAATCGTGGCCTGAAGCGGTTCCGGTGGCTGCCACAACCAAGATGTTGCGGTCGCATCACCTGATGTGATCCACATTTTGAAATGCAGCTTCACATTTCCCACTGGTTTTACCAAAATCTAAGTTAGTCACCATTGTTCTATTTCTAATTCCAGCAATATTTATCTTCCATGTTTTCTAATTTTGCACATTGAAAGGTATAAAGCTGATAGTGGTACACACACAATAAACTAGCTAATTACCAAGATAACAAACTGTACATTTCAGCAAACCTAACTCTTGATTAACTGACTTTAACTGCTCATTATTCCTTACACATTTAAAGAGGAACAGAATTCATGTCAAACTGTCAAAGTAATTGTAGGACGTGATTGGCTTAAAGAAGTTAATGTACATATTCATATTCAAGTGGAAAGATCAAGGTAAAAATTAACTATATTACAGGAGTGAGACTGAATGAGACGTTTAGCATTGTTTTTCACATCACCAAGTACACATTTTGTATTCAATGACTGGATGCTATAGTTGCATTGATAACTAGGGCATTCTGCTTGACAAGATTGAAGAAATATACTTAGTAGCTGCTAGGCCAACAAAGCTAGTCTCTTCTCCCTTGTACAAGACTTGCATACCAATTATACTTAAAAGGGGTAAGTAGAGTGAAGCATAGCATGGCATAGTTGGCTGCAGTTAGGGTCTACACATTTGTGCAAGCATTCAAACAAGTGCTGTATGTGAAGTACCTAATTATCAATCTTGCAAGCATCAGGAAGAGAAAATCATCATTGATCTTACAATTTATTTCATAACTTCATTTCATTGAGAATAAACTGAGAATGATAACTGCAGGGGAAAAACACAAGAAAACAATGTTGAAACAGCTAACCAAGCTATGTAAAAAGCAGCTATTCTACTTCAGACACTTAAAGAATTGTTGTGCCTTGAAGGGCAAGATATTCATTCTATCTTGCATCATCAATTTTCAACTGAGAGAAAACAGAATCTGCTGCACTCTCAGATTCATTATCCTTCACAATCGACATGTCATCCGCTTCACTTAGTGAGGACAATGAAGGAAGACGCCTCACATTGGGCAATTGAAGTGATGCAGCAGCACTGCTAGAACTATCCTCATGAGGCTCTCTATGAATTGCGCCTCGCTGAAGCTGCAACACATACTCCAAGTCCCACAACACATCACCCATGGTTGGCCTATCAGAACCATCTTCTTGCAAGCATTTTTCCACTGTCTCACTAAATTTTCTGAGTGAGTTTGGATCAATCTGGCCCTTGATGGAAGGATCAATGATGTCTTCTAGTATCCCCTTGCTTTTGCAAAGGATTCCCCATTCGGCCAAGTTCACTTGCTCCCTTGGAAGCAAAGGGTCAAGGGCTGATCTTGCACATAACACTTCAAGAAGAACTACTCCAAATGAATAGACATCAGATTTTTCTGTAAGCTGTTGTGATCTGAAATACTCAGGATCAAGATACCCAAAAGTGCCTTTAACATTTGTGGTAACATGTGGTTGATGATCAATAGGACCTGTTCTTGAAAGGCCAAAGTCAGCAACTTTAGCCACAAGGTTCTCATCAAGCAATATGTTGGTGGACTTCACATCGCGGTGAATGATTCCCCCAGCTGCTCCTTTGTGAAGGTAATGAAGACCTCTGGCAGCTCCAATGCAAATTTCAAGCCTTTGCTTCCAAGGCAAGCTTGGCAAATTTGTGTTGTACAAATGATCTCTAAGTGTCCCTTTTTCCATGTACTCATAAACAAGTATCATCTCATACCTTTCATCACAATACCCAATTAAGGAAACAAGGTGCCTATGGCGAATCTTAGACAAAACCATGATCTCAGTCTGAAATTCAGGTAGGCCTTGACCTGACCCTGGCTCACTTCTTTTCACAGCCACTCTCACCCCATCCTTGAGAACTCCCTTGTAGACATTGCCAAAACCACCCCTGCCAATTATCTGCTTCGCATCGAAGTTCTTCGTTGCCAACTGAATATCAATCAGTGAAATCTTCAGACCAAGATTGATGTTGGGGAGAGGAGAGCCTTGCATGGTTCCTTCAGTCAATCTGCTATGAGAACTCCCTCCTGCAGTGACAGGAATTGGCAACCAATCCGAATTCTCAACCGGCTTTTGTTTCCTCATTTTAAGATGCCAAAGAAGGCCCACTACTACCACACAAATCAGAACCAAACCTCCAACAACTGAACCTATCACAACAGCAAGATGATTATGCTTGGATTTCTCGAAATCCAAGGAAACAGAATCTGTTGAATTGCTCATTTTCATTATTTCTAGCCCGTTTAAAAAAGCATTCCTTAATCCAATACCCACAGATGGATCAGATGCTACACTAATCTTCATTACCCCAGAGTCATCAGAGTGAACCACATAATCATAATAATAAGGAGCAGGCAACTGGTTAGACACAGCTGGATCATCGTTTATCCGCATAACAACGTTGTCATAAATTAACAGATTGAAGTATGTAAGACCTGTCGCTGGACTCCAAATGTCACAGAAGTGAAGCCGAACAAGATGATCTGCATCCTTATCCACAGGAAGACCCCAAGTAATATTTAACACTACATTAGAGTTATTTCTAATAAGCTCTTTTGCAGTTTGGTACACAGCATTTGGTGCAATAAAACTTGTAGAATTTGGACCATCAGAATCATCACCAACATGATACTTAATTTGACTATTATAAGGGGTACTATTCTTTGCGTTTTCTGGATTGTAAAGATAAGCATCATCAGAAGACCAGTTTCTCCATAAATCATCATCGCCCCTTGTGACATTATTGCCACCAACATTAATCCTGTGTCTTGTCTCCAACAACCGTGAATGCAAACCATGGTAACTAGTCAAGTTTGGGTTAGTGCCATAAGTGAAAATAGCGACTGGATCAGGTATGAAATAGAGGGGTAGTATGAAAAGTTCTATAGCATTCACAAACGCAAATGATGATGGCAAAGGTGTGAAAGTGATTCTAAAGTTACCCTTTTCAGAGATTTTCAAGAAGAACTCTTTTACCAAAGCTGAGCTGCTATAGTTTCTTGCATCAAAATTTTGTAACAGCCAGAAACCAGGAACAGAAACATTGAACATAGCTGAGGAAAGATCAGTAGTTGTGGAAGTGAAAGCAAAGAAATGAAGGCGTACCATATAGGTGCCATTGGTGTCGATATTGAACTCATACCAATTAGAATGAGTTTGAGAAAAAGTTCTTGCTGTTTGGTAGAGAGGAGAACGAACTAATGATTGGTTTGTAACTGTTGTGCTGCTGCTGCTGCCAAAACTGGCAAGAGGGTTTGATTCTCCAACAAAAACTTGACCACTTTCGGGGTCAGTAACATTGTTATCTGAGCCACAATTGATGAAGTACTTGTTTGGGAGAGTGTACCCGAGTGAGAGGTACTGTAGTGATGATTGTTGGAGAAGAAAAAGTATAAAGAGAAAGTGTTGAATTCTGTGGAACAGAAGAGTTGCCATGAAAATTATATGGTACTTGAATACTTGTGATGCTTATTTTAAGCTATGGTTGTTGCTTCTCTGAAAGTTAGGGACAGTGGAGTTGAATGAATATAGCACTCAGATAAGAGGAAGACTTTGCCATAGAGGTCAAGTCGTCAGCTTTGATTTTTCTTTCTTTCTTCTTTTGTCTTTTATAAAAAAAAACTTCTTTCTACACTAAAGTTTTTTTTTTCTTTTCTTTCTGGAATAACCATCCCAATCGAGGTGGTAGTTAGATAAATCTCTCTCCGGAAGACTTCGGGTTTTGAACTCTAACCTTACATGAGGAATAACTAGCTCAACAACAAATTTGGGATTGGTTTTGACACCTTGTTGAAGTACTTGGGCTTAACTTCACTCAAAAGTTAGTACAAAAGATGAGAATTCTCCAAGCATTATAAGGATTACTTTAGTCATATCTCTAAGCGACGTGGAATTTCAACAAATAAATTTTTTTTTTGTCTCAATACTTACTTCTCACTTGGTCTCTTTTTTTTTAAGTCGATTTTTAAGAAATTACTTCTATTTATAATTCTGATACGAACGATATGCGGGACGTAATTAAGTTTCACGGGCCGAAACTTAATCCCAGGCCCAGACCAGGAAATTAAACAATGATCGGCGGGACATATTACATTTAGGTTGGCGGAATGCCGGGGGGCGGAAGTCTTCAGAGAAGGCATCTTCAAATTTTCATCTTCATTCTTCTTCCTTACCCATAGACTTCACTTTATAGAACATGTATGACACCTGAAATTTATTAAAACACAATATTAGAGAAAAAGACTCAATTTCCTAGTTAAAAATAGAAAAATAACTCGAAGACTCGAAACACTATTTAGGAAAACAAAGTCAAATTTGAGTAAGAATTGAGAATAAAACCCAACATAAATGGTCAATTCACTAAAAAATCTAGGATAAAACTAGATAAACCAACGGATTATCAATAAGAGTCAAACATTTTTAGTGATATGTCAATTTATGATTATTTGACAATATAAAAATCTTTACGCATCTGTTTTTTTCAGCCACTTCTCTCTCTCAACCTTTCCTATACTCCTATTTTCATTCTTCCTCATCCATCGGAAGGGGGTGGTTTTGGATCATTTTTTGGCCTGAAATTACCCCTCTACATCGTTTTTTCCTCTACTTTTATATAAATAAGTGGTTTTCTAGATAGAGCCGGTTTTTCTTTCGTGTTTTTCTGTGTTTTCGTCGTCTGCGTGCGATGGTGTTTTGTTCGTCGTCTTGTTGCGGCGTCATTTGGTTTCTCGTCTTGTTGTGCTGTTCATTTGGTTCAGATTGACAGATCAGCTTCGATCGATTACAGATTCAATCAAGACTTGGGCGTCAACGTTACAATCCGGAGGCATGTGTATTCCGGTCGCTTTGATTTTGTCACATTTGTAGGCATTTTGCCGTGTTATGCTATTTACTTGGGTGCTGTGAGTTTGTTTGCAAATTCATCCTTTTCGGTTTTTAACGATATTGGATTTGTGTTGTTTTCGATGTATTTTACCAATTTGAATGAATGAATATCTTTTTTAGTCAAAAAAATAAAATAAAAATCTTTACGCTGGCAATATATATCAATTAAATCCTTATATATATATATCCAAAAAAAATATTATATTATTGAGAGGTAGTTGATAAATGTCGTTCAGGTCTCTCTCGACATAGATTAGTCACTGTTTACGATGGTGGATACTTTGTACCAATGACATGGTTATAAAAAAAAATTATATAGTAATATCATATAATATTTCACTAGATGTTTTAGAAAAATATTATTGTTTGATTTGTTTCTGAAACTCGACTTACCAACTACCGGTATTATTTTGGCAATAGTGATATTTTGACACCCACCACCGACACCCATATTTGACACAACTGTAGTGGTACTGTAGTAGTGGTATTTTCGTAATTTTGATCACTTTTTTTTTAAAAAAAATTAGCTTTTTTTAGTACTAACATTTTTTGTTAATTATATGCAAATATTTGGTTAATCACGTACAAATATTTGGTTAATTCAGTTCATTATATGGTTAATGAGTCATCTGAAACTTGCAATCATTTTCCACAACCATATAAATATTTGGTTAATTCAGTTCATTATATGGTTAATGGGTCATCTGAAGCATACAATCATTTTCCACAACCATGTAAATATTTGGTTAATCCCGTGTAAATATTTGGTTAATCCAGTTCATTATATGGTTAATGGGTCATCCTGAAGCTTGCAATCATTTTCCACAAACATGTAAATATATGGTTAATCACGTGCAAATATTTGGTTAATTCAATTCATTATATGGTTAATGGATCATCCTGAAACTTACAATCATTTTCAACAATCATGTAAATATTTGATTAATCACGTGCAAATATTTGGTTTAATTCAGTTCATTATATGATTAGTGACGAAACATGTTAATACTAAAAAAAGTTAAATATTTATTTTTAAAAAAGTCAAAATTATGAAAATGTCATCATTATAGTATAGGTGTCACCGGAGTTGTCCCAAATCTGATATCAAAATATCATTTCTTTTATTTTGACAATGAAAAAATCAAAAGATGATTGGTTTGAGGCTTTAATTTTAGCTGACAACTTGCCATTGGCGTTGGATTTATCTTGGTGAAGTGCGGAAGTGGGCATGCGCATACATTCTTATTACAATAATAAATAAATACTCATATTCCCTAAAATGAATTGAGATGGCTGCTAATAGCCTAATACTATGACCAAATGACAAGTCAATTCTCCTCAACGAATGCAAGTTTTCGTGAGATCCAAAAGCATCTGCATATATAATTTGTCTTGGCATTATTGGAAAGGAATAGGGCCGAAGTTATTATAATTACAGAAGACCAATGAATTTTAATAACATACATGCCATCCCCAATGTGTGAGATATATAAAACATCGCATCTTCCACGGGGAAAAAACACATCAACGAGAAATAACTATATTAAAACAACGAAATTGTTCATCATATTGAATAGTTGAATTACTGATTACAGATGATGAATGCGCAATAGATTATATATAGAGCACTTCTGCAACCACGAGGAAAAAAAATCTTTTAGGATGTGCTTATGAGTTTTGTTTTGAAGAGGAAGTAAGGGAAAGAGGGATTTATGGAAAGCTTCACCTTATTTATAAGTTTAAAAAGATGAAGGAAAAGTATATTAAGATTTTAGAAAAACCATCAAATCCCTTGCCAAGTTTTTAAGTTTACCCCAAATTGGGGTACTTTTGGGGGAATATGCTTAAATTACTAATTTACCACGATTATTTACATCTTACCTTCACACTGCATGCTTCACACTCACGCCTTCCCTTTAATTAATATTAATGGAAAATCGCTTGTTTTCACACTTACGGCTACTGCTGCTTTGTACGTTGCCACGTTCCAACTCTTTTCTTTCTTAAACAAAAATTAAATAAAAATAGGAATAAAGTATTAAGAAACTTGTTATTCCATCCCATTCCATCCTCTCCTCTTATTTTTCTTCCCCCCAATTTGGGAGGTATAGGATGGAATCATTTCTATTAATTAGTTAATTACACATTTAACCTTATTCTATTTCACATATATTAACACCACTGATCCACGAAAAACAAAACGGGTATGTTCTTTTCCCTCTCTGGTCTCGCACAGTCTCCACCCTATCTCCACACAAAACAAATAAAGGGTAGATGATGAAGATGGACCCCTATGCTGCGAGACTTCTTGATTTGTAGTGGCAAAGAATAAAATATAAATAAAATAAAAGAGCAAAAGAATACAAGTTGGATAAAAATGATGATGGACCACCTCCTCGAGACTTTTTCTTTTATTCTTACATTTGCAAAGAATAAAAGTCAAATAAAATTCATTCAACTTCATGGAGAAGCTTAGATTGACTCTTCATTATTACAATATTATTACGTTATTATTTTTAAAGGGTAATATGGGAATAAAATGTATATAATTCATTCCATTCCCACTTCCCAAATGTTATATCCAAATGATATAATGAAAATTTTATTCCATTCTGTTCCGTCCTGCTCCACTCCATTATGTTCCGTTCCACTCCATTTCATTCTCTTCCATCAATCCAAACATACCCTTTGGTCATACTTTAACTAACTCCATAAATAAATAAAAAATATTTTTATTTTGTATTTTTTTTTGCATTAATATTAATTTTTTTGAAAGTTGAATTAATATTTTTTACAAATTATTACTTATGTTAATTTTTTAAAATAAGGATAAGATTGTAAAAGTATGTTATAAACCCTCCATTTACTTCACCTCATACAATATGCACTCACAAACAAAAAGAGTGAGAGCGATAATACTCTTCCTCCCCTCCCCTCCCTCTTTTTTTCTTCTCCTTTGATCCCTCTCTTTTCTTCCCCTCCAAACTCACAAACAAAGCCTAGGCATTGCAATTCAAAAAACAAAGGGAGTTCAATGTAGTCACACTGTACATTAGGACATTGTTTTATAAATATCTATTCTCAATAGTTTCCGGACATCTTTGATTTTTATAACACAAAATATTTATACTTTAGCAAATACTAATAAGTACCTTGAGAGTATTAGTTAAGTAATCAAAAATAAAAATATTCTATTAAAAAGAGATGTACTTCAATACATGAAACTAAAAAATGTAATTTCTAATAAATTTTTTATATATTAATTTCTTAATTAATGCTTTAAAGATATGGTTAACAAAACTCTTATACTTTATATTATGCATAGACTTTTCAAGTAAATTCGTGGCCGTGGCCAATTGAACAATTGCGTGTGTGTACATATGTGTACAAAATTTATGCAGTGTAGAAAATAATTGTGGACTAGTTAAGTTCTGTGTTAAGATTATATTAAACCTATCGTTGTTGTTACAACCAAAAAAGAGTGTGATTATTTATATATTAATGATGTCAAAATAATAGTTTAAGGAAAAAATAATGATTTAATTGGTTTGCACTGTCAGTGTAAAGAATTTTTATACAGTCAACAAATCAGAAATTGCCACATAGGTTAAAATGTTTGACTCATATATTAACTACCTTAAAAATCACTCATATCATTATTTCTGATTGATTGACAGTGTAAAAAACTATATAGTGACAACGTATAGAAATTAAACTCAAAATATAATCCCTTTATTTACATCATTAATTTGAAGACCGACTCTCAAAATATAGTTGTGACCTTTGCAAGTGATATCATGGTCCATGGGTTCAAACTTGCATATATAATGTACTAACATAACTCAAAATTGACTCATTATTATAGGATAGCACTACAACAGATTTAGGTTTTAATGGCACATATTTTTGGCATTTCATAGCGCTTTCATGCACTATTTATATCGCTATTGTCGTAGGTCAATGACAATGATAGCGCTTGTCATTCGAAACGCTTTAATAGTGGTCACGAAAATGCACAGCTGGAAAGCTATGCTGACGTGGAATCTGAATAAAGATAACGCAACCTTAAATATGCACAATCTTATCTGTGCGGGGATTTATTGCACAGAGTTGAGTTGGTCATTTGTATCGTTTTTTATCTTAGTACCGGGTGAAAGATAGCGTTTCCAAAAACAGGTGCTATCATAGTTATACATTTTATAGCTCTTATCCTAATAAGTGACATAAAAGGTGGTGTACTTTTAAAGAAAACAGAATTGAGGTAAAGCTATATATCTTAATAGTGTTTCCGTGCGGAAGCACTATTAAAAACCTTCGCTCATTTTTTTTATGCCCTAAATTTCTTTTCATTGAAACAAAAGCAAGTAGTAGTATTATATTTTTGAGAATTACAGCTTCAATTTCTTTCATCATTGACAACAAGAGTTACAATGTGCAACACAATTTGGTAAATTGATCACATGAAAAACCAGAAATTCAAAGAGAAATTACATATTACATTTAAATACAAAGCTGAATATTCCAATACAAAATTACATAATTCCATTCTAGATTGACAACAAGAGCGTGCTGAATTTATTTCATCATTGATAGCAAGAGCTTGCTGAATCTTCCAAGACTTATTGAAAGCAAGGGAGTTGTGGAATCTTATATAATAGAAAATTTTCCTGCCCTTCAAGCTTTAACTTGGATTTTCTGGTGAGGATGGAGCACAAATCCATATTCTGGGTTTTACTACGACTCACTTCCTCTCTTCTGGGTTTTGTTACGACTCACATTCTGGATTCTGTTAAGTATGATTTCTTCCATCATTGATCCCAAACGAGAAAAGGAACTCCCTCAATGAAGAACATGGTGGATTGAGAAAGAGAGTTGAAAAAAATTGGAGTGTGAAGGATAACAAAAATAGAGGAAAATTATTTACGGGAGAGATATTGTTAAAATACGAAGCAACATAATTGATGATGATTTGTGAAAATCATGTGTTCAATATCCCCTTTTTTGTGCGGAGATATTATTGTCATTGACTTCATGGACTATTTCAACTAAATTAACGTGGGAGAGAGTTGGGGAGAGATATGAGGTTTCGTATTGAATCGTGGGAAAGATAGTGTTTCCATTTGCAAGTGCTACTAGTACAATTATTACTTTAAGAGTGTTTACTTGATACAACGTCATTAAATTTATAACTTATAATAGCGTGTCTTCGACGAAGCGCTATAAGAGGTGGACCACATTTTTTTTAAAAGGCATTGGGAAAAGATAGCATTTATCTTAGGAAACAATATAAAAGGTTTATATGTTAATAGCGAACCGTTAGTTCAGCGCTATTAAATACTTCTGTGCATTTTTTAAAGTGTTACTTGCGGAAACCGCTATTAACTATGAGCTATTAAACCCCGAATCCGGCATAGTGTAGTGTAGGTGTCAATGAATTTTGGGTTTAAATAATAAATCAATGTAAATATTATAAATTGATCACTTTTAGTAAATAAGCAATAATTAATTGGTAAAATTAGTCTTTTAATCCATTATCTTAGTTGTTTTGTTCAACTTAGTTTCTTAACTCTTTTTTTTTTTTTTGTAACATAGGAGATTTTGAAGGAGACTCACGTTTTTCTTCTTTTTTAGATTGAAGATTTTGGTTGGACTGTGAACATGAAATGTTTTTGGTTGATGATTTGGTAATTAAAAATCAATTCGACTGTTTGATATGTATTGATTTATTTATTTTTTTGATAAAGTTGTATTCAACTCCTTGGATTTAGAGATGCAAGAGAAATCCGTCGAAAATCCATTAAAATCAACTCCTTGGATAAAATCATTTCGATAGATTTTGGATTTAGTTCATTTTTAAGTAGGTGTTTATGCCTTCCATGCAGGAAATTCTTGATTTCCTAATTATTTATGGATTCGCATAGTCACTTATTTACTGAAACTTGGATTAATTGAATGTCCAATCTTGTAGAGTGTTTGTTTATCTAGCTCTTTGTAATTGCTCTTAAACATATGTGGATTATGAGCACTTAAACATATGTGGATTATGATTATGGCTTTCACAAATTTCAAACTCATATAGTGTGTTTGGAAAAGCTGGAAAAGAACAGATTATCTTGATAATTTGTTTTCAAATAATCGATTATTGTGATAATTGATTATAATCGAAATCTGTTTTTGTTTGAATATATTTGTTGAAAAGCGATTTTAAGATAATCTATTTTGTTTGGGTGGTGCAGAAAAATTCACTTTTACATAGTAAATGACAAAAAATGGTATGAAGTTATTTGAATAATATCCTTTTGAATAAAAAAAATTTCAATTTTTTTTACTATTTCTTGCTAATATATTTTTTACTCATTTTAATCCCTTAATTTTTTACTATCTACCATAAACTTTCTAGCATAATTTATATTTTAATATTATTATTATTAGCATTTCAATCATTAAATTTTTTTGGCTAATTTCAATTTTTTATTCGAGCCATAGATCTACCAAATTGGTCCAGTATTAGTTTGTACCGTTTTATGGGAATCAACAATATTATAATGCCTTTAGAGTATCACATATTGTGCAATGCTAGTGATGCGACAACAGGGGGTAAGCCAGAAAAAATGGTACGAGAAGTGAAATAATCGATAGGAAATAATCTACCGGTCCTATAACAAGTATGGTTAAAAAATAGCTTAAATTGTCTAAAAAAGCTTTTTATTTTTTTCCAGCTAGAAACCCAAACACAAATAATTATTCACAAAACAGCTGAAAAGGGTAAAAATAACTGTTTGGGGGGAAAATAATTTTCCCAAACATGCTCTTGGGAATATTGTTAGAGAAAACATGCTTGTAGAACCACTGGCTAAAGAAATAATTAACTATTGGAGTTTATTGAAAAACCGTAACTCATTTGATTTTGTTGAGTCTTACGATGTTTTGGGTTAGTGAAAGTCTGAAAATATATTATTATTATTATTATTATTATTATTATTATTATGAGATATTTAT
Source organism: Sophora flavescens (assembly GCA_030762895.1). Lineage (NCBI taxonomy): Eukaryota > Viridiplantae > Streptophyta > Magnoliopsida > Fabales > Fabaceae > Sophora > Sophora flavescens. Next base: position 183,136,894 of record CM061064.1, read on the forward strand.
AAAATAAAATTACTTTATTATTATATCTCTTATAACATTTTCAGATGCTTAGACTATTCTTGAATTGCATATTTCTCTTAACTTCTTTTTTGGTACAGAAAATGGTGGCAAGTGAGCAACCACTCTGTATTAGGTCGGTCAATTAAGGGCAAAGTGTTACCTCGCGTTGCCATTCCATTCCAAGGATTGAACACACAATCACTTGATTAAGGGACGAGGCACCGACCCACCACACCAGCAATGTTGGGTTCACTTAACTTAAATATGGGTTTCCATATTCATCATTATTTATGCAGCATTAGATCTTATGTTTCACATATACTTTGACCATAATTGACATTTTAGTCTTAAGAGGCTGGAGACTCTCCTCTCATAATAAAAGAAAAGAAAGGCATATTCAGATAACTTCATCGTATTGCTTTGTGTTACCTACTTACGCCATGGAAATGAAGAAGGTTGCTTGTGTTGTCCTCTTCTCTGCCGCCTCTGTCAACGCCGTCATGGCTAACGACCACCACCATGCCACCGAAGTGCCAGCCCCGGCCTCGGCTCCAGGGCCTACTAGCGGAGCTGCTGCTGCCGTTGGTTCATTCGTTGGTGCCTCCCTCCTGTCCTTTGTTGCATACTATTTGCAGTTTTAAGCGTGACACATACATACATGTATATATATGCATGTGTGTGATAATGGAGAAGGGGAATATGTGAAACAAAGATGAGATGCATGTGGAAGGAATTGTACAATGCTAGTTGCAGCATCAAGAGGAGGAGGAAATGAGATGTTTCCTTTTTCTTTACCCTTTTGATTTTGCTTTTTCATTTTTTCTAAGTGTGGTCTTTTCCTTCCAAATTGAATGCATTGGCACGAAATTATTTCATGCTGCTAATAAAGTTTATAATATACTATTAAAAAAAGATATTTTAGTCCAAGTGATGATCAACAACAACGTTTTTTCAATCATGGTCTTAGAAGATGTCTTCAGGTTCCCAGTATTTAAGTTAAATACGGACTGTGTCATACCGGTAGAAGAGAGTAATTCCTTAGAAGACTCAGAATCAGAAATTGATAGTAGATGTGAATCTGGGTGGTACCAGTAACACAAGCCACTTACGAAAAAAAGTAGCTGGGAAAGGGCTTGTTAGCTGGGAGACTGAAGAATCTCAGGACACGCCAAAACATACAGGTATGTCTGTATCAAATGTTACAATTCGTCACTGTAATAATGTGATTCTGCAAGAATTGTCAACAAAAGCTGCTGAAAAAACATGGAAGATAGGGAAAAAGGTTGGCGTTACATTCCAAGGAGATGATGAGAAAATTAGTGATAAAATTAGGGAGATGGAAGAGAGAGAGATAAGAAATAAGAGACAATGGGTTTCAAAATGGTTTACTATGAAGATAGGAACAATAAACATCAGAGGTCTGGGGATGGGAATTAAAAGGAGGAAGATTCGAGCTTTAATTGCAGAACAACAGTTGGATATTATACTAATTCAGGAAACAAAAACGGAAGAAATAGAAGCCAATATGTGTGACCAGATCTGGGGAAGTTCGGATTGTCATTGGAAGGCACACCCAACGATTGGAAATTCTGGGGGTATGCTAACTTATATGGGACTCAAACAGGGGATCACTCATTTTCACGTTTGAAGGGGATGGTTTCTTGGGGGATATGTTTGAAATGGGGTTACCAAAAAATTAGGTGCTTTGTCGTTAACATTTACTCACCATGCACACTTGAGGGTAAAAGAAGGCTATGTTGAAAATGAAAAAAATAGGGTTTTGGAGATGGAATGCGGTGTATAACTGGAGATTTTAATGCGGTCACAAAACAAGGGGAGAGGAAAGGAATATCGGTACAATCATATAGAGTGGAGATTGAAGAATTCAAGACATTCATTGAGGACATGATGCTTGATGACATTCCTCTGCTAGGCAGAAATTTTACATGGTATGAGGTGGATGGTACAGCAATGAGCAGGTTGGATCGTTTTCTTCTTTCTGAGAGGTGGGTGACAACTTTTGGGGTGACATCGCAGTGGGCTTTAAAAAGGGATGTCTCAGATCATTGCCCATTAGTATTAAAAATGGGAAATCGGGATTGGGGACCAAGGCCCTTTAGAATCAATAACTGTTGGCTAAAACAAACAAGTTTTCAGAAGTTACGTTGGTGATAGATAGTTGGGCGGAGGAGAGTATTCGGGGATGGAAGGCATTTATAATTAACGAGAAATTGAAGCTATTGAGAACAAGAATTAGAGGCTGGAATGGGTCGGTTTTTGGGAACATAGATGAAAAAATCAGTGTTTTGGAGCATTCTATAGAAGAATTAGATGAGAAGGCAGAGGGAGTGGGGTTAACAAACTCAACTGATTTTGAGGCGACAATCTTTCGCGGATCTGTGGCAGAATTTGAAGGATAATGATAGCTTGTTATGCCAAAAGTCAAGACAAAAATGGTTTCTTGAGGGAGATGCAAATACATCTTTCTTTCATGCAAGCATAAGGTCAAGGAGGAGGAGAAATCAGCTTGTAGCGCTTCTAGTAAATGGAATTTGGGTGGAGGAACCGGGAGCAATTAAAGAAGAAGTTAAAAAGTTCTTCTTGAAGGCAGTTGATGAGGTTACATGGGGAAGACCACTACTTGATGGGATCGACTTTATGCAAATTAACTCTTCTCAAGTAGGCGAGCTAACAACCAGGTTTTCTATGAAAGAGTTACAAGAAGCGGTGTGGAGTTGTGATGGGAATAAGGCCCCGGGGCCGGATGGGTTCAATTTCAATTTTATCAAAAAGTTTTGGGATATTCTGAAGATGGATGTGTGGGGGATGATGGAAGAATTCTACATAAATGCAAAACTTCCGAAAGGTATAACTTCATACTTTCTGGCATTGATTCCAAAGAAGGATATCCCGCATAAGCTTGGTGATTATAGGCCGATTTCTCTATTAGGAAGTGTATATAAAATCATTGCAAAGGTATTGGCAGCTATATTGAAGAGAGTGCTACCATCCATTATTGCTCCTAACCAATTTGGTTTCCTATCAAACAGATATATTTTGGATGGAGCAGTAATAATAAATGAAGTGATAGATGATGCGAAGAAATCAAGGAAGAAGTGTTTGGTATTCAAGGTGGATTTTGAGAGGGCATACGACTCGATGAACTGGAACTTTTTGGAGTATATGATGGGAAGACTTGGTATGGATGATAAATGGAAGCAATGGATTAAGGAGTGTGTCTTCAAAGGAGATCTATCAGTCTTGGTGAACGGAAGCCTGACAGAGGAAGTCACAATCCAAAAAGGATTAAAGCAAGGATATCCACTAGCACCATTTCTGTTTTTGATGGTGGCAGAGGGACTAACCGGTATGTTGAGAAATGCAATGGAAGATGGAATTTTTAAGGGGTACAAAGTTGGAAATGATGGGGAAGAAATTTCAATTTTACAATATGCAGACAACACACTTCTAGTGGGAGAAGCTACTTGGGAGAATTTGTGGGCAATGAAGGCAATCCTTAGATGTTTTGAATTGATCTCTGGACTCAAAGTGAATTTTCACAAAAGTAGGATCATAGGGTTAAACGTGGATGATAGATTCAAAAATGAAGCAGCGGTGTTTTTAAATTGCTAGGAGCGAAATTGCTCTTCAACTATTTGGGCTTGCCTATAGGTGCGGATCCGAAGAAATTTGGAACATGAAAGCCGGTCATTGAGACTTTGAAGAAAAGGCTATCAAGTTGGAAAATGAGGCATCTTACACTTGGGGGAAGAGTAACACTTATCAACTCGGTATTACACTTTATTCCAACTTACTTTCTCTCATTTTTTAAAGCTCCAAAAAAGGTATTAAAGACTCTATTCAAAGGAATTTTTTGTGGGGTGGGTGTGAGGAAAAGAGGAAAATTCCTTGGGTTAAATGGGAGGTAGTCTGCTTGCCAAAAAAAGAGGGAGGTTTAGGGGTAAAAAACTTTGGAGTTGTTTAATAGGGATCTTTTAGGACAATGGAGATGGAGGGTACTTAAAGACGATGTGGGTCTGTGGGGTAGAGTGGTGAAGGCTAGGTATGGGTCTTTAGATGCTTTGGTGTTGTAGGGGGACTTAAGCACACAAGGAGGAAAGGAATCATCATGGTGGAGGAATATAGGTAGATGTGGTGAGTCGGATTTTTCTTCCGACTGGTTTAGGGATGGTTTAAGTAGGTGTATAGGAATGGGTGACAAGACGAAATTTTGGGAGGATAAATGGTTGGGTACAAGGGCTTTTAAGGAAGTATTCCCACGTCTCTACCAAATTTCAGAGGTTAAAAATATGTGTATTAAAGACTGTGGAGAATGGAAGGATGGGAGGTGGGAGTGGGAGTTAAAATGGAGGAGAAATAGGTTTGTGTGGGAAAAGGATTTGGAAGATGAGCTGGTTTTGATCCTTCAAGCAGCAGTCCTTAAAATAGAGATACATGATGAGTGGAAGTGGAAACGGACACATCAGGGGTGTACTCTACAAAATAAGCATACAACTTTTTATAGAGTCGGATTTTGGAGGAACATCAGAGGTCTGCAGATGAGTTGGAAGCTTTTAAACTATTATGGAAATGCAAAATACCTTCAAAAGTATTGGCATTTACATGGCATCTATTTTTTTATATAAGTAGCATGCAAAAGCATCACAATGGAAAGGGTCATCCCAGCTATGTTGGCACCACCAAATCCAACAGTCATATGCAGCACCCACTAGTGCAGAAAAGGGATTCTACATCGGAGTTTACACATCGGTTTATTAGAAACCGATGTGTAAAACGAGGCGGTGACATTTTTGAAATTAAAACCAAAGTATTACACATCGGTTTAGAGAATAACCGATGTGTAAAACGTTTCCACATCGGTTATTTCTAACCGATGTTTAAAATTAAAATAAAAAAAATTAAAGTCAGAATTTTTAACATTCAACATCGGTTCTTTATGAACCGATGTGTAAAATAGTGATTAACCACGTCGATTTTTAATTAACCGATGTATAAAATTATAAAGAAAAAAAAATAGAAATTAAATTTTTACTTTTACACATCGGTTTTTATTAACCGATGTATAAAATTAAAAAAAAAATTCAGAAGTTAAAAGTTTAATGTTTACACATCGGTTTTAACATAACCGATGTGTATAAGATGGTTAACACATCGGTTTTTCAAATAACCGATGTGTAATATTCCTAATTTTTCTCTTTCCCTCCTTGTGTTCCGCGCCCTCTCCCATTCTTCAGTTTCTGAACCCTAAAACACAAAACACTCCCTCCCTCTGCTAACGCGCGGCTTATTCCTTCACGCAACCCCAGCTCGAAGTTCATCTCCTCCCTCATCTCCTCCTCGAAGTGCATCAAAAGGTAGAAAATACTTGATGTTCCCTGCTCTGCGTTTTGGTTACTTTACTTTGGTCATGATTGTCTTGGATTCACTTTAGTTTTGCTACTGTTGTGGTTACCTTGCTGGTTCATGTTGGGCGTGCAGTGCTTTACCTTTGCGGAGGTTCTTGTGGTGGGTGCACTCTCCCAACATCGGGAAGAAGAGGCATCGACAACTAGCGGCTGTTTTCATCCCCTTCCCTTGGAGTGAACTGAACCGCGTGTTTTTGTAAATGCGCACAGTTGAACGATTCTCAAGTATAAACTACACACCACACATTCTTCCCCAAAATCCTTCAAACGCAGTTCCAGCCGCGCCGCCATCTCCGCCACCACAGGTAGCTTGGATGAAAACATCTCCTTTCTTCTTCTTTTTATCTTCCTCAGCTTAACCCAACCTATGAATTTCTTCTTTCTCTACGGATTTATTATATAAATTTTGCCTCCTTTTCTGATTATTGAATGCATCCAAGTTTCGCCAATTTAATTCTTGATAAGCTTTCTTAGTTTCATATCACAGATAATGTTTTATGTTATTGCCTCGTTTGAAGTGTAACAACATTTACCAAACTCAGCTGACCAAATTATGAGAAACTCTTGTCATCTTGCTTTTCTGTTCTGTATTTTGAAAGTAGAATGTGTTACTGTTGATGTAATCTCTTTCTCTCTAATGTTCTGGTATTTGTTCACGTTCAGATGTTGGTTTTGTTGTGAAACAATTTTAGCATGCTACTCCAACCCCGAACTACCTTTATTTGGGACTGATATTAAAATGCTTTGAACATCAGAAGAAATTTAAATGTTTGGCTTTTATTTGGCATATTTAAGTCATGCTAATTGTTTTAATTGTTGAATCCATATTGAATGGAAAAAGCAAAATCAGCATTGTGCAAACTGTAAAGACTTGGTGATGAATAGAAAGATGCATATGAGGATTTTAAACACGACATTGACATGTTACTTTTGAAGCTTTTTTCCCTCCTCCTTTACAATTACTGTCTGGTTTCTTTTAATGGGTCCATTACCCTGCTTATGTGGTTTATAATGTGTTAAAATTGTATAACTTGGGTGTGAAGGACATAAACAATGAGGAATGCATGTATTGCTCTTAATTTATGGTGAACCAAATTTTATTACTTATGAATAAAACTTCTCCAAATTGTCTAAATTTTTACATGCTACACACACACAGATGTTGCCAAGCTGATAGCGTGCGAATGCACGTGCGATTCCGGCAAGTGTACCGGATCGTCGCCAAGTAATAAAAGATATCGATCCCACAGAGACTGTGTTCTCGAATCGCAACTAATTATCAAATCGATTAGATCTGGACTGTTTAAAAAAGATTTTTATATTTTTGAAATGGTTTTTGAATTTGAATTTAAGAGATAAAACAGAATCAAACAAAACAGAAAACAAATCTTTTTGATTTTTCAGATATAAATGGGTTCCTAGGGATTTAGGTTACCACAAGATCGTTTACATTATGAAGTTGATTACCCTTGTTAATTAGCGAAATTGCCTTGAAGGCGAGTTTATCCTCTGATAGCTTAAGCTCCCTCTCGGGTTACAAAAGCCGTGCCCAATTGACCCGACCCTACTCTCGTGGTAGTCGATCCCATATTGAACCCTTTGCGTTTCGTGACAACTCGTTGATCCTCGAGGGACGGCTTCTAACTCTCGTGATTTCAGTCCCAAGTCTGACTCTATAGATCCGACACCTAGGTTCACCGCTAGGTTCCTCCCTAGAATGTCTAAGTCATGCAAATAACCTAAGTTCACCGCTAGGTTCCTCCTTAGAATATCTACGTCTCGCTGATAAGCGGTCATGAACTTTACGTGTGAAACACACTAGAAATCCTAAGTTCACCGCTAGGTTCCTCCTTAGAACGTCTCACGTCACGCAAATAAGCGGTCGCCGATTTTACGATTGATTAAACACTAGAAATCAGATCTAAAGTAAATCGTAATTAACAAAGAGTTTACATCAAATTTACATCATAAACAAACTTGGGCAGAGCCCTAATCCCTAGAAACTATGCTACTACTCACGCCTTGCCATGGAGATGACAGGCATGATTACAAATAACATGAAAATAACTAAGAGAAGAAGGAGAAGAAGAAAGAGATCCTAAATCTATGCCTAGAGTAGTAGCCCCAAAGGTCCGATGTTTTACGCCTCTGCCTGGTCCCTTATTTATAGAATTGGGGCAGTTAGAGTCCTAATCCAACTCAAATTAGATCCAATCTGTTACTTCGAGCCAAGTAATACGCGTCACGGCAGTGATGGCTATCACGGCTACCGCCGTGACGGGATTCTCGCCTTGAAAAATTCTTCACCGGTTTGATGCTGTCATGGCCGTGATGGTCATCACGGCCGTGATGGCCATCATGGCCTGGCCCCGACAGCTTCGACTTGTGTTGGTTTTGGGTCACGGCCGTGATGGCTATCACGGCTAGGCCGTGACGAACTCGACTTGACCTTTGTTCTTTTTCAGTTTTGCTCGATCATGGCCGTGATGGGCATCACGGCTAGGCCGTGATGGGCTCTGTTTGGCTCATTTTCTTCAGTTTTAAAGCTCCATCTTCATCCAAACTTCATCATGGTTGATCTTGAGTAATTTACCCTTGATATCTGCAAAACAACACACGAAAACCGCCTTACCCGTTCCAAAGGAAAATTAACCTAAAATCTAATTAAAAATGCCTAAACTACATGAAAATGCATGCAAAATGATAGACAAAGATGATGTGGAATCACACTCATCACAAGCCTGTCTAAATTTTTAAGCATTTCTAACATTTAGCATTTCTACCAATCATTGCCGCTGACCAACTTTCTTACTCTATTTGCAGAACAAGAAATTGACAGGTGTTATTTTCTTGGACTGCGGATTTGATTTGAGGAGTGTCCTTGACTCCGTTGCATAGTGCTACTGCCTCTGCTTTGTTCACTTCTCTGTTGTCTTTGCACAATAACAACTAGGCGTGTCTCTCAGAAGGTACGTTTTGGCTGAAAAGCTTTCATTGGAGTTTTAATGCATTTTCTTGAAAATTTATTTGATTCGAGAATATGCCCACAGTGGGTACAATAATTGATTTCTATTTTATTTAATTCCTCATATTCTAATTGGGTTTCATTTGTACGTAGTCACGTATACAACGTGGGTCATGGGAATGTGGCTACTATGTGATGCAGTGGATGTTGGAAATTATCTCCTCCGGGATCACTGAAAGATGGTACGAGGTAAATGTTAATTGACACAATTAGAAGTAATAGTATAGATTCGTTATATGTTTTATGTTAGTTTATTACTTAAAAGATATAATCTTTTGTCCAATTAAACTTGCAGATATTCAACAATCCAACTCCATTATCTGATTCTGACATCAACAACATAAAGAGGTGTTGGTCAACTTTCTTTCTTGAAGTGTACCAACCATAGTTTGTATATATGTAGTTAGTTTAAAAACTTATCATGTACTAGCTATTACTTTTGACTGATTATATGTATTTTTATATGAAATCTATAATATATCATGTAGCTTTTTGGTTTCTAATTATTTTTGTTGTCTCTGAATGTAATTGAACGTATATATATATATATATATATATATATATGTATTGTTCGTAATAAATTCAATATATGTTAGTTGTGTTGAGAATATTTACAGTATGTTATTCTGGTATATATTGATTTGCATTACTGAAACAGGGGGAAGGAATGATAGAAATATAAATAATAGGAAAAAAAAGAGACTTTACACATCGGTTTTAAACAAAACCGATGTGAAATTTCACTTTACACATCGGTTTTAATGAAAACCGATGTGTAAAGTGAAATTTCACAATAGGATACGAATTGACAAATTAATTTTCCACATCGGTTAAGTGTTAACCGCTGTATAAAATATTATACACATCGGTTATAAAACCGATGTGTAAAGTGCCAATAAACCACATCAGTCGTTTCAACATCAGTTTTAGAACCGATGTGTAAAGCCAAAAATAACTGATGTGGAATCCCCTTTCTGCACTAGTGACCCTACGCTATTATTGAAATCAAATAATCAAAAAGAACAAGATCACGGGGGACAAAAAACCAAAACCCATGGGAAAAAAAACTAAGGAAAATCTATAAAAAGGCAAACCCTGCCTGTTACGAATAAAATCCTCACTAACAAAGGAAGGAATTGTGTCCCACCAATGGAACCCCAGGTGATGAATACCATGATTAGCTAATTTATCCGCACAGGAGTTCCCCTCCCTATAAATATGGGAGACCTGAAGGTTGAAACCTGTAGCTGTCTCCAAGCAATTCTTCCATCGTGTTTGTAGCCTCCAAGGGAAGAGGAATTACACTTACAGATGTGGAACAAAGATGTGTGTTGTGTGACAGATCTGCAGAGTTTGAAGAACACTTGTTTAGTTCATGTGATATCACTTACAAGCTATGGTGCAAAGTCTACGGGTGGTTGAATTATGATGGGCCACAATCGGTGAATATTAAACAACACTACCTACAATTCAGAGGATTATTCAAAGGAAAGGAGAAGAAGAGGCGGGGGATGATAATTTGGCACGCGGTAGTATGGACCATTTGGTTAGAAAGGAATGATATGTTCTTCAACAAAAACAAAACTGACTTGCTGAGAATGTTAGATCTAATAAAAACTAGATCTTGGAGCTGGTTCGGTAGTTCGGTTGATGGTTGTATAGTGTTTTCAGATTGGTGTTCAAGTCCTATGGAGAGTTCCCAATTGAAGATGGGTGTGAAGGTTTAATGGTGATCCAACTCTGGTTTGACAGATTATGGTGCAAGAATTTAGGCTATGGTACACCTCAGGAATTGCTGGTCTGATACAGAAATATTACATAAGATTAGGTGTATTATTTTTCAGATTTAAATGATGGTGGCCTTACAATATGGAAAACAATACTGCAACAGGTTATTTACATTAGTGGGGGGCGGTATCTAGTTTCTGTATACATATATAAGGTGGGACTATGATGTTTGTGTTGGAAGGTATGTCTTTGAAGGCAGAGTTTGAAAGGCCCTTACTTCATTTGGTTTAGAGTCACGGGTATTAAAACAAAGTGAAAGGGGCGGAAAGTTGTAACTGATTGAGTAACTACATTGGTATAACTGATTGAGTACATCTTGTATTCATATATATATATATATATATATATATATCTTTTTGTTGATAAAAAAAAAGCATTAAAAATTTTATACTTTTAATAATTGACTAATGTTATTCAAGTGGGAGATTGTTAGATTAATTATTTAACCAATCTATCATGAGGATTAATATTAATCAATTATGAACAATCATTGTTTAATTATATATTATTTATGGTCAATTACTGACGTTGTAGTATTTTATCAATATGATGAAATAGTATTGGGCTATTCTTATGGGTGACCTATGATGGGTTGTCGTTCACTTACAAGCCCGTCGAGAAGTCTCTGTCTTTATCTTTGAAGTCTATACATACTGCCTCCCCTTAATAGTATGACACGCGTCTCATACGCTCCAGGAGACAGTAGTTCGCTCTCATTCTGTGATCTTTTCTCCTTAGACAAAGATCCATATAGGATTCCATGTACACAATATTTAATCTAATTCTTAAAATCAATTTGTTTAACATGCTATAACCTTGTGTCTACATTTGATTATAATTGTTGAAATGGATTTGAATTCATCAATTTATTCGTTCTTTTGTAATTAGTTCAAACACATATTTAGTGTTAGGCTCATTTAGCTCTACTTAATTGTTGCATATACTTAATAAACATTATGTGTAATTTGAATACAAAGATGTTTGACGAAGAAGAAAACTACATGTTTGAACACTTTTCATTTTAATAAATTAGAAGTTTAGAGGTAACTAAAAAACAAGGGGATTTCACAAAAACATGAAAATCTGGTAATAATGCGCGCACGCACACATACGTGATCTTTGTATGCTTTATTTTTCTCCTAGGAATTAAGTGTCCTTGCATTGATTAGGTGTGTGACAATAGCTCCTATTTGGACATCTAAGGACATATAACTCAAGCTACAAGATACTTGCTGAGGTTTCAACTACAACAGCACAAGGAAAGCAGCTATATAGTGTTGCTCAAATTAACTATATATCAACCTATAGTATGGTTATTTAAATAGAAATATAATGTTTGAATACTGACCCACCAGATAATAAAATACTACATTTTATTATACATAGATCTTCACCAACTACTCAAACATATTTTCATTCGTATCTCTTCACCAGCTCTCAAACCTTGTTGATGATAGTTGGACGTGCTTTACACATGGCCTCTAAGGGTATTGCTTTCGGCATGGTGGCCCCTTTTCCTTCGATGAGATCAACTTCTTGCTCACTTGTTCGTTTCCACTCGAAACATTGAATCAATAAGCCCAAAGTTAAACCTACCGTACGTTGCCCCAAGTTTGCGCCGGGACAAGCTCTTCTACCCAACCCAAATGGAATTAACTTATCTGCTTCCCCTTCTTTGTCAAATCTCTCAGGCTTGAATTGTGTAGGATCACTCCATAGTTGAGGATCTCTATGAATAGCCCAAGCATTCACCAACAAAATAGTTCCCTTAGGGACATTATATCCTCCTATGGAGCAATCTTTTGAAGAAAAATGGGGTGCCAATAATGGGAAGGCAGGATGTAATCGAAATGTCTCATAGATAACATTTTGTAGGTAAGGAAGTTTTGAAATGTCCGACTCTTCTACTAGGCGATCTTGTCCTATGTGATTGTCTATTTCATCTCTTGCTTTATTCAATACTTCTGGATGGTTTAGTAAAGCAGACATTGCCCATTCTAAAGTTGTTGCAGATGTCTCAGTTCCTCCGAGGAGCATAACCTAAGAAGTCAAGCAAAGTTAATATGAATGGAAGAAACCAAATCAAAAATTATTTTTCCCCATTTATTTAAAATTATCTATTATTTTGATTTAATTAGAAACCAACTCTCTAAATAAAGGGTTGGATTAAATTTTTAACTTTCATATAAATACGTTCTAACATGGAAGCAAATTTGCATGTGTACAATATCATCGATGTTAAATGTATGGAAATTTAACTAGCTCCCGTGATTACATTAATGAGAATTGACTGACTAGTCAGAAGTATTAAAAAATAATAATACTAGTATTAAAAAAGTTATCCATATGTGTTGGTATAAGTAAAAGAAGCTCGAACTTTTAAACATGTTTGCCCCATAATTTAATCGTTGGAAAATACTATTGGGAGGGTTCCCCTCATATGCCCAACAGTATGCAGAGAGATTTGAGTCTCATCCACCAAGGTGACGTTTGGAAGAGCTTATTTAAGCTCCTTTTGACTTATCTGATGATATAAGCTCTTATGTAATGTGTTTGGCAGAGCTTATAAAAATAACTTATGCCACCCCATAAGGAGTTTTTGACTTATTTTCATAAGCCACTGGGAGAAGCTTATGGAATTATCATATGAGCTTATGCACTAAACACCCTCTCCGTGTTTTTCGCTATTCGAATCCTCTCATGTCCCTTTCTTTCTTTCTTTTTTCTTAAAGCGCTTATGGCATAAGCTCTCATGCGATAAGGTCTTATGTGATAAGCTCTTAATTAAATTGTTTACCCAAACGCACCCCAAATGGGATGATACTTAAGTTGAGGCCCATCGCTTTGTATGGTTGAGTTGTTATTTACACATTATTTGGTATGTAAATGTTACATTACTTTTATTCAAAAATAATAAAATAAATATACACCTTTGAACACATTTTCTCTTTGCATTTTATTTGTTTTTTTGTTAAAAGTAAATAAAGATGATATATATGTATATATATTTTATGTATAAATATTATTAATGTTTGTAGTTTGGCACGTATATACCAGCCACTTAGTCAAAGGGCTGTATCATGAATCAAATAAATAACAGTTTTTCAATTTACAATCATACCACAAAATTTAAACATCATTTTTTACCAATTAATTAACAATGTAGAAACTTTTCGGTTAATAATATATACTATATAGTTAACAAGCTAATAATTAATTTGTTAACTCCATAATACATGATATTAACCAATTATTTATTATACTTCATCATCAATTTGAAAATAGTGTAAAAAATGATTTACAAGCATAATTTTCCACTAAAAAAATTCATACATGTCAATCCTTTGCATCACCTATCCCAAAGCTATTTGAACATGACATTGCAAGCTCATAGAAGCCATCAAAAGATGGAGAAAGTATGAGTTTAATTTTAATACAATGTGAGTATAAAGTTTTTTACATTGTCAATTAATTATAAGTTATCTCATGTGTAAATTTTAATATAATTATAATAAAAGTCAAATATTTTTAATGATCAATTTATGATGATTTATAATAGATTGTCAGCATAAAAAAATCGTTACACTGACATTACATGTTAATTAAACTAAAAATATAATGGAGAACAGTGATATATATAATAGCAATTCAAAAGCAAAAGGTGTATGGTAACAGTTATTTACCAGAATAATCCCTTTTATGATTTGATCCGTATAATACTCAGGCTGCGATTGTTGCTGACTTAAGAGATGATCTATCATTGTATTGGCACTCTGCTTCTTACTGCGATGTTCGTCAATTAGTCCTTGCAAGAATGCATCAGTTCTGCTAGCAATCCTCGCCACCTTTTTCTCGAAACCATCAAAATCAAACCATCTATGAATACTAACAAACTCTTTGGGGTTGCTTGACCCTCCTACTGATATCAGCTCTTTCATGATCTCTCTGAATTGCTTGGCTTCTTCCACATCAGTCACATCACAGTCATCTCCACAGTACCTATTGTTGTATATATTTATATATAAATAAGTATTAGAATTAAGGTCGAACTACGTTCCTTTATTTTTTAAGAATTTTTAAATAGGTTTCTATATTTTTAAAATTTGTAATTAGGTTCTTGAACTATTATTTTATTTGTAATTAGGTCCCTATACTATACAAAAAAAAAATATAATAGGGTCCTCGAACTTTTATAAATTTTCAATTGGGTCCCTGAACTAAAAAAGTTTTTAATTGGGTCCCTGAGTTTATATAAAATTTTCAATGAGGTCCCTAAATTATAAAATTCGTTAGTGATATGTTGAATTGGATGGAATATAATTGATTTCATCCAAGCTGACTATTTAAGAGTAGTTTGGGTGGAAGATGAACATTGAAACATTGTTACAATAAAACGTAACAAGATATAACAAGATGAAGTGAGATGTAGTAAGTTGCAAGTGAGGAAACTATTTTGGAAGAAATTATTTCAAGGAAGGGATATACAACCGTAAAACATAAATTGGGGAAGGAATGAACTATTTATTCAGATGGAGGAAAAGCAATCACAGGTCAAGTTTTGGTTTTCTAACTCAATATTTTGGTCTCTTGCAACCCTAAATACAAATTTGGGGGAATTCCAGGTCACGTTTAACATCCGTAGACTTATAGACCTCTTCACGGAACCCTATCCCAAGGACTCCATTGAAAATTTTATATAAGTTCAGGGACCCAATTAAAAACTTTTTTAGTTCAGGAACCCAATTGAAAACTTTATAAAAATTCGATGACCCAATTACAATTTTTTTAATATAGGAACCTAATTACAAATGAAATAATAGTCCAGGGACCTAATTACAAATTTTAAAAATAGAGGGACCAAACCTAGAATTAATGTATAATTATTTGAGTCAATTTATACTAGTTTAATTATTTGACTTTTATGATGTGTCAATATATCATTAATTGACACCCTAAATATATTATAATTAAATTAAATCCTACCTATTAATTTGGATGCTCTATTATATATATATATATATATATATATATATATATATATAGGGTTCATTAAAAAAAATTTCTATCTTTCTCTCATGACACGAAAGAAATATGAAAGAAGAAAAGGAAAAGGGGAGCATTCTCTTAGTTAGAGAGTGTTTATTACAGTTTATTTGATAAAAAATCATTTTTTAAATAAAAAGTCTTTTTAAATAATGAGTTTGATTGTGTTTGTTTAAACTTTTCATAAAAATATTTGTTTTTAAAAAAATATTATTTTATGGTTAAAATAAAAAACTACTTTCATTAGCTTAAAAAAAACACTTAAAATCACTAACTGCTTTTTTTTTTTTTAAAATTTCTAAAACATAATCTCTATATTGGGCTCATTTGTCATTCATTAAAAAAAAAAGTGATTTTCACATTCAATAATTTAAGTAAAAAATTCATTTTTAAGAGTTTGGTTGTATTTGTTTCAGCTTTTTTTTAAAAATAATTTTTTTTAAAAAAATTATTTTTAAAGTTAAAATGAAAAGCTACTTTCATTAGCTTTTAGAAAAAAATAATTTTTTTTATTACTACACATCTTTAAAAAAGTGATTCTTATGATTGTAACAAACACAAAACAATTTCTGCTTTTTAAAAAAATCTCTAAAAATAATCTCTAAATTATTGATTGTCAGAATCACTTATTTTTTAATCTATAACAAACGGGCTCTTAGAGATTATTTTTAGAGATTCTAAAGAAAAACAAACAATTTTTGTGTTTGTTTACAATCATAAAAAATCATTTTTTTCAAAAGGAATTAGTTATAAAAAATAAATTTTTTCAAAAGCTAATGAAAATAATTTTTCATTTTAACCCTAAAAATAAAATTTTTTCTGCTTTTCATTATTTTAAAAACAAAAACAAACAAACAAAAATTTTTAAAAAATATTACTAAGTTAAAAAATGATTTTTTTTTAATAAATTAAACAATAAGAAACGCACTTATTATTAGACTTGAAATTCACTTTTTTCATGTAAAGCACATTTTTTCCACTGCTAACTATCTACTTTCTACATACCTTTTTCCAGAGATCATTCTCATCATGGTGTTAAACGTCATCTCCGTAAGCCTAGTCTTCATTTCCACCTTAGCAAAATCCTTGAACGAATCACGTGCCAGGTTCTGTACAAACTTCATGGTCTCATCCCTTCTGATTTCCAATAACGAGTTGAGACGATGCGTGGAGAGCACCTCAAGTGAGATGATGCGGCGAACGTTGCGCCAGTGGTCGCCGTAAGGAGCCGCCGTGACGGCGGTGAAGTTATAGCCGATATGCTTGCCGGCGAGAAGCGGCGGCCGGTTAGCTAGGGTGATGTCGTTCTTGGTGAAGCATTCTTGAACGACGGTTGGTGATGAAACGACGACCACGAAACGTGAACCGAACCAAAGGGAGAAGACTTGGCCGTGTTTTTGTGATAGGTTTTGGAGGGTTCGGTGGAGAGGGTGTTTGAGAAGGTGGAGGTTGCCTATTATGGGAAGAGAGGGTGGACCTGGTGGAAGGTTTTTGAGTCTTCTTGTTGGGAATAGGAACTTTAGTGTGATAAGTAAGAGAATAGAGAGGAAGGTGTAAAAGAAGAACCAGGTCATTTTTTAATGGTGTTTTTTGGTACTAATAATAGAGAAAAAGCGAAAGTGTTTTTTTGTTGATTATGGGAGCACTAAATTTTTGCATTCAAGTTATAGCTTGTGCTATGTTGTGCTTGCTTATATAAATAGGGGTATGAGGAAGCTGTCCGGGGATAGTGAATGAATTGTGACATTTTGTTATATCCATTAACCATCAATTGAATGTGATTAACTATATGTTTGAATTGCATTAACCGTGATTTTCAGGTGTTCAAATATACATGGGATCATGTATATTTGAATACCTGAAACCATGTATATTTGAATATCTGAAAGTCGTGGTTAATGCAGTTCAAATATGTGATTAATTACGTATGATTAATGAGTTGTGACATCTTATTGCATCCATTAATCATCCACTTAATGTAATTAACCACATATTTAAACTATATTAATCATATATTGTAGATGTCGTTCAAGTGTCCAGAATCCAGGTGTACAAATAATATTACTCTTAAAAAAATATGGTACATGTCCTTTACTAATCAAAGGTAAAGGATGTATATAGATTTACAATTTTATTTTTATTTTTTTTGGTATTAGAGTTATAATTTTATTTTACACAATGACAAATTTTTATCGGTGATGGAGAACAAATATGACAGAAAAATAAGATAGAAAATCTGCATCCGGTTGAAATGCGTTTGTGAAGCACACATGATCTTTCCTTCAGTTGATGGCAACCTTCGAGTCTTCGAGAGATATCTACGTGTTCGATTTTATTTTGTCTGCGCAAATTTTCAAACCTAGATTCCTATCTTGTCACGAGATTTTTCTAACTTAGAATGTTGATTTATCAACCACGAATTAACCATTTGAATGATCCAAATTGAAAACTCTTGTTCACGTTAAAAAGGTAACAAGTTTAAGATTTTTTTTAAAGGGCCTAGCTAAATAAGAAAATATTACAACAAAATAATATTATACGTATTCGTTGTTATTTTGTCTATGCAGAATTTTTAATCCTATGTAGGAGCTAACTTGTCATGGGATTTATTTTTATTTTTTTTCTTCTAATTTCATTTAGAATATTGATTTATCAACCACTAGAACTATTTGAGGAAAGGAAATTGAAAACCCATGTTCACATTAAAATGGTGATAGGTTTAAGACTTGTCTTGTCTGCGCATAATTTTCAATCCTAGATTCCTAACTTTTCCTGAGATTTTTTTTTTTTTTACTCTTTTTGAATGTTGATTTATCAAACCACTTTAAGGGGTTTAAGACTTTAAGCTAAAATTGTTCACAGAATCAGTTGAGGAGGAGGCTGCTAAAGAGAAGTACTTTTGGAAAGGTCAAGTCGTGATCACCTTTGATTTTTCTTCTTTTTCTTGCCTTGTTTCCTTTCTTTTTATCTTTTCCGAATGTTTTGACTTACCAAACTATCGGTGCAGTATTTAAGCCGGGCATGCCTGTACACCACAGACTTATTACAATAATAAATAATAATAAATACTGAGATATTCCATATAATTCTTTTTAACTATATGTTACCTTTTTTTTTTTAAAGAACTATATGTTACTTGTATATCATATCTAGACATTTAAGTTTTTTTTTTTTTAGAGATTTAGATTATAGACAAATGTTAAATTGTTAGTATTTGTTATGTTAGTGAGGAAAATTGACCCATGACCTCCAGCTTATCACTCCAAATCCTATCTCCCTCCTCAAACCATCAAGCCACCTTATACTCCCTATTGATAACTCATTACTTGTACTCTCTCAATGATATTTGCCTTTTCCTAAAATAACTCATAATTACATATATAATTTTCTATTCCACTTTGAAATATAATATTCCTCAATATTCAACCACATGTAAATCAAATGGTGTCAAAAAAATTTCCCCGAAAAATATTTTTCTAAAATGAATTGGGATCAGGCTAATATATTGTGTCAGGTGGCAAGGGAAAACAGTCCATAGATCTCTCCAAGTGATGGAATCGATCATGGAAGTTTTCATGAGATACAAAAGCATATAATCTGCCCTTGCATTATTGGAAAGGAATGGGCCAAGATTATGATTTCAGAAGACAAATAATTCTTAATAACATAACATATATATGCCATTGCCACTGTGTGCGATAAATAGAACTGCACATCTTCAACCGAAAAAAAAAACACATAAATGAGAAATAATTAAGTTCAACTAAGAACTTGTTCATCATATGAATAGTTAAATGAAATATTGATTACAAATGATTAATGCGCAAGAATAGAGCTGTTCTGCAACCAAAGGGGAAAATCTTTCATATATGTTGCATTTAATGTGTTTGAATTAGCTGTAAAAAATAAATTATTTTAATAGTTGACAATTGTTATGATCAATTTTAAAATCAATTTTATATTTGAATGTTTATTGAAAATGAATTTAACATAATTATTTTGTGTGGACGGGAAAAAAAAAAGAATAGTTACTTTTACGAATTAAATGATCAAAAGAGACAAGAAATGATTGAAAAAGTTTTTTTTTTTTTTGAGCAAATAGAAATGATTGAAAAGGTTATTTGATTATGGGTAAAATCAAATTTATATTCCTAACTTTTCAAATAAGTTGAAATAATTTGTTTCATCGTTATCTTAATGTTTAAAATAGGAGTTTATAGAAAAAAAAACTATTTTTGTGCAATAGCTTTTATACCATTTACTCCCAAATATACATGATTATAAAAGAAAAACTCTTTCTTTTTTTTATGAAAATTTGTTTTTCTCCATAGGTAACTGGAACGGTGAGACACTTAAGAAAAGAGAGTTCAATGTCATCCCGCAAGAATGCATATCATGCATAGACTTTTCAAGTAAGTCCCCCTTTCCATTTGAACAATGGTGGTGATGAAGGTTAGGGTGGAAGACCTTCAAATGTCTCCCATCATGAGCAACGACGGTTTTGCAAGAATTTTTTTAATTTGTTTTTGATCCTTCATTTATTTTCCGGTTTGCCCCCCCACACCCCCACACACAACTGCTCACCACTCCCACCCTACCATTCTCCTTCATGCCAATGGCGTTGTTAATATTCTATCGTTTGCCACTCCACCCGTACTCCTCTCTGGTGTCGTCGTGGCTCTAGAGCCCATTCGAGTCATCATTTTTACACACAAGACTATGATGAACCTTCTAATTAGTCTCCAAATTTTTGGACCTATAAACTTCAATTGAAGCCTCAACACACTTCTCTTGGTCGACATGTTCAAGCACTTCTTTCGCCCTTTTCTTGGTCGTCGCGGCCTCCCAAACAGTCCTATCGGCCCTGACCCAGGCCACGCCGACGACCTTCGTGGCCGACGCGGAAGTGGCCTCGGTGCCACTAAGGAAGAGGCCAAGCTTTTGATCGAGGACGTGAATGGCATTGAGAATGGGAATGGGGAAGAAATTATCTTTTCGCGATTTCAGCGTGGTTGAAATTCCCAACTGGATTTTTCTTCATTCCTTGAATCAATCCTTTCTCTGTAACATCAACTTGCTGATTCTCATTCTGATTATGTTGAGCTGTGAGTGTGTGTACGATGTTCTTTACGGTGGTGGTTGAAATTTGAAGGGGAAGGATTGAGGAGATTTGGGACCATTTGAGAATGACCGATTTGAGGGCGAGATTGAGGAGTAAAGTTGAGATTTTTACAGGTTTGAACAAAGATGAGAATTTATGTTATGGAACAGAGGAATTCTTCAGCAGTCTTTGCACAACTTCTGAATTCCCTTTGTTAGCAGTTGTTGCAACCTCGACGAGTTACTCCGCCACATCATTGAAGGTGCCGCCATGATCTGCAGCAAGGGCAAGGCTGGCATCGACATCATCACCATCATGGTGGTAGGTGGCTTGAGGGAGGTGAGAGAGGGGGGGTGAAAGCAAGAGACAGGGTAAATTTTTAAATTAGAAAAATTGAGGGTTTTAAGATAAGGGTTAAATATGTTTCTAGTTCCTCATTTTTTTTTATAAAAAATCGGTTTTAGTCCCTCGTTTGGAGAACGTACTTTTTTAATCCCCCGTTTTTTAAAATGTGTCGGAAGTGATCCCTACAACAATATTATTGGTCCCACAATTTTGACAACCACACATTTTTAGTGCCTCATTTTTTACAAAAGTTTGGTTTTAGTCCCTCGTTTTTCAAATGTAAGTGTGGCATAGGGGCCATTTCTGACACATTTTAAAACACGGGGACTAAAAAAATACATTTTCCAAACAAGGGACTAAAACCGAATTTTTGTAAAAAATGAGAGACTAAAAACATATTTAATATTTAAAATAATTAAAATGTTGCATAAAAGTGCTTGCTCACGGTGGGAGACATGTGAAGGTCTCTCACCCCAGCCTTCACCATTGAACAATTGCGTGTGTGCACATTTATAAACGGAGAGTGAGAGAAAGTGTATCAAATTTTAGCAGGGTAGAAAATAAGTTAAGTTAATTTGTTAAGATTGTATTAAAACTAAAAACCAAATTTGTCCCTAAAAAATTATGGGGACACTTTTGGTCATTGAAAAAAAAAATAATCACTTAACCCATCAAATTTACAAGCGTAGGATATGCTAGTCCTTTTGTCCAGTTTCAATGTTCGTTTACTTGCCTATGTATCTCGTTAGTCATCTTGTCTCATTGATGATCCTGTGTGACCTATGACGAATTTTCACCGCGAAAAACGAAGAAAATTGAACAAACGTGCATAATTTTAAAACGGACTTGGTCCCTTATTTTATTCTTTGTATTCGATCTGATCCTGCCACTGGCACCACCACATGCTGCCACATGGTAGTGGAGTGGCAGAAGTGCCATCTCAGCTGCCAATGGGTATGGTAACGATACCCACAGTTACCCACCCGAACCCGGTCCGAATTTGACGGGAAGGGGGGGCGCTTTGACTGGATTGGGATTCAGGTTTTCCCTGCTTTTCAAAATCGGGGAGGGGCGGGGATGGAGATATTAATACCCGCCCCGCCCCCGAACCTGAACATGCCCCGCTGTTTACATAATTATAATAATACCATCATATATCTATGTTGGAGATTAGATTCATTTTGATTGAAAGGTTCTATTCTGTATAAAATGGTACTTTTCTTTTGGAAAAATTATAGAAAAGTTGATTATGATTTTATTATGGTGTTTTGATGTTATCACTGTTATTTGAAGTATAACGTAATACTTCTAAAGCATTAGTTTCTTTTTAATTTGTAGCTTAAAGAAAACTAAGTCCCGCTTTCTGATTGATTGTTTTAATTGTGTGAAGGTTTTACTTTTTATTTTTTGGAAGTGCAGTTTTTGAGTTGTCAAATCCAATTAGCACAAAATAATTTTTAGTTATTGTTACTCATTGCCGGGGGCGGGGGCGAGGTGGGGAAACCCGACCTCTGCTGGGGATGGAGATATATTTTCCAACCCCGACAGGGAGCGGGGTCGAGGTCGAGTTTTTTTTTGGGAGTTGGGGGCGGGGAAGGTAAAACTCACCCCCTCCCCGCCCCGTTGCCTACCCTAGCTACCCATATCATCGCTTAACTGCTACGTAGGAGAGAGGTTAACGACTTTACTAACGTGTCTAACGGAAAGGACTACTGTTGACGAAATCTAGGCAAGTATACCCAGTCATGCAAGTAATACGGTGGTGAGACCGATATCGTTCCCACGAGGATTGGATGTCAATTACCAGTTCACAAGTTCAGCAACTATCTAGACTATGAAGAGAATTCAAAACAAATAAAACAAAAGGAATAAAATCTTTTTGTATTTTTATTGATTACTTGGAATGCGAAAGGGAATAAAAGATGTTGGGATCAGATTTCACTAAACCTTAACCTCATGTACTACCAGGACTAAATACCTCTCATTCATGCTTCAAATATTAAAATCAATCCACTAGATTACTCAAGCCCTGATTCCTCAGATGACAAGAGCCTAAATTCACTAATAGATCCTAATTCCTTAGGTGGCCTAGATTAATGAAATTGCATTAAGATTAGGGATTATGCGATTACTAGTAAACCAAACTCCATTCCTAGACGCAAGGGTTACTAGGTGATTAATTGCAGTTCTGGTTCTAATACGAATTTTCCAATTGCATACCAAAACACTAATCAAGTCATGGGGGTGCTAGCCATAACAGGCATTAAGCGAAGGAAATCAATCACTAATAGAGGAACATAGACATAGATTAATCAGTCAAGACAAATACATGAAGTTTAGTTTAGTTACATCTAATCCCAACAAATGGGGATTAGCTACTCATAATTACAGAGAAAGCCAAAACCAGAGAAATAGGAGAAGAGGAGAGAAGAAACTCCATGGGAGCTTTCCACCGTCGTCACAGCAGCCCCTCTCAGCGACTCCCTTCTAGGGTTGGAACCCTTTTCGCAGCCTCCAAAAATCCTTTTTGTTAAAAGTTGTCTGATGGATCTGTGTCAGAGACCCCCAGAATCTCCAGTCTAACACCTTTTTTTGTCTTTCTGTGCTCTATTTATAGAGAGGCCACGTGTCACGGCCGTGATGGCCATCACGGCCAGGCCGTGACGTGTTTTGGAGTGGCGCGCTTTCAAATTTGGAGCATCACGGCTAGGCCGTGATCGGTTCTGCTTGGCCTGTCACGGCCGTAATGGTTATCACGGCTAGGCCGTGACAGCTTCTGACTTTTGCCTTCAATCTTCTCAGTTTTCTTGATCATGGCCGTGATGGGCTCTACTTGGCTCATTTTCTTCACTTTTCAAGCTCTATTTCATCCAAGCTCCATCATGGCTAATTCTGAGCATTTTTCCTTAAATTCCTGCAAAACAACACCAAGAAACCGCTTCACCCATTCCAAGGGAAAAACTAACTAAAATCAAATAAAGAATGCCTAATCTATATGAAAAATGCATGCAAAAGTGTACAGGAAACATGATGTAAAATCACACTATCAACTACTTTATGTAATGTTTCAAACTTAAGGGACCAAAATGAATCTTTTTAAAGATAAGTGACCAAAACGAATCTAAAAAATAAGATAAGGAATCAAAAGTCTAATTTAGCCAATTTATTGTTACATACTTTCTTGAAGAGTGATATTAAAATTCATGAGCAATGCTACTAATACACTTTTTTTTTTAAACACTAATACACTTTTTTTTTAATACTTTCTCTAACACATTCTTTGTTATTGAGTGAGTTTCATGTGGGGAAATGAAATTTATGTGGGGCCCACTCTATTTAGTAAGTCACATAAGATCAAGGTTTTCAAAATCGGACCGGACCGGCCGGTCCGACCGGGTTAACCGGGAACCGTGACCTTGGTCGGTCCGGTTTACAGGTAAAACCGTCCCTGTACTGAACCGATGGAAAAACCGGAGAACCGGTAAAACCGGTCATAACCGGTAATAAACCGGCCTGAATCGGTTTCCTAAAAAAAAATAGTATAAAAGGATTTGGGTCATCCTAGTCAAAACTCAATTCTTTTGTTTTCTAACATATGTGGGCTGGTTGTAGATTTTGGGTTGGTTTTACTCATGAAGATGATTTTAACATATATCTTTATATTTATTTAGTTTAATTTCAAAATAAAAATTGTGCTTAATAATTTTAGTTGTTATGTTGTTTTTTTGTTTAATATTGTTACAAATATTATATTAAAAATTAAAATAATATTATTTAATTATAACCGGTTCAACCTTGGTTGGACCATTGAACCTCGAACCGCTGCCTTCACCGGTTCGATGGTCGGTCCGGTTTTGTAAACCTTGCATAAGATTCACTCAATAATCAAGAGTGTGTTAGAAATATTATTAAAAAGAGTGTCTTGCTAACACTTTTTTAAAATTATAGTCATTTTCTTAAAAGCGAAATAAGTATAACTTTTGTAAAAAATAATAAAAAATATAGGTTTAATTATTTAGTTGGTCCTTTAATTATTTGAGAATTTTCAAGTAGGTCCCTGAATTAAAAAAAAAATTCTAATTGAGTCCCTCTACTTATAATAAAATTTCAATTGGGTCCCTGAACTTATAAAAAAAAATCATTTGGGTCTCTGGGGTAGGTTCCATGAAGAGCCCATTAAGCTTCCTGATGTGGAAACTAAAAGTTTCTTCCTCAAATTAGTATTTAGGGTTGTATGAGACCAAAATGCAGAGCTAGAAGACCAAAACGTGACATGTTGCTGCTTTCTCCCTATTTAAACCAACAATTTCTTTCTTTCTTTCCCAATATTTGTTTCACCGTTGCATACCCCTCCCCCGAATAGTGAATGATCCCGAAATGTTATCCGGACAAGGACATGATATAGATGATTGATCTGTGTGTCCATCTTAGAGGACCAACTAAATAATTAAACCTAAAAAATATTCAATATAATTGAGTGATACCCGAAAGAGGTAAAATTAAAATTATTGTCACACGCCACTGTGTAAATGGATATCTCCATTTATTTGCTTCTGGTGCTGACAAGTGTCCCTAAAATTGATCAAAGGTCCAGATTTCATAAATTTAAATAAATTAAATTAAAATAAAATAAAAACTTAAGAACTCCTCTATTGAGTGAGTCTCTGCCAGATCCCATGAGGCCATAACCATTTTTTCATCTCTGCCAAGTCTCTAAGGTTATGTTTAGGAGTTTTAAAGGAGATGAATTTAAATAATAAATAATGGAGTGATTACTAATGAAGTGAAGTGGAAAGGTAAATGTATACAGTACAATGTCTGAAAGTTCAATGAGGGTGTCCAAACCCCCCTATTTGGAGGGTTTAAAAATAGAGAATATCTTGCCTGAGCACAAACCTAACATATCATATTTACAAACATCTAATCATTAGTATACACCACGTCAAAACACATCTCTCGAAAAACTAATTCAACAGCAGAACTTCCCCCAAGTAGAACTAATTTCCCCTCAACCCCTCCCTTCTCTTCTTTGCCTCCTTGCGTCGTAGAGTGTAATTATATATTTATATATTTTGATGAATGACAAATGCTAACAAAAGGCAAAAGTTTATTTCATATAGCATGCAGGTACATCAAGCGAAATTCAAATTATTTTGATGTATCAAGAATGCAAGTATCAAGACTGAAGAACTCGATGGGTAAATCATTAGCTCTTAGATTCATTTTTAAGAGATTGATTTAATTAGGTACTAATTTGGTTCAAGTTATTTTAATGATGAAAAAGCAATTTTTTCTCTCTAAATCTAGCTAAAAGAAAAAAAATATTTAATCAAAACAATTTCTGAAATTTCTAGTATCATCAAAAGATCAAATCATGTATTAATTTGGAATTTTCCTAAGACCCATTTCCTGAAGCTAAGACTTATGTATCACTTTTTTTATAGGCCAGATTTAATTCTTATAAAATCAAACAAATTTTCATTGAATGCAAATTGATATACAACCTGTCATTTTGATGTTGGTTCAACATTCAAATCTGTTGCATTAAACCTAAAGATCAAAATCTTTTGCGCTTTCAAGTTCCATTAGTGCTCATTTTCCTTTCAAGGCTTCTCCTAGGGTGAGCGAGTGGGTCAAGTCTCTCACGATGGTAGGCCATTATTTACCATTGATTTCATGTGATACCCATGATAATACCATACACCCTCAACACATTATCCCCCCCCCCCCCCCCAAAAAAAATTCCCTTCACAACTCCACCCACCAATACTCCTCTTTCACCATAGTGCCACCTCCTAGCCATGCAGACCTCTTCGAGATCTCTTCCAAACCGTTATGGGAGGCGACAATGGCGACCTCTCCGACCACTCATTCATTGACGCTTCAACCAGAGTTCCAATCGTTTGGTCAGAGTTTTACGATGGTGGCTGGAGTTCTGCAACGAGGGAGAATAGAGGTGAGGGATTTAATGTTGCTAGGGATTTAGGGTTAACATAGGTGAGAGGCTTACCAGAGAGGAAACATAACAAAGATGACGACGATGGGTGCTGAGAACGACAGAGGACATCGCCGGGAACGGTTGATGAGAGTGATGAAAACGGCTGAGTAGGTGGAGAGTGAGAAACAAAGAAATCGAGAGACGGGTGGAGAGTGAGAGTTGGTGGCCGGAAGTTGAACTAATTTCCGCCATCTTTGTTTGCACCATTGATCGGAGCACATGATCTCAAAGACGACGGTGGGTCGTGATGCGTCGTGGGGTTTGGGTAACGGCCAGACTGCCACCATCCTTGACCTTGGTCACATAGACATAGTAATCACTTCGAACAATCTCCCAACCTTTACGGCGTCCAGATCTGGTAGATCCGCTGCCGACTTCACCTCTGTTCCCTATCATTTCAGATCTATGAGGTGGCATAAACGAGCATGGACAGAGGTTTGGAGAAGTTCACACAAAGAGGTCGGAGAGGTTGAAGAGAGGTCGGAGACGGACGGTGGTGCGGCGGCATAATTCACACAGAGAGGTCGAAGAGGTTGAAGACAAGAAGAGGAGTGAAAGAGAGTGCTTGATCTGGTGCTTGATGATACATGATAAAATTCGTAGGGTTGCTTGATCCAACGGTTTTGAAAGGTGGTGCACATGAGAGACCTATTAAGGCCCTTCACCATAGAAGCCATCTACCTTTCAGATGCAAAGATCAAACATTGGACATATATGTCTTTGTCTCATTCATGCTAACGCTAATACTATTTTTGAAAAGATTGGTTGTTTGGTCTGAACGTTTTGGACAAGTGACGTACTTATAGCCATTTTCCTTGTCACAAGAACATATATATATATATATATATATATACTGCGAAAATTTCCATCGAAAAATTTCAAGAGCTTTTGCAAAAAATTATGAAATCACTTTGAGCCATCACTAGTACCTCTTTGATCAATCCCATAGGACTTTGATTTATATTAGAGTGCTTCAATTTCTTCTACTCCTTGTGTCAACTCATAAATATGGTGTGATATCCCTTGGTTGAGGGTGGGGTATCCCTCTGACTAGAAGGTGAGGTATCCTTCTGTTGCAAAGGGTGAGGCATCCCTTTGGTGTGCGACTTTAGGCTTAGAAGCACGGGTGAAGTATCCCAAAGACACGAGGGTTAGAGAGCGACTTTAGGCTCTTGCATGTGATGGGTGAGGTATCTTATAAGGCGTGGTTAGAATGGTCTATTGTGTACAAAGGTTGAAAGCACCAGTTTATAAACTTGTTTATTAGTGGAAGAAAATCACACAGGTGGAGTGGGGACTGGACTAGGCCAATGGCGGTCGGTGGCTGAACCAGGATAAAATCAATATGCAAGTATTATCTTCCCTTCTTCTTTAAATTATTTATTTTACATAATTATTTACGTGATTAAGGTTGTTAAAGAAAACATTTTTTGAAAAACTCGTAAGGAATTTTTAGACTCATTTCGCCCTTCCCCTCTTGAGTCAAAGTCACATATTCCAACACGTGGCATCAGAGCTAGACTTTTGTGTAAACAACTTAGCAGCTTCAAGAGAAATGGCTTCGAATAACTTCCTGTTGGAAGGAGCTTTGATAGTGTGATTTTACATGATGTTTCATATACACTTTTGCATGCATTTTTCATATAGATTAGGCATTCTTTATTTGATTTTAGTTAGTTTTTCCCTTGGAACGGGTGAAGTGGTTTCTTGGTGTTGTTTTGCAGGAATTAATGTAAAAATGATCAAAATCAGTCATGATGGAGCCTGGATGAAACAGAGCTTGAAAAGTGAAGAATATGAGCCAAACAGAGCACATCACGCCCTGGCCGTGATGACCATCACGGCCATGATCAAGCAGAGCAGAAGGCAAAAGTCAGAAGCTGTCACAGGGAATGCTCGCCCCGCGAGAGTCTACTTGCCTCGCGAGACTGAAGACTAGCCTGTGCCAGAAATGTCATCTTCTCTACCTCGCGTCGCGAGAGGCTACTCGCCGCGCAAGCCTGAGGACCAGAAGCCATCACGCCCAGGCCCTGATACTCATCACGGGCATAATGAAAAGACCCTTTCTGTCTCGCCTCGCGAATCACCATTCGCGTCGCAAGAGATCCAATCTCTGAAACAGCAGATTTTTAACATTCGCCTCGCGAGCGCGCGCAGAGTCTAATTGGTATAAATTGTTGTTTTAGGGCAGAATGGGGGAGTTTTGAGTTTTTGGAGAGTTTTAGAGGGAGCCACTTGGAGGCTGCGGCTGGGCTAGGGTTCCAACCCTAAAAGGGAGCTGAGTTAGGGGGTTGCTGTGACGACAGTGGGAAGCTTCAATGGAGTTCTCCCTTTCTTCCTTTCTCTACTACTTTTTTGGTTTGGCTTTCTCTGTAATTATAAGTAGCTAATCCCCGTTTGTTGGGATTAGATGTAATCAAACTGATTATTATGTATTTATCTTGACTGATTAATCTGTGTTCATGCCTTTGTATTAGTGATTAATTTTCCATGCTTAATGCTTGTTGTGGCTAGCACCCCCATGACTTGATTTGTGTTTTGATATGCAATTGGGAAATTTGTATTAGAACCAGAACTGAAATTAATCACCTAGTAAACCGTGTATCTAGGAATGGAGTTTGGTTTACTAGTAATCGTGTAATCCCTAATCTTAATACGAATTCATTAATCTAGGCCACCTAAGGAATTAGGGTCTATTAGTGGATTTAGGCTCTTGCCATCCGAGGAATCGGGGCTTGAGTAGTTTAGTGGATTGATTTTAATATCTGAAGCATGAATGGGAGGTATCTAGTCTTGGTATTGCATGAGGTAGAGGTTTGGTGAAGTCTAGTCCCAACATATCCCTTTCGCACTCCAAGTGTTCGATAGAATTCCTCAAAGAACTTTTCCTTTTCTTGTGTTTGTTTTGATTTCTCTGTTTAGTCTAGATAGTTGCTGAGTTTGTGAATTGGTACTTGGCAACCGATCCCTGTGGATACGATAACTGGTTCTTACCGATTTATTACTTGCAACGACCCGGTACACTTGCCGAGAGTCGTCAACAAGTTTTTGGCGCCGTTGCCGGGGATTGGTTTTGCCAATATCATTAGTAACAAATGAGGCAACTAATTTAGACATTTTTATTCTTTTTTATTTTTTTGTATATATTTGATCTTTTTGTTTTGAGTTCTGTTTGTGCCAGGTGGATGAAATTCATGGACAATTATTATTATCCACCTGATGAGGAAGCCGCAAGTCACACTTGGGAGGACAATTTGTGTTGGGAAGACGATTTCGATTTGGGAAAATTATTTATGGAGTTTTCTTTATCTCATAATATTCCTTCACGAGTTGATTGTGTGATCAAGAGCTTATATATATATACTCCAAGGAGGATTGGGAAACCTTTTGCTCGTATTTGCCACCTCCACCACCATGTATGATTCCCATAGAGCCACATGAAGCAGAATTTGAGCAGAATATGGTTGTGGGAACGGATCAAATTGAAGATGAAGTGGTGATGGTGGACGAGTCACAAGAAGAGGAATTACCTTCCACAAATCCTTGGGAAATTGAGGAATGGGAATGGAATGAGCAACCACCGTTGAAAGCTGCTCTAGAACAATATTCCCAAGAACTATCCGCTTCTGAGACCAAAATCAGAACCAACTGTGACAGTATCGAAGCTGTGAAGCAGAACTTCAAAACGCAAGTTGAGGAGATTTGCAAACAGTTAGTACAAGAGTCAGATGAAGCACAACTTGAGCAAAATCTGGTTTTGGGGATAGTTCAAAATGTAGATGAAGTGGTAGTGGACTCTACCATGCTTGCTGAGCAATCTAAAATTTCTGCATTGGACAAATATGTCGGCTTGCATGCATGTTTGGACACTGCAAAATTTGTCCCCTCCACTTGTCTGTCAAACTTCCTCGTGAAGACACCACTTGACCCGAGAGGAAGTAAGTTCAGCATTGCAGTTGAAGAGGTCAATGGAGTTTTCACAGACTGGCTAGGAGGAAGTAAGGGTGGAGTCATATTGCTTCTGCAATTGCCACTCCACAAACTATGGGATCCGGGTGGAGGATGCCCTTATACTGTGAGCACCAACTGGTCCTTATACCACATGCTTTGGGATCCAGGTGGATGCTTTTCAATAAGTCAAGCTAGTGACGTTAAAGAAGCGCTTATTGGGAGGCAACCCAAGTTTCTTAACCCTTCTCTTTAGGATTTTCATTTTCTTAGTAGTTTTTGTTTTTGATTTTAACTCTTGAATAATTTGAGAAGATCAAGAGTTTTCTTTTACTAATAAAATTGCCAAGTGATTTCAGGGAAAGAAGGAAGGGAGAGAAAGAAGACAAGAAAAAAGAGCAAAGGCAGCAACCATCACGCCCAGGCCGTGACACTGGTCACGGCCGTGATGAGACAGAATTGAAGATCAGAAAGGATCACGACACTGTTGCGTATTTTTAAGATAAAGGCAAGTGCACCTTGTCGCAAACAAGTAATACGGTGGTGAGACCGGTTATCGTATCCACAGGGATCGGTTGCCAATTACCAATTCACAAACTCAACAACTATCTAGACTAAACTATGGTATGAAAAGATCATAAAATAAGGAAATAAAATATTTTTGGTCTTTTGGGAATTTTATCGATCACTTGGAAGGCAAAAGAAATGCGGTTAAGATTGTCAGGGTTAGACTACACTGATCCTCCCTTAATTGCAATGAAATGGTTTCTAACACAAGTCCCAATTCAATAATGACAATCAAGCCTTTTCTAAAATGCTCAAGCCCTAATGTCTTAGGTGGAATGAGCCTAAAATCCCAAATTAAACCCTAATGTCTTAGGTGGAGTAACATGAGATTCTGCATTAAGTCAAGACTTATAAGATTGCAAGCAGCCAACACCTATGTCTAGATTCTTGAACTACTTGGCATATGATTCATGAGCATGCCCTAATATCAATCTGTCAATTGTCTATCAAAGCAACATATCATTCCTATGGGTAGCTAAGCCAAGGAAAGCATTAAGCACAGAATCACATCCTCATAAAGAAATAGAGACTTGCATTAAAACAACCAAATCAAATACAAACAAGTTCAGAAAAGCTACATCTAACCCCAACAATAGGAGATTTAACTACTCATGAAAAATGAGAATAAAAAAGAGAAGGAGAGAAGAGATGAAGAACACTCATAGAAGAATCCTCCAATATTCTTCCATTCCCAGAGCAAGGAAAACATCCCCTACTAGGGTTGGAACCCTAGTCCAGCCGCAGCCTCCAAGTGCCCAACCAGAAGCTCCAAAAACTCTCAAAAACTCCCTTCCTTTCTTCCCTAAAACAGCAACTTATACCAATCAGTTCTGCGCGCGTTCGCGAGGCGAGACATGTCTCACGAGGCGAATGTTAAAAATCTGTTGTTTCAGAGAATTGAACTCTAGCGAGGCGAGAGTTTCTCGCGACGCGAAACTGACAGGTTCTTCTCAAATACGCCCGTGAGGAGTATCAGGGCCTGGGCGTGATGGCTTCTGGTCTCCAGACTCGCGGGGCGAGACGTGGTTCGCGAGGCGAACCAGAAAGGCTTGCATTTTCTGGAACAGTCAGCTTTCAGGGTCGCGAGGCGAATCCAGTCTCGCGGGACGAATCTCCAGAATTCTGCTTGGCTCAATTTCTTCTCTTTTCAGGCTCTATTTCATCCAAGCTCCATCAAGGCTAATTCTGAGTATTTTTACATTAATTCCTGCAAAACAACACCAAGAAACCGCTTCACCCGTTCCAAGGGAAAATCTAACTAAAATCAAATAAAGAATGCCTAATCTATATGAAAAATGCATGCAAAAGTGTACAGAAAACATGATGTAAAATCACACTATCATCCACATCACGGGCGTGATGAGAAGACCCTGAAGAGCAGAGAGTATCACGGTCTATCCGTGATGGAGGTCACGGCCGTGACAGGCCAACACCCATGGATCAGAATTGATCACGGCTTGCCCGTGATGAGGCTCACGGCCGTGATGCATCTCCCAATAAGTTTCTGACTGGAATGTTAGCCATCACCCGCTACCGCCTCGGTAAGTCGTTCCATTTTTATCCTCTTTCCGACTTGATTGTTTACATTGGGGACAATGTAAATTCTTAAGCTTGGGGTAGGGATATTTTGCATTTACATTTTGCATGTTGCATTCATATAGTCTTGCATGATAGCTTTGCATGATCACTCAATTAGATTGCCCTTGTTTAGATTTTGCATCCAATTGTGAGAACTGAGTGCCAAATAACTTGAGATAGTGAATTCTTGAACCCAATTTTTTCATTCTTGTGATAAGGCTACAAATGAAAAATGCTTGAGATGATCTTTGATAGTTGATAATTAGCACATGGTTCTATAGATTTGTGTTTCTCACTGGTGTTTGAACTACTAAAATGTGAGATCTTGAGCCAAAGGGGTATTCACTATATCTACCCCATTCTTTGTGTTAGAGTGTTATTCCTCTTGGATTGTTTTCTCTAAAACTTGACTTGAAACCGTTTTGAAGCTTAAAAATTTTTGAAAACATTTTTGAAAATGATTGAGGCAATAGGTATTTTTCTGGCCTTCTGAGCTTTGAATGACTAAATGCTACCCCTAAGTTGCCCAATTTTGAGCCTGAAAGAATAAAAATACTTTTCTTGGTACCTTAAATTACTTTGTTGAATGATGCTTGGTAGGATACCTTCTAAAGTATTACAAAAAGGGTAAAAAGGTAGTTGAAAAAAGTTTGGGATGAAAGAATCAGAAAAATATTTCTCTTGAGTTGAAAAATCTAAGCTTCTAATTGGACTTGAACTGATTGTCTCTTGCTGAATTATTTGAAATGCCTATTACTTGGATTATTTGCTCGGGTTCTTGATTCACTATCCATGCTTTGATTATTTTTCTCTTATGGCCTTAGTGATTGCTTGAGGACAAACAATTGAATAAGCTTGGGGTGATTTGTAGTGTGATTTTACATGATGTTTCATATACACTTTTGCATGCATTTTTCATATAGATTAGGCATTCTTTATTTGATTTTAGTTAGTTTTTCCCTTGGAACGGGTGAAGCGGTTTCTTGGTGTTGTTTTGCAGGAATTAATGTAAAAATGATCAAAATCAGCCATGATGGAGCCTGGATGAAACAAAGCTTGAAAAGTGAAGAATATGAGCCAAACAGAGCCCATCACGACCTGGCCGTGATGACCATCACGGACATGATCAAGCAGAGCAGAAGGCAAAAGTCAGAAGCTGTCACAGGGAATGCTCGCCCCGCGAGAGTCTACTCGCCTCGCTAGACTGAAGACCAGCCTGTGCCAGAAATGTCATCTTCTCTACCTCGCGTCGTGAGAGGCTACTCGCCGCACGAGACTGAGGACCAGAAGCCATCACGCCCAGGCCCTGATACTCATCACGGGCATAATGAGAAGACCCTTTCTGTCTCACCTCACGAATCACCATTCGCGTCGCGAGAGATCCAATCTCTGAAACAGCAGATTTTTAACATTCGCCTCGCGAGCCATGACTCGCCTTGCGATCGCGCGCAGATTCTGATTAGTATAAATTGCTGTTTTAGGGCAGAATGGGGGAGTTTTGAGTTTTTGGAGAGTTTTAGAGGGAGGCACTTGGAGGCTGCGGCTGGGCTAGGGTTCCAACCCTAAAAGGGAGCTGAGTTAGGGGGTTGCTGTGACGACAGTGGGAAGCTTCAATGGAGTTATCCCTTTCTTCCTTTCTCTACTACTTTTCTGGTTTGGCTTTCTCTGTAATTATGAGTAGCTAATCCCCATTTGTTGGTATTAGATGTAATCAAACTGATTATTATGTATTTATCTTGACTGATTAATCTGTGTTCATGCCTTCGTATTAGTGATTAATTTTCCATGCTTAATGCTTGTTGTGGCTAGCACCCCCATGACTTGATTTGTGTTTTGATATGCAATTGGGAAATTCGTATTATAACCGGAACTGAAATTAATCACCTAGTAAACCGTGTATCTAGGAATGGAGTTTGGTTTACTAGTAATCGCGTAATCCCTAATCTTAATGCGAATTCATTAATCTAGGCCACCTAAGGAATTAGGGTCTATTAGTGGATTTAGACTCTTGCCATCCGAGGAATCGGGGCTTGAGTAGTTTAGTGGATTGATTTTAATATCTGAAGCATGAATGGGAGGTATCTAGTCCTGGTATTGCATGAGGTAGAGGTTTGGTGAAGTCTAGTCCCAACATATCCCTTTCGCACTCCAAGTGTTCGATAGAATTCCTCAAAGAACTTTTCCTTTTCTTTTGTTTGTTTTGATTTCTCTGTTTAGTCTAGATAGTTGCTGAGTTTGTGAATTGGTACTTGGCAACCGATCCCTGTGGATACGATAACTGGTTCTTACCGATTTATTACTTGCAACGACCCGGTACACTTGCCGAGAGTCGTCAACAAGTTTTTGGCGCCGTTGCCGGGGATTGGTTTTGCCAATATCATTAGTAACAAAGGAGGCAACTAATTTAGACATTTTTATTCTTTTTTATTTTTTTGTATATATTTGATCTTTTTGTTTTGAGTTCTGTTTGTGTCAGGTGGATGAAATTCATGGACAATTATTATTATCCACCTGATGAGGAAGCCGCAAGTCACACTTGGGAGGACAATTTGTGTTGGGAAGACGATTTCGATTTGGGAAAATTCTTTATGGAGTTTTCTTTATCTCATAATATTCCTTCACGAGTTGATTGTGTGACTGGCGAGCTTATATATATATACTCCAAGGAGGATTGGGAAACCTTTTGCTCGTATTTGCCACCTCCACCACCATGTATGATTCCCATAGAGCCACATGAAGCAGAATTTGAGCAGAATATGGTTGTGGGAACGGATCAAATTGAAGATGAAGTGGTGATGGTGGAAGAGTCACAAGAAGAGGAATTACCTTCCACAAATCCTTGGGAAATTGAGGAATGGGAATGGAATGAGCAACCATCGTTGAAAGCTGCTCTAGAACAATATTCCCAAGAACTATCCGCTTCTGAGACCAAAATTAGAACCAACTGTGACAGTATCGAAGCTGTGAAACAGAACTTCAAAACACAAGTTGAGGAGATTTGCAAACAGTTAGTACAAGAGTCAGATGAAGCACAACTTGAGCAAAATCTGGTTTTGGGGATAGTTCAAAATGTAGATGAAGTGGTAGTGGACTCTACCATGCTTGCTGAGCAATCTGAAATTTCTGCATTGGACAAATATGTCGGCTTGCATGCATGTGTGGACACTGCAAAATTTGTCCCCTCCACTTGTCTGTCAAACTTCCTCGTGAAGACACCACTTGACCCGAGAGGAAGTAAGTTCAGCATTGCAGTTGAAGAGGTCAATGGAGTTTTCACAGACTGGCTAGGAGGAAGTAAGGGTGGAGTCATATTGCTTCTGTAATTGCCACTCCACAAACTATGGGATCCGGGTGGAGGATGCCCTTATACTGTGAGCACCAACCGGTCCTTATACCACATGCTTTGGGATCCAGGTGGATGCTTTTCAATAAGTCAAGCTAGTGACGTTAAAGAAGCGCTTATTGGGAGGCAACCCAAGTTTCTTAACCCTTCTCTTTAGGATTTTCATTTTCTTGGTAGTTTTTGTTTTTGATTTTAACTCTTGAATAATTTGAGAAGATCAAGAGTTTTCTTTTACTAATAAAATTGCCAAGTGATTTTAGGGAAATAAGGAAGGGAGAGAAAGAAGACAAGAAAAAAGAGCAAAGGTAGCAACTATCACGCCCAGGCCGTGACACTGGTCACGGCCGTGATGAGACAGAATTGAAGATCAGAAAGGATGACGGCCCAGCCGTGATCCACATCACGGGCGTGATGAGAAGACCCTGAAGAGCAGAGAGCATCACGGTCTATCCGTGATGGAGGTCACGGCCATGACAGGCCAACACCCATGGATCAGAATTGATCACGGCTTGCCTGTGATGAGGCTCACGACCGTGATGCATCTCCCAACAAGTTTCTGACTGGAATGTTAGCCAGCACCCGCTACCGCCTCGGTAAGTCGTTCCATTTTTCTCCTTTTTCCGACTTGATTGTTTACAATGGGGACGATGTAAATTCTTAAGCTTAGGGTAGGGATATTTTGCATTTACATTTTTCATGTTGCATTCATATAGTCTTGCATGATAGCTTTGCATGATCACACAATTAGATTGCCCTTGTTTAGATTTTGCATCCAATTGTGAGAATTGAGTGCCAAATAACTTGAGATAGTGAATTCTTGAACCCAATTTTTTCATTCTTGTGATAAGGCTACAAATGAAAAATGCTTGAGATGATCTTTGATAGTTGATAATTAGCATATGGTTCTATAGATTTGTGTTTCTCACTGATTTTTGAACTACTAAAATGTGAGATCTTTAGCCAAAGGGGTATTCACTATATCTACCCCATTCTTTGTGTTAGAGTGTTATTCCTCTTGGATTGTTTTCTCTAGAACTTGACTTGAAACCGTTTTGAAGCTTAAAATTTTTTGAAAATGATTGAGGCAATAGGTATTTTTCTGGCCTTCTGAGCTTTGATCGACTAAATGCTACCCATTAGTTGCCCAATTTTGAGCCTGAAAGAATAAAAATACTTTTCTTGGTACCTTAAATTACTTTGTTGAATGATGCTTGGTAGGATACCTTCTAAAGTATTACAAAAAGGGTAAAAAGGTAGTTGAAAAAAGTTTGGGATGAAAGAATCAGAAAAATATTTCTCTTGAGTTGAAAAATCTCCCCTTCTCCAAGCAAAAGAAAAACAAAAGAAAAAAAAATATAGAGAAGGGGATGACAAAAAGAAATGAGAAATAAAACAAAAGAAAAAGAAAGGTGGAAAAAGAAATCAAAACCCAAAAAAAAAGGTATTTTAGAAGGTCATGTTTGCAATGATTGATGTTTGTGTAGCCTTTTGAAATGTCATTTTCTTGATTTCCCCACCTAACGATTAATCCTATGGCCCCGTTACAACCGAAGTAAAGACCTCTTGATTCTTAATTGTTTTCATTAATAAAGTAGAGATTTGGTTGATAGTCAAGCCTATGGTAGAATTCATTCCATGAGGAAAATGGAGCGAATTGTCATATATCCTTGAACGCTTGAGTGAGGTAGAAAGAGAGCCAAGCAAATGAACAAGCTTGGGGTGAGCTTCAGGTGAGAAAGAGTGCCCAAATCAGTGAGGATATGAGTCTAGGAAACCTAAGCTTCTAATTGGACTTGAACTGATTGTCTCTTACTGAATTATTTGAAATGCCTGTTACTTGGATTATTTGCTCGGGTTCTTGATTCACTATCCATGCTTTGATTATTTTTCTCTTCTGGCCTTAGTGATTGCTTGAGGACAAGCAATTGAATAAGCTTAGGGTGATTTGATAGTGTGATTTTACATGATGTTTCATATACACTTTTGCATGCATTTTTCATATAGATTAGGCATTATTTATTTGATTTTAGTTAGTTTTTCCCTTGAAACGGGTGAAGCGGTTTCTTGGTGTTGTTTTGCAGGAATTAATGTAAAAATGATCAAAATCAGCCATGATGGAGCCTGGATGAAACAGAGCTTGAAAAGTGAATAATATGAGCCAAACAGAGCCCATCACGGCCTGGCCGTGATGACCATCACGGCCATGATCAAGCAGAGCAGAAGGCAAAAGTCAGAAGCTGTCACAGGGAATGCTCGCCCCGCGAGAGTCTACTCGCCTCACGAGACTGAAGACCAGCCTGTGCCAGAAATGTCATCTTCTCTACCTCGCGTCGCGAGAGGCTACTCGTCGCGCGAGCCTGAGGACCAAAAGCCATCAC
Source organism: Sophora flavescens (assembly GCA_030762895.1). NCBI lineage: Eukaryota > Viridiplantae > Streptophyta > Magnoliopsida > Fabales > Fabaceae > Sophora > Sophora flavescens. The sequence goes on from CM061064.1 coordinate 183,175,434, forward strand.
GCCCAGGCCCTGATACTCATCACGGGCATAATGAGAAAACCCTTTCTGTCTCGCCTCGCGAATCACCATTCGCGTCGCGAGAGATCCAATCTCTGAAACAACAGATTTTTAACGTTCGCCTCGCGAGCCATGTCTCGCCTCGCGAGCGCGCGCAGTGTCTGATTGGTATAAATTGCTGTTTTAGGGCAAAATGGGGGAGTTTTGAGTTTTTGGAGAGTTTTAGAGGGAGGCACTTGGAGGCTGCGGCTGGGCTAGGGTTCCAACCCTAAAAGGGAGCTGAGTTAGGGGGTTGCTGTGACGACAGTGGGAAGCTTCAATGGAGTTCTCCCTTTCTTCCTTTCTCTACTACTTTTCTGGTTTGGCTTTCTCTGTAATTATGAGTAGCTAATCCCCGTTTGTTGGGATTAGATGTAATCAAACTGATTATTATGTATTTATCTTGACTGATTAATCTGTGTTCATGCCTTTGTATTAGTGATTAATTTTCCATGCTTAATGCTTGTTGTGGCTAGCACCCCCATGACTTGATTTGTGTTTTGATATGCAATTGGGAAATTCGTATTAGAACCAGAACTGAAATTAATCACCTAGTAAACCGTGTATCTAGGAATGGAGTTTGGTTTACTAGTAATCGCGTAATCCCTAATCTTAATACGAATTCATTAATCTAGGCCACCTAAGGAATTAGGGTCTATTAGTGGATTTAGGCTCTTGCCATCCGAGGAATCGGGGCTTGAGTAGTTTAGTGGATTGATTTTAATATCTGAAGCATGAATGAGAGGTATCTAGTCCTGGTATTGCATGAGGTAGAGGTTTGGTGAAGTCTAGTCCCAACATATCCCTTTCGCACTCCAAGTGTTCGATAGAATTCCTCAAAGAACTTTTCCTTTTCTTTTGTTTGTTTTGATTTCTCTGATTAGTCTAGATAGTTGCTGAGTTTGTGAATTGGTACTTGGTAACCGATCCCTAAGGATACGATAACTGGTTCTTACCGATTTATTACTTGCAACGACCCGGTACACTTGCCGAGAGTCGTCAACAAGTTTTTGATCAGGGCCTGGACGTATTTGAGAAGGACCTCTCGGTTTTGCCTCGCGAGCCACTCTCGCCTCGCGAGAGATCAATTCTCTGAAGCCATATTTTTAATATTCGCCTCACGAGCTACGTCTCGCCCCGCGAGCGCGCGAAACCCAGAACCCCTGTTATAAGCTATTTTAGAGCAGAATTGAGGGGGGATTGGATTGGGAGAAAAGGAGGCGGCCAAGAAACCCTAGGAAACGCAATTTCTGCTGCTGTGGTGGCTGGGTGGATCCTTCCATGGAGTGCTTCCCTTCCTTCATCTGAAAATCTTTTCTTTTCCCTTTTACTTTGATGATGTGTAGCTAAACTCCCATTGTTGGGGTTAGGGTAACTATTTCTGAATTCTCATGTATATGACTTGAATCTTGTAATATGGTTTTTACTTCTTTATTGAGTGATTGATTTTCTGTGCTTAATGCTTGTTGTGGCTAGCACCCCCATGACTTGATTAGTGTTTTGATATGCAATTGGAAAATTCGTATTAGAACCGGAACTGAAATTAATCACCTAGTAAACCATGTATCTAGGAATGGAACTAGGTTTATTAGCAATCGTGTAATCCCTAATCATAATGCAAATTCGTTAATCTAGGCCACCTAAGGAATTAGGGTCTATTAGTGAATTTAGGCTCTTGTTATCCGAGGAATCAGGGCTTGAGTAATTTAGTGGATTGATTGTCATAATTGAAGTAGAAACTGTTTATTAGTCATTTCATTGCATGGGGATGAAGTTTAGTGAACCTAATCCCAACATCTTTTATCATATTTGAAAACATTCTTTTATTGCCTTCCAAGTGTTTGAGAAAATTACAAAAAGAGTTTGTTTTTCTTATTCTGTTTATTTTTACTTTTGTGGGCTTGTTAATTAGTATAGAACTCTCTTCAATCCAAGAATCGCTTAGATAGTAGTTGAATTGGTACGTGCTAGTACTTGTCGCAGTCCTCATGGGAACGATAAAACAGTCTCACCACCGTATTACTTGCACGACTGGGTATACTTGCCCAGATTCATCAACAAGCTTCCCTTGGCAGACCCCCTGCCTTTAATGGTGAAGAATGTGCTTATTGGAAAGAACGTATGATTATTTTTATTTAAGCATAGGATTTAGATATTTGGGTTGCCATTGAAAATGAACCTTTTATTCCTATGAAAGAAGTAGATGTTAAATCTGTTGTTAAGCCTATAAATTAACAAAATAATGATGAGAAAAAGAAAGCCCAATTTAATTTGAGTGCTAAAAATATATTAACATCTGCTTTGAGTAGAGGATAATTTCAGGGTATCAAATTGCAAGACGGCCAAAGAAGTTTGGGATACACTGCAAGTAACTCATGAAGGAACGAATGAAGTCAAGCGTGTAAGGACAAATACTCTAATAAGGGAGTATGAATTGTTCATGATGGAAAAAGGAGAATCGATCCTAGACATGCAAATGCGCTTCATCCATATCGTTAACCAGCTTGCTGGTTTAGGTAAGGAGATTTCAAATGAGGATTTAATTAATAAAGTTTTACGATGTTTGAGCAGAGAATGGCAACCAAAGGTAACTGCAATAACAGAACCAAAGAACCTTATTACCATGAATCTGCCCACATTATTTGGAAAATTACAAGAGCATGAACTTGAATTAAGTCGCTTACTCAAACATGAAGAAACATGCTAGAAAAATAAAAACTTGGCATTCAGGTCCTACATCTCAAAAACTGACAATGAGATTGAAGATGATGATGTTGATGAAGACGAAAATTCTGAGGAAGAAATGAAATTCATGATAAAAAACTGAAGAAGTTCCTAAAGAAAAAATGCTACCTAAGAAAGATCACATCATCGACACCTACATGTTATGAGTGCGGGAAACAAGGTCATATCAAATATGAGTACCCCAAACGCCAGAAGAAGGAAAAAAGCCTAGGAGAGCGTATATCGCTTGGGATGAAAGTGACATGGACTCATAAGATGATTTAAAAAGTGAGAAAGCAAACTTGTGTCTCATGGCAAGTCATGAAAGTGATGATGAGGTAAGCTCTAATTCATCATCTGATTGCTCATATGATGCCTATGACACCCTCTACCCCGCACACATATATATAGATACATATAAAGGAAACAAGCGCGCGTGTGTGTGTATTAACAATAAACGTTAACAAAGTAGCGAATACCACATGAATAAAAAATATAATGTCTGCGGAAAATAAAACATCAACAAAATAAAATATAAACCCAAAAACCCCGATGTCACATATCAGAGCGAGTAACCTAAATCCGGAAAATACATCGGAAATAACTATGTAAAGGTAAAGTCCTAAACTACGAGCGAGCGATCTCCTCAATGTCACTCCTCAACATGCTGCTCACCCTCCTCTACATAAATGGAAGATACATGCAAAGAAACAATAGAAGATGGGGAGTAAGAAATTGTTGTATAAACATAATGGCAATAGGGCAGTTAGCAAGATGATCATACAACACATTAACATAAACATATCACACAATATTTAACATATCAATCTCATCATAACATAACCAACAATGTATGATATGCGATACAGTACTACTCCACTACTCCATTATGCATTTGGATCCATAACTAACTTAGGAAGGCAACGTCGAAGTTACATATCCACATTGGCCATTAAGCACCAGCGCCGACAGTTCACCAAACCATGGGTGAACCCAATGGATAGCCGATGCAACCTTACTCTAGGATGCACCACCACAAGGGCGCACGATCCACCTAGATGAATCACTGCGGACGTCCAGTTCACCTTACTCTCGGACGAACTCCCCTATGTTGCAGCTTCCTGATGGGCTCCGGCAAGTGTACCGGGTCGAAGCAAGTAATAAAAATACGTTAAGTAATTACAGAGATTGAACACGGGTATTGGGTGGCCAATTGTAATCAATATTTAAGAGAAACTGTTGGGACTGACCAGGTCAAGAGAGAGTTTGTTGTGAAATCAAGTAGTAACCAATTATCAAGAATCAATCAAGAGTTCAATTAAAGCAAGAGCAAATATCAAGAATTTGTGAATTACGAATGAGAAAAATATAAGGTGACGAATCCACCGACACAATTAAACACAGATCAAAAGTAATTATTTTCTATCCCTAGATTCAATTACATGCCAATCAGGAACCCGAAATTATCCTAATGTCTCGGTCGAGCATAAGAGAAAATACCAAACATGCCAATCAACTATATCTCTATGATGACAAACATGCAAGATTCATTAAGTTCTTGGTTCCCTATAATGATTGCACAAATATCCTATTATATCTCTATAAATATTCAATTTATGTTCTTAATTCAAGTCCTAAAGCGTGAATCTTCGGTAAGACTCATCACGTTTGACTAGTTAACCATGAGCTAATATGATCAACACATACAAAACAAAATTAAGAAACAGAATTGAGAATTAGGGAGTAGAAAACATCACAATTTCACTATGTCATCATGAGCGGCTTCATCGCTTCCTCATAAAAGAGGGTTAGTTCCTCATAGAGTGCTTCAACATTCTCAATCGAAAAGTAAACATGAAATAAAACTGTAAAAGAGTATGTAAACCTAAACGAGACACGGCTCACAAAAAACTAGTATTGGATCCCTAAATTCGCATAACAACAAGCTATATATGGGAGTCTGGTTCTGTGCTTGCTTGCTCGCGAGCACTTAAGTTTGGCTCCATTCTGAATTTGAATCCTTGGTGGGCGAGGCCTGTCTCGCGGGGCGAGACTAAAAAGTCTTCAGAATTCTATGTCTGTCTCGCGGGGCGAGACCGAAAGACTCCAACTTCCTGCTCAGCATTAGTTCTGGCTCTCGGGGCGAGACCTTGAAAAATTCTTTTTGCTTGTTTTCTTCGATTATTCCAAGTTTCCTTGAGCTTCACTTTTAACCTGAAAATAAAAGTAACACTTAGTGCTTTATTTGACTAAAAAATAACAGAAATATCTAAAAATTATTCCCGAGACTCAAAATATTGCTTGTGAACAATTAAAGTCAAATTTGGCTAAAACGAGAATAAACTCTGCAATTGGTATTGGAATTGAGGTCATTCTAGTCATAAAACTAGATTAACCAAAGGTTTATCAAAATACCCCAAACTTAAAATCAAACTAAAAAAATAATAAAAGACTCGAAACTAGGTAAGCTTAATTGATTTGATCAACTTTGCCCAAATTTAGTGCAAGTTTATCAATTCAAATTTTTTTTTATTCATGTTTCCCTTTCCTCACTTCAATTAATCAATCCCCAAATTCATCTACTTTAAACAAAGAAAAATTTGTCATTCATGTAATCATCAATCTAAGCAAAGGATCCAAGTTACACCCAAAAGGAAGACCACCAATTTCAAATAATTGCCTTCATCACAAGGGCATATAGTATTTCACTCATTCGCTCAATCTGTCTAGGCTATCAACTTTCACTCAATTTCAGATTTTAAGCACACTTTTTGAATTTGATTTTCATCTAAAAAATAGTTCCCACGAAAACATGCATGCAACATCAAAAGGTCTTTCAAAGGTTGTAATGGGGCTTGCCTAAAGGTAGGATATGCAAAGATATTAGGCTTAAGACCCTAGGAACTAAGAGAGCATAAAATGTTTTACACTTTTATTCTCACTCTAATTCCTTTTTCCATTTTTTCTTTTTCACGCTTTGGGTGGCTACAACCTATTTCCTTTGACACCATTTTATTTTGCCCTTTTTGGCATTTTTGTATTTTTCTTCTTTTTCTTTTTCTCTTTTGTCTTTGGCTTCAACCTTTTTTATTTTTCTTTTTCTCATTCCGAAGTAACATGATAAACTCATTGTAGCCACCCCAAACTTAGTTTCTAAACAACTCTTTTTCATCTATGCTCTACTAAATCCTAAGATTGGGTCAACATGGTATTTCCAGATTTTTGGCTTATAACGTTAAGTCTTTAAGAAACAATAGGCTTATTAGGCTCAAATTGGCTAACTATGGAACATGCATTAGGAATGGTTCATTTTGGTCAAGTAGATATTTCAAAGCAAATTGTCTAAATCATTTGATGCAAACATATAAACATGCAAACCATGAAGAGATTCAAGAAAATCTGAGAAAGTGCAACTCAAAAGCGATTCACACAATTCAAAAATATGTTGGAGGCTCAAATTCCTCACCTGGATATTTTTAGCAAATTATTTGACCGAGATACATCCCTAATGTGTGCATCCCTTCATCCCAAAGTTGTCATAAATCATGCAATCCAAACAAAATTTCTCAATTTTCAATTTTTCATGGGGATCAATTTTTCTCATTTTTCGAAAAGCATAAGGAAAAATGATAGACTCCGGCAAGCGTACCGGATCGAAGCAAGTAATAATAAAACGGTGAGAAACCGAGTATCGAACTCAGGGATCTGGAAACCAAGTACAACTTCACAAATAAAACAACTATTTAGACTAAGAAATAAATGTGAATAGATTTCAAGAAAATAAAATAAACAATAAAAGAAATCAAATATTTTTAGGTTTTTAAATATGAGAAGAGATTTCCATGATTGAGGCTACCACAATGACTAATTATGAATCCTAGTTGACTACCCCTTTATTAATATATAACTCAATTGAAGGTGAATCATCTTACCTTAGTTAATGTTCCCTCTAGAGATACAAGAACCGTGCTCAATTAAACCAACTCCTACTCTCGTAGTAGTTGTATTTAAATTGAACTCATTACGATTTATGATAATTCAATGGTACCCTCGAAGGATCGCTTCTAACTGTCGTGATTTAAGTCCTAAGTTCAATTCCTATGGATCCAATACCTAGGTTCACTGCTAAGTTCATCCCTAGAATATCTAAGACATGCAAAATGGTGATCAATCAATTCATATGGATAAAACACAATAAGAACCAAATCAATGAATCAAACATTAACAAAAGGGAAAAATCAAATATTCATCACAATAATGTCAAAGGGAATTACCCAATCCTAGAAACAAAACAATTATTCAACCATAAAAGAAATAACAAGAAAATAATAAAAAAAAATCCATTAAAACTTGCACTGTCTGACCTATGCGCGGCACTGCTCGTGGTACTGGGACTGTCTTCACTGCTCTACGGCGCTGTCTTGTTGCGCTACTGCCTCTCCCCTTTATATATAGTGCAAATCTTCAATATCCTAATTCCCTCCGGATTTTACGTTACCGCTCTTATCCATATAGCAATTGAAAATTTCAATCTTTTGCATTGATATTTATCCTTTCTTTAACTGCCCAATATCTTCTCCAAATTGAGATTTCATGTGTGGGTCATTTTCTCTTTTTTTTTTTTTTGCTTCACGTGATACTCCTCCAGTAATTAGAATTCAAGTGTAATTGTAATACACTTGCTTAGTCTTCAATTCTTCTTGCTGGCCCCACTTTACTTTGGATTGAATTTCAATTTCTCCTTGCAACTTTCCCTTCTCTTACTGGACTCACGTGACCAAATCAATTCCTTTCATTAATATTCAATTGCAATCCTGACCTTTCCTAAAAATTAAAATAATAAAATCTAGAGAAAATAAATTAAAATCTAATTAAAATTAATTAAATTCAAATATTGACTCTAATAAATCAAAATAGGAAAACAAAGTCTAATTTGGATATAATCAAATATTCAACTCAATTTAATTGATAAATTCACTTTAAAATAATAGCTAAAACATGATAAGCCAGAGAATTATCAAAATACCCCAAATTTAAACTTTGTTTGTCTTCAAGCAAACTAAAAAAAAGACTCCAAATTGGATAAGCTCAAATGACTCAATTAATTTTGCACAAATTTTATGCAATTTTATCAATTCAAATTTTTATTCAACATTTCCCTCTTTTCATCAATGTAATCCCCATGTTCATTTACTTCCAACAAAGAAAAATTCATCATTCATGCAATCATCAATCTAAGCAAAGGATCCAAATTCACACACAAAAAGGATATCACCAATTTCAAACAATTGCCTTCCTCACAAGGGTATTTAGTATTTCACTTATTCGCTCAATTTGTCTAGGATATCAACTTTCACTCAATTTCACATTTTAAGAGCACTTTCCATGAATTTGATTTTCATCTCAAAAATAGTTCCCACGAAAACATACATGCAACATCAAAAGGTCTTTTAAAGGATGTAATGGGCCTGACTCAAGGTATGATATGTAAAGGTACTAGGCTTAAGTCCCTAAGAATTTAAGAGATCATGAAACATTTTACACATTTATTTTCACTCTAATTCCTTTTTCCATATTTTTATTTTATACTTGGGTGGCTACAACATTTTCCTTTTAATTCCCATTTTTACATTTTTGTACTTTTCTTTTTTCTTTTTGTCTTTGGCTTTAACCTTTATTTTTCTTTTTCTCAACCCAAAATATTATAACGAACCCTTATAGCCACCACAAACTTAGTTTCCTACAACCCTTGTCTTGCTAAGCATCCATGCTCTCCTAAATCCTAAGATTAGGTTAACATGGTTTTTCCAGATTTTTGGCTTATAACATAAGGTCATCAATAAACAATAGGCTATTAGGCTCAATGTGGCTAACTAGGGAACATGCATTAGGGATGGTCCTTTTTAGGTCAAGTAGTTATTTCAAAGAAAATTGCCTAAATCATTTGATGCAAACATATAAACATGCAAACCATGAAGAGATTCAAACAAATCCGGGAAAATGTAACTTAAAAGTGATTCACACAATTCAAAAACATTGTTGGAGGCTCAAATTCCTCACCTGGATATTTTTCATAAATTGTTTGACCGAGATACAATCCCTAATGTGTGCATCCCTTCACCCCCAAACTTATCATAAATTATGCAATCACAATAAAATTTCTCAAAGTTCAATTTTCAATTTTTCACATGGGGATCAATTTTCAAATCATTAGGAAAAATCATCAAAAATCAATATTTATCATGCAATCCATTTATGCTAAATTTAATAAAATCCCTTCAAGCTTACCAACACAAGACTCACACACATATGACTCAAGTAAAGAAAAGCAAAATAATTAAAAAGAGAATGGTTTAGAAAAACTCATTGAAGACGCTTCCACCCGGATCCCATAACCTGTGGTAAAAAGACCAAGAGATGCCCAATATGTAAGACCTTCCTCCCGGATCCCATGGCTTGTGGAGTGGAGATGGAAGAAGCAAGTGTGATGAGATTCAATTGACTTCTTTAAGTGATATGATGAGCTCACTTCCTCCCAGATCAAATGGTAAGTCACCTACTCCAAGAATGGCCTTTATGTAATTAGTTTCTCCATGAAGCACTAGAACCATAACTTTTTGAGGCGACCTTAGAGCCTTTGCCACTATTGATGAAAACTCCAAATTCTCAGGCAATGACTTGAACTCCAAAGTTGGTATTTTTACTAAGTAATGTGATAGAGAAATTGTAGGCACCAACTTTGTAACATCCACACATGCATGCAAGCCAACATATTTATCCAACTCATGATTTTGAGGCTCCTCAATAGGATTGATGAGAGAAGTATTTTCCACATGATTTGTCTCATTTGTCCCTTGCAAAGGAACAATATGAGTTATTTCCTCCTTGCACTCCTCTTCATGATCATCTCTTCTTGAATCATCTACCACCACCACTTCATCTTCATTTAAGTCCATATTGGCAACAACATTCTCTTCAATTTGAGCCGCGTACGACTTTTCTGCTAGCAATTTAGAAAATTCACCAGCTTGCTCTTCTAACCTCTGAAAGTTGTTACTTAGCATCTCCGCTCCCAATTGAGAACGTTTCTTACGCATTTTATGCCTTTGAATCATTAAACTAAATTCCTCCTTGCTACGCTCTATGCTCTAGATCAAATGTTGAGCATCTATATCCCAAAGTGATTCTAGCACCTCGGGATCCAACTTAATGTCTAGTGGTGGTTGTAAGGATGACAAATAGGATCTCCATTCCTCCTTGGAGTATATCTTCATATGCTTATCAACGATACAATCAAGCACGATCCAATCAATTTGAGATTCCCTGTTTAGATAGAAACAATGGTCCATGTGTGGCATCCACCTAACACAAACAAAACTCAAAAGAAAAGATCAAATATATACAAAATAGAAAAATAATGTCTAAAGTAGTTGTCTTCTTTGTTACTAATGATATTGATAGTGCCAATCCCCGGCAACGGCGCCAAAAACTTGATAGGCTCTGGCAAGCGTACCGGATCGAAGCAAGTAATAATAAAACGGTGAGAAATCGAGTATCGAACTCAGGGATTGGGAAACCAAGTACAACTTCATAAATAAAACAACTATTTAGACTAAGAAATAAATGTGAATATATTTCAAGAAAATAAAATAAACAATAAAAGAAATTACATATTTGTGGGTTTTTAAATATGATAAGAGATTTCCAGGATTGAGACTATTACAATGACCAATTATGAATCCTAATTGACTACCCATTTATTAATATCTAACTCAATTGAAGGTGAATCATCCTAACTTAGTTAATGTTCCTTCTCGAGATACAAGAACCGTGCTCAATTAAACCAACTCCTACTCTCGTGGTAGTTGTATTTAAATTGAACCCATTACGATTTATGATAATTCAATGGTACCCTCGAAGGACCGCTTCTAACTGTCGTGATTTAAGTCCTAAGTTCAATTCTTATGAATTCAATACATAGGTTCACTGCTAAGTTCATCCCTAGAATATCCAAGACATGCAAAAAGGTGATCAATCAATTCACATGGATAAAGCACAATAAGAACCAAATCAATGAATCAAACATTAGCAAAAGGAAAAAATCAAATATTCATAATAATAATGTCAAAGGGCATTGCTCAATCCTAAAAACAAAACAACTACTCAATCATAAAAAAAATAACAAGAAAATAATAAAGAAACTCCATTGAAACTTGTACTGTCTGACCTATGAGCGGTACTGCTCATGGTACTGGGACTGTCTTCACTGCTCTATGGCGCTGTCTTGTTGCGCTATTGCCTCTCCCCTTTATATATAGTGCAAATCTTCAATATCCTATTTCCCTTCGGATTTTACGTTTCTGCTCTTATCCATATAGCAATTGAAAATTTCAATCTTTTGCATTGATATTTATCCTTTCTTTAACTACCCAATATCTTCTCCAAATTGAGATTTCATGTGTGGGTCCTTTTCTCATTTTTTTTTTGCTTCACGTTATACTCCTCCAGTAACTAGAATTCAAGTGTAATTGTAATACACTTGCTTAGTCTTCAATTCTTCTTGCTGGCCCCACTTTATTTGGATTGAATTTCAATTTCTCCTTACAACTTTCACTTCTCTTGCTGGACTCACGTGAGCAAATCAATTCCTTTCATCAATATTCAATTGCAATCCTCCACCTTTCCTAAAAATTAAAATAATAAAATCAAGAGAAAATAAACTAAAATCTAATTAAAATTAATTAAATTCAAACATTGATTCTAATAAATCAAAATAGGAAAGCAAAGTCTAATTTAGACAAAATCAAGTATTCAACTCAATTTAATTGATGAAATTCACTCTAAAATAATAGCTAAAATATGATGAGCCAGAGGATTATCAAAAAACATAAAATATTTTTGAAGTTTTATCACATGCATTCAATTTTAGGCACATTGCAATCAATCCCATCAAGACTTACCTACTAGACTCTATAGACACTATTTGTTTTTATGCATTGACCACTATTTACTTGCAAAAAAAAAAAATCAAAATCAAAAACAAAAGAAAAGAAAAGAGTCGAGCTTAGAAAGAGTTGTCTCAAGGGGTTCGAGCGGACCCCACGCTCTCATTAGCATGCTTGGCCTCTTCCTTATCTCTCTTTACTTTCTTCCACGATCGACTTGACTCGGCCTCATCGAGATACTTAGCCCAAACAATGTCCGGGCTAGTCACAATAGCTTCCTCTCTTGGAGCCCTTCCTCCCGAAATTCCTCCACTCACATGCCGGATCATCTCCATCTCTCCCCATGCGACATCATTTGCTCCTTTGAAGGATAGAAGCCATTTTGGGTCCCACTTGTCCGCTTCTTCCTTGGTTAAGCTCTCTACTTCTAGGAATGGAATCTCTCCTCCTTCCACCGACTTCTTGACTTTCTCATACAACGCATGTTCGGTGGGTATGCAGATTGGGAAGTCCTTTTGCCTTTCTTCAATCTTACGCTCAATTTCCCTCCGGATGTAGTCATTCACACCCCTATCAAAGCTTAAGTGAAACGGATCCTACTTCTCCTATTGTTATTTTGTCAATCTCTCTAAGTGAGGGTAGGGGATCCGTCTCTCTCGTATGCACGGACTGACGTACTCATAATCGGGGTGGTCTGGAGTGATTGTTTTCTCATCAATTGGTTGCCTTTCTTTGCATAAGAAACTCCAATCGATAGTCATCTAATTCAGAAGTCAACTAATGGTCAATAATTTAATAAAAAATATAAAAAAATTGAAATAAAAATAAAATCATGCACAAAATATATATACAATCAACTCGGTGCATAAGGTGTCATCATGGTAATATGAGTTTCTAGCTATATAACAGTACAACCATATCAAAACATAAAGTAGCTAGAACTCGAGAAGAAAATATATAAGAATGGCCGCCTCCGGCTCCGGTGAAGTTGATCTGCTCTAACATGTCTTTATCCTGGTCACCCTGAGCAGCCGCCTCATCACCTGGGACCTCGGGCACCTCATCACTTGGGAACTTGGGCACCCCCTTGTGGCTGGGCATCCTGGTCCCCAAGATAGACCTGCCACCCTAGCCAAGGAGCTAAGTCCTCCTCATATGGGTAGATGGGTACCCGTCCCTCCTGCTGAGCCAGGGACATTTCTCGGAAGAAGTCCCGAAGTACCTCATGCGACCTCTTCCCTGTCTGTTGGTTTTGCAAGAGCAAAACCGTATCCGTTGATCATGGCCTCTCAGGGGGCTTTCCTTGCTGACCTACTAGGAGCTGCTGGCTATCCAAAGTAGTGGCGGCGGATGTAGTCTCTGTCGATCGGCTGTGAGGGAACTTTCTCATTCTCCCAAGAAACAACAATCCCCGCCCTCGCCATCATCTCAGTAATCAAAAATCCATTAGCCAACACCTCCTTGGCATTCCTGGAGTTGGCCTTCTACTGGATGTCTTGGGCTATGACCGAGCCCAAATCAATAGTATTCCCTTCCATAATGGCATAGAGGAGGTGGGCCCGCACAGCAGTGATGTCAGACTTGTGAGAGTTGCACATCAAGTTGGCATGGATGAAAGCATGCCAAACTCGGGCCGCGGGATTGAGATCCCTCCTCCTAAGCCTCAGTAGGTTCCCAGAGGTCCATACTTCCCACCGTGCTCCCGATTTGCAGCTGGTCTCTAAAATAGTTTCGGCAAGCGCCTGGACCGCCGGCATGAGTGAGTGCTCACTCCTCTCCCCCCCAAGTATTGCGAATGCCCAAGCCGGGTTAATGTCATCGGGGTGGAATGTGACTGCCACACCCCTCACCATGTTGATGCAACCTGGCTCAGAAGGGTTAGGGCTGTATGCATTGGAATAAAATTCCTTATCGAGTTTAACATCAACTCGCCTAGGAATATCAACCAAATAACCCCAGCTTCGATCCTTAATAGCATCAGAGACGAAGGAGTAGTTGTTCCCTACGAGAACCACCCTCCTCTCAAGTACTATGTCCTTCGAACGCACCAACTCCAAATGCTCCTGGTGAACAAGAGATCGGAAGCTGATGGAAGGAGTAGCACTCCTAGCGGAGGTCTCGAGTCCCTCAGGGAACACCTGCTCCTCCCCCTGAGCTTCCTGGCACTTCTTGCGTTTCACAGGCTGTTTCTCATCAGGGTTCTTTGGAGGAGCCATACCTGAAAATCAGAAAAATTTCCCAGTACAGTTCAATATCAATATCACATTATCAAATAGTACAGAATTCTGAGTTATACTCTACATTATCACAGTTATATCACAGGCTGTCCAATCATCAATTAGAACACAACAATTCGTTCTACACTTTTTCAGAAAAATTTACCCAAAGCTTGTCTCGGTTATGCATCATCTCTAATCACCCAATTCCCAAACTTGGGTTTCTAGCAAGCAGCCTAATCTTGGGGCATCCATTGATAGAAATCATCAGGTTCGGTCCTTATCTTTTCAAGACAACTAGATCCCTTCACATTCCTCTCTATACTCATATGCATATAGTTATTATCGATTGCTTTCCAGAATCTAATACACATTATTTAAGCATCAAGGCATCCTATACATACATCTATGATAATCATGCTTCCAGTTTCAACATATTATTATAAATCATTAAAAAGTTCACCTCCCACTAATTATGAATTTCGCAAGAGAGATATAGGGAGTGTGACACCCTGCTACCCCGTACCTTAATATAAACATTTATTTAAAAAGGTAATATAAAACATGCATTTATTTGATTAAAATAAATCTTGATAGAAAGATACCACATTGAAACACTTAACGTGGAAAGAAACATAGTTTTGAAAAAGATAAAACATAAACAAAGAACATAAACTAAACCCAACCCCGATGTCACATACAGAGCTGGTATAACCATTCCGAAATAAAATCCTCGGAATACAACTGAAAAACCAACCAACTAACTAACTGAAAGGAAAAAGCCCTAGCTATGAGTGGTGGCTCCTCATAGTCACTCATCTCCGGGCTGCTCGTCATCCTCTGCAAGGTGCTAATCAGGCCAAACAAACAAACAACAAATAACGGGGAGTAAGAATCATGTAAACATATATACCAAGGAGATAGGAAGTAAAGTAAACCAACAGCATGGAATCAACTAGCATACATCATGTATATATAAGGAGTGTATCAAGTGAGAACTCTACCTTATTTTGAGAAATGAGAACTATCAATGAGAATCATCGGATCACAATTATAAAGATTTAACGGATTACATTAAAACATGAATTTTAAAAATCACGTGACCTCTTCTTCTACCTCCACTCCCTTTCACCATAGTACTACTGCCAATGTCCGGGCAGTACGGAGGCGGACGACGCGGTGGTCTTATGAATGACGCTGCCTTACGGTGGTTGGCGAAGCAGCGTTCAGAGGCGGAGGTCGTGGCAAAGGGTGGATCTGCGATTCGTGACGGTGGCTTACGATGACGGCGGAGCGGAGGAGACCACCAGTTCTGGTTAGGTGGTGCGCTGTGGTTCTAGGAGGAGATGGCAGCAGCCATGCTTGGCGACGAAGATGGCGGAGGAGAGAGGATGAGGTTCAGATCTGTCGAGACGGCGATGACGGAGGTGGCTAGCAAGATGAGACATATTTGTGGTGATGACCAATAAGAAGGGTCTGAGGTGTTCGGCGAAGGGTCTCCGGTAGCGGCGGAGTACAGCGGGGGACGACGGCTAAAATTGGAGAAGGCAACGTGGAATATCCTAAGGCTAAGAATGAGGGAGATGATATTTTCTTATGCGAATATGAATATGATATATCCATTGGCAAAGTTTCAAACGTAATGCTGATATTGACAATGAAAGAGAGGTAACCATGGCTAAAATGGCAGAAGGCAGCATTGTTGATATTAACCAATTTGTTTCTGGAAACGAATTGCAAGAGGGTGAAAGGGGGGATGGGAAGATGGAGAGGAGCTTACAGTCACATGACCTTTTAATGATTAATATAATTTTATCCCTTCATTTATTTTAATTGCGATCTAACGGTCCTTATTTCTCATAATAAGAAGGAGTTCTTATATGATACACTCCCTATATATATATATATATATATATATATATATATATATATATATATATCAACTTCCAAACAACACCATATCAACCAAGTATGCTATGCAGTGCAATGCAACTCTACTCCGCTACTCCAACATGCATGTGGATCCACACTAAATCGGGATGAACGACTTCAGAGTTACATATCCATATTGAGAATCTACTCAATGCCGGAGAATCTACTCCTCGGGTAGCCAACGCATCAAACCAACAAATGCCTCATCATGGGGGCACACGGAGAATCTAATCCTACCGTGGATGGCCAGATCGCCGTACTCTCGGGTGACCTACCCTATGTCGAACATCCCCCAACAACAACATCTTCAATGATACATGAGCAAACAACAAATAATGGCAACCGTCACCACCTCAACTTCAACGAAATCAACTGAAGGTAACAGCGAAATCTACCGCAACACCTTTAACCATCGGAATCTACCGCAGCAGAATTGACCGGGTCAAGGCCCCCTTGGGGCAAACTCACCAAGGTACAACATCAACAATGTGCGGTAACCCATCGGGTACCGGCTTAACCAACGTAGTATCTCACCATCTCATCTCTTCAATCATCTTCATTAATTATTAACCGAATTATCTAATCCATATCGTTGTGTGATTGAGTCATCTTATCATCATCGGGGAAATTGGGGTTAGAAACCCCTTAAAAGCCTTTAGTCACATTCTGGTCAGATAGGGGAGCACGGGCGTGCTAATCCCTTACACGGCCGTGCTGGTCACATAAGTGAAGCACGATCGTGCTCCTTATTATGCACGATCGTGCTCAGCAGCACGGTCGTTCTTCATATTAGGCACAATCATGCTCAGCAGCACGATCGTACTCTTTGTTCTGCACGGTCGTGCTAAATGCACGGCCACCTTCCAGAATTCAACTGGGAGCACGATCGTGCTCCCTGTTCAGCACGGTCATGCTCAATGTACAGCAGTACTGTTTTGGGCAGAAACTAAGTCCGAAACTCTAACCAAATTTTAGGGCATTCAGCCTATTAATTTATAAATCGTTTTAAAACCTAATTTAACCAATTAACATATCTGATCAACATTCAACATCATCATAACAGTTATGGCATCAACCATTCAACCAACATATCAACAACCATAAATATATCGTGTTCATCATGACTGCATATTCATACAATAGCCAATTCGAACATGAAACACATAACATGTCATCTAACATTAAACAAACATATCATCAACATAGTCATTTAAAATCATACAATAGCATGTATCAAACCAGGGTTATGGGAACCCCTTTACTTTACTCTAACCCCAAGCCTATGAGTACACTACCCTTCTCCCTATACTTGGATTGAAGGTCGCTCCAACGTAAGCTCCTAACAGCAAACTGGTAATGGTTCCCAAAGCGGCTCAACGCAAACTAGAACCTTAGCTAAACCAGAACATAAACCCATTAGTTTCCTATTCAAAAACTATGAAAGGAAACCACAAGGGAAGGGGACATTACCTTTAGACTGACACAGATCAACTAGGCTTCCCAAACGGCTTCCAAAACTCCACTATAGCAAAAGGGAGAAGAGGAAATAGGGAACGAGGCACACTAGGCCGCAACAGTGGCTGCTGCAACTAACAAAAATAGGGTTAATTTGTAACCCTCGGTTTCTGTGCCAAACATATATAGGCTTGACCTGAGCATGGTCGTGCTCCCCACTAAGCATGGTCATGCTCGACTTAATGTCATCGAGACGCAGTCATCACATTGAGCACGGGCGTCCTCAACTTAAAATCAGAGACACGCTTCTGACTTTAAGCACGAGCGTGCTGGCTAATGAGAACGGGTGTGCTCACGCACCAGAAAAGGGACTTTTGAACCAAAAATCCCACTAAGCTCTTAACCAACCAAACAACTTATAAAAAGCACTTAACGAAAAAGATGGGTGTTACAGGGAGTGGTTTATATAAATAAAAACAGTTAAAACTAGATAGAGACAAGAATAGGGACGCAAACATTGACAAATGTGATAGAGTGATGAAGATTAGAGAGTGAAACAGTGATTTTCTTGGTGTTTTCGTGGGCCCCACGAGAGAATAGAGAAAGGTTTTTACAAAAAGTGAGGTTTTGTCTTTACGCAGGGCGTTTAAGTTTCCCTCGGTCGCGGGACGAACCAGAGAATTCTGCCCCTTTCAGTTGCTCAGATTCGCAGGGCGAGAGGGTGTTCGTGGGGCGAATCTGGAAAATTCAATCTTCAATCATCAATTGCCCTTAATCGCAGGGCGAATCTGGGAATTCCTAACCTTTCCTATTCTCGTTGTCTCGCGAGGCGAGACATGCATCGCGGGGCGAGACTAAGCTCACACCAGAGATAAATTTTTGCCCCCTATTTTTAAATGCAACTAAGTCCTATATGCTTCCTAAATGCAATTTTTCTAACTAAGGACCCTATATGAGACACTTTATTATTATTATTGGACTCTATAAATGTGTAAAAGGATATGAATCTTAGGTTGCCTCCCAAGTAGCACTTGTTTAATGTCCTGACCTTGACTCAAGTCGCCCACGAAGGGCTATTCTAGCTTGAAGCTTTGGTGGTGTCTTTGGAAGGCCTCCTCATAGTAGTGCTTGAGCCTTTGGCCTTTCACCTTGAAAATGTCACCTGGTTCGTTGCCCTCTTACTCCACTGCTCCATGTGGAAATACCTTGTGGACTTTGAAAGGTCCGGACCACCGGGATTTCAGCTTACCCGAAAATAACCTCAACCTGGAGTTGTACAATAAGGTCCATTGCCTTGGTTCAAACCTTCTAGGCAAAATATGCTTATCATGCCAAGCCTTTGTCCGTTCCTTGTAAATCCGCACATTTTCATATGCTTGCATAAGGATCTCCGCCAATTCATTCAAGTCCAGTAGGCGCTTCTCACCGAATTTCGTCAAGTCATAGTTGAGGGTCTTGATGGCCCAATAGGATTTATGCTCCAACTCCACCGACAAGTGACACGCCTTCCCAAACACCAAACTATATGGAGATCTACCAATGGGTGTTTTGAAAGCAGTCCTGTATGCCCATAGTGCATCACCTACCTTCCTTGACCAATCCTTCCGTGATGAGTTTACTGTTTTCTCAAGAATTCGCTTCAACTCACTGTTGGACACTTCCACTTGACCGCTGGTTTACGGATGGTAAGGAGTTACAATCTTGTGTGTGACCCCGTATCTTGAAAGTAGGTGATCCATTTGTTTGTTGCAAAAGTGTGAACCACCGTCACTAATTAGAACCCCTGGGACACTAAACCTTGTGAAAATGTTGTGCCTTAGGAATTCCAAGATGACTTGCACGTCATCCGTTGTGGTTGGTATGGCCTCGACTCATTTGGACACATAGTCCACCGCCACCAAAATATATTGATAGGAAAAAGACGGAGGAAATGGTCCCATTAAGTCAATGCCCCACACATCAAAGATTTCTACCTCCAACATGCTTTGGAGAGGAAGTTTGTGTCTCTTGGAGATATTACCAACCATTTGGCAACGATGACACCTCTCTGTGAAATATTTTGCATCCTTGAAGATGGTGGACCAATAGAAACTGCTTTGGAGAACTTTTTTTGTAGTTTTCTTTCCCCCAAAATGTCCACCATAATCCGAGCCATGACAATGCCACAACACGCTCCCAATTTGATCATGAGGAATGCACCTCCGCATCAATACATACGCACACTGCTTGAATAAGAAGGGATATTCCCAAATGTAGTACTTTGCATTCGAGAAGAATTTCTTTTTCTGTTGCCTAGTGTAGCCTTCCGAGACAACTTTTGATGCTTTGTAGTTAGCCATATCCGCGAACCAAGGCAGAAATTTTTCAAAAATTGCGAACAAGCGCTCATCTGGAAATTCTTCTTTGATATCTAAAAGTTTCTCCTCTTGGTCAGGATTGACTATTGTTGAAAAGCGATCCGTGACTCCATTCTCAGAACCCTTCTGGTTCCTAATCTCAAGATCAAACTCCTGCAAAAGTAATACCCACTGGATTACTCTGGGTTTGGCCTATTGTTTTGTTATCAAGTGTTTAATGGCCACATGATCGGTGAATATAATAAACTTAGGCCCTACTACATAAGATCTAAATTTATCAAGTGCAAACACTACCGCAAGGAGTTCTTTTTCAGTGGTGGAATAGTTATCATGTGCATTGTTTAAAACTTTGCTTGCATAATAAATCACATGGACTAACTATTCCACCTTTTGTCCTAACACTGCCCCCACCGCATTATCACTTGCATCACATATGATTTCAAAAGGTAATTCCCAATTAGGCGTAGTGATTATGGGTGCGGTTACAAGTTTATGTTTCAAAATATTAAAAGCATTTAGACATGAAACATTAAACTCAAAGGATACATCCTTCATAAAAAGGTCACATAGCGGCTTCGCTATTTTGGAGAAATCTCGAATGAAGCACGGGTAGAAGCCGACATGGCCGAGAAAACTCCTTACTCCTTTCACATTTGTTGGTGGGGGCAACTTCTCAATTAATTCAATATTTTGCCTTGTCTACTTCAATCCCCTTTTGAGAGATTTTATGCCCCAAGACCACACCTTCATGAACCATGAAATGGAATTTCTCCTAATTGAGCACTAGGTTGGTCTCTTAGCACCTTTGTAGCACACACCCCAAGTTCTTCAAACAATTGTCAAACGAAGTTCCAAAAACTGAGAAGTCATCCATGAAAACCTCAATGAACTTTTCCACCATGTTCGAGAAGATAGATAACATGCACCTCTGGAAAGTAGCCGGAGCGTTGCACAGACCAAAGGGCATCCTCCTATATGCAAATACACCATATGGACAAGTGAAAGCCGTCATTTCTTGGTCCTTTGGATCCACCACAATTTGGTTATATCCGGAATAACCATATAAAAAGCAATAGTACTCATACCCGAATAACCTTTCCACCATTTGATCTAAGAATGGGAGGGGGAAATGATCATTCCTTGTTGCATCATTAAGCTTCTTGTTGTCCACACACACTCTCCATACCGTGACAGTCCTTGTTGGAATCATCTCATTCTTCTCATTTACCACCACGGTTATTCCTCCCTTCTTTGGGACCACATGAATTGAGCTAACCCAATTACTATCCGAAATTGGATAGATAATTCCGGCATCTAAAATCTTAATCACCTCCTTGGGCACAGCTTCTTTCATGATGGGATTTAACCGTCTTTGTGGTTGAACCACCGGTTTATAATCATCCTCCATCAAAATTTTATGCATGCATAAGGAAGGACTTATATCTTTTAAATCCGAAATCTTCCATCCAATGGTGGACTTGTGTTCCCTAAAAACTCTTAATAGTTTTTCTTATTCTTCTTTTTTCAATGCGTTACTTATGATGGTCGGATCTTGTCCCTATTTACTCAAAAATGCATACCTCAAATGAGATGGGAGTTGCTATAATTCCAGTTTCTTGTTGTCTTCTTCCGCGCTTTCTTTGTTGAGTCCTTCCTTTTTGCATTCTTCTTTGGGGAGAATTGGTAATGCTTCTATATTTTTCCAACACTCAAGAAATTCAGCATCTTCCAAATATTCCCCATCTTCATCATCAACATGTGATTTTACCAACACTTTTGCAAGTGAAGAACCATGTGCTTCTTGTGTGGCATGGTCTTTCACAATAGGTTCTATCACATCTATGCTATACACACTAGATTGCTCAACTGGATGCTTCATGGCTTCAAAGACATTGAAGACTGCATTCTCATCTTGCACCCGAAGTGTGAGCTTCCCTTATTGCACATCTATCAATGCACACCCTGTGGCCAAGAAAGGCATACCCAATATGAGAGGGATATCGGCATCTTCATCCATATCTAATACCACAAAATCTACCGGAAAGATGAATTTGTCCACTTTTACCAACAAGTCCTTAACCACCCCATAAGGGTATTTAATAGAACGATCCGCCCGTTGGAGTGACATCATAGTCCCTTTGGCCTCTTGAATGCCAAGCTTCCTCATCATAGATAGGGGCATTAGATTAATGCTAGCCCCTAGATAACATAATGAATTCCCAAAAGTCATCTCCCCAATGGAGCATGGTATGCTAAATGAACCCGGATCCTTCAACTTCGGAGGTAGCTTGCGTTGAAGGATTGCACTACACTCCTCAGTTAAAGCAATTGTCTCCTCATCTACTATCTTCCTCTTCTTGGAGAGAAGCTCCTTCTTAAACCGGGCATATGATTCCATTTGTTCCAAGGCTTCCGCAAATTGAATGTTGATTTGAAGCTTGCGGAAAATATCAAGGAACTTAGAAAACAGTTTATCTTATAAAGGCTTCTTCAATCGCTCTGGATATGGTACCGTCATGTAAGGAGGGAGATCCTTAGCTTCAATCCACTTCTTCTTTCGGTATTCTTCATCCACTAATTTCAACCTCCCCTCTTTCTCTGGTACCTTCTCGCTAGGCACTTCTTCTTCCTTAGCTTGCTCTTTCTCCACCTGAGGTACTTCTGGAATTATAGCTTCAAGAAAACTAGTTGTACCCTCATATGATTCCAGCACCTTGTCGCTTTGAGTTGTTACGACATTGCATTGGTTCTTGGGATTGTTCTCTGTACTACCTGGAAAAGAGCCTGGAAGACGCTCATTCAACTGCTTTTCAAGTTGTGCCACCCAAGTTTCAAGATTCTGGATCGCTCCCCTATATGAGTTACCAACTTGTTTATGGATGTATCAGTTTGCACAACTAACTTCTCAATGGTTGCACTAGTCTTCTCAATAGCCAACTCCCAAGGTTGCTTGTTTCCATCCGCGATCTGTAACCGATTAGTTCTTGGGAGGGCTTTCCGCGTATCATACTGTTGAATCCCATAGTTCTGCCTTTGATTTTGACGTTGTTGTTGCCCAGCCAATCCACCACTAGTGTTACTCTAAGAAAAACTAGGATGGTCTCTCTTGATGTTCCAATTCCGCCCATTGTTGAGATGCGCCGACGTCCCATTAAAGAAAACCCATAATATTTAGGACCTAAACATATTATTATTGTTATACGTATATGTTAAAAACGGCAGAAAATTAAAAAAAAATATAAACAACATCTGTACATACATGCATAACATATACACATCATAACCTGTTACAGTACAGTAGAGGGAATCCCATCAGTAGAATCCCAAATATGTACAAACCAAAACACACTGAAATAAGAAACGGAAGATACAACGTCTCAAAAAGACGCACTGGCCATAGACACTAAGCTCTACCGCTAGAATCCACGGCTCGTCCTCCAGCACATGGCTCATAAGGAGTCCCATCCAATTCCTCCATAGTTGGTTCCTCCGCAGGGTCTTCTCATGACAATCACATAACCAAACATACACCATAGAGAAAAAAAAAATAGGGGATAAGAAACATACTATTATCAAAAACGGAAAAGGATTCATAACATAATACCCAATAATAGTACACCAATATCCATCACACAATAACCATGTATATAAGCATTCATCCTCCAACCACCGTATCATCCTCTACCCTATACACTAATGCAGCTATACCTATATGCTGACATGGTCATCTCAAATACTATCACATTTTAGTCATTAGTCAAATAAATCTCGGTGCACCCACCAGTTCCCGCTAGAGGGCTCATTCATAGAATAAAACTATTTCCCCATCCCCGATAGAGAATAGTCGCACAACCTGATCTCAAATAATATCACATTTTAATCATTTATCCAATAAATCTCGGTGCACCCACCAGTTCCTGCTAAAGGGCTCATTCATAGAATGAAACTATTTCCCCATCCCTGGTGGAGAATAGTCGCACAACCTGATCTCAAATACTATCCCATTTTAGTCATTTGTCCAATAAATCTCGGTGCACCCACCGATTCCCGCTAGAGGGCTCATTCATAGAATGAATCTATTTCCCCATCCCCGATGGAGAATAGTCGCACAACCTGGACTATAATAGATCACGATAGTCTTCCTCGAACCTCATCGTCCGTTGGGCACTCACCCATGACTCATACTGACCTCGTGTGTTCCACTCACATGACTGTGATCAACACCACACATCTATATGTGCCTCACCGACTCGTATCGGTTCATAGCCTAGTGCCTCAACCATTCATCACCATCTCCTAGATAACCTCAACAATAATAATATCTCATTGGTCTCATCACCATATCACAATATTCATCTCGGTTAGGCACTTCTGAACTTCATGTATCATGAACCCCCACATACATCACTATACTCATCATGTATCAACTCTTAAATAATCTCTCTGCACAATAATCATAGTCATCATCCATCAAATCAACATGTCATCATTACAGTCATCTCCACATATAATAAAATAACACATAATATATAAATATATATACTCCAATCAACATAGATATTCCAGACAACTCATCATATATCAAACATGTATCCCTAACAGTCAAATCAATCAATTCAATCAACCTCAATAATAATATAATATATATTATACGTAACGGTGATAAACATACATTTCCACTATCATCATTGGTACAACTAAATAATCCCCAATGTGATATTGACATTGTCCATTACTCGCGCTCTAGTAGGGTTTAGGTCGCCCTACACCATTATTGCATAAAATGTTACTTGGCCAATTCTGACAGTAGAAATCTTATTTCCCCCACTTGAGAGTCGCGCGCTAAAAGGAATGAGACGAAACGAAATAAAATAAAACGTCCTCGAACTCCTCGATTCTGCCTCGCCTATAAACAGGGCCTCCGATCCTCCAAAATTCCACCTAAACATCACATTTTGAAAGGCACGAGATAAGAACTCAAAATCTGTAGTGAACACCACAAGATCCCACTGTTTCAGCTCGATATCTCACAATCTAGACCTTTGTTTAAAAATTTGAACGGTGAGATTAAAGATCAACCTTTCTATTACCTTATAAATAAATTTCAGCCCAATCCAACAATGAACAAGCCAGAGATGAGCCTTCCAAAGTGACTGGTCAGGAGCTACTCGGGTCGAGTTCCCCTCCTTCTTGAGTTAAATAACTCACACTCTGGGATTTTTTGGAGGATTCAACCGCTGAATATGAAATACTATCAACCCAAAACATCGCTATGAAATTTCAACACTATCTAACGGTGGAAAAAGGATTGGTGAGAGATTCACAGAAGCTGTTCCACCAAGCTTCAAGCTTTTAGCAGTGGGGGGACTTGGGTTTTGGGTAGATTTCTTCCTCTTTTCTCCATTTTTCTCTCTAGTTTTCTCTCCTGCTTTCTCTCTATCTTTTCCTCTCCTATCACTCTTTGTTTCTGCTCTGGAAAAGCGAACAAAATGGCTCAAATGAGGGGGTGAAAACCCCTTTTATTTCTTTCTCGGCTGAGCACCAGTGCTTAGAGCCCAAAACCAGCACCCAGCGCTGGGAATGAAGTCAAAGGCCCTGCATGCATGACACGTGGCAGGGCATAGCAGAGGCTGGGCGCTCAGTGCCACCTCCCAGCACTGGCCTTCGGGCAACCGTACAGATTTCGCGCGTTTCGTCGCGTTCTGAGCTCGTTCGAAGTCCAATTGGTCCCAAATTTGAAACGTAGGCTCATTAGGACCTAATGAACAACCTCCGACCATTAAAAATGCCTAATCTCAATCCTAGCTCCAAATTTGTTGTTTCACAATCAAACATCCTAAAGACGATAACCGGGAAAATCCTAAGTTTGCTCATATTTAAACTCATTCCCGATGATTGCTTACTTTCAATTGAAAAAAAAAATTCCTAGACTTTAACTAACATTTTAACCACGTAATCCAAGTCTTAAACATGTTCCTCTTACATAAAACAAAACCCTAAAACCCGAGATGTTACATTACTATCCCCCTTAAAAGAAATTTCGTCCTCGAAATTTTGCAGGGGTTACATGCAACATCAACTCCGTTGCGCACTCTGATACAATTATCAATAACATGATTCTTGCTCATACATATACTTTTATTTATCAAGACTTAACATACACCAACTTGTCACTTCATATTTCACACATTTTTTTTTACATACTATGCGTATGCCATCAGAATATATATACATTATCATCCTAAACTCAAAATACTCGGGCACACATATCCAATCTCTAAACCTCTTGATTTAATTGTAAAATATTCAAAATCCTACCCAATACTATTTAGAATAATAAATCTTTCACCAAATCCAAATTTACTACTATTTTCATAAGTCAAATATCTTAATAGCGTCCAATAGCCTCAAAATTCTATTCTTAACATAAGGACTTAAATCCTATTATGGATAAGCCACACTCAAATCAACTTCTCTTCTAAACACCATATACCTAAACTTCCTTTTCTTTAAACCAACTTATCATCATTAGAAAAATATGTTCATCTTCGCATCAAAGCATTAATCCCATAAACTTAAGTTTACTCTCAAACACTATCTTATCATACAACTCTCTAAAATCTATCAATCTTACCTTCAACCTTTATAGTTCATCATAAATCCGAAAATCAATAGGTATATAATATGTAATATAAGTCTTATCTTCAAATTCTCCAAAACCAATCATAACTAAATCAATTAACACAAGCTAAACGTTAAAGATGCATTTGAACTTAATCTTTATTCATCAAAGCTTACAATCAAATATCAACTTACAAACCCCATTGGAATAGTACACTAAGCTAATCCAATCATAGCTTCAAGTGAAGTTCTAAAATCACCTTTTTAACAAGAACAACATGCCCAATTATATTCTTTATCCTCAAATCCCAATTTCATATACCCAAGAACTACTCCACCTCAACCTAAACTTGATATGATCATCCTTTTTCTCACTCACAAGCTAACAACACATACGATCCTTATATCTTACCAATTTCAATTTAGAAACCCAAATCTCAAATCAAACACACAACTCTAACCATCAACTCAACAATAAAAAGGCTACAAGGTTTTAGCCAAATCAATTCCCTATTAATTACATGTCCTAAGAACTAAACTTCCTCCATCCGTAATTCACGACTGTAAATGATCCACACACTCATGCAAGCTGAATGTGCAACGTCTTATTGAAACAACACTGACGAGAATCTACCAAATATCAAGCACATACCTTGGATAAGGTCGGCAGATAGAGAGGATTCAGCTCCCCTCACAGCAAACACCTATTGGGTTTTCATGAGATTATCCTATTTTAAAATCAAATCTTAAGGCGGAATAAAATCATCCCATGGATCTCGTATTACAAACATGAATCACAAAGGGCTATTGTGTTTACCTCTTGAAGCGTGCTTTGGATCATAGTGCCACGAATGGGCGGCACCTCTACTCAATCCACGAGCAAATGGCGTCAGAGCTATGGGTCTTGTGCTAGCTGTCGGCTATAGGGAGGCACGACAAGCAACACTACGTTTAGAGTAAGACTAGTAGTCTATTTATAAGCCATGGGCTCCTCTTGACCTATTGCTTACTTATTGGGTCTTGTACGCTACAAGCCCAAGAACCTTTACATTAATTAAATCATATTTAATTAATTGTCCCGCTCCGCATTTGCTCTATGCGTGTAATCCTGTAGGCTCCCACTAAGTTGGCAATAACATTAAATATTATAATAATATAAAATATAAAATATTAATTATAATATTAAATATTATAAATAATGAGCGACATCTAGCAATGCATCATTACTACCCAATTAGTGAGAGTATCGGTGATCCGATTTTAGCCTTACTGCGACCAAAATTTACCGTGTAGTAAATGTCCCTTCATCCATATGTCTTAATTGAACACAAGGCACAAGAGTGTCATTCTTGTTATGTTCAATTATTTATTCCTCGATCCCTTAATAGACGTGTAATCACGAATGGGCCCAATATCACATATTGGTCACTTCCGCGTGGCCACACATATTTCACATCTCACTCTATCGAGGGACCCAAGTCATTACCCCTGTTATGTAGGAGGGACAAACCCTGTCTACATCACTCACACTCCTCAACATGATTTATTACAGGCCTAATAACTACCTTTATGATCACCCTGTTACACGTGACGTTTGATAGCATTAAAGCCTACAACCCCTCATGTAGGAATCCTAATGACTTCAAGTCGAAGGACTACTTCACTATGGTCGCCATGAGAATACTTATGACACTTATGTAACTATTATGAAATATTCATATAGTAGGTCATCCATTATAAATATTACTTCTAATATTTGTACATGTGTGCTGATTTGATATCACATATCCATGACCCGTGAGATGTGGTCATCAGTCTACTCACACAATAGTCTCTATGCATTATTGACGTCCTAATTAACAATAATACTCGACTATGGATATTTAAGAATAGCGTTCTATTATTCAATGAGGTCTCACGATCAAGTCATGTACTTAATATCTCATTGAATGAACTACCTATTCTAAGGACTTTATTATGCTATAAACAAATAACATAATAAATTAATGCCTTATTCATATATCAAATATATGATCAAATTCATGATACAAATAATGATCTATTCAAAATAGATTGGCCACTAGGGTTTACACCAACAATCTCCCACTAGCACTAGAGACAATCAGGCGTTAATCTAACACCCATCGATCTAGTGTGAGTGTCATGCTACCACCTAGAAAGAGACTCCATTAGCGGATTATTTAGTGTGGTCATTCTGCACATCTTCACATCTCCGCTCTATCGATCATCTATCGAATGAGATGGAAGCACCTAAGTATATGTCTGGATCGCTGGTGAGATCAAGTTTCCTTAGCTTATGCGATTACTCCATCATCATCACAACGAGATCAATGGAGTTCACAAAGTTAAGAATCATTCCTAGTTCATAATTGAATTTCCCGATCCAAACAGCCTTTAAATATGCATTTAAGGCAACTATATACTCGGCTTCTATAATAAATCTGCATCTGTCTCACGCTTGGAACCTTTCCAAGCTCACAGTGCCACCATTTAGACAGAACACAAATCCAGACTGCAATCTGGAATAACCTTTATTGGTTTGGAAATAGCGACGATGTAACACCTTACAATGAGCTCTTCCTCACCGCCATATACCAAGAATGGATCCTTGGTTCTTCTCAAATACTTGAGGATATTCTTCACTGCAATCCAGTGACCTTCACCAGGATCAGATTGGTACCAACTCATCATACATAAGGCATACAAGACATTTGGTCGAGTACAAATCATAGCATACATGATAGATCCTATTGCCGAAGCAAATGGAATCTTGCTCAAGCGCTACCTCTCATATGATGTAGTGGAAGAATGTCCCTTGGACAAATATACGACATGTGACATAGGCAGGAGACACTTCTTAGAATCCTGCATGTTGAAGCACCTAAGCCCTTTTCAACATTTGTACTCTGACTAAAGGCTTGAAATTTCAGTGATCTATCTCTATAGATCCTGATTCCTAACACGTAGGAAGCCTCGCCTAAGTCCTTCATAGAGAAACACTTCCCTAACCATGTTTCACATTTTGTAGCATAGGGATATTGTTTCTGATAAGCAGTATGTCATCCACATACAAAACGTGAAAGACAATCTCACCCCCACTAACCTTCTTGTACACACAAGGTTCATCCTCGTTCTTGATAAATCCAAGCTGTCTTACAACTTTATCAAAACGAGGATTCCATCCTCTGGAAGCTTACTTTAATCCATGAATGGATCTCTGCAACTTACATATCTTTCCAACATCCTTTGGATCGACAAAACCCTTGGGTTATGTCTAGTACACATCCTCGAGGAGATTCCCACTAAGGAATGAAGTCTTGACATCCATCTGTTAGATCTCTAGTCATAGTATGCAGCAAAAAGAATCCAAATGCATTTGAGCATCACTACTGGGAAGAAAGTTTCATCATGGTCTACACCATGATTTTGCTTGAAACCTTTTGCAGCCAGTCGTGCTTTAAAGGTATTCACCATACCATCCATGACAGTCTTCTCCTTGAAGATCCACTTGCACCCTATGGGTTTTACCCCTTCGAGTGGCTCAAACAAGGTCCATAACTAGTTCGTGTACATGAATTCCATCTCGGATCCATGGCCTCAAGCCACTTCTCAAATTCTGGGCTAACTATGACCTCTTGGTAGGTTACAGGCTCATCTTGATCCATGAGCAGAACACCACCTTCCTAAGTCAGGAGAAGTCCATATGTCTAAGGTTAGTGACGTGGCCTGTTAGACCTACACAAGCCTTGTGTTACTTGAACTGGCGGTTCAACTACAACATCTTGTTGAACCGGTTCTTGTTCCATTGTAGGCGGTTTAGTATTTTGTGGTACTTGGATTTCTCCAAGCTCTACATTTCTCTCATTGTTTCCCTTGAAGATGTATTCCTTCTCAAGGAAAACTCTAGTCCTAGTGACAAACACTTTGTCCTCAAATGGTTTGTAGAAATAATATCCTTTGGTTTCCTTAGGATATCCCACAAATATACACTTATATGATTTGGGCCCAAGTTTATCCGTCATAAGACGTTTCACCCCGGCATACCCAAATCCTCATAAATGATAAATTAGGCTTTCGGCCCATCCATATCTCATATAGAGTCTTTTCAATCGCCTTAGATGGAACGCGGTTAAGAGTGAATCTAGCTAGTTGTAAGTTGATCAAAGCCCCAGAAAGAGTCAAAAAGGTCTGAATGACTTATCATTGATCGCACCATGTCTAACAAGGCACGATTCCTCATTTCGGACATACCATTCCATTGTGGCATTCCAGGAAGAGTGAGTTGGGCCACTCTCTCTTACTCTCTCAGATAGTTATCAAACTCTTGGCTTAAATATTAATCACCACAATCTAATCGTATGACCTTACTACTTTTGCCAAATTGATTATCTACTTCATTTTTGAACTCTTTAAACTTTTCAAAAGTTTTTGATTTGTGTCATACACAAATCCATATATACTGAAGTCATCAGTAAATGTGATGAAGTAAGGAAAACCATCTCTAGCAGATTTGTTTAGGGGCCCACATACATCACTATGTATCAAGCCCAAAAGATCACTGGCCCCTTCACCTTACCTGATGAATGGGGTCTTAGTTATCTTCCCCAACAAGCAAGTTTTTTGCATACATCAAACGATTCACATTCGAATGATTCCAAGAGTCCATTGTGGAGCTTGGAGATGCGTTTCTCACCTATATGGCCTAATCGGCAATGCCAAAGGTTTTCGCATTTATATTATAGATAGGCATATGAGGATTAAGGACACAAAGTCCATTATCCAAATCAAGGTCTTTCAGGCTCTGCCCGTGAACAAGGACGCACTTCGCGAGCCAGGCACAGGAATTCTGAACATGCTATGTCTCGTCCCGTGTGACAGTCCTTGCCCCACGAGGATTTAAACTCAAAATGGAGCCAAAATTAAGTAAGTGCTCGCCCCACGAGCACCTGTTCGCCCCGCAAGCGAGCGTAGACCCAATTTCCTATAAATATCTCGTTTAGGTTTACATACTCTTTTAGTAGTTTTATACTATGTTTTCTTTCTATTTTGTTATGTTGAAGCACGCTATGAGGAACTAATCCTCTTTTCTGAGGAAGGGATGAAGCTGCTCATGACGGCATAGTAAAATTGTGATGTTTTCTACACCCTAATTCTCAATTCTTGTTTCTCAATTCTGCTTTGTTTGTGTTAATCATATGAGCTTGTGGTTAACTAATCAAGCGTGATGAGTCTGACCGGAGATTCGTGCTTTAGGACTTGAATTAAGAACACAAGTTGAATATTGATAGAGATATAATAGGAGATTTGTGCAATCGTTATAGGGAACCAAGAACTTAATGAATCTAACTTGTTAGTCTTTGAATAGAGATATTGTTGATTGACATGCCTAGGTGTTTTATATTGTGCTAACCGAGACATTAGGATAATTTTGGGTTCCTGGTTGGCAAGTAATTGGACCTAGGGATAGAAAATAATCACTTTTGATTTATGTTTAATTGGGCTGGTGAATTCTTGACCTTATATCTCCCCCGTTCTTAATCACAACTTCTTGCTATTTGCTATTTTCTTGTTTAAATTCTTGATTGATAATTGATAAAGATAACTGCTTGAAAACAAACAAACTTTTATCTCTTGACTTGGTCAAACCTCACTGCTTCCTTTAAATATTGATAACAATTGGTCACCCAATCCCTGTGTAAGATCTCGGTAATTTACTTACCGTGTTTTTATTACTTGCTTTGATCCAGTACACTTGCCAGATCCCATCAAGTTTTTGGTGCCATTGTCGGGGATTGACATAGCCAGCTTTTCTTTATTTAAAGTGTTAGAAAATTAGAGAAATATCTGATAATATCTTTTCATATCTTAGCATATCTTAAGAGTATCCTATATAATCTTTCAGGATTTATTTTTATATTTTATGATTTGATTCTCTATTTGATTAAGATTAGGATTCTACTTTTAGTATAAATAGGACTATTGGGTTGTGTTTTGTAATCACATCATCAGAACATCAAATCAATATCAGTCTTATTATTTCTTAGTTTGTTTCTCTCTTTTCCTCTTTCCCTACCTAAATACCTTCAAATTCAACATGGTATCTAGAACCAAACAAATGTACCATCCTCTGTGACCTGTCCCGTCACTATTCCGTTGTGGAGTTCCGATAAATATGAAGGAACTCTAATCATCTTCTTAGCCATACAAAAAAAAATCCTTTTCTCTCCTCCGTTGTGTTCTTTTCCGGTGCGTCCTTCTTCTTTCCAACCTATGTTCCTGTCCAGTTAACCGCTGTCAGCTGCCGTCCGTCTCCGTCCGCCGTCGTATCCGGCCGCTGACACCACCGACGGACTCGCCTGCCGTAGATCTGTCCAGTTGTTCAAATAACACCGCCGTAAGCCTCCAGACGCGCCCGCACGCAGGTGTCCTCTGATCAGCGCGCAGCCACACGCTCTTCCCTTTCACCGGCGCGTGACGGCGCTTCGGCCATTGTTCCGGCCGCCATTTCCAGCGCTGAACTCGCCGTTCCTTGCTCTCTCTGGATCTGTGCTCACCTCCTTCATCGAACCTCTTTTAAGCAACGTCAGTTCAGGTACCTGTGATATCGGTTATTTGCATTGTGTTCTGACCCATGGCTAATTCTACATCCTCATATACTCCTAAGGACTCCCCATCATACCAGTGTGGCTTCTCTTCCCACCGACGATCATTCTGGTGGTAACCCCTTTCCCATGGATGAATCACATTAGTGGTGACTTTTGTTCCTACCGACGATCATTCTGGTGGTGACTCTTTTCCCACATATGAATCATATTAGTCGTGACTTCTATTCTGTCAATGATTGACTTATGTTGGCTATGACTCACACTAGCCCAACTCATTGTCCCAAATGCTTTGGCTAGGCTCTTTTTCCTAGATGCACCGGCCCGTCTTTCTCCCAGATGCACTAGCCTTGGCCCCTTGTCCCAGATGCATTGACCTCGTCTCAGTCCCGGAAGTATTTGTCTATCTTAATTTCAAAAATTAAAAAAAAAAAATTGGGTCTCTAATATTGTTGTTGAAGCTTCCAAATGCGGTTTTGAGGAGTTCAGACCTTGCTTTGTTAGATTGCTTGCAAAGAAATTTCTGTCAGACTGATGATCATTCCAGCTATCTTGCTAAGTTATCTTTCCAGGAACTCTCTCCGGTCTCTCCAACATTCTTGAGTTGCCTTCCAACCATTAGTTTCGTGGAGCTCAGTTTTTTTATTTGAAGGGAAATACATTGTTTTCATGTAACAAGCTTAAAGCTTAGTTAGCTTTAGCTTGAGGGAGAGTGTTAGAAAATCAGAGAAATATCTGATAATATCTTTTCATATCTTAGCATATCTTAGAGCATCCTAGATAATCTCTTAGGATTTATTTCTTATTTATATTTTATGATTTGATTCTCTATTTGATTAAGATTAGGATTCTACCTTTAGTATAGATAGGACTATTGGGTTATCTTTTGTAATCACATCATCATTACATCAATTCAATATATCGGTCTTATTATTTCTTAGTTTGTTTCTCTCTTTTACTCTTTCCCTACCTAAAAACCTTCAAATTCAACATAAAGAAAATAGTTAATTTGAACAAGCCAACATTTCTTTTTATTTTTGATTTTTATTTCTTTGAATTCACTTGGTCTTGTGAGTTTTGTTGTATGCGAGGTACCGTTCCACCGGAAGACTTGCTAAACGACCCAGCGATTCGTAGGACCAAGAAGAGGTTGAGGAAGCAACTTAGAGAACAAAGGAGGCTTGAGGCATTGAATTCTCTTAATCTTGAAGAGATGGCTGAAGAACAACCACCCGGTTACAAGCCCCTTTTACGAGTGTTGTACCAAAAATGACGGAACCGCTATAGTGATTGAAACCAGAAAACTGAGCAAGTGGCCTATTATCATGATTGGTACAATATGTAGTATCCAATGACATAACGTCACCAAAATACCCGTAATCCAACACCATATTTGCATCACACCAAAATACATTTGTGATTTATTCTTCTATATCCATTTGATAGGCATGAAAGAAAAATGGATTCTCTAATAGTTGCCGCTGAAAATATTGCAAAAGACATCCAGCCTCGCCATACACCATACATCTTTGTTTTCTTGCCTTTAGATAATTTCTTACATCCAACCGTGTATATCCAAGATTGGCTCTATGCCCTGCATGTGTGCTCATAAGTTGAATTGTTGACTTTTCCCTTAACCCAGAGTTTGCAGCCAGATCAATCTCATATGCTTGGACTTCAGTTATCTTTATGTGGGACGCAAGCATGTGTGTTGTCTCTGGAAGTTATAGAGGGTGGTTATGTTCCTCTATAAATTCGTGGATGACAAATTTTCCATTCCTGAATACAAGTGAAATCCTTGCTTTGCAATCAGTTCTAGTCTCGGCTCTGGGTTTTCTAACATAAGCATCCTTCTTGTCTTTCTTTCGCACTCCTTCTTTGCAACAAGTAAACAGACATGACGATATAATACCATCTTTTTTTCTCCTGTTCGAGTAACGTTTTCTAACTCCGAAGCCAACACGTGCACTATATGCGAGCCAAAATTCATAAGCTGCCTCTCTATTATCAAATTCCATACCAACCCTTGGCTTCCAATCAACATTTGAAGATGTCATGTTTGATCAAAGAACCTAACAAGTGAAAAAGAATTAAATAATTTAAATTTTCAGAAAACTTAAAAAGAATTAAAGAACCTAAAAAGAATCACAGAACCTAACGCCCAGAATACCCCAACCAGAAAACCTTTTGATACCAAACCTTCACCCAAAAATAATCCCCCACCAAAACACTAGGGCACTTAAAAAAAACCCTACATTGCATCAGTAAAAACCAATGCAGGCAAAAATATCCTCCTAAGATACTATACATCAGTAATAAAATAACAGCAGAACCAATTGCAACAAGGAAAATCCCCACAACAGCTGTAATAGCCTTTCAAGGAAACCCGAACAACAAGAATCGAAGAATTACCAAAATGATGGAGAGGCGGCAGTGATGGAGCGGGACAACAGTGCAGCGACCGCCAGCGATGGAGTGGCAGCGTGGTGGTCTCTGCACGTTACGGGTTATGGGGTTACGGGTTTTAGCTTCTGCGTTTTACATCTGATTTTTTTTCCCAAAAAAAGCCCCGGACACGTGTCAACTTCTGGGCCGTTAGATTAATCTAACGACTTAGAAGCATTGGAAGTCATCCGACTTTTGGCGCCAGAAAGTCAGGGGTTGCAATCCGTTTGTATCATTCACTCACACCTTTTTTTTTCTTTAAAAAAATCTATTTATATTTATTTAATAATTGTTCATTAATGTAACATTTATTGAGTGATATACACTCTTTCTGGTTTTGCATTTCGATGGTTTGTTTTCATCTTCTATCGGAATGTGCAGAAGATTTTTTTTAGTTTTTTTTTTTCTTGGGTAAAGGCTCATTTTGGTTCCTGACAAAAAACACGGTGTCTATTTCAGTTCCTGACAAAAAAAAAAACTACCCCATTAATCCCTGACAATTACTAATGTGGTACAAGTTAGTCCCTACGTGACTGCCGTTAGTCAGCGACCGTTACTAAAATGTCCCACGATACTAATTTTCAGGAACTAATTAGTCTCACTTTAAATATTGTTAGGGACTATAATGTCCCATAGTAATTGTCAGGGACTAACTTGTCCCACGTTAGTAATTGTTAGGGACTAACGAGGTATTTTTTTTTGTTAAGGACTGAAATGGGCATCGCATTTTTTGTCGGAACCAAAATGGGCCATTACCCTAATTTTTTAAATTTCATAACTTAAAATATAATAATTATTTAATGTAATAAATTCAAGTGGACTTGTCATGTGACACCAGACTGCCACGTAAGACACAAATTGATGGAAATTGGATGGAGGGATTAATTTTGCAACATTCAAAAAATTGGGAGACCAAATGTGCTCGAAAAAACAATGGGACCAAAATCGCACATGAGCTAACGTTAGGGGACTAAAAATGCAATTAAGCTTAAAAGTAAGCAAAATAGGTAGATTGATCCGTTTTTTATTTTTCATGTTGATATTATAAGTTTTTTATTTTTCAAATTGATCTTATACATTACGTTCCATTTTACATTAGTCATTTCCGTCAATTTTGACCAAACATCGTGAGTTTTGACCTGGCGTGGCTATCACATTAGTCTGACATGTGGCTCTTGATCCGGCTTCGTAAGGTCGAAATTGACGGAAATGACTAACGTGGAAACGAAACGTAACGTGTAGAACCAATTTGAAAAATAAAAAACCTATAAGACCAATAAATAAAATAAATGTATAAGACCAATTTACCTATTTTGCCTTAAAAATAAGAAATTTTGAGTGAGATGGAGTAGTTTGAGTTACCATTCTTATCTCACTCCACTAATAGTAATACAAAGGAACTCCCAAACAATAACAAAGAGTTTAAGGGGCGTTTATTTCGGGTCATACAAAATTATTCCTGCGAATCAAGGGATGGGAATATTTTATTACTGTGTTTGTTACAAGTTAAGAACAAATGTTCACAGATATAATTTATTCCCGGCTAAATGATATACCCACGTTTAGGTGGGTTTTCTTTCCCACCGAATAAGCTGGGAATATATCATTCCTACGTCTCAAATTTGAGTGAAAATACTATAATAACCTTTCCTGCCCATTCTATAACAATACCCGCACATTCTCTGCACAATTATAGACTCTGATAATTGTAAAGATTTAAAAAAAAAAAAAAATTTACTATTATTTGTTGTTTTTTAGAAGTATTATTTGTTTACACTACTACTATTCCTTAATTAAGTCCCCTCAACTTTTATTGCCCCTACCGTTTTCTTTCTTGAAATTATATATATATATATATATTATTTTTATTAATTTTTTAATCTTAAAAATAAGTGTTTTTTTTATTAAAAAAAATAACAGTGTGTTAATATCAATATAGTCATAGTAATAAGATAATATTCATTAAAAATAAGTAAAATGTTCAAAATTTGGTGAAAAATATAAAAATATTTATTTTCTATTATAAGTATGGCAATCCTTTTAATTTTTATATTTTTTATTTTATTTTTATTCAATTATATAAAAAATAACATTTAAATAAAATTTTGTATAAGGGTATTTTAATAATTACAACATTCATTCTCAGTAATACACATTATGAACCAAACACACATTCCAATTATTTTTCAGGAATATCAAGTAAGATTCCCAAGAATTTTAATTGATAATCAAACACCTTTTATAAAATATCCAATAATAACATTCCTAAAAATATAATTCCAAAAAATATATTTTCATATCATGAAACAAACATCCCTAAGACTATCTTTGGATTAGTGGAAGGGGGTGGAAGGGAAGGGAATGGAATGGTATAATATTCCTTTGTTTGGATTGCATAAAAAATGATGGAATGGAATGGAACCCAATGGAACTCATTCCATCATATTCCATCACTTATTCATATTTTTGTTCCCCTCCAATTTGGGGGGAATGTGATGGAATGGAGATCAGATGCTTCGTAAACTTACCAAATTACAAATTTAACCTAGCATTCCTTAATCTGATGCGAACGTATATGACGCTCATTTGTTAAAAGGATTCCCAGTAATTGGAAACCTCGTCACAGTTGCATGATGTTGGAGATGGCATTCATGTACCTTAACAAATCAGCATTCCCAAACCACAAATGCAATCAACCCAGGTGGATCGACATGTTTCTTTCTTAATTTTGTATATTTTATGAAGTTTTGTGGACTTGCAGCGAAAAGATAACTAAAGCCAGTATGTATCAAAAAAAAAAAAAAAAACTAAAACCAGCTGTTGCCCTCTTTCTCCGAAAGCCCTCTTCAATTTCCTATCTTTTGCTTGCTGGATGTTTTGTGGTCATCGGTCTACTTACACAATGGTCTCTATGCATTATTGACGTCCTAATTAACAATAATACTCGACTATGGATATTTAAGAATAGCGTTCTATTATTCAATGAGGTCTCACGATCAAGTCATGTACTTAATATCTCATTGAATGAACTGCCTATTCTAAGGACTTTATTATGCTATAAACTAATAACATAATAAATTAATGCCTTATTCATATATCAAATATATGATCAAATCCATGATACAAATAATGATCTATTCAAAATAGATTGGCCACTAGGGCTTACACCAACAATCTCCCACTAGCACTAGAGCCAATCAGGCATTAATCTAACACCCATCGATCTAGTGTGAGTGTCATGCTACCACCTAGCAAGAGACTCCATTAGCGGATTATTTAGTGTGGTCATTCTGCACATCTTCACATCTCTGCTCTATCGATCATCTATCGAATGAGATGGAAGCACCTAAGTATATGTCTGGATCGCTGGTGAGATCAAGTTTCCTTAGCTTATGCGATTACTCCATCATCATCACAACGAGATCATTGGAGTTCACAAAGTTAGGAATAATTCCTAGTTCATAATTGAATTTCCCGATCCAAACAGCCTTTAAATATGCATTTAAGGCAACTATATACTCGGCTTCTATAATAAATCTGCATCTGTCTCACGCTTGGAACCTTTCCAAGCTCACAGTGCCACCATTTAGACAGAACACAAATCCATACTGCAATCTGAAATAACCTTTATTGGTTTGGAAATAGCGTCGATGTAACACCTTACAATGAGATCTTCCTCACCGCTATATACCAAGAATGGATCCTTAGTTCTTCTCAAGTACTTGAGGATATTCTTGACTGCAATCCAGTGACCTTCACCAGGATCAAATTGGTGCCTACTCATCATACATAAGGCATACGAGACATTTGGTCGAGTACAAATCATAGCATACATGATAGATCCTATTGCCGAAGCAAATGGAATCTTGCTCAAGTGCTCCCTCTCATCTGATGTAGTGGAAGAATGTCCCTTGGAAAATATACGGCATGTGACATAGGCAGGAGACACTTCTTAGAATCCTGCATGTTGAAGCACCTAAGCCCTTTTCAACATTTGTACTCTAACTAAAGGCTTGCAATTTCAGTGATCTATCTCTATAGATCCTAATTCCTAGCTAACACGTAGGAGGCCTCGCCTGAGTCCTTCATAGAGAAACAATTCCCTACCCATGTTTCACATTTTGTAGCATAGGGATATCGTTTCTGATAAGCAGTATGTCATCCACATACAAAACGTGAAAGACAATCTCACCCCCACCAACCTTCTTGTACACACAAGGTTCATCCTCGTTCTTGATAAATCCAAGCTGTCTTACAACTTTATCAAAACGAGAAATCCATCCTCTGGATGCTTACTTTAATCCATGAATGGATCTCTGCAACTTACATATATTTCCAACATCCTTTGGATCGACAAAACCCTCAGGTTGTGTCTAGTACACATCCTTGAGGATATTCCCACTAAGGAATGAAGTCTTGACATCCATCTGTTAGATCTCTAGTCATAGTATGCAGCAAAAAGAATCCAAATGGATTTGAGCATCACTACTGGGAAGAAAGTTTCATCATGGTCTACACCATGATTTTGCTTGAAACCTTTCGCAGCCAGTCGTGCTTTAAAGGTATTCACCATACCATCCATGACAGTCTTCTCCTTGAAGATCCACTTGCACCATACCATCCATACCTCGTTCGTGTACATGGATTCCATCTCGGATCCATGGCCTCAAGCCACTTCTCAGATTCTGGGCCAACTACGGCCTATTGGTAGGTTACAGGCTCATCTTGATCCATGAGCAGAACGCCACCTTCCTAAGTCAGGAGAAGTCCATATATCTAAGGTTAGTGACGTGGCCTGTTAGACCTACACAAGCCTTGTGTTACTTGAACTGGCAGTTCAACTACAACATCTTGTTGAACCGGTTCTTGTTCCATTGTAGGCGGTTTAGTATTTTGTGGAACTTGGATTTCTCCAAGTTCTACATTTCTCTCACTGTTTCCCTTGAAGATGTATTCCTTCTCAAGGAAAACTCTAGTCCTAGTGACAAACACTTTGTCCTCAAAGGGGTTGTAGAAATAATATCCTTTGGTTTCCTTAGGATATCCCACAAATATACACTTATCTGATTTGGGACCAAGTTTATCAGTCATAAGACGTTTCACCCCGGCATACCCAAATCCTCATAAATGATAAATTAGGCTTTCGGCCCATCCATATCTCATATGGAGTCTTTTCAATCGCCTTAGATGGAACGCGGTTAAGAGTGAATCTAGTTGTAAGTTGAGCAAAGCCCCAGAAAGAGTCAAAAAGGTCTGAATGACTTATCATGGATCGCAACACAACATGTCTAATAAGGCGCGATTCCTCATTTCAGACATACCATTCCATTGTGGCATTCCAGGAAGAGTGAGTTGGGACACTATCTCTTACTCTCTCAGATAGTCATCAAATTCTTGGCTTAAGTATTCATCACCACAATCTAATCGTACGACCTTAATACTTTTGCCAAGTTGGTTATCTACTTCTTTTTTGAACTCTTTAAACTTTTCAAAAGTTTCTGATTTATGTCATACACAAATCCATATCTACTGAAGTCATCAGTAAATGTGATGAAGTAAGGAAAACCATCTCTAGCAGACTTGTTTAGGGGCCCACATACATCACTATGTATCAAGCCCAAAAGATCACCGGCCCCTTCACCTTGCCTGATGAATGGGGTCTTAGTTATCTTCCCCAACAAGCAAGATTTGCATACATCAAACGATTCACAATCGAATGATTCCAAGAGACCATCCTTGTGGAGCTTGGAGATGCGTTTCTCACCTATATGGCCTAATCGGCAATGCCAAAGGTTTTCGCATTTATATTATAGATAGGCATATGAGGATTAAGGAAACAAAGTCCATTATCCAAATACTTGCTAGCATAGAAAATATCATGTGACTGATGTTTCTACCAATAGCTGGAACATAATAACACTTATTTAGTTCTAAAACAAGCCCTGAAGGAAAAGTCAAAACTTCTATAGTTAATGCAACAACTTTTGCTCC
Organism: Sophora flavescens; assembly: GCA_030762895.1. Lineage (NCBI taxonomy): Eukaryota > Viridiplantae > Streptophyta > Magnoliopsida > Fabales > Fabaceae > Sophora > Sophora flavescens. The sequence goes on from CM061064.1 coordinate 183,216,779, forward strand.
ATTTCTTATTCACAGGTTAACTTCACTTTTAGTCAACATCCTACTCCCTTTGATCCTTCACATTAATGTGAGATCCACATGAGGTATCAAATACCCATGACTTTTAAGTAAGTTGACTTCTACAATATAATGCTCGAAGAGAAAGTCATACTTCCTTTCCTTTCATATACTCTTTATGGTATCGTTAGCAGTTTTCAAATGTCCAGTCAAACCGCAATGAAATGAACGGCATTCCTTTGCAACCCTACCTATTAGCTTCAAGACAGAAGTACTAGGCTTGAACTTGTTGTTGCCCTTGTTCATCTCCTTGTTTAGCAGGTTTAAGACTTTCCCTTTCAAGACTATCACAATAGTCTACCATTATCTGCTTTAGAGACGTTGCTCAGTAGTTCTCAACTTCCTTTGCAATCTCTAGTAGAGGTATGTCAGAATCGTTCATAACGAATTGACTATAACTATCTAGTAACAATTGCAAGATCGTATTACTGGACAACATTTGGCCAAAAGGAAATCTCATTTTACCAAGTTCTTAATGTACTCAATAATATGAAACACATCATAACTGTCGGGATTTCCCTTTTCTTAGTTCGCAACTAAAAAAAGGGTCGGGATGACTTGTGGTTCTTATGCATTGCATGCTTTCAAGAGAGCATTATGAGGTGAATGATCATATCACGTACCTTCATGGTTGCAAGCATGAGGAATCCTACATCTAGGACATCGACTTGATGCTTATCGTAAGCATCCATTTCGATCCTAGTAGGAACTAGTTGCTCAAGAATTATTTGCTCAAGAACATACAGCTCTTTCTCGTACTTGAGGACAATCCTCAAATTCTTGTACCAATCCAGAAATTTAATTCAGGATATCTTGTCCTTCTCAAGGACAAATCGCAGTAATAAATTATAGTGTCTTATTTCATGGTAATTCTAATTACAGAAATATGCAAAATAGAAGTATCATGACAAAACATATTTAATAAGGTCTTTTATTAAATACGCTCCCACTATTTTACTCAAATCAATGACCCTCGTCATTGACTCGGAAAATCCCTTTGGAAGATTTTCTAGTGAGACTAAGATCCATATTTTACCTCGTTTTGAGTTAACTTTGGCTGATCTCGCAAAACTTAGTTATTTAGATAGGAAACTTCTTTTCAATTACATCTCATGTAACTCTTGGATCAGTTGGGTGAATAAGTTTTATTCTAATTCATCTCATGAATTAAAGTCCAACTCAACGCCTCTAAGCCTTTCAATCCTATTGAATTTGGCTTAGTTAAGTTAGACCCAATGGATAGCAATTGGACATTACAATTGTCCCATCGCGCCTTACTATTATAGAAGAATGCACTCCGCTTTGGCGGACCTACACTCATTCGATATTAGTCTTGACGAGTGCTAAGCATTGGAAGGCTCTTAAACTTAATATTTCCTTTTGAGGGATTTTTTTAATTAGTGATTTCACCGGCATTGTATCTCTTACAAGGCGTCTCTCAGCATACACGCATGCATGCTTTTATACATTTAATAAACATATACAATATTTAAAACATACATCTATACATCTCATATATTTCATGCTTTTATGCATTTAATAAACATATACAATATTTAAAACATCCATAAATATACATCTCATACATTTCATGCATCTCATACATAAAAATATTAGATAAGGTACTATGGTTATGGCCACTTAATATACAAGAATTAAATAACTAATTTATTACAATTCTTTAACCCTTGAGTAAGCTTCTCCCACAACGTCATCGTGTTGCCTCCTTTTCGACTCAAACAATTACATTATTTATAAAATAAATAAATAAAAAAAATAAAAAGGCACGACATACATGTCGTATTTAAATAAATAAATCACGACACGCATGTCGTATTTAACCAAAATAAATAACACCATAAACTAAGACCATAACCATATACCACATATTTAAAATTATTTAATTATAATAATAACTCTATATCAATATTTAAAAACTACAAATAATATTAAATTGATTAAAATTAAACAATTTTAAATGCACACATATAACGCACTGGACTTCAAAAACCCCTTTCAAATTCAAATGAACGTTTCAGTTTTGAAAAGAGGTTAGACGTGAAACATGCCTTCCACGAATACAATTGCACAGGAAAACTAGGCAAATAATTAGCGTGAATTCAATTAGAATTCAAATAAAACAGGAAAAAAAAAACACAGTAACTCAATTTGAAGAAGTTACGCCCAGCGCATGTGCGCCATGTTCAAAAATTGATTGATATTAAAAGATCCAATCTTTTAATTGATTTCACATAATATATTTCCAAATCATGACTCAAAGGCTTGATTTTCAAATCAAAATCTACATGAAGTCAATGGCCTGTACGTGCCTTATAACGACTTCCCTCTTTAACATCATATTTATTATATTCAAAGAAAGAAAAAAGTGAATTCAATTAAAACAATAATTCCTTCGCCCAGAAAGTCACAAAATTGCATCCACTACATACTGTTCATTCACTTTAGTTCGTCGTGCTCTACTTCACGTCACATACATGAAATAGCGCAGTGACAATTTTAAATGACCAGTACGGATTCGATGCATTCAAGAAAAATTTGAATCAAATGGGCTAACAAGGCAAAGAAGGCACATAGGGATTCATGGATGAGCTTCCGGATAATGGGCTAATTTCTTTATACCACTACGCTACATGACGAATCACTCAACTATTTCTACAAACATAGCAAAAGGTATCCGCAGCGTCAACGTGAGAGAAGTCACACTAAAGTCTCTCACCGTGAGCCACTTAACTACCTTTGCTCACTCTAGCAAAAGCCAAAAGAATATTCACCGTCACCGCATTAATCCTATCACGGTGGTGCTCACGCTTCGCATACCATGCATCTATCTTTTGACCGCTTCTCCTAACTCCATTTCTCCTCCACTCTCGCCTTTCTGAACTCCGAAGCCCAGCAGCACGATGCTATTTTCTCGGTTATCAAGAAACCTCAGAGGCAGCTTCAACGGTTGCCGGTGGGTTCTGTCACTTGGAAACGGGAACCACCGGTTCCTTTTGTTGCATAATCATCAGTCACGTAGAGAGTCAACTGAACCACATCCACAGGTATTGTATTGTCAGTTTTACTTAATGTGTGTTTGGTTCCACTTCTGGAGATGCACCTGTCAAACGTGAGTCTGGTAGAAAAAGAGGTGTTTGGTTACACGTCTGGAGATCCCAGAAGCAGCTTGGTGTAGCTTCTGCTCTTGGATTGAAAAATTACACTAAGTTTTACATCAAACTTGCTTTCACAGTAAAAACATCCAAACATAAATCATTTTAGTTTGTCAAACGTTCATCCAAACACACACTTAGATCATCTCTAGTGAGAGTTCGTTTGGGGTTCTTAAAAATAAAATATTGTTACAACATGTTACTTGTGATTTTAGGTTCTTTAGATTTAAAATGAGTTTTTTGTCTAATAAATCTTAAAAGAGAGATCCATAATATTTAAATAATTTATTTTTTTTGCATTTGATGGTGTAAAAATAAGAGAGAACATGAGATGTTGAGGAGAGAGAAGGTAAGAAACTTAGTATTAGAAACTCCCCTTGACTGAAAATTGAGTGTATGTCATAAACTCCCATGTACGTACTTAAGAACTTAAAATTGGTTCCTTAAAATTTTGTCATTGGAGATTCTCTTAGAGTAATCCGTATCAACTTCATCTCTCCTAATAACGAAATTTCAAAATCATCCATAAACCTGTCAAATATTAATCAATTTAGTCCCTCCGTTGATAATGGTATGGATTAAGTTAATTTTAAATTAACACTCTTATAGACTTGGTAATTGATTTGAAGCGAGTAAAAGGTGGGACTAAACTCATGCTTATCTATCATTCATGAACTTTTTGAATTTTGTTAATTTTTGGGATTAAATATGGGGATTTACTCGTTTTACTTAACACGCATTTGTCGTTGGCAGATCTGAAGTTTAAATCTTTATTCTTTTTGCTTTTGCCCCCTTTTCTCCCGGTTGGAGCGGTTTCAGCAGTGTGTCAATTGGGATCATTACTTTGTGAATTTTCTATTAATAACCATAGTTGCGGGGCCTATGTTACGAATAAGGGTAGTAAAATAATTAGTTAGTCAAATAATTAGTTACCTTGTCATTGTATAAACAGTAGAAAAGTACAATTGTAATGTCAATGAGAGTCAATGCAAGCGAGGAGTTTTCTCTAACTTGAATAGAGAATTTGGGAATTGTAATGTCAATGAGAGTCAATGTAGAATTTGACATCGCTCCGTTTGTTTTAGATTTTGATAAAATTAATTTCGAAAGAATTGATATTGCAAGAATTCATTTCAAATAAAATGAGTTAAAAAATTGATTTGTATTTGATAATAATATTTTAAAATGAGTTTAGAACAATAAATTTTGTTTGAATAATAAAATAAAATCACTTTTGAGATATAAATATAAAAAAATTATGGTTTCCAAGCCTGGAATCAATTTTGCTCCATGGAAAAGTTAGTGCATGTTTCCACAGTAGAAAGTACTAGAATTACGTTTGTCCCTTGTCAAACCCAATTTTTGTAAAAATTCCTAGACTTGAAGAAAGAGGTTCTAACAGCCTAGCAAACGTTTGGACTAGGAGTGACACAACCCGTGGCTGCTTATGGCATTTTGTATCTATACAATTGCTGCAGTATTTTAACATTTGTATGAACCTGCCTGTGGTGATTTGTGAATAGTGCACATAGAAGCTGTTTCGGGACCACTAAGTCATGCGTGTCCTGGAAATTTTTATTTATGGTTGCCAAATGGTTTCTTTCAGGGAGCCTTGTTGGTAGATTTAGAGGTACTAAATAGTTCTATTGTATTAATGTTTAGTCGTGGTTGTGTTTTGCTTCTGTCATTAGTTTGTCCTATCCTCCTATGGTTATGCAGTCTTCTTTCGTTGTAATAATAAAAAAACTTCTTTTATCTTAAAAAATGTATTGCGACACTGGATTTTACTTGTACATGATTCTTGCATGATGCAGGTTATGGGAAGTAGAAGTTTAATTTTTTCAAAAGGTCTGCTAGCATTGCATAGCAGTAGATATCAAATTCACCATCAAAGCAGCCCCATAGTTGAGGTTAGTTTCTTTATTTTCTCTCTCCTCTTTGTTCTGTGCACTGGTCAGACTCCCCATTTCCTAGAGGATGTTTTTGTTAATATACGGGTGAAGGCTGTGGTGCACCACTCACCAAAGTGGTGCAGTGGTGCACCACCCAAGTGGCACAATTTAGACCATTCAAATTGTCACTTCTGTTAGTTAAACTTTGACCATATGACCTGATTGAAAAGTCAACCACCCAAGTGGCAATCTGGTTGATCCAGATTGTCCCACTTGTGTGGTGCACCACTACATTACTTTGGTGGGTGGTACACCTTAGACAACACCTTCTATATGTTATCATTTGATTTTCTTTACGTGTAAACTCCTATAGTAGTAGAATCTCTTTCTGACAATGGACAAGTCCCAGCGCAGAAAAATTTCCCCTAATCATGTTAGTGTGTATATGTATGTGTCCATGCATATATTTATTCAAAAGGAAAAATGCATGAATACAATAAGAATTTGCATCTTTATCTTTTGAGGCATTCATAGACTGTTCTCAGTAACAACTTGAACATTTTTTTTTTGTTTTTGACTAGTACAGGTAGATTTACTCAAAATAAAATTCTAAGAATTTAATGGGAAGATTCTCATATTCATTTTTACATTTCTCAGTTATTTACTCAATCCTAATTCTCTATTAAGATGCATATACTGTTCCCAGGATGAACTTGATCCATTTTCACTGGTTGCTGATGAACTATCACTTATTGGTAACAAGCTGCAAACAATGGTAGTTGCTGAGGTATCAGACTGTTCTTAGTTTGCTTTCTAAGATATGCATGGAATCAATAATAGAGTCCAGATGCATTTGCTGATAACAAATCAGGTCTAATTTATGGTGAAAGTTGGGTATTATGTGACAGGTTCCTAAGCTTGCCTCAGCTGCTGAATACTTCTTCAAAGTGGGTGTGGAAGGGAAAAGATTTCGTCTTACAGTAAGCATATTCTTAATGATATGCAGATCTTGTATGCTTTTGTGGAAATATTTGCTTTGGTGTGGATTAATATTTGCATATCATCATCAGAGGAACTAAACTACCAGTCTACCATTAAATTTATGCTTGGAAAGTTGTGAATTGTGAACTTATTGACCATCACCTGCCTTACAAGTTTCCCATTAAAACTACCACAAGTAGGTTTTCTCATTCATTTATACTGACACATTAGCTTTGCTCTACCATATGCTCATGTTTACACAATTAGGTGAAATATGATCATTGATACATAAAGTTAGGTGGACACATTTGTAAAAATGGAAAGAGTTATGTTATTTTGACAACAAGATTGTTGTACAACACTGTATACTTCTACTTTCAACACTTGTTTATTATTTTTATTCTCTCTCACCATGTATTTCATTAGTTCAAAATGTCCCTCAAGCATACGGTGTCTGTGTATGTTGTCAACATCAGATGTCCAAAAAGCATTTCTCAAATGGAAACTGATTTGGATTATGTCAGGGACAAGGTTATTTTTTACAGTAGCTACAATTTTAACTTATATTTTTCTTGTTCTGGCATTTCTGGGATCAGGATGTCTTCCTGACATACTGTTTAGAAATTTAAGGTGCAGTTATTTACTTGAAAGTAAATTTTGCAATACCATATCAAACTGTGTTTTCATTCACATATTGTTCTAAACCTTAGCTTTTGTTTAAAATTATATGTATTCTGTCAAAATATGTCGTATTTTTTATGTGTATTCTTCTCTTATTAGATCTGACTTGTGTTCCTGCACAAATATTTGACCTATAAAATACACACCGTATTTAGTTTTTCATTATTGGTTATTCTGACTCCTTCACTTTATGTTGCTAATTAACTCTGATAGCATTACTGTTATTTGTGTGTGCCTTATAGATAAACGGTGATAACATGTATTTTTTATGAGTTTACTCTGACAAGACTCACGATTTGTCTAGTTTAATTATCCCACATACAGGATTTGGGTTAATGGATGGATGTTTGTGCAGGTTTTGTTGTTGATGTCAACAGCATTAAATCTACCAATACCCTATGCACATTCTCCTATTGAGCCAGGGGGTACTTTGACAACTGCCCTACGTTCAAGACAGCAATGCATAGCTGAAATAACAGAAATGATCCATGTTAGTCCTTCAGAAATTTTCATTTATTAAATTAAATAACGCTTTCATGATATTGCTGGACAATATCATCTTAAGAATACATATAAATTAACTTCTGTTGTTATGGCACTCATTTAGGCCACGTCTTATGTTTGTACTCTGTTTAATGACATGACTGCTAGTAACATCACACAATAAAGTGCAGAGATGAATGTGTGAAAAGAGATTATTAAAATATCAATTGATATTTTCCTTATTCACATGTTTTGCTCCATCTACCACGCTTCTGTCTATTTAATTTGATTTTGTTGATATTTTCAAGTTTTGTTGACAATGGCCAAAACAATTTATTTTATTTTATTTTATTTTCCCTTTAGAGTTTGTTGACTCATTGTTTATTGACTTTATTCAGTCTTAGACACGCTATTCATATTTGACCTGTGATTCCTTGGCTTTTGATTGTATAATGCAATTCCGAAGAAGAAGAAACATATACTAAATTGGAACTTTTCATTAGCTGCTAGCCTGAATGTGAAGAAAGGACTGGTAGTTGTCATAAGTTTGAAGAAAGCATAAGGTTGTATTTATGGTCTCTATCTTTTTTTGTTTTTTGTTTTATTATGGTTGTTGTGGTGGATGTGTGAACATTCTAATAAAATTGGAATAGAAAAGATTGTAAGAGATGAAGTTTTTGTCCTCTCCTTGAATCTGAATCAGAGAGGGAATATGAGTATAAGAATGACCCACCCTGAAAGTTAGCTCATGGAAGGAGGGTTGCCCACGTCATTTTAAATGGTACTTTACTGATATACTCAACCGATGTGGGAGTTAACCCTAACATTAACCCCTCATGCCTAGGATCGAACATCTCAAATTTGAAGTTTGCAGGATTGGACATTTGCGGTTGGTTTAACGTCAAGATAGTCTCTAATACCGTATTAGAATATTTGGGCCTAACTTCTCCCCAAAAGTTAGCTCGAGGGTGGTTGCTGAAGTCATTAAAATTGGTTCTTTGCTCATATACTCAACCGATGTGGAACTTACCTCTTCACATGCAACCCTCCCTGTTGAGCTAACTTTTGGGAAGTAGTTAGGCCTATTTATTCTGACTATCTCGATGTTGGACCACTTGCAGATGTACACTCCTGCAAACTTTAGTCTCTAAATGTTTAGTCCTAGGTGTGAGGAGTTTATGTTAAGGGTTAAGTCCCACATCAGTTGAGTATATACTTTCTCTCTCTCTTTTGTATTTATGTGACTGTGGCTCAGAACGTAAGGAAAGCATGCCGGATTTCCTTTGGCCGGAGAGGGTGATTCTAGGCTAGACCACCTTGTTAGTTGGTAGGTTTGTTGTAAATCAAAGAAGGAGGGGGGGTTGGACCTTGGTAATTTAGTGTGCAAGAATAAGGCATTGACAGCTAAGTAGCTTTGGCGATTTCCTACACAAAACCGTCCTCTTTATGGAATCCAGTCATTTGAAGTATGATTTGCATCCATATGGGTGGGAAACTAACTCAGCGAGAGGAGTCATTCATGCAAGTCCTTGAAATTTATTTCTCAGGGTTTACCTTCTTTTAACTCTCTCTTGTCCTTGAAGTTTGGTGATGGCTCATGGCTCTTGTATTAAATTTTGGGTAGATATTTGGGTTGGCATTACTCCACTTTTTGAGTATTTTCCAAGGCTTTTTCATCTCTTTTATTTGCATAATGCCCTTGTTCGTCAGTTCCACTATTGGAACCTCTATTTTTAAGAAATTTGCATGATAGAGTGGTTAATGAGCTGGAGTCTCTCTTGGTTTTAATTGACTCTATTCCTCTCTCTTTTGTTCCCGCCTCAAGAACTTGTGTTCTTGATCCTTCAGGAGTGTTCAGATTTAAATTCATTTTTCAGTTCTTGTCTCTTTCTCACAATACAAATAGATTTCTTTTGGATAAACCCATTTGAAAGTCCCAAGCGCCCTCAAAGGTTAAAGCTTTTGTTTGCACTGCTATCCTTACCAGGATTAACACTAATGACATGTCCCAGAAGCTCAAACCATCCGTCTGCCTTGTTTCCTAATATGTGTATAATATGTTATTCAGATTCCAAAAGTGGGCCTCATCTATTTTGCATTGCTCGGTCGCAACATTCAAAGGATAGGTTGTTTGGGATCTTTGAAGAGCTTGGATATGCGCTTTGGTGTATATAGATGTATCAAAATATCAAAAGACATACGTGTTTCTGAATAGCTTTAGTGATTAATGCACTCAGCAAAAGATATATTTATACAACTGTATTACATAGGAAATAACATGCTAAATACAATTTACAATGTAAATAACTATACTAGAATTAATATGGACAGTGCATTGTGTTTATTCTACTTCTATACAGTGAATCTAATTACTTGGGAAGAGAAGTCATAAATACTGCTATTTCTAGCACTCCCCCTCAAGCTGGTGGATAGGTGTTCTCCATTCCCACCTTGGATACAATTCGTTTAAAAAATGGGTTGCTCAACCCTTTGGCGAGAATATCCGCAAGTTGCCCTTGTGAGGGCACATATGAAGTGCAAATTAATCCATTATCGAGCATCTCCTTGATGAAATGTCTATCAACCTCGATATGCATAGCCCGATCTTGCTGAACAGCATTATGTGCCATACTAATTGCATACTTGTTATCACAATAGAGCTTCATAGGTCCTTCCCATTTAATCTTCAAGTCTTCTAAAATAATTTTCATCCAAAGCAATTCACAAATAGCTCGAAATTCAGCTTTAGCTTCTACACTAGAACGTGCTACTACAGTTTGCTTTTTAGTTCTCCAAGGCACAAGATTTCCTTCAAGAAAGGTGCAATACCCTATAGTAGATCTTTCATCAACGATCGATTCCGCATAGTCAGCATCGGTGTATGCTTCATGTGTTATATTCCCATTTCTTTTGAATAGAATTCCTTTTCCTGGAGTCCCTTTGAGATACTACAAGATCCTATGAGCTGCATGTAGATGAACCTCTCTCGGATTATGCATGAATCGACTAATCAAACTTACTATCTGGTCTGGTGTGAGACAAGTAAATTAATCTCCCTACCAAGCATTGATACATTTCTTTGTCCATCATAGCATCTTCTTCTGCATATCCTAATTTCAAATTGGGATCCATAGGAGTCCTCGCAGGTTTGCATGTTATTTTCCCTGTATCCTTGAGCAAATCTGTAATGTATTTTTGCTAGGATAAAAAAATGCCTTTCCTTGAGTGTGCCACCCCAATTCCTAGAAAATACTTTAGCTTTCCAAGAGTTTTTATTTCAAACTCCTTGACCAAACAATGGCTCAAGATTTGTTGCTCTTTCCAATCATCCCCGATTACTATGATGTCATCCACATATACTATCGACATTGTTACTCCCTCTGTTGCCGAGTGTTTGATGAACTAAGTATGATCTTCTTGTCTTTGCTTGTACCCCAAAGTCGTCATAACCTTAGTGAATATTCTGAACCATGCTCGGGGTTAGTGTTTCAGCCCATATAATGTCTTTTTCAACATGCACACTATATTGGCAGCAACCTTTTATCATACCCCGGGGCACTTGCATATAAATTTCTTCCTCAAGTTCCCCATGTAAGAAGACATTCTTTACATCAAATTGCTGCATTTCCCAACCATAATTGGCAGCAAGGGACGAAATTACCCGGACTGTATTCATCTTGGCAAGAGGAGTAAATGTCTAGAATAATCAATCCCATATGTTTGTGTGAACCCTTTGGCGACCAAGCTAGCTTTGTATCTTTCAATCGATCCATCAGCCTTATATTTTAATGTGTACAAGCATTTGCACCTTCCTGACCTCTTTCCTTTTGGTAAAGAAACTAACTCCCATGTTCCATTCTTCCTTAATGCCTCGATTTTTGCATTCATGGCTTGCTTCCATTTTTCATCAAACAATACCTCAGAAAACAGTAGTGGGTATGGAAGTAGTGTTTAAATTTGTAAGAAAGGCTTTGTGGGTTGGTGAGAATTTTTTAAATGAAAGAGTTTGAAAGGGGATATAAAGTCTATTTGGTGCATTTTCTGGTTCCTTTTCTAATGGCAATTGGAAGGTGTAGGTCATCATCTGCTCTTTGGGCTATTTCATCTTGTAGTTCTAGAGAATTAAAATTAATTACCTCATTCGAAAGAGTCAAGTCAAGCTCTTGAACATGTGTCGATCCAGGAATGGCCTTTGACCTTCTCAAAAATACCAGATTCTTTCCAAATCTAGCATCCACTTCAGGTCCAAGTTCAGCTGCAAGTGAATTCGGTTGATCGGACTCAGCTTTAGGTTCTTCGGCTTCAGATCTAGATGCATCTGACACATGTGTATTTGACTCAAGACCAGAAGTATTTGACTCAAGACCAAAAAGATCGAGTGTTTCTAGCTTATCTTCTCTAAAATCCTCCCCCTAAAGATAAGGTTGTGTGAAATAGGCTTCCCCTTCATGAAATGTGAAATCTCGCGACACAACGAATTTTTTTGACGGGGGATGGTAACACTTATATCCTTTATGAGTGGAGGAATACCCAACAAAAACACACCTTAAAGCTCTAGGATCAAGTTTTCACCTTTCGTGACTATGAACATGGACAAAGGACACACACCCAAAGATTAGAGGTTGAAGGTTATTAGTGGCTGAAAAATTTGGGTAGAAGAAAGCAAGAACATCCATTAGACTTTTGAACCCTAAGACTCTAGAAGGTAATCGATTAATGAGATATGTGACTGTGAGAACTACTTCCCTCCATAAACTTTTGGGAACATTTTGATGAAACAACAGTGCCCGAGTTTGGTCTAAAATGTGCCAATATTTTCTTTCTGCAATACCATTTTGTTGTGGTGTTTTAACACAAGATGACTCATGGATATTTACCTCCTTCTGACAGAATGAAGTATGGACAGAATTGAAGTCTTTGCCATTGTCAGATCCTAGTCTTTTGATGTTCACACCAAATTGATTTTTAATCATGTAGAAAAAAATTGGGAAAACAATACTGACATCATGTTTTTAAGTAAGAAAATCCAAGTAATCCGAGTACAATCATCTATAAAAGTCACAAACCATCTAGCACCAGACAAAGTTGGAATAGCAGAAGGACCTCAAACATCTGTATGAATAAGATAGAAAGGAAAAGTGCTTCTTTTATTGCTTAATGGAAAAGGTAAACGTTTGTGTTTTGCAAGCTCACACACCTTATAATGAAGACTCTTGACATCTACCTTAGTGAACAGAGACAGAAACAACTTTAATGACCCCAAAAGAAGGGTGACCCCGACAATTAAAAAGAAGTATGTTTTTTTATTAGAGAGAATTGACTCTGACATGAATGAGACATGTGGTTTTTTGTCGACAGACCTGGATTTTCAAGATAGTAAAGGCCATTCCCTTCTCTAACATGTCCAATCGTCCTCCCCGACTCCTTGTCCTGAAATACGCAATAATCACTGTTAAAAATCACACTACAGGATAAGTCTTTTGTAAGTTTATGTATTGAAACAAGGTTTATGGATAGTGTTAAGAGTCCCACATCGATTAGAGATATGGCCCAAGTAATATTTATAAGGCTTGGGCAATCATCACCTTACAAGCCAGTTTTGTGGGATTGAGTTAGGCCTTAAGCCAAAAATTTAAGATGGTATCAGAGCCTATTCCAGATTCGTTGGGTCACCCGTAGATGTCTAGACCTGGGTGTGAGGGGGGGTGTTGGAGCCCACATTGGATAGTGGTATGGCCTAAATAGTGGTTATAAGTGGAGGGCAACCCTCACCCATGAGCTAGTTTTTTGGGTTGAATTAGGCACAAACCCAAATTCTAAGAGATAACTTTGAAACATGGAGGACATTTTTTAAGGTTATAGAAGGATTTATTTGGATATCTCCAATACCAGTTACAGTTATAGGTGTACCATCTGCAGTGAAAATTTTCTTATTGTTGGGACAAGGGGAATATGTGGAGAAGTGTTTAGAAGAAGGCGTCATATGGTTTGTGGCTCCTGAATTTAATATCCATAAGAGTCTAGAACGTGTTTTTGAGACATTAAATCCAAATAAAAATGAAATCTTACCTGAATACGGCATGGTACAATTACTTGATGGTTTCTTTGGACTCTTAAAGAAAGGGTCCTTTTTTGCTAAGCCCTCACTGATCGTAATGCAGTAACAGAAAAATAGTAGCAGAACAAGATATGGAGGTCAAAGCAATCAAAGCAGTAAAAATGCTTAACAAATAAGGACCGATAGATCAGTTTCTCCCTGGAGAAGTCCACTGAAAGTGCAAAAAGACTTGAAACAGGTTGAGGAGAAAAATCCCAGATTCGAAAATAAAACAGAGGGATGGTTGAATCTGGAACCACAAAACCGAGTGGCCAAAATACAAAAACAACCCCCAAAATGGGTTCAGGAGAGGTTGGCGGTTTGAACGAAGCAAGCGGGCAACACGTGCGACAACTGGAGGGCGGCGCGTGAAGCACACGTGCCAATACGTGGACGCGTGTGTGGCGGCGCATACGGTGGTCTTTGACTGCGGGATTCTGGGTTCTGGCTTATCAGGGCGGTGGTTCTTATGGTAGGGTCAGTGGTCTATCAGGCTATGGTCAACGGTGGACTGTAGTGGTCAATGACGGTTCTGCTGGTCGGAGCAGAATGAGTGTTGGTGGGTCTGGCCAAATGGAGATTTTTGTGGTGATGGGTGTTTGGGTTTCTGATGAAAAGTTTGATTTTAATGCTGGGTTAAGAATAGACAGTACGATAGTGATGAGGTTACAAAGGAAAGGTATGGCAGAGCAAACATAGCACACAATGAAGGTGTGCAAATGAAAAGGCCTGCAATGAAGGAAACTGAGCATGCAATGAAGGTGTGAAAACAGAGCAAGCTACCTCCTGCTTCTGTTGATGCTTCTGCTATTCTCCTAAGGCAGTGGTTGTGGTCGCACTCGGGGTGGTCAGTCTGGTAAACCTCCCCCAAAATGCAACCATTGTCACTGTTTGGGCCATACTATTGATAAATGTTAGACTTTAAATGGTCATCCTCCTCATATTGCTAATGTTGCCCAGGTTGATCCACCGGCCCCATCTAAGCTATCCATTCAACCTACTGCATCACCTGTTGCCTACGCAAAGTTTCTTAATTGTTTTGAAGAACGTCAAGGTACTAGGTCCACTGCCTTTATTGCTCACACTGGCAATTCCTTTGCTTGTCTCTCCTAGTCATCCCTAGGTCCTTTGGTTATGGATTCTGGTGTCATCGATCATATCTCTGGTAATAAATATTTTTTTCAACCTTTTTTACGTATGGTTATTTACCCACGGTTACCTAGGCTAATGGTTTTAAAACACATTCCCAGGGGTTGGCATTGTCCATCCTTTCCTTTCCCTCTCGGTAGATAATGTGCTTTATGTCCCGGGTTCCCCATTTAATTTGCTTTCCATTAGTCGCTTGACCCATTCCCTTTATTGCACCATTTCATTCACTAAAGATTCTGTTTTTTCTGCAGGATCGGAGTTTGGTACGAATGATTGGTGCTGGATGTGAGCTCAATGGCTTGTACCGGCCGTCACCTCCTTCTCGGGATTGTGCTATCAAGGATTCCCCTCTTCTCACCCATGCTCAATTGGAGTTCCCAACCTTTCCAAGCTCCAACAGTTGGTGTCGAGTCTGCGTAAACTTAATTCTTTGCATTATGAGTCGTGTCAACTAGGGAAGCATACCTGTAGTTCATTTCCTAGTCGTGTTTTTAATCGAGCTAAGTCTCTGTTTTCTTTAGTGCATTTTGATGTTTGGGGTCGTAGTCGGATTGTGTCTACTTTAGGGTCAAAATATTGTCAATTTTATTGATGATTTCTCGCATCGTACTTGGTTATTTTTAATGGAAAATCGTTCTGAGGTATTTTCTATATTTAAACAATTTTATTATGAAATTAAAAATCAATTTGGTATTCCTATTCGTACTTTGCGTAGTGATAATGCCCGAGAATACCTCTCCCAACCATTTCAATCCTTTTCGGCTTCTCAACATATTCTTCATCAGACTTCTTGTGCTCACACCCCTCAACAAAATGGGGTTGCTGAATGCAAAATTAGACCTCTTATTGAAACTACTTGCACCCTCTTACTCCATGGCTATGTTCCATTCTGTTTTTGGGATGATGTTGTTCTCACTGCGTGCTATCTCATTAATAGGATGCCTTCCTCCGTTCTTGATAACCAAGTACGTCACTCTGTTTTGTTCCCTCATCATTCCCTCCATTCATTAACTCCTCGCATTTTCGGGTCTACATGCTTTGTTCATAATCTCCAACCAGGTATTGACAAGCTCTCTGCTCGATC
Source organism: Sophora flavescens (assembly GCA_030762895.1). Lineage (NCBI taxonomy): Eukaryota > Viridiplantae > Streptophyta > Magnoliopsida > Fabales > Fabaceae > Sophora > Sophora flavescens. Next base: position 183,232,376 of record CM061064.1, read on the forward strand.
CTTAAAATGTGTCTTCCTTGGTTATGCTCGATCACAAAATGGTTACCAATGTTATTCTCCTACTCTACACCACTATCTTGTATCGGTTGATGTCACATTCTTCTAGTCAGTTCCTTACTTCGAGCCCCCTTCATCTCCCAAGTCAATGACGAATGTATTTCCTCTTCCTACTCCTCCGGTCCTTGTCTCCTATACTCCACCACTTATATCCCCTACTCTGCTTGCCCCTACTCGTCCCTTACATGTATATCACCGTCGCTAACCACTGGATCTACAGGGTGAGCATGTTCCTCTTGATGATACTGGTGCCGCCATTGCTGACTCTCCTTTGACGCCAATCGCCAGCTCCTCAACCTGCTCCGGCCTGCCTCCTAAGCCTGATCTTCCCATTGCCCTCCGGAAAGGTATACACTGCACTTGTAATCCCTCTCCTCACTATGTTGCTTTAAGTTTTGTAACACCCTCCCCTCAGGGCATTACTTAATTAATACGTGCGGAATTTAAATTAAAAGATAATTTGCTGGTGCTTTCGGAAAATAATTTATATAAGTACATAAGTGTCTGAAATTGGGTATAAAAATTTTGTCACGACTCCTAAGCCTTGATCGGCACACAAACTTACTATCATAGTATGGCAAGCCTATTTAATTTAAAGAATATACTTGAATAAAAGCTAGTATTTTACGAAAATTTCGACAGAGTCTCCTCTGAAATTCGGACATCCTGGTAAAGAACACCGCTAAAATAATTACATTTTCACCTCCACTTCAATTACACCAAATTCAACCAGCATGAATATATAAAAATAATAGTTATAACCATAAGCTTTACAAGACCAAAGAAAACAGCTTAAATTTTCATTCAAAAGAGATGGTCTCAGAGCCATAAACATTCCATTTTAAAATAAAGGCTCTGAGCCATACTCATACATACTTATCAAAATAATCTAAGTCTCAAAACCCTAAGCTGGTCATTCTAAAAGTTATTCCTGAGGAAAACTCACATGATCACCCCACAATTAAGTACTTCATCAAACCACCAGATCTAAGTCTCTGAGTGACTTAGGGAGACTCCTCTGCACATCTGTACTAAAATACCCAGGGTACAATAGCAAACCAGAAGAAACCTGATATGTTTGTAAGGGTGAGATACCGACAAATGGATATATCACACAACAACCATATACATGATACATACATCACATAATCATATAAGCAGTTAAATCATGCATATACGTAACATAACAGTGTTATATCAAAGGGTCTCAAACCCGCACAGTCAATCTTTTAAAAATATGCATGCCACTTCAATCATCAGGCTCTAACTTAATCTCCGGAGATCCCAACATCCTCAAAATGAGTTGATCAGGCTCGATACACCGTCTCATTGGCTAGCTAAGCACAACGATAATACACCGTCTCATTGGCCATTTAGGCACAACGATTATGCACGTCGTTTCATTGTCCATTTAGGGACAACGATACACGTACACCGTCTCATTGTCCAATTTAAGAACAACGATAATACACCGTCTCATTGGCCATTTAGGCACAACGATTATGCACGTCGTTTCATTGTCCATTTAGGCACAACGATACACGTACACCGTCTCATTGTCCAATTTAAGAACAACGATAATACACCGTCTCATTGGCTAGCTAAGCACAACGATAATACACCGTCTCATTGGCCATTTAGGCACAACGATTATGCACGCCGTTTCATTGTCCATTTAGGCACAACGATACACGTACACCGTCTCATTGTCCAATTTAAGAACAACGATAATACACCGTCTCATTGGCTAGCTAAGCACAACGATAATACACCGTCTCATTGTCCAATTTAGGCACAACGATTATGCACGTCGTTTCATTGTCCATTTAGGCACAACGATACACGTACACCGTCTCATTGTCCAATTTAAGAACAACGATAATAAGGCACGTCTGCCTGGGGAAATGCACATGAGAAAATATTTTATTTAAAGGATTTCTTTGTGTTCATTCTTTTTTCACTGTCGCCGCCAAAAGCTAACGACTTAAATCATCATTTCCCCATCACTTGAAAACTCAGAAGCATAGGACTCATAGTCCGAATGCTCAATCACAATGCCCAAGACCGTGGCCGCAGTCAAGGGTTGTGGTCGTAGAAAACAACCTTCACCTTTAATAATGTTCATCACACGCGGTTAGAATACACAGTCCAACACAGCGTGATTAGGACCTAAGTCCATAACATCATAACCAGGACTCGTAGTCCCGAATTAACACTGATCCAAGATCACGTGCGCATCACTGAATACTAGAGGCGACGTCTCGCGTACTAGATTCTCTTTCTTAAGTACTTATTTTTCGTTCAGTGAAAAACAAATTCAAAACCGAATCCTCGATAACATATCCAGGTTATCGGAAAGTTTCTAAAATATTTAGGAAAAACCTTTTCTTTGAAAATCTTTTTATAAAGAATCTTTGAAATTCTTTTATCTTTGAAATATTTCCCCCAATAGGATATTGCCAAATAATCTTGAAAGTTTTCACTTGAAGACACATAGTTCGAAAAGGATTTTTTCTCTCGTATAACAATAGTTCACCAAAACCATTTCAACATTTAAAACAAGTAATTTAAGTTTAAAGAACCTTTGGAAAAGAACATCAATCCCTTCATCTTCAAAGCTTATTAAGGTTTTTAATCCTTATAACGGTTGAGCACAGACGCACGTTTGGCTTAGCAAACTTTCAATCAACAGCAGTATATATCATCAGTTCAATGCTAATATCACAGTTGAAAGCAGTTCATCACATGTATGCATTATATCATTTAGAACAAGATGATTCAACATCGATAATAAATAACAATTTCAAGTACATTAGATAATCAAGTAAGCTCAATCAACATGTAAATATCCAATTAAACACATACACACATGCATACAGTTATTAAATATCCCTAGGCAAAACTCCCCTTACCTTTGAAGACAAGTAAAGGATCCTCGTCTTAATACTCACATTAGCTCCAAGAGTGTAATTATCTACTCCATCAAGCAAGCATAGCCGTGTCAAACGTCTCAGAGAGGGAATCCAACAACGCGCAACAACCAAAAATCAAGAAATCAATTTCACATGATCAAACACACATTCTAACTTTATCTAAACACTTGATCTAATTACCAAACAAGGTTATTTTTAAAGAAAATCATGTTTGAAGCTCACGCTTCCTAATACCCTTTTAGGAAACTTTGCTTTGATTAAAAGATCTTGAAAAAGAATTTTGGAAATTATCCATTAAGAGTCCTAATTACACTAAATCATAACTAATTTCACAAAAACGTACCCAAATTTAAATAAAATTAAATTGGGGGTTTAGGGCTCATTATTAAAATTTAGGGAAAACTCAGAATAATAAAATTGGTTTAGGGAAACACAAATTCCCAGTCCCAATCTCATAAAACAACCTTAAATTTCAAAGTTAAAATCTGAAATCAAAGGGTTAGGGTTAGGGTTAGGGTTAGGGTTTCAAAATCAATTTGGGGATTTACAAAAGAGAAGAGGTTAGAGGTAAAACTCTTACCCAAGGTGAAGAGGAAGAAGAGGTGGTGGTTACTAGGAGGTCCGTCACGGCGGCAGTGACTGAGGACGACGGCAGGAGGTGTCACCGCGGTGGTGATCGCGACCCAAACTCGAAACAAGACAGATCCGCACGTACAGGCGGCGATCTGCAGTGCTTGCTCGTCTTCTCTCCATCAAACGCGGCGGACCGGGGACTGGACGACACACCCATGACGGAGACGCACGGCTGGGCGGAGCAGAGGTCAGAACGCGCGCGGTTTCTTCCCTGGTCCAGGCACGAGCGGCGGTTGGAGGTCCTCCTAAGGTGGCGGCGCGAACCAGTCCGCAAGGAAGAAGGAGATGGAGTTGAGGTGGGAGGAAGAAGAAGAAAAGAGAAAAAGAAGGAAAGAAGGAAGAAAAGAGAAAGAAATAGAGAAAGAGAAGAGAAACAGAGAGAGAGAACGTCGAGAATGAGAGAGAGAAAAGTGAGGAAGCTTAGCTTTTAAGCTAATTACTTAGTGATAGGTACCAAATGAGTGATAAATATTAAGCCTAAAATAAACATGTTTTTACTTTTTATTCTAAAAATAAAGGTTGATAAAAATATGTTTTGAAATTCAAGTTAGAGTAAAGATTAATAATTGAACCGATCAACTAAGAAAATACTCACCAAAAATTTAATCTCAGAAAATTACCAAACCAAAATATTCTTAACTCTAAAATTAAATAGGATAAGAATATGAAAATGTTTTTCTCTTAATCATATTATTTAAAATATTTTTCTCAGACTGGGTATAATAGTGACAATAACGTAATTATTATGCAGTAGCGTCATTCATTTGAATCTGTCGGTCTTAACGCACCCAATAAAATAATTTGAAGAGAGTAATTTAATTACTCAGACTAAACCACATAACTTAAAAAAAACATAAACATCCAAATAAAATAATTAATCCTAGGTGTAAAAAACTAGGGTGTTACAAGTTTGACCACCTTTCTCCACCACATTATGCTTGCCTTTCTTCTTTGTCTATCGTGTCTATCCCTAAGACCGTATGTGACACCCTATCTCATCCTGGGTGGAGACAAGCTATGATTGATGAAATGAGTGCCCTTCAAAGCAGTGGTACCTAGGACCTTGTTCCTCCTCCATCTGGAAAGTCTGTTGTAGGTTTCCAGTGGATACTTACTGTTAAAGTGGGTCCGGATGGCCGGATAGATCGCCTTAAAGCCCGCTTGGTGGCTGATGTATGAAATCCGCAAGTCATCGTTAAGTAATAAAATATCAAATCCACAGGGACCGTGATTATGATTATCAATTAATTAGAAAATCAATTAACTAAACAAGAAAGAATATATTATTAGCAATTAAGAGCAATAATAAAATAACAAGAAATCAAGAATGAGGTTTTTCAAATTAAGAAGAGATTTCCAAGATTGAGGTCACCATAATGACCAATTATGAATCCTAAATGACTACCCTTTTATTGATATCAAACTCAATTGAAGGTGAGTTATCCTAATTTAGTTAATGTTTTCTCTCGAGATACAAGAACCGTGTCCAATTGAATCAATTCCTACTCTCATGGTAACTGTTTTTAATTGACCCATTACGATTTATGACAATTCAATGGAATCCTCGAAGAATCGCTTCTAACTTGTGATTTAAGTCCTAGGTTCAATTCCTAGATTTCAAATATGTAGGTTCACCTCTCGGTACCTCCCTAAATATCTAAGACATACAAATAGGTGATCAACAAATTCACATTGATTAAGCACAATAGGAACCAAACCAATGAGTCAAACATTAACAAAAGGGAAATTAATCAATCATTCATCATAATCATGTCAAAGGGCATTGCCCAATCCTAGAAATAAAGGAAACTACTCAAGCATAATGGAAATAACAAAAGTCATAAAGATAGAAAACACCATCGATCCAAGAGAGAAGGGAAGAGAAGAGGGAAGGGAGAGAGCAATCATAATCTCCAAGCCAAGCCTCCAAAAACAAGATGAAGAACCCCTAATTTCGAGCCTAATGAGCCTATTTATAGTTGAGGTTAAAAAGAGTCCAAATCCACTCAAATTGTAATTAAAAACACTAATTTTCATATTTTCTGACACACTTGGTTCTGTCTTGGGAAGCATTTACTGAATTTGGCCATGGAGTCATTCCACGGCCTGGCCATGGATCATTCCACGACAGTGGATCATTCTACACCCTGACCGTGGTTGGTTTTGAAGTTTTGGTCTTCACTTTTCTGGCTCCCACAAACCATGGTCATGGTCTCCACCGCACCCAGGCCGTGGTTGGCCCTGCTTTGCTCCTTTTTGTGCACTCAGCTTCCAGTTAAGTAATAGCTCCAACATAGATGATTTCCATCCTTTTCCAAGCCACTTTTGCACCAATTCTGCACAACAACACAAGAAACACCGCAGATATCCAAACTAAAGGAAAAAGAAACTAAAATGGAAACTAAAATGCCTAAATGAACTAAAAATGCATGCAAAATAAGAACAAAATATGATGTTGTTTCACATACATCAATGGCGAAAGGTTGTACTCAGGTTTTTGGCTTAGACTATGGAGACACGTTCTCCCCAGTTGCTAAAATGGCCTATGTTCATCTGTTTCAATCTATGGCTGCTATTCATCATTGGCCACTGTATCATCTGGATATAAAGAATGTTTGTCTCCATGGTGATCTCACTGAAGAGGTATTAATGGAGCAACCTCCTTGATTTATTGCTCAGGGGAAGTCTTCTGGTCTTGTTTCTCGCTTCCACAAGTCTCTATATGGCCTTAAGCAATCCCCTCAAGCTAGTTTTGGCAAGTTTAACAATGTTGTTCAGCAGTTTGATATGACACGGACTGAGGCAGATCACCTAGTTTTCTATCGCCATTCAGCTCGAGGGTGTATCTACTTGATTGTATATGTCGACGACAATGTAATCACAGGGAATGACCATCATGGCATATCACAGGTAAAACATCTTTGTCATCATTTCCAGACAAAAGATCTTGGAAAACTCTGATACTTCTTGGGCATATAGGTGGCACAATCAAAGGATGACATTGTCATTTCTTAGAGAAAGTATGCGATAGACATTCTTGAGGAAACAAGTCTACTGAACGCAAAACCAATTGATACTCCTATGGATCCAAAGGTTCTCCAACTGACAAGAGATCTACTTTTGGATTATATATACTCATTAGGAACAATCTAATATCCTGGAAGAGTAAGTAACAGAATGTTGTTGCAAGGTCAAGTGTCGAAGCCGAGTGTCGTGCATTGTCATCAGCTACTTGTGAACTCATTTGGCTCAAACAGTTGCTTCAAGAACTTCGATTTAGGGATGTTACACCGATGACACTCATTTGTGCTAACCAAGCTGCACTTCACATTGGCTCGAATCCAATTTTTCATGAGAGGACAAAGCACATCGAGATAGACTGTCACTTCATCAGAGAAAAGACCTTATATGGGGATATCACCATTAACTTTGTCAATTTGAATGAACAACTATCAGATGATTTCACTAAGTTTTTGAGAGGTCTTCAAATAAACTATATATGTAACAAGCTTGGTGCATGTGATTTGTAAGTATTGATATTTATGTAAATAATATCTTCTGACTATAGGAATATTAGATAATTAGGATCGTCGATATTGTACATTATTTTGTAATAATTGCTCATTACTACCTTGAATGTATTTTGATTTGTTCAGTGCCTATATAATACATTCTCCATGGTATAGTTGAAACACACGGGTTATACCAGTAATCTTTTGTTTTTCGCTCATCTCAACAATTATAATATGATATTAGAGCCTATCCCAATGTTAGGTCACCTGAAGATGGTTAGTCCTACAAACTTCATGCTCAAAATGGGATATGAAGAATGTTGGAGTAGTGGCCATTGAGCTGAAGATGATAGAAACTTACTTAGAGTGGCTTGGTCATGTGAGAAGACCAACATAGGCTCCAATGAGAAGACCAACAGAAGAAGATCAAAGAAGACTACAGGAGAATCTATTGAAAAACATCTTGCTGTAATTGGATTTCTTGAAAATTTGGTTTTTGAAAAAGCTCAATGGCACCTTTTGACTTTGATACATGGAGCCCGTCTAGTGGGATGAGGCTTGGTGATTGTTGTTTTTATAGTAAGGATATATCCGTTTTTGGCAGGCAAAGTTGTTAGCTCCTTAGCTCTGTTTGTGGAAGATGTAATTTAGTTGTTACGTTCATTAGGTCTATCATCAAGTTGACAAGGAAATGTTGTGCTCAACTTGAATAGTTGCTTCTTCCCCCTAACAGTAACCTACTTCCAAACTGCTGTGTAGTTTGTCCCTTAAAATGTTTCACGACAGTAAATAGATCTATTCATTGCTTTGCCTTCAGAAGCTTTGCATTGAAGTTACTAATTATTTCATTTCCCATCTCTTTATTTCTCCCTAAATAGACAATGAAATTAGCATTTTATGGACTTCTCTCTATTAGAATAACTGCACCTACCCTATCGTCTGAAAGAATTACCGGTTGCTTAAGTCGTTACGTACTGTGAAAGTTTCCATCGATATTCTGAATTACCCATTTTTGTATACACCTCTAGGAGAAAAAAATTCCATTAATACTATTACAAACTATTGTTGGCATAATTTTTTCACAGGTGGCAAGTCTTCTTCATGATGATGTATTGGATGATGCAGATACCAGAGGTGGTATTGTTTCATTAAATGTTGTAATGGGCAATAAGGTATGTGTATAAAGTTGTTTCCTTTTGCCTGTATATTAATTGCCATTTGTTAATAATTGTTCAGTGACATTTTCGAAATGTATGCTGTCTATTTGTGGCGGTTGTAGATTGCCTGAGGTTTTTCTTTTCTTCCATATTTTGTTTTTCTATGATGCAGTTGCCAGTATTGGCTGGAGATTTTTTGCTTTCTCGGGCTTGTGTTGCTCTGGCCTCTTTGAAAAACACAGAGGTAAGGTAAATGGGTAATATCAATAATATGCTGTACTTGTATATGTATATAAAATTGAATAGATGTATATTTATCTAGTTTTGTTGACGCTGCGAATAATTATTCACATATCATCTTCGTAAGGACTTGTATCTTCAGGTTTTTTCTTTGTTGGTAAAAGTTGTAGAGCATCTTGTAACAGCGGAAACCATGCAAATGACTACAACACCTGATCAACGGTGTAGGTATGCTTCTGAGTCGTGTTTCTGTCACATATGTTTATGTGTTTTTGTTAAAGTTATAGGTTTAGATTGAGAAAGAGAAGAAAAATAATGAACACTCAAAATATGATTATGATTGATTATGATCTTGATGTACAAAAAAAACTTAAGCACTAACCCCTATTTATAGGGATACAAGACTCCTAGTCCTAATTGAAAAGGGAAACTAATTATAATAATAACCAACTGATACAACCTAATCCTATGAGATAATTCAATATACTCTTATAAGATATGATGTACTCTAAGATAAGATAAGATGAGATAAGATAAGATCATCTATTCTAACACTCCCCCTCAAGCTAAAGCTTACTAAGCTTTAAGCTTGTTACATGAAAACAATGTATTTTCCTTCAAATTAAATTTTTTTAAAAAAAAAACTGAGCTCCACGAAAATTATGGTTGGAAGGCAACTCAAGAATGTTGGAGAGGCCGGAGAGAGTTGCTGGAAAGATAACTTAGCAAGATAGCTGGAATGATCATCAGCCTGACAGAAATTTCTTTGCAAGCAATCAAACAAAGCAAGGTCCGAACTCCTCAAAACCGCAACTTCCGGAACTGAGACGAGGCCAGTGCATATGGGACAAGGGGCTAAGGCTAGTGCATCTCGGAGAAAGACGGGCCAGTGCATCTAGGAGAAAAAGCCGGGCCAGAGCATCTGGGACAATGAGTTGGGCTAGTGTGAGTCATAGCCAACATAAGTCAACCATCGACATAAATAGAAGTCACGACTTATATAATTCACTCGTGGGAAAGGAGTCACCACCGGAATGATCGTCGGTGGGAAGAGAAACCACTGGTATGATCCATCAGTGGATAAGAGAAGGAGTCACTGGTATATTCCATCAGTGGGAAAGGAGTCGCCATCGGAATGATCGTCGGTGGGAAGAGAAGCCACTGGTACGATCCATCAATGGATAAGAGAAGGAGTCACTGGTATGATCCATCAGTGGGAAAGGAGTCGCCACTGGAATGATCGTCGGTGGGAAGAGAAGCTACTGATATGATCCATTAGTGGATAAGAATTGCATGACAAACACTGGAGAAGCAAATAGTAGACCAAAAATTTGAGCTTTTGAACACAGCAAAACATAACCTAAGGGAACCAAACACATCAAGGTGGTTGCTGAAAAGTGGTCTATAGAGGGAGGTGAGAACATATCTGAAAATAGCATAGGCCGGCGAGTTCGGCGTGTCGGGAGGCGAACGACGGTGCGGTCTGGATGGTTGTACAAATTGGTGGTCGACAAGTCTAGTGATGGGGTCGGCGGCTGGAAACGATGGCAGTGGACATTGATTGACGGGACAAAAACAAGGGTCGGAAAAGCGAAGGATGGTATCCTCCTCCTTCAGGTTATCGAAAAATGAAAACACAACGAGGAAGAGAAAAATGACAATTTTTTTTTGTATGGCTAAGAAGATGATTAGAGTTCCTCCATACTTAACGGAACTCCGCGGCAGAATAGTGACGAGATAGGTCACGGAGGATGGTACCTCTCTGATACCATGTTGAAGTTATGGGTTTAGATAGAGAAAGAGAAGAAAAATAATGAACACTCAAAATATGATTATGATTGATTATGATGTTGCGGTACAAAAAACTTAAGCACTAACCCCTATTTATAGGGATACAAGACTCCTAGTCCTAATTGAAAAGGGAAACTAATTATAATGATAACCAACTGATACAACCTAATCCTATGAGATAATTTAAGATACTCTTATAAGATATGATGTACCCTAAGATAAGATGAGATAAGATAAGATCATCTATTCTAACAGTTTTCTTTCGCTCCAAGTTAATGATTATTTTAAATATTTTCTATCATTATCATTAATCTATGGATTCTCTATAAAATTTGTTGAATCGGATAGTTTTAGGTAGGGAAGAAGAAAAGAGAGAATAGAGACTTTGAATAATGAGATTGATATTGATAGGAATATATGATGTGATGATAATGTAATATAAAAGACAAAACCCAATAGTCTTTTAGATACTAATTAAAGACTCGAGCCTAACTAAATAAGGAAACAAATCATGGAATATAAATATAAATAAGAAATAAATTTGAATCATCTAGATTACCCTAAAATATTGCATGATACAATGAAGAAATTATTTGATATTTTCAAATATCCTAAGTGCCGTATTCTGTCAAGTATGGAAATTCATTGGTTTTTTACTTGCATAAACACATATTATAGAGGTCAGTCTTAACTCTTAAGAATGCATTGAATCGTACAGACACGTGGGCACCTATAGTTTGTTTGATTTCTAACAATTTTTTATATTTTCAGCATGGAATATTATATGCAAAAGACATACTACAAGGCTGCATCTTTAATATCAAATAGTTGCAAGGCGATAGCCATCCTTGCTGGGCAAATATCAGAAGTTGCAATGCTTGCTTTTGAGTATGGAAAAAATCTGGTTTGTATATTCGTAGATTTAAACTTTTAAGTGTGGTCTTTTCTAATGTAAATGGTATGTTTAATAATTAATAGTTAGATGCTTTGTGTTAGAGTCCAAAACAAGTCAACGGGTCCAAATAGGCAACTGATAGGCCAGTGGTCACACGGACCCAAAACTTGGAAGGTCTACACTAGGAGGAACAAAGGGAATAAGGAATAGAGTGTTGTGCTGGCAGAGAAAAGGAGAGGAGGAGGGTAGTAATTGATATGGTTATCGAATAGGTTGTGTAGGTGTGAGAGAGGCATCTTTTGGAATCATAGAGTTTGTTATGGATAGAGAGCAATAGCTCTCTGTAAGAGCCTGGCTCTATGGCAGTAGGAATATCCATTCCACTGTAATTACCTTATTTCCAGAAATAATACATAGGCTTTCTTCCATTTTTTGTTCATGTTGCTGCGTGGGATTCGGGTTTGTATATGTTGAATTGTAAGGTTTTAGATAGGGAGGGAGAAAAAGAGAGAAATAAACTCAAAAGAAATATGACTGATATTGATTTGATGTGGTAATGATATGATTACAAAAGACAACCCTAATAGTCATATTTATACTAAAAGTAGAATCCTAGTCTTGATCAAATAGAGAATCAAATCAACAACAACAACAACCAAGCCTTATCCCACTAGGTGGGGTCGGCTACATGGATCGTACGACGTCATAATGTTCTATCATGAATCATGCTAATAGTGAAATCATTGGCCTCTAAATCTTTCTTAATAGTTTCTCCTATAGTTTTTCTTAGCCTACCTCTACCTCTAGCGATTGGATTGCACTCCACCTGGTCCATCCTCCTTACTACAGAATCTAAAGGTCTCCTCCATACATGCCCAAGCCACCTAAGTCGAGATTCAACCATCTTTTCTACAATAGGTGCTACCCCAACTCTCTCTCTAATGCTATCATTCCTAATCATATCTCGTCTAGTTTTTCCACTCATCCAACGCAACATTCTCATCTCTGCTACATTGATTTTACTCGTGTTGATTTTTTTATTGCCCAACACTCCGTCCCACACAACATCGCCAGTCTAATAGTTGTACGGTAAAATTTTCCCCTTAACATAAGAGGTACCTTTTTATCACACAAAACACCCAAAGCCTTCCTCCATTTCAACCATCCTGATTTAATCCGATGGTTTACATCTCCCCCAATTTCTCAGTCATTTTGTATAATAAACCCAAGATATTTAAACCGTGTGACTTGTGGTATGTTGTGGTCTCCAACTTTCACCTCTAAGCTAGAGGTGTTTCGCCTTTTGCTAAACTTACATTCCATATACTCTGTCTTGCTTCTACTCAAACGGAAGTCGTGTGCTTCTAAAGCTTGTCTCCAAGTCTCCAACCTTCCATTTATATCCTCTCTCGACTCTCCAACTAGGACTATATCATCTGCGAAAAGCATGCATCACGGTGCTGCCTCTTGAATGTGCTCCGTAAGTACATCCAGGACCAAGGTAAAAAGATAGGGTCTTAAAGCTGACCCTTGGTGCAGACCTATGGTTATTGGGAAATCTTCTGTGGCTCCACCCTGCATTCTCACACTAGTCATGGCCCCCTCGTACATATCCTTGATAGCTCGAATGTAGGTAATCCGAACACCTTTCTTTTCTAGGGCTTTCCACAAAACCTCTCTTGGCACCCTATCATACGCTTTCTCCAAATCAATGAAGGCCATGTATAAATCTTTTTGATCCCTTCGATATTGTTCCATCACTCGTCGTAGCAAGTAAATTGCTTCCATGGTCGACCTCCCAGGCATAAAACCAAATCGGTTGTCGGTGATTTTGGTTTCTTTTCTTAGTCTCATTTCAAGCACCCTTTCCCATAGCTTCACAGTATGACTCATAAGCTTAATCCCCTATAATTTGCTCAATTTTGTATATCTCCCTTGTTCTTGTAAATCGGAACTAAAGTGCTTCTCCTCCATTCGTTTGGCATTTTCTTTGACCTCATAATCTCGTTAAAAAACTTCGTGAGCCAACTAATGCCTCTATTTCTTAGACTCTTCTATACCTCCACAGGTATATTGTCTGGTCCAACCGCCTTGCCATTATCCATCCTTCTCAAAGTTCTTTTACCTCATGCTCTTGGATTCTACGATAAAAAGTGTAATTGTGGTCCTCCTCTCTGATGTCAAGCACCCGTGAGCACGATAAAACTTCAAATCCTTCATTAAATAACTTGTGGAAATAATTCTTCCATCTATCTTTAATATCTTGTTCCTTAACCAAAACTCTACCTTCTTCATCCTTAATACACTTCACTTGGCCCAAGTCTCTTGTCTTTCTTTCCCTATTTTTAGCAAGTCTGTAAATAGTTTTCTCTCCATCTTTGGTGCCTGAGGATTGGTATAACCCGTCAAAAGCTTTAGTTCTCGCTTCGCTCACTGCCTTCTTGGTCTCTTTTTTAGCCACCTTATAATTTTCCCAATTTTCAGCATTTTTACATAAAGACCAAGCTTTAAAACATTCCCTTTTAACCCGAACCTTAGCTTGCATACTTTCATCACACCACCAGGATTCTTTACCCCTAGGTCCGAATCCTCTTGATTCGCCAAACGTCTCTATAGCTACCTTCCTGATCCCCTTGGCCATCTTGTCCCACATATCATTTGCACTTCTGTTTGCCTCCCAAAACCCTCCCTCCAAAACCTTGTGTTGGAAGATCCTTTGTTTTTCACCCTTCAGTTGCCACCACTTGATCCTTGAAACCTTTTCATGGCCCCTTCTCTTCACACTCCTCTTAACTATTACATCCATAACCAAGACTCTATGTTGGGTAGTCAAGTTCTCTCCAAGTATGACTTTACAGTCCAAGCAAATCTTTCTATCCGATCTCCTAATAAGAAAGAAATATATTTGAGAGCTAGTCACCTCACTTTTGTACGTGATAAGATGTTCCTCACGTTTCCTAAAACACGTATTGGCTATAGTAAGATCGAAAGCGGATGAAAAGTCCAGGATAGACTTACCCTCACCATTTACCTCCCCTAGGCCAAATCCCCCATGCAAACCCTCATAACATCTAGCTGCGCTCCCTACATGCCCATTTAGATCCCCTCCTAAGAAAATCTTTCACCTAACGGTATTTCCTGAATTAGGGCAATGATCCTATTTCCAACCCTTTTTACATCCACAATATCATTCTTCCAATATTTATCCACAATTATGCCCACCCCATTTCTCGATTTTACTCTGTCAGTGTACCAAAGCTTAAAACCCGAAGAGTCTAATTCCTTTGCCTTTTTCTCCCGCCCACTTAGTTTCTTATAGGCACATGAAATTGATCCTCCTCCTAATCATAGTGTCAACTATTTCCATTGATTTACCTGTAAGTGTGCCTATATTCCAAGTTCCAAAGCGAATCCTACTCTCGTGAACTAGTTTCTTTACCCACACTCCTTCACAAAAATGTGGGAACAACTGTGGTGGGTCGTACCACCCACTCCATCAATGTCCAGATAAACAACCGAGGGTAATTGTGCTGAACAACTGAGTGGGTCGTACCACCCACTCCATCAATGTTCAGATTCTCTCTCTCTTTCTCTTTCCTTTCATGCGATTCTCTCCTTCTTACATGGTATCAGAGCTTAAACGTTCTAGCCATGGCTTCCACGACCGATCCTCCACCGCCACTGCCACCACCACCGGTGGCGCAATTAGCATCGAGTTTCGCCTCTCTCGTCATGGTGAAGCTCATTGATAGTAACTTTCTGCATTGGAGAAAAGTGATGTAATTCGTGCAAATCGCCTTGAGCGCTATGTCGTAAGTCCTCGAATTCCACCTCGCTACCTCAATGAAGACGATTGTCTAGCAGATCGAATGAATCCTGAGTTTCAAGCGTGGGAAGCTCAAGATCAACACATTTTCATTTGGTTGTTGAATTCGTTGTCCGATTCAATTCATGCTCGCGTGATTGGTTGTAGTCATGCCTGGGAGCTCTGAGATGAACTCCACAGCCATTTCAACTCTCTGACGAAGACTCGTAGTGCACAATTGCGATCTGAATTGCGCCATATCACGAAAGGTGATCGGAAGATTGATGAGTAATTGATGCACAGCAAAGCCTTGGTAGATGCTTTGGCCTCGATCGGCAATCCTATCACACTACAAGAGCATATTGACTCGATTCTGGAAGATTTGCCTGAGGAGTATCACATTCTCTTCCAAACGATCGAAAGTCGCATCGATCCTCAGTCAGTAGCTGAGATAGAAGCGCTCTTACTTTCTCATGAGTCGCGCCTCGAGCGCCTCAAGGTCAAGACAGCTGTTGATGCGTTATCGGTCAATCTGGCACACACTGCCTCTTCATCGCAAATTCAGGTGCCAGTTTCTTTCCCTTCGTCCTCCTCCAATTCCTTTCAAAATTAGTACCAAAACCCTAATTCATCTACTCAATTTGATAACAGAGCTCCACCTAATCAGTATCACTTCTATAATTCCTCTCGGCCTCAGTCCTATGATCACTATTCTCATCAACAAGCACCATATCCAAGGCAGCATTATAGCTCTTTCACCAACCAGCAGCCTCCACCTTCGGCCAATCAACCACCTCTGCTGCCTCTGCCCTGGCAGAATCCTGGTCCATGGACCAACTCTAATTCAAGATTAGTCTCTCAAGGAGCAGGTCCTCAAAATGCACATCAAGGTGGTCTTATGGCTATGGTTGCAGCTGGTTCAGATCCTGTCAGTATGGTTACCTCAAGTTCTATGACTGATCCTAATATGTGGTATGTGGATAGTGGAGCTACACATCATGTCACATCTGACATTGGCAATCTCCATCAGCAAACTGGTTCTTGTGGCCTAGATCAGGTCTTTATGGGTAATGGTATTGGCCTCTCAATTCTCTCTATAGGTTCTACTTGTGTTAGATCACCACATTAGTCCACAATCATTCTTAAACTGAATGATATCTTGTATGTGCCTAAAATAACAAAGAATCTTCTTAGTGTCAGTAAGTTCTCTTCTGATAACAAAGTCATTTTTGAGTTCCATCCTCATACTTGTTATGTCCTCTGTCAGGTCAGTAGAGAGGTTATTCTAACTGGACAAGTGACTTCCCAAGGTCTCTCTATGTCTTTCCTCAACTTCTTGGTGCAGCTCAGACTTCATCTCCTCAATGCCTTAGTGTATCAAGCTGTGATTCCACTGTTTCAAGTTGTAGTTCTAGGTCTCCTAGTCCATCAGGACGTTCTATCAATCTTTGTAATTCTGTTTCAAGCTGTAATTTTGCTAATAAAGTGCCAAACAACTACTACATTTGGCATTGTAGGCTAGGGCATGCAAATGATTTGGCTGTAAAAACTATATTTCAGCAATGTAAAATTTCATCTATAAATAAAACTGTTACAGACTTCTGTCCAGCTTGTTGTTTCAGCAAGTCTCATAGATTGCCCTCTACTGCCTCTACCACTACTTATAACAAACCATTTGAACTTCTGTTTCTTGATCTCTGGGAACCATCTCCCATTAAATCCACCACTGGCTACTCATACTATTTTTCTATTGTTGATGCTCACTCAAAGTTCACTTGGATTTTCCTACTTAAACAAAAGTCTCAGACCTTAACCATCTTTAAACAATTCTTTGAACTAGTTAAAGTGAAGTTCAACACTGTAATTAAATCTCTCCAGTCAGATTGGGGTGGTGAGTTTAGACCATTTACCAAGTATCGCACTGAACTGGGTGTAATTCATATAGTCATTTGCCCTCACACTCACCACCAAAATGGGACTGTTGAGAGAAAGCATAGACACATAGTGGAGACTGGTTTGGCCCTCCTTGCTCAAGCCTCTTTGCCCATGAGGTTTTGGGATCATGCTTTCACAACTGCCACCTATCTAATTAATAGAATGCCCACTCCTACACACACTCAAAAATCACCCTTTGCTGTTTTATACAACACTCAACCTGATTACAGCTTTCTAAGGGTATTTGGTTGTGCTTGTTACCCTTGTCTTAGACCATACAACAAGAACAAGTTGGAATACAGGTCTTGTGAGTGCACCTTTTTTAGCTATTCCTCCTCACACAAAGGTTACAAATGCCTTTCCAAGGATGGCAGACTTTACATCTCCAAAGATGTTCAATTTGATGAACATAAGTTCCCCTTTGCTAGTGTATCAATTCAGTCTCCCTCACCCAGTTCAAAACAGACCAGACCTATTTGCCCTGTTCCTCTCACTGTTCTGTCACCATATCCTAACTGTACTTACAGTCCTCCACGTGAGTCTGTCCCTGTGCCTCCTCTTTCATTATCTCCTCCTCAGCACAATCAAACTCAATACACTAGTCCTCATTCTCCCTATTCCTCTCCTAGTTCCTCATCTCTACCTTCTCTACACTCAGGTCTCACCCCACAATACCCTGCATCTCCTTCCTCTCAGTTAGAACCTATATTAGAGTCTCCAAGTCCTTCTCCACATCCTTGTAATCTTCATCCTATGGTCACTAGAGCTAAGTCCAAAATGATTCTAACACATTTAGAACCTAGTACACCTAAGGAGGCTCTTACCTTACCCCATTGGAAGGAGGCTATGCAGCTGGAGTATGATGCCTTACTTAAGAATAACACATGGACCTTAGTTGATCTTCCACCTCATAGACAAGCCATTGGGTGTAAATGGGTTTTCCAGGTCAAGGAAAACCCTGATGGAACAATTAACAAGCATAAGGCTCGGCTGGTAGCAAAAGGATTCCACTAGAAACTTGGTTTTGACTATACTGAGACTTTCTCTCCGCTGGTTAAACCTGTCACAGTCAGGGTTGTTTTGACTTTGGCCATTACTCGAGGGTGGACAATTCAGCAACTGGATGTAAATAATGCCCTTCTTAATGGGCAGTTAGTTGAAGAAGTATATATGGAACAACCCTATGGTTTAGTTGGTTCTAATCCTCAGCAAGTGTGCAAGCTAAACAAGGCCATATATGGCCTAAAACAGGCACCCAGGGCCTGGTTTGAGAGACTGACAAAGGCACTACTTCAGTTTCGGTTTAAATCAAGTAAATGTGACCCATCACTGTTCATACACACTTTTGGAGGACACTACACCTATGTGTTGGTCTATGTGGATGACATAATTGTCACTGGTTCTCTACCAAAAAGAATCTGAGTTGATTGTCAAGCTGAATTCTGAATTTGCTCTAAAGCAGCTTGGAGAGTTTAACTATTTTTTGGGAGTATAGGTCAAAAGACTACCCAGTGGTGCTCTTCTACTGTCTCAGACTAAGTACATCAGAGATTTGCTTGGTAAAGCCACTATGGCAGAAGCTAAATCACTTCCTGCACCTACGACTAGTGGCTGCAAACTCACTAAGCATGGAGGAAACTACTTACCTGATCCTAGCCATTATAGATCCATAGTGGGAACCTTGCAATATCTACTATTACAAGGCCTGAAATCTGTTACAGTGTGGGAAAGGTGTCCCAGCTTATGTCCCAGCCCTTGGAAGAGCATTGGAAGTGTGTCAAATGCAGTCTAAGATTCTTGAGAGGTACACTCAGTCATGGCTTACTGCTCAAACCAGTCTCACAGTGCCTCCCATTCAGTATCCAAGCCTTTAGTGATGCTGATTGGGCAGCTGACACAGGTGATATGAGGTCAATTTATGGCTCTTGTGTTTATTTTGGACCAAACCTAGTGTCTTGGTGGTCTAGGAAACAGACCCTGGTGGCTAGGTCTGGCACAGAGGCTGAGTATCGAAGCCTTACAGCCACAACAGCTAAGGTTTTATGGCTCCAATCCTTGCTCAAGGAGCTGCAGGTTCCTACACTTAAGCCTATTGTCTATTGTGATAATCTGAGCATAGTCTCCTTGTCACACAATCCAGTGCTACACTCAAGGACAAAACACATGGAATTGGATCTATTTTTCGTCAGGGAGAGGGTTCTAGAGAAGTCTCTTGTTATGTGTCATATTCCAGGGGTTGTTCAGGTAGCTGATTTGCTAACAAAGCCACTAACACAAAACAAATTTGAAGAGCTAGAACCAACCTTGGGGTAGTTGATAGGTTGGCTGTTGTATACTCACCCTCCCATTGTAAGGGGGTATGTTAGTGAAATGTAACACTTTTCATACACCCTGTGTTTCTAAGGGGGTATGTTAGTGAGTTAGTGTAAGTGTCAGTTAGTTAGTCATAGAGGTGCTGAGTCAGCACAGTTAGTTAGAGGTGGTTACACCTCTCATCTACTATAAATAGATGAACCCTATGTACCTGGACTTCAATCAATACAATATACAAAATCTTCATTTTTTGGTTCTCTCTCTTTCTCTTTCCTTTCATGTGATTCTCTCTTTCTTATAGCTCTTTACACCTTGCTTTTTACTCCACACATCTTGCAATTTATTTTTTTTAAATTTTTTTTCCAAAAATGCTCATCTCATCTCGTTAGTGCGTTCATGTTGGTACTTATCGGAAATTAAATTCCGGACATTCAGAATGTTACTCTGAAATAAAAAAATTCACATGTCCGGAAACTTATTTCCGGAATTTAAAATCCGGACACTGATTTCTATGTCCGGAAAATAAAATATGGAAAGACTCTGGAAAATAAATCCGGAAAAACCCCAACGGCCCTTTTGTTCCTGCAACTGGATTTCCTCTTTCCTTTCCTCAAGATCAAGTGGCGATTCCCCTCTTTGATGCTTTGGTCCTTTCTCGACCAATGAAACTAGATCACATATCTCCAAATCAGAAACCTAAGATGAAAAGAGAAAAAAAATGACATCAATTTGATGGTGCAGTGGGTCCTAACTGGTGAGAAAACATGCAATAGAGAGAGAGAATACTTGAGATTTGGAATCAGTGAGGTGTCACCATGTTGAGGAGATGAATCGGTATGAGCATGATGAGAATTATAGTGATGGTCCTCTTCTCCGTAAAATTTCAATGTTGTAAAATTCTATGTATTTGTTTTTTCGGAATCTTTCCGGAATTTATTTTCCGGACGTAAAATTCAGTCTCCGGATTTTAAATTCTGGAATTTTTCCGAAAATAAGTTTCCGGACATGTGAAATTTTATTTTAGAGTAACATTCTAAATGTCCGGAATTTAATTTCCGGAAAGTACCAACATGAACACACTAACAAGAAGAAAATTGCATTTTTGGGAAAAAAATTAAAATTTTTTGCGACGTGTGTGGAGAAAAAAGTAAGGTGCAAATAGCAGGCCCCCTGAAGAGGGAGGCAATGTTAAAGCCCAAAACAAGCCAATGGGTCCAAATGGGCAACTAATAGGACAGTGGTTACACAGACCCAAGACTTGGAAGGTCTACACTAGGAGGAACAAAAGGAATCGGGAAAAGAGTGTCGTGCTGGCAAAGAGAGAAGGAGAGGAGGGTAGTAACTGACACGATTATCAAATAGAGTTTGTTATGGATAGAGAGCAATAGCTCTCTGTAAGAACCTAGCTTTGTGGCAGTAGGAATATCCATTCCACTGCAATTCCCTTATTTCCAGAAATAGTATGTAGTCTTTCTTCCATTTCCTGTTCATTTATTGTTCATCTTGCTATGTGGGATTCGGGTTTGTATCACTTTGCACAAAGAGAATTGATGTGTTGAAAAACAAATTGCAAGATACATAGGACTTTAGTCCCACATTGGAAGTATGACATTCTGATGTGGGGTTTATATGGCTTTTTAGGCTGCCCAACCACAATGGCTAGCTTTTATAGTATAGTTCTTCCAAAATTCATATAAATTGGTGCCATAAATTTCCACGTCTCGGATGCAAATGAGTAGTGTGGGTGATGACACCGGCATTGCAGTCTTCGCATGGTGGAATTTTAGGATCCAATTGCAAAGTATGAGACTTGAGTCCCACATTGGACATGGGATTCAGGTGTGGGGTTTATATGGCTTTAGGCTTCACAACCGTAATACCTAGTTTTTTTGGCGTGGTTCTCCCAAGGTTCGTATCAAGATGAAACTAATTGTTCAAGATGTGTCCACCATTTCAACCGGCAGCATTTTAGTTGATATCTGCCTACCTGTCTATGCATGTTATATATGTTTTTGTTTATGATTTTTTTTGGATGGCATAATCGTATTGGATTAGGATTTTAAAAGATTGTTTTGGCCTAAAAAATTTCTTGGGGATTTTAAAAGACTATGCAGGAATGTAATGACTTATAAGATTTTAAAATATTTTTTTAAAAATATTGTTATGATCAAGATTCTCATGTGCGGATTTTAAAGGATTTATATCATAAGACTTTATAATATTTGAATGGATTATATGGATTTATATGATTTGAAGGGAAAAAATGAATTTTTAGCAAACATTCAAAGTTACAAGAGGCAATGAAAAAAGTAACAAAGAAAAGAATAATCTAGGCAAAATAGGTAAATTGGTCCCATACGTTTTGAAATGTTTTCACGTTAGTCCTTCCCGTTTCTCAACCATGTGTTTAATATTGTCAAAACATACAGGACTACATTTGAATATTTTCAAAACGTATAGGACTTATTTGAAAAAACTTAAAAACATATAGGACTTATTTTAAAAATTTCAAAACGTATAGGACTTACGTGAAAACATTCCAAAACGTATGGAACCAATTTGAAGGAAAAAAAACATATGGGACCAATTTACCTATTTTGCCAATAAAATAATAAAAAAAAGTAAAACCCAATATTTTTTTCTAATCTTTTAATTAATAGTCAAATTTATGTAGCGTCATGTCATCCTAAGTTGCATTTCTCCACATATCTAAAGTCATGCTAGCCCTTCAAGCATTAGCATCTTCTCGTTCCTGCTCTTGGGTTTGAACAATAGGTTCAAAATTATTGTCTACATTAGCTGGTGACATTGAAGATGAAGATTCGTCTATTGGTTCAATTGGAAATTCATCAGAACGACATTCTTTACAAAGGAAGTTATGTAATACTATGCATGCTAACACAAGCTTGTGTCTTAAATAGAAATGGAGGCACTGACTTAAAAATTGTGAACCACGATTTAAAAATCCCGAATATCTTCTCAATCACATTCCTCAAGGACGCATGGCGAAGATTGAACAACTCATTTCCATTTTGAGGGTCATTACCATTATCTGCAAAATCTTGTAGCTTCTAATTTTAACCTTAAAAATGATTTTTTTTAAAATGATTTTAATGAAAAGCTTAAACAAACACAATCAAACTCATTACAAATGATTTTTTTCAATTAAAAAAAGGGTTTTTTTCTGTCAAATAATCTGTAACAAATGCATTCTAAAATTGTTTGGTACCTTATGTTGGGTTGAACGGCAACCGTGGGGGGAGACGAGAGAGAGGGGGAGAAAGGAGAGAGATCGAGAGAGGGAGGGAGATGAAGGGAGGGAGGGGAGATAGGTGAAAGCATAAGGTGAAGAGATAGGTGACGTGCCTGTGAAATCTCATTTGTTGAGGTGAGACTTTTTGTTACTAAAAATCACTAACAAGTCACACAAAGTCCCACGAAATCAACCTTAGAAAATAATCCATCGAAATTAGGAAGTTTTTGAATACCACAAGATTTTTTATTACTTGTAAAATGTCATGATTGAATACCGCTAGATTTGTATTCTCCCTTTAAAAATCCTGATAGTCTTAATTGAATACCACCAAACTTATTTAGGTTACTTAAAAATCTTGATTGAATACCACAAGACTTTTTTATCATAAAAAATTCCATTAAAATGTCTTGCAATCCCAATCCAATACACCCACGAATTCCTTCTTCACTGTTTTGCAGGGTTTGGCATTTCAATTGATAGATGATGTGCTTGATTTCACAGGCACGTCAGCTTCACTTGGAAAGGGTTGTTTATCAGACATTCGCCATGTAATTTCACAATTATCCTGGTTATAAATTGTTGAAATATCTCCGAGAATCATCCTGATTTTATAATTATGTAGGATCTCTAATATCTGTGTAATTATGAATTAAATGCTGTATCTGTTTAGGATAGTGAGTGATTTGCAAATCACTCTGATTTGGTAGGAATCTGTCTTTATTATTGTTTTACTAGGGAGATTCATTTCCTTTTCTTTCTTTTTTTTACCTTTCTTTTGTCTATAAAGCCTGTATGTATATAAGAATTACAATTAATGAGAAATAATTCCTCATACACCGTCTTCTTCTTCTTTGTAAATAAATTTCATGAAATCTTGATTTTGACTTTTCAAATACAATTGAAGATATTTTGATGAAGGCCTATGAATTCCTGATGGTCAAGTTAGTAAGAATGGATACACTCTGTCAATTGTAGAACCATAATTTTTCATTTATTTATCACTATATCTAAAGTGATGTTTGTCTGTCCATGTTGCATATATGCTTTTCGTTGGACATCATTTATGGCTAGGTTTGAATTAAATAACCGTATGTATCATTAAACATTGTTGATGACTTCCATATTTTATTTGGTGGTGACTTCCAATTAAACTGTTTGTGTCCTTAGCGGCTTGCTTTTTTTATTGGCTAGATGAAAACAATCGAAGTATTAAGGTCCACTCTTGGTCAAAAATATATATTTAGTTCTTCACACATGCTTTGCACATGAGGCTTACTATTTATTTCTGTTTAGGATTTCATATGATTTATTATTTGTTAATTCAGTAATACTCACAATAAATAAAAAGTAAGAACTGTGAGTTTGTTAGGAACCTTAGAAACAGAGTTCTGAATATAGAAGAGAAGCAGAAAAGAATAAAAAAGAATCTTAACAGGCTAATTTAGATCTGCACAGGGGGCACTCCCCTTCACACTCTGAGAATTCTAACTCACAAAAATTACAAAACATGTCATCGTTACACTTTAGAAGTAGGGGTGATCATTGGTTCGAATCGACTCGATGAATCCAAAAATCCGAACCAAACCAATCAAGTTGGTTCGTATTTTTTGGTGTTAGGGATCCGATCCGAACCAAACCAAACCCGATGGTGATTGGTTCGGTTCTCGGATTCAAGGATTCTAGATCCAAACCGTTTCGAACCAATTACTATATTTTAATATTTATATATATATATATATTTAATATTTATAATATTTTAATGTTTATATATATATATATATGTTTTAATAGTTTAAATTTTTTATATTTATTATATTTTAGTATTTATATATTTAATATATATATATATATATATATATATTTTAATATTTAATATTTTTGGATCTGAACCGAACCAATTGATTTTGATTGGTTCGAATTTGTTTTTCATACAAATTTGAACCAAACTGACACATGAATATCCCTTTTTAGAAGTATTATTTATAGGCAAATTCCTAATCAAGTGCTAACTACCTACTTACTTATTCTAACTAAGTCCTAACAATACCACCCTCCTCATAAACAACCTTGTCCTCAAGGTTAAGTTTGGGAATTGACTTCGGATGGTGAAGATGTCCTCAAGGTTCAGTCACCCCACGTCGTGGTTGCTATCTTCTTCTGGCTCTATTCTCGTAATCTCCCCTTCATCGTTCAAATGTTCATCATCTGTCAAGATGACCGACTACCCTTAAACTATTTTCTGGGCATTTATAACCTGGACCGAACACCAATCCACACTGGAAATCGTATCCCTCCTCTCTTCTTTTCACATATTCCTGGTAAAGGAGGTTCCGCGATCGTTCCCTCCGAACCTCTGCATCAATGCCATGGTGAACTCGTCCCATGATAAGTTCTTGGATTTGTGGCGCCAAAACTGGAACAAGTGAACCGAGTTCCCCTCCATGCTAATCAACGCCAATCTCAAGTTCTCCGAAGGCTTAACTTACTGCACTTCGAAGAACTTCTCCGTCCTAGCTATCCAGCACAGTGGGTCGTTTCCTTCGAAAGTCGGAAGTTCCACCTTTTTCCCCCAAGAATGGGTTGTTTCGATTTCATCATCGGGCCTTCCGCCTTCGGCTTCCTCCTCTGACCCCTTCTTGCCATTGGTTTCCTCCTCGTCGTGAGAAATACCTTGTTTCTTCATCCAATTAGCCAACATGTCCTTTATCTCACCCATGCCCCCTAACTCTTCTTAATTTCTGCAATATGTTCTCCTTGTTCGCTGGTCACTTTCTTGAGGAACTCAACAGAGGATTCCAAGGCCACAAATCTTGCCTCTATCTTCTCCATCGCGCCTGGCTCAGAGATCCGGCAGGTTGAATTAATTTGTTAGGAACCTTAGAAATAGAGTTCTGAATATAGAAGAAAAGGAGAAAAGAATAGGAAAGAATCTGAATAGGCTACTTTATTAGAAAAGATGGTAAAATAACTGCAAAGGGGCACTCCCCTTCACACCGAGAATTCTTAGTCAAACTCATAAAAATTACAAAACATGTCATTATTACACTTCAGAAGTATTATTTATAGACAAATTCCTAATCAACTGCTAACCGCCTGCTAACTGTTTCTAACTAACTTCTAACTAGGTCCTAACAGAGTTCTAAAAGTTGAAACGTTTTCATTTTTTAACTTTAAATGTGTAACTTATCTTGCTTTTTCTTGACCTTGTTCTTGACAGCATTTAGGATTTTGTATTTACCTTGATATTAATCTCTATGTTGAAAACCCTTTTTGGGTCGATGTCATCTAAAAGATGTTGTTTGTGTATTTTGTTTATACTACTATATAACCTGGTATTGGCCCAAAAATATTGTTGCAGGGAATTTTAACAGCTCCAGTATTGTTTGCAATGGAGGAGTTCCCTCAGTTGGGTGCAATTGTTGACGAGGACCCTGTGAATGTTGATCTAGTAAGTTGATGGGATGTTCTAGGCTTCATTTATTCTACATAATAAACAAAAGCAATAGCTACTTTTACATCTCTGGTTTTAGTGAATCTGCCATCTAAGAGGTTGAGATTTGTTTTGACAAGATTATTGACAATGTATTAGGGTCTCTTTAATAAAGTATCCAGAATATAACCCTGTAGTTTCCCACTTTATAATTAAAATTTCAGCAGGGGATAGTAGTGAGGCTGATTATTCCATGCTTTTTATGGAAGTGTGTCTTTGATAATAGATTTGAAGCTTTACTGTACATGAATGCTGCACTTCATGTTTTAAATGAGCAGGATAACAGAAATTAATAGAAAACAGGTCTGATTGGTTTGTTCCTTGTTTCATGTTTTCATTTCCTATTTTTAGAAGTAACTACATCAAGAATTATTATAAAATTACCACATTGTTTTTATTATGTTTCCTATTTTTAAAGATTTGTACTCGTGAAAACAAACAAAAAGTTATATTCACAGTTTCCTGTACAAGTCTTTGAAAACTAGAAACATAATGAAAACAATGTGATAGTTTTATAATGATTTTTATTGTAATTACTTCTAAAAATAGGAAATGAAAATAGGAAATAAGGAACAAACCAATCAGGCCATCTTCCAATGTTTTCAGTGACCCCAACATTCTTTATTTGCTTTGCCTTTTTTAGTAGTTTAAGTTTGCACTAACGAAACCTAATTATGCAGAATTCAGATATGTTGCCTGAGCAGCTAAACTTATTGTTTTGCAATTAAGCTGTTTGATGATTTGTTGCAGTTGTTTTGTTTTCCTTTATAGAGGTTTAATTTATACTTTAAAACACTCGTAAGTTCATGAATGCAAATATCAGGCACTAGAGCCTCATAATCAGTCCTTTGGAAAATTAAACGTGTAGTTATACCAAACCCGCATCATACAAGCTTATTTAGCTGATTACATATTTTTGTATTTGCATGTGTAGGCAATGGAGTATCTTGGAAAGAGCCGAGGTATACAGAGGACCAAGGAGCTAGCCGTGAAGCATGCTAACCTTGCAGCAGCAGCAATTGATTCCTTACCTGAGAGTGACGATGAGGAAGTAAAAAAGTCAAGGAGAGCCTTAATAGATCTTACTCAGAGAGTCGTCACAAGAACAAAGTGAAAAGGAAGCCTCCTTTTTTTTTTAATTTGTTTTTGTTATCTAAAAATATGATTTATGATGGAACATTACGACATTATTTGATCCATGTGACCGATCCACCAAGTGGGATAAGGCATGATTGTGTTGTTGATGTTGTTAACTTAAAAGGAAGCCTCTTTTATGCTTTGTTTGGTTCTCAAGAGAAAATGAGAAGAGACAATATAGGAAGAGAGAATATAATAAGAAAAAGAATAGATTTCGGAGATTGTTTTGAGATTTGAAAAAAATAAGAAAGAAAAAAAAAAGATAAGAAATATATAATAAAAATGAGGAAGTATGTACAAAATGACATAAATATCCTATGATTAAAAAAAGTATTATTTTTATTTTATATATATTTAAAAACAAAATATATTTATTTCTGTTAAAAAAAAACAAATATATATTTTTATGAATGTTATAAAAATAATTATATTTATAATAAATATTACCTAAAAGTTAAAACATATTTTTATGGATATATTTAATGAAAAATAAATATATTTTATAATAAATATTAATATTAATTAAAAAGAACAGCTACTATACGTCAATACCCCTCCCCCAAATTCTCCACTCTACCCATCCCTGACTTTTCCACGGTCCACCCCCCACAATCACTCATCAGACCACCATGCTTTTCCCCTGTCATTCGAAAACATCACTTTATCGCAAATATAAGAATTTGAACGAAAAGGATCAAAGAATGTGAGTGTATGAGAATGTTACAGTATTTAGTGGCATGCTGATGTGGCAATAGTAGTGGAAGTTTGTTAGGAGTTTTCCTCTTTCTTTAGTCACGTGTATGTGCTATATAGTGGCCTTTAGCCTCAATGAAATGGACACATTACCATTTGCAAAACAACTCTTCTTCTCTCTAAAACTCTGAATACTATCCCTGCAACTATTTACTCATTTAGCATCAGAATTCATTCAATCCATTGATTTCTCTTCTTGTGAGTATTGGGTTTTACCGGATTAATCCCTAAAATCCAAATCCCGTCACAATTGGTATCAAAGCATCGACCTGGTGCTACCTGATACTTACTCATGGAGGATAAGACTTACGATCAAACAGAAATTGAAGCGATGGAGCGACTATCATGGAAGATCACAATATATAGCGCAGAAGCTCTAACCAAGCTCGATCAACTCGTGACAAACTTAGATGAGATCAAAGCTTTGGTTAGAGCTCGATGGGGTCATCATCAGCAAAGGGGTTCATCCATTTGTAACCAGAAAACCCCAATCTCAACCCAGAATCACAATGTAACAAGGGTTTCGGAAATTGGTTTCACCAGAATGGATGGGTTCAAGGATTACACAGGGGAAGAGGAAGATGAAGGTCACCGCTTAAACTTGGCTTCCCATCACAACTTCAACCACGATTCAGGCCAAAACCCCATTCTCCAGTGATTCATCTCCATTTCTCTTCGATCCGTCAATGACCGGTGACGATGGCACAAAAGAATCACAGTTTGAAGACAACCCCATTGCAGATCCAGCCCCTGAAATTGTTGACGAACAGATGGAGATGGCTCCACCACCCATGGCGGCAGACTGCTCGTTCGAAATTTCCCTTCCCTGTTGTGAAATTGCTAGCGATGCCTTGTTCCCCACAGCGCCGTTGCCATTATTGCCAATCATCAAATTCGTGTCAAATTCTGTTCTTTTTGCGGAAAAAGATGGGTCTTCAAGAAGTCGGTTGTTCCGGCCTCCAAGCAGTATGAACGAGCATCCATCGTCGCCGCCACCTAAACCGCCAAATAGAAATTTCCAGAAAACGACTATGGAAGTCCAAGTCACTTGGAATCCACCCATGCTTTCTCCGCCACCGAAACCACTGGGACAGGGGTGTCGTTCCAAAGACCATCAGTCATGCCACATTTGTCGGTGACCACCACGAAGGGTCTCGAAGCAATCCAATATCCAAAGGTTTATTCCTACACAACACTGCTAATTGCCCTCCAAGTGTTTGATAAAATGCTGAAGTGCCATGTGGCTGCTTGGAATGCCATCACTCCTTGGTGCACGGAAGCAGCAGAACCTGCCACTTATTATCATGTTGCTTATTATGCTATGATAGATTGTCTTGAGAGCATGGATAGATTTGAAGATGTGTTAGTTATGATTAGGGCTCTTGTTATACTTTGTTTGATGCTTGGAAATGGGGTTTGTTTGGATAAGTACTCATTTCCCCTTGTTTTGAAGGCTTGTTCTCATGTGGGTTTGTTGAAGGAAGGAATGCAGGTTCATGATTTGTTATGTAAAACAAATTTTGGGTCTGATGTATTTTTGCAAAATTGCTTGATGGGGTTGTTTATAAGATGTGGGTGTATTGAGCTTGCACAACAACTATTTGACAGAATGCATGAGAGGGACTTGGTTTCTTGGAACACAATGATTGATGGATGTGTAAAGCATGGGAAGATGGAGGATGCCCAAACATCGTTTTATGAGATGCCAGAGAGGGGTTTGGTCAATCGGGTTACTATGATAGATGGTTATGCGAAATCGGGTAATATTGTTGCAATGAGGAGTTTGTTTGATGAAATGCCCAGGAGAGATGTCATTTCTTGTAACTCCATGATGGCTGGCTATATTCGAACTGTTATTGCACCTGAGGCTTTGAAATTGCTTCATGATATGAGAAGGGTGATGAATCTGTTGAGTGTTCTTACAAAGAATTGCCCAATTGGGACATGTTGGAGTTGGGATACACCGTTATTTAATGGATAATGGGTACTGTCTGAGTGGTAAACTTGGTGTTGCTCTAATCGACATGTATTCCAAGTGTGGTAGCATAGAGAATGCTATCTCAGTGTTTGAGAATATTGAACACAAATGTGTTGATCATTGGAATGCGGGGATTGGCGGCTTAGCTATTCATGGAATGGGGAAATTGGCTTTTGATTTTCTCATGGAGATGCAAAGGTTTTCTATTGTGCCTGATGATATCACGTTCATAGGAGTGTTGAGTGCTTGTGGGCATTTGGCAACAACAAAGGAGCAAGCTCAGCAAATTGAGAAGACTGGAAAGTGTATGGCTGTGATCATCCTTGAGGTTGCTGCACACCATAGGGAAATTGTTGCTTACACCATGTTGCTGCATACCAAGTGGTCACAATTCAAAGTCCACTTGCTAGCCCGTAAAAGAGAAAAATATGTGGCTGTTTTGCATAGGAAAATGATTCATAGGGGAAGTGTTCTAACTGCTAAAGTTCTGATCAAATGGAAGGCTTTACCTCCTAAACATGGCACTTGGGAGTCATCCTTGAGGACAAGGATGTCTTGAAGGGGAGGGTATTGTTACAGTATTTAGTGGCATGCCGACGTGGCAATAGTAGTGGAAGTTTGTTAGGAGTTTTCCTCTTTCTTTAGTCATGTGTATGTGTTATATAGTGGCCTTTAGCCTCGATGAAATGGACACATTACCATTTGCAAAACAACTCTTCTTCTCTCTAAAACTCTGAATACTATCCCTGCAACTATTTACTCATTTAGCATCAGAATTCATTCAATCCATTGATTTCTCTGCTTGTGAGTATTGGGTTTTACCGGATTAATCCCTAAAATCCAAATCCCGTCACAGAGAATTGGGCCTCTTCATAATGGAAGCTGGAAATAGATCTTCTGCTAGGTGAATGGTGGTACTATCGGCTGAATCCCTACCCACAAATGGAGGTTCTCATTGCAAAAACTGTGAAAGAAAAGGGTAAAGTTGTCACTTTTCTACCTTCTCACGTTTTCGTCGGGTTTTCTTCGCACATTGGGGGAGTAAAGATTTATGCGGGTGCCACGGGTGTTTTATTCTTTCCATGCATTTTCTCCTCACTTCCAAACAAGAGAAAATCTCTTTCTCTCTCATTTCTCTTCTCTCTTTTTCTTTCTTCTTGTCTTCTCTCACACCAAACAGAGTGTTAGTAAAACGAGAAGTTAGCAATTCTTTTGTTGCCATTCTTCAATCTTTCTATAATTGTTCCCGGAATTGCGAAGGTGAGGGGAAAATAAGGGCTTATTTGCTTTGTCTTCATATTATTGTTTTCATTTACTTTTTGAAATAATTACAAAATCATCATCTTATTTTCATTCAATTTTTTGTTTTAAAAAATTTGTACAAGAAACACGTAAAACCATTTTTCTTGTTTTTATTTCTCTCAATTATTTTTAGATTAATTTTTTTTCCTTCATTGCTTAATCCCCTTGTCCCCTCCTGCTCTCTGCCTTTTTCATATACAAAAATGTTATTTAGACAATAAAAAATGGGACAACAATCG
The DNA here is from genome assembly GCA_030762895.1 of Sophora flavescens. NCBI lineage: Eukaryota > Viridiplantae > Streptophyta > Magnoliopsida > Fabales > Fabaceae > Sophora > Sophora flavescens. Next base: position 183,263,802 of record CM061064.1, read on the forward strand.
ATAATGATTAATTTAATGATATTCAAAATCGTGATTAATAATATATTGAACTTGGTTAATGCACATACATGTAGTAGATGAGATAACTCGTTCACCAACAGCTAGATTAATGATGTACAAAATTTTGATTAATGCAACTCAGTGGATGAGATAAAATGACATAAAATAAGTTTTTTGTGGACTCTACATACATAAGCAAATTCAACATGAGAACAAAAATGAGATAATAAAAGGAATGAAAAGTCGTTAATCAAGTTCAACATGCTATTAATTAGGGGTGGCAAAATGGGTTGGGCCCGTCGGGTTGGCCCGTTTAACCCATCTTTTTTGGTGGGTTGGGTTGAGGTCCTCAACCCATCAACCTACTTTGACCAGCCCCGTCCAACCCGCCCAAAAAATGGGTTAAGAGCGGGTCGGGGCAGGTTAGCCCGCCAGCCCGTCTGATTTGAAAAAAAACTTTTCAGCTTCCTACGTTTTTTTGCATGGTCCTGAGTCCTGACCCTTGGTTTATTCACATTTCACAATGTAACTTACGTAAGTGACTCTCAGTTTCTCACTTTGTAGTTTGTACCAGACCAGTCCATCAAAGTTCAACACATAAGAGGAACCCTAACTCCCTAAGTCTCTCTGACGGCCTTTCTTCCTCACCTCCGGCGCAGGATGGCGGCCCCATTGTCACGGCCATCACTATCTCAGTGTCACTGCACATCTGCACTTGTTGTGTTGCTCTCTCTCTCGCTATCTGTGTGCCGCCACCACGCCACGACGTCCTCTGTTCCGACTTCCGACGACCCATTACGTTAGCACGTCCCCTGCACCTGTTCTCCCCCTCCGGCGCAACCCACTTGGCCACTTGCAGCCTTGCAGTTGCAGGTATATGTTTTGTAATTCACTCATTCTGTATTTCCTTATTTTCCTCGCAGAGACGTTGACTGTGTGAATTGTGATACTGTGATTGCCTTTGCCTGCGAATCTTTGTGAGTTGTGACTTTGTCAATCTGTATTTCTGACTTTTCTGTTCAGAAACTCAATTTTCTATATAAAGAAAGCCTTATCTAATGATTAATATAATATATCTTTTAAAGACAAAACCATCCCTTTCTTTCCATAAAAGCCAATAGCTAGCAAGCATATTCCATAATCCATATACAGTTGTTCTAATCGGCAGACGCAGAAAGGCGGGAACAATAACAATATGGTATTAGTTTATAATAGTATAATACTTATACTGCCCTTTCCAAATACTCCTATGTGAATTAGAATTGTTTTAGAATTATAATATTAATCATCATTCTGCATTATATATTTAGATGATACCTGATGAAAGAATATAATTGCTTACTTCTTCCATTCCATAGCAAATCAGGCTTCTAATTTGGCTATTTTAGGATACAATCTGACAATTATATCTGACAATATCAATTTGTTATCAATTTGGTAATCTATATAAGGAAACTACATAATACAAAATAATTGAGATAATTCCATAATCTATCACACAATTATATCTGACAATATCAATTTGCTATCAATTTGGTAATCTATATAAGGAAACTACATAATACAAAATAATTGAGATAATTCCATAATCTATCATGTGCAGAGTGCAGTGACCAACGAATCTACCTTTTTCTTATTTATATGATATGATTGTTCATTTTGCCATTGTTCAAAAATAAAGTGACACATTTATTCATCTTAATTTACACTACTCTTTTTGGCTCTCAGTAACTCTAGTTTCTAGCTCTCCATAAGTGCATATATATGTGGCGTTTGGAAGAGCTTTTTTAAGCTCTTTTTGTCTTATCTGATGACATAAGCTCTTATGCAGTGTGTTTGACAGAGCTTATAAAAATAACTTATGTCATCCCATAAGGTGTTTTTGACTTATTTTCATAAGTCACTGGGAGAAGCTTATGGAATTATCATAAGAGCTTATGCACTAAACATCCTCTCCGTGTTTTTCACTATTTGAATCCTCTCATGCCCTTTTCTTTCTTTTTCTTTCTTTAAGCGCTTATGGCATAAGCTCTTATGCGATAAGGTCTTATATGATAAGCTCTTAATTAAGTTATTTACCCAAACACACCCATAGTCATATAGAATTATAGATGTTAATTCCATAAAGTAATTTTAATATTATTCACTTCATTGTTTCTATTTTTGTTAATAACTATTAAATAATAATTACTTGATTTTTGGTTTCTATTTCTCTTTGTGCCTAAACTGCCTATATTATTGATACATGCTATTCTTTGCTTAATTGTCAGACATGGATTCAAATAATATTGTAGTTGATGCTGAGGTTGATGGGGAAAATTTAGATATTGGGGTTGAAGGATCTCAAATCAATGAACCTATTAAGAAAAAAGCCAAAGCATCAACATCTGGATGTTGGAAGTTTTTTACTAAGATAGGACCGGTGATAAACATCTGGCTCATCTAGTTTTATGGCTAGAATAACCAGGGTTTTGTGCTAATTATATCTCATTTTCACCCAAATTAGATTAGATTGTCCTCAAGCAAGGTTTTGAGTCTCTAAAGTAGTTTTAGGTTAATTTAGCCAGTTTTTAGTCAAATAATGCACTTATGGCTATTTTATTGTTTTCAGGTTAAGTTAGAAGTTAAGGGAATAAAGGATCAGGGAAATTTCAAGTTTGGAGGTATTCACCTCACGTGAGTCTTCTCGCCACGCGAACCTGAAAGCCAGCTCAACAGCAAAAATGACATCCTCTCTGGTTCGCTCCGCGAACAACACCTTGCCTCGCGACCCTGATAGCTGACTGTTCCAGAGAAATGCAACCCGTTCTGTGTCGCTTCGCGGATCCATGTCTCGCCTCACGAGACTGAAGACCAGAAGCCATGACTCTTCCATTCCTCGCCACGCGAGCAGTACTTCGCCCCGCGAGAAGACCAAACGTTGCAGACTCTTCATGATATTCGCCTCGCGAGGGAGGGTTCGCCTCGCGAATGGGCTCAGTTTCTGAATACTATAAAAGGCTGTTCTGGGCAGATTGGAGGACTTTTGATTCTCCATTGTTTGTTTTTACATATTGTCCGTGTGTTTCGTTTTTCCATGGAGAACTAATTTTCTTATATTAGTCTACTGTAATTGATTTTCATCACACTTGAGGTTCTTGTAATTCCTGTTTTGTATGCTTTTCCCTTTTCAATACTATGCTATATATTTCTGTTTGTTTAATTCAGGAGTGTATAGTGTTGTGTTGATTTATTTCGATGATGTTATGTTCCTATACTTAATCGCGTTTGTTTAATTCGCGTGTGTTCATTCATGTTCGTTTAGTTCATGAGGGCTTAACCCCGTTTGTTTAATTCGGGAATAGGAACATATATCTGTAGTAGCGATTTTGTTTGTTAATTGTTGCTACAACCGAAAGGGGATTAGAATCTTCTTAGGGCTTGGAATTTACATGAACCGATGATAGTTGGGAAATCGAGAACAGTATGTTAATCGCTTTAGTTTATTTGTTAATATCTTAAACTGCTCTGTTTATTGCTTTGTTTTCCATAATTGAATTTCAAACACCCCCCCGCCCCCCCCCCACAAAAAAAAAACTGATTTTTGTGATAAATAACAAGTCAAGAGTCCTTGTGAGACGATATCCGAGTTGTCGCCCTTAACTACATATTTTGTAAAACCGCTCGCTTTTCGGCGCGTACGCGACAGCGTGACCAAAAATTGGCGCCGTTGCCGGGGACTCTTGTTTGTTATTTTCGCATTTTTTTTCTTCTTTTTCTTTTATTTTTGTTTTTTTTAATTGGTCTGGCTACTAGGTCTACTTGCCCTGAATTGTGTGATTTTGATCCTGAAATTGAAAGAACACTGCACACATGCCGTAGAGAAATTCGGGCTAGCACTAGTGGTGATTCTAATTCTAAAACTGTTTTTGAAAACATGGGTGACCAAAGGACATTAAGACAGCTTGCTGCCCCTGATGTTAATTATAATGGCTTGTGTATTGCATATCCTGGTGCTGATACTCCTTTTGAATTAAAATCTGGTTTCATTCACTTGTTGCCAAAGTTTAGTGGTCTTGCAGGTGAGGATCCACACAAGCATTTGAAGGAACTCCAGGTTGTCTGCTCCACAACCTCGAGATCAGAGGGAGTAACTGAGGATAACATCAAGCTGAGAGCTTTTTCGTTCTCACTCTAGGGCGCTGCAAAGGATTGACTGTTATATCTTGAGCCAAACTCTATTACCACCTGGAACGATTTGAAGAAGCTCTTCTTAGAGAAATATTTTCCTGCCTCCAGAGCTGCATCAATTAGGAAGGAAATATGTGGCATCAGACAAGGAAATGAGTCATTGGCTGAATATTGGGAGAGATTCAAGCGGTTGGTATCCAGTTGCCCTCGAAGATCATATTTCCGAGCAACTTCTTATCCAGATTTTTTATGAGGGGTTACCGCCGATGGATAGGAATATTTTGGATGTCTGCTAGTGGGGAGCACTTGTTGATAAGACTCACCGCTGCCAAGCAATTGATTGAAAATATGTCACTGAACTCCCGGCTTTTACTACCAGGAGAAATTCTGTTGAGACAAGGAGTGTGAATGAGGTCCATAGCTCTTCGTCCAACCAGGCCCTTGAGAATAGAATGGATGAGCTCACTTCTTTTGTAAGGAAATTGGCAATGGATAGGGTTCAGTCTGCAAGGTTATGTGGCATGTGCAGTTCTCCTGAGCACCCGTATGATGCATGCCCCATTCCGAAGGAAGGGTCAGTTACTGATATGTTTCAAGCTTATGCAGTCCATCCTTACAATCAAGGCAACAATCGAACCCAGACAAAGCACTCCTGACCTCTCCACAAATAGGTACCATCCCAACTGGAGGAATCATCCTAACCTTCGGTGTGGGAACTCATCCCAACAGCAACCGATGGCAGTACCACAGAATCCTCCTCAAGTGACCACTTCTGCACCTTCCGAACATTCCCTAGAGGACATGTGCAAGCAAATGACTTCACAAATGACTACATTTTTCCAGCAACAATTTGGACAGTTCCAAGCCTCACAGCACTGGTTCAAAGAGTGACAGATGCTAGCATTCACAATTTGCAGACACAGTTTGGTCAATCTCAGTAGCGAACGGATGCTAGCATTCAAAATTTAGAGACACAGGTTGGACAGCTTGCCACATCCATAAATAACATACAGCAAGCTCAAAGATCAAGTCAATTGCCTGCACAAACAGTGATAAATCCCAATGTCTCCAATCCTAATGTGAGTGCCATTTCTCTGAGATCTGGAAGAGTTGTTGAGGCAGCCTCTCAAAAAAATGAAGAAACTGTTGAGGTAACTCCTGAGCCTTCAGTTGATGTTGAAGTTGAGAAAGTGTACATACCACCGATCCCCTTCCCACACAGAGTACAGAAAAATAAGAAGATTGATGGTGAAGACAAGGACAGGGAAATTTTTGATGTGTTCAGAAAGGTGGCTGTAAATATTCCTCTTCTAGATGTGATCAAGCAGGTGCCTAAGTATGCTAAATTTCTGAAGGATTTATGCACCAACAAGAGGAAGTTGAAGAGTAATGAGAGAGTTAATTTGGGAAGAAATGTTTCAGCTCTTATCCAGTCTAAGCCTGCACCAGAAAAAGTTACTTTCTCAGCCCCTACTCAGGCACTACCACAGAAGTGCAAGGACTCAGGCACTTTTACTATTCCATGCACTATTGGGGACAGCAAATTTGAAAATTGCATGTTGGATTTGGGAGCCTCCATAAATGTCATGCCCACCTCTATTTTCAATAACCTTGATCTTGGTCCCTTGCAGTATACAGGTCTCACTATCCAGTTGGCCAACAGGACCAGTGCCCGCCCCATGGGAATGGTAGAAGATGTGCTGGTACAAGTTGATGAGTTGATCTTCCCTGCGGACTTCTACATCCTAGACATGGCAGGAGAGACAAATTCAAGTAGATCACCAATAATCCTGGGCAGACCATTCATGAAGACAGCCAAGACTAAGATTGATGTTGATGATGGGACCATGTCTATGGAGTTTGGTGATATTGTGGCAAAGTTTAACATCTTTGATGCTGTGAAACATCCATTGGAAGAGCACTCCATTTTCCAAATAGAGTTGCTCCCTGAGATTATTGATGACAACCATGAGGACTTGATTTCTGATTTTCTATTTGTTTCTGGCTATGATGATATTTCTTCGTGTACTGATTGTACTAACACTAACCATTGTGTGGTGTGTGCTGAGATTGCTGCATGTATAGCAGGTGATGGATTTGTCAACACAGTGAATGAAGAACGTGTAGAAAATGAAGCAGCACCGGAGACCCCAGCTAATTGTTTGCCATCTCCCACTGCAGAACAACCGGTGATAGAGTTCAAGCCTCTAGATTTTGCACCATGGCCATTTCAAGGGGTTGAACCCCAATTTTATTGGGAGGACTTTGTTGAGAAAGCGGTCATCTTGGACCCAAGAGGAAGTGATGAGTCCGCCGCATTGGGCAGGGTCACCATAATTGTCAAGTGCTTACTCATACATCAAGGCTGCAAGTTATGGGACCATGGAATGAACTCTCTCTCTTTAGCTTTATGCTACAAGCAATGGGATCCAGGCGGAAGCTCCTACCTACACTCGTCACTTGATCGGGGAACACCCTTCCTTTCCCTCACTCTGATTTTATAGTTATGTTGTTTCATTGGGGACAATGTATGTTTTAAGTGTGGGGGAGGGACCAAATTGTTTGATTTTGTGTTTTGTCTTGTTTTTCTTTTAGATCGTGAATAAATTGTGTGAGTCTTTGGTTGGTGAGCTTGATTGGTTTTAATTGATTTGGCACAGATTGCTTGCATGATTTATGTGATGATTCCCCCTAGGTTGAAAAAATTTTGGTTTTGAAAAGTGATCCCCATGTGATTGAAAACTGAACTTTGATATTTTGTTATGATGGCATGATTTATGATAAGTTTGGGGTGATGGGAAGCACACACTAGGGATAGAATCTCAGTCAAACAATTTGCAAAAAAATGTCCAGGTGAGGATTTGAGCCTCCAACATGTTTTTAACTATGTGAAATCACTTTCAAGTTGCACTTTCCCGAATTTGCTTGAATCTTTTCTTGGTTTGCATGTTTATGTGTTTGCATCAAATGATTTAGGCATTTTTTTGTAAATAACTACTTAGCCTAAAATAACCATCCCTAATGCATGTTCCATAGTTAGCCCCTTTGAGCCTGATTAGCCTGTTAATTCTTGTTAACCTTATGTTACAAGCCAAAAATCTGGAAAGACCATGTTAACCCGATCTTAGGATTAGGAGAGCATGGAATCTGAGCAAGAGAATGGTTGCAAGAAACTAAGTTTGGGGTGGCTACAAGAATGTGACATGTCATTCTGGATTGAGAAAAAGGAAAAAAATAATAATAAAAAGGTTGGAGTCAAAGGCAAGAAAAAAAAAAGAAAAAAGAAAAAGAAATAAAAAGTACAAAAATTTCAAAAAGAATATTGAAAGAAAAGAGGTTGTAGTCACCCAAAGTAAAAAGAAGAATGAGAAAAGGAACTTGAGTGGAATTTCAATGTTTTGAAGTGTTTCATGCTCTCTTAGTTCCTAGGGACTTAAGCCTAGTACCTTTGTATATCCTACCCTTAGTCAGGCCCCATTACAACCCATAAAAGACCTTTTGATGTTGCATGCATGTTTTCTGTGGGAACCATTTTGAGATGGAAATCAAATTCATGGGAAGTGTTCTTGAAAAGTGAAATTGAGTGAAATGTTGTTAGCCTGACAAAAACTGAGCGAATGAGTGAAACACTAAACTCCCTTGTGAGGAAGGCAGTTGTTTGAATTTGGTGATCTCCCTCTTGTGTGTAACTTGGATCCCTTGCTTAAATTAATGATTGCTTGAATGATGAAATTCTCAACTGTTCAGAATAAATGACTGTGGGGATTGCTTTGTTTGAAGGGGGAACATTGAATAAAACTGTTTTGATGTATTGCTTGAAATTTGTGCAAAGTTGATTGATCTCTGAAGCTTGCCATGTCTTGAGTCTTTTTGATTTTTGAGTTGTAGTTTGCTTGGGGACAAGCAAAGTTTAAGTTTGGGGTATTTTGATAAGCCTCTGGCTCATCTAGTTTTATGGCTAGTATAACCAGGGTTTTGTGCTAATTATATCTCATTTTCACCCAAATTAGATTAGATTGTCCTCAAGCAAGGTTTTGAGTCCCTAAAGTAGTTTTAGGTTAATTTAGCCAGTTTTTAGTCAAATAAAGCACTTATGGCTATTTTATTGTTTTCAAGTTAAGTTAGAAGTTAAGGGAATAAAGGATCAGGGAAATTTCAAGTTTGGAGGTATTCGCCTCGCGAGAGTCTTCTCGCCACGCGAACCTGAAAGCCAGCTGAACAGCAAAAATGACATCCTCTCTGGTTCGCCCCGCGAACAACACCTCGCCTCGCAACCCTGATAGCTGACTGTTCTAGAGAAATGCAACCCGTTCTGTGTCGCCTCGGGGATCCATGTCTCGCCTCGCGAGACTGAAGACCAGAAGCCATGACTCTTCCATTCCTCGCCACGCGAGCAGTACTTCGCCCCACAAGAAGACCAAACGTTGCAGACTCTTCATGATATTCGCCTCGCGAGGGAGGGTTCGCCTCGCGAATGGGCTCAGTTTCTGAATACTGTAAAAGGCTATTCTGGGCAGATTGGAGGACTTTTGATTCTCCATTGTTTGTTTTTACATATTGTCTGTGTGTTTCGTTTTTTCATGGCGAACTAATTTTCTTAGATTAGTCTACTGTAATTGATTTTCATCACACTTGAGGTTCTTGTAATTCCTGTTTTGTATGCTTTTCCCTTTTCAATACTATGCTATATATTTCTGTTTGTTTAATTCAGGAGTGTATAGTGTTGTGTTGATTTATTTCGGTGATGTTATGTTCCTATACTTAATCGCGTTTGTTTAATTCGCGTGTGTTCATTCATGTTCGTTTAGTTCATGAGGGCTTAACCCCGTTTGTTTAATTCGGGAATAGGAACATATATCCGTAGTAGCGATTTCATTTGTTAATTGTTGCTACAACCGAAAGGGGATTAGAATCTGCTTAGGGCTTGGAATTTACATGAACCGATGATAGTTGGGAAATCGAGAACAGTGGGTTAATCGCTTTAGTTTATTTATTAATCTCTTAAACTGCTCTGTTTATTGCTTTGTTTTCCTTAATTGAATTTCAAACCAAACCCCCCCCCCCCCCCCCCAAAACTGATTTTTGTGATAAATAACAAGTCAAGAGTCCTTGTGAGACAATATCCGAGTTGTCGCCCTTAAATACATATTTTGTAAAACCGCTCGCTTTTTGGTGCGTGCGCGACAGCGCGACCAACCGGGTAGAGATGGAATTGAGTTGGCAAGGTGTAATGGTTGTAAAAAGGAATATAAGTGTGGCGGTAAACAATATGGTACATCAACTTTAAATCGTCATATTGAAAAGTGTACACAAATTAAATCTGAAGATATTGGTCAGTTGATGGTAGACATGCAAGGAAAACTAAAATCTCCTAAGATAGATCAAATGGTTTCACGTCAGATGTGTGCCGAAGCAATCATTGAGCATGATTTGCCCTATAAATTCGTTGAGTTTAGGAAGATTAGGAGTTAGATGAAGTACCTGAATCCGGATGTAATTTATATTACTGGAAATACTGCTAAGGCCGATGTCATGAATATTTACTTGATAGAGAAGGAAAAGCTTAAACAAGAAATGGCTAGTATTCCTACCAGGATTTCTTTAACTTCTGATTTATGGACAGCCTGTACTATCGAAGGTTACATTTGTTTGACCGCTCATTTTGTTGACACAAATTGGAAGTTAAATAGCAAAATTCTCAACTTTTTTCATATGCCTCCCCCTCATACTGGATTGGAGTTGTCTAGGAAGATACTTGAGTTTTTGACTTATTGGGGAATAGAGAAGAAAAAATTTTCTATCACTTTAGATAATGCGGCCTCAAATAATGATATGCAACTACATTTAAAAAGCCAACTTGTCTTGAAAAATTGGTTGTTATGTGATGGAGAGTTTTTTCATGTATGTTGTTCTGCACACATTTTAAATATAATTGTCCAAGAGGGATTGAAGCTGGCTACTGAAGCATTAAGCAAAATTAGAGAAAGTGTGAAATATGTGCGGGGTTCAGAGATTCAAATGAAAAAATTCAGGGAATGCATTGAACGAATTGGTGGTGTTGATACTTCAGTTGGCTTGTGTCTAGATGTTCCTACAAGATGGAACTCAACTTATTTGATGCTTCAGAGTGCTCTTAAATATCGTCGTATATTTGAAAATCTTGACTTTGACGATGATAATTATAAGTATTGTCCTTTGGAGGAAGAATGGAAAAGATGTGAAAAAATATGTGTATTCTTGTTGCCTTTCTATGAAACCACCAAGTTGATTTCTGGTGCATCCTATCCTACCTCCAACTTGTATTTTTTGCAAGTTTGGAAAATTCAGTGTGTTTTGATTGAGAGTTTGAAAGATGAAGATATGGTTATAAAAAGCATGGCTGAAAGGATGTCTGAGAAGTTTGATAAATATTGGGAAGAGTACAGTAATGTTCTTGCAATGGGAGCTATTCTTGACCCACGAATGAAGCTTTCTTCGTTAATTTATTGTTACTCAAAAGTTGATCCATCTACAAATAAGTTGAAGTTGGAAAACGTAAAGAAAAATTTGTACATGCTATTTGAGAAGTATACTAATTTTTCCAAAAAGAGACGTATTATCCAGCCTTCATCTTCTACTCCTAGCATGTCGAAGGAACCCAAGGCTTTTCCTCAAAATTTGTTTGATGTAAGTTTATATATAGTTTAATTATTTTTTATTGAATTTTATTAACCTTATCCTGCTTTAATGTTTTCCTTTTCATGTGTTTTACATGTTAAATATAATAGGAATTGAAAGAGCACAATCAACAACTTGCGTGTAAAATTGGGAAGTCTCAACTAGATGTTTATTTGGAAGAGGCAAATTTGGATTTCGGTTTTTATGACCAATTGGATGTGTTACAATGGTGGAAGGATAATAAGAGTCGGTTTTCAGATCTATCTATAATGGCTCGTGGCTTGTTGAGCATCCCTATTACAACAATTGCGTCTGAATCTCCATTTAGCATTGGCTCCATTGTACTCAACAAGTATAGAAGTCGTCTCTTGTCAAAAAATGTGGAAGCTTTAGTTTGTACTCGAAATTGGATGAACGGTTTTGTTTGCGATGGTAATTTACTAATTTATTTAGTTTTAATGTATTTATTTATCATGATATTGTTTTGTTGGCCATTTGTTAATTTAATTATTTTCACTTAAATTGTGATATGTAGATGATGATAATGAGGAGGATCGAAAAGTGGAGCAATCTACCCCTAGGGCGCCATCTAATATTGTTGATGTGGAAGATAATGAAGAATGATTAGCTTATTTTAAATTATATGATGTCATTTTTTTGTGTGTTTGGATTATGAATTTGGTTTGTAAGATGTGGGACTTTTTAAATTACAAGTTGCTACTAGGAATTTTAATTATCACTTTAATAGTATGAGTATGACAATATGATATGACTTCAAAGGACAAAGGTACGTGACTTAAATTTCTATATCAGAAGGTATTTAGCTATTTATATATTATCATATTATCTCTATGTTCTCTTTGAGTAATGTTTGCATTGTTAATTTATGTAACATTTAGTTTTATATTGTTTTAAATTGTATAATTTTAGCGGGCCAACCTGCAAACCCGCCAACCCATTTACTAGATTTTCCTCCTTGGCGGGCTAACCCGCCAACCCACCAGGAAATGGGGTGGGTTGGAGTACTCAACCCAAGACTTTTGGCGGGTCAACCCGCCCCGCCCTGTTTAATGGCAGGTTCACGACGGGTCGAGGCGGGTCGAGGCAGGCAGGCCCGCTTTGCCACCCCTACTATTAATCATCATTTTGAATATCATTAACGGTTGTCGATTGTTGTTTCATTTTGTTAATGTCCAAATAACTTAACTATTTCATATATTTGAATATTTAATGATATAACAAATGAAATGAAATGAGATAAGATAATATATATAAGATGAAGTGGAATGGAAAGGAGCACAACAAATTTATCATACTATTATTTGAATATGTTATAATGGAATAGAGTGGAATAAAGTAAATAAGGTTTAAATAAGTTTTTGGTTCCTGTAAAATTCACCAATTTTGATTTTAGTTCCCGTAAAAAAAAATCTTAGGATTTCGTCCCTGTAATTTCAAAAATTTGGAAATAGTTCATACTATCATCTCTTTCCATTAATTGCTGACGTGATAAACGAAATGTCATGTTAGTCATGCCACGTCATCCATGTGGCACTGACGTGGCGTTCCGTTTACCCATCAGTAGGGACTATTTTCAAAATTTTTGAAAATACAGGGACGAAATCCTAAAACAATTTACAGGGACCAAAATCAAAATTGGTGAACTTTGCGATGACCCAAAACTTATTTAAACAAAAAAATGTATTCTATGGCCAAATTTCAGAGCAAGTCAGACCGAGACATGAAATTATCTCGATACCCCTGAGTACTAGAAATTATACTTGTTCACAATTTTATCTCTGTGCCCCTAATGTATGATTTTTTCTTCTTCTAATTTTTGGTAAAATCTCAAAGCAATCGGACATGAATAACTTAACTATTTAAACTGATAATCATTTGTGTTTAACTATCCATTTTGTGTATCAGAAAATTTAAGATAAATTAAAAGCAACAATTTTATAAATAAAACCTCATAAAAAAAATTTGATGAAAAAAACCTCATAAATTTAATTAAATAAACTCATATAATACTTCAACTACTAATATGTGGTTGGTTCGAGTGGTAAGGGGTCAGGGGTTCAAATTTTGACTCTTGTGTATGGAGAAAACCTGGTTGAGATGGGAAACCCGGCTTGTGTGTCAAACATGTTCCCCGACAGAGATTAGTTACTGCTAATGCTGATGAATACTTCGTACCTATAATAACGCGATTACCAAAAAATATAATACTTCAACCAAGATCATAGTCTTAACAACTACCATCTAATAAAACCAATGGTACCCAAAAACAACACATAAATCCCAATATGATTACAAATGTTCGTTATCAATTTCAATCCAAAACCCAAAAATTCTCATTTTTTTCCCTTCGAAAACAACCCAAATATCACTATTCTTGAAACAAGAATTAAACCCTGGCAAATGCTAGGGTGAGCAACTAGGAGAAGTCTCTCACAGTAAGAGATGTATTTTTACCGGTTGTAGTATGTAAAATATAAGTTTTGATTTTGAAATAATTTCTCAGCTACCCCAGTAACCCTTCCTTCCTTGGATTCGCAGAGCCCTTTAAGTTTGTCGGCGAGTCCTCCTAGTTCCTCTCTGATACATACCCGAGGAATGTGCCATTCAAGCACTTCACAAGATAATCCCAATGGGCTTAGGAATTTGCACAGAAAAGAAACCTATGGAGCTTCTGGGTCTCACCCTCGAAAGTAAACATTCAAAACAATGAAATGTTGAAAACCCATTTTTCTTCACTGATGATGTGGCAACTAGCCTGGTTTCAGAGCAAAATTACAACAAATCTTAACAACCAATTTGTAAAAAAATGTCACATTCATAAAGTCGATAATAGAGAATATGAAAATGAGTTCAATTCGATGGAGTCAATCACATAGAGAAGGAGATTGGGTTCTCCAAATCTCTTCACATTCCTCTAGCTTCCAAACTTTCACCCTTCCTACAATTTTTCTTCTTCAACGCCTCAATCAAAACTAATGTATCATTGCAATTGATGACCCACATATGAACTCCTCGTGTTCATTGGAAATCCATATATGGGTCAATCCCAAAAGCCCCAGAGCCAAACAGCTCCTAAAGAAATTGCCTGGTGCTAAGTACATCGACAAACCTGTAACAGCTTGATTTTCAGATACGTTGTATTAACGGTAAAGATATATTTATTTATATTTTTATTCGAGACCTAGGAAATGATTTTGGAGAAAACAAAATCATATCTAGAACATACTCTATGGTAGGAAGCTTTGCTTAAAATTTGGGTTTAAAACTCAGACGGAAACCGGTCTGCGTTTTTATTGACGGTATATTTTTATACCAGCAGAAAACCCTAATTTGACTCGAAACTAAAAAATTGTAGATTTGTATATTATGTCCGTGAGGAAGTCTAATTTCCAAAGTTTTGTCAAAAAAAATATATTAGATTTTATTCGGACGAATTCTGGCGAAAAACGGACGAAAACCCTAATCGGGAAACCGATGGAGTCGGAAACGGAACTGCAGAGACAGAATCAGGCACCGGATGATGGGACATCTTGCCACCTAGGGTAGTGAGTCATAGGGGTGACTCACATAGCATTTATGACAAGTAATGATGGTTAAGATATTTGAAGATAAAAGACCAAAATACCCTCAAGCTTTCGTGGTTATTAACAAGACACATCTACACACTCTTAACCACTCGTTTTACATGGTGGTAAACCTCCCACATCTCTCCAATTTCGTGTAGCCACATCCACTAAACAATACCTATTTCATTTTGCTTTCGTTTCATCATTTTACTCTCAAATCCGAAATCGGGTAAATGACGGAACTGTGTACGGGATTTTCGGTAACCGCTAATGGGTTGCATCGATGAGTCATGGATGACTCATGAGATGTGGTGCAAACTCAGCCACACCATCCTCCACCATCCACCACACATTTTAACCTTACCATGATTACTATTAACCATAGTTAAGGTATTATATTACTTTCTAAATTAACCTATGTCAATTAATTTAACCTTGGTTCATTTTAATCAATTAAACTACTCCTCACTCACACTCTCATTTGGACGCAGCCCCCCCCAACACATTTCATTTTTTTCCTATTACACTTGTTCTTCACCAAAAATCTAAAGAACACCATACTTGTTCTTGCTAAGTTCATCAAATCCCTTCATTTCCTTCATCAAACTTCTTCATCAAATCCCTTCATTTCCTTCATCAAACTTCTTCATTCCAAGGTGATGATCATGTTCCTCATCATCTTAGCTTCATTAATCATGCATCAAATCTTCATTTTCATCAACTTTTCACAAATCTCAATTTCTAGATCTAGATTTTCAAATAATTCTAGAAAATTGTAGAAAAATCATTTTAATGTGAAACTAATTTTTATGGTCATCCTATGACTTCTACTTTCATTATCTAAGAGCATGTAAGCAAAAAGAATTTTCTTTCCCTATTTTCTTAATATGGCGAAACTAGGTTTTTGTAGGCAAAGGAAGTTTTGTTCAATTTTTAAAATATGACAATTCATCTTAACTCTATAATACCTCTACTTGTTATATATAGAATCTTGAAATCAAAAGAAACTCCTAGCCCTATTTTACTATGTTGACCGAATTTGTGCTCATGTGAACAAAATAAGTTTTCTTCAATCATTAACTAGATCATGATTTATATCAACTATTTAAGGTGTGTAGGTTCTAGATCCAAGAGTTTGTGAGAAAAAGGAATTTCTAGCCTATTTTACATATTATGGCCGAAACCCTAACCCTAGAGGTTAGACGATTTTGTTTCATATTTTTAACTTCTAGCAATTTATCTATGCTAGTTAATAATCTTGTAATTAGAATCCAAAAGATGGAATTGAGAACCTAACATGACATGAATTTTAGACGATTTTGAATAGTTGGTCGAACCTAACATGAATTGGTCATAGTTAGATTTTGTTTGATTTATTTGTGTTATGTTGTTTTTGTTGAAGGTTAACCATTAATCGTGGTAGAGTAACGAGGATCGGAAAGTTCGAGACTTCGGCGATAAGTTCAGGTGGGGGAAAGATTCAACCTATCGTCGGAATGGATAAGTAGTTTATAATATAATAATTGTGTAGGGCGATCTAAACCCTACTAGTGGTCGAGTAATCGACAATACCAAAATCGCATTGGAAAATTCTCCGTTATACCAATGATGATTCAGGGATTGTAGGTTTATCGACGTTAAGATAATGTTAGAATATTTGAGGACGTCTGACTTTATTATTACTGACTGTTTATGATGTACTGGTTGAGGTATTCTACTGCTTGTGACGTTTTATTTTGATGTTTGAATATTTTATGATGATTGTATTATGCATGATCTTCCTAGTTTGATAATGTGCTTAGTTGTCTTTTAAGTAAAGATATATGTTGTTCGGGAGATGCTTATGTGGGTGAGAGAATGAATGTGACTCAGAGGTGCCTAGCTTAATTAAGTTGTTTTATAGATGAGATTATGATAAATGATTTGAGGATTTATACGAGTTGCCAGTGAGAGGTTGAGACACTAGGTTATGACCCCGTAAGAGTCGGTGATACTTGCATAATTACATTGTGTAGCAATCGGGCTATTTGCATCATTGCATTGTGTAGCAATCGGGCTATTTGCATCTTACAACCCCAATGCGCAAGAGAAAGTAGCAGAAGCATCGGCGTTTGGTGACTGGCAGTCTGGCAATGACACGAGCACATGGACTGATTTGAGAAAAATCGAAGACAAATGGTTACACCCAAACAATACAGTCCGTCCATTTTTTATTTAAAAGATCTAATGGCCAGATAGCGTCTCTCACGGTGAGCAACGTTACTAAGTTGCCCACCCTAGAATCCACCTTAAACCCCTTTAAAATTCATATCATGATAGTTTATAAAAGGTGTTTAATCACCTTCTAAAGGCCTCAAAATCCATGCTTCTAAAGCTCTAAAGATAGCCCATTTCAACTCCCCTCTTCCAAGTCTATGGTTTTCTCTTTTTTTTCTCTTCTTCTCTCCTTTCTCTTATTATGATTTATCCTTCTCCAGGCTGTGAATCTCTCTCTTAACTCTTCCCGAAGTGCCTAAATAGATTAAGTGTTGAAAATGACATTTTAGGGGCGTTAGGAACCTATTTAAAGAGTTCTGTAGAGTTCAACATGTTAAAACACATAAAACAAAAAGAAGGACATGGTCGTGCCTCTTAGGTAGCATAATTGTGCTTCCCTAAACATGGTCGTCTTGTGTTAACACACGACCGTCTGAGCTTCCCATCTCTGTAATTTTTTGAGTGAGACATGGTTGTGTGACATTTGAGACAAGACTAGTGTCCCCGTAAAACATAAAAATTACCTTATTTTAAACCTCTTCTAAGACATTTAGGGATCTCTAAACACTTATAAAATTTTAATACAACATTCCAATGATTTGTTGTTTATCAAAATGATGTAATTGATATATATTGACAATGTAAAGATTTTTTACAGTATCAACCAATCAAAAATTAATATTCCGATCATTAAAAATCTTTGGCTATTATCCTAACAACCTTAAAAGTCATACATACCATAATTTCTGATTGGTTGATAATATAAAAAACTTGTGTATAACAAATAAACTCTTATAAAATAAAATAAAAGACTCAATTTCATAATGCTAAAAGTTTGGCCTTTATTTAAATCATTTATGAACCCATCATTTAATATATTTTAATATTTTAGCCAACTGGGATTGACACATCTGGTCAAGCCTTCCGCTCACACTAGCCGTGACTTGAGTTCGATCGATTCCTAGATATCCTCTGTTAGTAGGTAATATGTAAATTTCATTATAAATCGTCACTGAGGTTGGCGGTATATAAAAAAAAATTAATATTTTAAGTGATCATTGTCATAATTAATCTATTTTATTCATATGATAAAAATGATTAAATAGTCTACTGATAAAAAATAAATCCGAATAAAATTGTAATAAATAGAAGTATTATTTATTGATGACATTTCATATACATTTGATAGGAAAAATATATAAAGAAAAATTATAGGATGATAAAAAAATAAAAATAAAATTATAGGATGAAATACATCAACTTATACTAGTTTTTTTATATTTATTTATCAGAGTATACTAGTTTTATTAAATAGAAGTATTATTTATTGGATGATTTTTTTTTCTGATACGTATTTATTTGATAAATTATTTAGCAAGAAAAAACTAAAAACTTGTTATATGGCTGAGCATCGCCGTCGTCACCACATTAATTTTCACACGGTGGTTGTGACCTCGTTTCCGTAACAAAGTCGTTCATTTCGTGTGCGTCTTTCTAACTCCAATTCTCTTCCTCCGCCGCCTTAAAGTCTTCGCCTTTGAACTCTGAAGCAAACTCGTTTTCGTCGAATACGATGCTATTTTCTCGGATATCAAGAAACCTTAGAGGCAGCTTCAACGGTTGTCGGTGGTTTCTGTCCCTCGGAGACCGGAACCACCGGTTACTTTTCTCGCATAATTATCAGTCACGCATAGACTCAACTAAACAGGTATTGTTTCCTCTTTTCTTAGCTTTCACTTTTGTCTTGTTTTACTTAATTTTTTGTGATCCTCAATTGTTGTAATCAGATCTAAAGTTTGACCTTTTTCTACCAATTGGAACGGTTTTTCAGCAATGTGTCATTTGGGTTCATTGCTTTGTGAATTTTCTGTCAATAATAACCATAATTGTTGCCCTCCAAATGTTTGAACTTGAATGGGTTGCCATAGTGTCCACAAGTTGTAACTCATTGGTCATGTCATCAGCTAACTCATTGCATGCAAACGCATAGAAGCTGCAGTTCTGCTGTTTGAACATCAAAAAATGGGACAACAATCCACAACAGTTAATGATGATTACGATGATCAAAATCGTTGTTTAACAGCGTGTTCAACTTACTCAGTGAGTACACCAAAGATGAGTGACTCATTAATCATCAATTGAGCTGCATTAACAAAGATTTTTCACATCATTAACCAAGTTGTCGGTTAACGAGTTACTCCATCTACTACTTGTGTATCCATTAACCAAGTTCAACATGTTATTAACCACGATTTGGAACATCATTAATTGTTGTTGATTGTTGTCCCATTTTTTGATGTCCAAATAACATTTTTGTAGAAGCTGTTTTGTGTTTCACTAAGCCATGCTTGTCCTGGAAATTTTCATTTATGCTTGGCAAATGGTTTCGTACGAGGAGTCTCTTTGGTAAATTTAGAGGTACTAGAGTGATTGGTGTGCGTTTGGAAGAGCTTATGTGTAACACCCGGGTGCCGACGAGGGCAGGGGAGTGGTCGCCGGTGCAAGAAGGCACGAACAAGGAGCGACTCCTGGCAGGCTTCTAGGCGGAGGGGCATATGAATGAACCGATTACACACCCGAATGAGAGGGATCCTGATACTGTGTAGGTATGGGACTATACAGTCGAGGAAGGCTTTTATATATTGATCGATCTACCTATACTAACAAGATGTATCTTCTTTTCGGGAGCCCATCACTTAAGAACTCCATAGTTAAGCGTGCTTGACTTGGAGCGATTATGGGATGGGTGACCTCCTGGAAAGTTTTCCCATGAAGCGTGTGAGTGAGGACAAAGCACGCTAAAAAGATCCGTGTTGGTTTGTAGGGACAGTCGTCAATCCATATAGCAGTCATAGATGTTACACTATGGATAGCTTATTTGAGCTTATGAAAATAAACTTATTCAAATAGTTTATGATCTTCATATAAGCTCATTTTAGCATATTACATTAAGCTTGTCAGAGAAGCTTATAAAAATATGTTGTTTTTAGCTTATTTGAAAAAAACAAAGCTTATCAAATAAGCACTTAATTAAGCTGTTTACCTAAATGCACCTTTAGTTGTGCACTCGTGGTTGTGTTTTTATTCTGTCATTAGTTTATCTGAATAGAATTTCTTATCCTCCTTTTGTTACATAGTCTTCTCTTATTAAAAAAAAAAGTTTTGCAACACCAAATTTTGCTTGTGCATGAATGTTGTGTGGTGCAGGTTATCGGAAGTTCTTGTTTTTCAAAGGATCTGCCAACATTGCATAGTAGTAGATATCAAATCCATCATCAAAGCAGTTCCATGGTTGAGGTTAATTTCTTTATGTTATTTCTCCTCTTTCCTCTTTGCACTGGTCAGAATCGCAATTTCTTAGAGGATGTTTTTATTTTATTTGTTTAAAGTAATATCATATTTGAATTTCTTTATATGTAAACTCCTATAGTATTAGAATCTCTTAGTTCAATGTACAAATCCTAATTTACAACAATTTCTCCTAATCATGTTGGTATGTGTTCTGTAATGTGCATATATTTATTCAAAAAGAAAAATGCATGAATATGATAAGGTTTTCTAACTGCATTGTTTATCGATTGAGCTATTCATATGCTGTTCTCAGTAACAACTTGAACTTTTTTGTTTTCGACCAGTATAGATAATTTTACTCAAAATAAAATAGTAAGACTTAAATGGAATTATTCTCATCTGCATTTTTACATCTCAATTATTTACTCATTCCTAATTCTCTGTTAAGATTCATATACTGTTTTCAGGATGAACTTGATCCATTTTCATTGGTTGCTGATGAACTATCACTTCTTGGTAACAGGCTGCGAGCAATGGTAGTTGCTGAGGTATCAGACTGTTCTTAGTTTACTTTCTATTCTAATATGTGAATGGAATCAATAACAGGGTCAAAATCCATTTGCTGCATAGAAACCAGGTCTAATGTGAAAATGGGGTATTATGTGATAGGTTCCTAAGCTTGCTTCAGCTGCTGAATACTTCTTTAAAATGGGGGTGGAAGGAAAAAGATTTCGTCCTACAGTAAGCTTATTCTCAATGATATGCAGATCTTGTTGTATGCTTTTGCAGAAATGTTTGCTTAGTCTGGATTGATAATCCATAAATTTATGCTTGGGAAGTAGTGAATTTGTCGACCATAACCCGTCTTTGATGTGTCCTTTTAAAATGACTACAAGTAGGTTACTGCATTCATACATACCGACACATTATCTCTGTTCTATCCATGCTCATGTTTACACAATTCCGAAAAATATGATCATTAACACAAAGATTGGTGGACACGTTTTAAAAATGGAAACACAAGTGAATCCTCATAGTTTGGACTGTCAGGGACAAGGATATTTTTAACAAACTACCATTCTAATTCGTGTGTTGCCATTCCATATTTCAAGACCTTTAGCTTTCCTTTAAAATCGTATGTACTCTGTCAAGATATATTGTATTTGTGTGTTGTGCACTCTTCTCTTATTAGGTCCGCCTTGTATTCCTGCGTGAATATTTGACCTTTAAAATATGCCCTTATTTTTTATTGGTTATTCGTAACCGTTCACTTTATGGTGCTAATTACGCTGGCCTCTGATATCTATCTTTACGAGTGCATATTGATATGAGGTTAAAATGTATGTTTTATGATTTTACTCTGATGTATTATTCATGATTTGTGTAGCTTAATTCTTTCACATACAGGATTTCGGTTAATTGATGAATGCTTGTGCAGGTGTTATTGTTAATGTCAACAGCATTACATCTACCAATGCGTAATGCATCTCCTACTATTGAGCTAGGGGATACTTTGACTACTGACCTACGTTCAAGACAACAATGCATAGCTGAAATAACAGAGATGATCCATGTTAGTCCTTCAGAAATTTTCATTAATTATATAATGCTTTCATGATACCGCTAGATAGTATTATCTTAAGAATATATATAAATTAACTTAATGGGACTCATTTAGGTGGTATCTTATGTTAGTACTTGGTATGATTATATGGCTGCCAATAACTTCACACAATAAATTGCAGAGATGAATGTGTGAAAAGATATTTTTACACTAATGACATACATTTTCCTTTTTCATATCTTCGGCTCCACCTACCACACTTCTGTCGATTCAATTTGATTTTGTTGATCTTTTCAAGCTATGTTGACAATGGTCAAAAAGATGTAATTCACTTTTTCCTTTAGAATATTGCTATTCATTGTACTAGTTTCTTTCTGTCTCTTGCTTCTCACTTGAACCATGACCCGCTGTTTTGAAACACTTATATCCTAGTTTTGAAATCTCAATTTGATGGAATACCGATGTATATTGCAAAAATGTTGTGCTTAGTTGAACCGGAAA
This sequence comes from Sophora flavescens, assembly GCA_030762895.1. NCBI lineage: Eukaryota > Viridiplantae > Streptophyta > Magnoliopsida > Fabales > Fabaceae > Sophora > Sophora flavescens. The sequence continues at coordinate 183,285,828 of CM061064.1, forward strand.
ACTCGAACCTATCTAGGGCTCGTTTGCTTTAAGGAAACGTTTCATGTTTCCATTTCTTATTTCTATTTCTTGAAATGCATTTCTGTTTCCTTATTTTTATTTTTAATTAAAAATTGAAAACATGTTTGGTTATAAAATTAAAAGTTGTTTTCTCTTTCTGTTTTCAACCAATTTTGACAACCCTGTAAATCTTCCTTTGCATCAAAAACCTTCTTCCTCAACTTCTTTTTGCAAGACCTTCTTCCATGGGATCAATAGCCTTTTAGATATGTATTCCCTTTCAAATGTCATCGCAAGCAGCTGCTTCAAACACTAAAAATGGCTATTGATTAGGTATAGAGACAACAATGACTTATCAAAATAGAGGTTATTAGCATGATTAATTTTAGTTGGGTTTTCTTTCAACAATTATTGCTTCCAGATTTTGGTACAAACTAAGCATGATTTGAGATTGGGTAGAGGGGCATAACAATTTGAAAGATTTAGGTGATTTGGGTTCAAGTCAAGACCCAGATTTAGCCTTAGAAAGATTCTAGAAGCTGTGGGTATTAGAGATTTAGAGTGAAGAAGCTTTCCTCCATGCTTTTTATGATGAGTGAGAGGAACGAGACGAGAAAGATGGGCAAAAGTAGTAATATCTGGAGGAAGAATGAGTTGAGGTAGCAGGCATGGAAGAGTGAGAAAGAGTTGAACGATGAAGAAAGCGGGGTGGTGATGAAGTTAAAAAAGAACATGATAAAATTGCAAAATTGCCACCGGTCGTCACAGGTAAAAACGTTGGAAACGTCTTTTTGGCATTTTCAGTTGCCAGTGTATTTTTAGGAAACATTTCAAGTGTTTTGGATGGAAACGTTTCTTATTTTTTGAACCTAACACATTTTTGACTTATTTTCTGTTTTCATTGAAAATTGAAACTGAAAATGGCCAAAGCAAACGGGCCCCTGGTGTCGTTGTTCTGCACCGTGTGAATGCTTCAGACCCTAGTGAGTGCTTCTGTCAGCTGCTACCAGACCCTTTCCCAATCCTTCACCTTGAGGACAAGGTGAAACTCATTCGAGGGGGTATCGATAGGCCTCTAATGGGCCATTAACTTGTGTGAATAGAAGTGGAGGAATAAGTTGGAGGAGAGCGGGGAAAATATAACAGAATGGACATGTGGCATATGATGAGTGGGGGCTGCAAATGGTATATAGGAGGGGTGAAGAGAAAAGAAGGGGTATCAATAAATTTGGAATAGGTTGTGGCTGGCCTTTTGCTTGGGAAGGACTGCATATCCTTTATGTTCTTTTCTTTATTTTTGTTAGTTTGCTGATTCTGGTTTTTCAGAGTTGTAAGGAGCTGAGCTACATTTTTCCATTGGAATATCAGCTAGCATTTTCCAGTTCCTATCAGATTGCATTTATGGTCTCTATCTATTTCTGATTGTTAAGATGAGAGAGAACAAGAGACATTGGCATAACCCATGTGTTTCAACTACACCACGGAGATTGTATTATATATGCAATGAACAAATCAAAATACAATCAGTGTCATAATTACAAGATTCCTAATATTCCTATAATCAGAATATATTATTTACATAAATATCAGCACTCCCCCTCAAGCTGGAGCATATAAATCATATGCACCAAGCTTGTTACATATATAATTTATTCGAGGACCTCTCAAAGACTTAGTGAAGACATCTGCTAGTTGATCATTTGAATTGACAAAGTTGGTGGTGATGTCCCCAGATAAGATCTTTTCTCTGATGAAGTGGCAATCTATCTCGATGTGCTTTGTCCTATCATGAAAAACTGGATTCGAGGCAATGTGTAGTGCAGCCTGGTTATCACAAATGAGTGTCATCTGTGTAACATCCCCAAATCGTAGTTCTTGAAGCAACTGTTTGAGCCAGATGAGTTCACAAGTAGCTGATGCCATGGCCCGATAATCAGCTTCAGCACTTGACCTTGCAACAACATTTTGTTTCTTACTCTTCCAAGATGTTAGATTATTCCCAATGAGTACACAAAATCTAGGAGTGAATCTTCTATCAATTGGAGAGCCTGCCCAATCAGCATCTGAATATCGATCAATACGTGTATGACCCTTATCCTCATAGATGAGCCCTTTACCTGGGGCCCCTTTGATATATTTGAGAATACGGATCAAAGCATCCCAATGACCTTCGCAAGGTGAATTTAGGAACTGACTTACCACACTTACTGCAAAAGAAATATCTGGACGAGTGACTGTGAGATAGTTTAGTTTCCCAACTAGTCTTCTATACTTCCCTGTATCTGAAAGTGGCTCCCCCTGATTTGGTAGAAGTTTAGTATTTGGATCCATAGGAGTATCAACTGGTTTTGCATTAAGCAGTCCTGTTTCCTCAAGAATGTCCATCGCATACTCTCTGAGAAATAACAATGCCCTCCTTTGATTGTGCCACCTCTATGCCCAAGAAGTAACGGAGTTTTCCAAGATCTTTTGTCTGGAAATGGTGACAAAGATGTTGTTTTACCTGTGATATGCCATGGTGGTCACTCCCTGTAATGACAATGTCGTCGACATATACAATCAAGTAGACACATCCTCGAGCTGAATGACGATAGAAAACTGAGTGATCTGCCTCACTCCGTTTCATCCCAAACTCCTGAACAACAGTGCTCAATCTGCCAAACCAAGCTCGAGGTGATTGCTTGAGGCCATACAAGGACTTGCGGAGGCGACAAACAAGACCAGGAGACTCCCCCTGAGCAACAAATCCAGGAGGTTGCTCCATATATACCTCTTCAGTGAGATCACCATGGAGAAAAGCATTCTTGATATCCAGCTGATACAGAGGCCAATGCCGAATAGCAGTCATGGATAGAAACAAACGAACAGATGCCATTTTAGCAACTGGTGAGAATGTGTCTCCATAATCCAAGCCAAAAACCTGAGTATAGCCTTTCGCCACCAAGCGGGCTTTAAGACGATCTATCTGGCCATCCGGACCCACTTTAACAAGAAATATCCACCTGCAACATACAACAGACTTTCCAGACGGAAGAGGAACAAGGTCCCAAGTACCACTGCTCTGAAGTGTACTCATTTCATCGACCATAGCTTGTCTCCACCCAGAATGAGATAAGGCGTCACCTACAGTCTTAGGGATAGACACAGAAGACAAAGAAGAAAGGCAAGCAAAATGTGGTGTAGAAAGGCGGTGAAAACTTAAAGTAACATAGTGAGGAGAAGGATTACGGGTGGAGCGTATACCTTTCCGGAGGGCTATGGGAAGTTCAGGCTCAGGAGGCAAGGCCAGAGCATGCGTGGGAGGAGAGTCAGCAATGGCAGTACCAGTATCATCCGGAGGAACATGCTCAACTTGTGGCGGTTGGCGACGCTGATATACCTGTAAGGGACGAGTATGAGCAACTGGGGTAGGAACATGAACAGTAGGTGGAGTATAGGATGTAGGGACTGTGGGTGGAGTATATGAAACAGGGACAGGAGGAAGAGGAAAGACATCCGTGACCGACTCGGGAGATGTAGGTGGCCCGAAATAAGGAACAGACTCGAAGAAAATGGCATCAGCCGATACAAGATAACGACGTAGAGTAGGAGAATAACACCGGTAACCCTTTTGTGACCGATGATAACCAAGGAAGACACACTTTAGTGAACGAGCAGAGAGCTTGTCAATACCTGGTTGTAGGTTATGAACAAAGCATGTAGACCCGAAGACACGAGGTGTTAATGGATGGAGGGACTGATGAGGGAACAAAACAGAGTGAGGTACTTGGTTATCAAGAGCGGAGGAAGGCATCCTATTAATGAGATAGCACACAGTGAGAACATCACCCCAAAAACGGAATGGAACATTGCCATGTAGTTGTTGAATATAATTAATATATGGACGGTGGATTTATGTGGACGGTGGAGTCCCTTCCATTGTATTCTTATGATCCATTGTATATTTCTCCTAGGACTTAGTATAGATTTTTATTGTTCTAGGAATCAAGTCTAGAGTCAAGTGTATATATATCTTGTACTCTTATTCATTATTAATACAAGTAAAGTATTCAGTTTTAATATTCAAGTTGGTACCAGAGCTCTCTTCGTTCCTGGTTAGTGTTGTTTGGGGTTCAGCTACAGTGCTGACCCATCATGTTGTTTGGGTTCAGCTACAGTGCTGACCCATCGTTTTTTAGTTGGAAGTCGCCGACCGGAAGTCCCACCGAGCGCCGCCTCCATATTCGCCTCCACGCGCCACCGCCAAAATCTCCACTATCCGGCGCGTGTGATCCACGCGCTGATCCACACGCCACCTTCCCGGCCGTCTTTTTCGTCGTCGCTTGCACCGCTGTGTTCGCCGTCTCCTCCCGGTTCTGTTCTGCCCCTGTTTGGTTTGTGGGTCTGTCGTTGTGCTACCCCTTCTTTGAATCTTGAGGTTGTTTGTATACTGTTGCCCTTCTTCCATGGCAGAGAAGAACAGCTTGAGCCCCTGTTTGATTTCTGGGTCCCCCACCATTACTACCAAGTCAGACGAAGATCATCTACTTTCGGTCAGTGAGTATAAGGAGTATCTTCAATTTAAAGCCACTCAACGGGCTTTTCCTTCTGCTTTTCCTTCGGCCACCATTGCTCACATTGGTAACTCTAAAGTTTGTCTCTCTCAATCTACATCTGTTGGATCTTGGATTTTAGACTCTGGTGCTTCTGATCACCTAGCTGGTAATCCTTCTCTTTTCTCTAAATTGTCATTCCCTAAAACATCTCACAATATTACTCTTGCCGATGGGTCTAAAGCACAAGCCGCTGGTATTGGTCAAGCTTCACCTCTTCCATCGTTACCTTTAAATTTAGTCTTGTTTGTACCGGATTGTCCCTTTAATTTAATTTCAATTAGCCAAATTACTCGCACTCTAAATTGTTCCATAACCTTTAATTCTGATTCCTTTGTTATACAGGACCGAAGTACGAGACAAACGATTGGATCTGGATCTCAATCACAGGGCCTCTACTACCTTCGATCTTCCTCATCCACCGTATGTCTTTGTTTTGATGTCCGTCGATCTCTTACATCGTCGTCTGGGTCATCCAAGTCTAGACAAATTAAAGCAGATGGTCCCTCATCTTTCACATTTGAAGACCTTGAACTGTGAGTCATGTCAACTTGGAAAACATGTTAGAGTATCTTTTCCTACTAGTGTCAGTAGTCGAACTATGTCTCCTTTTGATATTATCCACTCTGATGTTTGGGGTCCTAGTCGTATTCCTTCTGTTCGAGGATATAGGTATTATGTTACTTTCATTGATGATTTCTCAAGATGCACTTGGTTATTTTTAATGAAAAATCGTTCCGAGTTATTTGATGTCTTTTAAACCTTTTGTTCACAAATAAAGAATCAGTTTGAAAAACAATTCATATTTTGCGCAGTGATAATGCAAAAGAATATTTTTCCGCTTCTTTTAAATCCTTTTTGAGTTCTCATGACATCATACATCAGTCCGGTTGTCCTCACACACCACAGCAAAATGGTGTTGCTGAACGCAAACATCGTCATCTTGTTGATACAGCTCGAACTCTTTTAATAAATGCCAATGCACCCTTGAAGTTTTGGGGTGACGCTGTTCTTACGGCCTGTTATTTGGTAAACCGAATGCCATCCTCTGTTTTGGGTAATAAAATCCCTCACTCTATTTTATTTCATAACGATTCTCTTTATATTGATCCCCTCGTGTGTTTGGTTCTACCTGTTTTGTCCATGATCTTTCTCCTGGTCGTGATAAGTTGTCTGCACGGGCTGTTAAATGTGTCTTTCTTGGGTACTCTCTAGTGCAAAAGGGATATCAATGTTATTGTTCCTCTACACATCGCTTTTATGTATCTGCAGATGTTACATTTTTTGAAGATACCCCCTACTTTGTCACATCAGCTACCTCCGACTCTACTCCATCTCAGGTATTGCCCATTCCTCAACTTGCACAGCCACAGGATGACCGCCCGTTTCATCGATTTGTTATTTTTTATGAGCGTCGGGCTCTTAAAGTTCCTGAGATCACACCCAGTATTGATCCTCCTGATTTAGCTCCCGCTCCAATCGCTTCTCCCACTACGGTCCAACCAGTCACTCCGCTGACTTACCAATTGCCCTTCGTAAAGGTAATCGTTCTACTCTTAATCCCCATCCCATTTACAATTTCCTTAGTTACCATCGATTATTTCCTTCCCATTATGCCTTTGTATCTGCCTTGTCATCTGTTACCATTCCCAAGAATGTTCAGGAAGCACTATCTCATCCTGGATGGCGACAGGCAATGATTGATGAGATGACGGCTTTGGAATCTAATCATACATGGACCCTTGTTTCCCCTCCTGCCGGGAAATCAGTAGTTGGTTGTCAATGGGTATTTACAGTTAAAGTTAGTCCTAATGGGCAGATGGATCGCTTGAAAGCCCGACTGGTCGCAAAGGGGTACACTCAGATCTATGGTCTGGATTACGGTGATACTTTTTCTCCCGTTGCTAAGATGGCATCTGTTCGTTTGTTCTTGTTGATGGCCGTCATGAGACACTGGCCATTATACCAGCTGGATATTAAAAATGTATTCTTACATGGTGATCTGGAGGAGGAAATCTATATCGAGTAACCACCTGGGTTTGTTGCTCAGGGGGAGTCAGATCTTGTTTGCAGGTTACAGAAGTCCTTGTAAAACAGTCACCTCGCATTTGGTTTGGGAAGTTCATTAACGTCATCCAGCAGTTTGGCATGATTCGTTGCGAGGCAGACCATTCTGTATTCTTTAAATGCTCATCCTTGAATAAATGTATTTATCTCGTGGTGTATGTGGATGATATTGTTATTACAAGTGACGATCAAGAAGGCATTAAGGAATTGAAGCAACACTTGTTTAAACATTTTCAAACCAAAGATCTTGGACAATTGCGGTATTTTCTTGGGATTGAAGTAGCCCAATCAAGAACAGGTGTTGCCATTTCTCAGAGGAAATATGCCCTTGACATTCTTGAAGAAACAGGGATGCTAGATTGTAAACCTGTTGATACTCCTATGGACCCAAATGTAAAGCTTCTACCTAATGAGGGGGAGCCCTATCCTGACCCAGGCAGATATAGAAGATTAGTTGGGAAGTTAAATTATCTCACCATGACTCGACCAGACCTTGCTTTTCCGGTTAGTGTTGTAAGTCAATTTCTCAACTCACCATGTGACAGTCATTGGAATGTTGTTCGGATCCTAAGATATATCAAGGGATCACCTGGTAAAGGGATTGTTTATATGGACAGGGGTCATGCTAATATCATGGGGTATACAGATGCAGATTGGGCAGGCTATGCTAGTGATAGGAGGTCTACTTCAGGCTACTGCGTGCTTATTAGAGGTAATCTGATTTCATGGAAAAGTAAGAAGCAGAATGTTGTTGCATGATCAAGCACAGAAGCAGAGTATCGTGCTATGGCCAATACTACTTGCGAACTTCTATGGCTAAAATATTTGCTCCAAGAGTTGAAGTTTTGTGAGATAGGTCCTATGGAACTTGCTTGTGATAACCAATCGGCATTGTATCTTTCTTCAAATCCTATCTTCCATGAAAGAACCAAGCATATAGAAGTTGGTTGTCACTTCATCCGGGAAAAGATCCTCTCGGGCATCATTAAGACTTCCTTTGGGGTACTAGAGATCAACTTGCAGATATGATGACTAAGTCTTTACGGGGTCCTAGAATAGCATACCTATGTGACAAGTTGATTGCATCAGACATATATGCTCCAGCTTGAGGGGGAGTGTTGAATATTAATATATGGACGGTGGATTTATGTGGACGGTGGAGTCCCATCCATTGTATTCTTATGATTCATTGTATGTTTCTCCTAGGACTTAGTATAGACTTTTATTGTTCTAGGAATCAAGTCTAGAGTCAAGTGTATATATATCTTGTACTCCCATTCATTATTAATACAAGTAAAGTATTCTGTTTTCATATTCAAGTGTAGTAAGAGGGTGTGAGTTGTTTCAATAATATGTCTATTTTTGCGTTCAGCAACCCCATTTTGTTGAGGGGTGTAAGCACAAGAAGTCCGATGAAGAATACCCTGAAAAGCCATGAAAGATTGAAATGGTTGAGAGAGGTATTCTTTAGCATTATCACTAACGTGTACAACGCGATTGAAATAAAATTGTTGAAATATAGAAAATAATTCAGACCGATTTTCCATTAAAAATAACCAAGTACAACGCGAGAAATCATCAATAATAGTAACAAAATATTTCGACCCTAACGTGGACACAGTCCGACTAGGACCCCAAACATCAGAATGCACTAAAGAAAAAGGAGACTTAGCGCGATTAACGACACGACTAGGAAACGAACTACGGGTATGTTTCCCTAGTTGACACGACTCACAAGACAAAGAAGTAAGCTTAGACAAGCTCAGCACCAGCTGTTGGAGCTTAGCAAGGCTGGGATGTCCCAATTGAGCATGAGTGAGAAGAGGGGAATCCTTGACAGCACTAACCCGAGAAGGAGGTGACAGCTGGTACAAGCCATTGAACTCACATCCGGCACCAATCATCCGTCCTGAACTCCGGTCTTGCAGGAAAACAGAATCCTTAGTGAACGAAATGATGCAATCAAGGGAACGGGTCAAGCGACTAATAGAAAGCAAGTTAAACGGGGAACCCGGGACATAAAGCACATTATTAACCGAGAGGGAAGGGAAGGGATGGACAGTGCCAACCCCCTGGGAATGTGTTTTAGAACCATTAGCCAATGTATCCGTGGGTAAATAACCAGACGTAGAAAGGGTGGAAAAAAGAGATTTATTACCAGAGATCAATGTTATCGATGGTGGATGGCGGAACATAGCGGAAGGCTAAAAATCCACCATTTCAAGCCGCCATAAAACGCCATGGCCGCCATGGCGCCGCCATCCTTCACAAATTGGCCATAGCGGTTGGGCAAAAATCCGCCACCGCAATCCGCCATGGCCGCTATTTGATAACACTGCCAGAGATATCATCGGTGGCACCAGAATCCAGAACCCAAGGACCTAGGGACGACTGAGAGAGACAAGCAAAGGAATTACCAGTGTGTGCAACAGAGGCAGTGGACCCAGTGGTCTGACGTTCTTCAAACCATTTAAGAAACTCTGTGTAAGTAACAGGCGAAGCAGTAGATTGAGGAGATGGCTCAGATGGGGCTGGTGGATCAACCTGGGCAACATTAGCAGCGCGAGGAGGACGACCATGTAAAGTCCAACATTTATCAATAGTGTGGCCTAAGCGGTGACAGTGATCGCATTTCGGGCGTTTACCCTGACCCCGACCCCGACCACGACCACTACCACCACTACCCTGAGACACAAGAGCAGAAGCATCAACTACAGCAGGAGGTAACTCATGGCTAGGAGTAGCAGGAAGCATAGAGGTAACTGATGTCTTGGACGGGACCCGAAGCAAAGCAGACCAAGCCGTGTTTAGAGATGGGACATTAGGAGAACCCAAAATCTGATCACGGGTGGTGGAGTACTCTGGAGGCAAACTGTAAAGGGCCAACAACATGAAGAAGCTACTACGCTGCTCAAGTTCCCTGGCTGGAGTGTCGGCCGGTTGCAAAAGTTCATTGAAATCATGTAAAGCACCATGAACCTTTCCCAAATAAGCAGAAATAGGACCATCAATCTGACGAGGAGCAATGACATTCATGAGATTCTGACAGACACCATTGAGGCGTTGTGTATCATTGGTGTAAAGAACCTTGGCTTGCTCCCAAACGGACTCGCAAGTGAGATGGGCACAAAAAATCTGCTTCAAAGAAGAGTGAATAGTGGACTTGATAATGCTACACAACTGAGCGTCAATCTTGTTCCACCGTGGGTGTTCAGCTTCGGCAATGTCAGTAGCCTTTTTGGTCAGGTGTTCGACATATTCTTGTCCATTCAGCCAGAGTTTGATATCAGAGGCCCATGTGTCATAGTTATTTCCATCCAATTTGTCAGTGCAAAGGGGGGCACTCACATAATTGGTGAAAACAGGAGGGTTAGCCTTGGAGGAGTCCTTAGGAGTCTGAGGGTCCAGAAGCAGTCATTGATCAATAAACAAAACTGAAACCTGAAACCTGAAACCACAAAATACCTCGGAGTAACGGCGCAATGGAGGGATGCACAAGAAGTCCGAAAGAGAAAAAGAAGACCAGATCCAGGTAGGGCAGGTCGGGACGAGTTCGGTGCACTAAACGGCGGCCGGAAAGACCACCGGAAACGCCATCACGGGCGGCTGGAAGCGAGGCGCGTGTGACGGAGCGCCAGGGACGTTACCGGAGTGTGACGGTGCATCTGGTGGCTGTTGGCGGTGAGGTTGGGACGGCTGTGTAGATCGGCGGACGACGAGTCTAACCATGTGGTCATCGGACGGCGGAAGGCGGCGGCGGATGGCGGAGGCGGACGATGGACCGACGGCAGACTGACAGAGAACAGCGATGGGCTGGCAGCGGACAACTGACAGCAATGTCTATGACTGGTGGGGATGCCGGAAGGAGAACACGGCAACGAAAGATGGTGCAAAACCGGAAAGAGAACACGGTTTTGCAGAAAAATTTTCACCGATGAACAGTAGGTCCACCAGGTTGGAGAATTAGGGTTTTGCCTCTTGTTAGGCTCTAGATACCATGTTAAGATGAGAGAGAACAAGAGACATTGGCATAACCCGTGTTTTTCAACTACACCACGGAGATTGTATTATATAGGCAATGAACAAATCAAAATACAATCAGTGTCATAATTACAAGATATTCACAATATCAGATTATCCTAATTATCCTAATATTCCTATAATCAAAATATATTATTTACATAAATATCAACACTGATTATGGTTGCTGCAGTGGATAAGTGAACATACAAGTTAAGATCACGGATGAAGGGGGAGTTATAAGGTGGCTTGGTGGTTTGGGGGGAGGGAGATGGGGTTTTGAGTGATAAGGTGGAGGTCATGGATTCAACTTTCCCCACTAACATAACATATACTAACAATCTAACATTTGCCTATAAAAAAAAATAAAAATCACGGATGAATGTGTTTGGATTTTGGAAGGAAGTTGGAGTAGCAGCAACTCAGGAGAAGATAACAGAAATTCAGTTAGAGTAGGTGGGTGGTCATGTGAGGAGACAACCACCAGAGGCTCCAATGAGAAGACCAACAGTGGAAGATCAAAGAAGACTTCAGGACTCGGGAGAAAGTAGAAACTGTTGAAAATCATCTTGCTGTAAATGGATTTCTTGAAATTTTGGTTTTTGAAAGAGCCCAACTGCATCATTTAAGTTCGATCCATGAAGCCAACCTGTCTGGCGGGATTATCCGTTTCGAACATGCAAAGAGTTTTTAACCTCTTTGACTGTGTGTTTTCCTTTTTGGTTTTTCTGCGATAGAGGACATCTTGTTGCCCCCTCTAGTTTTATTTTCGTCTTATCTCCGATAAAATTTATTCTTTCATTAAGGGAAAAAACATTTTGGTAAACTCTAGTAGCTGTTGTGCCTTCCTTACCTTTCAGATTTTGGGAAATGATTTTTTGAAGCAAGTTTATGTTTTCCTGCTGACTATGAGAAAGATCCTTCTTGAAGCAGAGACTGATATATAGATATCTTACTATTTTATTGCTGCAGTTTTGTGATGTTAATATCTTCCCAATTAGATTAAGAGGTTTAAAATGTTGGCAGTAAAGTGCCAACAGGAGGATAAGATAAGTGTGGCAGGGATGTGAAGGTTTTATGGATGAGTGGACATTCAAAAAAAGATCAGATCAGGAATGCAAGTATTAGAGGGAAAGTAGGAGCGGCACCTATTGAGGAAAATATGGTAGAGTCGTGCCTAAGAGACATGTGAGAAGAGGTCTAATAAAAGCCCCAGTTAGAAGAGTTGATGTGGTGGAAGAAGATAGCCTCATAATTAGAGGGAGTGAAAGACTAAGAGAAAATCTAGGTAAAACCATTAGAAAGGATTTAAACTTAAATGGCCTATTGGAAGATTTGGTTTTTGATAGAATACAGTGGCATCGTTTGATACATGTAGTTGGCCCACTGCCCACCTAGAGGGAAAAGGCTTCAATTGTTGTCTAGAATTTGTCCCCGGTCAGTTAAGTGCCAATTATTTCTGATCTATGTTTATTCATGTAAAAAAATTGTACAAAAAAATGTAGATGATAAATGGAACTCTTAATTTCTGCTGGTGTGGATGTGACCCTGTCAATTAAGATGATGATGATAATTATTATTGTTGTTGTTGTTTTGGAAGATGTAATTTAGATGTTCATTCTTTAGGTTCATCATCAATTTTACACCAAAAGTTTGTGCTCAACATACGCTTCCCCTGATAGTAACAAACGGTTTCAAACTGCAACATGATTTGTTCCTTGAAATGTTTTAGGACAGCCAATAGATCCATATTGCTTTACCTTCTGAAGCTCTGTGTTCCAGTAACATATTGATTATTTGATTGTTTCCTTTATGATCTCTTTGTTTTCTTTCCCTTAATAGACAATGAAATTAGCACTTTATTGACTTTTCTCCATTAGTATAGCTACTCTTGCTCTATCCTCTGAAAAAAATTGCTGGTTGTTTAAATCATTTTCTACCATGAAAGTGCCCAATGATAATTCTGAAATATCTTTTTTGTTTACAATTATTAGAGAAAACAATCCATTATTTCTCTTACAATCTAATATCATTATTTTGTCACAGGTGGCTAGCCTTCTTCATGATGATGTATTGGATGATGCAGATACCAGACGTGGTATTGGTTCATTAAATGTTGTAATGGGCAATAAGGTATGTATATAAAGTTGTTTCCTTTTGCCTGTATAGTATTTGCCAATTGTTTAGTGGCATTTTCTACATGTATGTTGTCGCATTGTGGTGGGTGTGCACTTGCCTTAGGTTTTTTTTTTCCTTCTACATTCTGTGTTACTTTGATTCAGGTGTCAGTATTGGCTGGAGATTTTTTGCTTTCTCGGGCTTGTGTTGCTCTGGCCTCTTTGAAAAACACGGAGGTAAGGTAAATGGGTAATGTGTGGTATTAGTATTAAAATTGTAAATATGTATGCTGAATCCAGTTTCATTGATGCTGCACATAATTATTTACATATCATCTGCCTAAGGACTCTGTGTCTGTAGGTAGTATCTTTGTTGGCAAAAGTTGTAGAGCATCTTGTAACAGGGGAGACCATGCAAATGACTACAACATCTGATCAAAGGTGTAGGTATGCCTCTGAGTCGTGTTTCTGTCACATGTATTTGTGTTTTCTTTTGATAGGAAGTTAACATTCATTGGACATAAAACAGAGGAATCTTAAGATGAGAGAGAAAGCTAGAGAGAGAAGGTCTGTGGGTCAGAGAGTTCTAGGGAGTGTTTTTGTGGGGGAAACGTCTAGAAAAAAGGAAAATACACGTAACAACACTGGTTCCATCTCATACTTCTCAAATTTTCCTGACAATCATGGGATGGAGGAGATGTGGAAGGTTTTCCATTGCTGGGGGAGGGTCATCGATCTATATATCTCTCCAAGAAGTGACATAACAGGCAGAAGATTCGGGTTTGTTGATTTTGTTGATGTCAGTCAACCAAAGGCACTAGAAGCGAAACTGGACTCACTTTGGTTAGGGACATATAAGCTGAGAGTAAACATTCGGCTTTTTGATCGAGGAGAAATTAAAGAGCCTCCCAACAAAACAAAAACGTTTTATGATGTAGCCAAACACGACAAAGAGAATGAAGTCAGGAATTATGCCCGAGCTGTGGAAGGTGGTTTTAATGCAAATACAGAGGTTCGTGGCCCACCAAAGAATTTGGGGCGTGCATTCATGAACAAAAGACAAACTAGAGGCCCTGGCAGAAGTAATCAATGGCGTGGCCTGGAATTTAATGTTAAGGAGGAGGACATGCACTGGTTAACAGAAAGCTTCGTGGGAAAAACTATAGAACTAGAAGGAATCAACTGCTTAAGAAGGAAGATGGACCTTGAAGGCTTATTATCAGTTAGCCTAATTCCAATGGGTGGGAGCTTGGTTCTAATCAGACCTTTGGAGGGGGAGAATATTGCGACAATCCTGGAAAAAAGGAGGAAGGTCTTCGAAAAATGGTTCACTGAGATCAGACCTTGGAACCCAGGTTTGATGGCCAAAGAGAGGACAATTTGGCTAAAATTCCTGCGGGTGCCGCCACATGTATGGGGCGAAGATTTCTTCAGAACAACAGCACGATTTTTGGGCACCTTTGTTGCGGTGGATGATTCGATAAAAGACAAGGTTAGGCTTGATGTTGGGAGAACCTTAGTTTTCACTACCATTCCAGAATCCATCAATAGAAAGATAGAGATCAAGGTAAATGGCGTGGTTCACTCATTAAGGGTAGTTGAGGAGCCTTCCGGCGATAATTTCAATAGTTTCTACTCGGAATGGAAGTATAAGTTGTCAAAGGGAGAGTCTTCAGAAGATGATGAATCAGACGCTGGCAGCGTGCTCGCCGTGCCGGAGACGGTGCTCTCCGGTGACGTTGGGTTAGATGATATCCAACGGTTACATGCCGAATTTTCAAACACGAGCTTTGGAAGGGGTGGGATTATCGAGGATGGAGCAGAAGATTTCGAAAAAAGGAATGGTGGTTTCGAGGGGTGTCAGACTGAGACTGATTTTCGGGAGAATAATACTCTACAATTTGGCGCTAAAGAAGTGACAGAGAAGAGGATGAATATTGGGGAAATGGTACCATGTGCAGATGGATTGGGGCCTAGTGGTAGTAAGGTTGAAAGGGGTGAGAAGGATTTGGGCCAAGGCAATTCGGGCCGAGTGGATATGGGCCATTTGGTGGAAAATGAAATTGAGGCAATAGACCTATGTAGCAAACACACTGAGGCAGGTGATTCGGACCTTCTTATTAAGAGGAAAGGGCCTAAGGTGCGTTGGACCAAAAAGGTTGGGGTTGGGAGGTTCAATGAGGTGAATGAGGCTGGGGCAGGAGGTGAAACCCAAAAACAACAGAAGTCATCAAAATCTATCTCTGATTTCATGATCTCGACAAAGGGATTGGAGGAGATTACTTTGGGTGAAGGGGAGAAAAACACTAAAAATGTGAGGTGGGCAGCTACTGAACAAAAAAATCAAGATATGAAAAAGATCAAATCACTGAAGGGAGATCTAAAGAAAAAGAAGGGGTCCGATTACCATCTCATTGTGCATGGCCATCAGGAATCGTGTGTGGAGGAAAGGAAGGCTGAGATAAAGCAAGGGAAGAGACCTTTGGGGGCTCCGCTAAAACTGGTTTCTCTCAGGTTAGTAACACTAGCTCTGAAAATCTTTGGGGGTCTACGAATAGATCAGTACTTAGATCTCAGGCATATAGTGAGGCAAACAAAATATGGGAGGTTGGCAAGAAGATTGGTCTGGTGGCAAAGAATGATGTAGTGGAAATACAACAACTGGTGGACATGGAAACAAGGGAAAATCAGTTTGATGGGAAAGGAAGAAAAGGTACACAACTAAGAGGGGGACAACAGGGTTCTCAATGCGATTGGGATCCTACAATATTAGAGGGTTGGGGGGAGGATTAAGAAGGCTGCAATCAGGAATTTTATCATGTCGGAAAGACTGGAATTCGTTTGTATTAGATAAAGTATATGAACTGAATGTATGTTCTATATATTTTCATTCCAATAAGACAATATATATACACTTGACAATGAGATAGGAAATCTGATTCCTAGAGAACAATAATTATCTATACAAAATCCTAGGAGAGATATACAAAGAATAAGACGCCACCGTCCACACCGTCCATACCGTCCACATTAATTATATTTAACACTCCCCCTCAAGCTGGAGCATATATGTCTGATGCAACCAGCTTGTCACATATATATGCTATTCTAGGATCCCGTAAAGACTTAGTCATTATATCTGCAAGCTGATCTCTAGTACCCACAAAGGAAGTCTTAATGATGCCCGTGAGGATCTTTTCCCGTATGAAGTGACAATCAACTTCTATATGCTTGGTCCTTTCATGAAAGATAGGATTCGAAGAAAGATATAAAGCTGATTGGTTATCACAAGCAAGTTCCATAGGACCTATCTCACAAAACTTCAATTCTTGGAGCAAATATTTTAGCCATAGAAGTTCGCAAGTAGTATTGGCCATAGCACGATACTCTGCTTCTGTGCTTGATCTTGCAACAACAGTCTGCTTCTTACTTTTCCATGAAATCAGGTTACCTCCAATAAGAACACAAGAGCACAAGTGGACCTCCTATCGCCAAAGACGCCGCCTAATCTGCATCTGTATACCCGATGATATTAGTATGACCCCTGTCCATATAAACAATCCCTTTTCCAGGTGATCCCTTGATATATCTTAGGATCCGGACAACTGCATTCCAATGACTATCACAGGGTGAGTTGAGAAACCGACTTACAACACTGACTGGAAAAGCAAGGTCTGGTCGAGTCATGGTGAGATAATTTAACTTCCCAACTAATCTTCTATATCCGCCTGGGTCAGGATAGGGCTCCCCCTCATTAGGTAGAAGCTTTACATTTGGGTCCATAGGAGTATCAACGGGTTTACAATCTAGCATCCCTGTTTCTTCTAGAATGTCAAGGGCATATTTCCTCTGAGAAATAGCAACACTTGTTCTTGATTGGGCTACTTCAATCCCAAGAAAGTAACGTAATCCTCCAAGATCTTTGGTTTGAAAATGTTTGAATAAGTGTTGCTTCAACTCCTTAATGCCTTCTTGATCATCACCTGTAATAACAATATCATCCACATACACCACAAGATAAATACGTTTTTTTAAGGATGAGCATTTAAAGAATACAGAATGATCAGCCTCGCAACGAATCATGCCAAATTGCTGGATAACTTTACTGAACTTCCCAAACCAAGCACGAGGTGACTGTTTTAAGCCATACAAGGACTTTTGTAGTCAAGATCTGACTCCCCCTGAGCAATAAACCTAGGTGGTTGCGCCATATAGATCTCCTCCTCCAGATCACCATGTAAGAATGCATTTTTAATATCCAGCTGATATAAAGGCCAGTGTTTCATGGCAGCCATAGACAAGAACAAACGAACAGATGCCATCTTAGCAACGGGAGAAAAAGTATCACCATAATCCAGACCATAGATCTGAGTGTAGCCTTTTGCTACCTGTCGGGCTTTCAAGTGATCCACCTGCCCATCAGGACCAACTTTAACAGTAAACACCCATCGACAACCAACGACTGATTTCCCAACAGGAGGGGAAACAAGGGTCCATGTAAGATTAGATTCCAAAGCTATCATCTCATCAATCATTGCCTGTCGCCAACCTGGATGAGATAGTGCTTCCTGAACATTCTTAGGAATGGTAAAAGAGGACAAGGCAGATACAAAGGCAAAATGGGAAGGAGATAATCGATGGTAACTCAGAAAATTGTAAATGGGATGAGGATTAATAGTAGAGCATGTACCTTTTCGAAGGGCGATAGGTAAGTCAGCGGAAGTGTCAGGTTGGACCATAGTGGGAGAAGCGTTTGGAGCAGGAGCTGAATCATGAGGATCAATAGTAGGTATGTCCTCCGGAGCGGTAGGAACTCGACGCTCATAAAATTTACCATATCGTCGCAATGGACGATCATCCTGTGGTGATGGAGCATCACAAAGAGGAAGGGGAAGGACCTGAGATGGAGTGGAGTCGGATGTAGCTGAGGTGTCAAAGAAAAAAGTGTCCTCAAAGAATGTAACATCCGCGGATACATAAAAACGATGTGTGGAAGGAGAATAACATCGATATCCCTTCTGCACTCGAGAATACCCAAGAAAGATGCATTTAATAGCTCGTGCCGACAATTTATCACTACCTGGAGAGAGGTCATGGACAAAACAGGTGGAACCAAACACACGAGGGGGAACAGTATAAAGGGGATCTGTGGGAAATAAAAGAGAGTGAGGGATTTTATTACCCAAAACAGAGGATGGCATGCGATTTATCAAATAACAGGCAGTAAGAACAGCATCCCCCCAAAACTTCAAGGGTGCATTGGCATTTATTAAAAGAGTTCGGCCGTATCAACAAGATGACGATGTTTGCGCTCAAAGCAACACCTTTTTGTTTTTGTGTGTGAGGACAACTAGAATGATGTTTGATGGCATGAGAACTCTAAGGATTTAAAAGATGTAGAGAAGTATTCTTTTGCATTATCATCACAAAAAATATGAATTGTTTTTCCAAACAGATTCTTTATGGTGGAACAAAAGGTTAGAAAAACATCAACTAACTGAGAACGATCTTTCATTAAAAATAACCAGGTACATCTTGAAAAATCATCAATGAAAGTAACATAGTACCTATATCCTCAAAATGTAAGTAACACGACTGGGACCCCAAACATCAGAATGGATAAGATCAAAAGGGGTCCTAGTTCGATTATTGACACTACTAGGAAAAGAGGCTCTAACATGCTTTCCAAGCTGACATGACTCGCAGTTCATTGTTTTCAAATGTGAGAGATGAGGGACCATCTGTTTTAACTTGTCCAAACTTGGATGACCTAGACGACGATGAAGGAGATCAGCCAAACCTGAAACAGCGCATATGGTGGAAGAGGAAGGTTGGAGGTAGTAGAGACCTCGTGATTCAGATCCAGCTCCAATCGTCTCTCCCGTGCTCCGGTCCTGTATAAGAAAGGAATCTGAGTTAAAGGTAATGGAACAATTTAAAGTGCGAGTAATCTTGCTAATGGAAATTAAATTAAAAGGACACTCGGGCACAAACAAGACTGAATTTAAGGATAAGGAAGGAAGAGGTGAGGCTTGTCCAATACCAGCGGCCTGTGTCTTAGACCCATCGGCAAGGGTTATATGGTGAGCAGTTTTAGGGAATGACAGTTTAGGGAAAAGAGAAGGATTACCAGCTAAGTGATCAGAAGCACCAGAGTCAAGAATCCAGGATCCAACAGATGCAGATTGAGAGAGACAAACTGTAGAATTACCAGTGTGAGCAATGGTGGCCGAAGAAGAAGCCTGTTGAGTGGCTTTAAACTGAAGGTACTCCTGATATTCATTGGCAGTCAAAAGGTTATCCTTCTTGAGTTCAATCTTGTGTTCAATAACAGGTTCATGAGACTGAGCTATATTAGCGGTTTTATTTGGGAATCCATGTAGGGAGTAGCATCGATCTTGAGTGTGTCCATCTCGCTTACAATACGAACAATAAAGGTTACCTCGGCCACCTCTGCCACGACCACCACCTCTACGGCCATGAGTATGACTCCGACCCCCTCGGTTGGTTGAGTTTGAGATAAAAATCGAAGACTCTGATCCTGTGTGATAATCAACTCCAATGGAAGCTGCTGGAGAAGGAACTCGAAGTAATCGATCAATGAGGTCCTCTACAGTAGGAATATCTGGATTGGTCAAAGTTTGATTGCGAACAAATTCAAAGTCTTTGTGAAGGCCATGAAGAACAAAAACCATAAGCATGTTATCCAGCTTATCCGACATCTTTTTTGCATCATCATTCACTAGCATCAATTTGACTTCCTCACAAATGGATTGTGCCTTGTTCAGATAGGAGGGCAAGTCAAGATCAGACATCTGCATTGTTGCCAAATTATGAATTGTCTCATATAGCCGTTGTATGTCATTAGCATAAACAGTTTGAGCCTTCTTCCAGATCTCGCAACATGTTTTGTATGGACGAAAATGCACCATTAACCTTGGTTCAATGGACTGCCACAACAATGATACAAGTTGATAATCAGCCTGCTGCCATTCTTCTTTCTCAGTTGCAGCAATATCAGCAGCCTTTTTGGTGAGATGATCAGACAAACCTTGACCCAGAAACCATACCTCAACAGCATCACGCCAACTCACATAATTCTTACCATTCAACTTCTCGGAAGTAATGGTGGGGGACCCAGAAAAAGCAAAGGAAACCAAACTTTTCTTTGCTGCCATGGAAGAGCGTCGGTGAACAAACCAAAGGAACACAAAAATACTCACTGAAAAACTGAAAAAGACACCAAACAGGGGCCAAATAGTAGACCCAGACACCAAACAGGGGCAAGACAGAACCGGGAGGAGGCGGCGAACACGGCGGTGCAATCGGCGGCGGAAAAGTCGGCCGGGAAGGCGGCGCGTGGATCACACGCGCTGGAGAGTGAAGATCTGACGGTGGCGCGTGAGGGCGCGTATGGAGGCGGCGCTCGGTGGGTCTTCCGGTCGGCGACTTTTGAGGGGGTTGCCGGTGTTACTCCGGTCACCGGACAACTAAAAAAAGGTGGGTCAGCACTGTAGCTGAACCCCAAACAATACGATGGGTCAGCACTGTAGCTGAACCCCAAACAATACTAACCAGGAACAAAAAGATCTCTGATACCAAGATAAAGTATATGAACTGAATGTATGTTCTATATATTTCCATTCCAATATGACAATATATATACACTTGACAATGAGATAGGAAATCTGATTCCTAGATAACAATAATTATCTATACAAAATCCTAGGAGAGATATACAAAGAATAAGGCTCCACCGTCCACATTAATTATATTTAACAGTATTCAAGAGACGAAACTGCAATCTGTTGATGATTTTCTGTGCCATTCACTATGGGGAAGCTCTGATGTTGAATGGGTTTGCAAGGGTTCAGATGGAAACTCTGGGGGGATGCTCTGCCTTTGGAGTAAAGAAAGTTTTACAATGCAAGAATCTTTTGTAGGAGGCGGTTTCTTGGGGGTAAAAGGCAGTTGGGGGAGCTCAATTTCTACATGTTTTATCTTCAACATATATTCTCCGTGCAGTATGTCTGGAAAGCGGGAATTGTGGTCTAATTTGAGTACTCTGAGATCAGTTCATAGTGGTTCTCCATGGTGTTTAATGGGGGATTTCAATGCAATCAGATTTAGAAATGAGAGAAAAAGGATCTTCTTCATTGTGGGCTTCCATTGAGGGGATGGAATTCAATGAATTTATAGAGGACATGCAGTTAAATGATCTTCCTCTCATTGGGAGAAAATTTACTTGGCATCGTGCTGATGGATCGTACATGAGCAGGTTGGACAGAATATTAATTTCAGATGAATGAGCGGCGATTTGGCAGGATTTATCACAATGGGGGCTAGAGAAAACAGTCTCGGATCATTGCCCGTTGGTTTTGAAGTCAGTTGTTACAAATTGGGGTGCTAAGCTGTTTAGGGTCAGGAGCTGTTGGTTTCTACATAAGGAATTTGACAGGCTGGTTGAAGAAAAGTGAAGGGACATTGATGTGCAGGGATGGGGTTCTTTCATAGTAAAAGAGAAACTCAAGCGGTTGAAAATCATTTTGAAGGAGTGGAACAAATCTTCATTTGGTGATTTTGACACCAAATTGCAAAATACAACAGCTGAAATAAAAAAGTTAGATGACAAAGGTGAATTGGCAACATTTACAGATGAGGACATCTTGAAGAGAAGGGAGCTCTTTGACTCTTTTTGGAAGGTGTCTAGGATGAAGGAGTCATTCATCTTTCATAGGTCTAGGATCAAATGGTTAAAACTAGGAGACTCTAATTCCAGTTTCTTCCATTCTTGTGTCCACAGAAGAAACAGACAAAATGCTATTCTGGGTTTGAATGTAAGGGGTATGTGGGTGGAAGATCTGGGCGGAGTCAAGGAGGAGATTTTCAACCACTTTCTAGGGATTTTCAGCCAACATTTTTTGCATAGGCCGAATCTTGATGGGATCACATTTCAAAAAATAACAGACATGCAGAGCTCATCATTAACAGAGAAATTTTCATTGGAAGAGATTAGGGAGGCGGTGTGGGGGTGTGAGGGGAGCAAGAGTCCTGGTCCCGATGGCTACAACTCGAGCTTCATCAAAACTGGGAGGTGTTAAAGGAAGATTTCTGTAGATTGGTGGATGAATCCCATTCTAATGGAAGGTTGTCAAGGGGTTGTAATGCATCTTTCTTAGCCTTAGTACCTAAGAAGGAAAATCCTTTTGGTTTGAACGACAATAGGCCTATTTCACTTGTGGGTTGCATATACAAAATTGTAGCAAAACTGCTAGCGGGTAGGATGAGCAAGGTAATGAGCTTTATCATCTCCAATTGTCAGACGGCTTTCTTGAGAGGGAGGAACATCTTGGATGGAGTTGTTGTGATCAATGAAATTATTGACTACGCTAGGAAGAGAGGAAGGCCTTGTATGCTTTTTAAAGTTTATTTTGAGAAGGCATACGATACAGCAAGTTGGGAATTCTTGGACTATATGCTCATGAGACTTGGTTTTAATGGTAAATGGAGGTCATGGATATATTCATGCTTACACTCGGCCTTGGTATCGGTTTTGGTAAATGGGAGTCCGACAAACAAATTCTCGATGTCTAAGGGGATTCGACAAGGCGATCCAATGGCATCATTCTTGTTTCTAATTGTGGCGGAAGGGCTAAGTGCCATGATTAAGAGTGCGGTGGAGAAAGATATTTTCAAGGAATATGTAATAAGAGGTAACAACCAGCAGATTGCCATTTCACACATCCAATACGCCGATGATACAATCATAGTGGGGGAAATGAATGTAACAAATGCTTGGGCGGTTAAATGCATCTTGAGGAATTTTGAATTGGTCTCGAGGTTAAAGGTTAATTTTCAGAAAAGTGGTTTGATGGGTACAAAGGTGAGTAGTGCTATTATGGAACATGCATCTACAATTCTTAATTGCAAAGTAAACTCTACTACCTTCAAGTTTCTTGGTATTTTGGTGGGAGCGAACCCGAGGAGGTCTTCTACTTGGGAGTCTCTAATCAACTCCTTGCAGAAGAGATTGATGGGTTGGAGGAACAAATACCTTTCTTTTGGTGGTAGGATAATCTTGATTAATGCAGTACTATCTAGCCTACCGGTGTACTACCTCTCATTTTATTTGGCTCCGAAAAAGGTAATAAATAGGATCATCCAACTTCAAAGGAGATTTCTTTGGGGGGAAGTGAGGATTGTAAAAAGATTTGTTGGGTGAGATGGGATGTGGTATGTAAGTCTAGGAATGAGGGTGGTTTGGGTATTAAAGATATTAGGGCGTTCAACCTTGCCCTTTTGGGAAGGTGGAGATGGCGTTTGATGTCGGAAACAGAGTCTCTGTGGTCGAGAGCCATTAGAGTTAGGTATGGTGAGTCTCTTTTTGGGAGGGGGCCTAGGGGAATGTCTTCTTCAGAGAGGGAAATGTGTTCAAACTGGTGGGTGGATTTGGGTAAAATTGAGGGGGAAATTTCACCTAAACAGAATTGGTTTTCCATAGGGTTGTCAAAGAAAATAGGAGATGGGAAGGGCACTGCGTTTTGGTTGGAACCGTGGCTAGAGGAACCCCCTTTGGCTATCACATATAGCAGGTTGTTCAACATTGCTTCTGAGAAGGTCTCTATTTTCCAGATGGGGGAGTGGACTGATGGAGTTTGGAATTGGAAATTTAATTGGAGAAGGAGCTTATTTGTATGGGAGACACAACTTCTTTCTTCTCTGCAGGTTGTACTTAACCAATGCACCTTAAATGCAATTCAGGAAGATAAGTGGTGTTGGCTAGGCAATCAAAACACTCCATATCAGGTGAAAACTGCCTATGCACACATCATGGCTGCGGTTGGACAGCAAAATGGTGCTTCAGTGTTCAAGGTTCTATGGGAGAGCAAGGTCCCTCTCAAAGTGAAGGCATTCTGCTGGAGGGCTATAATTGATAGAATTCCCACAATTGATAATCTACAATGCAGGGGAATTTTTTTGGGTCAGGGGCCAATAAACTGTTGCTTCTGCAGGGATGAACCCGAAAGTGCTACACATCTTTTCCTTTTTTGTAATTTCTCTTATAACATTTGGATGTACCTATATAATTGGTTAGGAATAGTGACAGTGTTGGCTGGAAACTTAGAGGAGCAGCTACTGCAGCATGCAGGCCTTATGGTGGGAAGATTATCAAAAAAGGGTTGGAGGGTTATTTGGTTTGCTACAATTTGGAGCATATGGTTACACAGAAATGAGTTACTTTTCAACCAAGGAAGCAAGGATTTTGATAAGGTAATGGAGCTGATCAAGTTAAGAACTTGGCTATGGATTGAGAATCTTGACAGCAAAGGAAGCTTCTCTTTTGTAGATTGGTGCTTAAATCCGTTTGAGTGCCTAAAAGCTTGTAAATCTAGGTAGTTTGTTTTAATCTGCTTGACCAGTTAGGACCTTAGTTTTTCTATTTTTTGGTTGGATATGAATATGATGGCATCATCATATCCTTTTAAAACTTTGGTTGTTGGTTAAGTTGGTAGGTTGACCGTTCGGTGGGTTATAGGAAGTTGTCATGTAATGTGGTTTCTCTATAAAATTATTGGCTTATTCTGTTAATTACGGAAGTTCATTTTCCCTTGCACAAATACATAATTATAGGTTAGTTTTAACTCTTAAGAATGCATTGAATCATACAGACGTGTTGTGGCCACCTATGGTTTGTTTGATTTCTAACAATTGTTTATATGATTTATTTGATTTCTAACAATTGTTTATATTTTCAGCATGGAACATTATATGCAAAAGACATACTACAAGACTGCATCTTTAATATCAAACAGTTGCAAGGCAATAGCCATCCTTGCGGGGCAAACAGCAGAAGTTGCGGTGCTTGCTTTTGAGTATGGAAAAAATTTGGT
Organism: Sophora flavescens; assembly: GCA_030762895.1. Classification (NCBI taxonomy): domain Eukaryota; kingdom Viridiplantae; phylum Streptophyta; class Magnoliopsida; order Fabales; family Fabaceae; genus Sophora; species Sophora flavescens. The sequence continues at coordinate 183,310,515 of CM061064.1, forward strand.
GTGTATACTTGTAGATTTACACTTTTAAGTGTGACATTTTGTGTTGTGTTTAGTAATTAATAGCCACGCTTTGCATAAAGAGAAGAGATGACAATAAACATTCAAGATGTTTCCACCGTTTCTTCTGGCGACAATGTAATCGATATCTGTCTACCTGTCTGTGCATGTTATGTCTGTTTCTGTTGATTAATTTTTCTGGATGGCATAATTTAATTCCCTCTCCACTGTTTTGCAGGGTTTAGCATTTCAATTAATAGATGATGTGCTTGATTTCACAGGCACGTCAGCTTCACTTGGAAAGGGTTCTTTATCAGACATTCGCCATGTAATTTCATAACTATTCTGCTTTTAAACTCCATCTAGTCTTGATTTTGACTTTTCAATTATAATTTAACATATTTTGATGAAAGCCTATGAATTCTTGATGGTCAAGTTAGTAAAATGATACACTCTGTCCGTTGTAAAACCATAATTTTTAATTTGTCTATCTTCATCATGTTAGTTTGTCCATCTTACATGTTGCACATATGCTTGACATCATTTATCGCTAGGTTTGAACGAAAACAATCTTTATCATTAAACATTGCTGATGACTTCCATATTTTATTTGGTGGTGATTAATCATGTAGGGGTCGTCTGGTACTTGTATTTTCCCCACCGCAGTTAGTTAACCTGTATCATTTAAACCCAATTAAACTGTTTGTCATGAACAGCTTGCTTTTTTATTGGTTAGATAAAAGCATTCCAAGTATTAAATATTAGTTTATTGACACATACTTTGCACGTGAGGTTTATTATTATTTTTTTTATGGAATTTCTTCTAATTTATTAATTATTAATTCAGTAACACCTTCAATGAAGTAAATTTGACATAGAAACTTTCCAAAAAATCCTCCTAAACGAGATAAATAAGAGGAATAAATAAAAAAATAAGTACTGTCAGCTGTATAACTTGAAATGCATAATTTATCTTACTTTTCTTCACCTTGTTTTGACAGCATTTATATATTTATTTATTGCATCAATATTAATCTCAATGTGGAAAACTGTTTTTTGGGTTGATGTAATCTAAAAAATCTTATTGTGTATATTTTCCTTTGCTTATATTTTTAATGACACCTGGTGTTAGGATTTGCTTTATGCTACTATATGACCTGGTGTTGGCCCCAAAAAAAATTGCAGGGAATTGTAACAGCTCCAGTGTTGTTTGCTATGGAGGAGTTCCCTCAGTTGCGTGCCATTGTTGACGAAGGCTTTGAAAACCCTGTGAATGTTGATCTTGTAAGTTAATGTGATGTTCTTGGCTGCATGTATTCTACATAATTAGTTCTTATGCAACTAAGCAAAAGCAATAACTACTTTGACATCTCTGGTTTTGGTGAATCTGCCATTTAGGAGGTTGATATTGGTTTTGGTATGATCATTGACAAGCTATTGAGGCCTCTCTAATAAAGTGGTTTCGATTTTGAAAATAATCCATTTTTTCACCACTTCTATAATTGAAATTTCAGCTGGAGATAGTATTGAGGTGGATTTTCCCCTGATTTTTTATAATAGATTTGAATCTTTACTCCACATGAATGTGATAGAAACCGGTATTTGATTACAAGATATTACTAAGGAAATAGGGATGATCCCTTGATTACAGTACAATATAGCAGAACTTCGAGGGTCTGCACCTCCCCAAATGCCCTAAGGCCCCAATTCCTATTCAATTCACCCGATACCCTCTCTATCAATCTCTCCTCTTATTTATAGGTAAACTAAGTAACTAACTCTAACTGCTACTAACTGCTCTATTATTTAACTTCTAATAACTGACATAAAACATAAAAATAACTGCTGAAATCTGCTATCAACCACCATTAACTGCAGAAACTGCCTCTGCCTCTTGTCTTTTGTTCTTCCTAGCATATACTCGGTTAATAGGAGGCCGAGTACTAACAATACTCCCCCCTAAATATTCACCTTGTCCTCAAGGTGAACAACAAAGTGGCCCATTGAAAGTAAATTTCCCTGGGTCCCACTGTTTGAAGCCAGACGATCCAGCTGCCATAGATATATGCTGCTTCTGCTCTTTTTGAACCAATTCTGCCTTGACCAAATCATTCAGACCATTCAAGAAAATTCCCTTCACATATTCCGGATCCGTCCCTTTTAATGGGCCTGAATAAAGTTCAAACCTCTCACGATATTCTGCTACCGAGGTTGTCTGTTTGATACTCATTAACGTCTCAAAAGGATTCTGCGTAATGGTGGGTTGGAATCTTTCAATCACCGCCTTTGGAACTCTACCCATGATGGATTTTCTACACAAATTCCCACCACCGAAACCAATTCAGGGCCTTCCCTTCCATTGCAATCATTGCAGCCCGAAGCTTCTCACGGTCAGAGACTTGCTTCATTTCAAAATATCTTTCTATGCGATTGATCCACCCATAGGCATCATCACCGGAGAAGATAGGAATCTCCACCTTGCGCCATTTATCCTCTGATGGAACCACTTGATCCTGCAACATTCTCTGCCTCCTCGCTGCTGCCCTTCCCTTGAGTGCTACTTTCGATTTCTTTTCCTTGGAGGTGTGCCAAAATTGCTTCCAATTGCTTCCGATTGTCCTCCAGTTTTTCCTGCGTTGCAGCCTCTTTTTCTTCCACCAAACGCTTCAGTTCTTGGCGTTCTCGGTGATCCTCATCTCGGTGTCATCTCATCTCCAACATCCCGCGTTCAAGTTGTTCAATTCTGGCCTCCATTCTTCGAGTATGGACCATGTACTACTCCCAGAAATGACTGCTTTGATACCAGTTGATAGAAACCGGTATTTGATTACAAGATATTACTAAGGAAATAGGGATGATCCCTTGATTACAATACAATATAGCAGAACTTCGAGGGTCTGCACCTCCGGTATTTGATTACAAGATATTACTAAGGAAATAGGGATGATCCCTTGATTACAATACAATATAGCAGAACTTCGAGGGTCTGCACCTCCCCAAATGCCCTAAGGCCCCAATTCCTATTCAATTCACCCCCTCCCCTCTCTATCAATCTCTCCTCTTATTTATAGGTAAACTAAGTAACTAACTCTAACTGCTACTAACTGCTCTATTATTTAACTGCTACTAACTGCTCTATTATTTAACTGCTACTAACTGCCATATTACTAACAAGGCCTAATAAAGACACATTAATCTAACAATACTCCCCCCCTAAACATTCACCTTGTCCCCAAGGTGAAGGGCAAGTCTCTAAGGAATAATTTTCCGGGGTCCCACTGCTTGAAGCACGACGATCCTGCTGCCGTTGTCGTATGAAGCTGCCCACCAGGGTCCCATTGCTGCCCTTCTTCAATACCCACAGAAAAAACCAGCATCTCCTGCGTCTCTTCTTTGTGGACTAATTCATTGCTCACAATGTTGAGTTGGGGGTCTTTATAAAAAGAACTCTGATAACAGGGTCCACAACACTTGTGCCACCCCTACTTTAACACTTCTTCCTTTCCTTTCACACCCGTTACTATCTCCAGGTTGTCCTTGACAATCTCAGTAGTGCAGCAAAATTGTTTGACATATATCAGGTCATGAAATTCAACAGCCATATGCCCAAAGCTTGCTAATTCAATGTAGCATAATGCACGCTGGGGGAACTTGCTGCATGGTCTCACCACAAGGAATACAGTAGGTGCTAAATGAATAAGGAACCACCTTCCAATCATTGATTCCTCTTCTCTCAAGTTATCAACTTTTCTAATTTTTCTTTGAATCATAATCTCTAAAATAGGAGGGATTGGTGCAAGCAAATAACCAAAATCATTAAAGTAATTTGTACAAACCAATTCATTCCTCTCTTCACGACTGTGAGTTCTGGAATTTATGGATGATGCATCCCCATCTTCCTTCTCTTCATTATTTGACCCCAATGCTTGTGTCGTTTCTTCTTGGCTCTGTTGTGAAGGCAGAAACCTCCGTATCATGGCGGATCGGAAATCCTCCCATGTTGGATTCAGAGCACACATCTCCCACCATTTAAACCACCATAACGCCTCTCCTTCCATGGCTGTCTTGGCGGTTTGAATCTTTTCTTGGTCGGTTATTCCCTTCAAATCGAAGCACTTCTCGACTTGACTAACCCACCCGCATGCCTCCTCACCCGAAAACAATGGAATTTCAAGTTTCCTCCATTTGTCTCCTCTGTGACTCGTCTCCTTTCCAACCACCGTGTCGCCGTCATCACTGGTATTGCTTCCACCATTATGATGATTGTGATGACCACTATTTTGTGGATTCCGATTCAGAATATCCAGTATCTCTGTGAACTGTCTTCGATTTTCTGCCTGATATTCCTTTCGAAGAGTTCTCTGATTCTTGAACCAGCGCTCAAGAGACTCGATTCTTGCTTCCATTCTTCGCCTATGAACCTGAAACACTCCCAGAACCGAGTGCTTTGATACCAGTTGATAGAAACCGGTATTTGATTACAAGATATTACTAAGGAAATAGGGATGATCCCTTGATTACAGTACAATATAGCAGAACTTCGAGGGTCTGCACCTCCCCAAATGCCCTAAGGCCCCAATTCCTATTCAATTCACCCCCTCCCCTCTCTATCAATCTCTCCTCTTATTTATAGGTAAACTAAGTAACTAACTCTAACTGCTACTAACTGCTCTATTATTTAACTGCTACTAACTGCTCTATTATTTAACTGCTACTAACTGCCATATTACTAACAAGGCCTAATAAAGACACATTAATCTAACAGAATGCTGCACTTAATGTTTCAAATGAGCAGGATAACAGAAAGTAATGGAAAATTAAAATTTCCGGTTTTCTGTGACACCAACATTCTTTTTCTGCGTGGCCTCTTGAAGAATTGTTAAGTTTGTACCAATCAAACCTAATTATGCAGAATTCATTAATGTTGTTTGAGCAGCAAAACTTCTGTTTTGGCAATGAAGCTGTTTGACATGATTTGTTGCAGTTGATTTTATATTCATTTTTCATTCATTTTTAAAATCATTCTTTCTAAGGACTATCTGAAGAATTGGTTTATGATAAAATACAATGATTTTGTTTGATCCATATAGCCGATCCCATCTTATGGAAAAAGGCTTTTGTTGTGGTTGTCATCATTGTTATAGTTTGAAGTCATCATGATATGAAGTTTTAGTTCATTCCTCAAACACTTTTAACTCCAGGAATGCAAATATCAGGCACTAGAGCCTTATATACTGCCTTTGGAAAATTAAACATGTAGTTATAACACACCCATATCATACAAGCTTATTAAGCAGATTTTATATTTTTGTATTTGCATGTATAGGCTCTGGAGTATCTTGCAAAGAGCCGAGGTATACAGAGGACCAAGGAGCTAGCCGTGAAGCATGCTAACCTTGCAGCAGCAGCAATTGATTCCTTACCTGAGAGTGACGATGAGGAAGTGAAAAAGTCAAGGAGAGCCTTAATAGATCTCACTCAGAGAGTCATTACAAGAACAAAGTGAAAAGGAAGCCTCCTTTTTTTTAAAAAAAGAATTATTTCTTTTTGGTTAACTAGAAGCCTCTCTTAGTTAAATGAACAGCTAACAATTGTTTTGTTGCAATTCTTCAATTTTTCCATAATTGTTCCCCGAATCCCGAAGGTGTGGGGGAAATAAGTTATATTCCTACCATTGATGCCATTTCCTTTTTCTTTATTATTTTAGATTAATTATTTTTGCTTCCTTCCATCTCTTTTCCCCTATAATGACTCTGAGGGTGGCTTTTTAGGTGGATCATTTGACCAATGGACCATTGAATTCACTTGATATAATATGTTTAGGGTATTTAGGGTATCTATAAATTAGTTCATTAGTTGTTACATAAGAAAAAAAACTACATCATTTGAAAATTACATTTTAGTCTTTTATAATTTATGCTTTCTAATTTTTTTCATTGAACATCACCGGCCACAGGAACATGAAAGTTTCTATCGTGGATATGGGATTGTCAATTCCTTATGTCAAAGTTCATAGTAACATGAAAGGTTTCACTAACCAAACCAAATTATTTTGAATTCGGATATGTTGCTTGAGCAGTTCTACTTCTGGTTTGGCAATCAAGCTGTTTAACATGATTTGTTGAAGTTGATTTTATATTTGTTTCAATGATATATTGAAGGCATGATATTGAGGTTTAATTTATGTTGTAAACACTTCTAAACTCAAGAATGCAAATGTCAGGATCTTTGGGGAAGCAAAATGACTATGATTGAAGTATAGTGATATATGATCAAGTCCTTCAAAACATTAAACGTGTAGTTATACAAAACACACCATACGAGCTTATTGAGTAGATTGCATATTTTTGTATTTGCGTGTGTAGGCTCTGGAGTATCTTGGAAAGAACCGAGGTATACCAAAGTTGGCCGTGAAGCATGCTAACCTTGCAGCAGCAGGAACAGCACCAATCGGTATCTTACCTGAGTAACAATGAGGAAGTTAAAAAATAAAGGAGAACCCTATAGATTTTACACATTGCAAGAATAAATGGGTACCGTTGAGGCACACAAACAAAAAAAGGTAGAAGAAACACACAATCACTCACGGTTCGCTTAATCAAACAAAATTATAGTCATGTTCCAACTACTCATCACAATCATCAATTCATTGGCTAATAATTTCATAAGCAGACTAAACACTATATGGACATCTTGCTAAAATATTGAGTGTACCCATAAACATGTACATCTCATATCGAGTCTTTGGGTCCGATTGAGATTGCTTGCTAAAGTCTCGGTCTCAACAGTTTTAGTTTCGTATCTTGGAGATATTATCTCTTCCAACCATCAATATCCCCCCTCAATATATCGTGAAGATATCGTTCCCTTGGATCGGATTTCCAAAGATCGCATTTTCCATTGTTTGACACGTATACATAACTCTAAGGGTATGTTTGGTTCAATTTAGGGGATATGAGAGATATTAATTAGATATTTTGCTTGGTTAAGAGAAGGGATTTTAACGAATGAGAGAAAAAACACAACTTATGTTTTGTTCACAAGAAAAAAGGATAAATTTTAATACTGATTTACTTTTATACCCTTGTAATTTTGAATCTTAAAATACGTAACTAAAGATATCTTAATCAATGTATTCAAAATGTTATAAATCTCCTCCCTCAAAATCTCCCAATATTGGAGGGGAGGCAAAATTGAGTGAGAAGTGATTTTGCTCCCCTCCATTCCCCTATCTCCACTTCAAAAAAAAATTAATCAATAAAAAATAACTTTGTAAAAACTCATCGCCTTCCCTTCACTCAATTCCCCCTAAGCCAAACATCATCTAAATTAAATTCACAAACCAAAATTGATTTTGGTTTGTGCTCCTTGTATACAAACTAATGGGAAAAACAAACATGTGGTTGGTCCGAATGGTAACCGACTCGGACATCTTAAGAAAGTGGTCAAGTGATTCGATCATTGGTTTTTGCAGATGAAGAAAATATTGAGAAATATCAATCTTTTAATGTCGTCGAGTACCCTCGAAGGATTAGTCACCAATTGAAAAGCAAGAACAGGAAGAAAAAAACTAATGAAAAAAAAAAGGAAGGAAAAAAAAAAATGGCAGCATATACTATCCCGTGTCGTACGATGTCCTGTCTGCAAACTAAACCCTCAAATCGAAACCATCGAATTCTTGATCGGATGTTGAACAAGTCATGCTAATTTTCTATCCATCAATCACTGACTCCGTTCCTTACTATCTCACACCTGTTTCACGCCAGAAAACATTTGAGATAGTTACATGTCACACTCTTGTTTTTCTTCTAACCACTATTCTGCATTGCTCAAACTTTGCTGCGAAACCCGCAACCGCGCCAACGCAAAGAAGCTCCACTGCCACATAATCAAGTCCTTCCGAAACCCAGAAACCTTTCTCTTAAATAATCTCATCACTTCCTATGCCAAACTCGGAAACATCACCTATGCACGTAAGGTGTTCGACCATATTCCCCAACCAAATATTTTCTCTTGGAACACCATTCTCTCCGCTTATTCCAAACTGGGTCTTGTTCCTCAGATGAAACATGTGTTTGATGCAATGCCAGCCCATGATGGGGTGTCATGGAATTCGCTTATCTCCGGGTATGCTGGTTGTGGTTCCCTTGTTCAATCAGTGAAGACTTATAATTTGATGTTGAATGATGGGTCATTCAATTTGAATCGGATCACGTTCTCGACTATGCTTATACTTGCGTCTAGTCAGGGGTGCGTTCATTTGGGCAGGCAGATTCATGCGCATGTGGTGAAATTCGGTTTCCAGTCTTATGTTTTTGTTGGGAGTCCTTTGGTGGATATGTACTCGAAAACGGGACTGATATCTTGTGCAAGGCAGGCTTTTGATGAGTTGCCCGAGAAGAATGTGGTTATGTATAATACTTTGATCACGGGGCTTATGCGATGTGGTATGGTTGAGGATTCGAGGAGATTGTTTTACGATATGCAAGAAAGGGACTCGATTTCTTGGACAACAATGATTGCAGGGTTTACTCAGAATGGTTTGGACAGGGAGGCAATTAGTTTTTTCAGAGAGATGAGACTGGAAATGCTAGAGATGGATCAGTATACATTTGGAAGCGTGTTAACTGCTTGTGGAAGCGTTGTGGCTTTGCAAGAAGGCAAGCAAGTTCATGCTTATATAATTAGGACTGATTATGAGGATAATATATATGTTGGCAGCGCTCTTGTTGACATGTATTGCAAGTGTAAGAGTATAAAATCAGCAGAAACAGTTTTCAAGAAGATGACTCGCAAGAATGTTGTATCTTGGACAGCAATGTTAGTCGGTTACGGACAAAATGGTTTTAGTGAAGAAGCTGTTAAAGTCTTTTGCGATATGCAAAAATATGGGGTCGAGCCAGATGATTTCACCCTTGGGAGTGTAATTAGCTCATGTGCAAACCTTGCAAGCCTAGAAGAGGGTGCCCAATTCCATGGTAGAGCTCTGGTTTCTGGCCTAATTTCTTTTCTTACAGTTTCCAATGCTCTTGTTACGTTATATGGCAAGTGTGGAAGCATTGAAGACTCCCATAGACTTTTTAGTGAGATGAGCTTCAGGGATGAAGTCTCGTGGACTGCACTTGTTTCTGGATATGCCCAGTTTGGTAAAGCGAATGAAACAATCAGGTTATTTGAAAGCATGCTAGCCCATGGTTTAAAACCTGACAGGGTTACTTTTATTGGAGTCCTTTCAGCTTGCAGTAGAGCAGGATTAGTAGATAAAGGAAATCAGATATTCAAATCAATGATTACAGAACATGGGATTATACCAATTCATGATCATTTCACCTGCATGATTGACCTCTTCAGTCGAGCTGGTAGGTTAGAAGAAGCAAGGGATTTTATAAATAAGATGCCTTTCAGTCCTGATGCAATTGGTTGGGCAACCTTATTAAGTTCATGTAGATTCTATGGGAACATGGAAATTGGCAAGTGGGCAGCTGAGTTTCTTCTGGAATTAGAACCACATAACACTGCTAGCTACATCCTACTTTCAAGCATCTATGCTGCTAAAGGAAAATGGGAAGAAGTTGCCAGATTAAGGAAGGGAATGAGAGATAAGGGATTGAGAAAGGAACCAGGATGTAGCTGGATCAAATATAAGAATCGAGTGTACATTTTCTCTGCTGATGATCGGTCAAACCCATTTTCAGATCAGATATATTCTGAGCTTGAAAAACTGAACTACAAAATGATACAAGAGGGATACATTCCTGATATGAATTCTGTTCTACATGATGTTGAGGATTCCGAGAAATTAAAGATGCTTAATCACCATAGTGAAAAGCTCGCGATTGCCTTTGGGTTGATATTTATTCCTCCTGGCCTTCCCATTCGAGTGGTTAAAAATTTGAGGGTTTGTGGAGATTGCCATAATGCCACCAAGTATATATCTAAGATCACCCAGAGGGAAATTCTTGTAAGAGATGCTGCCCGGTTCCACTTGTTTAAAGATGGAATGTGTTCATGTGGAGACTTTTGGTGACAGTTCATATTGTTATATTCTCTAAATTCTAAAGCAGTTTAGAAGAGTATTTTAAAAAGTGAAGACCAAACACAGGATTCAGCATAAGGAGACACATGAGATTAACTTTCTTCAAAAAGTGAGTATAATACCACATTACACATTGTTTATCCAATCTTATACTTGCTATTCATATTTGAGCTGTGATTCCTTGGCTCTTGATTGTATAATTCAATTCCGAAGAAAAAGAAAACATATACTGAATTGGAAATTACTAATTTCATTAACTGGTAGTCGGAGCCTGATGGAAGGACTTGTACTTGTCATGAGTCTCAAGAAAGCACAGCATTGCTTTTAATGGTCTCTACCTATTTTTTATTACGGTTGCTGTGGTGGATGAGTGAACGTACAAGATAAGATAAAAAATCAATGTATTTTGAAGAAAGTTGGAGCAGTCATTGAGGAGAAGATGACAGAAAGTGTTTTTGTCATGTGAGAAGGCCCAGAGGCTTTAATGAGAAAGACCAACAAAGGAATATCATAGAAGAATTCAGGAGAAAGTAGAAACCACTGAAAAACATGCTGTCTAGTGGGATTAGTGGTTGTATTTAACTATTTATAGCAAGGGAATATCCATTTCTGACAGGCAAAGAATATTTAGCCTCTTTGGCTCTGTTTTTTCCTTTTGGTTTTTTTTGCCAAAGAGGACAACCCTGTAGTTTTATTTGCCTCTGTTCTCTCTAATAAATTTTATTCTTTTATAAGGAAAAATCATTATTCATTTTAATAAACTTAGCTGCTGTTCCTGACCTTTCGGATTCTGGGAAATGATTTTTTGAAGCTAGTTTATGTTTTCCCGCTGTCTATGAGAAAGATCCTTGTTGAAGCAGAGATTGATCTATAAATATCTTGCTAGTTTATGGCTCGAGTTTTGTGATGTTAATGTCTTATCATTTAGATTATAGTATTATTATTATTGTTGCTGTTAGTGGTACTAGTACAGGGTTTCAAAATGCGGTCCGCAACCGCTAATGCGGCCGCAATATTGCGGTTGCGGGACTCACCGCAACGGCATCGGGTCGCAATTGCGGTGTGATTCAAAATCACCCGTTACCGCCGCAACGTAACGCCGTAACGATCGCAATGGCCGCATCAACCGCAACAGAGTTTCAAACACCCAAAACAGTTCCGTTCAACTCAATCATATGTGCAAAAAAACAAATTTCTCATATCAGACAAACAAATTTCAATGTATCAGAAAAAGAGATTCTCCTAACCTGCTTTTCAGATCAAATTTTGCTTTTGCCTTTATCTCTTTTCTGCTTTATGCTTCAGTGCTTCACTCAATGTCTCATTCTCATATAACCTCATTTCTCAGTCTCACTTATTTGCTCTGGATCAGTGGATCTGCTTAAACGGTCAAGCCTCACTGCGCTTCGAATCCCAAATCATCTGATCTACTAGCCTCACCCCAAGGTAAGATCTTCCTTTCCTCCTATGCTCTGGTGCTTTGCTCTGCTCTGCTCACTGCTGTGCCGCCGTCCTCCAGGTGTGGGGTTGAGTCCCCATGGGTGAGGGCTTGAGGCCGTGACTGAGGAGGACCGTGAGGTGGAGGCCGTGGGTCGTGAGGCGAAGGGCCGGAAGCCATGGATCGTGACTCACTGACTCGTGAGGCGTTGAAGAGAAGAGAGGCTGAGCCTGAGAGAGAGGGGAGGGGGGTTGCGATCTGGGTTTTGGGGCGAAGTGGCGAACCGCGAGGGGTCGTCTGGTGGGTGGCCGACGCGCCGGACGAGTGACGGAGGAGGAGGGTTACCGGTTGAGACTTGAGTGAGTGTGGATGTGGATAAAAATGAAGAAAAAAAAGAAACAGGAGGGGAAGAAGCTTGTAGAAAGTAGAAACAGAGGAGAGGAGGGAGGCGAGGGACGAGAGACTTGAGTGAGTGTGTGCCCCCCGTGTGTGTGTGTGTGTGGGTGGGTGGGTGGAATTTTTTAGAGGGAAACCGAATTGGGTGGGGGGAATTTTTTTTTTAATAAAAAATTTTAGGTGGGAAATTAATTGAGATTTGGGAATAATATAGGAAAAATTTGAGAGGGAAATAAAATATATATTGATATATTAATCTAATTACTAGTTTAGTATATGTTTAGCTAGTATTTATTGTTCAAATTATATGTTAATAATTGATTTGTTGTCTTAAATAATTTACTGTAATTATTAATTAGATTATCTGTGTTTTGCTAATTACTTGTTTATATTAAAGTTTTTTTTTTGAAGGCTAGTTTAGATTAAAGTTGTAAGTTTGGTTGAATTATTTATTGATGTTTATTTATAAATATTGAACAGGTTGTATAAAATATACATAATGCCTCCAAGAGAAGAATTTCCTACACAAAGATTAGATGGTGCTCCAAGTGATGATATTGGATGGCATTTTGGAAACCCAGTAGCCGGAAGTCGTAACAATATCGAATGCAAACTTTGTCACAAGATAATAAAAGGTGGCATTACAAGAGTGAAGCAACATATAACACATATGAAAGGACAAGTGTTTGGTTGTGCTAGAGTGAGCAAATTGGCTAGAGAAGGTATGATGAAGCTTCTTTTTGAAGGAAAAGCAAAGAAAAATGACTCCAAGAAAAGAAAAGAATTTGAAGCATGCCTGAGAGGAGAAGATGAAGATGAAGATGTGGATCACCTTATTGATGAACGAATGAGGTTTGCTACACAGGAAAGCCTTAGATCACATCGCGAATGGGAAGACAGACAACAAACAGGAGGGCGTGGAAATATATATGAACAAGGTGGGAGCTCTCATGCGAGTATTGGTGGGGGTGAAAGGCCTGAAGATGTTACTCTGGAGTTGAGATCTACAAATATTGATCTTATGAGGAGCAAAAGCATGAAGCAACCGAAAATCAGTAAGGGTATCATGAAGAAATTGAGGAGGAAGCTAGGAGAGGCGGTAAGCAAGTTTTTTATTTATGATCGCTTACCTATGAATTTAGCTAACTCTCCTTGGTTGCATAATTTGATTGTTACAGCTGCTGAGGAAGGTGAAGGGGTTAAATGTCCGACCCCTTATGAAATCTCAGATGTATATTTAGAGAATGAATATAGGAAAATGAAGAAGTGGTTGAACGTATTGAGATGTACATGGAAAGAAAAAGGGGTGACAATAATGTGTGATGGTTGGACGGACGGTATCAACCATACTCATATTATGAATTTTTTGGTGCATAGTAGTAAGGGGACAATTTTCTTGAAATCTATTGATGCTTCTGATGTTGTTAGTAGAAACACAGATTACTACTTTCAATTATTAGATAAAGTTGTTGAAGAAGTGGGAGAAGAGTTTGTTGTTCAAGTAGTTACAGATAATGAAGCAGCACTGAAAGCAGCTGGTCAGAAACTGATGGAGAAGCGGCCTCATTTGTATTGGTCTGCTTGTGCGGCTCATTGTTTAGATCTTTGCTTGGAGGATATAGGAAAAAAGAAAAATATACAGAAGTTATTAACTGATGCAAAGACTGTGACAAATTTTCTATATAACCATATATGGATTGTCGACCTCATGAAAAAATATACTGGAGGTAGAGAAATTGTCCGTCTTGGTGTTACCCGATTTGCAACACAGTTCCTACAACTTCAAGCAATTGTACAGCAAAAGCAAGGTCTGAAAAACATGTTCAACTCCGAAGAGTTTAGACGATCTAAATTTGATAAAGCGAAAAATGGACCGTCATATGAAGCAAGAACAATTGTTAATGATAGTGAATTCTGGAGTATGTCCCAAGACATATTGAAGGTGTTTGAGCCTTTAGTAAAAGTTTTAAGACTTGTTGATGGTGACGAGAAACCAACCATGGGTTTCATATATGAAGCCATTGATAGAGCTAAACAATCAATTAGACAAAATTCTCGTTATCATTCCAGATATAATGATTTAATAGACAAGCGATGGAGATACATGCATTTCGATCTTCATTCTGTCGGTATGTTGATATAATTTATAAATTTATTTTTATCATGTAATTTTATATTTATACTTTCATCCATAATAATATATTATCTTTTTTTAGGTTATTTTCTTAATCCGCAATTTCAATACGGAGTTGAACATGAGGATGATGTCTATAAAGAAACGTTTGAAGGAACAAATAGAGTCATCTTCAGAATAGAAAGAAACATCGATGATCAGATTAAAGCTCTGAACCATGTTAGTAATGAATATTTATATTTTTAAACCTATAATTCATTATTTATCAATTGAAGATATTTACGTATTGATATATTATGTTATATTTCACAGTTAGTACTTTTTAGAGATAAGGTTGAAACATTTGGTACTCCTCAAGCTCAAGCAACTTGGTCTAAGATGAATCCAGGTAAAATAATATTTTTTTTATAAATCAATGAACTTTAACTTTATTTTTTAATATAATAACTAATAATTTGTTTACCTTTTGTTGCTCCTTTAAAAAGCTGAATGGTGGTCCTTTTTTGGTATATGTGCTCCTGAGCTTAAACATGTGGCTATAAAAGTTCTTAGCCAAACAACTTCAGCCACAAATTGTGAGAGAAATTGGAGCACGTTTAGTTATATTCACACGAAGACAAGGAATAGATTGAAGTATAAAAAGCTACAAAAGCTTGTCTTCACGCACTACAATATGAAATTGAAAATGAGGCATCAAATGAGAAAAAGTCTAGATGAAATTGAAGTAAGTTTTAATCCTATCAATCTTGATTATATATTTCAAGAAGATGCATTATCTCCATGGATTGAAAAGAGAGAAGATCCACTATTAGATGGAGTACAAAATGCAGAATGGTTGCCTCTAGTGGATACAGATGATGAAGATGTGGAAGTTGTTGATGATAATGATGATTCTAATGAAGATGGTGGTGGTTTAAGTCCACCAAGTAATAATAGTGGTGATAGGGGTGGTAATGTAGAAGCTGAAGAAGGTGGCGGTGATGATAACGATGATGGTGATGATGATGGGCAATTTCAAAATGATCCATCTCAAGATTCACCATATAATAGGCGTTATAGGAGCTTGACTGATATGGCTCCTTCTGGTAGTTCATTATCCGAGAGCAGTAGAGGTGGATCACATTCTAGGAGAGGAAAAAGAAAACAGAATGTTCCACTTGAAGATTCTTCCTCTTCTAGTATTGCACAAAGTTTTAGTGACTTTGGTATTGATGATTCTTCTCAGAGTAGTCAACAATCTCATCCACCTTATTATCAATATCCTTATTTCAACACATATAACACATACGCAAGTGATCAAGCTCCCTCGTACTACCAACCATCAATGAATTATCAAGATCCTTATCATCAACAATCAAGTGGTGGATTTTTTTATTATGTCTTTGGACAAGGAGCTACACAAGATGATAGCCAAAGTGAGAATAGAGGTTATGAATCACCACGTCATTCCACCATGTGGTAGCAAGTATCATGTAAGTTCAATTTTTATTATCTTTGATTCATATATTTGTTAATTATTATTATTATTATTTTAAATTTATTAATTTGTTTACTTTTATCTTCTTCTTTTTTTGTAGTGAAGACGTATCTCTAAGTGGTGATAATATGACACTATTTTAGAATCACAATTGCAGCTGGGTGTATTCCTATATGTGACACTAATATCTTTTTATTTGTGATTCATATATATTTATGTATTTTAAAGTTTCTGACCTTCTTACTTCTTTGTAATTTTGTACTTATATGTGCTTAAAAGTTTTATTTATAATTTATTTTCACTAAATTAAGTTTAAATTATTCATTAACATAATACAATGTCTTAAAAATGAATAGAAATTTATACAACATCATTAATAAAAGATATATAAAGAATTATAAAAAAAATGATTTTTTTTTTCATTTTGTGAATTTTTCAAATCGTTTCACGCCGTAGCGGCCGCATTACGCATCGCAGCGGTCGCAATGACCGCAATCGCAGTGACCGCAATCATGATCGCAATCGCAATTTAAAACCCTGCAAGTACTACTGTATGTGGCAGATGTAATTTAGTTCGTTCTTTAGGTCTATCATCAAGTTGGCAACCAAAAGTTAATATTCCCGGAACGTGAGCATGGGAATAAAAGTTTCTTATGTTTCATACAAGTTTTAAAGAATTATTCCAAAACATAAAAAGATGGGAAAGAAATATTACAGGGAATGATATTCTTAGGAATGTAGTTTACCTGACAATAAAATATTTCATGAACCAAACACTATCTAATAGTAACGAACATAATCAAAGGAGTTTTTGTACGAAATATGAATGCATTTATGAAAATTCATGATGAAATGTGAAAAAGGTTGGTCCAGTCGGTAAGGATACGGTTCATAACCCACAAGGTCATGAGTTCGAATCCCACTGTTGATGTGAGGATATCGTTAGTGGGTAATTTATAAGTATATCTGTAAGTGCTCTTTGAGTCATGAGACATATCCTGACCTTAATGAATCCCCGGAACCCAACTCACCTAAACTTTTTAGCATAAAAAAAAAAGAAAGTATTTCGTAAATACACGAACAACACTAGACATGATATCTAAGTATTAAATTACATTTAAATTGGCATATTTATCATCGAGGTTTTTACCTTCTAGGTTTTCTAAATTGAAAATTTGATAACAAATTTTTGTTAGCGTAATATATGACTCAACAATAAAAAATTTCAAGATAGAATTTACAAAAGTATCAACATAATTTGTTTTAATTTTAAAGAAATTTGAAGATTCAAAATAATGAGATGTACAACACAATCAACACTAAAATTACAAAAAAAGTTAAATTTTTTTGGTGTAAAAATATCTAACAATTTATTTTAGGAAAAAAGTGGTTACATTGCAGAGTTATAACCCAAAGTCATGTAGAAAATTATTGTCTACTTTTTTGAAGTTAAAAAGCGAATTTAGCAAAATAAAAATTTAAAAGATTCAATAAAATTAGAAAACAAAAATACGTATTTTACCATAATGATATAAACTTTGCCCTTGTATGCACTATGAACACAAGACATTATTCATTTTGTAAATAGGGTTTAAAATTGTGGTTAATTTGTGTGTTAAATTTTGTCAATGAGTACATCTATAGTAGATAGATAACTCGTTAACCATCCAGCGCACTTTATTAATCAATGTAATGTACATCATTAACCAAGTTATCGGTTGTCGGATATACAAATCACATTATTGATGGAAAGCCATTAAAATGGAGTTCATTAATCATTATAGATGACCCTTCAAACATAGAAGACCTTCTATATTCTTTCATGTTATAGAATTGTATAAAAGAATATGATGTGACGATATAAATAGTCATTATCAACTCAAATAATAATCACCAAACAATTACAAAAATAAATTAGCAGATATAAAGGACAAAGAAAGCTAGTATATACTTAGACAAAGAAAAGTCGATATAAAACTGCAAAAGAGAGTATGCTTCCCAATATGGCATTATGCTAACACAAGGTAGTGCTCAACCTAGTTGTTTTTTTTTTATACTTTTTTTTTTTACTAAAAAGGATATTCATTCATTCAAATTGGTAAAATATATTGAAAACAACACAAATTCAACATCGCTAAAAACCAAAAATGATGAATCTGCGAACAAACTTATAGCACCCAGGTTAATAGTATAACACGGCAAAATGCCTACAAACGTGATAAAATCAAAGTGACCGAAATACCCATGCCTCAGGATCTGTAACGTTGACGTCAAAGTCTTGATTGAATTGTAATAAATCGAATCAGATTTATCAATCTGAACCAAACGAACACCGCAACAAGACAGGAAACCAAACGACGCCGCAACAAGACGACAAACAAAACACCGTCGCACGCAGATGACGAAAACACGGAAAAACACGAAAGAAAAACCAGATATACGTGAACAACCACTTATTTAGATAAAAAGAGAGAAAACAATGTAGAGGGGTGATTCCAGACCAAAAGATAGCCCAAAACTACCCTTTCTGGTGGATGAGGAAGAAGGAAAAGAGGAATAGAGGGAAGATTGAGAGAGAGTGACGATTCTAGGTTTTTGCACAATGAGACAATAAAAAAGTCTTTGCGCTTTAAAGTTAGAGTTAAAAATAAAAGCTTTAAAAGTAAAGAGTTTACTAAATAATTAATTCATGAGTAAAACATAAATCATTAATAACTCATAAGTGCATGATTTTTATTTTTCATCAATGCAACTGCTATTTCATTTCAAACTTTATCCATATAACCACCACTGTTGTAGGATTATATGAACCAGTTTCTTCGTTAGTATTCCTTTCTTCTTTGTACTAAGTCATATATCCAACATTTGTTAAATTTCTTATCTTCAACACCACATATCCATACACAGATACAATAATGAACTTTACGGTTACTGTTCCTGTAACGGTAACCGCAGTTGTCACCTTCTTGATTTTTTGGCCATTTTTTTATTGCTTCTTCATCTTATTTGAGGGAGCCCACTTACTTGATGGAGCTCGTTTAACTATCATAAAAGTCATCCAAATCATAATTATCATTGGTTAACATTGTAAAAAATTTCACATAGACGGTCTATACCAATTAAACTCATATTTTTTAAGGATTTTGATTTCTATTCACAGTCAGTGTAAATGATTTTTATAGTGACATCTAATAATATATTGACAAATCAATATTATCTATATTTCTCTCTCTTAATTATTAAAATAAAAACACACGTGTTAAAATGTTATTGGAAGTGTAAAATTTTTTACACTAACGGTGCATATTACTTTAATCTATTTTGAGTTTAATTTCTATGCACGGTCAACGTAAAGGATTTTTACACAAATATCCAATAATATTAACACAAATCAACACTATTATTATTTCTCTCTCTTAGTTATTAAGATAAAATCACACATTCAAAATATTAGTGGATGTCAGTGTAAAACTTTTTACACTGACGGTGCATACTACTTAAACGTTAATAAATAAAATAGAAATTTAATATATATGCATTGCCAGTATAAGAAGAATTTTTTTACACTGTCGATCAATTATAAATTGTCATATCATTAAATTTGTGATTGGTTGATATAGTAAATTTTTTTACTCTGTCAGTATATACCAATTAAAATGATATTTTTAAGTTGCAGTTATTTGTAAGTATTTTAAAAAATTGTTCACTTATTTGTCTACCTTTTTTACTTTTTTTTTTTGTTTAATATTCTAAAAAATTGTTTTGAAATTGTTTTGTATGTACTTTTCAAAATTTATAATTTTTAAACATCTATATTATTATACAATGTTTATATATATATATATATATATATATATATGTGTGTGTGTGTATATATATATTAATATTTAATATATATTTTATTATCAACATCAATACACGTATACAATTATGATCTCTTTCTTCTACAGTGGAATGTGTTGTCGATTAGGCAAGGTTTTAGGGTTATTTTTTACTATTAAATTATATTTTAATAATTGGTTTTTATTTTGTTATTAAAAGCAAAGTAGCTGTATTACTTTGCCTGTTTTCCACCCAACAACAACTAATTGTAACACCCCGATTTTCGTTGCTTCGTAATTATCCGAGACTTAGAAAATAATTTTGGATAAACCAAGGTCATTTCCTTGTCATACTTATTTTTATAAGGCTACGGGGAAGTTTTTGGTTGAAAACTCAGACGGAAGCCGGTCTGCTGTTTTCTGCGTCCTCACTGACAGTAAAAGTTTACTGCTCAGAAGACCTAGTTTTGAGTCGTGAACGAGATGAAAAATGTTTTTATCATATTTACTACGATACTGGAAGTTTTGAAAATTTTGGTAAAAAAATTAAAATATTATATTTGTTGTGGGCCTATACGTCGAGATGCCTCTAGGCAGAGCCTGAGTCAGATGAATCGGGAAGTCGGCAACGTAGCAGAGACATTGGATTGACCGACTTGATGAGCATTTATGACGAGTTTATCCTATCATAAATGGCCATAATGGCACATTTATGGCAACATTAAATTTTCCTATGAAATGACCAAAATACCCTTGTCTTTTTATGACAATTTCTACCAAATGCCATTGGACAAATTGACCAAGCTTTGCCCCATCCTCACGGCTCCAATGCCTTCTTCATTAAGCTTGTCTTCTTCTTCATTTAAATAAGTTATCTTCTTCCTTAAGGCATTTTTCCATTTTCATGTTCTTTGGAGCTCATAATTCGCCAGATTTGGATTGGCAATTATGACCAGTTTCTATTTTGAATCGCGAAAAACTTTCAACATGAAAGTTGTTCATCTTTCTCTCTTCTTTCCAACGACATAAAGATCATCCAAAACAGATAAGTATGTTGAGAGGTCCACCCAAAATACTGAAACTGTTCTAAAACCCTAACTATGTTCATCTTCTCCCTTAAGTTTCTTAAGAACACCATAAGAAAACCTTGAAGAACATCATCCAAATCATCATTTTCTTTGATCATCATGAGGTAGTCTCTCTTAATCTTTCTATTCTAAGCTTTTCTCTTCATAAGATTCTTGAGTTTATGCCTTTGATCAACATGTTCTTCATTTGTTTAAAGTTCTTGAAGCTAGATTCAAAAATTCATAACTAATTCTAGAAAAATCCTTTTGGCATGAAACCAATTGGTATGATCTTATAATCATCTCTATTTTCATAATCTAGAAGCATATGATCATGAGAATTTTCTTTCTCTAATTTCTGGACTTGGCCGAAACCCTAGTTCTTGGAACTAGATGAGTTTTGTTCAAAGTTTTCCTTAATGATCTTGTTAATCAAACTCTTAGTATGTATGTCTTATAAATCCAAGTTGGTTTATTAAACTAATAACCCTAGCCCTATAAACATGTTGAGGCCGAATCTAAGTATATGAGAGTTAGGAAGTTTTGAGTTTGAAACTTAGTTGTTTAGTCACTAATCTATGATTTAGGTTAATCAAGGACCATTAATCTATGACTTAATCATGATTAGAAATTTTAAGGATTTTGAACCCTAAAAGTCAGCTTTTGGCCGAAACCTAACCCTCATGAGTTAAGTATGTTATGGTTTGATTTGATTTATTTTGGTTGCAATTCGTTTGAAGGAATCAATCGGGTTGGTTTGACCTAAAGTCGACGGAGGAAACCGGATTAAATTGGGAGGTTGTTTGAAAACGTTAGTTGAGTCTTCAAGAGGTAAGGGGAGCTTACCTGAGGGATTTTCTCTATAACCATTTGCTTTTAGTGTGGCTTATATGATTTATATGTGGTTTGTGATTAATTGTTTATGTTGTTTATGATGTGTTGATTTTCTGTGTATCGGTGATTGATCTGCTCTGAATTATCTGCAGTAGTATATTATGTTGTTATGATGCATGATCTGCCTGGGGATATAATTATGATGATGTTGATGATGTTGTTGAATGTTGAATGTTGTTTGAGAGGCCTGACAGTGGTCAGTGCACAATCGATTAATGAGATAAAACATTTAATAAGCTGTGAAAGTTATATTCAATGTTTTATGGGAAATGTTGGAATATAATAGAAGAGGAAAAATATGATTTTGGAAAAATAATGAGTTTTGAGAAATATTATTATTTTAATGATTTATTAGTGTAAAAGAAGTTTATGAGTCACGGTGAGAGCGTAACCGTGAAATTTTTTTAGTACTGCTAATTTTTACACAAGAAATTCCGAGATATTATAAAAAGTGATTTTTGTTAAATTGATATTCGAAAAGACCTTATTTATTATATAAGAAAATTATTTTAGAAGAAATGTCAAAGTTTGACTTAAAGATGTTTTCTTTGAAAATGCTAAACGACGGCAAGTTTCGATATTATTTACGGTGAGAGTTTAAAAAATAGCAGTACTTATGTTGAAAAGAGATTTAATTTGAATTGATTTATTAGAGTTGAAGTTTCAATAAAAAGAAGTTGTTGATGATTTGACGTTATTTTGGAAAAAAAAATGTGTTTCCAAAGGAAAAGTGGATTTTTTTTTTTATGAATTGACGTTTTATAAACGAATTTCAAGTAGAAAGAATTTTCGGTAAATGAGTTTTACTTAATGATGTAAAAGAGATGAAAGAGGTAAAATGAAGTAACAGATGTAAAACGATGAAAAAGATGTAGAAAGATGTAAAATGATGTAAAAAGATGTAAAAGATGTAAAAAGATGTAAGAGATGTAAAAAGATGTAGAACGATGTAAGATGTAAAAAGATATAAAAGATGTAATACGATGTAAAAGATGTAATATGATGTAAAAGATGTAAGACGATGTAAAAGATGAAAAAGATGTAATATGATGTAAAAGATGTAAAACGATGTAAAAGATGTAATACGATGTGAAAGATGTAAAACGATGTAAAAAGATGTACAAAGATATAGAACTTAATAACCGAGACGTCGGGGTATTAAGGTTCGTTATGTTGTAAACTGGGTATCTATTTAAAGAAGTTAAAACGTTTTAAGTTGTTTTCTACTACCACGAACCTAAGACTGATTGCAAGGTCTAGGGGCTTCGTGATTGAGCACTCGGACTTTGAGGTCCTGTGTTGTTAATAAAAGATGTAAAGATGTTTTAAACGATGTTAAGTCATAAGTTTTTGAGAGCTTCCATGTTTTAACGATGATGCTTTTGAGAGCATTAGATGTTTAAAACGATGATGGGTTGTAAGCTTTTGAGAGCTTTGACAAATAAAGATATAGCACAAAGAAAAGTGTTGAGAACAAAATGTTTTCTTGCATGCATTTGGCTGACGTGCCATGATTAAACGAGGGATTACCTTGCGGCGTCAGGGTAGATCATACAAAGATGTTCTTATTGTGCCCAGGGTTTGGACAATGAGGCCCCATCTCCGAGTGTTATCACTGTGCCACGATGTTGGACAGTGTGCGATGGGCGTGCCTGTGGCTGTATGCCTGTGGCAATTGAGTCTGATCAACTCATCACGAGGTTTACGAGGTTGGAGATATCTCATGAGATTAGGTATGAATGATTAGATGATGTATTGAAGTGTTCATGCATAGTTTTCCAACGTTGATGTTTGGGGTGTGAAACCCATTGATAAACGATGTGATATAAGATGAATTAGTACGTTGGGTGTGAAACCCATTGATAAACGATGTGATATAATATGAATGAGTATGTTGTTATAGACATGTATATGGTTATGTGCAATATTTTGTGTTGTGCATTTAGTTATGGTGATGAATCCATATATTGGCGTCTCACCCTTACAACCATATCAGAGTTGTACGAGGGGTATGATCCTTACAAGAAGATGAAGGCTGTCTAGTTCGAGGCATGCTGTGCGGTTTTTATCGGTTGTAGTGTCCGTTAGTTACGACCAGCTTAGGTAATGATATGTTTTAAGAATAAAGTTGATTATGATTTATATGAGAAAAATATGAGGCAGTATAGTTGAAGGACTTATATACATTATGTAGTTAAGTGTGATTTGAATACGTTGTTGTGGTTATGAGGTTAAAAGAAAGAGGAAAAGAAAAATTTTTATCACCATATTTTGAAAAGATAAACGTTGAGAAAACATGATTTTCCGAAAGCAACCAGCAAATTAAGTTTTATTTCCGCAAACGGGTAACCATGTGATGACCTGAGATTAGGGTGTCACACTAATCATCATTTATTGCTTCTTCATCATACCACTTTATTTGGATCAATGCAATTTGTGATTTATTATTTACCACCAATTTATTATTTACATTTTAAAGTTTTATTTTATTGTTTTTTATAAAAAAAAAAATAGACTATTGAAATGTTTAGGGACTATAAGTTAACTCAGAATAACAGGGGCCTTCATTCACAGTTGATGGATTTCGTATGTATCATGTCTTTTTTTACTCTTTTTGAATATTTTATTTTACTAGAAGTAATGCTCGGGCAAGGGTTTATTTATAATTTCCCATTTAAAATATTCATAATAGTTAATTTTTAATAAATGTGCGAAATTTATTATAAAATAAATATATGAAAAATATATTAAGAATTATTTTTAATTATATGTAGAATAAAATGAAAGGGTGGAAAATATTTTTATGTTACGTAATATAAGTATTTTTAAATAATTTATTTTAAACAATATTTTTATGTAATATATGTATTTTTTCATCAAAGTAAATTATTATTAAATAAGATTATATAATCTAATCTAATTGATATAAACAAAAAAGAATATGAAAAATAAAAGACTGGATCGGTGGAATTTAAGGACATCTAGAAGCCTCTATTGCATAGTGAAAGGTTATTATTGAGCATGAATTTTATGCATACAGGTATTCTTAAATTATATAGTAAATATAGATAGATAATCATACCATTTGATTATAAGTTTTTCATTTTGGCTTTATGTGATGACATGACATGATAATCACTTTTTCTTTTGCATACATCGTTACACTTTGTGTATGAAACTCAGATGAACAGAGCTTGGCCAATTCTCAAGAAAGTTTTGGTCTTTCTTTCAAAAATACAAAGGTGACGTTTGGAAGAACTTATTTAAGCTTCTTTTGACTTATCTGATGATATAAGCTCTTATGCAGTGTGTTTGTCTGAGCTTATAAAAATAACTTATGCCATCTCATAAGGGGTTTTTGACTTATTTTCATAAGTCACTGGGAGAAGCTTATGGAATTATCATAAGAGCTTATGCACTAAACACCTTTTCCATGTTTTTCACTATTTGAATCATCTCATGCCCCTTTCTTTCTTTTTCTTTCTTTAAGCACTTATGGCATAAGCTCTCATACAATAAGGTCTTATGTGATAAGCTCTTAATTAATTTGTTTACCCAAACGCACCCAAAATTCTCTTGCCCAAAAGCTTTTTCACTCTATTGCTTAAACTAAGTTTTCTTTTTCACTCTATAGTGCTCTCGGTGAAGCTTTTATTTGTTCTACACGCTTGCAGACTTGACCATTTCTTTCCTCTTTTTGTGGTCGATGGTGGTGGTTCTATGACTTCTATCAAGTTCACAAGCACATCTTTTTGTCGTGTTCAAGCAAACTTCTCAAGAACTCACTGCATCTGGAAGATGCACGGGAATCTAGCTGGGGATTTGGGTTTCGGTTGAGCTTTGGTTGGGGATTCCAGTGAGTTAAACTCATTTGTTTTATTTTAGACTATTTTTATTTTGTGATTGCTACATATATTTCTTTGAGTTGCTTCTATTTGTGGGGTTGGTTTGTTTTGAATGAACCATTCTTTGTTTTAAGTTTAATGTTGTTGGTGTTTAGGAAATGGAAGGAAGTGTAATCGACGAGGGATGCTTTATAGCTTCAGAGATTGAAATTGATTGCAAAGTTTCAATCTTTTCGATCATTTCTCTGGACCCATGTGATCTTTTTTGTTTTTTGTGCTGTTGAGTTTTAACTATTGCGTGCTTGATATATACCCTAGCAACTTCTTCAATGTTTTACTTTAGGTATGATGCTAATTAAAAATGCATACCCATTTGATGGAAGAACAACTTGAATTGGTATATGCTCATTTTTTGGATCATCGTCATTATTATAATAATTAGAATATTAAACATATCATATGGATTTGTTTCCCAATATGTGGATTGTTGACTTTTTGCTGGCAGGAACATACTTTATTTCACTATGATAGATAATGCAAATAACCATAATATTAATTTGTCTATCAACTAGTGTTGTAGCGATTGCAGCGGCAAATCCAACTAATCTTGTGAAAGTAAGACTTAAGCAGAAGGAAAATGACATCTTGGTGTGTCCAGGTGCTACTCTGGATCATTAAATAATAAATGCTTATTCAACAATTGTGAGAGAGGTATGCTATATGTGCACTTAGCCTGATATGATTTAAGAAGGAGAGATATGCATTTATCCATTTTATCTCTATGATGATGTTTTGGAATATGAGGACATAAAATTGAATATGTGTGAACAATCAGAAGTTGGGATGGACTATGATATAAAAGATAATATTAAATTTCAATTAAATTCATTGAAAAATTAATATTTTTTGTTTGCACACGATTTTTTATCCTTTCTATCATTGCCGTTCCATTACTCCAAGCACGGTACATGCAATATATATAGTATATAACGTAATATAATATATTTTTTGTTAGCACACAATTTTTAAACCACTTGCTATTTATATTTTCAGTAGTATAAAATAATTATAATACGAATAATTTAAGTATTTTGTTTCAATCAATAAAATATAATATAAATATATTTCAAAATAAAAAAAAGTAATTACAACGGGGTTGAATTAAATATTGTAATAATTTAATTTGCAAGAAAATTTACTCGTGCGTTGTAACACCCTGTTTTTCCGTTAAGTGCTTTGGTATGCTTGTTTTGTTGGTTAAGCCTTAAGACTTAGCTTGAGGGCTAAGTGGGACTTCTAGGCTTGAAATCCCTTCTCTTAGGCTTGTGCCTTGTGACTTTCTGGGTCACAAGCACGGCCATACTTGTTAAGGAACACGACCGCACTCGTTGGGGAAGCGCGTCTTGCTGACGCTAAGTTGAGCACGCCCGTGCTCAAGGCCAAACCGCGCCTCGTAGGCATTAAGTTGAGCAAGGCCGTGCTCAAGGAGGAGCACGACCGTGCTTAGGTCTCTGCCTTTATAAGCAGAACAGTAACCAAGGGTTTATGAGTTAAACCCTATTTTGGCACTTTTAGGCAACCCTAAGTGTGACGGCAGCCTCTCTCGTTTGTTCCCTTTGAACCCAATCGTTGTTTGGTGTTTCGTTCATGTTTTAGAGAGTGGGGTCACGCGTTAAGTGACAATCCTAAGGTAATAGTTCTTCCCTCTTTTGGTTTCCTTTTCTTAGATTAGGATTGGGAACTAATGGTTAACCCTTTCTGTTTGACCAAAGCTTGGAAGCAGAGTGAGCCGCTTGAGGGAACATGACCGGTTTGTCGTTTGGAGTTTTGTTGTGGAATCTTCATACCAGATATGGGAGAAGAATAGTGTATACACTAGGCTAGGGAGTAGCGTAAGATGAGGGGTTCCCATAACCCCGTTTATTTGTTGTTATATTTGTTATCGATGCCATACCATATTTGATTATGATCTGCCTGTGATGTATAGTTGAATGCTATAATTGTTAAGTGGTTGATAGTATGCCTATTGTGTTATGATTGCTATGATATATGTCTGATGATGCATAATTTGTTGACTTTGCACATGATGAATATTGTTGTTATGATACTGAGAATGTTGATGATGTTGGCTGAATGTTGTTGATGTGTTGGTTTGTTAATGAGACCCTAATCATTTTAATTAGGACTCTTAATTAACTTAACGGTTAAGGGAGTAATTCGCTTAATAATTCATAAGACATGAACTGTGTTAGTGAGGGGTGAGGTTTCATGCCGAATGATTTAGTTAAGACCCTAGGATCTAATTTGAGAAAATTAGGGAGCCGAAACTCCAAGTACATAATTGAATATGCCCGGAACAGTACGACTCGCTCCAGGAGCACGATCGTGCTAAACAGGGAGCACGACCGTGCTCCCAGTTAAATTATGGAAGGCAGGCCGCGCATTGAGCACGGTCGTGCAAGACAGTGAGCATAACCGTGCTCCACTTAAGTGACAGCACGACCGTGCTGGGGTGAGCATGCTCGTGCTCCCCCTACTGGTCAGAACGCGAATTAAAGGAATTTAAGGGGTGTATCACCCCAAGTGTTCCCAATGATGTAATAATACACCAATCAAACGATAACAAGTTAGATAACTTAATCAAAGATTAATTAATATAAATAATAATAATAATAAGCTGGTTAAGCCGGTACCCAATGGGTTACCGCACGTTGTTACACTTTGGTGCTTTTTTGGCCAAAGTGCTTTCGATGCTTTTTGGTCGAGATGCCGATGAGTTGGACCTTAGTGATTTTTGGCTATGGGGACCTTGACCCAGAAGGGTGAAGGTGTTGATGTTGATGATGGTGATAAGTCTTGGGTGCTTATTGGCCCAAGCAAAGGAGGTGGTTGCCTTGTGTGTCATTTGCTCATGCATTCATACTTTGAAGTTGATTAGTGGGGGATGTTCAACATAGGGGAGGACGTCCAAGTTATGATGATCTGGCCTAAGTCTCGGGTGGTTCACCCAAGGTTTGGTGAACCGTGCGCCCCGCGGTGGCCTATCCAGTTATGATACATCGACTATCCAAGGGGTTCACCCATGGTTTGGAGAACTTCCGGTGTTGGTGCTTTATGGCCAATGTGGATATGTAACTCCGAAGTTGACTTCCTGAGGTAGTTGGATCCACATGCATAACGGAGTAGCGGAGTAGTGTTGCACCGCATAGCATCTTTTGACTGTCGACTTGCAATATGTAAATGATGATGTATAATGTTTGTTGCTATGCCTGATATGATGTATGTTCATATTATTCCATATTCTCTTACCGTTGTGTTTACATGATTTCTTACTCTCTGTTTTACTGTTTCTATTGTTACATGTATCTCTTACGCAGAGGACGGTGATCAGCTAGTGGAGGAGTGACTCTGAGGAGCTGCACCTCTAGTTAGGATGCTTGGTCGTTTAGTTGTTTCAGTCTCGGTTTGTTTCCGTGATGTATCCGGATTTTGGTTATACCAGCTCTGTATGTGACATCGGGGTTGGGTTTTTCTTTATCTGTCTTGTTTATGATTATCTTTTCATAACTATGTTATTTCCGTGTTATTTATGTTGAGATGTGAAACCTTTTTATCCAAGTTTTTATTTTATCAAATAAATGCATGTTTTTATAATCCCTCTTTTAAGTAAACGTTTTATATTAACGTGCGGGGTAGAAGTGTGTCATATGCGTTGCACGGGTAGACTACACTAGTTGAATGAAGCTATGAAGTATTGTTGTTGCAACTATGACCTTTTTTCCTTGCAACTATGACCTTCTATTAATTGATCAATGGGAATGGTCTCATATCACTTAAGATATGCCACCTTTTCTTCCAAGTCCCAATTGTTCTTTTAATGACATCTTAATGAAAATGTGCATGATTGAATACTCGTTGAAAACCTTGTGCTTGATGTCATCTCTAAAATCAGGAATGTGATATCTTTCATCATTGTATGGTGCTAGATATCCTTTAATGTTTGGATATATCCAACATCCATTAAATAATACTTTCCTAAAAGAATTAAATATTTTGTTGTTGTTATAAACAAATTGATTTAGTGGATGACTATATGATATTATCTCTTATCTTATCTTATCTTATCTTATTGGAAACTGACTAGGATTAAGAGTCTACTATTATTCTATAAATAGTAGTAGTTAGATTGTATTTGACACTTGATCAGAATATATCAATGACGAATATGACGGCTAGTTCCCAAAGAACTAGACCTTGAATCCTAGTTCATAAAGAACTAGCATTTGAATCTATATCTCCATTCTCTTCTCCTCTCTATTACTTTTAAATTCATAACATTCTATCAGCACGAACAAGTCTCTAACGATGTAGCAAAATCCTTCGTGTTTTGTTTCAAGAAAGCATGACACTTTGCCATGGAGTGATGACTTAATCAGCTTATTAATGCACGAGACTTTACCATGAGATCGATGACTTAATCACCTCAGAGGTTCTATTGCAAGAATTCTTCTTGTACGCATTCTCTTTTGGGTTGATCTAATCCATGATTATATTCTTTCTAATAGCTTGGTTTTTCATGTTAATTTTAGTATGAAAAACTTTTAGCGTTTCATCCACAAGATTTTACGTCAATTTTGTTTAGCTAACCCAATCTTCATATTTTATCTTGTTACTCTTGATAAGATTCGAAAGAATTGACTATTCAAGCATCCCTGAAGGATTGTACAAAATCAATGATTTAACTTGGTAGTCGTTTATATGAAGATTTGTGATATAGTTCCTGAAGAACTAAAAAATTTAATCGTGATTGAGAATTTAGAAGATCATTTGATCTTCGTATATTTTGAAACAAAGAAAAGTGGTAGAAAAATTGTATATGTCTCTCAAATATGCTCCTGAAGTAGCAAAAGTGAGAAAGGTCACCCAATGGATTGAACTTCATTCTCAGAAGTGAATGTTATGTATTATAATTTTGGGTACGATAAAGGTCGTGGTTTTAATAATTGATGTGATAAATATTATCATTATTGTGATAGTTGAATATCTTCGTATGAAAATATATTATACGAATGTGATTGAAACACGTGCTAATTAATTTAAACTAGAAGTTTACTATGCACCTGTAAATCAAAGTTAATTATATTGTTGTAAACCAAAAGTTTATTAGTATAAATAAAATTGTTATTTGGCATGTGGTCAATTATGCTATTTTAAGTCAATATTGATGATTCATATTTATGTCGTTGAAGGACCAGAAGATCCTTTAGTACAATGAGTTTTAATTTGTTATGCATTTTGAATGCAAAATGATCTAGGCCAGAAGCCATATGATTACATGTTTACTTATTTCAGTTATATATATTTTGATGCATTGTATCCTAGTAGATCCCGAAGAAATCTACTAAGTTTCAAAGATATACGTTGCAAAGGGCATCATATTGAAACCATAAATGAGGGAGATGCAAAGTATCTCTATATTGGCATACTATTTTCAATCCAGATGTTCATGTTATAGAAATTTTCAAGTTTCTCATTAAGATTATATTTTACAAAAGTGTTGATGGTAGAATTAAACTATATGCACCAGAAGTGCTTTATGATAAAGCTTTTCTACTTTGACATGATTATCTATTTCACCCAAATTCAATTGTCAGATATTTTTATAGACCCAGAAGGTCACTGGGTCTCATGTATCAATCACAAATATTATTGCATGGTCAGTTGTCCCTGAAGGACAACATGCGAGTATGGTAACCCATGAATATAAAGTATGTCAAAAGCGTTATATACCTATTAGTGCAAAGGTTATTGTTCCTTAAAAGGGAGAAATTGAGAAATTTTCAAAGTGACGCTCTAGAAGAGGTCACTGGCGCTCCAGAAGAGGTAAAAAACGATGTAAATCAACAAACCCATATTTCTTTGTAAGCAACCCTAGAAGTGGTTCCGGTACCGAAAAATTATGCGATCTCACTGCAATCTAGAAATATGAGGGGAAGATATAATGTTGTTGTTGATAATGTATTTGTATATGCAATAGCAATTGCTTCTAAATTATTAATGTATTTAGCATGGAGCTCAAATTATAATGGAATGTCGACATTAAATTGATTGGCCAAAAGGGAAAGAAATAATACAAGTTGAGCTAAATTTATTAGCCAAACATAAAGCACTTGGACCAGTAGTCCAGACACCTGAAGTTGTTAACCTTTGTTGTGGATGCAGTTACTTTTAGATTATTGATTAGTTTGATAGTCTGATTTAAGATACATGAAGCATATCCCTGAAAGATCTAAGATGCTTGAGGCATATACCTGAAGGATTTAAGATGCCTGAAGCATATCCCTGAAGGACTCAAGATGCCTGAAGCATATCCCTGAAGGACTCAAAATGTATGAAGCTTATCCTGGAAGGATTTAATATGCATGAAGCATATCTCTGAAGGACTCAAGATGACTGAAGCATATCCCTGAAGGACTCAAGATGCATGAAGCATATCCCGAAAGGATTTAATATGCATGAAGCATATCTCTGTAGGACTCAAGATGCATGAAACATACCCCTGAAGGATTTAAGATGCCTAAAGCATATCCCATGATGCCTGAAGCATGTCCTTAAAGGATTTAAGATATCTTAAATGTATTATTTAAAAATTTGACATATGTACTATGAAATGTGAGGATTTTGAACCTATAGTTTGAGCCTTAAACAATGTTGTAATGGACTTGAAGTCCGAACATTATAAACTCTGACATGCCTACTCTTTTTTGTGCAAATATGTGTCATTATACCATCTGGTTGACTCGAGAATGATCTATACTCGAAAAAATCCTAGAAGGATCAAAAGTATCAAAAACAACTATCTTTATTTACATATGCAGATGATTTATATTCTGTTGTTTATCATGCATTTTGAACATTTTATATTGGTAAGTATTGCTTGGTTTATATACATGCTGGTATATCATGCAATTGTGAGTAATTCCATTTCAAAATTTTATTTTCTAATATAACTACATAAAGAAATTTTGGAATTTTACTTAATATAACTTCTATGAATTTTGATTGTTTGAATATTATTAGAGCGACTTGAAGTTGTTCCAAATTATGGAAGGTATAAAGAAATATCTTCATATAAAATGTTTTTGAAAGATAAAGTTCTATGTCGGCCTATTGTTCGAGCAATTGGCAATAAAGAACCTTGGTCCTGAAGTACCATACCTTGTTGTCATTGAAACATTTTTGTATCTTGCAAACAACACTATACCAGATATAAATTTTGCAATCAGTTTACTACCAAGATTTTGTTCTGCAAAACTCAAAGGCATCAGAATTAAGTGCAAAAAATTTCTTGTTATCTCTGTGGTTATTTCACATGTGGCAGTACTATTATAGCAAGTTGTTTCGTGAAGCAAACAATCATGGCTACAATATTGTCAAAGCATTCAAATATATCGGCTATATTCGTGAAGCAGGTCATGAATGCATTTGGTTAAGAAATATTACATGACACGTTAGAGGAGCATGTGGATTGGTGAAAGATAATAACAAGTCAACGATATGACATGAAGATGATGCAACATGTATTGTGCAAATCAAAGGTGGCTACATAAAAGTGATAGCCCATCAGATTTATTCGCAAAGGCACTTCCAACTTCATTTTTCAAGAAACATGTGCATATCAATGGAATGCGTCAACAAAGGGATTTTTCATAATTGATGTATTTTTAGGGGAAGTAAGTTATTATGAATATTGTACTCTTTTTCCTTCGCTAAGTTTTTATCCCACTAGGTTTTTCTTAGCGAGGTTTTAACGAGGCAATATTCATAAGGTATTGTCATCCAAGGGGAAGTGTTATAAACAAATTGATTGATATTATCTCTTATCCTATCTTATCTTCTCTTATTGGAAACTGAATAGGATTAAGAGTCTACTATTATTCTATAAATAGTAGTAGTCAAATTATATTTGACACTTGATCAGAATATATCAATGACGAATATGACGGTTAGTTCCCGAAGAACTAGACCTTGAATCCTAGTTCCTGAAGAACTAGCATTTAAATTTATATCTCTATTCTCTTCACCTCTCTATTTATTTTTACATTCATAACAGTTGTTGGTTTATATGAAAGATTCAATTTCAAAAATATATAAATGACAAAAAAAATTTGAAAAAAAAATAGTATTACATGTACCTTTAATAGAGTGAGAGAACAGATTTTTCATTTCTTCAATCACAGAGGAAAGAATATGTGTGTCATGCACAAGGCCAACCAACAATAACAAAAGTGAATTGTTTGTCACAGTTGCATACTACCATGACATTTTGTGTTGGACATCCCTTTCTACCAATATAACGAATTTGATCCTTAATGGGAACAATGGCAGGAATATGTGTTCCATTTATAGCATCAATGCATCCTTCAAAATAAGGCCAATATCTACGATTATATTAAATTTTGGATGGAACTTTTGCTATGTTTATCTAATTGCATAAGAACTAATGCATAATATTTCGACGGAAGCATATGAAACACGTCAATTTCTAACTCATACAGTTAGATGTGGTTTTTTGCTAAGATTTAGATTAGTTGGCAAGGTTTAGATAATAATATGAGTTCAAATAAATAGTTATATTGCTTACAACAATTAATTCTAGCATATTTGGTAAATTTGCCAACAGAAAACGGGAATTCTACATGGATGACATGGTGCATAGACTGTAGAACAAATGTATTGTCTTAATTTAACTACATATAACGAGCATGCAAGGCTAGGCTCAAAGAGATTGATATACCTAAATGATAGAAGTAAATAATATATATAGATAGGTCTCAATTCATGAAAAACAATAAAGGAAAAGACAACAAGAAAAGAAAAGCGATATCAACCATACTCATTCTTTCTTTTCTTAATTCTACTAAACAAGCAAGTGAAATACTAAGAAGTGAAAGTAAATATTTTTTTTACTTTTTTTTTTGACAAAAATATTTTTTTACATTAGGATACATAAGATTCAAGTTCTCACAGTCGTCATGCCTTCTAACTCCCCTGTGAGAATGGTTGGGTACATAATCCGTAAAAGATGGCTTGAAATTGAAATTTTGACATAATGGTGAAGTTGTTGACTATCTTCAAACATTTCATATGGGTATATCCTTTCGGATAATAATTGTAAAACTAGAATGCCAAAACTATACATATCTCCTTCAATTGACACCTATAAACTCATTCCATATTCTAGAATATAATATGAAAATGGTTAATGCCCTTAAAGTTATAAACAAAACATTAACTCATAATGAAATAAAAGTTCCAGAAACAAAAAGTAGAACTTCAAAGATGTTACCACCTAAGTAAATAAGATCAGTAGAATTAGAATATAACAAACCGATGGATTACATATTCATTTTAGGATATGCAAGTTAACAGATGTGATTTTGATAATGCTTGACAGTAGACTCCTACTTATTTCGCCTTCTGGATTTTTGTACGGTAGTAAGTTCACTTAAATAATTCCAGGTATATATAATAATTTAATTGAATATTATGTCCCATTATTTAATCTCCTTTTTTTCATCCTAATTGGTGGGATGAATGGGAGAGGAAAGATACCGATTTAAAGAAGTTACATGTCTCACAATAATTAATCCGGACAAACTTTGTTGCCCCAATAGAAAATAGAAAAAAGATGCATAGGTGACATGATACATAAAATATATAATAATTTTATTGTCTATATTATTAAAAGGTCGAATTTCCAAATGCATAGTTGGGGTGTTATACAATTATGCTAAATATCAGCATATCATGTTGAATATTTGCCAAGTTTCGACAACCAAAGATTTAATAAGAAGTCAATTATCTCTATATATTTAGAACAAACTAGAGCTACATACACTAGTGGAAAATATACATTAGACAGGAAAGGTTTACGTCAGTTAACCAAAAGCTAGGCGTTAAAAAGGAGGCGGTGGCAATTTTGTAAATATCAGACTTCATTAATTCAATTTTAACGCCAGTTGTTGTAAGGACTGACGTTAAAAGTTAAGTGACTCACTTTTAACGTCAGTTCAATAAACAACTGACGTTAACAGTGAACCTTTTAACATCAGTTCTTTATTGAACTGACGTTAAAAGTGAGTCACTTCACTTTTAACGTCAGTCCTTACATCAACAGACGTTAAAGGTTATTTTAATAATTTTTTTTAGCTAGTAAACGTACCATTCCGCATTGCCTTCCTCAAAGTTTCAGTTTCACTTGCTTTTATGTTTTGTGTTTCTGTTTTGAAAACTAAAATATATGTGCGAAGTATAAGTTGAATCAATTACCCAAACCGGATCTCATTCATGAAGTGCATGTATCAATAATACAATTACAAGATACATTCAAAATTTTAAAATCCTATAAAAAGTTACATTGAAAGGGTTTAAAATCCTAAACATTTGTTGAGGCTTCGTTCCCTTCACGGGTGAGCAAGAGAGGAGAGTCGAGCGACTGAGTTTTCCAGAATTAAATGATCGGAGGTTGTGTGGCAAAGCATAAGGACACTTTTGGAACCCCTTATCACACCCGAAACATTAAAGCTACATCCCATCAGAGAGTTTTATGAAATATGCCAAAGGGAAAACTATACTCCGAATGTGACCATGTCTAGCACTGATGGTGTTACTCATGTTGGAATCGAGGTACATGCTGATAATGTGGTCATTCATAAGCTGAGGTTTTGGAACTCTAGCAGCCGATTCTCCAGAAGGATGATAAGGTGAGCAACTCACATTATGTGATTAACAGAACCTTATCACCCATGTTATGTGATTTACACAACCTCAGAAGTTGTTTGACCATTAAGACAAAGATCTTTGAGTCTAGGAATAGGAAGAAAGAGTGATGAAGTTAATCTCCATGGCAGAGCCATATTGTGAAGCAGAAAAATAAAAGGAAGGAAGGAAGCTATTTATTGGAGCAGAGGATGAAGTTACTAGGCGTGGTAAGTTACTAAAAAATTAAGTTGATCATTAAGAAGATTAGGTTCCAAGGTAAATGGGTAAGTAGCACAGTAGTCAAAGGAATGAATGTTTTTACAAAAACTTATATACCTTTAACGTCAGTTGTTTAATACAACTGACGTTAAAAGTGTTTTTAAAATAAAAAAATATTCATTTTTAACGTCAGTTTTTTATACAACTGACGTTAAAAGTGTGATTTTTACTTCAGTTAAATAAATAGCTAACGTAAATAATCCTATATCCCTATCTGAAATGCCCTGTTGTCACTCTTAACACAGGTCACTCCATATATATAGTGTAGTTTATTTCTAAACTTTTTTTTAAACAAGTTTATTTTTAATCTTCATTAATTAGATTGAATTAGTAAACAAATTCTTGTGCAAATTAAAATAAATAAACACTTAACATAAAACAAGTTATATGTATAATCAAATCGTATCTCATTGAAGCGATTCATAAGTTACAATTAAATGATTAAAAGATAAAAAAATTCTGCAACAGAGCCCTAAAATATAAAAAAGTTTTGCTTCAACATCATTTTCTTCTCAGTCCTGTCCTCAGAAACTCCAATGGATGCATCTCCTCCCTCACTTGAATTCCATGATGCAAAAGTGAATCCACATTGAAATGGATCTTTGTATCTTCTCCTTCACTGGAATTCCTTGATGCATCGTCTTGAATTAATTAGATTGAATTAGTAAACAAATTCTTGTGCAAATTAAAATAAATAAACACTTAACATAAAACAAGTTATATGTATAATCAAATCGTATCTCATTGAAGCGATTCATAAGTTACAATTAAATGATTAAAAGATAAAAAAATTCTGCAACAGAGCCCTAAAATATAAAAAAGTTTTGCTTCAACATCATTTTCTTCTCAGTCCTGTCCTCAGAAACTCCAATGGATGCATCTCCTCCCTCACTTGAATTCCATGATGCAAAAGTGAATCCACATTGAAATGGATCTTTGTATCTTCTCCTTCACTGGAATTCCTTGATGCATCGTCTTGAATTCACAGTCACTTGCTTCCAAAGCAAAGTGAAAGGGATGACGGGGATGAAATAAAATGAGGGAATCACATTACGTGATTCACCCAACCTTACCATCCAAGTTATGTGATTTACTCAACCTCAAAAGTTTTTTTTACCATTAAGACAGAGACCTTTAAGTCTAGGAATAGGAAGAAATAACAACACCTCAAATATGATAGAGGCATATTGTGAAGGAAAAGGCATGAAATATAGAGGAAAAGAGGGGGGTGTAATACAGATCGACTGATACAGAAGAATATGGTTCTTTATATAGAGAAGAGACTGCCTGAATTTCTTGAAAACTGATCTAAAAACTTAATGCTCATTAAGAGGATTAGGTTATAAGGTGAATGGGTAATTAACACAGTAGTCAAAGGAATGAATGTTTTTGCAGAAACTAATAAATTTTTAACGTCAGTTGTTTAATACAATTGACGTTAAAAGTGTTTTTTTTAAAAAATATTTATTTTTAACGTCAGTTTTTTAAACAACTGACGTTAAAAGTGTGATTTTCAGTTAAATAACTAGCTGACGTAAATAATCCTATATCCCTATCTGAAATGCCCTGTTGTCACCCTTAACGCAGGTCACTCCATATATATAGTGCAGTTTATTTCTAAACTTTTTTTTTAAACAAGTTTATGTTTAATCTTCATTAATTAGCTTGAATTAGTAAACATATTCTTATGAAGAGAGACTGATACAGAAGAATGGTACTTTATATAGAGAAGAGAGACTGATTTTCTTGAAAACTGATCTATAAACTTAATGCTCAGGGGTAGGTAGCACGGTAGTCAAAGGAATTAATGTTTTTGCAGAACACTTTTAACGTCAGTTGTCTTCAACAGCGGACGTTAAAAGTTTTTTTATTTTTAACGTCAGTTTCTTAATACAACTGACGTTAATTAAATGTTCTTTAACGTCAGTTTTTACAAACAACTGACGTAAAATGTTGTTTTATTTTGATTATAACGTTTACACCCGCGCGCCTTCTGCACTTCGCTCTCTCTTTTCTCTTTTCATCACGCTCAACCCTCACTCTCACTCTCACTCTCACTCTCCCCTAATCACGAGCTCATCTCCATCGCAACCACCGCGAGGGCTTCTTCGCCACCACCGTGAGGTACACTCTTAACCCCTAACTCTGTCTTTCCCGCTCATTCTTTGCAATAACTTGACATCTCTCTTTCCCCTTCCCGCGCACTAACTATCCTTGTCCCTCTGCTCTCAGTAACCACATCGAACGTTGGCCACCACTCGAGCTCCCCTCCCCACCACCACGTGAGCACCTATTTCTGGTGAGTCTTTAGGGCACATTTTTTTATTTTTGGTTTTGAGTGTATGTTGAAACTGTAGTCTCAGTAGTTGAAACTTGAAACTGTGAGTTTGAGTTGTTTGGAATGTCTCTATTTTTGGTTTTGAGTGTATGTTGAAACTGTAGTCTCAGTAGTTGAAACTTGAAACCGTGAAGTTTGAGTTGTTTGGAATGTCTCTATTTTTGGTTTTGAGTGCATGTTGCTTTGCTGGTTGATCTGTCACGGCCGTGATGCTCATCACGTCTAGGCCGTGATCAGTTCTGCCTGTGAGGGTCTGGTTCAGTTGGCACGTTACGGCCGTGATGGACATCACCGCCATGTGACCGTGACTGCTGCTTGGCAATCTTCAAAAACTATAGTTTTCAATCTCCCGTATTGTCCTTATATTGGATATATGTTTTGTATATCTACAGGACCTATCTAGTTATTTTTATTTATACTTATGTATTTATTTTGAGTTATAAACTATGTTGATAAATATATATTGTTTCTGAACAGGCATACATATGGATCAGTCGGATAGCCCACATGCACGGGAGGACACTGTGGGGGCTACGCAGGACCCGATCACGCCTACGCCTGATTCTAGTGTAAGTTTACATGTTATATACTATCTTTAGTCCTTCTTTTTAATGTAAGTTTATAATGTTACAACCCTCTATTTTATCATTTTTTTGTCCATACAGACATCACAGGCTCATAGGAAACGGGGTAGAGGAGCCACCTCGTTGAAGAAACTAGAGAAGGACAGGCAAAGCGGACAGAAGCTTGAGGTGTCCTTCGATGCTAATCTAAATACCCAGGGACCTCGTGCTAAAGAATTTAATAAGTGGGTGTTTCTACAAGCGAAGCAGCACGTAGGCATCAACTACAACCACTGGAATGACGTTCCACAGAACGTTAAGGATCAGATTCGGGAGGCTATCGCGGTATTTTACCTTTACATTCGTTTGATTTACATTTCTAGATAATTATCCGAGTTATAATCCATCCAGTTATGTATTTAATGTGTAGATAGCTTGGACTGTGCTAAATGACGAGGATCATCGTCATAAATGTATGAAAATGGCATCAAAGCGTTGGAATGGGTTCAAGCATGATCTTACTAGGTACTATGTATCTGGGAAGAAGCGGCTTGATAAAATGTTCTCGGATTATCCCTGGATTGATCAGGATACTTGGGATATGTTTGCCAGGAGTCGACAAGATGGAGAATTTCAA
This sequence comes from Sophora flavescens, assembly GCA_030762895.1. Taxonomy (NCBI): domain Eukaryota; kingdom Viridiplantae; phylum Streptophyta; class Magnoliopsida; order Fabales; family Fabaceae; genus Sophora; species Sophora flavescens. The sequence goes on from CM061064.1 coordinate 183,350,201, forward strand.
GTTGGTTGATTAAGTTAATTTTGTATGCTTCTTATAGATCATTTAACTGTATTTAATTATGTGTTTTTGTTTGAATAGGCTAAGGCAAATAAGGGTCGGCAGAATCAGGCGAAGAACGTCCACTGCCACACCATGTCTCAGGGTGGGTACCAGACTCGGATCGAGCAGATGATGGCGGATAGGCTGAGGGCAAAGCAGGAAGAGCACTCTGCTAGGATTGAAAGAGGAGAGGTGCCTGAGGGCACACCATTAAGTCCTCTGTCGGACATCGACCGCGAGGATGTCTGGTTAACCGGCCGCATGACAAAGACGGGATCTTTTAAAGTTGATGCCACTCGCGAAGTGGCAGATAAGATTGTAAGTAAATAATTAACTTGATTTCAATTGATATTTGTATAGATATTTGTAACACTTTTCACTTGCACGTTTTTTCATTTTTTTTCATTGTAGATGGATCTTAAAGCACAATCCTCCCAGGGCTCATTCGTCCCTTCTGGACGGCGGGACATCTTGATGACTGCTCTAGGCAAGAAAGACCATCCTGGTCGGGTTCTCGGTGTTCCTGGGAAAGTGACCATCAAAGATTATTTTGGCAAGTCTTCTTCACGAAAGCGGGTGGTCGATGAAGCATCAATTTTGGCTGACATTACTCAGCACCTCATGTCCAACCCAGCTATTACAACACATCTGATGCAAAGCTTAATATCCAACCCAGAATTCAAGCAGGTGCTTGCCAGAGAGCTTTCCTCCGTCGGTTCATCCCAGGACACCGCAAGGCATGCCAACCCTTCACATGTGAGCACAAAAGAGAGTTATAGTAGGGCACATGTGGAGGACGATGAGTTGGCAGCTAGGGAGAGGGAGTTCGAAGTCCAACGCCATGAGCATGAGTTGGAAATGAAAAGGCGTGAGCTTGAGTTGGACTTCAAACGACGTGAGCTCGAAATGTTAACAAAGGTATGTATTCATTATTAATGTCCAAATTAGTCAAATAATTACTTGTGTTTTTTTAATTATCAACAACTTATCTATTTTATTTTTCCTAAACTGAAGGCCAAGTCGACGTCGGTGTCGCTGTCACCTATCACTCGTTTGTTCTCACTTGGTGAGGATTATGCGTTTGAGATTTTTGAATGTCCATTGGAGCACAATGGATGGGTGGCACGCCCATATCAACAGAGGATATTTTCCTTCTGTGGTGACGATCTCGGGAACGCCTGCAGAAATAACGTTTGGATGGCCAGCACAGTTTTGAGTCTCTAGTGCACGTAAGTTAATTTTAATTTTATAACTTATTTTTGGTATTTTTCCACTTAATAATTTATTTTAATTTCAATATATATATTATGTAATTAACATCCACACCTTTTCATATCTTAGGTATCTCCATCGTCTTCAGTTTGATAAGGGCGTTGCATCAGTTTACGGCTTCTTAGATCCATCAATCCTTCTGCCCGAATTCTTTGCTGGCGATGCATTGAGTAAATACTTAGGGAACTTGTTGGGAGACAATCCGAAAGAATTATATCTGGCTCCCTACTGTATGAAAAACCATTGGCAGTTGTTCGTACTCCACCCATCTAGGCATACTGTCATATTCTTATGCTCTCTCCACCAAAACCCGCCACAGGAGGTGGTGGAAGCTGTAAATACGTAAGTAACTAATCTTAAATTTAATTTAAGTTTTAATATCAGTTGTTTTTAGTTTATTACACACATGATATATGAATTTGTTAATTGATCGACATGATTATTTGTTTATGATAGCGCACTGAAGGCGAGTAGCATAAGTTGCGCCAACGGGAGAAGTAGGACTTCTAAGGCTAAAGCAAATCCTGTATGGAACATCCTCAAGGTTTGGTAGTTTATTTATCAAATAATTAATATTATAATTACTAATTTATATGTATATTCAACTGACATTGAAATTAATTTTGTTGGTAGTCTCGATTTCAAAATGATGGGTGGTCGTGCGGCTATTATGTGATGCTTCATATGCTGAACACAGTCTCCGCATCTATTACGGATGGATGAAATAAGGTAATATTTAAACAACTTGTTAAATTATATATTATAGTTTTGACGATGACTTGCATTGATGTTATTGTTATTATTTGAACGTGTGTGGGCATTTAACGACCAATCGCCTATTCAAGAAGATGAGTTAAGAGACTTGAGGATGCGCTTCGCTGAATTCTTCTTCAAGTATGCGGTTGAAAAAGGAATTGACAAGATACCTCCGCACTACTTAGATGAATAGTTTTTTTGTTAGACTTTAGAAACTAATTAATAACATGTATATATATATCCTTAGATTGGTAGTTTTGTTTTTAAACATTGGAGACTAAAATTTATATATATATATACTTGTAGATAGTTATGTTTTTCCTATACATGGGTTTTGGTTTTAAGTCCCCCCATTGTTCCATTTTTCCTTTGCAATTCTGTAATGTGTGTGATATTCTGTGTTACTGGGATATTTACTGAATGCAGGGATAGCTGAGGGAAGTGATATTTTAAAACTGAATTTAAAAAAAAAATACTATTAACGTCAGTTGTATGATACAACTGACGTTAATAGTATTTTATAAAATATACAGTACACTATTAACGTCAGTTGTAATAAACAACCGACGTTAAAATTAAAACCTTTAACGCCAGTTCTTTATAACAACTGACGTTAGTTTTAGCAAAATTAACGTCCGTTGTCTTAAAGAACTGACGTTAATAGTTTTATGTTTAACGTCAGTTGTTTAAACAACTGACGTTAATTTTTACAAAATTAACGTCAGTTATGTTAAAGAATTGACGTTAATAGTTTTATATTTAACTTCAGTTCTCAACTGACGTTAAAATATTAACTATTAACGTCAGCTGTATTTACGTCAGTCAGTATTCTGACGTAAAAAACAATTTTAACTGACGTAAAAAGCACTTATTGCACTAGTTATACCAGAATTTCACAAATTATAACTACAAATTTTTTTCTCTCTATTTTTAATAGATACAATTTTACTTATTCTACATGGGAAACATCAAAGAAAAGACATAAGGAAAAGGGAAATGATATGAAACAAGTAATGGCATTATTTGGTTGCAATATATTGGTGTAAATGTACGTTATACATTATCTAGTTTATGGTTTAAACATGTAACCTCCATTCCTTTTTTTTTTTTTTAAACATGTAACCTACACTGATCTCACCCTAAAAAGTGAAAATAAACATTTATTTTCATTGTCATCACAACAATCTAATTTCTAGGGAAGAATAGTTGGGTTCACAATATGCAGAAGGTGATCTGGAATTGAAATTTTGACATAGTTATATAGACTTTAATCATCTTTAAATATTTCATCTGTGAGTCTCCTTTCTGTTAATATTTCTAAAACAAGAATTCTAAAACTATACATATCACCTTCAATTGGCTCCTTTGAACCCATTCCATATTTTGAAATGTAATATAATCGGTCAATGCCCTTTAAAGTTATAATCAAAACATTACCTCAAAATGAAATAAAAGTTCCTCATCATAAGGTAGAACTTCAAATAGTTTGCAATCTAACTAAATAATTTCACGCCATACGTGGAGAACCATAACCAATAGTCCCTTTTATTGCAATTGTGTTAGTTTGCTCCGAAAAGACTCCAATATAACCTTAATTTATCACATACTAGTATGTGCACCCGTGCCCAGCACGGGATAGAAGATTGTCTAACAAGAATGTGAATGATACATATATGAATGGTTAATAACTTAATATCTAATTATTTAAAGTTTAATAAATTGAAAGATATGGTAGAGGAAACTGTTTGATAAATAGAATTTACAAAAAAGTCGAGTTGGTAACTTAGTTAAATGTTTACAGAGCCAAAAAGTTCAAGATCATTTAAAACAACATTAGTATTTACTTTCATAAAAAGGCTCTAAATATTTTCAGTCTTTGAATATATTGTTTTCTGATCACTTTCAATTCAATCTTGCTCCCCTTACTCAGCTAATTGTTTGTCTGACAAAATTGTACTCAACCCTTCGTTATGTATGCTTCAAATTATCTGCTCTCCACCAATCTAATGTTGTAAGAAAAACTTCTTTTTGAATAATCTCGATAGTGCAGCTGACTGGCCTAGAGAACAATGCCTCTTTAACAAACTGAGCAAGCAAATTCTACAATTACAAAAGTACATTTGTTAGTATAATTAGCAAAGATGTTCTATTAAAACATACTTTCTCTATTAAAAAATTATTTGATTTATTTTTTCCCTTTTTCCTTATGCAAGTTAACCATTTTTAGAAAATATTTTTATCTATCATATTATTATTTTTCATCCCTCTTGAAAATATATTTGATATCATCTTTTCCCCGTGTAAGTTTTTTTTTTTAGAAAATATATTTATCTACCATACAATTTTTTATTCTCTACGAAAATCTCTTTGATTTGTTTATCATAAATTTGTGTTTTGAAAGTTATCTAAATTTGTTTATGTTGAACACAAAACTATGAACATTTAAACATTGTTAAAATGTTTTACATATATTTTGTATATGTAAAAGTGCCTTAATCATTAGACTTTTTTTTTGTGGTTAATGATTAAAATAGATTATGCTTAAAATATAAATTTCACATTATAGCAGTCAGATTATAGGTAGAAGATATATATTCTAAAGGAACATTGTAAGGCTAAAACATTATGAAAGCATAATAATGCAACTGATAAAGTTCTTGATGTATATTCCTACAATAATAATTGAACTGATAAAAAGAAAATGAAAGACTAATCAATCACGCAATACTATTAGGGTGTGTTTGATTTGTAAAAATACAGGGGATTGGACATCACAAAAATTTTGTCCCCTGTTTGATTTGAAAAGTGACCAGGTGTAACACCCCGATTTTTCTGTTTTCTAAGATCGGTATAAATATAAATAAACGTTTATATTTTCATCTGAAACTTAGAAAATGATTTTGGATAAACCAAAGTCATATTCATACTCTAAATTTTGGGTTGAAAATTCAGACGGAACCCGGTCTGTGTTTTTACTGACGGTAAGATTTTACTGATTAGAAAACCTAATTTTGACTCATGAACGAAACGATTAGGGTTTTTATCAACTTTCCAACGATATAGGCTATTTTGAAAATTTTCAAAATAAATAAGTTATTTCGAGCGTAAAACCTAAATCAGGTAATCAACGGAGTCGAGAACGGACGTGTGGAGACAAAATCCGACACCAGATGGATGAAGACAATGAGTCATCCATGATGACTCATAGGGGGTGACTCACCAATGTAATGATCACATTTAGCAAATATCTAGATATTTCTTCAAAATAGTGTAAGACTATTTTACCCTTGGACTATTTTACCGTTGATTTTGGGAAATTACCATTTTGTCCTTAAGTTGTCATTTAATCACAAAATTGCCATTGTGTAAGATTACAACATTGTCCCTAAAAATTTATTCCTTGGACCCTTTTACCCCTAGATTCCCACGGCCCAAACCCCATTTGTGAGCCCATTCCATTACTAGATAAGGCATCTTCATCTTCTTCCTTAAGTTTGTTCATCTTTCCTCTTAAATTTCTAAGTTTCCATAAGTCATTTTTTGTGAAGCAACCAAGTTATTCTTAGCTCATTTTTCATTTCTAAGAGGTATATCATACTTCTCTCACTCAATCATCATCATGTTCTTCAATTATTTTTGTGTTTTGAAGCCATGATCATATTTTTCAATTCCTATATCTGGAAAGTTTGAAAATCTCTAGAAAATTATAGAAAAATCCTATGAGCATGAAACCAATTTCTATGATCTTAGTATCATCTCTATATTTAACATCCAAGAGTTTGCATCAAACAAAAATTTCTTGCCCTATGATCTTGTCAAGGCCAAACCCTAACTTAGTGTCGGGGGGAGGAACTTTGTTCAAATGTTAACAAGTCTTGCTTGATTCAATATTTTTATTCATGTATGTATTAAATGCATGATGTTGAATCAAACTAAAACTCCTAGCCTATTTTTTTATTAATGGCCAAAATTATGTTCTTGAAGAGTTGAAAGATTTTGTTTTATTTTTCAACTTATGATAATTTATCTTAACTCTACACTACTCTAAGGTCATGGATCTAAGAGTATGTGAAATTTTGAGATCTCTAGCATATATTTTTGTGTCATGGCCGAATTAGGGTTCTTAAAAAGGTTGAAGTAATTTATTTCAATCTTTGTATCTTAATCATTGTTTTAGGGTTTTATGTGATCAAGGATCATGAAATAGACAACTATAAACACGAGAAGGGGGTTGAATTATGTGTATCAGAATTTAAACAAAGTTGAAAACTTTTCGTATACAGAAGCTTGGTTCAGACGAGTGGAAAGATACAGGAGTGATGCATGCATGACCTGCGTCGATGAAATTTTAACAGTGACTTAGGCAAACACACCACTTGATAAACGGATAAGAAAACCAAAACAACTAAAGAGTTTATAAGGAAATAGAGATTGACACAGTTGTTTATCCCGATTCACTCTTCATAGCAAAGAGCTACGTCCAGTCCTTAGCATCACCAAGTTTTATCCACTATAGTTGATCAGGTTACTGACTCCAAGTATTGTTTGCACACCTAGCCTTTTCAGGCTCCAAGACAAGTATTCTTTTCACACCTAGCCTCTTCAGGCTCCAAGACAAGTATTCTTTTTGCACACCTAGCCTCTTCAGGCTCACTCAGGTTTGTTTGAGAAATTTGGTTTGTAATAAATATAACTTCAGACATACAGATATTTCACTAACACTCAGAGAGTGGTTTAAATCTAAAGCTTAGGAAAGTCTGAGTAATAACTTCAAATGATTGAAGAATACAGAATGAAAGAATGAAGAAATTAATGCGCAGGGTAATGGCTCTTTAATGCTATATATATATATATTCTTTATGTCTTCATCTTCAATGACTTCTGTATTTATAGTCTTCAAGCATTTAAGATCCATTAGAGACATTCCCTCAGATGTTGGCTTCAAGCAGAACTTCATTAAATGCAATAGAGTCGTTCTGGGCAGTCATTAATGCAATAGGAACATTGGTTGTACTCTAACTTGAAGGATCGTGGCTTTATGCATCGTGAAACAGCCATATCAGAGTTGTGCAGAGAGTCTTTTGTACTTTGTTGAGTACAATTCCCTTTTCGTGTAAGGACCAGAGGTACTAGGGAATAAAACACGTTGGAAGCATTCTTTAACTGGTCTTTGGTTCTGATATCCGAGGTTGCTTGAGAGAGTAACTTCTGACTTTTCTTGATAAGCGTGAGACTAAGTAGGAGAGAAGGTTTTGAGTCGCTTTCTGATAGGACTGCTCACAAAAGCTTGTTAGGTCCTTGGTTCTTCAACTAGTAACCTCAGACGAGTGTAGAAACTCGTGGAGAGACAGGTTGAAAACGTCTCTTGAAAGGAGTCAATAATCCTAGTCAGCAGACAGGTTGACTTTCGTTTATCCAGACAGGTAGTCATCTATATGAGCAGACAGATGATTCTTACAGTTTTGATCTGCACACTAGATAGACAGGTTAGCAACCAATATGAAGGTTAATTAAATCATTAACCAATGTTTAGTTCTCATGAAAACTTAGGGAAATGCACATCAGACATTTTAGAGACTTAACAATCTCCCCCTTTTTGATAACGACAAACATTGAGATGATTTAATGAACCTCAAAAAATATCAACAAATGAAAGTAGCATATATCAGACAGGTTGAAATTTTCTTAATCAGACGGGCTTGATCATATGTTCTAGTTAACTTAGTCACACATATATTTGACTTGTTTTACTTTGAAATTATCAGAGCAATCTTACTTGCGATTTATCGGAGCAATTATAGCAACTATCAGAACATACTTTGATCATATCATGTTCATATATTATTTTCTTATTAAGATCATATCATATTCATTCTCCCCCTTTTGTCAACAGCAAAAAGGAGTAATCATAATAAAAAAAGTAAAGGAATAAGGAAAGTGAGGAAGAAAGAAATTTTATTCATCATGAGCTTTGATAAGTACAGGGCAGTTTACAACAGAGAAACAAAGCTACCTGGATTGACTAAGTAACAAATATAAGGCAGCAACCCTTTTCTCTAAGAGCAGCCTAGCTCGCCTTTCTTCATCCAGCTGTCTTCTTAAGTATTCTACTTGTGTTTGAAGCAGATGAAAGTCTTGTAAGGCCACTGTCTGAGAAGTGGAGGCTTCTGTAGACAGGCTTGAGGAAGAGACAGACAGAGAAGAGTACCAGGGTAAGGCTAAAACTGGGGGTGCCTTAGGTAGAGATAGGAGAGAGGTGAGGGAAGGGAAGAAAAGTTCATGGAGAGTTTGAAGGGTATAGAAAGGAAGAAAGACGAATTTGAAGATGAGACTAATTTTGACAAAGTCAGTATAAGGTGAAGGAAACACACAGGAAAGTCTCTCAGATAGAGACAGTCTGTTGATGATTATTTGGATAGGTGGGGGAAGAGGTGTTTGAGCTGATACAGATGGAGGGATAGGTAATAAGGAATCAATATGACAAAAGAAAGAATTTGATCCAGTAATTAACATAAAGAAATACCTAGACCTACGAGGTAGCATTACAAAAGAAGCAGGATAGTGAGTTCCAGCTAATGTTCTAATGAAGACAACAATAGGTGGGTAGAAGAAAAGTTCTCTACATGGGTTAAGAATACGAGGTGGAGGAGAAGGAATGAAAGAGACGTGTGAGATACCAGCAAGCAAAAGAGATTGCAGATCAGACACAAAGAGTCTCGATAATATGCCAGTTTGTTCTTTGGGAGCAGAGTCCCTGTGAACAACTGTGTACTGATATTCATCAGGTACAACAGTGAAAAACGATTTTTGAGTTTGAAAGGAGTGGATAGGTGAAGGAAGAGGAGATGCCACAGAGAGAGGTTGGACAAAAAACGGCAGATGGAGAAGAGACAGATGGGGTGATGATACCTTGATGAAAATGGGAAGAAGGAGTTATCTGGTTTTCAGATAGCTTCAACTTCTTGTGAGATAGAGACACTTGGTCATCCTCCGATACAACTGTCTGAGCTCCTCCAGACAAGTCTTCTGCAGTGTTAGATTCTGCAGGCACTTCAGTCTTTACAGGTACTGGGTAACCATATCTTCTCTTTTTGGGAATAATTCCCAAAATGAAAGTCTTCTTTGGTTCTTCCAGGACTTGCTATGTATACTCCCCCTGAGCAGATGCTTCCTCTTTGCTAGGCTCAGGCTTAACTTGTCTAACCTTGGCAAAGGTCTTCACCAGCTTCCTTTTCTTGCTGGGATGAGTAGGAACATCCACTAATTCCTCAGCTTCACTAGTCTTCCTCTTGGGAGAGGGTCTCTTCAGCTTGAACCTCAAGGGCTCAACTGTCTCAGCAGAATCTTCAGACAGTGAAGGTTGCAGCTTTGAAATTTGGTCTTATCTGGCCACCTTTCCAGACGATTTGAATAGTCACTCAGAAATGGGGACTTCTGACACATCAGTGGAAACCACTAGTTCTTCTTCCTTCTGCTCAACAGCATGCTTCTTCTTCTTCTTCTGCTTCTTCTTATTATCTTCCTCCTCATCAGCAAGAAGGATTCCCTTGATGTCCATCATAGACAGTATCTTCCTGTCTATGGGCGGTGACATGTCCACAAGTGAACATCACTAGGAACAAACAACTTGTTCCTGAAGTCCCTTGTCAGCAACATCTCATAAGGATAGGTCTGCATGTTGGTTCTCTTGATCAGAGTCTCAAGGTAGATGTAGATAAAGTCATTGATGTCAACCTTGATTTTGTGGATCAAGTGGTATAGAGAAAATCTGTCCATCTTGGTCACACTATCTCGTGAGCCTTTCCTTGGCATCATGCACTCCAACAGCAATTTGTGCAGGAATCTGCACTTGACCACCATGTTGACAGGCTTAGGGTTCATGGGTTTGGGAACACCATAGATGGCAATGTTGACATTGTCAACTCCCACTTCATCTTCCCAGTTGGGTGTGAAGCCAGCTCCGATTCTCGGACATTTTGTGACAAGCTCCAGAGAGCTGATAGGGAAGAGAAGGGTTCTATCCCCCATTTCAGCCTTAAAGCTCTTGGTTCCGTTGAGTCGGTTGGTGACAACCACAACATTTCTCCAGAACGTTTGAACGAGCTTAGGGTGAACAAGTTTCTTGATGTCGAAGAAAGGAGTCCATTTGGAATACTCCAACTCTTTAGTGACATCCATACCTAGCTTCTTCATCTGTTGAAGATCAACAGTCTTTCCCGGAATTATCTTCTCGATCTCAGTAACTTTGATATTGTATTTCTCAGCGATTTCTTTTGTAGAGAGACGCTTGGATGATGCCATTTTTCAGAGAAAACGGTTCTAGGGTTTCGAGAGAGAAGATGGTTTGAAAGATGAGAAGACAAAGAGATTTTGGAATTTTGAAAACGTAAAGTTTCAACCTTTCTGATCAATCGTCTTTTATAGTCATGAAGGTAGGAGAGAGAAAAACGACATTTTTAATTCAAAACGGCACGATTTGTATGGGGAACCGCAGCGCCCAGTTAAGACATAATGAAAACATGGTTTCGAGATATATAAACTACTGTGCACATGATTAGCTTCAGATAAAGGAATGACATTAATTAATTAGTAACCATTTCAACAAAACTGTTGAGTTCTAGCATAGTGACTCAGCAGAGTCAAACATGTAAGCATATACAGGTGATAAAGCACAGACAGGTTAACACTCAGACATGTCATTCAACAATGCAATGCATGTTTAGATTATCTCTAATAAATAAAAACCTTTCTTCTGCTGGGGGTTTAGTGAAAATATCAGCCCATTGATTTTTAGTTTTAACAAACTTAATATAAAATATGCCTTTCTGAACATAATCCCTAATAAAATGATGTTTGTTTTCAATGTGCTTAGCCTTAGAATACTGAATTGGATTTTTAGTTAAGCATGTAGCATTGGAATTGTCACACCATATAGATATGTTATACTCATAAATAAAGTAATCCTCAAGTTGATGTTTTACCCATAAGAGTTAAGAGCAGCAACTAGCAACAGAGATGTATTATGCTTCAGCAATAGACAGGGCAATATTTGTCTATCTCTTGCTTGACCATGAGACTAAGCTTGCTCCAATGAAGTGACATCCTCCACTGGTGCTTTTTCTTTCTATTATGTCTCCAGCAAAATCAGCATCACAATATCCCACTAATCTGTATTCTTTTGATCTTAAATACAGTAAACCAAAATTAGTAGTTCCAAGCAAATATCTAAATATTCTTTTAACAGCCTTAAGATGAGATTATCTAGGATCAGATTGAAATCTAGCACACATACAGACACTAAATTGAATGTCAGGTCTGCTTGAAGTTAAGTACAGTAGAGAGCCAATCATACCTTTGTAGACAGTTTGGTCTACCTTTTTACCTTTATCATCTTTGCTTAGTTTTGCATTAGGTTGCATAGGGGTTTTCGTGAGCTTTGGATTTTCCATTTTGTATTTCTTGAGTATCTCCTTGGCATACTTTTGTTGATGGATGTAAATTCCATCACTTGTCTGCTTGAATTGTAAGCCAAGGAAGAACTTCAATTCTCCCATCATGCTCATCTCAAATTCAGCTTGCATTAGATTTGAAAATTCCTTGCACAGCTTTTCATTAGTTGCTCCAAAAATAATATCATCAACATATATTTGAAATATAATAAAGTTCTCTTTAGAGTATTTCTTGAATAGAGTAATGTCTACCTGTCCTCTAGTAAAACCATTATGCATGAGAAAAGAACTAAGTCTATCGCACCATACTCTAGGTGCGTGTTTCAAACCATATAATGCCTTTTTAAGTTTGAAAACATGATCTGGTTTATCATTATCCTCAAAATCAGGGGTTGTTTAATATACACTTCTTCTTCAATTATACCATTTAGAAAAGCATTTTTTACATCCATTTGAAACAGGGTGATTTGGTGTTGTGCAGCATATGACATTAAAATGCGTATGACTTCTATTCTAGCTACAGGTGCAAAGGTTTTAGTATAATCAATACCTTCTTGTTGGTTATAGCCTTGAGCTACTGACCTTGCCTTATTTCTGACAACTTAACCATCTTTATCCAATGTGTTTCTGAAGACCCATCTTGTTCCAATAACAGACTTGTTTTTAGGCTTAGAGACGAGTCCAGACATCATTTCTGGTGAACCGGTTGAGTTCTTCTTGCATTGCAAGAATCCAGCTTTCATCCTCAAGAGCTTCTTCAATGCGTTTTGGCTCCAATTCTGATATAAAAGCCACATTGCTTGATTCTCTTAGTGTGGATCTAGTTCTTACTCCATCAGAAGGATTTCCAATAATAAGATCCTTAGGATGATGAATGTTGAACTTCCAATCCCTTTTGAGATCATCATGAAGATCTTGACTTGTCTGTTGACTCGTCTGTTGACTTGTCTGCATCCTCCAGCAAAGGTTCTGTCTTGGTCAGATTGAGTTGTTGACTTTCTGGCTTGTTTATATCAAGACTTCCAAGATCATCTTCTAGATCTGGTAGTTCTTTATCAGTCTTTAATCCATCATTGAATTTAACATGAACAGATTCTTCAATAATGCAAGTCTTGAATTATAAACTCTAAAAGCTTTAGACATTTCAGAATATCCTACGAAAATACCTTTATCTACCTTAGAATCAAACTTTCCAAGATTATCTTTGGTATTCAGAATGAAACATTCACATCCAAAAGCATGAAAATAAGATATGTTGGGACTTTTTCTTTTACACAATTCATAAGGAGTACTTTTTAGAAAAGGCCTAATAAGTATTATGTTTTGTACATAACAAGCAGTATTTACAACTTCTACCCAGAAGTACTTAGGGAGATTATTTTCATTGAGCACAGATCTAGCCATCTCTTGTAGAGATCTGTTCTTTCTCTCAACCACTCCATTTTGCTGTGGAGTTCTAGGTGCAGAGAAATTGTGAGAGATTCCATTCGCCTCACAAAACTGTCTAAACTGCTCATTTTCAAAGTCTCCCCAATGATCACTTCTCAAGGTAGAAATACAGAAACCATGCTCATTTTGTACTCTTTTGCATAATACTGAGAAAGCCTTAAAAAACTCATCCTTGTGTGTTGGGAAGAGTACCCATGTGAATCTAGAATAGTCATCAACTATGACAAATCCATATTTTCTTCCAGCCAGGCTGACAACACTAACTGGTCCAAACAGATTCATGTGTAACAACTGAAGAGGTCGAGAGGTTGATACTTGGTGTTTAGATTTGAAACTTGATTTTATCTGTTTACCTCCCTGACGTGCATCACATAAGACATCTTTCTTAAAACTAATATCAGGCAATCCTCTCACAAGGTTATTCCATTTTAATTTAGAAATTAGTTTCATACTAGCATGTCCTAGTTTCATATGCCATAACCATCTCTCATCCTCTTTAGACATCAGACAGGTTACACTTTGATATGAGAGATCAGACAGTTCAATCTTATAAAGATTTTGTTGCATTTTAACTGAAAAGAGGGTTTTGCCACAACAGTCTTTAACTATGCATACATCCTTTGTTAGACTCAATGACTTAGAGATTTTGATATATGAAAAATACAATTTAATGTGTATGCAAGTGTTTTAGTATCAAATTGCAAAGACAGGTATCAAGCAGCGATCAACAAGTTCGTTAATCAAATTCAAGGAAAATATTCAAGGAAGAACATGAAGAAATCAAAAAAGCTACATGGAGGAATCAAAGAGCAAAGACAAAGATCAAGGAATCATCAATAAAAAATCATAAAAGAGAAATTAGATTTAAGTCTTAGGTGATTGGTAAGAGAAAGAAATCTCTTAGTAACAAAATAGCAAAACTAAAAAAAAGATGCATGAAGAAAATCAATTTTCATAACCTGCATTAAAAGGAATAAGTTTTCGTTAAGGAAAATGATTTTTTGGAAATAAGAAGCGCTCGTCCAACACAAGTAATAGAAGCGCTCGTCCAACACAAGTGACAGAAGCGCTTGTCCACTAAAGTGATCGAAGTGCTCGTCCACTAAAGTGATACAAGCATTCGTCCACACAAGTGATGGAAGCACTCGTCCACACAAGTCTTTGAACTTGCTAAGTCCTCAATGTGGAGCTCGTCTACTAGCTCGTCCGATGTAAAATATTAATTCAAAATGGCTAGATGGACGCGCTTATTTTCAAGATGGACGCGAATGCTATAAAAACCGATGTAGAATCTTATTTCAAGAACCAGAATCAAGAAAACAGATTCTGTTATCAGACTCAAATCTGTTTTAATTGATCCCAACGACTATAACTTGTTTTCTATATATAGAGGGATCAAAGGAACACTTTAATAAGAGATAAAAATATCAAGAACATATCAAAATTACACGAAATCAATTTGAGAAATCAATTGTGAAAATCATTCATCATCTTTCTTGAGCTTATTGTGAAAAAGATTGTTTCATTCTTATAAGTGCTTCAATTTGTTTATCTGACTATTGAGAGTTAGGAATCAATTTTTCGTTTTATTTGATTGTAAAGAGACGGAGTCTCTCCGAGTGATTAGGGTGAGGTATCCCTAAGGAATAACATTGAGGCTCTTCACAAGAGTGTGGTATCTCAAGGTGAAGGAGTGCTCCGTGGTGTAAAGGTTTTTCAAGCTACTTGGCTAAAGCTTGTTGTGTTAGTGTGTGAAAACCCACAGGTGGAGTGGGGACTAGATGTAGGTCACAGTGGTGGTAAATGAACCGGGATAAATCTGGTTGTATGGTATCTCTAAACTCAAACTCTTTAATTTCTGTCTTGCGCATATAACTATGATCTTGATGTTCTAAGAATTCAATTGATATCAGTTCTTGATTTGCATAATCAGTATTGAACCTTGAGTAAACTGTAATAATAACTGTGTATTCAATTCTATTCTCTAGGATCAATATTTGAATTGAATCTTGCATCATATACTGAAACTGAAACTGAAACATGCAAGTTTATTCTTGATTGTTAATGCTTGTATCTAAAACTTGCATAACTTGTTCTTAATCTTTAAAGGCTTAATCAGTTTCTGTATTATGTTATTATTGAGTTTTGAACCCGAACCTATTTTGTGATCTATCCTCATCACCTTCTATTCAAGATTTTATATAAACCCTTCATTGATTTTGTAAAAGATCCTGAGGCCACAACTCTGATTTGAAAAGTTTTGCGAAAAGTTTGTAAGAGGGAAATATTTTAAGAAAACTCAATCCACCCCCCCCCCCCCCCCTCCCCTCCCCTCCCCTCCCCTCCTGAGTCTTTGAAGGTAAAACAACAATTGGCATCAAAGCTAAATGATGTACTCCGACAAGTGTACCGGATCGAAGCAAGTAATAATTAAAACGGCAAGTAAATTACCGAGTATCGAACTCAGGGATTGGGAAACCAAGTACCACTTCACAAATTAAACAACTATTTTGAACTAAGAAATAAGTGTGAATAGATTTCAATAAAATAAACAATAAAAGAAATCAAAATCAAATATTTTTGTTTTTAAATATGAGAAGAGATTTCTAGGATTGATGCTACCACAATGACAAATTATGAAATCTAATTGTTAATGCTTGTATCTGAAACTTGCATAACTTGTTCTTAATCTTTAAAGGCTTAATCAGTTTCTGTATTATGTTATTATTGAGTTTTGAACTCGAACCTATCTTGTGATCTATCCTCATCACCTTCTATTCAAGATTTTATATAAACCCTTCATTGATTTTGTAAAAGATCCCGAGGCCACAATTCTGATTTGAAAAGTTTTGTGAAAAGTTTGTAAGAGGGAAATATTTTAAGAAAACTCAATTCACCCCCCTCCCTCCCTCCTAAGTCTTTGAAGGTAAAACAACAATTGGCATCAGAGCTAAATGATGTACTCCGACAAGTGTACCGGATCGAAGCAAGTAATAATTAAAACGGCAAGTAAATTACTTAGTATCGAACTCAGGGATTGGGAAACCAAGTACCACTTCACAAATTAAACAACTATTTTGAACTAAAAAATAAATGTGAATAGATTTCAATAAAATAAACAATAAAAGAAATCAAAATCAAATATTTTTGTTTTTAAATATGAGAAGAGATTTCTAGGATTGATGCTACCACAATGACAAATTATGAAATCTAATTGACTACCCCTTTATTAATATTTAACTCAATTGAAGGTGAATCATCCTAACTTAGTTAATGTTCCCTCTCGAGATACAAGAATCGTGCCCAATTAAACCAACCCCTACTCTCGTGGTAATTGTATTTAAATTGAACCCATTACGATTTATGATAATTCAATGATACCCTCGTAGGACCGCTTCTAACTCTCGTGATTTAAGTCCTAAGTTCAATTCCTATAGATCCGATACCTAGGTTCACCGCTAAGTTCGTCCCTAGAATATCTAAGACATGCAAAAAGGTGATCAATCAATTCACTTGGATAAAACACAATAAGAACCAAATCAATGAATCGATCATTAACAAAAGGGAAAAATCAAATATTCATCATAATAATGTCAAAGGGCATTGCCCAATCCTAAAAACAAAACAACTACTCAACCATAAAATAAAGAATAAGAAGAAGAAAAGAAAACTCCATTGAAAATTATACTGTTACCGGAACCACGAATGCTCTGCACTGTTACTGTACGTCCCCCCAAATGGTGCTACTGTTCCTCGTGTAAAACCCCCTCTATCCGACGCTCTCCCCTGGGACTCCTGTGCGTCCCTTTTTATATTGCAACTCTCAATCTCCCAATTTAATTAGGATCAAAATCTTTCGAGTGGACCCTGGCAAATTTGCTTCTTCTGCCACTTTCAATTGCCAAAATCTCTTATCTTTTATTCTTCCTGATAACGCAATTGTGAATTGTTATCCAAATTGATTTGCATTTAAAACCATAGTGTGGGCCTTTGCACAATTTGTTTCACGTTTTACTCCAGCACCAGTTACAACTCAAATGTTTTATGCCATTGACTTCTTTGTTGGTGCTTCACGTGGACCAATCCTTAATATTCTTCAATTCTTGTTTCCATTTAACTTGGACGCGGGCCCCACGTATTAAAAACCAAGTCTCCAATTACATTGACCTTGTGTTTTGTGGCGTTGTCAACTGTCAAATTCTTTCTTACCAAATTATTAAGGTGAGTTCTTTGGTACCCACTATAAATGTTGGGTAGAGTTTACACTTCTCAGTTGGACCATTGAAAGGTTGACAACTCAATTAAAAAGGCTACATCAGCGTCACTTTAGAGTTGACCACTTATTTATCTTTTAAACCCTCCCCACTTTTTATCTTACACATTTACCCCACAGGGACCTTGGTGCAAACCCAAAATAAATTTATTTTCATTTTTACGTTTTTAATCCAAAAGGACCACCATCTGCAAATTGCCAAACTAAATAAAATTCGTGACCCCTCACTTTCCCAACCAGGCCCGACCACTTCAATCTGGATGGAAGCTTTGAGCTGGTTAGGTTGTTGACAACCTCATTACCATCTGCCAGTAAGAACTCATCATACACGAATGAATAGTCTAATAACCACTCCTTCACCCCCACCTAGCCCCAAGAACAGAACTGATAGGAAATGATATTAATAGTAGAAACCATGGAGTCAAGCTCCTAGGAAACAAAATGTAGAGACAAAATAAAAGCAGAAGAAGAAAGAAGAAATCAGAGAAGCTAAGTGTTGTCTTTGCCCAATGGCCTAAACCACCCCAAACGTTTAAGTTTCAGGATAATCTTCACTATCTATAATTGTTGCCTACTACTGCCCCTCTTTATTCTTCTATTATACACATGCTTAATTATGGGTCTATCAAAAACACAGGCAACTAAAATAAATTTGGTACCAACCATCTGAGTCAGATATTTCTTCCTCTGATCCACTTGCTTCCTCACCACGATTCCAAAATTCAGATAACTGCTCTCCATCGATTGCGTCAGTGGAACTGAAAATGAATGTGGTGGATAAATCAGAAAACAATGCATCACTTAACCGCATTACTCATTACTCACTTGAGGGAAAGGGAGGGTTTGCCTGGGTCGGGCCTGGTTGGGAAAGTGAGGGGTCACGAATTTTATTTAGTTTGGCAATTTGCAGATGGTGGTCCTTTTGGATTAAAAACGTAAAAATGAAAATAAATTTATTTTGGGTTTGCACCAAGGTCCCTGTGGGGTAAATGTGTAAGATAAAAAGTGGGGAGGGTTTAAAAGATAAATAAGTGGTCAACTCTAAGGTGGCGCTGATGTAGCCTTTTTAATTGAGTTGTCAACCTTTCAATGGTCCAACTGGGAAGTGTAAACTCTACCCAACATTTATAGTGGGTACCAAAGAACTCACCAATTATTAAATTGGAATCATGCAATTCACTCTGGGGCCTACGTATTTTAGTGGCCGAAAGTACTGTAGCATTTTCACTTCATTTCGGCACTTATTAAATTTGTCATGCTCCTTCTTGTCCTTTATACATCCTAAAAAAAATTAAAATAAGAAAATCTTGAGAAAATCAATTAAATTCTAATTAAAATAAATTAAATGCACATATTGACTCTAAAATAACTAAAATAGGAAAACAAAGTTTAATTTAGGTTAAATCAAGCATTCAACAAAATGGACCATTTGTTGAATGGTAATCTTTCTTGAGGCAGCAGGTGTTGACATATGGGATGCAGTAGAAAATGGACCATTTGTCTCCTCTACTGTAGATGCTAATGGTGCTCCAAGAAATAAGCCTAAAACTGAATGGAATGAGGATGATAAAAAAAGAGTTTAATATAATGCACGCGCTAAGAATATTATAACAACTGCTTTAAGCTGTGATGAGTTTTTCAGGGTTTCAAATTGCAAATCAGCAAAGGAGATGTAGGATACATTGCAAGTAGCACATGAAGGAACCACAGACGTCAAAAGAGCAAGAATAAACACATTGACACATGAATATGAGTTATTTCGCATGAATCGAGGAGAACCAATGGAGGTTATGCAAAAGAAATTCACACACATTGTAAATCAATTGGCTGCACTTGAAAAGACAATCTCTAATGACGATCAAGTTAACAAAGTTATGAGATGATTGAGCAGAGAATGGCAACCTAAAGTCACTGCAATCTCATAATCTAGAGACCTCTCATCAATGATCATTGCCACATTGTTTGGAAAACTGTAAGAACATGAATTGGAGTTGAACAAACTGAATGAGAGTGAAGAAACTGATAAAAGGAACAAGGGATTGGCTCTGAAATCACAAGTCAGAGAAGTAGAAGACAGTGATGATAATGATTCAGTACAAGAGGCAGAATCTGAAGAAGAGATAGTAGTGCTAGTTAGAAAATTCAAGAAGTTCCTAAAGAAGAAATGCAACTTCAAAAGAAAGCCATCCACTTTTCCTAAAAGAAATTTCAGCAAAGGTGACAACTCTTCCAACAACATACATGCTATGAATGTGGAAAGATTGACCACATGAAGCTTGACTGTCCAAAGCCACAAAAGAAGGACAAAACTGAAAAATTTGAGTTAAAGGACAAGAAGTGGAAAAAGCCAAGAAAGGCCTACATTGCTTGGGATGATAATGATCTAGAATCCACTGAAGAATCTGAATCTGAGGAGGCAAACCTGTGTTTGATGGCCAACAATCATAGTGATTCAGAAAGTGAAGTAAGTTCTAATTATCAACCTTCTTATGATGAATTGCAAAATGCTTTTGAAGAACTTCATAAAGAATCCATTCGACTTGCTAGATTTCTAATTAATTCTAAGAAAATCATCACATGCCTAGAAGAGAAAAATTATGTTTTAAACAAAGAGCTAGATGAATTAAAAACATAAAATTATGCTGTAAAAGAAAGATTGGCTACTATTTTGGAACCACCTATATGCTCTAATTGTTCTAAGTGTTGTACATTGACTAAAGAAGTTGAAAAACTGAAAAATGACTTAGCCAAGTCATAAATGGTAGAGATAACTTGAATGGTTTATTAGGACAGCAAAAATGTGTTTATGATAAGGCTGGAATAGGCTATGAACCTAAGATACATGAGAAATCTTTCACGAAATTTTTTGCTGCAACTAAGTCATCAAACACACCATTTGTTAAATGCAATTTTTGTGCTAGAAAAGGTCACACGGCTTCTTCATGTCAATACAGAAAATCAGCATACAATAAATCTAAGTATATATGGGTTCCTAAAGGAACTATTACTGCAACTAACTCAAAAGGACCCAAACAGATTTGGGTACCTATAGTACAAACATGAAATTCTGTTTTGTAGGTGTGGTGGAAGGTCAAGAGCAAAAACTGAAATCATGACATAGAGCCTTCACCAAACACAAAATGGGTAACGATAAAGAAATAATATTGATTGAATATGTTTTCTGATTATCATTATTAATGTATGATTGTGAATCTTTGTGTTGACTTATATATCATTGTATAATATGTCTACATTGTTGTATTAAAGTTATTTGATCAATCTCGGAATAATCATATGGCTTTTGTTTCACAAATTGAATCTAAGAAAATTGATGAAGTCTTGAATGATTTGTTTTACTTACTATGCAACAATTAACTTTGAACATGATCTCTATCATAAGAACTTATATTCAAAGTAAAGAAATTGAGATTGAATATGTTGATACAACTAAACAACTTGTTGATATTTTTACCAAGCCCTTGAACAAGGAAAGCTTCTTTTTCATTAGAAGAGAATTGGGCATAATTGATCAATCCTATATCTAATCTCTAAAGAAACAAAAGAAAATAAAAAAAGAAGAACTAGTTCTAGGAATTCATAGGAATTAGAACTTAGTTTCTGAAAGGTAAAATGCCTTAGTTTTGGCTGATGGTTTATGAAACCCACTTTTTTTTTTACCTAATTCTGCAACCCTAGCAGGGACAAATCATGAAATTGAAATGGCTTCAATTGTTGAAGTGAATGAAAGGATAAAAAGGGCAGAAAAGGACATTGATAAACTCGAAGGTAACCCAGTGGACTTTCATTTCCCTGCACCTATCCCTCTATCATGAACAATTTTATATGCTATGTTTGAATGTTTAAAAGCTTACCTTCTCTATTTCTTTGAATGTTTCTTTCCTTTACCTTTTTGATAATGCCAAAAGAGGGAGGAAAAAGTATGATATAGAGAAAGGAGGTAATAACAAATTATACATGCATATGTTGAGGGGGAGCTTATAAGCTTACATGATTAAGGGGGAGTAAATCAAATTATGCTCTGATAATATTTTTTTTGCTCTGATACCATGATATAAATCTATCAAAAACACTTAGCTTCTGCTACACTTATACTCTGATCTTATAATTTGTTAAAAGATTTGTCATAATCAAAAAGGGGGAGTTTGTTAGACTCAATGACTTAGATATTTTGATATATGACAAATACAATTTAATGTGTATGCAAGTGTTTTAGTGTCAAATTCCAAAGACGGGTATCAAGCAGTGATCAACAAGTTCATTAATCAAATTCAAGGAAAATATTCAAGGAAGAACTTGAAGAAATCAAAAGAGCTACATGGAGGAATCAAAGAGCAAAGACAAAGATCAAGGAATCATCAAGACAAAAGCTTAAAGGAGAAATTAGATTTAAGTCTTAGATGAT
Source organism: Sophora flavescens (assembly GCA_030762895.1). Taxonomy (NCBI): domain Eukaryota; kingdom Viridiplantae; phylum Streptophyta; class Magnoliopsida; order Fabales; family Fabaceae; genus Sophora; species Sophora flavescens. Next base: position 183,371,862 of record CM061064.1, read on the forward strand.
TTGTAAGAGAAAGAAATCTCTTAGTCACAAAATAGCTCAACTAAAAAAAAGATGCATGAAGAAAATAATTTTCATAACTTGCATTGAAAGGAATAAGTTTTCATTAATGAAATTGATTTTTTTTGAAATAAGAAGCGCTCGTCCAACACAAGTAATAGAAGCACTCGTCCAACACAAGTGACAGAAGCGCTCGTCCACTAAAGTGACAGAAGTGCTCGTCCACTAAAGCGATACGAGCGCTCGTCCACTAAAGTGACAGAAGTGCTTGTCCACTAAAGTGATACAAGCGCTCGTCCACTAAAGTGATAGAAGTTCTCGTCCAATAAAGTGATACAAGCGCTCATCCACTAATGTGATACAAGCGCCCATCCACTAATGTGATACAAGCGCTCGTCCACACAAGTGATAGAAGCGCTTGTCTACTAGCTCGTCCGATGTAAAATCTTAATTCAAAATGGTTAGATGGACGCGCTTATTTTCAAGATGGACGTGAATGCTCTAAGAACCGATGTAGAATCTTATTTCAAGAACCAGAATCAAGAAAACATATTCTGTTATCAGACTCAAATCTGTTTTAATTGATCCCAACGACTATAACTTGTTTTCTATATATAGAGGGATCAAAGGAACACTTTAATAAGAGATAAAAATATCAAGAACATATCAAAATTACACGAAATCAATTTGAGAAATCAATTGTAAAAATCATTCATCATCTTTCTTGAGCTTATTGTGAAAAAGAGTGTTTCATTCTTATAAGTGCTTCAATTTGTTTATCTGACTATTGAGAGTTAGGAATCAATTTTTCGTTTTATTTGATTGTAAAGAGAGAGGGAGTCTCTCTGAGTGATTAGAGTGAGGTATCCCTAAGGAAGAACATTGAGGCTCTTCACAAAAGTGTGGTATCCGAGGTGAAGGAGTGCTCTGTGGTGTAAAGGTTTTTCAAGCTACCTGGCTAAAGCTTGTTGTGTTAGTGTGTGAAAACCCACATGTGGAGTGGGGACTGGATGTAGGTCACAATGGTGGTGACTGAACCGGGATAAATCCGGTTGTGTGGTATCTCTAAACTCAAACTCTTTAATTTCTGTCTTGCGCATATAACTATGATCTTGATGTTCTAAGAGATCAATTGATATCAGTTCTTGATCTGCATAATCAATATTGAACCTTGAGTAAACTGTAATAATAACTGTGTATTCAATTCTATTCTCAATGATCAATATTTGAATTGAATCTTGAATCATATACTGAAACTGAAACCTGCAAGTTTGTTCTTGATTGTTAATGCTTATATCTGAAACTTGCATAACTTGTTCTTAATCTTTAAAGGCTTAATCGGTTTTTGTATTATGTTATTATTGAGTTTTGAACCCGAACCTATTATGTGATCTATCTTTCTGAATTAATCTTTCTTATCCTCGTCACCTTAGTTTTGTGAAAAGTTTGTAAGAGGGAAATATTTTAAGAAAACTCAATCCCCCCCCCCCCCCCCCGATTCGTTGAAGCCAAAAACAACATCCTTGGCAAAGGAAACATCAAATCCACTATAACATAATTGACTTATACTAAGTGAATTGTATCTTAATCATTTAACCATAAGAACATATTCCCATAACTTTTCCTTTCTGATTCCCTCCAAAGGCAACATGTCCTCCTTTCTTAAGTTGGAGGTCTAGGAACATAGGCCTTTCTCCTGTCATATGATGCGAGCAACCACTGTCTGGGTACCAGCAGTGACAGAAGCGCTCGTCCACTAAAGTGACAGAAGTGCTCGTCCACTAAAGCGATACGAGCGCTCGTCCACTAAAGTGACAGAAGTGCTTGTCCACTAAAGTGATACAAGCGCTCGTCCACTAAAGTGATAGAAGTTCTCGTCCAATAAAGTGATACAAGCGCTCATCCACTAATGTGATACAAGCGCCCATCCACTAATGTGATACAAGCGCTCGTCCACACAAGTGATAGAAGCGCTTGTCTACTAGCTCGTCCGATGTAAAATCTTAATTCAAAATGGTTAGATGGACGCGCTTATTTTCAAGATGGACGTGAATGCTCTAAGAACCGATGTAGAATCTTATTTCAAGAACCAGAATCAAGAAAACATATTCTGTTATCAGACTCAAATCTGTTTTAATTGATCCCAACGACTATAACTTGTTTTCTATATATAGAGGGATCAAAGGAACACTTTAATAAGAGATAAAAATATCAAGAACATATCAAAATTACACGAAATCAATTTGAGAAATCAATTGTGAAAATCATTCATCATCTTTCTTGAGCTTATTGTGAAAAAGAGTGTTTCATTCTTATAAGTGCTTCAATTTGTTTATCTGACTATTGAGAGTTAGGAATCAATTTTTCGTTTTATTTGATTGTAAAGAGAGAGGGAGTCTCTCTGAGTGATTAGAGTGAGGTATCCCTAAGGAAGAACATTGAGGCTCTTCACAAAAGTGTGGTATCCGAGGTGAAGGAGTGCTCTGTGGTGTAAAGGTTTTTCAAGCTACCTGGCTAAAGCTTGTTGTGTTAGTGTGTGAAAACCCACATGTGGAGTGGGGACTGGATGTAGGTCACAATGGTGGTGACTGAACCGGGATAAATCCGGTTGTGTGGTATCTCTAAACTCAAACTCTTTAATTTCTGTCTTGCGCATATAACTATGATCTTGATGTTCTAAGAGATCAATTGATATCAGTTCTTGATCTGCATAATCAATATTGAACCTTGAGTAAACTGTAATAATAACTGTGTATTCAATTCTATTCTCAATGATCAATATTTGAATTGAATCTTGAATCATATACTGAAACTGAAACCTGCAAGTTTGTTCTTGATTGTTAATGCTTATATCTGAAACTTGCATAACTTGTTCTTAATCTTTAAAGGCTTAATCGGTTTTTGTATTATGTTATTATTGAGTTTTGAACCCGAACCTATTATGTGATCTATCTTTCTGAATTAATCTTTCTTATCCTCGTCACCTTAGTTTTGTGAAAAGTTTGTAAGAGGGAAATATTTTAAGAAAACTCAATCCCCCCCCCCCCCCCGATTCGTTGAAGCCAAAAACAACATCCTTGGTAAAGGAAACATCAAATCCACTATAACATAATTGACTTATACTAAGTGAATTGTATCTTAATCATTTAACCATAAGAACATATTCCCATAACTTTTCCTTTCTGATTCCCTCCAAAGGCAACATGTCCTCCTTTCTTAAGTTGGAGGTCTAGGAACATAGGCCTTTCTCCTGTCATATGATGCGAGCAACCACTGTCTGGGTACCAGCAGTGGTGTTTTCTTTGTCCTATTGAGGACATCTGCAACAAAAATTGTTTGATCTTTAGGTACCCATATTTTTCTGGGTCCTTTTCTGTTAGTTCTAGGAGTCTGTGAAGACTTCCTTCTCTTCTTGTGAATACACTTGGACATAACATGTCCAGTTTTTCCATGGAAGTTACAGACAGGTGTAGACTTGGTTACAGTTGACTTTACAGATACTGTAGAAGCTTTAGTTGATAATTTATGATGTGTCTGATGGACATATCCAATACCTTCTTTGTTAAGAGAATGCCTCTGACAGCCAAGTAGCTTAGTCAGATTGTCTCTGCCATTAACAAATTTGGCAAGATTAGAAGTGAGCTCTTCCACTTTCTATTGAAGTTTTTCAACTTCTTCAGATGGTGATGTTTCACTTGAGATCTTAGCTTCATTAGACTTTTCCGTCTTCAGCTTACTGATCTCTTAGACAGCTTCTCACACTCTTCAGATTTCTGTTTATGCTCACTGGTGAGCTTTACATACTCTCTCTTGAGAGATTTGAAGGCCTTAGATAAGCAGTTGGATTCCTCCAGCAACTACTCATAGGCATCAAGTAATTCCTCATAGTCAGGATGTACCTCTTCATATGAGTCAGAGTTAGTGTTGACCATCAAATAGTTGGCTTCTTCCACTGTTTCTTCATCAGAAGATGTTGACTCCAGATCCTCTCAAGTAGCCATCATTCCTTTCTTTTTCTTCTTGAAGAATTTCTTAAAAGGGGCCTTCTTGAGTTGAGGACATTCAGCCTTGATGTGACCAGACTTCTTGCACTCATAATAGACAATTGGACTTTTGTATGTTGGAGTGGATTCTTTGAAGATCTTGTCCTTGTTGAACCTTATGAATGGCTTATCCCTCTTGAACTTCTTTTTCTGTAGGAGAAGCTTTATCTTCCTGGTCAGGAGAGACAATTCTTCATCACTCTTAGAATCCTCGTGTTCAGACAGGTCAGCATCACTGGATGACTTGTCTACCTTTAGAGCCTTGGAAGCTTTTGCTAACTTTTGATAAGCTTTCAGGGCAATTGACTTGCCCTTCTTTGGTGCAACTACTTCATCTCCAAGTTCTTGCTCATGAACAGTGAGTGTTCCAAGAAGTTCATCCATAGTCAAGGTAGTGAGATCCTTGGCTTGAGAGATAACAGTGACCAAAGGTCTCCACCGTTTAGGTAGACTTCTCAGAATCTTTCCGACCTTCTCAGCATTGGTGTAGACTTTGCCAAGAGATCTTAAATTGTTGAATATAGTTTGAAATCTTCCTATCATTTGACCAACAAATTCTCCTTCCTCCATGACTAACAGTTCATACTTCCTGACAAGTATGACAATCTTTGACTCTTTGACTTTGGTTGTTCCTTCTTGTGTGACAGCTAAAGTGTCCCATATTTCTTTGGCAGAGTCACAAGCACATACCTTCTCAAACTCCTTAGGACCGAGAGCACAAATGGTGTTATATCTAGCTTTGTGGTTCAACTCCCATTTTGTCTTTTCTGTAGTAGTCCACTGAGCTTTTGGCTTGTCAGTGTCATCATCATTCTTGGGAAACATTGAAATCTATCTTTCCAACAGTTGTAGTTTTCTCCATTGAAGTAAGGAGGTCTGGTTAGGGAAGCTCCTTCAGTCTGGTAACTTCCACTTGAACTAGCTCCAGCAGTCATGTCTATTCTTCAGGACTTTTTACCTCTACACTGTTAGATGCTTAACCCAGAGGTTGAGCTCTGATACCAACTGAAATAGACAACTATAAACACGAGAAGGGGGTTGAATTGTGTTTATTAGAATTTAAACAAAGTTGAAAACTTTTCACATACAGAAGCTTGGTTCAGATGAGTGTAAAGATACAGGACAGACAGGTGACCTGTCTGATGAAATTTTAACAGTGACTTAGGCAAACACACCACTTGATAAACGGATAAGAAAACTAAAGTAACTAAAGAGTTTATAAGGAAAGATAGATTGACACAGTTGTTTATCCTGGTTCACTCTTCAAAGCAAAGAGTTGCGTCCAGTCCTTGGCAGCACCAAGTTTTATCCACTATAACTGATCACGTTACAGACTCCAAGTATTCTTTGCACACCTAGCCTCTTCAGGCTCCAAGACAAGTATTCTTTGCACACCTAGCCTCTTCAGGCTCACTCAGGTTTGTTTGAGAAATTTGGTTTGTAATAAATAGAACTTCAGACAGACAGATCTTTCACTAACACTCAAATAGTGGTTTAAATGTAAAGCTTAGGAAAGTCTGTGTAATAACTTCAAATGATTGAAGAATACAAAATGAAAGAATGAAGAAATTAATGTGCAGAGTAATAGATTTTTAATGCTATATATATTCTCTATGTCTTCATCTTCAATGACTTCTGTATTTATAGGCTTCAAGCATTTAAGATTCGTTAGAGACATTCCCTCAGATGTTGGCTTCAAGCAAAACTTCATTAAATGCAATAGAGTCGTTCTGGACAGCCATTAATGTAATAGGAACGTTGGTTGTACTCTAACTTGAAGGATCATGGCTTAATGCATCGTGAAACAGTCATATCAGAGTTGTGCATAAAGCCTTTTGTACTTTTCTGAGTACAATTCCCTTTTCGTGTAAGGACCAGAGGTACTAGGGAATAAAGCACGTTGGAAGCATTCTTTAACTGGTCTTTGGTTCTGATATCTGAGGTTGCTTGAGAGAGTAACTTTTGAATTTTCTTGATAAGTGTGAGGCTAAGTAGGAGAGAAGGCTTCGAGTCTCTTTCTGATAGGACAGCTCACAAAAGCTTGTTAGGTCATTGGTTCTTCAACGAGTAACCTTAGACGAGTGTAGGAACTCGTGGAGATATAGGTTGAAAATGTCTCTTGATAGAAGTCAATAATCCTAGTCAGCAGACAGGTTGACTTTCGCTTATCCAGACAGGTAGTCACCTATATGAGTAGACAAATGATTCTTATAGTTTTGATCTGCACACTAGATAGACAGGTTAGCAACCAATATGAAGGTTAATTAAATCATTATCCAATATTTAGTTCTCACCAAAACTTAGGGAAATGAACATTAGACATTTTATAGACTTAACAGGTCACTAATCCAATAGCTTAAGATTTTTAGAGATTTTTAGTCATAAAATCACCCCATGGCCGAAAAATCTTATCTTTGTGGTTAAGATGGTTTTGATTCAATTTTTGTTAAGTAAGCTTTGTTTATGTCTCAATCTTTCTTAAGGATCCTTAATCCAAAATTTTGTAACATTTTATCATGTCTAGCCAACTTAAAAACCTCATGGCCGAACCTATCATATAGGAGCATAGGTGTATTTAGTGTTTGATTGACAATTATTTGTTATGTTTTGTTGAAGGATAAATTATTGTGTGAATTGTGTACATGTTTTTCAGAGATGGGACGTTTGACGGAACTTAAAATCAGAAGGAAAAGTCTTCAAGAGGTAAGGGGAGTACCTGAGGGATTTTTCCGACAGTTGTATGTAATTTGTTTGTGGTCTGTATTCTTTATTGGGTGTATTTAATATTTTACGTAGTTAGCATTATTTGTTTTTGAATTATCTGCTTTTAATTATTTAATTATCTGCATTTAATTGTGATTATATGTTGTTTCATGCCATTAATTGTTATTTGCTATATAATTGGCATGAAATGATTTTTTATGTTGATTGTGGATTGGAAAGTCTGACAGTGGTCAGTGCCAATTAATTACGAGGTTAAAAGCTTTAATAAACTTTTTATGAAATAATGAGTTTTAATTGATGGAAAATAGTAATATAATATTACTTACACTACTAGAAAATTGTTATTTTCGGACGGATTTTAGACGGAATTTGGACACTTTTCCCACGGATTTTGGACGGACAATTAATTTCAAACGGATTTCAGACGGAACATCCCCCGTCCGAAAAAGCCCCGTTGCAAATTGAAAATTCTGTCCGAAATTCCGTCCGAAATTAGTTCCAGACTGATTTCGGACAGCTTTCAGACAAACACAAAAAATCTGAATTTTGGTTATATTGGCTTAATTTCAGACGAATTTCAGACGGATTCAATATTGCTATTCATGCAAATTCTGGATGGATTTCAGACGAATGTTATGATATTATTTTGGACAGATTTCCCATGGATTAGATAATCATATTTAAATAATATTTTTTGATAAACAAATCATGTTTGTTAATAAAAAAAGGGGGCCAAACTTAAATAATTATGCATACTAAATTAGGTACCTGGACTTGGAATCTAATATAATATAATAAAAAATAATTATTATTAAGATACCACTCTAGACAAGTATCAAGCTTCAAATAAACAAAAACACAAAGTATCTTGAAATACAAGAATGATATATTAAGATTCAAAGCATTAAAATATCATTACAAACATCAAAGACATAAATTTATTCCTCGTTGTTACTTTGATCACTAAACTCTTCATCTTCATCTAGCACATCATCCATCATCTCCTCCTCATCATCATATCATCGTCGTTGTCATCTAATCATCGTCATCATTGATTAATTCGTGGCCACCAACATAAACGAGAAGGATGTTACTATAATCAAATAAAAGATAGTGAGTCATTCCGAGAAAGCATTCATCACACTGTAACAAGATAATAGACATTATAACTAATTTAAATAACAAGATAGAAAATATGGATATTCAAACCATTTGGCTTGTACTCACATAACCATCACATTAAGATACTCTCTACTTTGAAACATGCTCGCTAATCAATTGGCAACACATGACAAGACAAAATGTTCAATTTTTTTCTCTTCCAAATTCATAACTTTCGTATAAGACCACAAAGTTTTAATTTCTGGTCCTATCATTCCAACACTACAACAAATTTTGTGATTAGCAACGACAAATTTGATAGTTAATTCGTAGGTAATCTCTAGCAAACAAATTTAGCTACATATTAACTACGACATAGCTACAAAATTGGCGGTAGCATAAATTGAGTGGCAAATTAGCTAGAAATATTTTCCTAGCTAATTCATAGATAATCTTAAAAAAGTTCTAGTTATTTGGTAGCTAATCCCTAGTAACATGTTGTTATGAAGGACTTTTTTCTACCTAAATAGCTACGATATTGTCGCAACGATTTTGTAGCCAATCTATAGTTAAAATTACGTAGTGATCTTGTAGTTATTTTCTAGCTAATTCAAAAATAAAAATAAAAAAAAATCAATCGCTAAGTTGGTCCCAAACACCTGTTTTGTGGACCAATTTAGCAACTGTTCTGGGGACCCATGTATAATCTGACATTCAAAGTGGAAATAGTTGGCAGGTCCATGTATCTATAAAACAATAGAAGTGAAAGTAGCATAAAAAATACTAAGCTTAATATGAAATTGAGCTACATGGATTTAAATATAATTCATTATGAAGAAATAAGTCAAATACATACAACTATATCACTTATTAAACAAATACCATCATACATATTATAGCCTAGCAAAAGCTTTACTTCTCAAGTGGCAGCTACAAGCACACTTGCATTTACTAAGAGAACTGAAAAATAAAAACTGAAGGAGGATATTAAATCTAGTTAAAATTTACCAAATGTGAATCTTGATCTCTTTCAATACTCACTTTCATACCTGATACTCAGGAGGCCGCATCTTTAGATTGTAAGTTGATCCATACTCATGCAATAAGCATCAGCATCATGAATAACCATACTAGTACCCTGCAATGTGAAACTCAGTTTAGTTAGTGTGATCAAGTTGGCATTGTCATTATCATAGTTTTAAACAGATTACACATATTATTGGTGTAACTAATTAAATAATTCACCATGGCAAAAAGCTTATCTGTCTTTTCAATAAAGAAGAAAAGCAAAGCATAAGAACTAAAAATAGAAGAAAAGCAAAGCGCTTCTAAGAAGATAAGCAAGAAAACATAAGACATCCTCATACAAAAATACAAAAGAAACTAGAAACTAAAAGATTGATTCATGTAACAAGGCATCCCAATCTTGTATATCTAACAAAGAAAGACTTCTAAGAAGTCCATGAGGAGAACATCAAGAAGCCAGGAAACTGAGAGTATCCAGAAGATACAAATTTCATTCTGAAATTCAGACCACAAAAATGATGTCTCGATAGATTTCACTGGACATGATTGTGTAGAGTCTTAGTCATGCATTTCATCATTCATGTGATAGATAATACCAACATGGATGATTTCTTGTACTTAAATATCATAGAGACTGGTGATTAAGATAAAGAATGGTGACTGAGAAATAAGAGATCTAAAAAGTAACTTACTCTTCATTTTTTTCTTGAAATAAATCACTGACATGACCTACGTAAAAGAAGGAACGAAGCATATGTAAAACAGAATCTCCCCCACCTACATGTAAAAAAAGAATGAATAAATCATGAAAATCAAGATACACAAAAACTAATGCCTAAATTTGGTTTTCCTTGTACCCCTCTTCCACCACATTTTCCTTGCCTAAATTTCCTATAATTTCAACCGACCTGGAAACTTTCATAAAGATTTGTTGCTAGTTTTACATATACAAGAGCCAATGCATGATACGCAAGTTGAACTACCATTGCCCAGCCAATTAGGATGCACATGGCTGCAAGCATTGTAGATATATTCCATCTCAACAGAGGCAACTGAGAAAATTTAGGGACAACGGAATTATAAAAACAATTTAGTCAATATCAAATAAGGTTTTCAAATGAGAATTTCAAATAAACTAAAATCTGAATCTCACTCAAAAAAATAATAGTGTCACTGTCACAATTCAATTCCTAAACCCATAAAAACATGCTAAGGCAGTAACATAAACCAAATAAGGAATTAAAACTTAAGATCTAATGAGTATGGCCCATAGTCAGACAACATGGTTCACATATTCAAAGCATAAAGAAAAGTCATACACAACACTTCCCAATTGGAATTTCTTTATTTTTTGAACAAAAACAATAATTGAAACTTATAGGAAGAGATGATGAGAAAGTAGTAAAATCCTCTATTAGCTTTCTACCTGTATTTTGTAGAAGTCCTTTCATGACATTATCCAACAGCATCCTCAGAGGGTCACCTAACGTTACAAGAAAAATTTTCTAGTCCTTAACACTAAAATAAATGAATCAAAACATACAACTAAAGTTGATGTAGTGATTATGAAAAAAGCCATCCTAGAGCAATGTACACATAAACAAGTTAAGTCCTTCCCTTACATGTATATAAACAATCATAATTACTTATTAACCTAATAGGCATATCCAAAAGTAGATGTACATAATGATATGAAAGTCCCAAACCTCATATATAGCAGAGCCCCCAGAAGTTGAAGGTTGATTTATCACAGTGGAGACATCATCGTTGGCTGACAAAATGAATACTATCAAACTCTGATACAAACAATTATCAAATTCAAATTTAGACATTTTATCAAACATGTAAAATGCATTATATATCTGAATTGTATTTAAGCTTCCAAAACGAACTAAAGTATCCAAAGTCAATTCACTCTTCGCTTAACATATAGTTAAGAAGGGAAGAGTGATTTTTAATAACCCCATAATAGCAATAGAGAGACAGTGAATCAAGTACAATTCAAAAGCATGAACAATCTCATAGAGAAATCTATGAAGAAAAAGCCCTAGATTTTGGGATCAAGATGAGAGTGAGAGAGTACCTTTTAAGACTTTACTTAGAACCTCGAAGACGCAAGCGAATAGTGCTCACCACCACAAATTGGGGAAAATGAGATTTTATCATAATATTAAAAAATCAGTTTGGTAAACATAAATTGACAGTCCCAATTGCATAACAACAAAGTTAATTTCACAATTACAAAACTAATTTCAAATAAAATCAGATTTGGGGCTTTAGGGTTCATGATACAAATTGGGGAAAATCAATATACCCAAACAATGATAAAATTAGTTTAGGATAACACTAATTAACTGCCCTAATTGCCCAAAACAAGGTTCAATTTCAAAATCAAAACAGAAATCAAAAGCTAGGGTTAGGGTTTGAGGAAATTTGGGGATTTTTGAAATGAAGCTTAGTAAGGATGAAAATCACTCACCCAAACAAAGAGGAATCAAGGTGGTGGCAGCAAGGTCGACCGACGCGACTCCGGCGAGGTGGCAGTGATGGCGGAGCTCCGTTTCATGTGGTGGCAGCGGCCATGCATGAACCAAACAGACCAGCACTTGCGAGGGATGGCGGAGCTCGATGCGTGGTCGTCTCCTCCATACCAGCGTGGCTGGACGACGACCGACGACAAGATGTTGGTGGTGCTCGCGGCGACTGCGTGACATGGAGGAGAACGGACTGAACGCATGTCGTCTTCTCGCTCCAAGCGGCCGAACGTGGTTGAACGACAACCAGACGACGACCTACATGACGGTGGTGCGCGGCTGGACGTGGTTGAGTGAAGGTGAGTGAAGATTTGAAGTGAAGAGGGAGAGAGATGAGTTGGATGAAGGAAGAAGAAGAAGAAGAAAAAAAAGAATGAAGAAGAAAAGGGGAGGGTCGTGCGTTTCTGATAAGGAAGGGAGAGGAACTTTTTATTTTTCACTTACTTAAATGGTAGATACAAAATGAGTGATTGAGATTAAATCTAAAAATAATAATAATACTGATCCTTGGATCTAAAAAAAGTGAGTGATAAATATATAATTTCAAAATTCAAAATAGAGTAAAGATTGATGGTTGAATTTATCAACCAAGAAAATCGGTGATCCAAAATAAATCTCCAATTAACACTAAACTAATTTATTTTCAAATCTAAAATTAAATAGAGTAACATCTAAAAATAAATTCCTTTGAATCACATTATTTAAAATATTTTTCTAAACAAACAATAATAGTGAAATATTGTTGTCCTGCAAGTGTATAAACACTGTAGTAACGCACCCAATAAAATAATTAGAATGAGTAAATAAAATTACTCAACTAAAGAATAAAAAAATAAGCATCTAGATGATTGATTATTTCAATAAAATAATTAAACTTATATATGAAAATTTGGGATGTTACAGAAACGGGACAGGTCGCACGCTCAGTCGCGTTGTCTTCTTTCCAGCATCGCGGCGGCCTGACGGCTCTCTGGAGGTGGTGGCACGCGCGGTGCTCCTGCGGTCGGACGGTGGCTGGGTGCAAGAGGAAAGAAGGAGAAGTTTTTGTGTGGGTGTTCTTCTGTGAAGAGAGGAAAAAGATGAGGGAAGAAAAAGAAAAAAGAAAAAGAGAAAGGAAGGGGGGTGGGGTCGCGTATGGGGAAAGAGAGGAGAAGAGATTTTTGTTTTGTTTTATTTTCTTTTTCTTTTAGTTAATAAGTAAAATGTGTGGTTGAAATTGATTTTAGAAAAAGGAAAATAATATTAACCCTTAGATCTAAAACAATGAATGATAAATATATACTTTCAAAATTCAAAATAGAGTAAAGATTAATGATTGAACTGGTCAACCAACAAAATCAGTGATCCAAAATTAATCTCCAGTTAACACTAAACTAATTTATTTTCAAATCTAAAATTAAATAGAGTAACATCTGAAAATAAATTCCTTTGAATCATATTCTTTAAAAATATTTTTATAAACAAAGAATAATAGTGACAATAATGTAACATTATTGTCTAGCAAGCGTGTATACACTGCAGTAACACAGTGTTAACGCACCCCAGTGTAAATATGTTTTAAATTAGTCTAAATATGTTTTTTTTTCATAAATCTTGTTTACTTTTAAATTTATTAAGATAAAATATTTTAATCATATTTGTAAGATAAATTATTTAATCTTTTTCAAGAAAAATATAAAAAATGATAAATCCGTGTGAAATCTGTCTCAAATTTTCGGACAGATTTCAGACGGATGGTTAAAAAGACCCAAGATAAAAAAAAAATGAAACCGATCCGTGCGAAATCCGTGGAAAATATTTTGGCGCATTATTGGCACGAAAGTTTGGGACAAAGTAGAGACGGATTTGAGACGGAATCTCATTGAAAATTACATTCGTCTCAAATCCGTCCGAAATGTTCATAAAATTTCATACGAAAACATATCCTTCCGAAAATTCCGTCTGAAAATCCAAGTTTTCTAGTAAATCCGTGTGAAATCTATCTCAAATTTTCGGACAGATTTCAGACGGATGGTTAAAAAGACCCAAGATAAAAAAAATATGAAACCGATCCGTGCGAAATCCGTGGAAAATATTTTGGCGCGTTATTGGAGCGAAAGTTTGGGACAAAGTAGAGACGGATTTGAGACGAAATCTCATTGAAAATTACATTCGTCTCAAATCCGTCTGAAATGTTCATAAAATTTCATAGGAAACATTTCCGTCCGAAAATTCCGTCTGAAAATCTAAGTTTGCTAGTCGTGTTGATTTTTTGATTGGTTAAAAATGGATAATAGTGAAAATAATATTATTTTAATGATTTAACGGCGAAATAGTGTTTCATGAGTCATAGTGAGGATGTAATCGTGAAAATATTTTAGTACTGCTAATTTATACGTAAGAAATTTCTAAATATTAGAAAATGTTATTTTAAGAAAATAAGTTTGAAAATTAATTTTATTATGGTGTTGGAAAAATTATTTTATTAAAAAAGTCAAATTATGATTTAAAAACGACAAACGACGGACAATTTCGACAATATTTACAGAAGTATTATTAAAAATGGTAATATTAGTTTAAACAGAGAATTTGTCTCAAAGCAGTATTTTCAGGTTCAAAATATTGATTTTTGAAATAAAATGAATTTTAAGTGATTTGATGATTTTATAAAACGAATTTCCAATGTAAAAAGATTTTCTGCAAAGTGGATTCATATAACGGGTTATTTCCGACAATTTGGATAAGTTGAGGGAATTTTATTTTTTGATTTGTGTTTCACTAAGCGAAAATGCTTTTAAAATTGAAAAAAATGAACCTCGTTGCCGAGACATCGGGTCTAGTGTTCTATGGTATGGACCGCGTGTCCTCAACGGGAAGTTATGGACTTGATATCCTATAAAAATCTGTATTGATTTTTGTGCGCCAAAAATCTACAAATCTAAATCTGGTGCATCAGTCTGGATTTCGTGATTTGCACATTTTTGACTTGGAGTCTATTTGATTGGAATGTTTGTTAAAATTAATTGTTTAAACATTGGTTTGGTCGTGAGCCTTTGAGCCTCGACGAGGAAATAATGAACACAAAGAAAATGACGTGAACAAAACGTTTTACATGCTTTTTTTTTGGGCAGATGTGCCTACGCATAGGACTTGAATTCTTGATGGCAAGTATTCATGAAGTTTGCATCATTGTGCCTTGATGGACATATGACCACGAAACCATATACTATACATAGTATCCAGCGTGCCTCGTTTTGGACAGTGATATGGTTAATTTAAAACATGCCATATATGGCAACGATTAAAACCTGCCTTATTTGACAATGAGAGCCTAATCAGCTTATTTATTTTGTGGTTGAAGCTCCGGAGATTAGGTACAAAAGTTAGATGATGAATATTGAAGTGTCATGGTTTTTAAAACAACAAAGATTGTCAGGTATGAAACCCTTTGATAAATAAATTGTTTATTGTTGAATATACATGTTAAATGTTATTTGTGTGTCGTGCATATGGTTATCGTTTTAAAATCCATATATTGGAACTCACCCTTGCATATATATATATATATATATATGTATATATATGTTCTCCCGGCTTTGCTGTTGTACCTTGGTACATGAGTGCAGATATTGCAAAGCGTTCCTTAAGTCACTTGGAGACTTGAGTCAGGATTGCAGAAAGAGGTATGTGATCATAAGAATGGTCACGGGGTCTTATCAGTGAGTGTCTTGTAGAGCGACCAGCTTAGGATTTTCTTTGGGTGGTATATTTTGAGAAAGTCTGTGTAGGTGTTTTGAAAACCTTTATATGGTTTGAAATTCTGTTGTGAATAAAATGGTTGTTACTGTTGTGATGTGCAAGTTATGTTCAATGTATTCAGAAGAAATTGTTTTATACCTGGACTTTCTGACTTAAAATAAATCAATTTTTCCGAAAGCAACCAGCAAAATTCTTTTTTAATTTTAATTCCGCACGTGTTACAAAGTAACGCCCAAGGGGGTGTTACATCAGGGGACAGGACAAAAAAATGGTGAGGGACATAACAAAAACCCAAAATTTTGTCCCCCATCAAACCATTTTGTCCCATGGACAGACTACCAAAAAAGACAAAATTATCCTTACCCTCTCTCTCTCCTCTCTGATCTCTCTCCTTTATATTCTCTCTCTCTCCTCTCTCACTCTCTCTCCTCTCTCACTTTCTTTTCTCTCACTCCTCTCACTCTCCCCTCTCTCTCTAATATATATAGTATTATTATGGTAGCAATAATATATATTATAAATTATATTATATATTGACTAATACTTACATATATTAATAATATTATATTAATATATATTAATATATATTACAAAGGGTATCATAGTAAAATTAATATTATTTTACTTGTGTTGTGCATTATCTATCAAACGATGTATAAGACAAAAAGTTGTTTTGTGACTCAAGGGGTTGTGCTGCGCTGTCCTGCTTGTCCCGTGCTGTCTTGTGCATTAATGCATATCAAACGCACCCTTAGGGTGCGTTTGGGTAAACAACTTAATTAAGAGCTTATCACATAAGACTTTATCGCATGAGAGCTTATGCCATAAGCACTTAAAGAAAGGAAAAGAAAGAAAGGGGCATGAGAGGATTCGAATAGTGAAAAACACGAAGATGGTGTTTAGTGCATAAGCTCTTATGATAATTCCATAAGCTTCTCCCAGTGACTTATGAAAATAAGTCAAAAACTCATTATGGGATGACATAAGTTATTTTTATAAGCTCTGTCAAACACACTGTATAAGAGCTTATGTCATCAGATAAGTCAAAAGGAGCTTAAATAAGCTCTTCCAAACGCCACCTTATTGTCATATGATCTTCGTTATATTAACTAAAGTGTATGCATGACTCTCTCCCCCAAATTCTAGAAAAAACAATGCTTTCTCCCTCCAACCCATTGTTTTTTGCAGAAGGTTTCATATTTCTGACCAAGAGAAGCTTGTATACTAATTCTTCCCGTATTTAGCTAATTTGTAAAGATAATACTGTTCTCATTTTAGGATCAGTATTTATTTACATTCGATATCTTCATGGGATATTTTTGTACGGGTTGTGGTACCTCAGTACCCAAAACTCAATATATTAGTGTTTATAAAAAAAATGTTACCCGTACACTGCACGAGATATAAGAATGATTACCGATAGTGTAAAAAGTTCATAATTTTAAAAATTATTTACAATTTGAGAATTAAAAAATAAGATGACTTAATAGTCTTATTTAAAATATGAATATCATTTATATGAAATTCATAAAAATAAATAAATAATGCCTTTAATAGCCTAATTTATATATTACCCACGTGGTCTTATATAACTTAATGCCCTTCACGTGTATATGATAAGTCACTTATTATATGTCAGCCAGTATGTATAGAAAAATATGAAATTGAAATTTTTAATTTTTAATATGAAATATTTGAACTTGTTGTTAGATAATATATAAAATAAAAATCATTTCTATAGATTACAAAAATAAAAATCATCTTATAAGTTTAGATTATACACTTAACATTTTTTAAAAATATATTTATTTATCATATTATTATTTTTCTTCCATCTTGAAAATTTATTTGAATTATTTTTACTATTATCTGATGCGACTTAACCATTTTTATGAAATGTATTTATCTATCATATTATTATTTGTTTTCCCTCTTTTTTCCAATCCAATTTAATCATTTTTCTAAAATATATTTATTTATCATTAATTTTTTTCTCTCTTGAAAATCTATTTGACTTGTTTCTCCTCTTTTTTGTGACCATTTTTTTGTTGAAAATATATTTATCATATATTTTATTATTTTTGTTCTCTCTTAAAAATATATTTCATTTAATTCTCCTATTTCCCAGTGTAAGTTAACCAATTTTAGAAAATGTTTTTATCTACCATATTAATTTTTCTTCTCATTTGAAAATTTATTTAATTTGTGTCTCCTCTTTTTATAGTGCAACTTTAATCATTTTTGGAAAATATATTTATGTTTTAGGTTATTCTTTTTCATCTCCCCTTAAAATCTATTTGATTTGTTTATCTTCTATTCCCATAAAAGTTAATCATTTTTAGAAAATATATTTATATTTCATTTTTTCTTCTCTATTAAAAATTTATTTGATTTCTTTCTCCTCTCTTTCATTCAAGTTAACATTTTTTATAAAATATATTTAACCATCATATTACAATTTTTCTTCTCTCTTGAAAATCATTTCGATTTATTTAATTAACTGCGATGCAATTTGTTACAATAGTATTTTAAATTTTTTACATAAATGTTCCTCTTTTTTCACGTAAATGAGGTAATTACATTTATTTATTATTTGATTCATTTTTACATTAAAATGTTATAAGCGAATGATGGACTGTCATAGAGAATGATGCATGTTTAACTATCCTCTATTTTCTAAACTAACTATAATTAATAAATAATTTTAATTGCTTATACAGTTACACACCGATCAAAGTTAATGGAGAATGATGCAAAGTTATGGAGAATGCTGACAGTTTCTATTTAATTTGTAATAAGGTATGATATTTAATATAATTATAGGGTAATTTTGAACTCTAGACTATTATGGTTATATAGTAATTTAATATATATAACATATTATTGGAATTTGTGTTAATTATTAGTTGTTTTACAACTTTTTTAATGTAATTTTAATAATTATACATTAATTTTGAATTCGAGACGGTTACGATTATAGAGTAACTGTTAATAAGTTTATTTTAAATTTTGGACAGTTAAGCAATGCTTTATTTAATTTATTATCATAGTAAAATTTTCTAGAGAATAAAAACCACAATCGATACTTTAAATTACACATTGTCAATTGTTAATTTATGATTAATCTCCTTCAATCATTTCTCCTACAACTTCCTTCAAGAGCCAATGTTGCCTCATCGCTTCAAAAGTAGTTTCATATGAAAATTAAATTTTATAGTGATTTGGAAAATGGAACATGACAAATTTTCCATCCATGATTTTCGGGTTATCATAGATGATGTATAATATATATTATATGTTATTAGCATTCTTTAAATAATATAAGTTTCAATACAACTTTCATGATAATTATAATAATAAATGGTGGATGGTTATGGAAAATTGTGATAATTTATTCTATGTATTTTTCAATACACCACCGTAAATTAAGTTGAATCAATAATTCAAACTGACCCTAATTGAGTTTGTTTAAGATTCCAAATTGTCATAATGATATGGTTTATTATATTGTTTTATTTTTTATTTTGTTGATTTATTCCCACTATCGACGTTTTTGTTAAATAATTTCTTTTCTGAGTAAGTTTAAAAAAAACAAACCACGATAAAATTCTGAAATTTCAGAAAAACATAATAACCCCCAGAGCAAATAAGACCATCCACCATTCAAAAATCCAGATGCTATTAAATTGTATTGAAACGTTGGAATAGAAGAGCAATAAATCTGACAATGATATCAAAATGCAATTAAAGATAATAAAAATAAAATCAAAAGATTAAATTGTAATAAAAAGTTAACATAAAAATAAGCTAAATAAATAGTAAAGGGAATTTAAACCCTTTTAAATTTAAAAACAAATTAATGTAAAATAAAACAAAATATCCAACTAAAACTCCATTGTAATCCAACATTATCAAACAATTCAGATATTCTTCTCTAGCTTCATTGTTTTCATCAGCTTATTGTTTGTAGTGTAGACAAATCCTCACCAACAATATCTGAAGATCTCTTTAAGGGGTTTGTCAAAAGTCTAAGCTTCAATGTCATGGTTATATGTTCCTTCTTTCAACATCTCATTTTCAAAATCAAGAAATTGCAGTAACTTTGAAGGAGCAAGCTCAATACTTTCTCTTTTTATTCCTTTTTCCTTTTGGACTCCAATATCAACAATTTGATTTATAAGATCAACACAACAACGGGATAAACCTACAGAAAAAACTTGCAGACTGGCATTATTTAATTTTTATTTGCCCCGATTTTATATGAAGTTATAATGAACAAAAGAAATTATTAAAAAAGTGAACTAACATAATAAAGCTTCACAAACTAACCTCTTCATCAATGGTATGACAATAGTCTAATGATCTCGACCTTTATGTTTCAATTTTTCTTTTCACGTGTCATGTTAGCTACTGGATTTAATTTTGCAGCCATGGTTTCGCAGCCTTTGTGCGACAATCAAGCAGGAAATCTTTCTAATTTATAAGCAAGATTTTAGGAGATGGGTAGCATTTAAGTAAAACAATTTGAAAATATTTGAATTACTATTGCAAAGGTGAAAGATGTAGCAAGTAGCATAGGTAAGACAAATCGTTTGGGGTCGGTTTGTTTTAGATTTTGATAGAATTAATTTTGAAAGAATTGATTTTGGAAAAATTGATTTTAAAAAAATTAAGATTAAAAAAATTGATTGTGTTTGGTAACAATATTTTAAAAGTGGGTTTAAAAGAATTGATTTTATTTGAATGATAAAGTAAAATCACTTTTGAAGTGTAAATATGTAGAATTTTGTGGATCCTACATCTAGAATCAATTATTTTCAATGGAAAAGTTAGAAATTTTTGCTTCCACGAAACTCAGTTTTGACTCACCAGGAATCAATTATTTCCAACGGAGTTTCGTAAACAAACGAATAAACAATATCCAGATACATGAACACTAACCCCAAACTAAAAAAAATTATCGTTTGCGTTGAAAACAATCTGAATCAAACAGACACTTAAAGGTTGAATTACTTAAAATCGTTGGGAACTTCTAATTGAAAACCTCTTTAAACACAACCTCACTTTATATATATTTCTTACCATTAATACATAGAGTATTTTGGGAAGTTGTAATGATGATGCATTATGTGAAAATGAAAAATCAAGCACGTTTTATTATACACAAGTTTATATACTGATATTGGGATTCACACTATATTAACTGGACCGCTTATGTTGCTCAGTGACTGTATGTGTTTTTTAATGTTTATCAATTGTGATATTTGCACATGCCTTTGAATGTCACATGGGTCATCGAAAGGGTCACTTAAGTGTTTTGAAAAATGCAAGTCAAATTTCATCTTTTTTAAAATGATTTTCTTGGCAACAAAATTAAGTTTTTAATTATAGATTAGGAAAATCTAATAGAAGCTTTCATGACAAACTTTTAATCTCATCGTGACATATGTTCATATTTGTCTCTTAATGGATTAGTTTATATATTGGATAGATATAAAAAATTTAAATTTTGAAAGTATCTGATATAAAAATAAATTTTAAAAATATCATTGAGATTTGGGAATTTTTTTAGAAGAAATCATCAAGAATAATAGAAGTGATAGTAAGATAGATGACATGATACGGACAAATATAAAAAAAAAACACATAACTTTGTTAACCTATCACACATCATCCCATATACTTTTTAGGTAATTATTACGAAAGTCAAGTACTTTTAAAGTTTTAATTATGCATCAAAATATATAATTAGAAAAAAACAAAAAAATATTTATACTTATAATATATTGTATTGACCGAGCACAATCTATATATAATTAGATTTCTTAAACATGCGGTAAAAAATTCAATTTTTTATGGGTATGAAAAACTTTATTAAAAAAATAAAATTAATTTCAATAATTTTAATATTTCGAATGGTCGTAAGACCTGTCTGAATATTTTAAGAATCGATTCGATTTATTTTCGGATTTGAGGCATTAAAATAATGTTTGGTAACATGCCCACAAACAATAATTAATTTTGTATTGAGAATGTTGAGATAGACTGAATTTAGAAAAAAGTAATTAATATCTATTAATTTCTGACAATCAACTTTGATTGAGTATTTATTTATTTTTATATTTTCAAGAAAGCCAGCTGGAAAAAGCAGAAGAAACGGAAAGGCTTGTTGTATTGTAACTTGTGAAGTGGTAAAGTAACGTGCCCCAACCGAAGCCAACCTGAGCTGACCCCGTTACTGAATGTGGCAGTTTATAATCATCCCTCCCCTCTAGCACCTAGCTAGCCCAACCAGTAACGTCAGTTCCCCCACCTCCGCGTGATACCCAAACACTGCCTTCTTCCTCTTCCCTCCATGTTCGGACGACATGACCTCCATCACCTCCGTCGAACTCAATTACCTCGTTTTTCGCTACCTTCAAGAATCAGGTTTCTTCCCCCCTTCCCTTTTTACTTTTTTATTTCTCGTGTTCTTAATATATCTATGATTGTCGTTATTGCTCGTTCCTTTTGTTGTTTTTTTGTGTCCGCAAGATGTTAGGGTTCTAGAATTGTAGACGAATTTCCGAATTTTTGTGTTATTGCGGTTTCTCGAGCTGGTTTGAGCGCTTCAATTTTGTTGCACCCGAATTAGGGTTAGCTACTGCTGAGAAACCGAACATTTTAAGGCTTAATTTTGCACGGTAAATAAAAAAAACAAAACTTCGGCTTTCTATTCTCTGGTTGAGGATAGAAGGAGGAAAGAGAATTTTTAGATCTGTTACTAAAAAATGGTTTTGCTATTAAGACTTGATTTTTGAAGTTCTGAAATTCTCTGTTTATTTTATTAGTTTTATTTTTTCCCCCTTTTCCTGAATGCCTGGGATACTCCATACCCATTTGGTGTGAAACTAATCCTTTCAAGGAACTGAGGCTGCCCCTTTTAGCAATAACTAGTAACCATAAATATTATACTAGTTATACTTATTAGTTAGTATACTTTGAGGCTTCGATTATTTGTTGATAAAGAGATGGTAATCTATCTAGTTATGGTTACTGAGTGAGATTTATGCAGTCAATCAAAATGATGCATATGATGAGCTTAATTATTATGTACGGGTTCTTTAAATATTTTTATGGTTGTAATTCGTGTAAGTTGGGGATTGCATATTTGCGTATGCAAAAGGATAGTAGAAATATCAATTGAAAGGAAACTTTGATGAAGCTTTGAAACATGGAACATGGAATTGAGTACTTGAAGCAGCTTAGGAAATGACTCACAGCAGGTTTGAAGAATAAATAAAAGTTTGTTTGGTCTTTAGGCTATATACACTTGTTTATAACCATATTGTTAGAAAATTTTATAACATGTGATATAATATCTGTTATATTTTAAAACCATTCTTGTGACTTTATTTAATTGCTTAAGCTTTTAAGAGTGTTGGTCCTTGCTAATGTCCATTAGAAGTGTCTTCTATGATTGTTTGTAATTTACTAACTTACACCAGAATAGTCAATAACGGCAAATAGCGGAAGAATCATGGTGGAGTGGTGCGGAGTGGGCCTTCGCCACTATCGAAATCCAACTATATCGCGTTTAAGTTTTGTTACCATGACTTTCCCAAAAATAGTGGGAGAATCAGCCACTTTTCCCTGTTTGCACGTCTCTTTTCAGTAACCGACCCCAATCGCAGGCCAAATCCCAGCAGCGTGCTTTTTCTGTACAAGCCCACACCCTTCCTTCTATTTTGAATGTCTTCCTCTGTCTTTTCTGCCTTTTGCGCTTTTGTTTTCGCATGAGAACGTATGAATGAAGTTAAAATAAAAAAAAATGGAAATAAAAGAAACAAGAAGTTACAGAACAGAGGAGACTTTGGAGTGGGGACATGGGAGCACAAAAAGAGGCCACAGACCTGTGAAGGAGCTCTGACTGCCGGAATGTCACTGGGGTTGCCAGAAAAGGCTCCATTCAAATTGAGTGGGGAATGAGGAGGACAAACAGAGGTGAGACGGGGGATACTAAAGATTGAAGAAGATGGGTTTTAACCCTAAATCTGTTCTGACACGAAAAAGGAGTAATTGACTAAAATATCCTCAAAATTGTGCAAGACGACTTAAAAATGGTGGTAAACTGAAGATTTTACCCCTCACATAACATAGTGGCTGCAACAGGCTGCTTCAGTAAATCGCAACATGACATGCAGGGTGAGAAGACCCTGAGGGCATCTTGGGCAGGTAGTGCGACAGCGCTATAGCTCCGCTATCGATGTGATTGATAACCCTGATAGAAACCTCAGAAGAGTTGATTAGATTGAGGATAATCTCTTAAAATTTGGGCTTTAGGCCTAACTCAAACCCATAAAACTGGCTTGTAAGGTGAGGATTGTCAAGTCTTATAAGTACTACTTAGGCCATATCTCTAGTCGATGTGAGCGTATGCAAAAGGATAGTAGAAATATCAATTGAAAGGAAACTTTGATGAAGCTTTGAAACATGGAACATGGAATTGAGTACTTGAAGCAGCTTAGGAAATGACTCACAGCAGGTTTGAAGAATAAATAAAAGTTTGTTTGGTCTTTAGGCTATATACACTTGTTTATAACCATATTGTTAGAAAATTTTATAACATGTGATATAATATCTGTTATATTTTAAAACCATTCTTGTGACTTTATTTAATTGCTTAAGCTTTTAAGAGTGTTGGTCCTTGCTAATGTCCATTAGAAGTATCTTCTATGATTGTTTGTAATTTACTAACTTACACCAGAATAGTCAATAACGGCAAATAGCGGAAGAATCATGGTGGAGTGGTGCGGAGTGGGCCTTCGCCACTATCGAAATCCAACTATATCGCGTTTAAGTTTTGTTACCATGACTTTCCCAAAAATAGTGGGAGAATCAGCCACTTTTCCCTGTTTGCACGTCTCTTTTCAGTAACCGACCCCAATCGCAGGCCAAATCCCAGCAGCGTGCTTTTTCTGTACAAGCCCACACCCTTCCTTCTATTTTGAATGTCTTCCTCTGTCTTTTCTGCCTTTTGCGCTTTTGTTTTCGCATGAGAACGTATGAATGAAGTTAAAATAAAAAAAAATGGAAATAAAAGAAACAAGAAGTTACAGAACAGAGGAGACTTTGGAGTGGGGACATGGGAGCACAAAAAGAGGCCACAGACCTGTGAAGGAGCTCTGACTGCCGGAATGTACTGGGGTTGCCAGAAAAGGCTCCATTCAAATTGAGTGGGGAATGAGGAGGACAAACAGAGGTGAGACGGGGGATACTAAAGATTGAAGAAGATGGGTTTTAACCCTAAATCTGTTCTGACACGAAAAAGGAGTAATTGACTAAAATATCATCAAAATTGTGCAAGACGGCTTAAAAATGGTGGTAAACTGAAGATTTTACCCCTCACATAACATAGTGGCTGCAACAGGCTGCTTCAGTAAATCGCAACATGGCATGCAGGGTGAGAAGATCCTGAGGGCATCTTGGGCAGGTAGTGCGACAGCGCTATAGCTCCGCTATCGATGTGATTGATAACCCTGATAGAAACCTCAGAAGAGTTGATTAGATTGAGGATAATCTCTTAAAATTTGGGCTTTAGGCCTAACTCAAACCCATAAAACTGGCTTGTAAGGTGAGGATTGTCAAGTCTTATAAGTACTACTTAGGCCATATCTCTAGTCGATGTGAGACTATCAACACCCCCCCCCCGCCACCCACCCACCCACACTCAGGGCTGGATATCTGGAGCGTGGACAAATGCGGGTGCAATAACATAGATCTTGGCCACATAATAGATTTAGGATAGGCTCTGATACCATCTTAAAATTTAGGCTTTAGGCCTAACTCAACCCCACAAAATGGGCTTGTAAGGCGAGAATTTTCCAAGCCTTATAAATACTACTTAGGCCATATCTCTAGTCGATGTGTGACTCAACATAATCCAACAATTAGAGGTAGAGGAAGACCAAGAAAAACCCTAAGTGAAACCATTAGAATGGATTTAGATCTTACTAAAACTTATGGTAACTGAGAAAGGGTAAGAAAGTGAGGGAAAGAGGGTAAAACTGAAGATGATAGTAACAATTTGTCTCAAATGCAAAAATGAAATTGAAACATACAGAAATGGAGGAGGAAGACTGTTTCACTTATTGAAATTGTACGGGAATTAAAGAAATGAAGAATGAAGACAGAAATATAAGAGCAAGATGCTCCCAGCAAAGAGAAGACCTCATAGCCCCAAGCTAAAAGCCGAAACCTAAAATACAATTCACAAGCGTCTTTCAGATCTGATTGCTCTCTCCTAAAACTAACCTTCCCCCTTTCACCCCTTTGTTTTATGCTTTTCTGTCCTGGAAAGGAACAGAACATCTTTTGTCACTAGTTGGAAACTTTACCTGCTTATTTTTTTATAAGTTCACAGTTCACACATGTTACAATAGAATTTGTCAACATTTAGACTGGTAAATAGAGATGGAAAGAGACCTTTAACAACCTAGAAAGATGGGTATCCAAGTCTACGATCAAGAAGCCAATTTTTGTCTTTGGTGGATGAAACAACCTCTGAGGTAAAAAAATACGGTATTCCACCCTTGGTTTTGTTCAACTAATAAGGTGTTTCAAGGTAGTAAAGGCCACCATGTTCCTTAGCATGTCCAAGCATCTTCCCATCTTCCCAAATTCTTGTCCTGAAAAACACAATAATTATGGTGAAAAACTACATTGTAAGATAAGTCTCGGGTCAATTTCTGGATAGAGACAAGATTTGTGACCAGTTAAGAGACATGAAGAACATTTTTTAGAGCACTGTTTTCCACACTTCATTCATATTATTTGGTCTAAACACTTGTTTACATCATTATTTTAAATAATATATTTTTTATGATGTTAATATGGATAATTATGTATAAGTATACTTAATTTTAATATAAACGTTTTTTATTATTTATTTGTTGATAGTATATATATATATATATATTTATAAATGGTATGTTTTAAAACAATTAAAATTATGAATTATGTTTTATAAATTTTGAAACTTTTTTTTTTTAGTATATGCATCTTCAGTGTAGCGGCTGCTCTTGTATTCTGCAATATCAGTATCACATTTTTGAGGATGGCTGCCCCGAGCTGTGATCCACAATTAACTGCTTTGATTTATACTTTCTTAAGATGTAAATGCTGATATCAATTCCACATTTTTTTAAAAATTTGACGTGTGAAGTGAATTTTTAAAGGTAACTATTAAGAATAGTACATTGGTACTGTTGTCTTAGAGAACTAATATGGACTAGGGCATCCGTCGGAGTGAGAAAAAGCTTCTTGAGGTTGATTTTATAGCATGTAATTTGTTTAGCAAACAATAATAGGTGTTCCCTCCAGTTCACATGAAGCTTTCAAGCTTTCAAACAATAATTGGTTTACTGCCTACTTATGTTACATCCCCACTGCAGGTTTCACACATTCTGCTTTTGCTTTTGGATATGAGGCTGGTATTAACAAATGCCACATTGATGGAAATTTGGTGCCGCCAGGTGCTCTTGTTACATTTGTTCAGAAGGGGCTACAGTACTTTGAGATGGAAGCTAACTTGAGTAATGTTAGCATTCTCTATTTTACGTTCTTGATTCACTATCAATATAACATTCTTCCACTTGAGTTTACTTTTTAAACCTTTCATACCCTAGGTTTCATGTTGATCACTGTTTCTTTTAAGCCTGCCAGAATGATGCAGACCTGGAAGAAGATTTTTCATTCTTACAACCTTTGGATCTTATCACAAAAGATGTGCATGAACTTAGGCAAATGATAAATGATAGAAGGAGAAAACTACAGAAGGATAGAAATAAGGAATTTGAAAAGGAGCATGAAGGTGAACGTGTACGGGTAAGAGAAAAGGAAAGACATGAAAGGGAGAAAGAAGTTGACAAGGATAGGGAGAATGTAGAAAATGATAAAGAGCGAGAACAGCAGCATGGAGATCAGACTGACAGAGAAATGATCACAGATCAAGAAGATAAGGTTACGGTAAAGCATGAAGTAAATGGAGCATTTGGAGGTAATCACCTGCTCATTTGGAGTGGTTCAAAACTTTATATTGTCTTATATAAAATGTGTTTTGTTCTCTGTTGCATGTTTGGCATGTCATTTCATGTGGAATATATGCATAATTTTTGTTGATAACATGTCAATCCCATATAATTCCACAAAAGCTTTGTACTGATAGTTGGGGAACTTAAGTGGATTTTTTTAAAGAAATATTATTAAAGGAGAAGAGAAAAGTTCAAAGGAGGATAATGCATCCTCAATGACAAATGCCTTGGAGCTTCAGCAATGCAAAGCTAGCAAACCTCTTTGCACGTCTAACAAAGATGCCCCTCTAAAACAATCATTCGTTGAGCACCATATGGAAGCTAAAAGAGTTACCCTATCCCAAATGAATTCTAGGGTTGGGAAAAAATCCTTGAAAATTCTGACATTCCTGTCACAAGATTGTTGCTTCTTTACGACAATGGACAACCAAAACCCCTAAACTTACAACAACAACTAAGCCTTTTTCCACTAGGTGGGGTCGGCTACATGGATCAAACGACGCCATGATGTTCTATCGTAATGTCCACAAACAAACCATTGACCTCTAAGTCATTCATAACAGTTTCGCCCATAGTTTTTCTTGATCTCCCTCGATCTCCAGTGATTGGGCTACCCTCCATCTAATCTACTCTCTTGACTAGGGATTCCACAGGTCTTCTTCACACACTAAACCACCTAATGCAAGTTTCTATCATCTTTTCTACAGTAGGTGTTACCACGACTCTCTGCTGCAATCATTTCTAATCCTATTTTGTCTAGTATATACACCCATCCAACGCAACATTCACATGTCTGCTACATTGAGGTTTGTCATTAACTATGGTGGCGAAAGTGGAAGAGGATAAACACCCGAAAGTACATTTTCTCCACCTCTCCTCAAATCCTTTCCCATCCATTACTTAATCCATAAAACCCCAACTAACACGATCATAACTCGTAAGCTTTCTCAAAATCTAGCTTATGAGCTCTAACATCATCTACCAGCTCATTAACATTGCAATTGAGCCTCATAGCTCCTTGAGGCCCACCACTAACCCACCTTATCAGCCTCTTCCCATCAGAATTTACCTCAATCATCAAAGACTGATTGTGTAAGTTGACTATAACGTACTCCCTTGTAGCTGAATATTAACATTGCCATCCAAGATCACCACTAGCCATAACACCTAATCTTTAACGCCCTGATTCAGACTTCGAAAACTCCAGTGGTCTTTACCAGCCACACCACTCTTCACCACATCAGTGAAAGATATATCCCTGATCTAGGCTGTTGCCTCCCTGGAATAAAATGTTCTGACTGTAATGTAGTGGCTTTTGAGCGATCTGCCACCAGCAGCTATGGTAAAGCTCCCCTGAAGTGGTTCCAGCCTGCACATAGACTTCCCTGAGGAAAAAATGATCGAACCCCTCCTTCCATTGCCAAATAACTCTGCCACCTGAACATAAACAACCTTTGTTATTTCAATCCCAAAAACTAGTAAGGACTCTACCACCTTCTCCAAAACACCTAATGAAAGAGGGAGCAGCGATCAAAGTATTGTCCCTGAAGGTGGATGTTAACCAAAAAGAAGCGTCTCTGCCCAGCAGCAGAGATTTTATTAAGCCACAACCTCTATCTATTACTTATAGACGAAAGAATTTCCCTTTATTCTTGAGCACCAAGTCAAAACACCTGGCATAAATAGCAATCACTTTAACACTTCTATTTAAGAAACAGCACATCTCAATAGAAATTAGAGATAAAAAAGAACATAATTGGCAACCACTTGTGCAGCCTTAAGATTAGAAATGACCTCTTTCAGATCCTGTTTTTCTAGCAATATGATTTGGATCTGCCAATGAAATCACTGATTATAGTTGCAAGTGTTATGTTTCAATTAATATTCTTCCTTCAATTAGGGATGAAAACTTTTCATTCGGTTTAATAGGACCAGACCCAATGGACATATCTACAGCATCAACATCTCAGCCATTTGAAATTCCTAGTTCAGATGTGACAATTTTGGAAGGGCATACAACAGAGGTTAAGTATATTAACAATGTTTTTTTTTTTCTTCATTTGTCCCATCGTTTTTTTTTTCTTTTCTTCATCGACTGTTTTTTTTTTTGTGAAACTCATAATTGGTCTGTTTACCATCCATATAGGTGTGTGCTTGTGCATGGAGTCCTACAGGATCTCTTCTTGCATCGGGGTAGGTATCACCATGAACGATTTATCTTTGCATAAGAATATACATTAACACGTGTATACCTGTATGGTAAATGTACATAATATTGCGCATCTTGGATTTCCATTTGTTATACATCAAATTTGTTTGACTTCCGTTTTTTATGGAATGAAGCTAACCGCATTTAGTTGTCATTTTTTTCCCCCCGGAAATTTAATTAAACCTGTTTGAAAACATGTTTTTTGTATTCAGTTTCTGAAAACGCAACTCAGGTTTTTTTATAGAACAGAAAATTAAATCAATTGTGAAATGTTTCCCAAAGCTGGTATTTCTGGAACAACTGTTTTCACTGTGATCTATGGAAATTATAATTCATAATAACAATTTTGTAGATAATGGCTGTTGCTAAATCCTTTTCCTCTGTTGGTAGATTTTGGTGAACCTTTCAAATGATTTAATGGAATCCATTTACTCACGGGTGACATCCAAATACCCATGCTTCACTGGCATTTAAATAAATAGCCACAAATCTCTCTCTCTCTCCAGTTTTCCATTTTCGTTAACTTCTTTCCTTGTCTCTTTCTTGGCCATTTGGCCCTTTTAAAAGATCTAGATACAAAAGCAGGTTTTATTTTTCTCTCTCACTCAAACATAAGTCACTTATGGGTCATGTGTGATTTGTAATGTATATGGTTGAGGAGTTGGTTAAACTATGACACATACTTGACTGTCATGAGTGATATGAATCATGCAATTTATTCGTTGTGTGAAACTAATGGAAATTTACAATAGGTGGAGGCAGTAGCACAAGTTTTTTTTTTTCATGAGTGGTTTGCTTTATGATATTTCTAATGTTATATTTCTTTTTCCAAATAAATTGTGCTCTTTTCTAAAAAGTTCCAAAAATAACTTTTTTCTGAAGTTCTTTTTTTTAGTAAATTATTTACTCAGGGAGTTGACAACTGTTTTATAGAGACAAATGAACTTGAACAGGATTACAAGGCCTAAAATTTTGTCAGTAATAAAGTTCTGAAGATGTGTGTTGATGTTAAGGGGCATGAAGCATGATAGTATGAATTCTGACTCGATGTATCCTTGTTGTCCTATTTTATTATAACTTACGTAGAAGTTATGTTAGATGCAATCCCATGCATTGTCTGTACATTTTATTAAGCCGTTCTCATATTGGGTAAAAAAAGGGTTTACCTAGTGCACGGAGGCTCCCATAGTTGGGTCCGGGGAGGGTAGATGTACATAATCTTAACCCTGCAAGCGGAGCCTTCATGTCACAAGGCAGCAACCTTACTGTTGTGCCAAGGTTCATTCCCTCAAATGAGCACCATTCTCATATTGGGTAATTCTAAAATACATGTGTGAAGAAACTGGAAGAGATAAAGAAAATTTTGAGAAACAACTTTATTGCCAGAAACTTTCCTTTTTATAAAATAAAAAATGAATAGAGTCAAGACGCTAGTATTATCTCATTTCTTTTTGGGTTCTAAAACACTTCTAAAGATTACCTTTTATTATCTTTTTTTCAATTTTGTTATTTTGGAAATGGGATCATGATAGATGGCTTATAGTATTCTTACATTTTACAATCATCATTTCCACTTTTTAGGTCTGGGGATTCAACAGCTCGTATTTGGACAATAGCGGAAGGGAGACGTAAAACAGGTTCACAGAGTGGTCCTTTGAATGTGGTGGTGTTGAAGCATGTTAGGGGTAAAACAAATGAAAAGAATAAAGATGTCACTACACTTGATTGGAATGTGAGTTTATTTGCATATTATGATTTAAATCCAAGATAAATACTGATCTTATGTTGGAATCCACAGCTATTATTTGGGCTATGCTATAAACTGCCATACATAATTTATTTACTAAATAATAGGATTTATTAGAAGCAGATTCTTTTCGTGTTCGAGTTTAAACAGTAGTAAATTCTAACTGTATATATCGTATGCTATAGCGCAAAACAGCACAATGTGTAGTCATATTTTTGTGTTATGTGGTCCTTGCTCTCCTTTTGCTTCACACCGTTTTCAGACACATTCAAATGATTGTCTTGAGAACTTTTTTACTTCCATTTTTGTAGTGCAAGCAACCTGCCTTCCTTTCTTGCTTTCCCTATTTTCTTGCTGCCCTTTAGCCAGCAATCCAGGTGTCTATTATTTGTGCCTATGAAGCATGATTGAAAATTGTCTATGCTCTGAATTACTTCATGAGACACAAGCCTGATATGTGTGTGTGTGTGTGTATAGATATAGATAGAAAGATATCAATTCCTAGGACATTCTTCTGTGAAGGCATGCAGAGTGTGCTTTAATCTTTTATCATAAATCTCTTCCTTCTGCCCTTTCTCTTTGAACTACTAAAAAAATGATATCTTCTTTCAGATGCTAGTTGTATGCTTCTACATGTAAACTAGTTAAGTGTAGCTGTATGAGTGACTATTTCTATCCTAAAGCTCCTATGAACCTATTTATTTCTTTTAGTTGTTCTTTTCTTCTTTCCTCTCAAATAAAATCTCTTAAAACAAGATTAAAGTACTGCAATCTCTTCTATATTTTTTCTGGTTTTCCGCGACATGATCTCTGTTTTTTCAAAACCCACAACAGCCTCCATTGAGTAGGGGAACTTTGTGAAAAAATCACGACAATCAGTGGAGTATTGTTAAGGTTTACAGGGCATATTTTGTATGTTTCATGGCAGGGTTGTGTAGGTTATGAAAACAGGAGATGGGTGAAAAACCAAGAAAATAGAGGGGAAGCTGAAAATCTATTTCTTAAAATATTTTTCTATTGTTTTCTAAAAATTATTTTAGGTAATATTCTTTTTTTTAATATGCCAAGTTATCATTCCTGTGATGTTAATAATGTAAAATCTAGGTTATTTATATGTAATATATTCCTATGCTTTATAGTTTATACCATATGGAAAGTTCACTCTGGCAGCTGTTGTACAGGGGGAGGGGACACTTCTTGCAACTGGTTCATATGATGGGCAAGCAAGAATTTGGACCAGTAATGGTAGGGCATTTTTATCTATACTTAGGTTCTGACCTTTACAGAATTTTATGTGGTGGGATGAAAAGATCTAAAAAGATGCCTTGTTCTTAATTTTTGGTATGATATTTCTGTTTGCTATTATCTTGTTGGGTTGGGTGAGAATTTTTAGCCATCTTGGAAGCCTAAGGAAGGTCAAGTGACCTGATGGGATCAACACTGAATGGAAGAACTAAATTATTATATTTGTGACAAGCTATCTTTCTCTGTCTACGTTGCTGTATGTTTTACTGCAAGTAGCAGCTTGTGCTTAGTGGGCTTATATTTGAAGTTGTTTGCGGGATGTGGATAGGATATCAACACTGAATGGAAGAACTAAATTATTATATTTGTGACAAGCTATCTTTCTCTGTCTACGTTGCTGTATGTTTTACTGCAAGTAGCAGCTTGTGCTTAGTGGGCTTATATTTGAAGTTGTTTGCGGGATGTGGATAGGATAATAGGAACTGTAGCTAATTTATGTTTAGGTTGAATTTTCTGTAACCATTGATATAAAATTATTCCAGATTTTAGGCTATGTTCTCGGGTCTCCCACAAAAAGTATAGTTGTTTCAAATAATGCCACCCAGCAGATCGAAGTATCCAAACCCTTGCTCCCCTTTTCTTCGGGTTAGGTGCCCTATAAAAGTGAAACTGGGAAAAAGGATAAGTATTCATTTGCATTCAAATCTCTCTTCATTTTAAGATTATTGGAAGAGCATTTAATTTTTTTCATTTGCACTCTAGTCTTGGTAGGTATGTTTGTCTTTGTTCTTGACTGTGTATACATTCTTGTCATTTTTCCATAATACATTTTATCTGTCAGTTTGTTATTCTATCTCCCCTGTCCTTGATGGATGGAATCATTGTTTAGAAACTGAAATGGTATGTGCTGATTACTGATGTACTTCAGGTGTTGATGTTTAGTATTTATTATTGTCTAGTGGCTCTTACACTATGATTGACGGATAACAAAGGAGAAGGGGGATGGGATTGGGAAGGGAGTAGATACTCATGTTAGTGTTTACTTGAGATGGTGAATGGAAATGGTGAAGAATCATTCCCCTCCATATTGAAATGGAGGCAGACAAAATTTTTTGTTTATGATAAATGAGGCAAAGGAATTTTTTTTTAACAGAAAAACAAACAAACAAGCAAAAGAAAGTGAATTTTCTATTATGTCTTACCTTGTTATACATACGAACAAGGTGAAGGTAAATACCTTCCCTTCTCCTTCTCATTCCCCTTTAAACAATCAATTCTAGCATGGTCAGATTGTAATATTTCTGGTAAAAGAGTTAATGATGTATGCTTGTTTCCAAAAGTTGCAATGCATCTTTTGTGCATGCGTTGATATGGGATAAGAGCATTTAGTTGGCGATAGTTTTCACTGGGTTAATAATATGAGTAATGATACTCCCACAATCAATTTGTTTATAAAAAATCACAATTGTTTCTGTGGTTTATTGATTTAGTAAACAGTTAAACATATAACGGCTTGCTGACAATTGTGATTCTCTGTAGCCAAAATCGTTGAGAGCAATGTCACTTTACTAGTATAATTTTTTTTTAATCAGACAATTAATTTAATGAACATCAAATGATTTGGGTGATAAGATATTGTACTTTTGCCTTAACAATTTTTAGTTTATGGTGGCCTGCATATGCACTAATACACCTTTTATTATGTGTGTGTATCTCTCTCTCTATATTGTGAGAGTACCCTCGGTGGCTCTATTGGTTTCTGATATCTGTTGGTGCATTCATCATATTTGTAAATATTTTTTTACTTCTTAATTCTTTATGCATGCTCTGGGTAAATTTGAATTTGCTTTCAGGGCTTAAAACAATATCTTTGTTTTGATCATGCGGTGGTATCATTGACCAGGTGAACTGAGGAGTACATTAAGCAAACACAAAGGACCCATATTCTCTCTCAAGTGGAATAAGAAAGGCGATTATCTTGTTACTGGAAGTTTTGATAAAACTGCAATTGTGTGGGATGTGAAGACAGAGGAATGGAAACAGCAATTTGAATTTCATTCAGGTGCAAATTTTGAATATATGAGAATTCTATATAATGAACTTTTGATGAGAATATTCTTAATCATGATTTGGATTGATTGTTTATTGTGGGTTTGATATGTTGTTTAGGTCCAACGCTTGATGTTGATTGGCGCAACAATGCGTCTTTTGCCACAAGTTCTTCTGACACAATGATTTATGTTTGCAAGATGGGTGAAAACCGCCCTATAAAAACTTTTGCTGGACACCAGGTGTGTACATTAGACCGTATTTTGCAGCACTGCGCTATACACTGATACTTAAAACTCCGAAATTGTTCGCTATTGGTCGGAAGAAGGGGTCATCCTGATTTTGTTGATTAGAAAATGGCTGGAAACTTTAATTATATGGATTGGTGCATAACCTTGGCCTGCCTCTTTCAAGATGATTCCTGACTTTCTGAGTTGCTGTAATATTTAGGTGTATTTCTGATAAGCACCCAAGCACTTGGGGAACCTTCCCCTAAATGCTAGCTACCAAGCCAAGTATTCCACCGAGCATCCCATACTATACTACTCAATGTGGGACTTAGGCACCCCATCCTGATTTTCTTGATTAGAAAATGACTGGAAACTTCAATTATATGGATTGGTGCATAACCTTGGCCTGCCTCTTTCAAGATGATTCCTGACTTTCTGAGTTGCTGTAATATTTAGGTGTATTTCTGATAAGCACCCAAGCACTTGGGGAACCTTCCCCTAAATGCTAGCTACCAAGCCAAGTACTCCACCAAGCATCCCATACTATACTACTCAATGTGGGACTTAGGCACCCCATAATATCCTAGTCCCTATCAATTTCTTACAAAAATTACCAGCACTGCATGAATTAATTCGGTAGAAAATCCATGTAGCCAACCTCAACTAGTGGGAAAAGGCCTTGTTTTTGTTGTAATTTGCTTTGATAAAGTAAAATCCCGCTTAACTAGTTTATAGGCTCTGCACGTTTGCATTTTATATCATAGTTGACTGAGGTTGAAGGTTCAGAGATCTGAATTGTTGCTCTTGAGTGTACAGAAAACTATAGGTTGAGATATTTCACTGATTGGATTAGTATTTCTGCCTGCTAATGACCTTACTTAAATTTCAGAACGAAGTTAATTGTGTCAAATGGGATCCCACAGGATCATTGCTGGCCTCCTGTTCCGATGATAAGACTGCAAAGGTATAATATTTGCCAACTTATTAACTGATCTTATCTATGTTATCATTCCATGATAGTTTTTTTTTTTTTTTGCTGGTAGCCTAGTTCTGGCTTTTGCAATCAGATTTTATTTTATCAAGTTATTTTTTAGCAGAGTTATGAAGTAATTTGTGAAATACTATGTGTACGTTTCATATTTCTTGTTTTGAATTGAATACATAATGTTCTGCAGATATGGAATATGAAACAAGATAAGTATCTTCATGATTTAAGGGAGCATTCCAAGGTACCCTGAGTTTTGAATGTTTTCCAATGCCAGTTCTTGCTTCTGTGTTTGCATTTGAATTTCTTAAACATTCTGCATGCTGTTGGGAAAACTAAGCAATTGCTTTGTAGGGGATATATACTATCAGATGGAGCCCCACTGGTCTTGGTACGATGAATCCTAATAAAAAATTGGTATTAGCTAGGTAAGTTAATTGCCTGGTGAAATTAGGTTCATTAATCTTGATTTACGTATATGCATTTATTTATGATTTATGATTTCTCGAAATTTAGAATTATTGTTTACTCGGTTTCCTGGCACTTGAATATTAGTTGATAGGTCACCACTGCATTTCTTATACTGAAATTGATAATGTTGCAAGTGGCCTTGCAGTGCTAAAATATGTAGAATGAAGTGCTACCTTTGGGGTACCTGATTCCAATTGATTATAATTGCCTGGGCAAAGTTTTATGCTATTTGACTTTTTGATAGACTGCCCTTCCATTTTAGTGTTTTTAGTTAAATGGTTATTATTAAACTGTATAGAATATATTCTAGTGCTGTGGAGTTTCTGTGAAATTAATGTTCAGTTTTCAACATTTTGTAAAATATTGCTGTCTTATGGTTTCATTATGATGACCGTTGACTGATGCTGGCATGCGTTTATGTGGGGTATTATTGGAAAAATTTGTTTTCATGTTAAAAACTATGTGGTCATCTTTTTGTGCAGTGCTTCATTTGACTCAACTGTAAAGCTATGGGATGTGGAACTTGGGAAACTTATTTGCAGCTTGAATGGACACAGGTACTGTTTTTTTTATAGCTTTGGTATTTTTTTTTTTTAATATCTGACGGTCTTTATAGCTTTTGTTTATTTATATGCGAGGGTAGTTTGAGATTCCCCACTCTTGTCTCTTTTGCTGTTTCCAAGTTTTAGACCAATAGGCTGATCAATATGAAGCCCTAACCTTATATTTGTGATTTCACAAATGCTGTAGACCTTTATGCAACCATGTTAAGTTTTTAAGTTATAGTTTAGCTGGTAAAAATTATATACTCCTGGAAAATGGTTTTTCTTGTGGAAAAAATATCAGGCATTAGTAAAAGGAGGCTGGTAGGTTCCGTTTTCTTTGAATGTAATTAATTCGTTTATTTCTGACATTTTTATTTGGTCCTACAGGGATCCCGTTTATTCTGTTGCATTCAGTCCCAATGGCGAGTACTTAGCCAGTGGGTCTCTTGACAAATCCATTCACATATGGTCATTGAAGGAAGGCAAGATCGTGAAAACGTACAATGGCAATGGGGGCATTTTTGAGGTCTGTTGGAATAAGGAGGGTGACAAGATTGCTGCTTGTTTTAATAATAATATAGTTTCCGTTTTGGATTTCAGAATGTAAAGATCCTGGGTAACACCATGTTATTCTGGCTAGTAAATTAACTTCTTTTCCCTTTAGATAGATTGGTGGAAGTGTAATTTGGGTTGGTAGGTTTCCCATTTTAACCATAGTTATAGGCACTACTCATTGGTCTTGGAACTTGTAGTTTATTTCTATATATCAATAGTA
Source organism: Sophora flavescens (assembly GCA_030762895.1). Classification (NCBI taxonomy): domain Eukaryota; kingdom Viridiplantae; phylum Streptophyta; class Magnoliopsida; order Fabales; family Fabaceae; genus Sophora; species Sophora flavescens. The sequence continues at coordinate 183,409,352 of CM061064.1, forward strand.
AGAGTTATTTGTAGTACATTCTTAATAAACAAGAATGTATATATTTAGTTGGACAATATCCTGTATAATCTTGGCTTTACCTGTATAATTATGGTGTTAGATGGAGAGGGGTTGGGGGAACTTTTTTTTAGGTAATGCTAGCAAGACACTCTTTCCAACACATTTCCTCATATTGGTTGAAATTTATGTGGGTCCCAATATTTTAAAATGGGTTACATTAATTCATATGGGTTCTACTTGAATTTTGTAAGATCTACATGGATTTTAACCAGAGGGAGTGTGTTAGAAAGAGGATGTTAGAGAGTGTGTTCTTAAGACTTTCTGGTTAGAGAAATCATGTGTTAGTTTTATAAAAGAATAGGAATTAAATGGTAGGTTTTTTTTTATGTTATAAAATACGGTCATATTAAGTATTTTTGTGTGTTTTTGGGGATTTCAAACATTAAAACAAAGGAAATGAATTGTTGTGCAACTCTGTCCTTTTTTTTTTTTGGGTCATCTTTCTTTTACATCTAAACATGTCCTTGAATAGTTGACGAAAAAATCAATTAGATTTATTTTGTTATGTGATCAATACTATTCCACATTTCCACCCTTTTGAGTGGGACAGCATTACCAGTTTAGAATTTGACACCTGGCTCTCTTTAGCAACATCACTTGGTACGAATAATAAATGGGAGAATAGATCATTCTTTCCTTTGTAATTCATTCTTAATTTACTAAAGTGTGGTCTGGATTGGACATTGGTTGATATTTGAGTAACACTTGTAGGTTCAAGTAACTTGTTAAAATATAAAATAGAAGGTCAGACATCAATTTTATGCAACTCTTAATCGGATAACTGCAGCTACAATGAAGTTGTCAGCAACAGCAACCACTTTGGTGCTTCTTTCATAAGAAAATAAAATTTATTTTATAGACAACAATAAATTAAGTTCACCAGTAATCCCCACATGAACATGAACCGTTCTCAAAGTGGTGGAACCTATTCCGGTCTCTCATTATAATTCTACGTCCAGTGATCTTAGATAACATCTTCATCACAGCATGACAATCCAAACACACCCTTAGGTTCTTTACAATCTTGATTGTAGTTCCTGGACGAGTACTAATGAGCCCAAATGCTAAGGCAAGTTTCTCACTGTGAACTTCCAATGACAGCTCCTTTTGTTGCTCCCCTAAATCATGTAAAACAACATCTGTCTTTGGGGTATAACCATTGATATTTAGACAACAATTTATCTCCTCCAACATCAAATATATATCTTTGCTCTTTGGGTGTCTTAAATCACCAGCAACAAACTCATGCACCTTGTTGTTAACTTCAATTAAACTACAACCAGGTTCCTTTTCAACTCCACTGTCTTTCATCAATGATCTCACCTTAGCCACACCAACCCAGTTGCCAGCAAGAGCATATATGTTAGAAAGAAGAACATAAGTCCCTGAACTAGCTAAATTATGGTTCAGAAGAAACTCTGCGATTTCCTCTCCTAGAGAGACATTGTTATGGAGTCTACAAGCCCAGAGTAAAGTTCCCCACAGGACAGGATCAGGATCAATCTTCATGATCCTGATAAGGTCATAAGCTTCTTGAAGATGCCCAGCGCGCCAAGAAGATTCACCATGCATCCAAAGTGCTCAATCTTTGGTTCCAACTTGTAACAGTCCTTCATCAAATTGAAAATTTCCCATCCTTTGGATACTAAACCAGAATGGCCACAGGCAGTCAAAACAGCAATAAAGGTTATATCAGTGGGTTTGATTTCCATGGTACACATTTCATTAAACAACTTCAAAGCTTCTTCACTAAATCCATGAATGGCGTATCCCATAATCATCGAATTCCAAGCCACCACATCCCTACTCTCAATCTTATCAAAAACTTCACGCGCATCGTCCAAGCTACCGCATTTGCAGTACATATCAATCAAAGCAGTACCCACATGAACATTGATTCGAACACCATTGTTCTCAATGTAAGAATGAACCCATCTACCACACTCCAGATCACCAAGCTGCCCACAAGAAGAGAGCACAGACAACACAGTGATTTCATTAGGCTTAACCCTTTCCCTCAACATTTTCCTAAACAACAACAAAGACTCATTTGGAAACCCATGTTGAGCATACCCATCAATCATCACATTCCAACACACCACATCCCTCTCATCCCCCTCCATCTCCTCGAACAACAGGCGAGCCTCGCGGATGCTCCCGTTCTTCGCGTAACAAGCAAGCATAGCTGTCAAAGAAACCAAACTCTTTTCAGGCATTTTATCAAACACCTTCTCCGCAGAAACAACATCACCCCCTCTAGCATACCCATCAACCAGTCCTGTGGCAACATACAAATCCGAACCGAACCCGAATTTGATTACGTGGCAGTGAATGGCTCTAAGGGATTCAAAGGGGCAACCTTTGAGGACAGAGGAGAAGGTGAAGGCATTGGGTATGACACTTTGGGTCAGCATTTGAACATAATAGGCAAAAGCTTGGTGTGAGAGACCGTAAAGGTTGTGGCTTTGGATGATAAGGGTCCATAGGAAGACGTTGGGGTTGTGGGTTTGGTTGAAGAGATTGACGGAGTGGCGGAGGTGGTTGAAGGAGGTGTAAGAGCGTTGGAGCTTGAAGTTGAGGATAGGGTGGTGGTTCAGGCCACGGCGGAGAAGGGCGGCGTGGATTTGGAGAATGTGATTTATGGATTTGGAGTTGTCTATTAGGGTGGCGAGGCTGTCCGACGGAGGGAAATTAACGGTGGTTGGTGCAGCGGCGATGGAGCTGGTTGAGGCGGGTGAATGGTTCATTGAGAAGAGGGGTGAGGGTGGAGTGGTGAAAAGAGTGGTTGAGGGCATCCTTGTTTTTACCGGTTTTTCAAACATCAGCAATTAGCATTTGCACACGGGGATTGTCATATATTCTCGCGAAACTGTAAGGTCGTATCAACTTGATCCATAAAATTAACGAAATTTCAAAAAGGTCCCTGAATTTATAAAACGTTAATCAAGTTAGTCCCTCCGTTAACCCTAGTTGACTGATGCCGTTAACGGCACTGAAGTGTCATGTTAAGTGCCCACATGACTTCCATGTCGTTGCACACGTCAGATAGTCACATTAGATGCTAATTTCAGGGACCATTTTGACACAGGGACTGAATTGACACTCCTGTCTTTTGAATTACACAACACCTCTCTTCTCTTCCCCACCCTCTCTCCTTTGTCTCTCTCTCTCTGTGCTTCCTCTCTCTTTATCTCTCTACAACCCTGGTCCAAGAATCGTCCATAACAGTGATGTCCATGGGTGGTGGTTCTCCATTATCATACTCAAGACAATCCAAGAAAGCCACAAGTCCCTCTTGGTCTAGTAGCTCTAAGGTTAATGGGGGAGAAATCCACAACCCCTTAGCTTTGTTTTGCAATTGTGATAATAGTGTCGTGCTACGAATTTCTAGGCCTCCAAGGAACTTAGGGAGGGCCTTCTATGAGTGTCTCTTGCCAAAGGTACCATTGAACCCTAAATGCCCTTAGGGTTTGCATATTTTTTTAATTTTTAGGGAGCATCTAACCTTCAAACCTGCAAAAAAAAAATTTCCAAATTATTGTTGCAAGATGATGGTAATTGTGGTTATTTTGTCTGGGTGGATGAGCTTCCTGACATTTTCAAGGTTCATGACATATGTGTAACTCCTAATGTTATTGGAAGTGAAGATATATGGAAGGCATAGCTTATGGAGCTGAAATTGGAGGTTGTGGAGGTGGAAGTGGAACTGGAATTGGAGGTGGTGGAAGTGGAGTTGGTGCTGGTGGAGTGGTGGAGCTTGTGCAATTCCTTCCCTGCAGATGTTGTATTCAAAGAATAGTGGCAATTAGGTCCCCGATTTTATTCACTTAAAATCAAAACAGTCCCTGACACTACTAAATTAAAATCAACTCAGTCCCTGCGATTACCAACTTATCCTCTGCACTCTTGGTTGTGATGGTGGTGGAGCTTGTACTTGTGGTGGAGGCACTTGCACTTATAGTGGAGGCTGCACTTGTGTTTATGGCACCTGCACTTGTGGTGGTGCATTCACTAGTGTTCATGTATCCTTTATTGTTATGGCCCTCATGAGCACATCTTGAGAAACTGAAATTAGGGGTTGACCTCTTCAGCTTGTGATCACTCAAGGGTTCCTCATTTCTATCATCCCTTCTCTATTTCTTTGGTCTCTTAGAGCTTCTCTTGAGCTTAGGTGGAATTGGCTTAACAAAAATGCACCTGTGTTATGGACGACAATAAGTTCCAATACGGTTCCTGGCGTCGAGTTATGGTTTCCAGCGAGCACTTGCAGATGCGAAGGGTATGACAGAGGGAAGGTGAGGGCGGGAAGATGAAAGTGAAATCAGAAGAAGGTAAAAGGTTAAATAGAAATGGAGTGTCAAGTGAGTCCCTGAATTTGAATGTCAATTTGGTCCATAAAGGTGGCAGCCAACTTGGCACTTAACGTGCCACCTAAGCGCTATTAACGACGTCAGTCAACTGGGGTTAACGGAGAGACTAACTTGATTAACGTTTTACAGTTTCGGGGACCTTTTTGGAATTTCGTTAATTTCAAAGACTAAGTTGATACAACCTTACAGTTTCAGGGACCAAATTGACAATTTACTTATTCTCAAATGGTAAAAGTCACATATAAGGGATGTTTTGTAATTTTGTTGGTGGTGTAAATATTTTAATACAAATTTCAGTTCTTTTATTTATAAATTATCGAGAATAGCAAGAAGTGTGATACTTGTATAATCATTGTATCTAAGGCAATTCTTTAGTACAAAAAAAAAAACGTGAAACAACTACGGGCCCACACACCAACCTACAAATACATGAACTTAAGTAAAGAGGTAGTGAATGATATCATTTCAGGTTACTTACGTTACTATTTACCAAGGTTTTGAAAACCGGACCGGACCGGCCGGTCCGACCGGTCCGACCGGGAATCGGGACCTTGGCAATTTCGAACCAAGAAAACCGAAAAGCAGTTCAAAACCGGTAAAACTTATGATAACCGTAGTGAACCGGCTGACGAACCTAGGTTTCTTAGAAAAAAAATAAAAAAATTAGTATAAAAGGATTTGGGACATCCTAGTCAAAACCCAATTCTTTTGTTTTCTAACATATGTGGGCTAGTTGTAGATTTTGGGTTGGTTTTCCCTATGAAGATGATTTTAACATATATTTTTATATTTATTTAGTTTAATTTCAAAATAAAAAAAATTGTGCTTAATAATTTTAGTTGTTATGTTGTTTTTTTGTTTAATATTGTTACAAATATTATATTAAAAATTAAAATAATATTATTTAATTATAACCGGTTCAACCACGGTTCAACCTCGGTTGAACCATTGAACCTCGAACCGCTGCCTTCACCGGTTCGATGACCGGTCCGGTTTTATAAACCTTGCTATTTACTCACCAATCCCGACTTTATTCGTCACACTCACACTTGGATGTAATGGGGGCTGGAATCTACCAATTTACCAACTTATGAATTCGGTTCATCTAAAATAAACGAATGGGTAAAATAAGAAAATAAGGATATAACCATCTTTGATTAATTAGAGTGGGTTGAGATCTTGATGCAAAAAATCGAAAACCGATTCAAAAAATCGTAAACCGAAAAAATCGTTTTTTTATTGGATCGGATCAGATTTTGGTTCCTCAAATCCAATCCAAACCGATCTAATATATACATATATTACTGATTTTGAAATTATAGTATTAGTCATACTTAAATATTATTTTTCATACTTTTATGTCCCTCATTCTCTTTAATATTTTTGTTGGAATGACATATATGAGACTATTTAGAATAAATATTAATGTCTTGAAGTTATATTTTGCTAAAAGTTTTGATGCATAACATATATACTTGATTGAGTAAACGTAAAAATATGAAATCAATTAAGTAAATTTGAAAAATAATTAGCTACAATTTATTTGTGGACAATTCAAGAAAAAAAATGATAAGTGAGAGTAGATGTAGGGAATTAACATAAAATATCATGTTAAAAAATATCAATAATTATTTTTTCTCAAACTTCCAAAATAAAATGAAGATTATCCTTTGTCCACTATTAAACAAGTAAAAATGACACTTTACACACACAAAAAAAAAAGTATAACAAAAACCGAATTCTCCAATCCAATCCAAACCGCATTTGATTGGATTGGATCAGATCGGATTTTTTTTAAGGAAGCAAACCGATCCAATCCAAACCGCACGTTGTTTTCATCATTGGATTAAATGACTTTTTAGCTCAAAATCGATCCAATCCAATCCGCGAATGCCCCTAAACCCACTCATGCATTGAGAACTCAACTCACTCTAACTACTTAAGAGTGATTACATCCTTACTTTCTCACTTTACACATTTATTCACCTTAGATGAATCAAATCACCAACTTATAGTTAAACTGTGATTGGCAATGGTATAGTTTTACTTGGGTAGAGCTAGTCATGACAATGAGACCCAAACCCGCGGATACCCACCCGAACCCAACCCGACTTTGACGGGGAAAACCCGCTTTGACTGGGGACGGGGGCGGAGATGGGGATACAGATGCCCGCCCCTCCCCCATCCTGAATTCACCATATTGTTTACCTTATTATGATAATATCCTCGTATATCTATGTATGTTATTAGATTTATTTCGATTGAAAGATTTCATTCTGTATAAAAGGATTTATACTTTCATTTTTAAAAAATTACAGGACATTTGTTTGTGCTTTTACTATGGACGGTGTTTTGACGCTAACAGTGTTATTTGAAGTAAAACGAAGTGTTTCTAAAGCATTAGTTTCTTTGTAATTTGTAGGTAAAAGAAAACTAAGCTTCAATTTCTGGTTGATTGTTTTGATTGTGTGATGATTTTTTTAGTTTATTTATTGGCATTACATTTTTTGAGTTGTTAATTTCAATTAAAGCAAAATAATTTTAAAATTTGGTTATTTATTAAAGGGAGCAGGGGCCCGCGGGGAAAGCCGACCCCGCTGGAGGCGGGGATGTAATCTATTTTTCAAACCCGAAGGAGAGCGGGACGGGATTGGGGAAGACATAACCCGCCCCCGCCCTGTCCCCTAGGCAGAGCACTCTATATTATTATAAAGGATAATTCTCTATTTTAATCACATTTTGATTAATCTTCAAATAACGAAATTCATTTAAAATAAATGAAAAAAACGAATAAAATAATAAAATTACCTGCACAAAAAAAAAAAAAAAAAACCTATTGCGCTTACTATTGATTGAATTGAACAATGCAACCCTGCATCATACACTTTCTGAAATTACGAAATTCACATTTTCTATCCCCTCGCAGCAGTACTGTTGTACGAGTCTAGTCCCTCTCACCTCCACAGATTCAGAGTCACAGCAATGGCTTCCCGCTGCGGAAGCTCGAGGTACCTTTTTTTCCTCTATCTTTTTACGCAACGAAATTAAGCACTTCCTCCCTCTAATTAATCTTCTCTTTCTTTTCTTTTTTTCATTCAGTTTCTTTTTAAGAAGGACAATGGGACCACCGGGGTGCACGCTCGCTGTTGCCGCTGCACAGCGCCGTCGTCGGCGTTCACTTTAATTCCCACATTTCTGTCGAATCGCGCGCTTGCTGCAGCGAGTTGTTTCAGGGTACCTTTTGATTTCTACTACTTCCTACTTTTAGTATATCAGTTTTTATGGTGAGGCTATTATCAATTGCGCATGGTGTTGGTAAAACTCACAACTTACATGAGGTGGCTATTGCTGTACAACCCATTAAAAGCCTTTGTTGAGAGAAAATAAATAGAGAATATTAGAATAAAATAGGAAAACCAATTGGCATTGATTGTCAGAACATGTGTACACGCGGTGAAAACTCCCGCATCTATCAATAAGCCTCCATTAGAAGCTTATAACAACAATTCCAATAAGAAAGAATCCCAACGAGAGAGAAAACCAGAGAGAGACAAAAAGCTTAGAAATAAAAACTTTAGTTTCTAGGTGTAATTGGGTTGTGGGTCGTGAGAGGTTGTGAGTGTTTTGTAAATACTTTGTATATTTCCCTTTAAGTAAAATACCTGCAGACCGAACTCCATTATCAAATTGTGTGTTATTATTCCACATTTATTTTGCTTTTCACAAATCTGATTTAGGGAAATTGCATATTTTCCCAACAATTGGTATCAAGAGCTTTGGTGATTATTTGTCACATTTTTTATGAAGGTATTATTCACATAAATAGTAAATTTTGTGAATAGTGAAATTTGGTCGGTGACACCAAATTATCCACAAAGGTGTTCTAAAACACGGTGATTCGTACAAATTGTCAGAAACGATCCTGATAAAGTCAGATTTGAGTGGGAGCAATAGCTGCAAATGAAGGAAAGTTGAAAATTGAGAAGTTCGATGGTGTGGACTTTGACTTTTGGAAAATGCAGATTGAAGATTATCTGAATAAGAAAAAGCTGTATCAACCTCTCCAAGAAAAGAAACCAGAGGGCATGAAGGATAAAGATTGGACTCTTCTTGACAGACAAGCCCTTGGAGTTATCCGATTGACGTTATCCCGCAATGTTGCTTTTAACATTGCAAAATAAAATACCACAGCGAGTCTTATGGCGGCTCTTTCCAGTATGTATGAAAAGTCGTCGGCCTCAAACAAAGTTCATTTGATGAGGCGGTTGTTCAATTTACGGATGACAGAAGGCGCATCGACTGCGCAACATCTCAATGAAGTCAATACAGTCACAACCCAGTTGAGTTCAGTTGGAATTGAGTTTGATGAAGAAGTACGAGCATTGATACTTTTGTCTTCCCTACCAGAAAGCTGGAATGCTATTGTCACGGCTGTGAGTAGCTCATCGGGAAACAAGTTGAAATTTGATGATGTTCGTGATCTGGTTCTCAGTGAAGAGATCCGACAGAGAGAGTCAGGTGAATCATCAACCTCTTCAGTGTTGCACACAGAGTCAAGAAGAAGTAATTCAACCAAAGGAAATGGACGCGATAAATCGCAGGACAGGAGGTCCAAGTCCAAAAATCACCGTAGTTCCAATAGATCGAAGACTATCGAGTGTTGGAATTGTGGAAAGACCGGGCACTACAAAAATTAGTGCAAGAGTGCACCGAAGAATCGAGAGGTGAAGGCAGAGGCAAATGTTACCTCCACGTCAGGAGAAGATGATGCGTTAATATACTCTTTAGAGAGCAAGGAAGAATCTTGGGTGTTAGATTCTGGAGCATCCTTTCATGCCACTTCGCATAAAGAATTCTTCGAGAATTATGTTCCCGGAAATCTTGGTAAAGTTTACCTTGGAAATGAACAATCTTATGATATTGTTGGCAAATGTGTAGTGAAGATTAAGCTCAACAAGTCTGTTTCAGAATTAAAGAATGTCGGTCATATTCCCGACTTGAGAAAGAACCTAATCTCGGTAGGCCAGTTGACTGGCGACGGCTACACAACAGTTTTCCACGGCGATAAATGGAAGATTTCAAAGGGTGCAATCATAATTGCTCGTGGTAGTAAGAGTGGTACTCTTTACATGACAGCAGGGGCAAGTCATTTGATTGTGGTTGCAGCAAACAATGAAAATCCCAATCTATGGCACAAGAGACTTGGCCATATGAGTGAGAAAGGGACAGTGTTGTCAAATAGTGGCCATGGCGGCGCCATGGCGGAAAGCGGTGGCGGGATTTGAAGGAACCGCCATTCGGAGGTGGTGACGTGGCGGTCCGTGGCGGCTGGCGGTTATGGCGGAATCGCCTGCCATGGTGGAAATGACGGGTTTTTGGGTGTTTTTTTGAGAAAAAAGCTGATCCATCTTTCTGGATTGTGTGACCCGATCCAGCCCAAAATGGGTGACAACCCTAATTTCACTAAATCAGACTTCCATCCCTTCATTTTATCCCAAACAGAAAACCCTAGAGCAAAAGAACCCCTTCTCTTCCTCCCATTTCACACTTTCTTCTCTGACTACCTCCCTCCGGCGACACCCACTGTCGGGCGACCACCGTCCGACGACCACCAACCTCCGGTGACCACCCTTTGACCGGCGACCAACGACCAACTTCTTCTTTTCTCTTTTTTTTAGTCATTTTCGAAAATGGCAGGCGAACTAGCTTCTTCTGAAGCTTCACGAGCTCTCTCCAGCTTCTTCCGTCTTGTTAGTAGTCTTGAACCTTGTTATTTTATCAACCTTGTTAGTACTTAGTAGTCTATGATAGGTATTATGAGACTTATATGATATTTTCTATCAATTTAGTTTATGGTTCTTGACATATGTTGTTAGTGTTTTTGATTTTATATTTATTTCTGCAATTTTTGTTATGTCTATGTATATATATATAATTGTTTTTTGTCCGCCATGGCATCTGCCATATGGCCGCATCGCCATCCGCTATAATGTATGGCGGATTTTTGGCCGGCCGCCATCCGCCATCGATAACACTGGAAAGGGATGAAGATTATGCATTCGAAAGGTAAATTACCAGGTCTTCAGTCAGTGGAAATTGACATGTGTGAAGAATGCATACTTGGAAAGCAGAAAAGAGTCAACTTTCAGACAAGTAGAAGAACCCCAAAGAAGGAAAGACTTGAGCTTGTTCATTCTGATGTTTGGGGACCAACGACTTTCTTATCTATTGGTGGGAAACAATACTTTGTGACTTTTATCGATGATCACTCCAGGAAGGTATGGGTCTACTTTCTGAAACATAAGTCTGAAGTATTCGAGACTTTTAAGATGTGGAAAGGCAAAGTTGAAAATGAGACAGGGTTGAAGATCAAAAAACTCAGAACAGACAATGGTGATGAATATGAAGACACTAGATTCAATAAGTTTTGCTATGAGCACGGGATCAGAATGAAAAGGAACGTGTCAGGTACGCCTCAGCACAATGGTGTAACTGAGCGTATGAACCAAACGTTGACTGAAAGAGCCAGAAGCTTGTATGTGCAGTCAGGCCTATCGAAGCAGTCAACACAATAGCTTACTTGATCAACCGAGGTCCATCGGTACCACTGGAACACAGAATACCAAAAGAGGTATGGAGCAGAAAAGAGGCAAAACTCACATCTTAGAGTTTTCGATTGTGTAGCATATGTGCATATCAGTGATCAAGGTAGGAATACACTTGATCCCAAATCGAAGAAGTGCACTTTCATCGGTTATGGTGAAGATGAGTTTGACTACCGCCTTTGGGATGATGAAAACAAAAAGATGATCCGTAGTAGAGACGTGATCTTCAACGAAAGAGTGATGTACAAGGACAAGCATAACACAGATACCAGCAACTCAGAACAGAGTGGACCTGTGTATGCAGAGGTGGACGATGTCCCAGAAAGTCCTATAGTTGAGAATTCTCAGTCAGAGGAATCAATTGAACAAGATAGCGAGCAACAGTCTGACACGCCAACACCTCCTACCCCAGCTCCTGTATTGAGAAGGTCTTCTCGGCCTCATGTGCCTAACAGGAGATACATGAATTGTATGTAGTTGATTGATGGAGGGGAGCCTGAAAACTATGAGGAAGCATTTCAGACTGCAAATGCTATCAAGTGGGAGCTTGCCATGAAAGACGAGATGAAGTCCTTAATCTCCAATCAGACATGGGAACAAGCTGACCCCATGGGAAAGAAGGCACTTCACAACAAATGGGTGTATTGGGTGAAGGAGGTGCATGATGGCTCCAAGGGATACTAAACCCGACTAGTTGTCAAAGGATTCCAGCAGAAGGAAGGAGTCGACTACACTTATATTTTTGCTCCAGTTGTGAAGCTCAATACTATCAGGTCCGTGTTAAGTATTGTTGCCAGTGAAGAGCTACCTTGAGTAGTTGGACGTGAAGACCGCATTTCTTCATGGAGACTTAGATAGGGAGATATATATGCACCAACCAGAAGGTTTCTTAGAAAAAGGGAAGGAGAATATGGTGTGTAGATTGAAGAAGAGCTTGTATGACCTGAAACAAGCCCCAAGACAGTGGTACAAGAAGTTTGACAGCTTCATGCACAATGAAGGTTTTCAGAAGTGCAATGCCGACTACTGTTGTTACTTCAAGAGATATAAGTCCAGTTATATCATTCTGCTATGGACGAGATTAGAGACCTGAAGGCACAGTTGTCAAAAGAATTTGACATGAAGGACTTGGGTCCAGCAAAGAAGATCCTTGGAATGTAAATCACGAGAGATAAGCAAAGAGGAATTTTGCGATTATCTCGAGCAGAGTACATCAACCGTGTTTGGCAAAGATATAACATGGGCGGCCGCCAAGCCTTAAGTACACCTCGGCTAGTCATTTTCGCCTATCCAAGGATCGGTCTCCTCGAACAAAGGAAGAAATAGAATTCATGGCTAAGATTCCGTATGTTTCAACATTGGAAGTTTGATGTTCGTGATGGTCTGTACAAGGCCAGACATTGGCCATGCAGTGGAAGTTGTAAGCAGGTTTATGTCAAATCCAGGTAAAGCTCATTGGGAAGCAGTTAAGTGGATTTTAAGGTATCTACGAGGCACTACAAAGAAGTGTTTGTACTTTGGTAAAGGAGAATTAAAAGTACAAGGGCACGTAGATGCAGACTTTGGAGGTGAAGTTGATCACCGAAGAAGTACCACCAGTTACATATTCACTGTTGGAACAACAACTGTTAGTTGGATGTCGCGGGTTCAAAAGATTGTTGCTTTAACCACTACAGAAGCGGAGTATATAGTTGTAACAGAAGCCAGTAAAGAATTGATATGCCTTCAAGGATTGTTAACAGAACTAGGATTCATCCAGGAGGAAAGTGTTTTGCATAGTGATAGTCAGAGTGCGATACATCTGGCAAAGAATTCAGCATTCCATTCCAGAACAAAGCACATTGATCTTCGTTATCACTTCATCAGGTCTCTGCTTGAGGATAAGGTGCTCACATTGAAGAAGATCCAAGGAAGTAAGAATCCAGCAGACATGTTAACAAAGGTGGTAACTATTGACAAGCTGAAGTTATGTTCAACTTCAGTTGGCCTGCTAGAATAACAAACCAGAGAAGGCTGCTGCATTGATCGAGGTGTGAAGACAGATTGAAATCAGTCTTCAAGTGGGAGATTGTTGGTAAAACTCACAACGTACATGAGGTGCTATGAAGCCCGGATACGTTTTCCGACACGGATACGCGGATACGAAATTTTTTTTGAAACCCAGGATACGATACGGCTGGGATACGTTAACAAAAAATTATAGAATATATATATATATATATATATATATATATATATATATATATATATATATATGCATAATATTTGTAAAGAAAAATATATTAATCATTCCTCATTAATATATAACTATGATCACAATTTACAAAAAAAAAATACTTTTGATCATAACAAAAAAAACAGTTTCTGCTCACATAATAATAAGTTATAATTCTATCCCCTATGTCAGGATATCAACAAAAGCATTTTAATAGAATTCAAAACAAGTCTTGGCTCTATACAATATCCAATAATTCAAAAGCAGATTTACTAAGTTACTATCTAATGTTAACTGTTTCAGTTTCTTCTCCCCCGTTACCATCATCCAAAAACAACATAGCTTCTAAATCTGGTTCATCAAGAGACAGCTCCACCAATTCAAGAAGTCCAGCACCATCATCAAGTGGATCATATACATCTCCACTTATATCCCACAACCTCGTCTCACCTTTTTTATACCCTTCATCTTTCCTAGACAAAAGACGAAGGTTGGAATGCACAAAAACCAAATCTTCAGCCCTTTTTGGATTCATTTTGTTCCTCTTCAAAGAATGAATAAAGGAGTATGTACTCCAATTCCTCTCACAACATGATGAAGAACATGGCTGCACAAGAAGCTTTAAAAGTTTTCGGAGTAAAGGTGTAGAAGATCCATGCATGACCCACCAAGTTTTTGGATCTAATCCCCATCTATAATCAACTGAATCAAAAGAATCAAAGACACCCACACAAGAAGAGAAGTTAGAGAACTCTACAAAAACCTTTTTTCTTTCCTCTTGGAGTGGAAAGTATCTCTTTAGACACTTGTTCCTCTCCCTAGAAACTTCATCATCTTGATGAGGAGGAACCCTATTTGGAGCTTCATTAAGCCATTGTTGACTATAATACCTATAAATCAAGAGGAAAAAAAAGTTTAGTCATACTATGATTAATTGACTTTTTGTTTTCTAAATATAAGATGGTCATTGATATGAAAAAAATACCTTGGATTCAATGAATGAGCCAAGCAATGAAGAGGAGTACAACTCTTGCTCCACCTGGAATTAAGAATCTCATGAACAACATTGTAGAAATCGGATTCTTCATTAGCTTGCTTTTGCTCATGCCTAAATATGGTTGCCTTCACCTTCTCAATCATAGAATCCCACATTTCACACACCAAATGAAGGGTGGAAGCATCCGTGTCACACATCCTCAACATGCTATATATGGGATCCGTAAAAGAAAGAATGAAATCTATTTTATCCCACCATATATCATTCAACATAAGTTCTTTTACATGCGCAGCTTTTCTAACATCATCCTCTCTATAACTGTTCCATTGCTCACTAATCACCATATTCTGCAAACCACGTTTCAACAGCTTCAGTCTTTTTAGCATGATTATCATGGAGGCAAAACGAGTTTCAGCAACTGAAAGCATCATAAGAGATGAAAACTCATTAAAAACAGCCAATCTCATAGAGTGAGTCATGATGAAAGTCTTAATAAAAGATGCATCATCAATTACTTTCGTAATCCAACTACACTCGTTGAAGACATTCTTATTCCCCTCCATGTTTTTAGCTGCACATATGTTTTTCAATGCAAGATTCAAAGTATGAACCACACATGGGGTCCAGAATACATGATGGAACTCAGCTTCAATCAATAATCCCGCTGCCTTACAAACTGGGGCATTATCGGTTATGATTTGGACCACATTTTTGTGGTCCTACTTCGTTGATTACATCTTTAATCAATCTGGCCATGCAATGTTTGTCCTTGTACTCCTTGGAACCATCAATAGCCTTCAAAAATATAGGTCCTCCTTCACATATAGCCATGAAATTTATCAAAGGTCTTCTTTGAGCATCCGTCCATCCATCAGCCACCAATGTAACTCCTTTTGATGTCCATAAAGATTTGATAGGTTTCAGCAACCTCTCAATGTTGTTCCTCTCATCCTTCAAAAGGCTAGTTCTCAATGCATTATAGCTAGGAGGAAGAAAGCCACCTATTTTGCGGTTAGCAGCAAATGTATAAGAACTAACATAATGTGGATTTCTAGCAAGTTGAAATGACAAGCCCGCCGAATAAAACCTTCTTGCAATCTCTGCTCTTTGATTCCTATCCTTAAGTTTAAAAGCATCCTCTATACCGTCGTCGGTTTTCTTCCTTTTTGGTGGCAAAGTTGGCGGCGGGTTTGGAGTTATTCTACCAGTAGGCAGTGGAACATCCTTTGACTTTAACCTGTTTTCAGCTTCTTCACAAATTCTTTTCAAATCCGCCAAATATTCAGCACTAACTATGGGACAAGTCACAACTCCAGTGCCTGGAATTCTCAACAAATGTCCTTTAACTCTAGAATAAGAACTTTTGACCACTTTCTCACAAAAATTACAACTCCAAATTGCCACCCCCTTCTCCTATCTTTTCCTTTACAGTAACAAATGCCCACAGTGGAGCATGATCATCTTGAGGCTCCGAAGAAGCAAAACTACCGGTTATACTAGAATTTAAATCAGCACTTGAAGCCTCTCCCCCAACTGTTCTAGACATTTTTTCCTTCACAAATAGTGCAATAGGTGGAATAGAGCAATAGGTGGAATAAAGTCTTAACAGGGAGCTACTAACAAAAAGGAGAACACAGAGACAGAGTCAATAACAGAGCTACTAACCTGTATCAGAAGAGGGAAAACCCCGACAGAGACAACCAGGACAAAGAGAAGAGGGACCACCAGACTTGAACCAGAACCGCCGTAGATGGTGGCGGCGCTCGACGAAAGCAGAAAAAGGACGGCGTCGGACGAGCAGAACCAGGGACCACGAAGCAGAACAGGGACGGCATCGGATGAGCAGAACCAGGGACCACCGGAACCGCCGGTGATGGCGAACGGCCTGACGGCGTTGAGCAGAACTAGGGAAGGAAGGAAGGGTTTGGCGGTGGAAGAGAGAAGAAGAAGAAAGTGTTTTGCTCGAGTTTTGGGACCAGAGAAGGAAAAAAAAGGTTTTGAATTGCAAGGTCAAAGTCAAATTTTTTATATTATTTAAAAAAATGTTTTAAAATGTGTAATCAGCTTAAAATGACCTAGCCGTATCCCAGCCTTGCTAGAGCCGTATCCAGTCGTGTCCAAGCTATCCCAAGCCGTATCCAAAAATAAATAAATAAATAAAAAAGATTTGGATACTTCTGGGACACGTATCGGGAAGTATCGGAGGAGTATCAGTGTCTGGCTATTGCTGTACAACCCATTAAAAGCCTTTGTTGAGAGAAAATAGAGAAAAAAATATTGTTGGGAAAATATGCAATTTTCCTAAATCAGATTTGTGAAAAACAAAATAAATGTGCAATAATAACACACTTTGATAACGGAGTTCGGCCAATTATGCCTACGTCTTAGGGCTACTGCAGATATTTTACTCAAAAGAGAAACATACAAAGTGTTTACAAAACACTCATAACCTCTCACAACCCACAACCCAATTACACCCAAACACACAAGCTTTTATTTCTAAGCTTTTCTTTCTATCTGTTTTTTCTCTCTCTTGTTGGGATTCTCTCTTATTGGAATTGTTGATATAAGCTTCTAATGGAGGCTTATTTATTGGTGCAGGAGTTTTCACCGCGTATACACGTTCCGACAACCAATGCCAATTGGCTTTCCTATTTTTTTCTCTATTTTCTCTTAACAAAGGCTTTTAATGGGTTGTACAGCAATAGCCACCTCATGTACGTTGTGAGTTTTAGTAAAATATCTGTAGCAGCCCGAGACGTAGGCATAATTGGCCGAACTCCGTTATCAAATTGTGTGTTATTATTCCACATTTATTTCGCTTTTCACAAATCTGATTTAGGAAAATTACATATTTTCCCAACACATGGTGCTATTATAATTAATAAAAAAAATTTCTTTCAGATTTGGCACAATATTTTTCTTTATCCTTAGCTTAAGCTCACAGTTTCAAATTCATTCTTGTATAGTTTAGCATAAGGTTGGCTCCTCTTATTTTAAATGTCATTTGAACATTCATCAGGGACACCTTATTGTTGACATCGTATGCATCCTTGGTTTTTAAGGCTTTGGAATGTAGGAGGAGAGAGAGAAATGATTAATAAGTGTGATAGTCAAAAAATACCGTGTTGATGTTTGATTTTGATGTTAATATAACATTTCTCTATTTTATCCCTTGGAAACCATTCTTGATTGAATTTTATATTCTTTTGGTTGAAGTTGAACGGATGAATAACCATTAACCAACATTTGAAATTGCATCTTATTTGTTTGGTTGGATTTCCTTTTGCAGTGCATTGATTGTGTCACTGCAATATTCTAAAGAAGCACTGAATCTACAACAATCACTTTTTTATGCTCCTTGTCTTTATAGCTTACACCAGACACTTCTTTTTCAAGGTAGCTTGCCTAGGACCTCCTACATTGTAGTGTTGACCATGGCCTGGTTTCCATGAGTCTCGTTTTTTAGTTGAAGCACACAGTGGATTTTCCTTTTCCTTGAAAATAATGGGGGGTTTCCTCAACCACTCATTAATGGTTCATTTCTCATCAACGGTATCATGTGCATTCAGCTTAATTTGGATGTGAAATATCTTCATGATAAATTCCCTTTATCCTTATTGTTATCATATCTCATGTCAGTTAACTATTGATCAAACATCCGGATTTAGCATTATCGGATACTACTTGATTCCTAGAGCACTAAGGAATTCTGTAGCACTTGTAATTTAAGGTGAGCCACTCACTAGGTATCCAGAGATGACCTCATAATGTCAACGAGACTGACTTGGTTAGATCTTTCCTACTTAGCTGTAATTTCTTTTTGTTTACATGTACTCCCCTCATTGTTCTCGGGCTTATTTTCACGCGATGCCACATCAAGATCAATAATTCCTGAATATTAAACATAAGTCTTGCTTCCATTTGTACAATTTGATCTAGTCAAAATATCAATTAATGCAAAACAATTTTCACAAAAAATGGTAGCTATTAAGACAAAACATGAATGTATTAGAATAAGTACCACTTCCATGAACTTTATTCATGGAAAAGCTAGCTGTTAAATCAAGCTATGTCTTACTGTTTATACTAATGCATTCATGTTTTGTCTTAATAATTACCTTTTTTCTGTGAACAACAGTTCTACATCCATTGAGATTTTGATTAGATTAGATTATAATAAATGGAAGCAAGGCTTAACTTTCTTTTTAGGAATGACTGATGTGATATTGTGTGAAAATAAGCCTAATGTTGATGAGGACAACACAACTAAACATAAAGAGATTTTAGCTAACTGGGAGAGATATTCAACGTAGTTTGATTGACATTAAGAGGACTACCTTTGAACAACTACTGGATGGTTTTCTTGAAACCACAAGTGCTAAAAAGTAAATAATTCCTTATTTCTTTAAGAAAGAAGTACCAAGTATCCAATAATGCTTAATTGGGATGTTGAAGTTAATCGACACGAGTAATGACAATAACGGGAGCCAAAGAGTGATTGAATCCTTAACCACATCCAAAGCATCAACTGATTTGATAAAACTGATTCCTCCAGGGCAATAAATAAGGAAATTTATCAATTGCCTATTTTTTTGGTCTTGCCATCCATCAGTCATGATAGTACACCTGCTTCTACCCAATTACTATATATGGCAAGCATCAATAAGCAATTTAACATATTTCTTCATATCATACAATATTTTGGTCCTCATACATGATAATTTGACCTTGTTTAATCAAGTGGGCAACAATTGCATCAATCATCAACTGATAGGAAACTGAATTTAAAGCATTTATGGGACTGTAATTTTCAACATAAAAAAAAGTTGCAACAAGATCAATCTTATGCACAACTTCTGTTGGGTATCTCTCACACAGATAAAGGATCGTTAGAACACAAGAAAAATACACTACAGAAAAATAATAGAGAACACAAGAATTTAACGTGGTTCGGCACCACTTGCCTACGTCCACGGAAACACTCCAATAAAGTGTATTCACTATCTCAAATATGTGATTACAATATTTGTAACCCACCCCACTTTTTGTGTATCACTCTACAAACTCAAGTACCACACTCAAGTTACAAGAAATGATAACACTCACTCACACAAGAGACTTTCTCTACAAGTGATCACTCACACACTTGCTCTCTCTTGCTTTGGTTGGGATGATTCTACTCTTCCTCACATGACCCATTTATATAGTGAAGGGACATGGCTTCCATTCATGAATGTGACTAGTGGACATTAATTGTCTCACCTTCCCAACTAATCTCTCTTTATGATTGTGGAGTCTCCAAGAGTCAAGTGTTTCACCTTCCCAACTAATCTCTCTTTATGATTGTAAAGTCTCCAAGAGTCAAGTGTTTCACCTTCCATCACATGAAATGTATCTCTTAAAATCCCACTCACTTGCATTTATTTGGAAATTTAATTGCTTTTCCAACAATTCCTCCCTCAATTAAAATTTCCAAATTTCCACATCATCAAGAAATTTTACCTTCTTTCCACCTTTGCTATCACTACGCTTTCCCTTCTCAAAGCTTGCCCTTCCAAGTAGCAAAGGTTCTTCTTACTTTTCTGCCCTCTTAACACCAAGCGTCTTCCCTTATACACCTTGCATCCCCACTTTGAACCAACATACTTGTGCCCTTGTGATGCCATCTCCCCCAAAGAAATAATATTGGCAACTGCAGAAGGTACAAACCTCACATTTTGGAAAGTTCTAATGGCACCATCATGGAGCTTCATTCTCACACTGCCAATGCCCTCAACCTTCATTTTTCCACCATTTCCTAACTTGAAATGGCCAAACTCGTCATTAGTTTTCAAGGTGTTAAACATTGCTCGATCTCTACAAATGTGCTCCGAGGCAGCAGAATCCATCACCCAATTTGATTTATCAACATCCTCGGTTGTTGCTAAAAATATATCTTCATCTTCAGCTATTTTGACCACGTTTGTCTGAGAGTTGTCATCATCCTTTCTCATCATCCTTAATTTCTTCAAATCCTCCCTCATTTGTGTGCACCTTAGTTGCAAATGACCCTTCTCCCCGCAATAATAACATTGCACGTTTGTCATATCTCGTTGAGGACGTGATTGCGATTTTGATCTTCCTCTTGACCCATCATGCCTCCTTGAATGATTCCTCCCTCGTTCGATTCCTCCGCCATTGCTATTTCACTTTCATCATTGATATTCTCGTTTTTCATCATCCTCTCATTTTCCCTTAAAGTGACGGTCACCTCATCCATCTTCAAAGTTGTTCTCCGACAAGCAACGTTTGAACCACAGGTTTGTAGGACCTTGGTAGTGATGACAATAACAAAGCGGCCTTTGCTCCTCATCGGATATTTTATCATCGGCGTTCAACAATTGGCTTACTAGCTGGTTGAACTTGTTGCTGTGGTCATGGAGATTTCCTCCCATCTCCATTTTGAGTTGATATAACTCCATCTTTAAACAGAGACGATTGGTTAGCGACTTCGACGCATAGATATTCTCGGAGCTTCTCCCACAAAGCCGTTGGTGTTGTCTCCTTTAACACATTGTGCTTTATCTCAGGAGCTAGAGCTAACCGAATCGTGCTTATCGCCTTCTTTTGAATTTTTGTCCATTCTTCTTCCTTCATGGTATCTCGGCTTCTCCTTCTCTAAAGCCCGATCAAGACCATTCTCGCACCAAGAGATCTTGAATGGTACACTTGCGGATCATAAAATTTATTTTCCCATCAAATAATGGGATTTCAAACCTTGATGTGTTCCCTACATAGCTCGATACCACCTGTTGGGTATCTCTCACACAGATAAAGGATCGTTAGAACACAAGAAAAATACACTACAGAAAAATAATAGAGAACACAAGAATTTAACGTGGTTCGGCACCACTTGCCTACGTCCACTTGAAACACTCCAATAAAGTGTATTCACTATCTCAAATATGTGATTACAATATTTGTAACCCACCCCACTTTTTGTGTATCACTCTACAAACTCAAGTACCACACTCAAGTTACAAGAAATGATAACACTCACTCACACAAGAGACTTTCTCTACAAGTGATCACTCACACACTTGCTCTCTCTTGCTTTGGTTGGGATGATTCTACTCTTCCTCACATGACCCATTTATATAGTGAAGGGACATGGCTTCCATTCATGAATGTGACTAGTGGACATTAATTGTCTCACCTTCCCAACTAATCTCTCTTTATGATTGTGGAGTCTCCAAGAGTCAAGTGTTTCACCTTCCCAACTAATCTCTCTTTATGATTGTAAAGTCTCCAAGAGTCAAGTGTTTCACCTTCCATCACATGAAATGTATCTCTTAAAATCCCACTCACTTGCATTTATTTGGAAATTTAATTGCTTTTCCAACAACTTCTTTACCTGGCAACACACTCTTAATTGTTGGTTGAGCTCCAAGAGTAGTTCTAGGAGCAAAGTAATTACTTACACCTCCAATTGCCCTCGTTTTTGCATTTTGTAAGGTACAGTCTTGTTACCTTCCGCTTCTGAAGATTGTGAATGGGCTATTTCATGCAATTCTTCCTCATCAAATTGCATAACACTATATGAATTTTCTTCATCCCATTTTTGGCTTCCTTTTTTCTTCTTTGCGTCAATTTTCTTCAACTTCTCTTCCATTCTAAATCTAGTATTAGCATCCGCTCTTGTGCAACTTAATGCAACACCAGATTTAGAATGTTGCTTTACTCTAGGGAAAGCTTTTAGAGGTGGAGGGATCAATAAAGTAAAGGAACATCTTACGAGATAATTTGGTGATGCATTAAGTTGCACAAGAGTGGATGTCGATACTAGATTTATAATGGAAGAGAATCTGAAGGAAAATAAAGCAAACAATAAAAAAAAAACAAAAAATGGGATGAAGAAAATCCTTATGGTCCTAGTGTCATGCAATTTGATGGGGTGACTTTAAAAGAAAATCTGTTGAAGTGGAGTAACACGAATGTACTTTCCTCACAAAACACAAAAAAGAGAGCAATTGGAGAAGTAATTACTTTCCTCACCAACAATTAAGAGTGTTTTGCCCGTTAAAAGAAGATGTATATAAGATTGATTTTGCAGTTGCAACATTTTTCTTCGAAAATTGCATCCTTATAAATGCTTTCAATTCAGTTTCCTAATAGTTGATGATTGATGCAATTGCTGCCTTCGGTCCTAGTTATAAAGGGCCAAAGTATCATGTTATGAGAACTAAATTATTGTATGATATGAAGAAAGATGTTCAATTGTTGGTCGATGCTTATCATAGGAATTGGGTAGAAGTAGGTGTACTATCATGGATGGCAATGGCTGCTCATTGCCATAAGAAGTGGCTGGTTTTTTGGTCACTATTTCATCAATGTCGTGGGTTCAACGGCAACCATGATCCTTTTCTCGATTCTGCAAGGTCTGTGTTTTTGGTTTTTTGTTTGATTTCGAATATAGGTGGTTTAACCGATCAACCCATTCAGGTTGGCCAAAATTTGGCTCATCACCAAAGTGAGTCAACTCGGACTAGCCCACTTCGTGAGCGACTCGTGGCTGGCCAATTTGGGTGAGTCGATTGGCTCGTTGTGACGGCTCTAAGAGGTATTAGAAAAGTGATTGTGGTAGATTCAATGCTTGGTTAGAAAACAAGCAGAAACCCGGAGGGGTTGAGAACTTTTAGGAAACCAAGTCATGGTGGACAGGTGGAGGCATGGCGGAGGCGGTGGAAGATGTTAGATGTATTTTTCATTTGTCTTATCTGTAATCGGAATTCACTCACAGACACGCTTATTCTACAGTTCAATTATAAGGTTGCTTTGCAGGTCCTATGCGCAACAGGTACTTGAATGGACTTAACAATCAGCACCAGTTGTGCTTGCGTTGAATGAATGGAAGTGAAAATGATGGCCAATGCTTTCAACCAGGAAGCTTTTAGTTTGAATCTGATAATGTTATGTCTCTTTCTTTTCAAAACTGTTTCTGCCGTTGATGGAAGTTTAGGTGGTGTATCTGAGAAACATTTCTATATTATTTTATTATGAAAAAAAACTGAGGTAAAATTATTCTTCTAACTTTGGTTTCCAGAGTAAGGCTGCTTACATTTGACTGTTCTCCACGGTGATGAGAGCCTGGTGCACTGGGTCAATTTTTTATTTTATTTTTCTCTTTAATATATTATTCTAGAACCTTTCAAACTAGTTGAAGGGCATAGACTTCATTTGTTTTGTATCAGAAATAATATGAATAGTAGTTGGTTGTAAGGTCAGATGGTCATCATCCTTTAAGCAGTTTCAATTTTTTCTGTTGCTCTCACTAATTCTAAAGTTTAAGGGCATGGCTGAATCAGAGTCCCTGATTATTATTATTTATTGACAATGATCTACTTGAGATTAGGCAGTAACCACTCACCAACTAACCAGTCCATTCTGTATGCTCCATTATGTTGTGGACTATCAGGCTTCATTACAAATGATTGTTTCTGTGGTTGGTAGTGTTATGCCTCTAGGAGGCAGAGGTAATTACTTAATACAGTTACTATTTATCAATTTGATTAATTGCAACAGTACACAGGTGTGCTTGATTGAACATAAACTGCAGTGTGCAATACATGGTATAAAACTGACTAGATTTAATTGTTATTTTACTGCACAAGTGTCTTCAACAGATAAATCATCCTTTGTAGTGGTTTGTAAAGTTTTATGAATTTGCTACCTAGAGAAAAATGGCATGCACAGGTTGGTCCGTGTTTCTTTGGGCATGAAATTAACCTTGGTTCTGCATATTTCAGAGTCTAGAACCAGGTAGATTCAGATGCTTCGGTAAACTACATTCGAACCTACCTGATTAAGGAAACCCCTGGAGTGCTTTTAACCTTGGTTAATGCACTAATGTTGCATATATTATAGTGAAATGTGATGCACATTCGTTTGCTACAGTTTTGAGCACATGCCACAGTTAAAACTTTGCCCGGCATTCTACCCCACAACAGGAAAGCCTATACTGTGTTTTGTTCCCTTTTCTGTAACTTTGTTTTGGTTTTGCATGGATGTTAGGACTGATCTCAATTTGTACCTTGAAAATTGAAATTGAGATGTGGCACAAAGGTATCTTATGATTTTGGATGGTCTGGAGCTCTCTGCATTATTCTGTTAAAAAAAATGCACTTCTGTTTCACAATACTGCCACGTCTTACTTGTGCTGGGAAAGTCCTTGATTTGTTTTAGAAAAATGAGAAATGAGTATGAAATATATTAATATTTGATATCTCTAGTGACCAGCTTTTGTTCCCTCTGGTCAAGTTTTGTGACAGGCTGTTTCTGATATTATATTGCCTACCACCGAAGTTAATATGTCCTAACTCTGGTGGAATAGTATTAACAGCAACAATACACAGGGAAAAGAGAAAGTTGTGCTGTTAAAAAAAATTGTTATATATAATGTTTATGACTTATGATCCTTTTATTTCTTTTGTACTACTTGAGAGAACAGTGTATAAGCGTGTAAGTAAAGGATTTCATCTCTGCAAAGCGCAGAAGAAAAACTTTTAAGAGGACCACACGTTATTAGCATCTGCTACATGATGAGAATTTGTTCTCCTTCAGTTTTTCCTTTCAATCTTTTACCTTTTGTCTTCAGTTTTATAAAGGATTAAATCATACAGAATCACGCATCACAATATATCAGAATAAGCCCACCCAAGCTCACTTGGGGATTCCTTATAATCATTTCAGAACCAGCAGTTGTTGATTGCTTGCTTGGATCTTTATCAAAAAATTTCTTCAAGTTGATACCCTCACGAGATTTTGACTCAATAGCGAGTGGTGAGTAGCAACTATGTTGGTACTTGGTAGACTTTACGTCAAAGGCTTGAACTTTCGAAATTTGAACAGATAAAGACTATTTCAAGCGCTTTGGGCCTTGTAATTTAGCATTAAATCAATTTAAAATCTCAGTCTCCCAATCAAATCCCTTAATATTTGTGTTATTCCTAAATGGTATCTGATTATATATATTGTAATTACTAATTGTGGTATTTGGTATGTGCTGTTTATTTTCTAATGATGTGTTTATGAATCATAAAGCATATATCAATTAAAGAAAGGGCTCCGTTTTGAGCTGATGCTGATTTCAGCCTTATATAGATAATTCAACTCTTTTGGCTTCTAATCCTTATTTTTTTTAGGTTCAGGATGGAATCCAGGGTATCTCATAGCCGGAAGCCGTACGACTAATCCATCGAAAATGTAGAATACCAGTTAATTCCTATGATATTACAAGATAAGATTTTGTCTACTTGGAAACTTCTGACTCATCAATCCAACACCTCAATTACTTTATCAAAATGAAGCTTCAAAATCACAATTCCTTCATCATCCCATTACTGAAGAAATTATAAACTTTCTTTAGACCACTTTTAGAGGAAGATTCTGATTTCTAAGAATAAGCACAAGTGGCTCAAAATGCCCTTCAACTGTACATAACATAGACTTTGCCCACTAGCAACTAGACACCACACATCATATATAAAGAAACTGATTTAAAAACTCATTATCACCTCTTTCCCCTTAACTTTTTCTCAACATTATTGACAGTTTTGGGGCCCCTTTTAACTTCCAAAATAGGTGTGTTACGTAATCAACAATAAAAATAAAGATTGTGCAAGACCAGTGACCACTAGATCCACCATCTTTTCTGTATTTGGTTATTTTCTAATATGGAGCTTGTTTCTGTTTACTGCAAATGTGTCCCCTTTATGTGAGTAACAACAAATCAATGTCCATCTTAATCTGTCTGAACTGTGTCTTGGATGGACCATACCGTGGCCAATCCAACAGCTACTGTACCAGTATGCCAATGTCTCTCTCTGTGCATGTAACTTGTGGCCTATCCCACAAACTTGACCTTTTCCATGTTAAATTTGGGGCCTTGCTACCTACCCCTACAATTTGGCATCTATATCCACATGCCTCTCAGCATTTAAATGCCGGATTCAGAAACTATGTTTCCGACATTTAATTGTTGGAAAATTCTTAAAATTTGAAAAAAAGTGTTTCCGGCAATTAAATGCCGGATTCAGAGTTTCTGAATCCAGCATTTAAATGTCGCATTCAAAATGGGGGTGGATGTCAAATATGGGGAGTGTAGACAGCAAGACCCTAAATTTGTGGCTCTTAAAAGACTAAGATCAGTGAATGTATAATCTAGCATTGGTCCATAGTTTGCAGGGTCCAGTATGGGAGCCTATAACTGAAAAATGGGCTAAAACCCTCCTCTTGATTGGGATTTAGACCAATGACTTTCAATGTTTAAGTACTTTCACTTTTGACTGAAGCATTATCTATGCAAGAAATTCTAATATATTTTAGAGTAAGACTAAGAAATTTCTACCTCTATATTATTTAATAGGTACCATCTCCATTATATCAGTGAATATTTGGGTTTTGATGTCTCCTACTTCAATTAAACTTTTTATACTATTTCGGAGATTCTATAAATCCAATAATATATACAAGCATCAATGTGTGTGTTGGTCTAAGTGGGGTTTGCCGGTTTGGGTCTTTTAAACATGTGATCCTAGAATTGATCTATGAATTCATGTGTATGAAAAAAAACACTATTGAAAGGGTTCCCTCTTTGGTGTCTGTTAGTGTCCTGGGAGATTAGTTTCTCACCTATTGATTAAGAGATGCTCTAGGAAATAAACACATACAAGTGATCTCTTATTAGGTTGACACTTCAGAAATTTTCTTACTAGTGCTGCTTTATGTTTTACCCTCAACGATTCCAACACATATAGTTCCCTAAATTTTGTGACACACACATAAAGTGTAAATTGTAATCTAGGTTCTTACTCTTAATAGTACAAGACACTTTTAACAGTGAAGGGTCTATTCTTAACTCATCCTGTGAGAACCTATATAGATGCTATAAGAAGTTTAAGGCTTAAGACAAGTAGGAATCTGAAGCCATAAATTGCCAACACCAAAACTGATGACATTAGGATGTCCCAAACCTCCCCTCAAAAGCATATGCTATGCATAACTCATTGGTGGGAACAGTGCTGAGATCATAAAAGATAACACCTCACCAAATAATATTCAGTTCCCACTTCCTATCTCCCTGCACTCAATCATTCCTCCCTTATTTTTTAATCTTTATTTAAGACCGGAATCACTTCAATTCCCATATCCCTCTACCACAAACAAGTCTCATCTGAAAGAAGCATTGCTATGACTTTCAGGAGTGATGAGGAAGTAGATGATGAGATATCAATCAATAAACAAGATGGATCACAGACCATTGACAACTATGAAGGTGTGACTCATGAAGATGACAACATAGGAGAATGGTTGAGCTTAGGCCTGAAAGGAGACATGCCTCTTGAAGAAGCTGATCAAAACCCAGTTTCCCAATCATCAAAACCTCAGCACAACAAACTATTCTCATGCAATTTTTGCATGAGAAAGTTTTTCAGTTCACAAGCCTTAGGTGGTCACCAGAATGCACATAAAAGGGAGAGAGGAGCTGCTAGGAATCACCAATCTCATAAGATGATGGTCACATCAATGAATAGGTCACTAGGAATCCAACCTCACTCTCTTGTGCATAAACCTAACAGAGAAAGGTCTGCTATGGTGGCTAGATTCAGTGATGCCAATTCTGGGATTGGACTTGTATGGACACCCTTTATGCATAAACAAGCTGTGGATTCAATATGGCCAGGAAGCTTCAGAGTGGAGTTGCCAAAGCAAGAATCAGATATAAATAAGATTGACTTAGATCTTCGGCTTTGACACATTTGGTCCAACTTCAGACTTCAGAATCTTGATTTTACAATGCTGTTTTTTATTTTATTTTCATATGGTATATGTTGTGCTAATAATATGTCAAACCATGATACTACTGTTACTGTAATTGTGTTATTTGTTTGGAGAATGGAAACGACAAAGTTGATGTGCATTACGGGTTTACACAATATCAGAATTTAGCTTTCTTTCTTTCTTTGTGAAGAAGATCAAGTTCTTACTTTTAAGTTAATAAAATCACATTAATATTACGAATGACTTCAATAACTTCACAGGTGTTTCTGTTGTTGATAAACCAAAATGTATAGCTAAACAATTGTCGTTGCGGTCATGATTGTGGTTGCGACTACTGTGATTGCGAGTATTGCAGTCACTGTAATGCGGATTACAATCATTGTGACATAAATTTTTTTTGTTATTGAAGATTGATTTTTGGTACAGTTATAGTCCATTGCTTTTGACCATTTTATTGTAGTCCCTTCCTTTAATTTAAAACCATACCACAATTGCAGGATGTAAACTAATATAGCAGGCTAGTCAAATGATGCAGTCTACAATTTAAAACTTTGGTAGGGATACAAGAACACATAGTAGAAGTATTTCCATCCAACATGCAAGTTACAATATTGCATCAGAATACTGGGTAAATACAATTATACAAGCCACAAAAGTAAAAAAAAAAAAAAAAAACTATAACTGCAATAAACCACAGCTAAGAATTGGTTGTAAGAAATGTTAAATTTCGTTTAGGAATTTTTTTTTAAATAAAATAGCAGTAGCGCCTTATGAGAAACTTCTATTGTTCTTTTGAGAATTAATTTTAAGCTATGAATTTCATCAGTACAGAAACATGTAGCAAGATTCCTCTAAATTCATTTGTGATGCACAGAGCATGCATAAAGCAAGCTTATTAACACTCTCAGGATGTCCTTGTGTTGATTTTTTTTCTTAGGGTATGTTCCGCGCACAACTGCGGAGACTAATTCCCAGAGGTACTAATTTTATTTCCAGTAGCAAGAATTGATTTCTTTTACATTTCTTTAATTATTTATTATTATTATTATTATTATTATTATTATTTGTTTTTTCTACTAAACTACTTTTACTTGTGTTCCTGCCCCAAACCCAAGCCACACAGTACACGCGCCCTGCACATTGTTCCATGGTTAGAACCTATTCTGATAGGATATTCATACTGTCCTAGTAAAAAATATTATTCGGGCTCTTACAATAAACTCAATGGGCCTCAACTTCCCAAAGTGGGCTAATTAAGTGTCTCCCGAATTTGGGCTTCCGCATATGCGGCCCACCTGATCCAAAGCCCTTTTTGCTCCTACAGATATCTTTTGCTATCACTTGCACTTTGCCCCAGCAATTGGATCTGGTTCGTGAAATAAAACACGAGGGTAGTGAGTAGAAGTGCATGCTATCTTCAAACGTCATTTTTTATAAGTAAAAAATAGAATCAAGTTATTTAGGTGTAGGATAACATAATGAAAAATGGCACTTGCATAAACAAAGGTCTTGTAAACTTATTGGATAATAAATTCTTTGATCTCACTGTAACTTTTTTTTTTTAATGATTTAGACGGATTATCATGAAGTATGTGAGTGTTTTGTAAGAATAGAATTGGCGTAAATATCACTACTCTTAACTTATTTCACTTCTTTAGTCAAAAAAAAAAAAATCAACTTATTTCACTTCAAGCCATGTATGATTTTTTTTCCCCTGGTATTAGGCGGAGATCCTGTTATAAGAAAAAAGGGCCCTCAATAGGAGGCCATGAATTATTTTATTCATGAGATAATTTAGCTTGAAGTTGGATCATAACCAACAAGTATACATACTAATATTTTTTTTTTATCCAATACTAATTTTTCTTATCAATAGCAAGTTAGAATCTAATTGTAAAAATAAGATCAACAAAATTAGAACATCGAGTGGATCTTAATTTTATTTATTAACAAAGGGGCTAAAGCCCAGAAGACAAAAACAAATTATACTAGTATATATTAAGCAGGGAGTAAAAACTCCCATAACATTAACAAGAGTTGGCTAAGCATATGTTTGTTTCTGAGTTGAAAAAGACCATGAATGCACGTTGAGTCTAACGCTTGGATTTGTAGCTTCGTATTTATCACGTTCAATTTGCATTGGGACACGAGAAATACATATGTAATGCAGAACCAAACACGCTATAAGCTGAAGAGGAGGTTGTTTAAGACACATGAGGAGCAATTTCGAAATTCTTGTATCGGATCTATAGATAACTTGACAAGTCTGATAATCAAAAATTTGTTATAGGTTGTTAGGTTAATGTCTATGCTGATTGGACTGAACCATACTAACCAACTGTTAGATTCTTCGAGTCTAATTAAATTAATGGATCATTAAGTTAATAGCTTTAATACATCTTTAAATATAAAAATTGAAGATGTCAAAAAAAAAAAAAGATAAAAATTGAACATCAATCCATAATCAAAGAATCAAAATATAGCTCACAATAATTAGATTATTCTATCATCTAATAATTTTTCTAAAATACAAATGATTCTTTATCAATAACCATTTCATTTGTTAAACAAATATTCTCACTTTGTAAATATTGTTGGAAGTCCCACCTCGTTTGCCTCAAATCCTAGGTGCATATACCTGTTGGGAAACTCCACTTACTACTAATTAGTTTTATGATAGAATCTAAAAAATATTAATAACCAAAAATATCATAAAATAATCGAGAAAAGAGAAAGGTCTAAACACCAAGGCGTTCAAATAGTGAAATAAAAACTTTAAAAATAATTAATATATTAAACTCATAACTAACTATTAAAAGGGTGTTTGGGAAAGATGAAATGTTTATATTTCAACTGTTTTTGTCTTAAAAAGCTAATTTATAAATAATCATTTGTATTTGGGTGTGTAGCTTAATTATTAAAAAGCTTTTTATTTGGAAAAAATTTGTTTTATTACCATCTAGTAGGGAGGACCGTTAGATAGTTTTGTTTTGATTATCCTGTATCGACAAAATCCTTTCCCGTTAATGCCCCCCAAACGGTTTTCCACCCATCTTTACGCTACTCTCGTTTGCCTATCTATTGATCACATTTTGCACTTAAGCTGATACATGACGACAACCATTTAATGCTTCATTACTTATTTTTTTCACCATGCTCCATTATTTCAATATTATTCAAATGGAATATATATATATATATATATATATATATATATATATATATAACTAATCTAAAAAAATAAATTTTAACATATTTTTTATAGTCATGAATAAATGTTATAAATTGTATTCAAGTTTTTATAATAGAAAAAAATTGATGACAAGATTTAAAAAAATAAACAAGTTTTAAAATTAATAAAGCATTAAATATTATTAATATATACAAATAACTTCATACCCTTTTTTTTTAATTTACTATCTAAAATGATTGTTTTTACACCACCCAAATGAAATAGATTATTTGAAAATCGCTTTTCAGCAAACATACCTAAACAAAAACAGATTCTGATTATAATCGATTATCACAATAATCGATTATTTGAAAATAAATTATCAGCATAATCTTTTTTTTTTTCAGCTTTCCCAAATTTTTGTAAAAAAAAATTGGTATGTTTGGGTACCTAGATTATTTTCTAAAAAAGCTTCTCTCCTCATTTCAGCTGTTTTCTAACCAGCATCTAGACCAAGCTGTTTTCTAAAAAAGTTGTTTTCTAATCGACATCTATTTACAACATTCTCCATCTTTACTATGTAAAAGTGATTATTTTTTGCATCACCCAAACGAAATAGATTATCTTAAAATCGTTTTTTTAGCAAACATACCCAAACAAAAACAGATTCTGATTATAATCGATTATCACAATAATCGATTGTTTGAAAACAAATTATCAACATAATCTTTTTTTTTTATAACTTTCCCAAACAAACTCTAAGAGTTGACATACAAAGAATCTGTATATACCTTAATTTAAACTCGTTTGTAATTTTGAGAAGAGATTTAACATTTTTCATAGATTATGATGGCTCGTTTGGTGGTCAGGATAGGATAGGGACGGATAGGATAAGGGAGCAGGATAGGAATAGGATATGATATGAGCAGGATAAGCTGTTATCCTATCCGACGTTTGGTGTTCACCAGATAACCAACTGGATAGCATTGTAATTTTAGTATGAATTTTAAAATTTTCGTTTTTGTTCTAAATGTTTTCATATTTTATTATATTTTAGTTTTTTTATTATTTTCATTTGTTAAGATTATATAAAAAGACAAAATTGTCCTTGCGATAAAATTACATATAATATTATTATTTTTAAAATATTGTTTAACTTAAATTAATTTTTTTATAATTTTAAATATTCATTTTTAGTTTTTACTTTACATACAGTTAAAGTATTAGAATATTTTTATTTATTTTTCAGTTTTTAAAAATAATATAAAGTAACGAAATTAACCTTGTGAGAAGAAATAATAATTTTTAAAATTAATTATTAATATTTTTATTATTTTATGTTTTATTATACTTTTTTTTGTTAATCATATTATAATTTATTTTACTTTAATTATTTTATGTATAAATTTATTTTATATTTTATTATATTTTAAATCACCTTATCCTATCTTGTCGAGTTCTAACCCAACTCCCCCTTAAGATAGACTAGATGGACAGAATAAGATAGATAACAGGATTGATTTATCTTATCCTACTTGCTACCGTCTCCCAACTCCTGTATCTCCGGATCCATATATATAAATAGGCATCGAATATACTTGTAGCCTACGTCAGCCATGTGATGCTCGAAAGGGCGTCAAATTTCATGGCTTGACACACAATATTACTGCAGAGAGAATAATTCATCCATTATACTATATTACTATCATATACTTTCAAAAGGCCCTATATTGCTCAAAGAAATTTCATGAATGCGGTTGAAGTTCCTATAGCTACTTTATACTTAGCTACTATATTAAGTATTAATGCTAATTAGCTTAGCTGCTCCACTCACCTACCAGCCCTCAAGGTCAAGAACCTCCACCGGCCGGCTACATAAAATATATAGGAGATGCATGGGAACACTTTGATTTTGATATCCCTCAAATTACATAGATTAGGGTCCTCGAACCTCTCTTAGGAGGATTTTTTTTTCTTCTTCTTTGATTTGCTATAACATTTGTTATTATGGTTGCCATCAAACTCACCGGGACAATTATATGATACCAATTCTTTGGAATAATTTATATCACCATCAACTAATCATACATACATATATATATATATATGCGGTTTTGTAAAAATAAAATATTTTTAATATATAACATGACAATATATGATAAGTTAATGATATAAAAATCTTTTACGTTGTTAATAATAAATAGTTTAGTTAATATCTTATAAAACTTCATGGTATTTTTATACTATTATTATAAAATATTATAACTCTTAAAAATCATAATTTAGTTCAACAAATTACTTTAAATCTAACCTTTGCGTATTTAGCTTTTAAAATTTTGTAAAATTCATGAAATTAAGACCTTAATAAAAATAAAATAAATAAATAAGAATCACAATTTGTTGAATTTATCGAGCTTAAGCATCAAAGCGGTCAATTCCCAAACCGTCTAAGAAAAGTTTTTTTTTTTTTTTTGGGATAAGCACACCTAAGAAAGGTTAAAGAGCACCCATCATATCATATGCTACAAGTTAGAAAGAAAGTAAAACAATATTACATCATCTTCCATAAATTGTTACATTCGCACTGTCAATATAATTTGTTATATATTATCATCTAATTATATAATGTCGTATCAAAAATAATATTTGATGCTCGTTATAACAATTTTAAAAATCACACATATAGTAATATATGAATAGTTGATATAGCAAAGCCTTCCTGAGTTCTTAATATGTGACACATCCTGTGTATCTTAGTCATTTTTTAAATATACTATTACAATACCTAAGTCATTTTTCTGATTAACGTGGACTTTATAATGCAATGCTCATATATAGTTATGAATAAAGTCATTTGCCATCTTCAAAAATTTGTAAGAGAATGGAAAAGCCTAAAGATAATTGCGTACAGCTCCAACCAATAACACAACTGCTGTGCAAAATGACAATGGTGGCGTTTGGAAGAGCTTATTTAAACTCCTTTTGACTTATCTGATGACATAAGCTCTTATGCAGTGTGTTTGGCAGAGCTTATAAAAATAACTTATGCCATCCCGTAAGAATTTTTGACTTATTTTCATAAGTCACTGGGAGAAACTTATGGAATTATCATAAGAGCTTATGCACTAAACACCCTCTCCATGTTTTTCACTATTCGAATCCTCTCATGTCCCTTTCTTTCTTTTTCTTTTTTTAAGCGTTTATGGCATAAGCTCTCATGTGATAAGGTCTTATGTGATAAGCTCTTAATTAAGTTGTTTACCCAAATGCACCCAATATATATAAAAAGTCACGGACGTAGCTACTCATGTATCACGCAGAGTCGAATCATTATGTTCAAGACAAAACTATCATCATTTTTTAAGAATTAAATAAATTGTTATCTGACGTATACTTGACGATATGATTCTTCACAGAATTTATTTCTGATATTTGATAAGATTGAGAGATATGATAATTCAAAATAGTTTTTCTTTTTTTACTGAATAATTCGAAATAGTTAACACGCAATTATACAACACATTCTAATAATATCTTTAATTCTTTAGCAAAGTGTTTAGAGGAGTTATTTGCAAATTCCTTAGAAATATTTCTTGAAAGTGATTTTTAAAATTATTAATAATAATAGTCAGAAAGACTTTAACTAATTATAACTCCCGACACAGAATTGCCAGAACAATTGGTTAAAGATAAAAAAAAAAATTGATTTATTGAAACGAAACATGCTCAAAATTTTCTTTGCCATGTTACGGAGCATTCATATTTCCCTCTCTTGCTAGTTACTACTGCTACAAACAATATACGGAATACATAGCATTCATTTATGAGAGAGAAAAAAGAAAGAAAGCAACGGGGACATACCGGATCAGATTTAGCATACGTTTAGATAAGGGTGGCAAATTTCAATTTCTCCACACAGCTTAACATGACAGAGACAAATCAAAATTTATCATCCTAGACAGGTATAAAATAATTAGACATACGTATTAGATGGATAGAGATCATATGTCTCATTTTGGTGTGTCCTACCTTGTCCCCACTTGCCACATATATTAAATTTTTATATAATATTAAAAAAAATAGAATACATGACAACCTTTGATTGGTGGGGACGGAGTATGGTACACCAAGATGAGACATGTGATCCCTATATGTAATGGATATACACGCCCACATATATATATATATATATATATATATATATATATGGGAAACTGCACGCGGATCACACACGCAGGAGCATGTATCACGTGTCTCTAACAAAATATCAAAATTATTGATCTGGAATTTAATTAAGTATTTTGTAAGCATGAATCATGTATGTATCATTTCTATTTCTCGTTCTTTTTGTTGATGTCCTAATAGTATACCGCACTATGATCATGCGTGATATCTGTCATTCTGTCGTACATATTGACACTGTTTACGCCAAATTGATCAATGTTTGTTTCACCACTCAAAATCGTAGCTAGACTTTGTACCTGGACACGGAAGTCTTTGAAAATTTTCGAATTGGGAAAAACATATTAAGGTCTCGCGAATCTAAAAAAGATTGATTGCTGGTTCCACCAAATCAATGCAGGACCACACGAGTGTGTCATATATCTATCTGTATGTGTAGTGTAATCCATTAGCTCTAATCCAATAATTCTAATCCCACACGTACACTTTTATTTACTCATCTTAATTTTTCACAATTCTCATCATCTAATTACAATTATTTTACTACCTCATTTTTATACAAATTTTTATTTTAATGCCATCCCGTAAAAATATGTTAGATATACATGTCCCTTTAAAGTAATATATATCTAGCCTAGCTTTTTCCTCACAATTATATACCACCAAATTAAAGGTGCAAATTTGTGGCTTGCATACATAACCTATAAACTCTAGCTTATAGCTATAAGGTTGGGCCTTTATCTCACTTTTGTTCTCCCTTTTCTTTTGATTTTTAAGTGTATTTATAATTTTCTTTTTGCTGAATGCACGTGCAGCTTCTAGGAAAGTGATGCCCTTCCACGTACTGAGGTAACTGGATAAGATTATCAGGTTGTGCTTAATTTAAATGCAATATATTTTTGTACTTTTTCATTAATTGCATGGGCGATCCACTATTGTCTCCATTTCAAACATGTGCTACCCTACATAATTAAGGCCCCCTTTCTAAATTACAAGCCTGAAATAGACTGGACAATGGTAGCAAAGAAGTATTAATTCATTGTTATTTGTAAGCGAAATTTGAATGATTGAATCTGTATAACAACAAAGTCTTGAAAAAAAAAAAAGATCAAAGATAGGCATATACACAGAATAGGTGCACGAGAAATAAGAACAGTCGGTCCAATTTAATCAAGTAATGTCGAGAAATTCTTAGATAAATTAATCTAAAGTATTCTAAATTTTTTTGTAACTATGTTATAGGTACGAAGTATTGTAGAAAAAGTTAACCATGACAGAGGAAGAAAAGAATGTCAAATGCAGAAAGCACATGTAGAAAGAGTTAAAGGAAGAAAAGAATGTCAAATGCAGCAAGCACAGAGAGCAGAGAAAGAAGCACGAATTTGGGAGAGAAATATTTCTCTGCATTCTAATTAATCTTAGGCCTTTTCTGTACAAACTATTTATACAACAGAACTAACTACAAAGGGAGTAAGAGAAGTTAAATAAGCTAAATAACTAACTAACAGAAGAGGCTCCAACTAACTAACCGATTCAGTTGACAATCCTTGTGGATTTTGGTGTATATCTGTCACACCCCCCTTCAAGCTGGAATGGATGTTAATCATGCCAAGCTTGGAGTGTATAGAATGGAAGGGACCTGGGGCTAAGGGTTTGGTGAGTATGTCTACAACCTGCAGTGAGGTTGAAACAGGCAATAAGTGTAGGACTCCTTCTTGTACTTTGTTTCGAACTATATGGCAATCAATCTCAATGTGTTTCGTTCTCTCATGAAACACTGGATTTGCAGCTATATGGAGGGCAGATTGATTGTCACAATAAAGGATGACAGGCAAGCATGAACTGATTCCAAAATCATGTAGCAAGTAGAGGAGCCATTGTGCTCCACGTGTTGCTTGAGCAAGGGCTCGGTATTCTGCCTCTGATGATGACCTTGACACTGTGGTTTGCTTCTTACATTTCCATGAAATAAGAGAGGAGCCTAAGAAGAAACAAAAACCAGTGATGGACTTTCTGGTATCCGGACAAGTACCCCAATCTGAATCACTAAACCCTTTTAAAGTGGTGTCAGAGGATGAGGGAAAGAACAATCCTTGTCCTGGAGATCCCTTGATATACCTCACAATTCTCATTGCAGCTTGGTTGTGGTCATGAGTGGGAGACTCCAAAAATTGGTTGAGATTACTCACAGCAAATGAAATATCTGGTCTTGTGTGAGTCAAGTATAGGAGTCTATCAATGAGCTTTCTATAGCTGGTGGAATCAGCTTAGGGTTCACCTGCTTTCTTATGTAATCGGATTTTTGAGTCCATAGGAGTTGAGCATGGCTTTGCAGCTACCATGCCCGTGTCCTCAAGCAGGTCCATGGCATACTTCCTTTGACATAAGCTAATGCCTTGCTTTGATCTAGCAATCTCAAAGCCCAAGAAGTATCTGAGTTCTCCAAGATCTTTTATACTGAACTTTCTGTCCAGCAGTTCCTTCATATAGTTTTCATTAAGATCATTTCCTGATAGGACCAAATCATCCACATACACAAGGATTGCAGTAAAGCTGGTCATGTTTGATTTGGTGAACAAAGAATAATCCGATTTAGATTGGAGATAACCAGATTGCAACAGGACTTGAGTAAGCTTAGCATTCCATTGCCTGCTAGCTTGCTTGAGTCCATACAAAGACTTCTCAAGCTTGCATACAAGGGACGGGTCAGAAGTGGGCAGGCCTTGTGGAGCTTGCATGTACACTTCTTCTTCAAGGTCTCCATGTAGGAAGGATGTATTGACATCTAACTGATGTACGTAAGTGCCAGCTGAAAGTAGATGCAAGAGACATAAGTACCCTGATTGTTGTCATCTTAACAACTGGGCTGAAGGTTTCCATATAATCTATCCCAGCTGTTTGAGTGTAGCCCTTGGCTACTAGTCTTGCCTTATACCTTTCTATTGACCCGTCTTCTCTGTGTTTAACTTTAAACACCCACTTGCAGCCTATAGTCTTCTTTCCAGTAGGAAGAGGAGTGAGAGTCCAAGTGTTGTTTTTCTCTAAAGCCACCGACTCAGCCTTAATGGCCTGCTGCCAACAGTCATGAGCTATTGTATCTTTGTATGTTTTGGGTTCAGTAACAGAGGAAATGGCCAAAATATAGTGTTTATAAAAATTGGAAAGGTGTTGTAGTGACATGTAGTGTGAAATTGGATACCTTACTGTTGATGATGACTGAGAAGTTGTTCTATTCAGTAATGTGCAGTGATAATCAGCCAAGTATGCCGGTATCTTCTTGGTTCTGTTAGAATGCCTTGTTGCAGGAATGTTGGGAACAAGGGTAGACTCGTTGTTTTCTGCAAGAGTGTTGCTGATGGGGACAGAAACAACAGACAAGTGGTTTGTTGGTTCAGTGTTATCTTGTGGATTTTGGTTGGTCTCGGGAATAATAGGTGTGTCTGTTGGAAACTGAGTATTGTGTCTCTGAGTGTCAAGCAAGTTTTCACTTGGTTGAGGAAAATCAGAGAGACTAAAATTAGGTGAATGTGATGGCACTACTGGTTTTGATAAAACATCTTGAATTGACTCTTGTTGAGATTGGTATTGGAAATGATCCTCATAGAAAATGACATTTCTAGAGACAAAAGTTTCTCTGTTGTTCAAGTCAAACAATATGTATCCTTTTGTACCATTTTTGAACCCCAAAAAAAATAGATTTTCTTGACCTAGGATCCAGTTTCCTCCTATGTGCTTGTAGTGTATTGGCATAGCATAAATAGCCAAAAATTCTGATGTGTGAAAGTTCTGGAAGTTGTTTGTGCAGCATGAAGTAAGGTGTTTTATTTGATAGAAAGGAGGAAGGTTGTCTATTGATAAGAAAGACAGCATGTGTAATGGCATAATTCCAAAAGAGTTTTGGCGGTTTGGCTAGAAAAAGGAGTGCTCTAGCTACTGCCAAGCTATGCCGATGCTTCCTTTCTACAATTCCATTCTGTTGTGGAGTCTCCACACAAGTGGTTTGGTGGAGAATCCCTTTGGATGCATAAAAATCAGTTAAGTAAAATTCCTTGCCATTGTCGGATCTTATGCATTTTATTTTTGAATCAAATTGTGTTTCAACTAAGTTTGAAAAACTTTTGATGTGAGCAGCAACCTCATTCTTTGTTTTCATTAAAAGGATCCATGTGTATCGTGTGTGATCATCTACAATTGTAAGGAAGTATTTATGGCCAAACATAGAGGGAATGGAAATAGGTCCCCAAATATCAATGTGTATTATTTCAAAAGGAGATATTGTATGACTCAAACTATTACAAAAGGGAAATCTTTTCTGTTTGGCTAGATGACACACATCACAGGGACCTTTAGAGTTTACAGACTCAATGAATGAATAATGCTTTTGTAGACTAACAAGTTTTTCATTAGAGAGATGGCCTAGTCTTTGATGCCAAATGTTGCAATTGGAGGCTGATATAGAGTTCACAGCAACCGATGGAGAAACCAGCATACTTGAAGACTTCAAAGCATACAAGCCAAATTGGAGCTTAGCTGCACCAATCATCTTCAAAGTATGACTGTCCTGTATTATGCACTCAGTGTTAGAAAACAAGAACTGACATTGTAGGGAAATAGTGAGCTTGTAAATAGACACCAGATTGAAATTAAAAGAGGGAATGTATTATACATCACTGAGGTAAAGGCTAGGGGAGAAAATTATTGTCCCTGAAATGTTGGCATGAATTTGACTTCCATCAGGAAGCTTAACCAGGATAGGTCTAATTTTCTTGTAGGTTTGGAATTCAGAAAGTGAAAAACAAACATGGTCTGTGGATCCTGTATCAAGTATCAATCTTTGA
This sequence comes from Sophora flavescens, assembly GCA_030762895.1. NCBI lineage: Eukaryota > Viridiplantae > Streptophyta > Magnoliopsida > Fabales > Fabaceae > Sophora > Sophora flavescens. The sequence continues at coordinate 183,449,612 of CM061064.1, forward strand.
ATGTTTGTCAATTTAGAAAATGTACAGATTGTACCTGAGGGCTTTTGGTCAGAAGAATGAGTGGTTAAATGGTTTGTGTGATGCTGTGCACTTGACTGTTGTAGCAGTACTAGTAAGGCCTTGTGTTGTTCTGGAGTAAAACCAACACCTGAAGCCTCCACCTTTTCTTTATGAGAAATGTGAGAAGCAATACTTCTATCATCATCATATTCGGAAGCTGCTTCATCATCTGCAGAAAATTGATTAACTGCACTATTATTGAAATAGTTTGGTGGATAACCACGCTTCTTATAGCATACATCCACTGTATGACCTGACTTGTGACAAAATGTGCACATTTTAGTGCTTCGAATTTTGCCTCTGCCAGTAGAATAAGTCTTTCCCCCTCTTCCTCTGTTTCTACCTCGATCCATAGCACTATGATCAGTCACATTTGCAAGAATTTTATGCTCATCAAAGCCAACTCCATTAAACTGTCTTTCTTGCTGAATAAGCATATTGAATACTTCATCAACATCAGGTAAGGGCTTCATTAACATGATCTGGGATCTGAATGCACCATATTGATCATTAAGGTTTTTCAAAAAACGAATTACATGATCAACTTCCCTATATTCCTGAATAGTGGGGATCAAGGTACAAGAACATTTGACAACACACAAACATTGGGAAATAGGCCTAAAATTGATCAATTCCTGCCACAAACCTTTCATATGGGTGAAGTAGGTTGTGATGGAACGATCACCTTGCTTGCAAAGATAGATTTCTTCTTGCAAATCCGATATTCTAAAGATATCACCTTGAAAGTATCTTTTCTTGAGATCATTCCAGATCTCATAGCCAGTATCAATCCAAAGGATTGTTTCAAGCATGGAAGGTTCAATTGAGTTATGCAGCCAAGAGAGAACTTGAGTGTTGCATCGACCCCAAGGTTTGAACATCAAATCTGTGACATCGGGCTTCACAATTGAACCATCTACAAATGGAAGTTTGTTCTTGTTCTTGAGGGCAATGGTCATCGATCTTGACCAGGTATGGTAATTGCTTCGGAGCCAAGAAGAGGAGCTGAAACTAGAGAGCAACCAGTGGTCTCATTTGGATTGAGATAATAGGGGTTTGAAGGATCCATGATTGGTGTAGCCATCTGTTTCTAACCGACTCGAGGAATCTTCAACCAATTGAAGAAGTGAAACGAAGCTATGCAAGAGAACTTGCAATGGAGGCAATCAAGAAGAAGAAGATAAGATGAAGGAGAATCAGAGTGAGATTATGCAGCATAAAACTGATACCATGTAGAAAGAGTTAACCATGATAGAGGAAGAAAAGAATTGTCAAATGCAGCAAGCACGGAGAGCAGAGAAAGAAGCACGAATTTGGGAGAGAAATATTTCTCTGCATTCTGATTAATCTCAGGCCTTTCTGTACAAACTATTTATACAACAGAACTAACTACAAAGGGAGTAAGAGAAGTTAAATAAGCTAAATAACTAACTAACAGAAGAGGCTCCAACTAACTAACTGATAGCTAACAGAAAACTCCAACTAACTAACTGATTCAGTTGACAATCCTTGTGGATTTTGGTGTATATCTGTGACAAGTATCCACCACTGTTAGTGGTGACTAATCTCCATTGGGAAACATATTGGACACACAAGGTGGGTTCTCCCATCCCAACCAGATTTTCTCCATACACAAGAGTCAGGATTCGAACCCCTGACCATGGTGTCCAAGCCCCTTACCACTTGGTCAACCACATGTTGGTATCTAAAGTATTCTAATTGAATATACCAATCAGATTACTAATTAATAGATAGTTAATTTAATTGATTAAGAGCAACTCCAATGGTAAAACTCATTTGAGTTGCTTAATTTCTCTTTTTATGGGTCATAATGTCACCTCATTATTTTTTTTACTTTATGGGTCTTGTTAAAGAGTGTTCTAAAGATATTGGTTAATGAATCCAATAAAAACAAGTTTTCATTAAAAACTAAAACACTTCTCAAAATGTTGAATGCATCGCTTCCTAATGAGAACTTTTTTATATTCCTTAAACCAATACGATATGAGCATTCTTTAGCATTTTCCTTACTTTATATTACTTTAAGTAACTCTCCATTCCAATGGTGCAACTCAAAAAAAAAATTATAAAATGGATACTACAAGTTATTCCATCTTTATCTACGGTTACATTTTTATAAGCAAATGGGTCCTACATTCATGTTTGTTTCAATTTTCATAGGAAGGTTGATAAATGCGATTACCTATTATTTTTCTCTATCCTATTTCTATTGGAAGTTCTTATATAAGAATCGGTACAGTCCTTACAACGTGGATGACAAATCATCTTACTCCAATGGTATAACCCAATAGGAACCTTTTTTTATTATCAAAAAAAAAGAAAAGAACATGTTCTTATTTTTAAGAACTAGCTAAGCAACTCTCATTGAAGTTGCTCTAGCAATAAATTATTATTATATAAACTATTATCATTAATGATGTGATCAGTCTAATACACTTAACTTAAATCTTGAGGTTCTAACCCCAAGGGGTTGGTTTGGTAGAGCATGACAGGGTCTCGCATCTGACAGGTCGCAGGTTCGAGCCCCCACTAATCTATTTAGGGTGAGGTAAATGTAATTCCCTTTATAAGTGCTCACAGAGCCCGAAGGTTTTCCTTGCCTTGAATAAGGGTACCATCCCCTTACCCTAAATTTTTCATATCCAAAAAAAAAAAAAATATCTTGAGGTTCCACCCAAAAAAAAAGAACTGTAATCTATAGGTTTATATAAATATTTCTCCATGTTCAAATTGGGTTACTTTGGTCGACCCAGCTCGTGATTGAACATATTTCTTGGTTGCACATATTTTTGTATCCATGAAGTTTTTTTTTTGGTTTACAAAGCAAATAAACAAATACTACAACCTAGGAAAAGAAGAAGAGCAGGAATCAGCTCTCAGCACATCAGAGAGACCCGAGGTAGCTTCTATCAAAAGGAACCAAGATCAAGTATCATTAGCACCAAGCTTGGCCAGAAAATCAACAGCCTGGTTTGCATCCCTCAAAATATGCTTGATCTGAACACGCCAATCCTTCTCCAGCAGAAATTGGATATCCTTAATGATCCCAGCATACCCATGATACCTAAGGTTGGCTTTTGAGATAAGCTCCACTGCCTCCTGAGAATCAGATTCGCACTCCACATTCCTCCAACCTTGCAACCAGTAAAAATTAAGCCCTTCATTGATTGCTTGAAGCTCAGACAGAAGAGCAGATCCCACTCCAATGGATCCTGCGAAACCAACCTGCCATCTGCCAAGGAAATCCAGGACTAGCCCATCAAAACCAGTCTCGCCCGTTCACCCAAGCTACTGCCATCCACATTCAACTTGAGAGAGGCATCACTAGGCGGATGCCAACTCACCCAGCACACCTCCCTAGCAGTAGATAGATCAAACGCCTCAAACACCACATGGCAAGTATTTAAGAGAGCTTTGATTCTCCAAATGATGCCCTAGATAGGAGTTTTTATATTACTCATCAATTCATCATTCCTAGCTCTCCACAGTCACCAAATGATGCAAGAAAATTTCATGTAATGAGATATGGAGGAGTTTCTATTATGCACATTATTCTCCAACCAAATTGTCAAGTCTTGCTGCCAGAACTCAAGGGAGGTTCCAAAGGCAAACGCACTCCAGACCTGGTGGCTTATAGGGCAGTCCCTAAAGCAATGAATAGCTGTCTCTTCTAAATTCCCACTACAACGAGCACAAGCTGGGTTTTGGGCCATCTGCCTTCGGAATCTGAGAGAATTTGTTGGAACAGCATTCTGCAATAACAACCACAACAGGACTTTGATTTTCTCAGGAACTTTAAGTTGCCAAATCCACTTCCAACTTATCTGCTGAATCAGCCCAATACCCAAAGAAATCAACCAAGTATAACTTGATGAAGCTATGAAAAAACCATTAGCATCAGCACTCCAAATAATCTGATCAACTAAACCCCCGGAATAGGCTAAGGGATAAATAGTAATTCTATTGGCTAGATCTCCGAGATTCAGAACTCTAATGGCCTCTAAATTCCAAGCCCCTTCTCGAATAATGTCTTCCACCATCATGTCTTTAAGATTGTCAGGAATGTGAACATGAGATTCGCAAAGCTTGCCCTCTGCCATCCAATTATCAAACCACTATGATACATGAGCCCCATCTCCTATGCGCCACTTGAAGCCCTGCTTCAAATGCAAGGTAGCTTCCACGATTGACTGCCAACAAAAGGAAGCATTTGCTGGGCAAACATGCTGCAGTAGGTTGTTATCATCACCAAGGTACTTATGTTTAACCAATCTCACCCAGAGCTTCTGAGAGTCTTGAAGAACCTCCCAAGCTAACTTGCCAAGCATGGCAATGTTGGCTTCCCTGACCTTGCGAATCCCCAAGCCCCCAAGCTTCTTAGGAGAAGAAATGCTGGTCCAGTTGACCAAATGAATTCCCTTACCCTCATTCCCCTTCTAGATGAACTTTCTAGCCTCAACATCTAAGGAATTACAAATGTATTGGGGTATCACATAGTATGCATCCCATAGTTAGGCAAAGTAGTCAGGACAGATCTAGTTAGAGTGATACGACCCGCCCTATTCAAGAGTTTTTGCTTCCAAGAAGTCAATCTCTTAGAGAGCTTTCCTTGAATAAAGTCAAAATCAAGCTTCATAATTCTACCATGAAGAAAAGGGATGCCTAAGTACCTGTCCAGCTTGGGAACAATATCGATATTGGAAATATTGCTAAATCTTCTACTTCTTTGCCTGGTAACTCCAATTGAGCACTGTTGATGGTTTGGCAAGTATACCAAATCGCGACAAGTAATAATAGTGAGAGTAGAGTATCGTTCTACGAAGATTGTGATTAAATAGAAACGTAAACTAAGTGATTGTTATTTGAACCAAGACAAATCATAGTTCCAAAAGAGTAATTGAATTTTCTTTATACAAAATGTTGTTACAAAAATGAATGAATTAGGTTTTCTTCTTTATCACACAAGCAAGTAAATGAAAGAACGAACAATTAAGATGAGATCAAGTGTTTAAAACGGTTAGGAGTCGGAATTCCTCAATTTTCACCTAATAAAACTTTGTTAAACCCTAACTTCAATTCAATTCATTCAATTAACATTCAAATCACTAATGTAGGCTTATCCCTAATTCCTTAGGTGATATCCTTTTGTTACCAATCAAGAACCCAAATTCCTTAGGTGATTCAAGAATTAGCACAAACATTAAGCATGAAACTCATAGAAATGTATTGCAATGAAATTCTACTCCTATAATCAACACTACAATAGTAATCTACTTCAGATCTAACATGAACACAAATTTTCCAATTGTGCACTCATGCTTGTAATCAACTTCATAGATGGCCAATCAAAGAAATGCATTAAGCATAGAAAAGATTACCTAATTTAACAAATTTGAATTGAAATCGAAGGTTAAACGAACTTACATCAAGATCCAAATGAGTTCATCCTATCCTAACCCTAAAGATTTAGAAACTCATGGTAGGAATCTGAAAAATGGAAGAAATGGATGAAGATTGAGATAGAGAAGCCATGGAGTCTTCAATTCTTCTTTCCAAAAGATCTTGAACTACCACAAATCTTGAAAAAAGATCTCAAATGTAACTGCCTCGCACATAGAAAATGATCCAAAAGTTCCTAAAAAATAACTGCCAAACGGAATTTATAGTGTCCGGAACGGAACCAGCGTTGGGCGCCAGGCTTGGACTAAGTCTGATGCTTTCTGTCTTCTTTCCAGTGCTGGGTGCTGAGGTTCTGGCGCTAGGCGCTAGAAATTCCAGCTTCTGTTCCGGCTGAGCGCTGACTTTAGAACTGAGCATTGGAAATCATACTTTCTGTCCCAGCTGAGCGCTAGGAATTAGGCTGAGCACTGGGACTGAATTTCCTCTTTTCTTGCACATTTCAAATCAATTTTTAAGTGTGGTTTCTTTCAAACAATGAAATCTAAGAGTCAAACTCTAACAAGAAGAATTTGTGTATTTTGTCTATCCATTTGCCTTTAGTTCCTAAGATTATATACTTTTTTTTTACTTTTATTTACTATATGAATCTGCACATGTTACAGATTTATCAAGCACATAGCTTTGGATTTGGCTAAACTGACTTTCAGCCCTGAGGCCCTACAGAACTCACTGATGGTATTATGGACCACTCTAACTTGAGAGACAGAAGCTGAGGTGAACAGGAGGAGGTCATCAACGAAAAGGAGGTGGGAGATAACAGGTCCTTACCTACTACACCTGATCGGTTTCCACTCACCTCTGTCGTCTCTCTTGTGACTTAGGGGCTAGTGCGAGCTTGATGCCGCTCACTATCTTGGAAAGGTTGGGAACGAAAGAGTTGAGACCATTCAAATTCTCCTTACAATTTGCGGACGGCTCAACTAGGACTCCTCTAGGCATACTAGAGAACGTTCCCGTAAAGGTAGGGAAATTCTTCATCCCTACCGACTTCCTGGTATTGGATATGAAAGGGAATTCTGAATTCCCCATCATTTTAGGAAGGCCATTTTTGGCCACCGCTGGAGCAGTAATAGATGTAAGGAATGGTAAACTCTCTCTAAATGTAGAGTAAGGTAGGGTCGATTTTGAATTTACTAACTCATATAACAACCCTCCTTTTGAGAGCCATGTGTGCAGGATCGATATCACGTCTCTAGTGGTAAAGGAAGAGCTCAACATGGAAGCAACTCCGAAGATTTGCATGGCTGATGATGCACCAAATGGTGATGGAGTTGGAGTTGTTCACCATGTGGAAACAAAACTTCCGCCGGGAGGGAGTAAGGCCAGGAAGGTCCGAATGAAAAGAGAAAAGTGGAAGCGTAATTGGTCATATGAGCAGAATCGGCTCTTTGAAGGACTTCCATGGAAGAGAAGTGTTCCAGCACTCCTACGCCCAGCCAACCCCGGTTGATTAAAGGAAGTATGGTCAAGCTTAAGACCGTAAATAAGCGCTTCTTGGGAGGCAACCCAAGTTTCCTTTCCCTTTTCCTTTTATTTTTGAATTTATCTCTTGAATAATTTGAGAAGATCAAGAGGCAAAAATCATAAATTAATAGATTTATCTAGTGTTTTCAGGTTAAAGAGGAAGGAAGAACAAAAAGAGCAAGGACTAATAAAGTCAGAAGCCATCACGCCCAGGCCGTGACAGTGGTCACGACCGTGATGAGCTAATAAAGGAGACCAGAAAGGATCACAGCCCGCCCGTGATGAGCCTCACGACCGTGATGCAGTTTCCAACAAGTTTTTAACTGGAATGTGAGCCAACATCCGCTACCACCTCGGTGAGTTGTTCCAATTTTTCTCCTCTCTCCGACTTGATTATTTACATTGGGGACAATGTAAGTTTTTAAGCTTGGGGTAGGGGTATCTTTGCATTTTTGCATTTTTCATGTTGCATTCATATAGGCATAGTTTTGCATGATCACATTCTTTAGATTGCCCCTTACTTAGAATATGCATCCAATTGTGAGAACTTGGTGCCAAATGAATTGAGATAGTGAATTTTTGCACCCAATTTTTTTTATTCTGGTGATAAGGTTGATAATAAAAATTCTTGAGATAATCTTTTGATAGTTGATAATTAGCATGTGGTTCCTTATATTTGTATTTATCACTGATTTTTGAACTACTAAATGTAAGATTTTGAGCCAAAAAGGGGTACTCACTAAATCTACCCCATTCCTTGTGATAGAGTGTTTTAATTCCTCTTGGATCGTATTCTCTAGAACTTGACTTGAAACCGTTTTGAAACTTCAAAAATTTTTGAAAACATTTTTGAAAATGATTGAGGCACTAGGTATTTTTCCGGCCTTCTGAGCTTTGATTGGTTAAATGGTACCCCTTAGTTGCCCAATTTTGAGCCTAAAATATTAAAATACTTTCTTGGTACCATGAAATGTTTTGATGAATAATGCTTGGTATGACACCTTTTAAAGTATTACAAAAAAGGGTAAAAACGTAGTTTGAAAAAGTATGGGATGAGAAATTTAGAAAATATTTCTCTTGAGCTAAAAATCTCCCCTTCTCCAAATAAATAAAATGAAATAAACACAAAAAAAATGGAGAAGGGGATGACAAAAGAAAGTGAGAAATAAAAATAAAAAGAAAAAGAAAGAAAGGTGGAAAAGTAAATCAAAGCCCAAAAAAGGGGTATTTTAGAAGATGTCATGCTTTACAATGTTTGATAATTTGTTTAGCCTTCTTGAAATTTCCTTTTCTTGATTTTCCCACCTAACGATCAATCCCATGGCCCCGTTACAACCAAAGAAAAAGACCTCTTGATTCTTATATGTTTTCATTAATAAAGTAGAGATTTGGTTAATAGTCAAGCTTATGGTAGAATACCATCCTTGAGAAAAATTGAGCGAATTGTCATATACCCTGGAACACTTGAGTGAGGTGAGACGAGTGCCTGAATCAGTGAGAATATGAATTTGATGAACCTAAGCTTCTAATTGGACTTTAAATCGATTATCTCTTGGGGATTTATTTGAATGTGCCTGTCACTTGGATTAGTTTCTCGGGTTCTTGATTCACTATCCATGCTCTGATTATTTATATCTTATGGCCTTAGTAATTGCTTGAGGACAAGCAAAATCTTAAGCTTGGGGTGATTTGATGAGTGTGATTTCACCTCATCTTTGTCTATCATTTTGCATGCATTTTCATGTAGTTTAGGGACATTTAATTGGATTTTTGGTTATTTTTACTTTGGAACGGGTAAGGCGGTTTGTGTGGTGTTGTTTTGCATAAATCAAGGGTAAAATGCTCAGGATCAACCATGATGGAGTTTGGATGAAGATGGATCTTGAAAAGTGAAGAAAATGAGCCAAAAAGAGCTCATCACGGCCTAGCCGTGATGCCCATCACGGCCATGATCGAGCAAAACTGAAAAGGAAGAAAGACTGAAGTCAGAACCGGTCACGGCCTAGCCGTGATGACCATCACGGCCGTGACCTTTCACCCCCACAAGTCAGAATCTGTCACGGCCTAGCCGTAATTCCTATCACAGGCAAAAATTGAAGTCTCGCGTCGCGAGAGTCTGAAATCTATAGAAGTGCCCAAGGCAGAAGCCGTCACGACCGTGACGCGCATTACTTGGACCAGAAGCAACTGAATTGGATCAGAATTTGAGTTAGATTGGGATTCAAACTTCCCAAATCTATAAATAAGGACCCAGGCAGAGGCAGAAGAAGACTTTTGGCTGCTACTTAGGCTATAATTTAGGATCTCTCTTCTCCTTCCTCTTCTTCTCTGATTTTCTGTTTTCATGTTATTTGTAATCAAGCTTGTCGTCACCATGACAAGGCTTGAGTAGTAGCTTAGTTTCTAGGGATTGGGGCTATGCCCAAGTTTTGTTTATGATGTTAATTTGATGTAATATCTTTGTTAATTACGATTTTGTTTTAGATCTGATTTCTAGTGTTTGAATCACTCGTAAATTCGGTGGCCCTAAGGAGGAACCTAGCGGTGAACTTAGGTGTCGGATCTATAGAATCAGACTTAGGACTGAAATCACGAGAGTTAGAAGCCGTCCTTCGAGGATCAACGAATTGTCACGAAACGCAAAGGGTCAAATCTGAATTCGACTACCACGAGAGTAGGGGTTGGTTCAATTGGGCACGGCTTTTGTAACCCGAGAGGGAGCTTAAGCTATTTGAGGATAAATTCGCCTTCAAGGCAATTTCGATAGTTAACAAGGGTAATCGAGTTAGCAACGTAAACGATCTTGTTGGTAACCTAAATACCTAGGAAACCATTTAGACCTGAAAAACCATAAAAAAGGATATGTTTTTCTGTTTTATTTGATTCTGTTTTATTTATCTCTTAATTCAAATTCAAAACCTTTTCAAAATACAAATCCTTTTTATACTGTCCAGATTTACCAAATTGAAAATTAGTTGTGATTCGAGATCACAGTCTTTGTGGGATCGATATCTTTTATTACTTGGCGACAATCCGGTACACTTGCCGGAAGCGCACGTGCACTCGCACGCGACACACAAGTTATCTTGGTAGGATTGTCCTCTTTTGGAATTAGAACAATAAGAGTATCAACAATCTCCTTCTCAAAACAACCTTCTCTGAAAGCTACGGTTTCATGGACTTTATCCCCCACAATATGCCAATATTTCTTGAAGAAAAAGGGTTGGAAGCCATCGAGCCCCTAGGCCTTGAACGACTTCATGAACTTCAAGGCCTCACAAACTTCCGACTTCGTCACCTCTTTAGTGAGATTAACAACACAATCCACTTCAATACTCTTACTCTCAAGATTAACCAAGCAATTAGGATTAGTGTTCTCAACACTGCAAAACAAGTCTCTAAAAAAACCAAGAGCTTCAGAATGAAGAGCTGATGCATCCGTGCTCCAAGACCCATCCTTAAGAAACATACCTGCAATCTTGTTTCGCTTGCGACGAACAATAGTTTAGGTATGGAAGAATTTTGAATTTCTATCCCCAAACCTAACCCACTTCTCCCTAGACTTCTGGAACAAAAAAGTCTCTTCCTGACAAAGAATGAGGTCCATCTCCTTTCTAAGCTCAGCTTCCACCAGAGATAATCTAATCGAATCAACCCTTTCCATGGCCTCCTGAATCCCTTTCAGCCGATTGATAATGATCTTCTTATGGTGGAAAATATTCCCAAAGGTCTCCCGGTGGAATATTACAGTCGCCTTCTTGACTTGAGCCAGCCTAGAAACGACATTCCCATTGCCAATTAACCAATTCTCCAAAACAAGGTTGTTGAAATCAGGGTGAGAAACCCATGCAGCTTCAAAGCGGAACGGGCGGGGACCAAGATTGGGCTCAAAAGTATTGAGACGAAGCAGTAGGGGGTTATGATTCGAATAAAGTAGGTGAAGGTGAGTGCAGTAGGCTTCTGGAAACGCAATTCTCCAATCACAATCTGCTAGAACTCTATCAAGTCTCTTGGAAATTCTATGACACCCATTTAAGGACCTATGCCATATATGAGCATGGCCTTTAAACCCCAAATCCATCAGGCTGCAAGTGTCCAACATGTTCCCGAACCGCATTGCTATATTGTTGCAGAAGTTTCCTCCCTTAACTTCCGACGGGAGGAGGATCTCGTTGAAGTCTCCAATCATCATCCAGGGCTCTGTAACCATAGATCGAAGATTGCCCAGGTACTCCCAAAAGTGTTGACGAGTAGCGGGGATAGGGCTAGCAAACACTGCAGAGCACCACCACTCATAATTACCCTTACCGATTCTGCACAGAATGGACTGATCATTCTCTTCAACAACAGAGAAGGAGACATCAGGAACAGAGGACAGCCACCAAATCCCTCCAGCATGGCCCCTAGCTTCCACTATGTGAATCACTGAATACCTAGTTTCTTCCAAAATTAGCAACTTTAGAGAATTGGACATGTGTTTCCAACAGAACAGCCATAGAAGTTTTAAATTGGACTAAGTACTCCCCGAGGTGCCTTCTAGCCACATCATTGGCCGCCCCTCTCACATTCCATGACAAGATAGAGAAATTTTTGAAACCTATCATCAAAACCAGTGGGAAAAAAGGGGGGCCTGACGAGCTCACCTTCATCGCAAAGCTTCGGGGCAGAGTTGGGCCTCTGCCACCATTTCCATCTCTGCTCTGTCTTCAAAATCTTCATCCACGTTCTCTATAGCTGCTTCACCTTTCCCATCAAAGGGTGTTTTTTTCGGAGGTTGGGAACCAAAGTCCCGATGGAATTTCGTATCATCAATGGTGTGGTGGGGTTGCAACGAACTCACCGCTATTTCTTTCAAATGAGCCTCATTACTCTGAACAGGGACTTTAGATTTTTGGGCCTCAACCCAACCTTTCTTGCGGGCCCTTATCTTATTGGTCATTTTCTCTTTATCCTCTTTCTCCTCTAAATTAATTCTCCCTGGGTCAAATTAGTATATTTAGGAAATAGTTGTGTTATTGTGACAACTGAAATTAGACAACCCATGCGACCACTCACACTGTGCAGTGGAGATTTTGTAATTTTGTCCATATGCAGTGTCATTTTCGTAACGAACAGTATATAAATAGTGCATTGTATAAACAGTACATGAACAGTGAATGAATAGTTCATTTTCTGATTTTTTTAAATATTTAGCGCTTTTAAAAACTTGGTTATTTGGTCAATTACCTGCAAATATTTGGTTAATGACGTGCAGATATTTGGTTAATTCAATTCATTATATGGTTAACCGATCATCTAGCTTCAGGGTAACCTATTAACCAGATAATGAACTGAATTAACCAAATATTTGAACGTGATTAATCAAATATTTATATGGTTGTGAAAAATGATTGTAAGTTTCAGGATGACCCATTAACCATATAATAAACTGAATTAACAAAATATTTGCACGTGATTAATCAAATATTTACATGGTTGTAGAAAACGATTGTAAGTTTTAGAGGATGACCCGTTAACCATATAATGAATTGAATTAACCAAATATTTGCATGTGATTAACCAAATATTTTCACCTAATTAACCAAAAAATTTAGTACTAAAAAAAGCTAAATATTAAAAAAAATGAATTTTAAAAAAAAAGGTGAAACACTGTTCACATATACAGGTTGTCCCGTATAGTTGCTTATGCCCATCTAGGCGAAGTGCTTAGCTTCCTGTTTGCTTGAAAGTCTGAGCAGACTGAGTAGAACTTTAAATAAATCATTCTTTCTCCGGCTACCTTCTGCTTGTACATATGAGCTGCTTCTTTGAAGTAATATGGAAAAAGATTAATCTCTTAGAAATTCTTGCTTAAATAAAGACACTCAATTAGTCCAAATTGGAACATATTGAATGTCGGAGCAGAGGTTGTTCCTGGAGTAATTATTGCTTTAATTCCATAAATTTTTCTATCAACCATGTAAAAATAGTTGATTTTTTCTTTTTCATTCCAGTTAGTTAATCTTCTGAAGTTTTCATGCAACTTTTCTTCAGAAAATTGAACCAATAATTCATGGTCCTTTCTAGTAATTATCGAGTCATTGTCTAGTGAGGATGGGATCCTTCCTAGAACCTTCATTGGATTTTTTTTTCAGTTTTATTATTTGTGCTGTTTCTAAGTAAGTTCTTGGTCCGAGATAGACTTCCTTACTTCTTTTCCTTTTCTTGCTTTTTCATTTTCTTGATCATTTTTCAAAGCTTTTTCTGCTTCTTCCTTGATTGGGAACGACTGGTATCGAACACCTGATATTTTTATGCAGTGGAGGCTGCTTTATACCATTCATCATAAATTCCCAGCATCGGTCCACTAAAGACAACATACCATTTGTTTGTTTCTTTTCGAGATTCTTCCTTGACTGCATTTGGAATTCTTTCTTCTGAAATTTTCTGTACTTGCAACTGGAGTTCCAGTACTTTTAAATCTGATTTAATTAATTCCAATTCCTTCAGCTTTTTGTTCTTCTAGTGATTTCTTGAGTTTGTATTGTTGCCTTAGTAATTCTACTGTGCCTCGCTCCATTCCCTTGATAGAATATCTGCAAGGACGTTCTTTTCTCCTTTAATATGAGAAATTGAATGATTATATTCAGATAACTTCATTTGCCATCGGATTAATATTCCTTGCTTATAAGTTCCTTTATGATTAATATTTTTAAAACCTGCAACACAAGTTGAATCAGTTCGAACAATAAATTCTTTATCTAGTACATAGATCCGATGTTTTTCCAACATTCGAATTATTGCTAGAGTTTCCTTTTCATGTGTTGGATAATTAATTACGCTATCTGAAAAAGTTCCAGATACGTATCGACATAGTAATTCTTTCTTTTTCCCTGGAGGCTTTGCTTTCATGACTACTCCACAGCAGTCATTAGATGCATCCGTTTCTATAATAATTAGATCATCATCTGATGGATGATATAGCTCAGGAAGATCCTGACATAGCAATTTCATTTTTTCGATAATTGCTTCGTCTTCCTTGGTCCATGACCAACGGGCATCCTTAATTCTTTAATTTTTGTTGGAGTACTTTTCTTTCAGTTGAAGATCCTTGATAAATCCTTCACTGGAAATATATGTCAATAGTCCAAGAAATCTTTGTAATTCCTTTTTATCTTTTAATTTGGTAGGAAAATTTCTTAATTTTTCTAACACTTGCTTTTGCATTAAGATTTTTCCTTTCTCAATTTCTAGTCCTAAATAATTAATTTTGTTTTGAGATAATATTGCTTTTTTCTTGCTTAAGACTGCTCCATGCTCTAAACATTTATTTAGTACTAATTCTACTTTGTTAAAATGATCATCTAAATCTTTATTAGTAAAGACCAAGATATCATCAATATATATCAAACATAAATCTTTAAATTTTTTGAGAATGGAATCCATTCTTCGTTAAAAGATTCGTGGTGATTGCTTCATTTCCATTGGTAGTACATTCCATTCATTTTGACCTTGAGGACAACTAAATGTTGTTAATGCCTTAGATTCTTCAGATAATCTAATTTGATAAAATCCTGAATTGCAATCAAAGGTTCTAAACCAATTCATATTTCTGATCTGTTCAATATTTAAATCTTTTCTTGGAAGAAAATAAGCATCTCCTTCCATTGCATCATGATTTATTAGTTTATAATTAATTACCATCCTTCTTTTTCCTCTTTTTATTTCATTATATTTTCTACATAAAAATCGGGTGCCGATTGCTTACTTTTTGATGGCCTAATTAATCCTTTTTTACATATTTCTTCAATATCTTTTGCAAATTCATCTCTATCTTGTTTTGTATAAATCATAGGTTTATATTTTCCTTCTTTTGTTGGATTTTTAATTTTAATATAGTTAATTCAGTATTTTTGTTATTAATATTTGGATATCGTGGATTTTCACTACATACTTTGTTTAAAAGTTCTTCTATATGAGATGAAATTTTTCTATTTGGTTCTAGATTTAGTAATACATGGCGAATTTTTAAACATATTTCTTTGACTAACTCACCACGATTTTGCTTGCTAAGCTCTGATTTTTTAGAATAAATACATTCAGAATAATGAAGAATTGGGATATTTATTATTTCTCTTTGTTATTTTTTTATAAACATATGGTGTCTTTAAAGATATATATTATAAATACTGGGAAAATGGTGCATATAATCTTAAAAAGTTATTCCCAATAATCATATCTACGCTGGTATCTTGTTGATATATTGTTGGTACTACAAATAATTTTTCCTGTATTATTAATGTAATTCTTGTTACCACCCAAAATAGTGGATGTATTGATCCATCTGCTATTTGTAGTTTCACTGATTTTTCCAACTTTTCCCATTTATCAAATAATGCTCTTGTTGCTAGACAAATGCTCGCTCCAATATCTATATATGCTTCAGTTTACCTATTACTTTTTTCTATTATTATTTTTATATAAGTATTATTCGGATTTTGTTTCTTCTGAAGATAATTCATCCTCAAGATATTCATATATGCTTTCTTCAGTATCAGTTAATTCTTCTTCTAATGGTTCAAGTTCATATATTTGGTATACCTGCTTTATTAATTTTTATTTTTATTTAAAAAAAATTTCTTTTCGTTGAGGGCAACCATTTGCATAATGACCTTCAACATTACATATCCAACAAATACATTTCTTTTTTTCCTTTTGGGCAATACTTTATTGATGTTGATTTATTTTTTCTAAATTAATTTTGCTTGCTAATATTTTCTTTTTCTTATTAGTTTGTTACAACCATAATTTCCAGGTTTTTCCATTTCTAGGATATCACAACAAATTGCATTACTTCCTCCATTTAATTATCTTATTGTTTCTCTAGCTAAACATTGTTCCCTCAATTCTTGGTATAGGGTTTGAATAATTCCTCTTAAGGTGTTAGCTGTTTTTTCAAGCCTGATTTCCCATAATCTTTTTATTTTAGTATTAAGGGGATATTGTAATTTATCAATAAAGATATACTTGTATATTTCTTTCGTTTCTTCACCTAATTAATAATAATATTTTTTATATTCACAAAAAAAATCTCTATTTGACACATGTCACATATTTACATTTTGTTTAGATGAGTTTTGACTTTTTCACGTAGGAATTTATTTGTTTTTTCTTATTAATCAAACATATTATATCCGATAAATTCTTAATATATTAAAGTTATAACTAGTTTGGTAAAATCTTGATTATTATTAACTAATCTTGTACGTTGTTGCCAGATTTCATCTTGAATGCTTTGTAAAAATCTTTGTACATTTCATGTTATTTTAAATATTTAAAAGTTTTTTACATCTAACATATTTAGTTTATTAAATCTTTCATCTGTTGCTATTAATAGTATTATTTCATTAGGTCATTGTAATAAAACATCTTCTTTATTTCTTGCACAATCAATATTTAGTATATTCCGTGTTCTTATGGATTCATAAGGTTTAAATTCTTCTTGAATTTTTGTCCATTTATTATTTTTCTTGCATATTCTTTATTATACATGGTTTCTTCTTCATATTTATCCAATGCTCCATTGGGAGTATATTTATATTATTTCCATTTTCTTTTAGGTTTTGTTCCACTATATTCTCCTTTTTCCATTTTTATATAACTTTCTTCAGATTCTGAAGATGAACTATAATTTAAAATTATTTCTTCATTTTCATCATTTTCTTTAATTATTTGATCTATTTGATCTTTTTCTTTTTTGTATTTGATCATGTTCTTCTTCAATTATTTTTAATTGTTCTAATAATTGTTGAATTTCTTCTAAATCATTTGATTTCTTTAATGTTTTCATATATTCATCTTTTATCCTCTTGAAGAAGTTAATGGTTGAGATAATCTTGATGGTTCCAAGTGTGTTTCTTGTTTTTCTATTATTTTTTCTAATTCTCTTGATTTTAATAATTCTTCTAAATCTTTTATTATTATACATTTATTCTTTTCTTCATCTTCTAAAAGATTTTCTAATTGTTCAAGAACCTTTCTAATTTTTCAATATCTTTATAATTGTCATCTATTTCTTTGTCTTTACTTATATTATTTAATGTATCTCTTATGTTATTTATTTCACTTTATCCTTTTTGTATTCTATTATAAGTGTAATTTACAGTTTTATTAGTATTTTCTATTAATTAGATAATATTTTTGTTTGTCTCTTTCATTATTTTTTCTATTACTTCGAATTTTATTGACATTTCTTCAAATAAACCTATTATTTTATTGTTTTATTAATTTTGTCTTTTAGTGGATTGTCATTTAGTTAGTATTTTATATGTATAGTTTTCAACTTTGGTGTCATAATATCATTTCTGATTTATATAAGTGCGACTTTATTTTTATTTTTTTTGAAGCAATAAGTGAGACTTAGTATTGAGGTAATGTGTATATATTTTGAAGTAGAGTATATGCACTTTTTTTTATAAGCGAAGTAGAGTTGATATCCATACAACCTTTTTTTTATAACTTACTATTAAAGTTAATAGATAATAAAAATTACTACCTATTGTATTTGACCATCAGAATATAAACAGACAAAATAAACACCCCATTGATTGTATATATTACCAACTATTCTACTTGTAGCTATGAACTATATCACGGGATCATAAATATGCACAACACAGATTGGTCGTCACAATACAGTAATACAAATTATATTTTTCTTTGTGTTTAGTCAGATCTATGTTATAACATTTCGCGACAGAAAGTTTCCCATAGTGGAAAGTTGGTGGAATTGATAGATTAACTCTCTTGTGAATAAGACTGCGTAACAAGGTGAAACACGTATTAGTTATTGTTTAGACCCTGATCTTGTCAATTTGTTGAATATTTCTTCTAAGGGGAAAAATTTTGTTGAACTTGTCAAAGTTTCTGTGAAACTTTCTGAGAGTTTATGTTAGGAATTAGGATCTTAATTATATGACATAGGTGATGGATGTGGTCATCAGCTGCAATTATATGCTTGAGTATCTGGCACGGATTTCCTTTCCTAGCATGTAAAAATTCAACATATATCTTTGAATTACGAAGCAGCTTGCTATTATGTGCAAAAATTTACCTTCTATGCTGTTTAAAAAATAATAATTCACTTTCTATACTAATTATGCGCAATCACTGTGGCATGTACTGTGAGATTCTTTTGGTCAAAAAATTTTGTTTCATGCATGTATGTACATAAATCCTAGTTCTTTTGATATGATCTTGACAGTTTAATTAGTGCCTTGACTTAATTAACGAAGAATTAAAGCCATGTTTGGAATAATTAAGGCAAATAGATATGCTCAAAAAACTTAAACATTTGATTTGATAGTTTGAAAAAGCCATTGATCTTAGCGAAAAAGGCCAAGAAAAGTAATATGTGATTAAATCTATATATGTAATAGCCCCATCCATTTTCTTTGTTTGTCATGTTTGGTCATGGAAGTTAATGTAATTAAAGGATTATTTTTATATATGTTACTTTAGAAGTTTTTCATTTATAGACCAAAGGGATATATATAAAGTTAAAGTCATTTCCTTTTACTTGTTCATACTGACTTTGGCAAGTAGGAAATAATTGAATCGAAGTTCCAACGTTTACACCTCAATTCAATGTATGTGCTTTTTTATCAACTTTGTGACGTTGAATTCATTGTTTTCATTACGTACTAATAGGAACTGCGAAAATGATGACAATATTGCTTTTGTCTAAGCATAAGTGATTTTAATGTTTATCCGATAGGAAGGGATAATTCTACTGATTAAATGTTTAGGATTAATTTTAACCACAAAAAAATGTTTAGGATTAATTATAAATTATTTTACATCACTACTTAAAAAACATACTTAATATTGTATGTTCTAATTTTTGTGGCTACAAATTTAGGACATGTTTGCTTTGTTTTCAGTTTCTTATTTTCGATCATTTCCTGTTTTTAGAAATAATTACAAAACTATCACCTTGTTTTCATTCTGTTTCTTATTATCAGAAATTTGTACAGAAAATACTGAAAACAGAAAAAAAATTGTTTTCAGTGTTTCCTGTACAAATTTCTGAAAACAGGAAATATAATAAAAACAATGTAACAGTTTTGTAAATATGTCTGCAAACAGGAAATAAAAACAGGAAAGTAAAAACAAAACAAAGAGGTCATTATATTCTAACCCTCCTCATACTAATTATCATAACCAATATATCTGTTTTATTTGAGTGGTTAGACTAGAAGCATGCAAATTAAATTAAAATAGGAAGACTCGTACTCCAAAAGGAAAAAGTATATCTTGCAGGGACCATCATCATCATATCATCGTAAGAAGCATCTTTTCCTCATTTACCATTTGTTACTACCTATGCAATATAGATATATAATAGAGTTTGTTGGCAAGCAATACGAGTAATGTTGTCTTTTATTTTATTGTATATATGAGCAAAAATATCTTGAATACAGGGTACAAGAGTTACCATATAATCCATAGACAAGAGTAACTATTATAAGAAAGAAACCAAAAGATAGGTCAAATGTAACTAAAACACTAGATACAACATGAACCAATATTCCTATTACAATAGCCAAACCCAAACCACCACCAAATTACCATAGAGTAGTAAGATGAAACACAATGACAAAACTTGTGATACTTTATCTGTCAATAATAATTTCATGTAGTTCTCGTAGAACCATGATAAAAAATTCAATTAAAACTGTATGGCCCTACTAATTCGATTCATATAATTAAAGTTTTCTTCAATTATTAGAAAGTTTGTTCTGCATCCCTAATAATTATTTGCTCATTGCACAACGATGCTGTATTCATATATATATATATATATATATATATATATATATAGCTAGTTTGCATGGTAACATGATTTTGTTTTTCAATGAACAACTAAAATAAATATATACTTCTAAAAATCTACTCGTTAAGGAAAAAAAAACTTGGCTACAAAATAAATTGCATCAAAAAATTTAATATAAATATTAAATAAAAATTAAATAAACTTTAATTTTTATTTAATACTTATATTTTTTATTTCTTATTAAATGTACCAAGCTAGGTACTTGTTAATTAAACCATTATAAAGAAGCTTCACAGTAGAAGGCCAATTCAGACAAGGATGGAAATAAAGTAAGGTCACTCGTCAAAATCTATGAGATCATGCTAAGACATTAAAAAAAAAAAGTCTAACCTGTTTACCACACACATAGAATATAATTTAATATATTATAATACTATAATATATTATTTATAATATTTGAAAGTAAAAATTTTATTGATCTATTTAAATATAAAGGTTCAGTTGATTATTTATTTGTTAATGCCTAGTAATCTATTTGTTAGTATAGGTCTATGGAACTCTTTATCATTAGAGACTCATAAGTATATTTACAAGTAAAAGCCTATGGCCTATGACCTATTTATAGGTAGAAGCATATTTAAAAATCTTATTAAAAAATAGACATTTAAATAGACTTTTATGTCAGACTAGCCAGGGTTTGAAATACATCAGTTTAAACTTTAAAAACTTGCATATAACATACTAATAGGTCATAATGTTTATAGTAAGGCCTAAGCTGACATAACATATTTCACCCCTATCAAAGAAATCCAACCCCGCGTACATGGAAGGAAGGAACGCCTTTGCATTGACAAAGCGACTAGTAACCATGTTTGCCTAACATCATGGCCCATGATTTTAAATGATAATGATAATAATATACGAGACAATTCTGTGGAGACAACTTAACAATAAAAGTGGGTTCATACTTCCTTTAATACCATCAAGTAGAAGAGATATATTTTTGCTGCCTTAGCCTGAAATGAACCAACCGTTACGTATTATGTCAAAGTGAGTTCGTGCCATTCAAGCAATATATATTCACAGTTAATGAAACGTGTGTGTGTATATATATATATATATATATATATATATATATATTCTTTACGACTTATACTTCTTATATTATATATCCCAACTTGAAGAAACGACCCCACATGATGTCATTGTTGTTTAACAAGATGGGGGAACAAATAACGTAAGAATTTAATTAATTAAATGTAAACATCTTCTTAGTTTCATTTTGATTTACTTTTAAATGTGAGAGACTGAGAGTTACGCTGCTAATCAAGGATACAAATTTGCTATCCCAAAAAATGGTGTCTCGATGTCCCTAACCAATCAAAAACTGAGAATGTGTATGTATTAATTAATGAGTTAAGATTATATTTTATTAAGTGACAGATTCTAATTGGTGGGGGACAAGAAATGTGATAGGAAAGTGGGAGCGGATCTTCATCCGCTAATCAATTACGCATTAAAAAATCAATTACAAAAAAAAAAAGGGTTTCTAATGGCAGCTAGCTAGCCCTAGTTCTCTCCTTAGTTTTGTGGTGATCTGTCATTTCTTCTTACGCTTTAGTTTTCTTTTGGGTGATTTGCCAAGGGGTATTGTCGCTCGAATATATCTTCAACATCAACTCTCTTCAATCTTCATTTGTTTTCTTTACTTTTGCAATTTTCTTTAATATTTTTATGAAAAATCTTTTAAGTTTGTGATTTTTTTTTTTGGAAAATTTGAGAAGTTAGCTTTGAATAATTTCTTTTGATTTGCCTTTCATTGTTTTTTTGGAAATAGTCCCGATTGACATGGTAGATGAAATACCACGTAAGTACTATGTTGATGATGTGGCATGACTGATGTAACATTCTTTTTATCACGTCAGCAGTTAATGGAAAGATGTGATGATAGTGACTATTTCTAAAAATTGAGAGTGTGGGAACGAAATGGGCCAAAAAAAAATTTACAAGCTAAAATGTTATTAAAGAAAGAAGCATACACCCCAATTAGTACAAGGAGTACCAACAGTGCTGACGGCAAGAGTACATTCAGACTGCTAATAAAGAAAATAACAAGAGGCATTTCACAATCTGCAAAAACCAGAACAACAACCCCCTGAAAAAAAAAAAAAACAGAACAACACCCACCACTACCAGATCACTCGCCCACACATTTTCAGCATACACTTTCAATATTAATTAAAAGCTAAATACTCCCAAACACCCATCAAATTATTTTTGCTTTATAAATAATAATATGTAAGTGATTAATTATTAGGATTTAAATGTAAAAAACATAATATAATAAAAAGGCAACGAGTTAAGATTTTTCATAAAAGAAATTCAACCATTTACCTACCCTTGGGATATAAAATTGTTACCAATGGCCCAGACACGAATAAGCAAATAAAAACCCCACATCCAATCCAAATCATTTTTTTTTTTTTGCAGAACAATCCAAATCAAATTAAAATGCAGTAACATAACAATGAGCGTTCCTTACCTAATTATGCCATGTCCACGTGATAACTGCAACGCCATACTTTTCTATAGGGTGATTATGACTGAATTATTACCTAATGACTTGTAATTAAAAAGCCTAGCTAACAAGTTTCACCGCTTGATGCTCTTTAGCTCTCCCTCCTTTTGTTTCTCATCTCTTTCTTGGTTTTTATTTTTTTTTAAACCATTTAACATGAATTATATTATTTCATTTTTCTTAAAAATATGAAACTGACACATATCATACTATCATATTCTTAAAAAAAAATTATAGAGATCCAATCCTTTTATTACTCTATACTAAGATAACGGAAATGAATTTTCTACTTTCAAATTCGTTTGAGCTTCCTATATATTATGTACATCAGAATCGTTAGATAAAGATCGAACGATTTGTAATATAAATTTATTTTTTAAATTTAGTTTACCAAATTCAAAATATAAATCGTTTGATTTGAAGACAAGAATATAAATGTCGAAATTAGTTAATCTCAACAGTCTATGCATACCACATGAAATAAGTGTGTTTAGGAGAGTATATCCAAATCTTTGTTTCAAGTTTCAATCATCTTCTGAGTAGAGAATTCTTGATATAGCAATATTCTAGATACATGCATGATATGTTTCTTCATTGCCCAACATATATATCTTGACTATTCTTTATTGTTGTAGAATATTCTAGAAATATGCAGCATTTTTTAACAGGGTTGAATGAGTGTAATAAATCTCATACAAGAAGGAAATTTCTGAGTAGACTGTAGAGGAAGAAGAAGTTCTCTTGCATTTGTGCTCAGCCTGCACGGCTGCACCCTTCACTATCAGAGACCAGCAAACCTTGGAAGCACACGGCGAAACATATGGCCCCAGCTGTCGGCCACAACCTCCCATCCGTACGTATTTCATGGCCCACATGTGTCCTCATTAGGCTACAATAATCTCTTGTCTCCATCACGCCAGAACAACTTCAACGTCCTTCCAAACAACTATTTGCATCCTAGCCATGACATAACTATAACGTAAGTCTCACATGCCTCGTATTTTTGTTTTTTTTAGTAAGCACGTGCCACATATATGTATTTTTTGTATTTGGCCAACCTCTTTTCTTCTTTATCGTAGAAAACATTACCCGACCCGATAGTATTCCTTTGTTTTTTTTTTTTTCCTGCTGGACGATTCAATTATTGAAGAGAAGCCAAATCCGTATTTTTTTCCCATCAAATTAAAAGCACTATAAATACCCATAACCTTCGTTAAAAGCACTACTGCACTATAAATACCCACCTTCACAATCCCTTTACATCCATCATTAGCCAAACTCACAATTACTCACAAGTCACAACACACACACATTTCTCTACCCTCTCGCTTAGTTAATATTAATTTTCTATTTGTGAATCATGGCCATTCATTCTGAGTTTTCATCATCCCCTCCTCCTCTTGGACTTGCTGCTTGTGATGATGATAAGAATGCAAAGGCTCTTCAGTTCATTGAAGATATGACCCGAAATCCTGATGCTGTTCAAGAAAGGGTCTTGGCTGAGATCCTGGGCCAAAACGCTGAGACAGAATACTTGAAACGGTTTCAGCTCAATGGAGCCACAGACCGTGAGACTTTCAAGTCCAAGGTTCCTGTCGTTACTTACGAGGATTTGCAGCATGATATTCAACGCATTGCTAATGGTGATCGCTCTCCTATCTTCTGCGCTCACCCAATCTCTGAGTTTCTCACTAGGTACACTACAAATTAACACAAATATTTTTGAGATTTATATTACAAACTCATTAATTTTTTTATGAAAAAATTTTCTTGAGTGAATGTGAATCAATTACTTACTGTGAAACTGTGTAGTTCTGGAACATCTGCTGGAGAAAGAAAATTGATGCCAACCATTCCTGAAGAGATGAACCGTCGTCAGTTACTTTACAGCCTTCAAATGCCTGTCATGAACCTGTAAGTTTAATTTCTGTTCCTTCATTAATTGCTAATATACTTTCTATACAACATATTTAATATACCACCAATATACTTTCTATACAACATATTTAATATACTTCTTCTCAAGAAAATACTAACAAGTGCTATGTACATTAGTTAACTAATCATAGAAAACTTGTATTCAAGAGGGGTGTATTGAATATATTGAACCTTAAAAAGTTATATTTCAGGTAAAACTTTTTTGTCTTTGAATTTCTTTTTTTTCCTTTTTTCGAAACCCACCCTGAGTAATATTTTGTGCCGATTTGGTCTACCAAAGTATCCATGGTTTAAGCCCTTCAAGCACGCTATGGGACTAATCTTTAGTTCGACTGATTGAACAGGGTTTTATCCTTTAGTTCTCAGTCTCTCAATGGGGGTGACTCCACAAGGATTTAAACGGATTCCCTAGGTTCTCCTCCTTATGGGGGCTAGTTGCTTTCACTAGATCAGTATCCCGTTCGTTTATCTTTGAATTTCTTATCAAGTACTCCCAGCAATATCCCTTTTTCTTATTGGAAAACATCTCACACTTTTAAAGTAGGAATAAAATGGACAAGACTTCTCTAAAAGCGAGTTTATATGTAAAGTGAAAAAGTAAATATATATCCATGCTTTAATTATTAGTGAGTTAATATTTTAATGTATTTTCTTTTTATTAAAATCAAGGATAAATATATCATTATTGGTTCATTTTATACATATTCTCACTTTAGTTGAACTTTTTGGTACTAGAATAAGAAGAAAATATTACCAATAAAAAAATTATTAAAAAGAAGGTTTAAAATAAGATGGAGTACTTAAGCATTTCTCTAATGTAACTACTATAATAATGTTTCATTAATCACTATATTTTTTTATTTTATTTGTACTTGGTGAAGTAATATATATGTTTGCACAGATACGTGCCTGATTTGGACAAGGGAAAGGCTCTCTACTTCTACTTCATCAAAGCAGAGACAATGACTCCAAGTGGCTTAGTAGCACGTCCAGTTCTTACCAGCTATTACAAGAGTGACAACTTCAAAAACAGACCATTTGACCCATACAATGCATACACAAGCCCAGACGAAGCAATCCTTTGTCCCGATTCCTTTCAAAGCATGTACACCCAAATGCTATGTGGTCTCATCATGCGCCACCGAGTCCTCAGAGTTGGTGCTGTTTTCGCCTCAGGCCTTCTAAGAGCCATTCGTTTTCTTCAACTCAATTGGCAACAACTAGCTCATGACATCTCCACCGGAACCCTTAACCCAAAAATCACCGACCCTTCAATCAAAGAACGCATGACCAAGATCCTCAAACCTGACCCTGAGCTTGCAAGTTTCTTAACAAATGAATGCAAACAAGAAAACTGGGAACGAATAATAACAAGGATTTGGCCTAACACAAAGTACATTGATGTCATAGTCACCGGTGCTATGGCTCAGTATATTCCAACCCTTGATTATTATAGTGGTGGCTTACCATTGGCTTGTACCATGTATGCATCTTCTGAGTGTTATTTTGGGCTTAACCTAAAGCCCATTTGCAAGCCCTCCGAGGTTTCTTACACCATCATGCCAAACATGGGTTACTTCGAGTTCATACCTCTTGATGATACCCATGCTGCTTCCCGCTTGGTGGAGCTTGCTAACGTTGAGGTCGGTAAATACTATGAGCTTGTTATCACAACCTACGCGGGCCTATGCCGTTACCGCGTGGGAGACATCCTCCAAGTCACCGGGTTTCACAACTCGGCACCGCAGTTCCGATTCGTGAGGCGAAAGAATGTCTTGTTGAGCATCGATGCGGACAAAACAGACGAGGCGGAATTACAAAAAGCAATTGAGAATGCATCCTTGTTGCTTAAGGAGTTCAACACGAATGTGGTCGAGTACACGAGTTTTGCTGACACGACATCCATCCCGGGACATTACGTCATATACTGGGAACTATTGATGAAGGATGATTCTAATGTGCCCTCGGATCAAGTGTTGAAAAAATGCTGTTTGAAAATGGAAGAGTCGCTTAACTCGGTTTATAGACAAGGAAGGGTTTCGGACCAATCGATTGGGCCTTTGGAGATAAGGGTTGTGAAGAATGGAACGTTTGAGGAGTTGATGGATTACGCTATCTCAAGGGGTGCGTCTATTAATCAGTACAAGGTGCCAAGGTGCGTGAGCTTCACGCCAATAATGGAACTACTTGACTCTAGGGTTGTGTCCGTTCATTTTAGCCCAGCTGCACCGCACTGGACCCCAGAACGGCGTCGTTGAAGGGTAATGGAACCTCCTAGCTACATGCAGTCATGCACGTGATCATGAGTCATGATACTATGTTTTTTCTGTTTGTCATTTTTAAGGTGTTGGTTCTTTTTTCTTTCCGAACGTGGGTGTTTTGAACAGTTATTATGTACTTAAATATTGTGTTTATGAAATAAGCTCAAATGCGTGCATGATGAATTGATGATGATGTAATTGTCATATACGTGTATGTTTATATATATCCATTGTAAGAAAAATCATGTTACAGAGTTTCGTTCTAAAACATCCTCTTAATTAATACTATTATAATACTTAATGAAAAGGTATTAAATAAAAAAAAATGTATTTAATATCTTCAAAAAATTAATCAATATCTTTTCCATTTGAAAATGTTTAGAAAATTAGTAAGAGAATTGATTGGGACAATTTAGAATCATTCATACAAATATCTTCAATAATGTAAATTCACATTAGTTTCAAAGGCGTTAATGCTATCGATACATTATGTTCTCTAACATCTTCCTTTACACCTTCCTTTTATTTAAAAAAATAAGAGAGAAATTCATGTTTTCCATCTCTATCAATTTTCTCCATAAATAAGTAACTTAAGAGGGGATTAGAATATGGTGTATAAATAATATAGCTCTTTGTATTTACACATTTTTTTAGCAAACTAATAGAGCAAAAAAAAAATTGTTAAAAATTGGAATGTGTGTTTTTTGTATTTTATCATATAAAAGCTGGAGTGTAAGAATAATATAATAAAAAGTGTAAACAAAATTGTTACCTCTCCATCTCATTATAATGTCTTTTAAAACAGTTATTTTATCAGAGTTATTTGTCATTTGAAAATAAAAAAAAAAAATTAAATGTTTTTTAAAATTTTAATCTCATTAACTCAATTACTAAATTAATTAATAACTATATACAAAATTCATAACTAAAAAGGGCATACAAGGAACACAAATATTTTTTTGTACAATTAATTAGCAGGGATACCTGGGTGGGACACCATATTAATGTGATTGTGAGTGAATACTGAAATATACTACATCTCCATCAGGATGCTTATTAAGCACCAATTTTGACAAGCACCAATGCTTGTGTTTTTGGCCCCGTTGGAGCTGTCAGGATTGCAGGTGCTTAAATAAGCACCGAGTCTTATATTTTATAGTGGCCAGCCTTACAATTGTTTAATGAAAAATTACTTGGGGAATTAAATGGCAGTTGAGGAAATAAAGTAATAAATAAAGTATTGATAAAATGTAAGTAGTGGAGTCACTTGGTAGAATTTATTTAGGAACTTTTGTGAAGTTATGGGGTGCTTAAATTATAAAAGATAAAAATGAGTGATATGTAATAATGAGATTCATTTAAGAACTCCAAGATAGAATATTAGGATAAAAATGCTCTAAATATATTTTAAAGTAGAATTATATCAGTGTAAGAGAGGTGTCGGTATTTGTTATATCCCAGTCTTTAATGGAAAAGTGTAGGAACTATGATATTTATACAAATTCTTTTTGAAAGGTCAGTTGATGGAAGTCATTCACACGGTTTGGTGTCTTTGAATTGGGTATGGATTGAACTTTTGGTGATCATTGATCGAAGTTTTGAATTTAGAAGTTATCTCTGTCTACCGGCTCTATGTGGTGTACTGATGTGCACGTGCTACATTTTCTGTCTATGTCCCTAGGTTTATAATTCGCAGGAATTAAAGTATATTACGAATTAATGATAAGATAAGTGTAAAATGTGAACCATAGCCTTGATAAATAAAATTATTGAGGCTTTACTTTTGGAAGCGGGTGCGGGTGCGATGCGGTTTAGTGAGTAGCTGCGTGAGCGTGAGGGAGCTTGATTACTGTGGCATTTGACAGCCTTAATAATTAATATCATCTTTCAGTTCAATGCTAAATATTCAATTACTTCTTAGAATAAATTTGGTAGGCTTTCTAACTAACATCTTTGACTCTCTTTAGGAAGTTCTTGGATTTGGAATATGCTGAAAGAAGAAAACAGGAGAGGCCGAGTGACAAGTTCCACCACCCACGAAAGTTGTGTATCCTACACGTCTTACGCCAAAAGTGATGAAATCTGAACAATCTATATTGTTATTTGATAGTTTAACCTCTCAATATTAATAAAATAATAATAAATTTGGATGAATAAATTATCCAAATAACAATATGAATGGTCCAGATTTAATCATTTTAATGATACATCAATATATAACTTTAACGGGTGGTATACCTTATATTACACCGAGTGTTTTCTAACATTACATTCGTCACTCTTTAACCTATCTAAGTAATATATAAACTCAATAGCGGAATTGAAGCAGTAGAGACTTGCTTTTAATATGACAAGGAAAAATGATGAAAAGAAGAAAATAGAATGATTGATCTGACTGAAAATGAATCATCTCATTTGAATTGTTTCTCCATCTCTCTCCAGTCAAATATTATCTGTTAGATTAATCTAACATTCGAAAGATTTCTCACGTAAGTTATGAGATTAATTCAATAGTTGACGTAACTTATTAGATTAATTCAATAGTTGACATTTGGCTGGTAATAGAAATTCGGATGAAGAGGATCCAAATTCCCAGTTCCCCACCACAAAGTATGTAACACCCTGTCTTTAAACTATGTTTTATTTTTTTTGC
The DNA here is from genome assembly GCA_030762895.1 of Sophora flavescens. Classification (NCBI taxonomy): domain Eukaryota; kingdom Viridiplantae; phylum Streptophyta; class Magnoliopsida; order Fabales; family Fabaceae; genus Sophora; species Sophora flavescens. Next base: position 183,478,861 of record CM061064.1, read on the forward strand.
TGTATCCATAATTACTTATCTATTTATTTTTTTACCGGTAATCAAAAAAATGATTTTGAGGAAAACAAAATCATATTTAAAATCTTCTATATTGAAGGAAGTTAAGATGAAATTTTGGATTTAAAACTCAGACGAAAACCGATCTGTGTTTTTACTGACAGTATAGTTTTATACCGGCATAAACCCTATTTGACCTGAAACTGAGAAATTCTAGATTCTATCATGATTTCATTTGATAAAGTCTATTTCTAAAATTTTCGCACAAAAATAAAACATTATATTTTGTTCGGGTGAATTTTGGTGAAAAACAGGCGAAAACTCTGATCGGGTAAACAACGGAGCCTGATAAGAAACCGCAGAGATATACCGGGGGATAAGGACTAAGAGTCATCCATGATGAATCAACATCAAGTCATTAATGCAAATGGTGAGTCACGGTAATTACTCACCTAGTCATCATGGTCACTTCACAAAATATCAAATATTTTTACACCATTTACTAACTTAATTACCCTTGACTATGATTAATCACCATGGTTAGCACCTAAAATGATCGAAATGACCCCCCACACAAGTGAAAGAAATTCAGCCAACCTCCTCACTCCACACATCTTCATTTGATTTCAATTCATCATCTTGTTTCAAGAACAAAATCCTTTCATTTTCCAACCTAGAGCAATTCGGCCATCACCCACAAATTATCAACTAAGAACTTGTTTGAAAAATCAAGACCATATCCATCATCCTCTAATCATTCTAAGCCTATCACATCTTACACAAATTTTCCTTTAGAGCCTTCCTTGAAAATGGGTATTTTCAAGCCTAGGAAAATTCATTCTTGATCCATCATCCTTTCTCCTACAAGTAAGGATTTCTACCATGGATTATCTTCTATGATCATAGCTAAGTCCATGTGTTTAATCCTTTTGTATTTTGGTTTGATCTTGCTAGGATTTTCAAGCCCAAAACCGTAAGCACATCTAGAAGAAAAACCATCTCTTTGCTTGATTTCCAAGTGATCAACAAAGGTATGGGGGAGATTATCAGCATCCTACCTTAGGATAGATATGTTCACTAGTGAAATAAGTGTTTTTTACGTCAGTTAAAATTGATTTTTTACGTCAGAATACTGACTGACGTAAATACAGCTGACGTTAATAGTTAATATTTTAACGTCAGTTGAGAACTGACGTTAAATATAACACTATTAACGTCAGTTCCTTAACAAAACCGACGTTAATTTTGTAAGAATTAACGTCGGTTTTTTTAAACAATCGACGTTAAACTAAAACTATTAACGTCGCTTCTTTAATACAACGGACGTTGATTTTGTTAAAACTAACGCCGCTTGTTTTAAAGAACGATGTTAAAGGTTTAATTTTAACGTCGATTGTAATAAACAACTCGACGTTAATAGTGTATCGTATATTTTTATAAAATACTATTAACGCCGCTTGTTTGATACAACCGACGTTAATAGTTTTTTTTTTTTTAAATTCAGTTTTAAAATATCACTCCTCAGCTATCCCTCGCATTCAGGTCCCAGAATACGTAATATCACACACATTACAGAATTGCAAAGGAAAATTGAACAATGGGGGGACTTAGAACCAAAACCCATGTATATATATAAATAAATTTTAGTTCCGATGTCTAAAAAACAAAACTATCTAAGGATATATATATACATGTTATTAATTAGTTTCTAAAGTCTAACAAAAAAACTATTTATCTAAGTAGTGCGGAGGTATCTTGTCAATTCCTTTTTCAGCCGCATACTTGAAGAAGAATTCAGCGAAGCGCATCCTCAAGTCTCTTAACTCATCTTCTTGAATAGGCGATTGGTCGATAAATGCCTAGACACGTTCAAATAATAACAATAACATCAATGCAAGTCATCTTCAAAACTATAATATATAATTTAACAAGTTGTTTAAATATTATCTTCTTCCATCCATCCGTAATAGATGCGGAGACTATGTTCAGCATATGAAGCATCACATAATAGCCGCATGACCAACTGTCAGGTTGAAATCGAGACTACCAACAAAATTAATTTCAACGTCAGTTGAATATACACATAAATTAGTAGTTATAATATTAATTATTTGATAAATAAACTACCAAACCTTGAGGATGTTCCATACAGGATTTGCTTTAGCCTTAGAAGTCCTACTTCTCCCGTTGGCGCAACTTATGCTACTTGCCTTCAATGGCTATCATAAACAAATAATCATGTCGATCAATTAACAAACTCATATATCATGTGTGTAATAAACTAAAAACAACTGATATTAAAACTTAAATTAAATTTAAGATTAGTTACTTACATATTTACAGCTTCCACCACCTTCGGTGGCGGATCATGGTGGAGAGAGCGAAAGAATATGACAAGTATGCATAGACGGGTGAAGTACCAACAACTCGCCAATGGTCATCCATACAAGTAGGGAGCCAGATATAATTCTTTCGGATTGTCTCCCAACAAGTTCCCTATGTATTTACTCAATGCATCGCCAAGAAAGAACTCGGGCGGAAGGATTGACGGATCTAAGAAACCGTAAACCGATGCAACGCCCTTATCAAGTCAAGACGATGGAGATACCTAAGATATGAAAAGGGTGTGGATGTTAATTACATAATATATATATTGAAATTAAAATAAATTATAAAATGTAAAAATATCAAAAATAAATAAGTTATAAAATTAAAATTAAATTACATGCACCGTAGACCGATGACATTGCTTTGTTCATCCAGACGTTATTTCGCAGCGTTCAGAGATCGTCACCAACGAAGGAAAATATCCTCTGTTGATCTGGGCGTGCCACCCATCCATCGTGATCCAATGGACATTCAAAAATCTCATACGCATAATCCTCACCAAGTGAGAACAAACGAGTGATAGGTGACAGCGACACCGACGTCGACTTGGCCTTGATTTTAGTAAAAATAAAATATATAAGTTTTTGATAATTAAAAAATACACAAGTAATTATTTGACTAATTTGGACATTAATAATGAATAAATACCTTTTCTAACATTTCGAGCTCACGTCGTTTGGAGTCCAACTCAAGCTCACGCATTTTCATTTCCAACTCATGCTCATAGCGCTGGACTTCCAACTCCCGCTCCCTAGCTGCCAACTCATCGTCCTCCACATGTGCCATACTAAACCTCTCTTGTGTGCTCACATGTGAAGCGTTGGCAAGCCTTGCGGTGTCCTGGGATGTACCGACGGAGGAAAGCTCTCTGGCAAGCGCCTGCTTGAATTCTGGGTTGGCTATTAAGCCTTGCATCAGATGTGTTGTAATATCTGGGTTGGTCATGAGGTGCTGAGTAATGTCAGCCAAAATTGATGCTTCATTGACCACCCGCTTTCGTGAAGCAGACTTGCCATAATATTGTTTGATGGTCACGTTCCCAGGAACACCGAGAACCCGACCAGGATGGTCTTTCTTGCCTAGAGCAGTCATCAAGACGCCTGCGTCGTCGAGGAAGGGACGAATGCGCCTAGGAGGATTTTGCTTTAAGATCCATCTACAATGAAAAAAATGAAAAAACGTGCAAGTGAAAAGTGTTGCAAATATCTATACAAATATCAATTGAAATCAAGTTAATTATTTACTTACAATCTTATCTCGCCACTTCAGTGAGTGGCATCGACTTTAAAAGATCCCGCCTTTGTCATGCGGCCGGCTAACCAGACATCCTCGCGGTCGATGTCCGACGGAGGACTTGATGGTGTGCCCTCAGGCACCTCTCCTCTTTCAATCCTAGCAGAGTGCTCTTCCTGCTTCGCCCTCAGCCTATCCGCCATCATCTGCTGGATCCGAGTATGGTACCCACCCTGAGACATGGTGTGCCGGTGGACGTTCTTCGCCTGATTCTGCCGACCCTTATTTGCCTTAGCCTATTCAAACAAAAACACATAATTAAATACAGTTAAATGATCTATAAAAAGCATACAAAATTAACTTAATCAACCAACCTGAAATTCTTCATCCTGTCGACTCTCGGCAAACATATCCCAAGTATCCTCGATCAATCCAGGGATAATCCGAGAACATTTTATCAAGCCGCTTCTTCCCGGATAGATAGTACCTGGTAAGATCATGCTTGAACCCATTCCAACGCTTTGATGCCATTTTCATACATTTATGACGATGATCCTCGTCATTTGGCACAATCCAAGCTACCTACACATTAGATACATATATAACAACTGGATGGATTATAACTCGGATAATTATCTAATCATGTAAATCAAACGAATGTAAAGGTAAAATACCGTGATAGCCTCCCAAATCTGATCCTTAACGCTTACGGGTACGTCATTCCAGTGGTTGTAGTTGATGCTTACGTCTTTGCTTCGCTTGTAGAAACACCCACTTATTAAATTCTTTAGCACGGGGTCCCCGGGCATTTAGATTAGAATCGAAGGACACCTCAAGCTTCGTCCGCTCTCCCCTGTCCTTCTCTAGTTTCTTCAACGAGGTGGCTCCTCTACCCCGTTTCCTATGAGCCTGTGATGTCTGTATGGACAAAAAAAATGATAAAATAGAGGGTTGTAACATTATAAACTTACATTAACAAGAAGGACTAAAGATAGTATATAACATGTAAACTTACACTAGAATCGGGCGTAGGCGTGATCGGGTCTGCGAAACCCCACACGGTGTCCTCCCGTGCATGTGGGCTATCCGACTGATCCATATGTATGCCTGTTCGTAAACAATATATATGTATTAACATAGGTTATAACTCAAAATAAATACAGAAGTATAAATAAAAATAACTAGATAGGTCCTGTAGATATACAAAACATCTATATATCCAATATAAGGACAATACGGGAGATTGAAAACTATAGTTTTTGAAGATTGCCAAGCACTGGTCACACGGCCTGGCCGTGATGTCCATCACTACCGTAACGTGCCAACCGAACCCCGACCCTCATAGGCGGAAATCGATCACGGCCTAGCTGTGATGAGCATCACGGCGATGGACAGATCAACAAGCAGAGCAACATGCACTCAAAACCAAAAATAGAGACATTCCAAACAACTCAAACTCATGGTTTAAAGTTACAACTACTGAGACTACAGTTTCAACATACACTCAAAACCAAAAATAGAGACATTCCAAACAACTCAAACTCACAGTTTCAAGTTTCAACTACTGAGACTACAGTTTCAAACCAGCAGAGCAACATGCATGCACTCAAAACCGTGAATAAAAAAATGTGCCCTAATTAAAGACTCACCAGAAATAGGCGCTCGCGTGGTGGTGGGGGGGAAGCTCGAGTGGTGGCCAACATTCGATGTGGTTACTAAAGCAGAGGGACAAGAAGAGTTATTGCGCGGGAGGGCCAGGGGAAAGAGAGATGACAAGTTATTGCAAAGAATGAGCGGGAAAGACGGAGTTAGGGGTTAAGAGTGTACCTCACCGTGGTGGCGAAGAAGCCCTCGCGATGGTTGCGGTGGAGATGAGCTCGCGATTAGGGCAGAGTGAGAGCGAGAGCGAGAGCGAGGGTTGAGCGTGATGAAAAGAGAAAAGACGTACAGAGAAGTGGAGAAGGCGCACGGGGGTAAACGTAATAATTAAAATAAAACAACATTTTACGTCAGTTTTTGGTAAAACCTGACGTTGAAGATCATATATTTAACATCAGTTGTCTTAATAAACGGACGTTAAAAACTCTCACACTTATTACGTCAGTTGTTAGTAATAACTGACATTAAAGGTCATATATTTAACGTAAGTTGTATTAAGAAACTGACGTTAAAAACACTCACAACTTCTTACGTCAGTTGTATTATACAACGGACTTTAAAGGTTTATTAGTTTCTGCAAAAACATTCATTCCCTTGACTACTGTGCTACTTACCCATTCACCTTTGTACCTAATCCTCTTAATGAGCATTAAGTTTATAGATAAGTTTTCAAGAAAATCAGAATAACTTAGTAACTTCATCCACTGCTCCTACAAATAGCTTCCTTCCATCCTTTTAATTAATTTTCTGCTTCACAATATGGCTCTGCCGTGGAGATTAACTTCATCACTCTTTCTTCCTATTCCTAGACTCAAAGGTCTTTGTCTTAATGGTCAAACAACTTTTGAGTTTGAGTAAATTACATTGCATGGATATTAAGGTTGGGTGAATCACGTAATGTGATTCTCTCACTTTATTTCATCCCCATCATCCCTTTCACTTTGCTTTGGAAGCAAGTGATTGTGGATTCAAGATGATGCATCAAGGAACTCCACTGAAGAAGAAAGATGCAAAGATCCATTTCACTTTGCTTTCGCTGCTAGTGACTGAGGATTTACTTTGCATCTTAGAATTCAAGTGAGGGAGGTGATGCATCCATTGGAGTTTCTGATGACAGGACTGAGAAGAAAATGATGTTGATGCAGAAACTTTTTTATACTTTAGGGCTATGTTGCAGAAATTTTTTATCTTTTAATCATGTAATTTTAACTTATGAATCTCTTCAATGTCATACGATTTGATTATACATATAACTTGTTTTATGCTAAGTGTTTATTTATTTTAATTTGCACAATAATTTGTTTACTAATTCAAGCTAATTAATAAAAATTAAAAATAAACTTGTATAAAAAAAAGGTTTAGAAATAAACTGCAGTACTATATGGAGTGATCTGCGTTAAGAAGGACAACAGGGACATGACAACCAATGAAATGAGTTTCATAATTATTTACGTCAGTTATTTATAGAACTGACGCAAATAGTTTACCCACCACCTCATTTTTAACGTCAACTTAATTGATGACTACCAAGTTCCCGTATATTAATTACATTATTTCCAATATTCATTCTGCACGTTTATAATATATAGGATTATTTACGTCGCCTATTTATTTAATCAAGTAAAAATCAAACTTTTAACGTCAGTTGTATAAAAACTCGACGCTTAACAATTAATATTTTTTATTTAAAAACACTTTTAACGCCGGTTTTTTAAAAAACGACGTTAAAAGTGTATAGATATCTGCAAAAACATTCATTCCTTTGATCAGATCTTGTGCTACTTACCCATGCACTTTGTAACTCAATCCTCTTAATGAGCATTAAGTTTATAGGTAAGTTTTCAACAAAATCAGAATAGCTTAGTAACTTCATCCCCTGCTCCTATAAATAGCTTCCTTCCATCCTTTTAATTTTCTGCTTCACAATATGGCTCTGCCGTGGAGATTAACTTCATCACTCTTTCTTCCTATTCCTAGACTCAAAGGTCTTTGTCTTAATGGTCAAACAACTTGAGTTTGAGTAAATTACATTGCATGGGTGATAAGTCTGAGTAAATTACATTGTGTGAGTTGCTCACCTTATCACCTTCGGGAGAATCAGCCGCTGGAGGGCTAATCAGGTGCTCGGGGGTCACAGTTCCAAAACCTCAGCTTTGGCAGCAAGTGACCGTCTTGGAAGTCTCTGGAACCACTGCCTTTGCTTGAAACGGATCTGGTGCACCTGTTTTTGCCTCTCTCTTGAGCTCTCTCATGCCCCCCAGTTTTCTGAGGTCTTCGGAGTATATATAGTTTTCCCTTTGGCATATTTCATAAAACTCTCTGATGGGATGTAGCTTTAATGTTTAGGATTTTAAACCCTTTCAATGTAACTTTTTATAGGATTTTAAACCCTTTCAGTGTAACTTTTTATAGGATTTTAAACCCTTTCAGTGTAACTTTTTATAGGATTTTAAACCCTTTCAATCTTCTGTATCGATCAGTCTGTATTACACTTCATGAATGAGATCCGGTTTGGGTTATTGATTCAACTTATACTTCGCACATATATTTTAGTTTTCAAAACAGAAACACAAAACATCAAAGCAATTCATGTGAAACTGAAACTTTGAGGAAGGCAATGCGGAAGGAATCGTATACTAGATAAAAAAAATTATTAAAATAACTTTTAACATCTGTTGATGTAGGGACTGACGTTAAAAGTGAAGAGACTTACTTCTAACATCAGTTCTTTATTGAACTGACGTTAAAATGTTCAATTTTAACATCAGTTCTTTATTGAACTGACTTTAAAAGTGAGTCACTTCACTTTTAACATCAGTCATTAAAACAACTGACGTTAAAATTGAATTAATGAAGCCTGATATTTACAAAACTGCCACCGCCTCCTTTTTAACGTCTAGCTTTTGGTTAACTGACGGAAACCTTTACCGTCTAATGTATATTTTCCACTAGTGGTTGGTGGTTTAATATATTTGTGTGTTGGTTCTAAAACCCAAAGTGTGGGGGTTTAATATTTATGTGTATACATGTGCGATCCTCTTGGAGGAATAGATTTGGTGCTTGGTTGTGGTATGATTATGATTAATATGCTTATTTGATGCATGCTTACTTGAGAAAAATTATAAATTGCACACTTAATCATATATCACAAAGTATGTCTAATATGTTAAAAGTTCATGTCATGAATTAATACCTTTATACATGAATATTTATGTTTGTTTGTGAGCTTGATTGATGAAGATAAAATCTTCATTTTTGGTAGTCTTGGTTTAAGCCATGATGAGTAAAATGGTTATGAAAATCTTAAGGCTTAAAATCATGAAATCCTATGAGTACTTAAGGTTTTTAAAGAGTAACAAAACCAAGAAAAAAATACAACTTTTGAAAAACTGGTTTTCAGGCAGTATAAACTGCCTTTCCATGTTTTAAAGATCCTAAATTGGGTTTAATTTGATTTTAGGAATTAAGAGAACAAAAAACATGTTTTAGCGGACTCAAAAACAGAATTTTCACGAAATCAGACACGTAAAATAAACAAAGGTTCTAATTTTGACCAAAATTGTTTTTGACAGTTTGAAACTGTTTTTGAAGTCTATTTAAATGCCCTAGGACTCCAAATGAGTTTTGGACCATTGGGGATAAAAATCATTGAAAATGGACTTGCGCGATTTTTAAATTTAGTAACGTTTTGTCAAGTTTTAGGATTTCTGTACAAACTGTAGAATGAGGCTCAAAATTAGCATTTAAATACTTTAACATAGGTATTTGGAGTTAAGAAAGTGAAGGGTTTTATAAAAACGATTATATTTTTGAAAATACGAAATTTAAGTTGAAATACAATAAAATGCGGCAAAACTGTGTTTTAAGTATTTCGATGTTTTCGATAAACTGTTTTTGAGGAATTTGGTACTTATGTACTTTTGGTGGAATTTGACTTCAAAATGATTGATTTTAGCCAAAGATTTTGGTTTTAAATAAAATAATGAATTCTAGTCCGTAAGGACGAGTATTTACAGTAAAATACAAAAACCTAAGTCATGAACGACTTAGTGAAAATACGAACTTAATAATTTATGAAGTAGCTTGGAACAAGACCTTATGTCATAAAGTATGTATAATTCATTGTCCAAACCTCCATAAGATTTAATGGACTAAGAGTTATTTGTTTTTTTTATAAAAGCCAAGAAAAATGCTCAACTAGAAAAGTGCAGAGAAATAAATAATTGGACTTGTGATCCAATTTCATAATGAGATAAGATTTGTAATCAAGTGCTTTAAGATACTTTTTCACGAAGATGAAAAGGTTACTTGAAAACTTTAACTCGATGTTAAAGGTCGGGGATTCAGACCTGAAAAGATCTAGAATCTGAGAAAGCACGTCGAATGGATTCTGGTGGAATCAAGAGGTCATCCGGTGGATAGACAACAAGAACGCATTTCCGGCAATTTTTCCCAAACACATAGTGAAACTATGATCTGTGAGGCCGTTGTGCCTAGGAGATTGAGCTGACACTTTAATGCAGATGTGAACTCTGTAGTGACGATCTGGTTTATACTTACGGATATCGGGGTATGAAATACTCATATAGGCCCAGTTGGGAGCTCCTCTATGGCGTGGTGATCTTGCAATATACCGACATACTCGACTAGATGCTACATGTGTTCTGATAGTGTAGGATGTTCACGAAAAAGCCTATGTGCACATTGCTGACTGTTGACCACTACAAGAATACTGCTTATTACCGACGGAAAATTTCCCACGTCGAAAATCTAGCAATTACCGACGGCAAAATACCGACGGCTTTTGCCGTCCGTAATGTTGAATATGAAAAGTTACCAAACTTACCGACGGAAAAGCCGTTGGAAATTCAAATGGAAAACGGGATGTGATTTACCGACGGAAATTGTCCGTCGGAAATTTAAAAAAAAGGCTTACCGACGGAATTTTTCCGTTGGAAACTAAAAAGGCCGTCGGAAATTAATAGATATTTGTGCTAGTCAAACCCTCTCCCCCCACGTTTTCACTTTCCTTTCTTCTCTCACACTCACCCTCTCCCTACCCTCTCTGCCCACCTCCTTCCTCCCAGCACAGGGGCGACGAACCACCGTCCCCACCACCGCGACAGCCACCCCCGCCACCACATCCAGCCCCACCTTGCGACGGATCTACGAACGAAGAAGCCCAAGCTGCTGTTGTTGTCTTCCTCTACATTTTTTTGTTCCTTTTCTTCTTTTGCATCTTGTTCAAGAATATTTTACTTGTTTTTCTTCTGTAAACAAAGGTGTGTAAGAAAGATTGCTGTTTTTTGTTGAAACTTGAAAGTTTTATGCTTTTTGTTTCTGGTTGGTTTGATGGTCTCTATTCACTCTTTTTTTCGTTTCTGGGTTGTTTGATCTCAAACCGAGTCAACCTACCCGCACACCTAATGAACCGACGAAACCGCACCAAACGAAATCAAAGGCACAATCGGACAGACATTTTAAATAATTAAAATTTAAAATTTAAAATTTTAATTAAAAAAATAAAAATTTAATATAAAAATAGATCCTCGTTACCGACGGACATTTCCGTCGGTAAGTGTACATCAGAGTTTCCGACGGATATATCCGTCGGTAAGGAGGGGCGCGTTTCAGACTGCCTTTTCCGCCAAAAATTTCCGACGGATCTGACCCATCCTTCATAAACCCTTTCCTGTGCGCCTAGTACCGACGGAATGGAGGCCATCGGAAACGCTGTTTTCCGACAACTTTTGGGCTTTTTCGGCGGTTTTTGGCTGTTAGTAATAACCTTTTTTTGTAGTGGATGCGTTTTACCCAAGGCTGGCGTAATCCGAAACAATCCTCCAAACCACTCTCTCCGACTATTCGCTAAAACCATGGTATAGGAATCAAAGATCTTTCCTCGAGTCTTAAAAGTCTCCTATCTTGGTGAACATTGCCGTGTGATTATGTTTATGTGAAACCTTATTATTCTGATATGAGTGATGATATAACTGTATATTGATAATTGTACGTACATGTGTGTCGTACCATTATATATCTGCGTTATTTATAATCTTCTAGATTATGTGATTTTTTGTGTGTTCATTGAGTGGATTTTTTCTCCCAATTGTGCTAATTGATTAAGTTTTGTCCCTAAGTTTAGATAATTTAGTTTTTAATAATGTTTTACATATTTTAGTTTATTTTATATATTTTTAGAGTTAATTTAATAATGTTTTTACTTGTTTTATTAAAAAGGAAAATATGAAAAAGGATTAAAGAAATGGATTTGGAATTGTCTACTAGAAAGGATTTGGCCCACGTGAAGTTATTATGGCTGCCGAGACATTTGGAAATAAATCCAAGTTTTGGTTTTGAAAGAAAAGAAAAAAAGAAAAGGAAAAAAAAAAAGTTCACAAGTATCAGGAAGCCCACATCATGTGAAGCCAATTTGGAAGATTGAAAAGGGCCTTACGTACAGGAAAATGGGCTCTTGTTCAATTAGCCATATGAATCAAAAGAAAAGAATGTGGCCCAACGTGACCAGAAACTTTCAAATTGGACAATGAAATGCAATTGGAATTGGAAAATAGTGTAGGCCTAGCGTGAAGGCTGGATTGGATGCTGGCAAAAGGGGCTGCTACGCAAATAGATGGGAGGAGGAGCGTAAATAAAAAGGTAGAGCCGCACTGAGGGGTAGCGGCGAGCAAGAGAATACAGAGAGCGTAGAAATGGAAACTGTGCAGAGGCAGGGAGCTGAGCGAAAATGAGAAGGATCTTTTGCTCTCCACTCTTCATTTTAATGGCTTTTTATTCTATCTCATTGTCTCTATTTTATTTTATTTTGTTATTTAGCATGTCTAGCTAAACCCCTTCTTGTTGGGGTTAGATGTTTACTTCTCTAACGTTGGTTGTATTTTGATTTGGTTCTAATGCAAGTTCCTATTTTATTATGAGTATTTGATTTTATTCTTAATGCTTTACTTGGTTTGATCACACATGAAATGATTTGTTGCTTTGGTAAACAATTGGAAAGTTGATGCTATTGCATGCTCATGAATCAAATACCAAGTAGTTCATAAATCTAGGAATGGGTCTTGAAGTGTTTGCAATCTTTTAAGTCATGGCTCTTTATGCAAAATCTCATGTTAATCCACCTAAGGAATTAGGATTTAATTTGGTGTTTTAGGCTCATCCCACCTAAGGAATTAGGGTTTGAGTATTTTAAAAGGCTTGATTGTCATAAATGAACTAGGACTTGTGTTAGTAATCATTTCATTGCAATTGAGGGAAGATTAGTGTAGTTTAACCCTGACATTTTATCCTTTTGTTAATCACATCTCTTTGTGCTTGTTTAGTGTTTGTTAAAAATCCCAAAAATATTTTATTGATTTTGTTGCTTTATTTTATGTTTTGAGCTCTCTTCATGCCAAAAATAGGTCTAGATGGGTGTTTAACTTGTGAATTGGTACTTGGTAACTAATCCCTGTGGACGATATCCGGTTCTTACCGTTTTATTACTTGCAACGATCTGGTACACTTGCCATGGTCGTATCAAGTTTTTGGTGCCGTTGCCGGGGATTGGATTTGCCAATATTTGGTTTCCATATTTTTGATCTTTTATTTTGAGTTTTGTTTGTGCAAGGTGGATGCAATTCATGGACAACTATTATTATCCATCGGATGAGGAAGCCTCAAGACACACTTTGGAGTACAACTTGTGTTGTGGAGACTACATTAATTTGGGAGATCAAAATCTTCAAGCACAAGTTGATTGTGTGACGAATAAGGTTGTATTTACAGTCTCCAATGAGGAACGAGAATCCTTTTGTTCGTATTTACCACCACCACCACCATGCTTACAAGGGATTCTCGAAGAGCCAAACCTTTGGGAGATAGCTCTAGCGCAATATTCAGAAGAGCTATCCAACTCTAAGGCCAAAGCAAGATCCAATTATGATTGTATCGAAGCTGTGATGCAAAACTTCAAAATGCAAGTTCAGGAAATTTGCAAACAATCAGTACAAGAGCCATATGAAGCACAATTTGAGAAAAATATAGTTGTGGGAGTGGATCAAAGTGTAGATGAAATGGTGGTGGTAGATGAGTCACAAGAAGATGAACTATCTTCAACAAATCCTCGGGAAATAACAATTGAGAGGACAAGTCATTTAGAAAACACACACTCCACCATGCTTGCCAAGAAACCTGAAATTGTTACATTGGATAAATATGTTGGTTTTTACGCATGTGTGGATGTTGCAAAGTTGGCCCCTTCCACTTGTCTGTCATATTGTTTTGTGAAAATACCATTTGACCCGGGAGGAAGTGAGTTCATCATTGTACTTAAAGAGGTCAATGTAGTCTCCACACACTTGCCAAGAGGATTTGAGGGTAGAGTCATATTACTTATGCAATTGCCACTCCACAAGCCATGGGATCCGAGAGGAGGGTCTTACATATTGAGCATCTCTTGGCCTTAAGCTACAAGCAATGAGATCCGGGTGGAAGCTTCACAATGAGTTTTTCTTAACCCTACACTTTAGTTTACTTTCATTTTCTTGATGTTAGTTGTGTGTTTCATTTTTTTTAGTTAGTTGTGTTAGAAAAAAAATAGATCAAGCACTTAAAGATTTAGGATGTTGTTTTGAGATGTCACTTTTAGCATTCTCATTATTTTGTGCATTTTGTCGGGCTATGTTTCTTTCTTTAGAAGTTCTTCTTGTAGTGTAGTCTTCATTTTTCAAAATTGTCCATAGCATTTTTCATAATCTCTTTGCATATTTTTGTTTCTTTTTCATTAAATTCATGGTAATGAGGTTTGGGATGGAATTTTGGAATCTTGGTTATAACCTTAGTGAGAAATTGGGGTTGAATGTTAATTCTTTCTAAGTGTGCTCCATTGAGTTGATATGCTGAGATTTGCTTGATTCTTTTATCTAAGATTCATAAATTGCATGTGTTGCATAAAAATGATTTGAACCGTTTTTCATAAGTCACTTGAGTCAAAAAGCCAACGTTGCATGAAAAATTCATTTGCTTACCCCCTTAAGCTTATTGTTACTTTTTTTGTTCTCACCCTTGCTTCTTGAATGGTGATTACCATGTTTATTCCAACTTGAGAATATGAGAGTATCGGTGAATTGCTTGTGGCAATCAAATATTTTAGTTTGGGGGAGAGGGTAATGGAATAATGCGAGAAATTTTGAAAGATAAAAAAAATGTAAAAGTGATTGAAAAAAAGGTTGATTATCCAAAAGGAAAAAGAAAAAAAAAGGTAAAAAAAAATGGTGAATAAAGTTGTGTAAATAAAGTTGTTTGAAACTCCAAAGAAGGGACATGAGAAATGGAAAAAAAATATCAAATCAATTATAACAATTTGGAATTTTGTGCTTTGTGTTGAAGCAATTGAATTATTGTAATTGCTCTGCTATTCTCTTGGACTCTTTTTGTTTGTTTCCCACCTCACTTGTTTTCCCACTTTAGCCAAGTTACAACCCAAATAAAGTCTCTTTGATTTGTGCATGCTTGTGGTTTTTGATCTTTTGGAATTAGATGAAAAGCAAATCTATGGCCCCATGACCCTAATGTGTGCTTCGAGGGAAACACTTCACCATATACTTGAGTGATTATTTGATGATTGTGCATCCTGTGAGGACTAAAGTTCTATTTTCTCTTCCCTTGCCAAGTTGCCATGATGTTTAATTTATAAGAATATGGAGATTGCAAAGTTGTTATGTTTTTATGCTTCCTGACATTTTTGGATGTGAGCTTGCTAATGGTTGATGCTTCTGTTTTAGAAATTAGTCATTGTGCAATTTTGTCTTATAGCGATTTTGTCCAATTGTGCTCTCTTTCAGTTTTCCAAATCATGTAAGAGCTTGGTATGTTGTCCTGAGTGTTTTGTGTGTGAGTTTGATTTACTTTTGCTTGGGGACAAGCAAAGTCTTAGGTTTGGGGCAGTGATAATCTTCTAAATTATGTGATTTTTTGTGTGCTCATTGAGTGAATTTTTTCTCCCAATTGTGCTAATTGATTAAGATCTGTTCCTAAGTTTAGGTAATTTAGTTTTTAATAGTGTTTTACATATTTTAGTTTATTTTATATATTTTTAGAGTTAATTTAATAATGTTTTTACTTGTTTTATTAAATAGGAAAATATGAAAAAGGATTAAAGAAATGGATTTGGAATTCGCTACTCGAAAGGATTTGGCCCACGTGAAGTTATTATGGCTGCTGGGACATTTGGAAATAAATCCAAGTTTTGGTTTTGAAAGAAAAGAAAAAAAGAAAAGGAAAAAAAAAAAAAGTTCACAAGTATCAGGAAGCCCACATCATGTGAAGCCAATTTGGAAGATTGAAAAGGGCCTTACGTACAGGAAAATGGGCTCTTGTTCAATTAGCCATATGAATCAAAAGAAAAGAATGTGGCCCAACGTGACCAGAAACTTTCAAATTGGACAATGAAATGCAATTGGAATTGGAAAATAGTGTAGGCCTAGCGTGAAGGCTGGATTGGATGCTGGCAAAAGGGGGCTGCTACGCAAATAGATGGGAGGAGGAGCGTAAATAAAAAGGTAGAGCCGCACTGAGGGGTAGCGGCGAGCAAGAGAATACAGAGAGCGTAGAAATGGAAACTGTGCAGAGGCAGGGAGCTGAGCGAAAATGAGAAGGATCTTTTGCTCTCTAGTCTTCATTTTAATGGCTTTTTCTTCTATCTCATTGTCTCTGTTTTATTTTATTTTGTTATTTAGCATGTCTAGCTAAACCCTTTCTTGTTGGGGTTAGATGTTTACTTCTCTGAACTTGGTTGTATTTTGATTTGGTTCTAATGCAAGTTCCTATTTTATTATGAGTATTTGATTCTATTCTTAACGCTTTACTTGGCTTGATCACCCATGAAATGATTTGTTGCTTTGGTAGACAATTGGAAAGTTGATGTTATTGCATGCTCATGAATCAAATACCAAGTCATGAATCTAGGAATGGGTTTTGAAGTGTTTGCAATCTTTTAAGTCGTGGCTCTTTATGCAAAATCTCATGTTAATCCACCTAAGAAATTAGGGTTTAATTTGGGGTTATAGGCTCATTCCACCTAAGGAATTAGGGTTTGAGTATTTTAAAATGCTTGATTGTCATAAATGAATTAGGACTTGTGTTAGTATTCATTTCATTGCAATTGAGGGAAGATTAGTGTAGTCTAACCCCGACATTTTATCCTTTTGTTAATCACATCTCTTTGTGCTTGTTTAGTGTTTGTTAAAATTCCCAAAATCCCAAAAATATTTTATTGCTTTTGTTGCTTTATTTTATGTTTTAAGCTCTCTTCATGCCAAAAATAGGTCTAGATAGTTGTTTAACTTGTGAATTGGTACTTGGTAACTAATCCCTATGGATGATATCCGGTTCTTACCGTTTAATTGCTTGCAACGATCCGGTACACTTGCTGTGGTCGTATCAGTTATGTGTATGATGAATGGGGATCTCACCTCTTTTTCTATATTTATTTGGTTTTCTACTTTGTTTTATATTTTGCGAAGATGACAACGGCACTGTTTCGCCACCACCCCCAGCTGGAGTTTGAGATGACATGGATACATGGACACAGTCTCAATGGGTTTTGTATAGTGGACGTGAGGAGTATACCCACGGTGCGACGGTGTATCATCCTTGGATCATTACGTTGTGCGGGGATGACATTTCGTCATTGTTTTGTATTGGTCAGCATGACGAGTCTTGTGTCTATATTTATATTTTGTGGAGCTGTGTCTCCAATGCTATTATTATTATAAACATATTTCTAATATGTTGTTAATTTACTGGCATTGGTATTTCCGCCATTTTCTGGATATTTATGTTTATGATTGTTAGTACCTGGAGTATGGTTTGTAAAATATTTATGCACAAGTTTGATGATGTACGTTGAATACTATTTATCGTACTATTTGCGAAAAGAAAAAAAAAATAAACCCGTATTTTTGGTCGAAAATATTGATTTCCGGTTTTACCCGGTCTTATAGAATATAAGTGTCATAGACAATGTAGTGTCCAAGAAGGGTGTTACAAAGTACATACTTTCGGGGTAAAATAAAAATTTTAAAACATTAAATTATTCTATAAACAATTTAAATAAAGCTTAAGGAAAGTTTGTTTAGTGTGTCTGGGAGATTATCACCTCTCACACAAATGCTTGTTTGGGAAAGATAGATTATTCCACTTTCAGTATTTATTTATTTTTAAAAATTGTTTTGCAAAGAATCTGCTATGTTTGGGTGTCAAGCTTATTTTCTAAAACAGTTTTTTTTTTTTGAATAAAAAAGTTGTTTTTGCTGTCAGCTATTAGTAAGGACTCTTAGATTTATTTTGATTATGTTGGAATGACAAAGACCATTTCCCGTGTTACCCCCTGACGGTCTCAAATACCAACAACCAAGCGACGACCAAGCGTTGCTTCATCTATTTAGAGTGTGATCGAGAAAGATTATTTTTTTCCATTTCAATTATTTTTTAGTTAAAAAATTATTTCATAAATAATATATCATGTTTAATATTTTGTTTAAATTTATAAAAAAAACTATTTTTGAAGAAAAAAAGTTATTTTATATCATTTAGTTTGAGTGTGTTTGGGAAAGCTGAAAAAAAAAAAGATTACGCTGATAATCTATTTTCAAATAATCGATTATTGTGATAATCGATTATAATCAGAATCTGTTTTTGTTTGGGTATATTTGCTGAAAAATGAATTTAAGATAAGCTATTTCGTTTGGGTGTTGTAAAAAAATCACTTTTATATAATAAATTACCAAAAAGAGTATGAAATTATTTGTTTATGATATTTGGTGGAAGAGTGAATAATATTTGATGTTTTTATAACATTATAATTTTCTTTTCATACCGTGAAATCAATTTTTTTTATTTACAAAAAATTAAATAAAATTTCTAACAATTTTATTTGCAGGAAGTAGTGGTATAAAAAATTGTAATATGCCTAATATGACACAGTACAGACACGCATGTTTTTTTGAAAGGCAAAGATAGAATAAATATATTAAAAGAAGGAAATGAAGCACAAGGAGTACAGACAAAAAGACACGCCCAAAGTCAAAAGAAAGTACAGACGGACGCACATCACATGGGTTATATCGGAAAATTCTTTTAACGAGAAAAGCATAATCACAAATAATCAAAACAGTCCTCTTTTCAAAACAGCTAGTTTTACAAGATCAAAGCTTTTTTTAACTTTAAGAGTGTGTTTGGGAACATAGTTTTTAGTTAAAAAACAGCTGTTTTGTATTAATCAACTCATGTTTGGATAAAAAAATTAAATTTTAAAAACGCTGAAAAATGATGAAAAACGCTGCTTTCAAATAAGCTGGGAGTCTGGACTGTTTTGAAAAACGCTGTTTTCATTCTTCCTACGCCCGTGTCCTATGCGCATGTGTCCTCGTAAAGTTTTGTCTTTTTCTTTTTTTCCTTTCATCTTTTTTTCCTTCTTTATTTTTTCTTCCCTGCGCATGTCTCCTTGTGCAATGTTGTCTTTTTTTTTCTTTTTCTTTTTCTTTTCCTTATTTTTTCCTTCTTTTTCTATGTGTGCGAAGATATTGATTATATCAAATTGTGAGAAACACACCTTTATTTTGATGACAAAATATAAAAAAAAATCTAATATTAAAATAAAAAATTATAAACAAATATTTTCAAACCCTTTTTCGCAATTTACTATGTAAAAGTGATTATTTCTACACCACCCAAACGAAATAGATTATCTTAAAATAGCTTTTCAGTTACCCAAACGAAAATAGATTATGATTATAATCGATTATCATAATAATCGATTATTTGAAAACAGATTATCAGCATAATCTTTTTTTTCCAGTTTTCCCAAACACACTCTAAGTTAGTCAATTAAACATAACAATTTTCTTGTAAAAAAAGTTTTTTACCAACAAAACAGTTGAAATTTTAAAAAATCATCATTCCCAAACAAGCTTTTTGTTTTATTTTAATATTGTTGTGATTTGATTATTTTTCATTCTCAAAACTCCTTTTCATGTTTATCCCTACAAAACTAACTTCTAACCCAAAAAAAATATATATATAGATTCTAATTATAATAGATTATCACAATAATCAACTATACAAAAATCGATTATTAACATAATCTTTTTTTTTTCAACTTTTTCAAATACGTACATTCTAAGTATATATAGTTTCGGCCTCAGTTATAGTTGTAACAAGGATTATGACTTTCTAATCATATTTTTGCTTTTACATCTTATTTTATACGTTATAATCATTGATGATTAGATTTTTGTTTTAGAAATAATAATAATTAAATAAAAATAATTAGTATTTAGATATAAAAAAACGTGTCATGTAAAGAATTAATAAGATAATATTTATTATTGTAACAATGTGGAACTTACCATGGTTATTTGACTTTATTCAGAAAGGTAATATATCAGTATATCACATCTAGTATTATTAGCATCGATAGATTAAAGGCCTGTTTGGATAATATACAGTAGGTACTTTGCAACATATCTTCTCATTTTTAGATTCTATTAAGAGTTGTAGGGGTAAGAGAGTCAAGAGAGTCATGTAACCACTATTTGCTCCTGGGTCTTTGCCACGTCCCAAACTGCAGAGCAATTACCATTCCTACGGACCGTACGATACTTTTGGGTTCATAATATTACTGCAAATTGGATTTAAAAAATATAGGTTAAAGTAATCTTTTGGTCCCTATACGTGACATTGATTTTCAATTTGGTCCCTATACGTAAAAAATTATCAATTTGGTCCCTATACGTGACAATAATTTTCAATTTAGTCCTCACCGCTAATTGGTCCCTATATAAGAGGACCAAATTGCAAATTATTATCACATATAGGGACCAATTCAACAAAAAAAATTGAAATCGGTCCCTACATGTGATAATTATTTTCAATTTGGTCCCTACATGTGACAATAATTTGCAATTTGGTCCTCTTATACAGGGACCAATTAGCAGTGAGGACCAAATTGAAAATTATTGTCACGTATAGGGACCAAACTGATAATTTTTTACGTATAGGGACCAAATTGAAAATCGATGTCACGTATAGGGACCAAAACATTACTTTAACCAAAAATATATAATTTTTTATTGAGAGAGATGTGTTCGATAATATTGAGAATGAGCTTATCATTCAACTTTCAAAAAATAAATCACATGAAGACAATTATGTGATATATAATTTATTTGATTATATATATTAAATTTTATGATTTTAACATTCATGTTTTTATATGTACGATGATAATTATTATTAGGTTTAAATAATTTTTTAGTCCTCACAAAGTTCACAAGTTTTAGTTCCAGCCCCCTTAAAAAAAATTCTTGGGATTTTATCCCTGTGAACTCAAAAAATTTGTATATAATCTCTACATTTATCTTTTTTTATTATCTAGTATTCAGGGGTATCGAAATAACTTCATTTTACTATCTCACGTTAGGGTGACCAAAATCTAGGAATAGATTTTAATTACAAAAACTATATAAAATCAAAATTAATAAACTTTACATAGATTAAAAACTTATTCAAACATTATTATTAATTATTTATAATATAGATTGTCCTCACCAGCTTGGATCCGCCACCGGGGTAACGAATTTGACACACAACATCAATGATACTGCTCCAGACTTTACATCTTAGTTATTAAATTCGGCTTGGAACACTCAAGAGAGTTGGACCGGACAACATGTGGTATTGTCTAAGTTGGTGCGAGGAAGAAGCTTTCATTCGTGCTTTGGACGTTGAACTTCTCTCTTTCCGGCACTTAATAGGACATGAAATATTTTTTACATTAGTTAAAATTAATTTTGGACATCTGAATAATTTTGATATTATTAGAGCAATCGTTAAAGATATAACATTTTACGTCAGTTCAAAACTGATGCTAAAAATACACTTTTAACATCAATTAATTACATAACTGACGTTAAAAACCATCTAAAAAAATGACTTTTAACGTCAGTTGTTTCATTAAACTGATGTTAAAAGCTTAACTTTTAACGTCAGTTTTTTATTACAACTGATGTTAAAAGCCATTTTTTTTAAAAAAAATTACTTTTAACATCAGTTGTACTAAACAACTAACGTTAAAGGCAATGTTTTAAAAAAAAAAATTCTGTTACAATATATCATTTCCCCCAGCTATCCCTGTATTTAGTAAACAGTCCAATCCAGTAAACAATCCAGTCCAATAAACAGTCTAGTAACAGTCCAATATTTCACTTAAATTTCATTAATAAAATAAAAGTATATATATACAAAGGAACAAATGAGGGGATAAAAAACATACTAATTACTTCACACCTACATATAAGTTTCTATACTAATTACTAACTACACATCTTCTATATCCTCCTGAGGTATACTTGTGGGCAATCCTTTCTCTTTAACATACTTGAAGAAAAATTCTGTAAACCGCGTCCTCAAGTCTTTGAACTCTTTTTTGTCAAGAGGAGATTGGTTGCTGTTAAAAGCTTGCACACGTTCAAATAAATCACGGTAACATTAATTAACGCAATGAAAATGAAAACTATAATATATAATTAAATAAGTTGTTTAATTAAGTATTATTACCTTCTTCCATCCTTCCGTAATAGATGTGGAGACTATGTTCAACATATACTGCATCACATAATATCCACACGACCAAACGTCATATGAAAGCGAGACTACAAAAGTAATGAAATTTAATGCCAGTTAAATAAACATATATATTTGGAATTAGTAATTAGTAATTCTAATATTATATACTATTTAACAAACTACCAACATTGAGGATAGTCCAATCAGGTTTTCCTTTAGACTTAAGAGTCCTACTCCTCCCGTTGGCACATCTCAAACTACAAGTCTTCAACTCACTATCATAAATAGAATATTCATGTCAATTAACCAGTTCATCATGTGTCGCATAAAATTAAAGTAAATGTTAAAACTTAAATTAAATAGAAGATTAATTACTAAACTATTGATAGGTTCCACCACCTCCTGTGGCGGGTTATTGTGGAGAGAGCATAGGAAGATGACAGTATGCCTGGCAGGATGAATTACGAGCAACTGCCAATGCCCGTTCATTATGTACGGTGCCAGATACAGCTCCTTGCGATCATCACCTCCCAGTAATCTTGTTAAGTACGCTGTGACTTCGTTGTGATTGTCAAAGAATTTAGGTTGAAGGGAGTAGGGCTCTAAAAAGCCGAATAGGTTGTCACCCCTCTCGAGTTGAAGTCGATGGAGATACATACGTTATGAATACAGTAATTCATAAAATTCAAATAAAATATATAAATTGAATTAATTATAATATTATAAAGCATACTTACATCGACCAAAGCCTCACAATCGCGGTGGGTAGTTGTTAGCCTTCATTGCAAAGATACCCAATATCGTCACCACCAAATACAAATCCAAGCTCATGCTCATGAAGTGGGCGTGTCAGTCAACCATCATGCTCCAACTCCCATTGAAAAAGCACGGGCGCATAATCCTCGCCAATCGAGAACAACCGAGTCATGAGAGACATCTTACCCGCCTTTACCTTCAATATTAAATAAATCAGGTATTTAAGTTTTTGATAATTAAAAAAAAACATAAGTAATTAATTGACAAATTTGGAAATTAATAATGAATATATGCCTTCCATGCCAACTCGAGCTCCCGCTGCGCCAGCTCAAACTCCCGCCGTTTCCCTTCACACTCAAGCTCACGGCGTTGGACCTCCAACTCTCTCTCTCTCTCTGCCAAGTCATCCACCTCCACATGTGTCCTATTATAGCTCTCTTTTGTGCTCACATGTGAAGGGTTGGCATCTCCCGCGGTGTCCTGGGAACCCACGGAAGCAAGCTCCCTAACAAGCACCTGCTTGAAATCTGGGTTGGATAAGAAGCGGTTCATCAGCTGGTCTGCAACGACCGGGTCGGAAAGGAGCTTTTGTGTAATGGTTTATGTAAGTGCAGCCTCATCGACGACCCGTCTTCGTGAAGTAGACTTGCCATAATATTCTTTGATGCCCACCGTCTCTGGAACACCGATCACCTGACCAGGATGGTCGTCCTTGCCTAGAGCAGTGAGCAATATGTCCCGACGTCCAGAAGGGACGAATGAGCCCTGGGAGCATTTTTCCTTAAGCTCCATCTACAATGAAGAATTGAAAAAACGTGTAAGAGAAAGGTGTTCCTTAAAAATATCAACCATATACAAATATCAGCTATAAATGCATATAGTTAGTTACTTGCAATCTTTTCTGTCACATCGCGAGTGGCTTCAACTTTAAAAGAGTCTTTCTTTGTCATTCGGCAGGCTAACCATACATCCTCGCACAGGATGTCTGACGGAGGACTAACTGGTGTGCCCTCAGGCACCTCTCCACGTGCTATCCTTGCAGCCAGCTCCTCCTGCTTCACCCTTAGCCTCTCCGCCATCATCTCGCCGATCCTAGTGACGTATCCACCCTGAGACAAGGTGTGGGTGTGGGCGTTCTTAGCTTGATTCTGCCTACCCCTCTCCGCCTTAGCCTGTTTAAAAAAAAACACATAATTAATATAGTTAAATACATTTAATTTCTTTACTTAAATGATATCTAAGAAGCATAAATAAATTAACTTCATCAACTAACCTGAAATTCGTCCCCATGTCGAATCCTAACAAATTTATCCCACGTCTCCCTATCAATCCAGGGGTAATCCGAGAACATCTTATCAAGCTTCTTCTTCCCAAATACATAGTGCCTAGTAAGATCATGCTTGAACCCACTCCAGTGCCTTGCCCCCAATGAGAGCCATTTCACCCGATGATGCTTGTCATTCGGCACGATCCAAGCTATCTACACATTAAATACATAACAAACAGGATGAATTAGAACTCGAATAATTATTTAATAATGTACATCAAAAGAATGTAAAAGTAAAATACCGTGACAGCCTCCCAAATCTGATCCTTAACGTTCTTTGGAACGTGATCCTAATGGTTGTATAGGATGCTAACATGCTGCTTGATTTGTAGAATCACCCACGATTTAAATTCTCTAGCACGGGGGCCCTGGGGCTTTAGTTTAGCATCAAATGACACCTTAAGAGGCTGACCACTTTGCCTAGCCTTCTCTAACTTCTTCAATGACGCGGCTCCTCTATCCCATTTCCTCCGAGACTGTGATGTCTGTTTGGACAAAAAAATGTTAAATTAGAGGGTTATGTATAACATGGATAAGTAAATAATATATAAAAAACTTAAACTTACATTATAAATAAAGAATAAAGATAGTATATAATATGTAAACTTACAGTATCATCAGGCGTAGTCCCCATAGTGTCCTGAGTAGGCCCCATACTGTCCCCCGTGCATGGGGGTCCGAGTGATCCATGTGTATGCCTGTTCAGAAACGGTAAATATTAAAATATGTTTTTTTTAACATGGATAACTAAAGATAAAGATAAATACAGATGGATAAATAAAAACTAAATCAAAACTAACATGGATAAATAAGACGTTTAGCTTAAAAGAACAAAACTCACACTATAATCAAGTTTAAATTACCTATATCAATATCTCTTCGTGATGATCATCACAAGTGGCATGTACATCGCCCACCTGCATTTCCTCGATTATAGTAGGCATGTTTGTTGAAAAGGAAGGAGTCTCGTGAATATCAAGAGTTGAATCTTGATTTTTATCACTACTGTTATGCATGCTTTTTCCTTGGAGAACCACAGATAACCTTTTGTTAGAAGGATCAGTGATGTAGAACACTTGTTTTGCTTGAGAAGCCATTATGAAAGACTCATTTGTATGACCTAACTTGTAAAGGTCTACCAATGTAAACCCCCATTCGTGGGTTTGTACACCACCTTTACCATCAATCCACTTACATTTAAAATCCGGCACCGTAAGATTAGTGTAATCGAGCACCCAAATCTCTTCAATGACTCCAAAGTAAGGTATCGGTGCTTTAACGGGTTTTGTGTCCTTTGAACTAGAGAAGTGCATTGCTTCGGTCACGATCATAACCCTACTATTTTGCATGGTACTCTTGTTATCTTGTTCCTTTGTATAAAAGGAAAAGTTATTTATGTCGTATCCGCTCCAACATATGATATTGAAGCTAGGCCCACGTGCTAGCCATCTTACCTCGTCAGAAGCAATACTACCATCCTTAAGCATTTCTTCCTTGAATCGTTGTAAGAAAGTCTTGTTATGCTTGTTCAACAACCACCTTTCGTTCATTCGAGAGTTTTCTTCCTTGACTTTTCTTTTATGTTCACAACAGGAAGGTTGAACAAAATCGATGTTGTTCAATACATACAAATGTGCTTGAAGCACTTCCTCCCGATCCTTCCTATTAATTCTTAAGCCATGTGTACCCTTACCTTGACATCTGATCTCATCATGCCGAGGCTTAGGAACCCCTATATGATCCGTGTTATGAAGCTAGTCTGAACAAAACTCAATAGCTTCTTCTGCAACATACCTTTGAACAATAGATGCTTTAGGACGATGTGGATTATTCACATACCCTTTCAAGATCTTCATGTAGAGCTCAACTGGGTACATCCATCTCAGAAAAACAGGCCCACATAATCTAATCTCCCTCACCAAATGAACAATTAAGTTAACCATGATGTCGAAAAAGGAAGGAGGACAATACATCTCTAATTGGCACAAGATTGTAGCAGCCTCAACTTCCAACTCATCCAACTTATGGGGGTCAACGACTTTGCTACATATAGAATTGAAGAATGAGCACAACCGAATAATGACATGTCTCACATTTTTTGGAGCAATACCACGAATAGCAACGGGCAGAAGTTGTTGCATCAAGATGTGGCAATCATGAGACTTTAAACCAACCAATTTGAGATCACCAGAGACAAGCCTCTTGATATTTGAAGAGTAACCATGTGGAACTTTGATGCCCTGAAGACACTCACAAAAACGTTGTCTCTCTTTTTTTGACAAAGTGTGATATGCTGGAGGCAAATAAGTCCCCTTACCATCCTTAACAACTGGAGCTAACTGCTCTCGTATACCCATAGCAACGAGGTCAAGATGAGCATTCACACCATCCTCTATCTTGTCCTGAATGTTGAGAAGCGTCCCGATCACACTATCACACACATTTTTCTCCACATGCATCACATCAATGTAGTGTCTGACATCAAGCTTGCGCCAGTATGGAAGATCAAAGAATATCGACCTCTTCTTCCATATGTTTTTCTTAGCAGCCTTACACTTATTTTTGGACTTGCCGAAGATAACATTGATGTCCTTTACTTTCTGATAAGCCTGCTCTCCATTTAAGGCCGTCGGAGCATCTTTAGTCTCTAGGCATCCATTAAAAGCTTTTTTCATCTTACGATATGGGTGATCACGTCTAAGAAATCTCTGATGCCCAAGGTAAACCGTCTTCTTTCCCTGATGCAACTGATTGTAGCATGTGCCTTCTTCACATATAGGGCATGCTTTATGCCACCTGACATTGTACCCGGACAAGTTCCCGTATGCTGGAAAGTCGTTGATGGTGCAAAATAATATGGCACGAAGCTTGAAAGTCTCATGAGAATACCCATCAACTACATCAACACCTTCCACCCACAGCTTTTTCAAGTCTTCAATCAAGAGACTTAGATAAACACCTAAGTCATTTCCCGGTTGCTTTGGGCCCAAAATCATCATAGACAACATCATGTATTTGTGCTTCATGCACAACCAAGGAGACAGGTTGTAAATTATTAACAGAACAGGCCATGACCTATGAATACTACTCATGTTATCATATGGATTCATTCCATCCGTAGAAAGTCCAAGCCTTAGGTTTCTTGGCTCATCGGCGAAATCCGGAAACAAAGTATCAATATTCTTCCATTGCACAGAATCAGCCGGATGGCGAACCTTTCCATCATGTTTCCTCTCTTCATGATGTCATCTAAGATTATTTTCATCTTTCACATTGGCAAACAATCGCTTGACCCTTGGAATTATTGGAAGATACCACAACACCTTCGTAGGAGAACCCTTTTTTCTCACATCACATATCGAATCATCAAGATCATCACCATCATCACCATCCTTCACTTTGTAGTGTGATAACCCACACTTGGGGCAATCGTGATTGTCTTCATAAACACCGGTGTACAATATGCAATCATTGGGGCATGCGTGTATCTTCTTATACTCCATACCCATCATACACAATACCTTCTTGGCCTCATAGTTACGGTCAGACAATGTGTCGCCCTCCGGAAGCTTGTCTTTCAACACTTCAAGCAATTTGGTGAAGCTTTTATCGGTCCAACCATTTCTCGCCTTCAACAAACCAATTTTAACACCGCCGACAACCGTGTATGAGTAGTACACCCGGGATACAAAGGCTTATCCGCATCACCGCACAACATATCATACAAATGTGCTCGCTGAAAAGATTCATGTCCAATATCACGGATCGTGTCCTCTACTCGATCATCCTCCATATCTACGTCAACGTTCTCACTTTGGGAGACACTTGCCTTAGTACTTAACAACACATCACTATGCCGTATCCATCTTGTATAACTCAAGCAAATCCCCAAACAAATCAGATGAGTGCGTATATCCTTCACCATACATTTCCTCGTATTCAAACACTTGACACAAGGACAATAGAACATTACGTTACTATTAGGAACATTCATTTGAGCAAATTCTATAAACTCTCCCTCTCCCTTCAAATACTCATCACTTGTGCGCTTACAAACCATCCAACTATGATCCATAGCTAGATAGGTTCTGTATATATACACACATATATCCAATATAAGCACAATATAAGTGTTTCCAGATACTTGCCTACTTTTTAAAGAAAACCCGAGACAATATTCAACATTCCATAAAAAATGAGGTTCCTATCCCTCTCTTTAGTGAACTTTTTGCATATATTCCCGGACTTAAAAAGTGAACTAAGAAAATGACAAATCGTGCTTATTTTTCAGTATTTGACCAACATTTATGCTTACATAACCTATGTTAGAGATAAGCTATGGCTTATCACACATACTCACAGAAACATAAAAAATATCACAGGAAATAATGATTTCTTTCCCTCAGATAAATCTAAAGCCTATGATACTGATGTTCAGTTAGACAAGTCTATGCTAGATTAAGCACCAACATACAGTTCAGTGCATTCCCTAAACAAGCAACAACATACAGTTCAGTGCAAATTTACTTAACATAAAAAATGCAGCCCCTATCTAAATTACAGGAACATAACAACCTCAAGAAACAGTTTCAACTAATCCAAAATCTCACAAGCAAACATACACAAATTGAGAAAAACAAAAGGTTCTACAAGCAAGTTCTAACAAGTGAAAAGAAAGACAAGAAAAAAAAAATGAAGAGATTAGGGTTCATATCAGGGTTCAGTACCTTACAGATAGGAGATGGAAAGGAGCTTGAGTAGTGGTGGTCGCGCGCGGTTCAGAACCTGCTAAAGATGGGAGAGGGAGTTGTGAAAGATTAGGGTTAGGACACGCGATGGAGAGGAGAGAGAGAGAGTGAGAGCGAGAGAGATAGAGATAGAGAGAGAGAGAGATTAACTACCGATGGAGAGGACCTCATGATGGTGGAGAGGAGCACGCGGTGGAGAGGAGATCACTTGGAAGGGTTAAGGCTGAGAAGGTTTGAGAGAGAATAGAGAAGGTGTGAGTGAAAGTGGAAGCTGAAAGGCACGCGGGTAACGTATAGTTGCTAAAAAAATTAGAAACTACCTTTAACTTCAGTTAACATAAAGAACTGACGTTAAAAGTGAATCACTTAACTTTTAACGTCAGTCTTTATAATAACTGACGTTAAAAGTGTGAATTAAGGGAACCTGATATTTACAAAACTACCACCGTCTTCTTTTTAATGTCTAACTTTTGGTTAACTGATATAAATTTTTCCCGTTTATTGTATATTTTGCACTAGTGACTGTGAGCCGCTCCTAAGAATTAAGATGGAGTGCATTTAGAGACTGGAGAGGGAACTTACGGGATTATTGTATCAATATATTATGATATTCTCGTACTATTTTTCATCATCATTTTACGTCCATATTTTGAAATCAATAACTAAATTAATTTTGTTTTTAAAATAATAATGGATAAGCGATAGATGGTTAGAATTTATGTATACGAAGTGGTGTGATTAAAAAAAAAAAAGGTGGTTAGATGATTTTATTTTTGGTTTATCTAAACTGCCCTTGTCTATCCCTATTATTTCCGGCTAGCCATGAGGCCCATAATTGTTTAAAGAAGACCCATCAGTTTTTGCCAAGCTTGGAACAGGCTCAGCCCACTAAAACAAAGCGAAATATCTAATTTTTATAAGTGTAAACCTTAACCAAATTGATGATTGTTGAAGTTTGTTAACTGTATACATTGTCAAAAATATCCTTTTAAGGTAAAGAATTCAGAGAAAGTTACCGGAAGACTAAGATATTATTATTTAATAGATATTATCTAATAATTGCACAGGAGAGTTTGGATGGATAAATTAAATTATACTCATATCATTACTGTAATACATTATATTTTAATCTACATATGTGAAATCCATGACGGATATTACATTGCTCATATCAATACCGGGTCGGCCCAATATATTTTTGGGCCCAAAGCAAAATTTGAGATAAGGCTTTTTTAAAACTAATTAAAATATTCTACTAAAAATATTATATTTTACTTAAATTTTATCTTTATTATAAATTTTATATTTTTAAAGTGAAATTATTATGGTTGGTGTAGATTTTTATTGTATGTACATACAATCACATGTAAGATTTCCTATGATTTATGATAAAGTTTTAAATTGTTTTTCTTGTTTAACTTAAATAACCGAGCAAAAATAAATTAAGAAGCCTAAATTTGAAAGCTTAAATAACTAAAAAAAATTGGAGGCATAAAGCCCAAACCGAA
This sequence comes from Sophora flavescens, assembly GCA_030762895.1. Classification (NCBI taxonomy): domain Eukaryota; kingdom Viridiplantae; phylum Streptophyta; class Magnoliopsida; order Fabales; family Fabaceae; genus Sophora; species Sophora flavescens. The sequence goes on from CM061064.1 coordinate 183,509,103, forward strand.
ACTTCATTGGCTTTAGGATTGGGTTGACCATGATCAATACTAATAAAAAGGCCGATTAACGTTTTTGTTGTACATTGACGTTGCAGGCTGCCAATTTTTTGGGAGGTCTCTTTTTCAAATTATTTTATTTGTTTATGGGTTATTTTATTATTTTATTTTTCTTTACTTTTTTATAATTATAATTTGCTTTGTTGGTTTTCCATAAGAAAGAGTTGCATTTATTAGGATTAGACATTGGTTAATCATTGTTAAAATTGCAGGTTGTGTGAAAAGTTGGCAAAGTTGAGAGATCCTCTTTTCTTTAACTTTTTACCGAGCTTCTGTGAGAAGTTTTTTTTTTTTTTTTTTATCAAAGGTCTATTATTTCATTATCGTCACAAATTCTACTTTAATCTCTCTTTCTCTTCTCCCGTCCCCCTTTCACTTTTTGTTCTCATTTGTTGGTGGATGATGATGAGGGTGGTGGATGGTGGGTTGCGCTGGGGAGTTTTTACCTTTTATTTTCTAAAGAAGGGAAACACAGTTGCTTCAGACAGTGCGAAAAAGAATGGGGCATGTGTTTCGGACATCTTCCTTTGTTGTACTTTTTTTAAAGACCCTAAGTGAGAGGGGAAGAGTGAGGGAAAGATGGAGACTAGAGAGAGATACTATGTGTTTGGTTTCACGTTTGACAAACGTGATTTTATATGTAATTGATTTTGTAAAATTGATTTCAATATAATTGAGTTTGAATTAAAGTGATTTATGTTTGGATGTTTTTACTTTGAAAACAAGTTTGATGTAAAACTTAGTGTAATTTTTCAATTAAGAAGCAGAAGCTACTCCAAGTTGCTTTTGGTAGAATCAATTTTGGATGCAAAATTGCTTCCCCAAACGTGTAACCAAACACATTTTTTGTACCAGAATCACGTTTGACAGGTGCATAAGCACTTATGGTGTCTCCAGAAGTGGAACCAAACACACACATAGAGTGAGCTGAGAAGGGGGAAGGAACTACGAACGAAGAAGGGAAATGAAGCAAGAGAGGGTTAGGAAATGCAAATAAACAGAGGAAAAGATGAGAGAGAGAGGAAGAGGAGAGAGGAAGACAATAAAAAGATTGTAACTATAGAGAAAAGGAACAGGAGTGAAGAAGTGAGGGAGAAGGACGAAGTCAAGGAAAAAAGAGTTGTGCACATAACTTGGGGATTTATAATTTAGCGACCAAAATATATATTGAATCACTAAATGAGTCTCTAATAACTAATAAGTAAAATTAACTGAAAACGGATTCGCTCTTGCCGCTGCACCGTCGAATCGTCCCTCCCCCACATCACAGCAGCTGGATCCGAGCCCCACACACCACACCAGCGGTTTGATCTTGCTGCAAAGGCACTGGACGGGAAGGTCGCAGGAGCGAATCCTAGTCCAAATTAACTAGTTTGTCATAGAGAGGAATGAGCGCATGCCGTAGTTTTTCTGCAGTGCGATTGCATTCATCTTCTCCTGCTATCTGAGGAGTATTATGATTTTCTCTCCGCTTGTGAGAGCTATGCTTTTCTCTCCATTTGTGAGAGTCTATCGTTGCTAGATGAAGAAGATGACGGAATTGTTTCTCTCCGTTTCTCTCCATTTTTTATTGGCATGTTCTGGTTCCCAGGCTTGCCATAAGCCATAAGTATCCTTAGTTGGAACTGCCGAGGCATGGGTAACCTGTGTGTAGTTCCTATCCACAAATACCTCGTTTGGTGCTATTGGCCAGACGCGTTTTGTCGTTTTCTCTTTTTAATTTTGGTTTTTTTAGTTTATGCAAATAAAGTCGAAGACAATTGGCAGTGCATTGAGCCTTTCTTGCAGGTAGATCGAAACATCGACTTCGATCACAATCTACGTGATGAGGGAGAATATTTCTTCAAAGCTAAATTTTATAGTTACTCTCCCAAACTCTAGGTGCAAAAAGAGGAAGTACCAGGTCTCTTTCAAGAGGACCAAACTAATTATAGGGCTGTTATTTCAAATTGTATTAGTCATTTATCATCTTATGTTAACAATTCTTTGGTAGAGTTTGATAGGAGGAAAGTCCATGTAGTTGCTCACTCTTTATCAGGGGTGGTTACATATATTACTATTCTCCAAATTCGTGATGACGTTATCGAATGTATTGCATTCTCCATTATTAATAAAATTGCTTAACTTTTCTTTTGTCAAAAAAACTAATAAGTAAAATTGGTTGTTAACTTGGTCATTAACTCGATCATTAAATGACTCTTCTCTAAAATTTCATTTTCGTGATTTAGTGGCCAAACATAATTGATAGCTAAACACTGACATAATAAATTAAACAAAAAATGCTAAACAGACACACATTTTGGGACATCATACGGTTACACCGTATGAATCATATGATCGTACATGCTACAACATCGGAGCTGCACCATGCAGATTTGTAGCAAATTATTATTATTTTTTTAAATTTAAATTTTTTTTATAAATAATTTTTTTGATTAAGTATGTGTCAATATCTGGTGAATCGGGTACAAATATATGGTGAATTCAGTTCATTATCTGGTGAATGGGGTTTTTTGAGAAATAATTTTTTTGATTAAGTATGTGCAAATATATGGTGAATCCGGTATAAATATCTGGTGAATTCAGTTCATTATCTGGTGAATAGGTTTTTTTGAGAAAAAAATTGTGGTTTAAGTATGTGTAAATATATGGTGAATCTGGTATAAATATCTGGTGAATTCAGTTCATTATCTGGTGAATGTGTTTTTTTTTATAAATAAATTTTGTTGGTTAAGTATGCGTAAATATCTGGTGAATCAGGTACAAATATCTGGTGAATTCAGTTCATTATCTGGTGAATAGGTTCATTATCTGGTGAATAGTTTTTTTTTAGAAATAAATTGTGGTTAAGTATGTGCAAATATATGGTGAATCAGGTATAAATATCTGGGGAATTCAGTTCCTTATCTGGTGAATGCGTTTTTTTTATAAATAAATTTTGTTGGTTAAGTATGTGTAAATATCTGGTAAATCGGGTACAAATATCTGGTGAATTCAATTCATTATCTGGTGAATGAGTTTTTTTGAGAAATAATTTTTTTTGGTTAAATATTTGCAAATATCTGGTGAATCGGGTATAAATATCTGGTGAATTCAGTTCATTATCTGGTGAATGGGTTTTTTTGAGAAATAAATTTTGGTTAAGTATGTGCAAATATATGGTGAATCAAGTATAAATATCTGGTGAATTCAGTTCATTATTTGGTGAATGTGTTTTTTTAGAAATAGTTTTTTTATTTTTTTAAAAAAGTCAAAAAAAAAGGTGCTGCTATAGTAGCGCTACAGTGCGCTACTGTAGCAGTGTCGCGTATGATGTCAAATTTTCCGTGTCTGTTTAGCACGGCTCTAAATTAAATATTCAGCTTAGCGATCAGACTAGTCAATGTCACTTAGCAACCACATTCTTCAGTAGCTATATTAGTCAAGAGAAATGATAGTTGTACACCCAAAATTGACACCCAAAGTTGACATCATAGTTAATCGGTACAAATATTTGGTTAATTCAGTTCATTACATGGTTAATCATGTGTAAATATTTGGTTAATTCATGATGACCTATTAATCATATAAAAAACTGAATTAACTAGATATTTGCATGTGATTAACCAAATATTTACATGATTATGGAAAATAAGCTTCATATAACCCATTAACCATATAATGAACTGAATTAACCAAAACTTTATACATGATTAACCAAAGTGTCCACCTGGATGTCAAACCCAGGTGTTCACTTATCATCACTCATTAGTCACTAAGAAGTCAAGTTATTTGTATACATGGTTTAGTAATCGATTTAACAACCGATTTATCTACATTTGGTTACTAAACACTAATATAATAAATTAAATATTTAGTTTAGAGATTGAATTAGTCAACGTCACTTAGCGACAACATGCTTTGGTCGCTATATGAGTCACTAAGAAGTCAAATTATTTGTATCCGTGGTTTAATTACTGATTTAGCAACAGACTTTTACACAACCGCCTGAATAAGTTTTTTTTTTTTGACAGTAAACCATTGATATAGCATTAAACAAAGCAAGAGTCATGACAGACAATAGGTAGAATTAGGCTTGGGGCATTCCCCACCCAAGATCTAGAACCAAGTTTCCTAGCTACATCCACTAAAGCATGGGCAGCTTGGTTGCCATCCTTTCTAATACTAACAACAATGGTATTTTGCATATGAGACGGAATTTCCTGACAGCCTAGGATTACAGCTTCAATAAGAACAAGATTTAACTTTCCATATAGACATTTAACTATCATCTCAGCATCTGTTTCAATTACTAGAGAGGAGAAGTTTTTCTCATTTGCCCATTGAAGACACCATCTCATTCCAAGAGCTTCTGCGAGAGTGGGAGATGATTTAATCTTTTCAATCTTTGTTGCCACATAGCTCACTTCTCCTTTGTAATTCCTGGCCATCATGCCCCATCCTGTAGTATCATTATCAAAACACTCTGCATCAATGTTAATCTTTATGGTCTCGGAGTTTGGAGGCTCCCACCTGACAGGTACTCTATTCTTTTTAACCCTTCCACTGTCTTTGTTTGCTCTGTTGTACTCCTCCATAATTGGTTTAAAACTTCTTCTGTTGAACACTGTGGTTCCTGGCTTTCCAAAATTTCCATAAAGTAACACAGAACAACTGCTTTGCCAGAGGGTCAGGGCATGATAGCCATTGTGATATCCAGTCTAGGAGAGATATTTGATGAGGGACATGAATACCAAGTTGGGATACGAACCAGAGAGCTTGAGTAGCCTGACAGTACATGAATAAGTGGTCCAGACTTTCTCCTTTACTGCTGCACAAAGGACAATCTGCATCCAAAGAGACAACCTTCTTCCTTAAATAGTTCTTGACTGGAAGAATGTTTCGGGCAAGCCTCCACAGGAAATTCCTGACACGGTTTGGGACATCTACCTTCCATATTTCTTTCCATACTCTCTGGCCTTTAACATTTGATGATTCTACACAATTTATGCTCCCTTCCTCCACTATCAGGTGATACGCAGACCTTACTGAATACTCTCCATATTTTTCCCAATGCCAAATTAATCTATCTTCGGGCAATCTCAGAGATACAGGTATGTTCATTATTTGCTGGCCTTCAAATTGACTGAAAATGCTGAAAACGAGTTCCTTTCTCCATTTCTTCAGATATGGATCAATCAGCTCACAGGCTTTGGCATCATGAGGCAGTACAGCAACTGGGCTCCACAACATCTGGGAGGATGCATTTCACCCTATTTGCAATGACTTTTGTCATAATCTTCATCACAACATTGCACAAACTTATCGGTCTAAATTGCTTTGGGGTTCCAGGGTTTTTACATTTTGGGATCAGAGCTATAAAAGTTTTATTAATGCTTTCAGGAGACTTACCTTCATTAAGAATTCCAAGCACAATTTCCTGAATATCTCTGCCCACAATGTACCAAAATTTCTGAAAAAATAGTGCAGGGAGTCCATCTGGCCCAGGAGCTTTGAATGGGTGCATTTGATCAATAGCCTGCCTAATTTCTTCATTGATGAACCTCTGATCGCACCATTCTTTCTGATCAGCACTCAGCTTCTTTTGACTCACAGCACACACTTGATCAATACCTGTGGGATTTGAGGTTGCAAAAAGCTCCTTGAAGAAAGACAGCAAGACTTTCTCCACCTTTGCGCCACCATATCTCCACACCCCCTGCTCATCTTTCAGCTTCTTAATCTCATTTGTTTTCCTTCTCTGGTTGGCCTTTCCATGGAAAAATTTGGAGTTCTTGTCTCCATCTTTCAACCACACTGCCCTGCTCCTTTGCCTCCATAGTGTTTCTTCAATTTGTAATAGCTCAGTGTGCTTCCTTTCCAGCTCCTTAAATCTTTTGATACAATCTTCATCACCTGCCCAAAGGCTTTCATCTCCTAGCATAGCTTCAGTTTTTAGGATCTCCTTTCTGACTTCATTGGTTCTGTATTCCTTGAAGCCATCATCTAGGGATTTGAGGGCTCCTATTTTTGCTTCACAATTAAGATTGCTAACCTGCCAAATCTTCTTTATCATGTCCTCGCATTTTCCATCCCTTGTCTAACACTCCTCAAATCTGAAGAGGTGCTGTTTCTTCTTTTCATTGGGCTGAGATTGGACCTCTAGACAAATTTTGAGAACTGAGTGGTCAGAACCGAACCTTGGTAAGTGGGATACTTGCAGGGGAGAAAATGTATTAATGAAATTCTCTGTAGCCATAGCCCCGTCAAGCCGAGTCAAAGGATAGCCTGAAAAAACCAGGTCTTGCAAGCCACACTCTTCCATTGTGCACCTTCCTATATTCAACTGTTCGAAGCTTCTAGGGCTCCCACCTTTTTTCTCATGAGCTGCCAGTATATCATTGAGGCCTCCAAAGCATATCCATCTCTCATTTGTATAAGCTGAAAGATTCTTCATCAGTTCCCACGTTCTCCTTTTGCTATTCTCATCTGGGAAACCATACATTCCAGACAACAACCATTGAGAGCCATCATCAAAATTTTCTACTCTACCAAGGATATGGTTTATAGAGTAGGAGCAGATAGAGACATCTACAAAGTCACTCCACATTAAGGCCAACCCACCCTACCTTTCCTTTCCTTGCCCACAGTAATCTACGCTCAGACCTGAGCTAAAACCACATCTAACCCGAACTCTCTCCATCTCATCTTCCTTTAACCTAGTTTCCATTAGAAAAACTAGGTGGGGATTTTCAATTCTAATGAGCCTTAACAAGGCTCTAACTGCACGAGGGTTCCCCAACCCACGACAGTTCCAACTGATGATCTTCATTGGTTTAGGCGGTGTTGGCTCTCCAACACCACCTCTGGTTCTTTCTCTTATACTTCCATGCTTTCCTTCTTTTTTTTTCCTCTCTGCCTCCTTTAAGTCTTTCAAGGTGCCTTCTGAGATGTGGACATACACCAACCTTCTCTTTCCCAGTTCAGGCTCACCTTTCTGCTTGCTAGAATTTTTTTCCACCTGTCTCCCTAGCCTTCTAATCCATTTTTGTTTCTTGCCATTACCTGTCTTCTTCTTATTGCTGTTGACTGAAGTCCTGGGTGTTATATCAAAGGAGCCTAGGGATTCAGCTACCTTTTCAATCTCTTGGGCCGTCTTCTCCCCAATGTTATCTCCCTTCACTTCCTTGCCTTTTTGTTTTCGGTTGCTCTCTTCATTTCTAGCTCTGTCTTTAAGTCGCTGCTCTACCTCTACATCCCCTTCTCTGTTTCATCATTGCCACGCTTTTCTGGTCTTTGTCTTGATAAACAAACTTTTACTGCAAGTTCCTGATCCACTTTCTTTCTTCGGTTCCACATTCATCTTTGGTAGAGGATATGCCCGTAACCAGGGTCCAAACGGGAGCTCCTTCTCCTCTATGCTATCATAGCCATCTTCCTCTTCTGCTTCATGTTCTTCACAGTCCTTGATCTGATGGCCAATCCTTCCACAAGCAAAGCAAAATGTGGGTAGCCTTTCATATTTGAAGAAAACCCTGAGATCTTTTCCTTGATACCTTATTACAGTTCCTCTTTTGAGGGGTTTCCTCAGATCTACAGCCACCTTCACTCTCAGGGATCTCCTATTTCGCTTCCCTTCTCTCTGATCCATTTCCTCGAACACCCCTATGATGTCTCCCAGCCTTCGTGCCATCAAATCAGTTCTCAGCTTGAGAGGAAGGTCATACACCCTTGCCCAGAAGGAGACAATGTGCATATCGAGATCTGAAGGTTGTTCTTCTCCTAAAACACGTTTTAGGATGAGCAGGTTCCGATCGAAGTTCCATGGCCCATTTTTAAGAACATTTTCCACGTCCTTCCATGTAGCAAATCGAAACAGGTACAAGTTCCTACTCAGATCTTGTATCTCCACTAGATTTCTTAGGCGCCATGACTGAACAATGGTTTGCTTGAAGGCTCTAACATTGTAGGTGTTGTCCGACCACAACTTTCCTGCTAGTGTGCGTCTGAAGATTTCATCTTCACCCACATCTGAATCTTCCACCGTTATCCTGATTTCCTCTTCCTCTGTTAACTCTACATTCCTCCATTTGTCCATTTTCTGAAAAAAGAAAGAAAGAAAAGCCCCAACCAAGGAGAGGGAGGCTAGAGAAAACCTAGATGCCCGGGGGTAAGGATCCTAAGAAGGATGGAAAGACCAGGACTACTTGGGAAGAAGCCTCCACTAAGTTTCTAGGAAAACCCTTGGTTCGCTCGGGAGGAGTTGAAGAAACAATCCAGAGAATAGGTTGTTAGTTTAGTCACTAAAATCGAAAAACTATTTTGTTTTATGATTTTCTTCATCAGTCACTAAACTTAGTTCTGATTCAGTTATTCAAGCCTATAGACGAACTTTATTAAAAAAACATTCATACTTTTACACAGTAAAAACTTTAAAGTTTCATAATAAATATTTTAAGGTGTTATGACAATTATTTTTAGGATTTAATTGATATGTACTGACAGTATAAATATTTTTTACACTGTCAACTATTTAGAAATATTTGACATCTCATTAAAAATCCATGACTCTTATCCTAACAATCTTAAAAATCATTTATATCCGATTTCTGATTGATCGACAATATAAAAAACTTTACACTGACAGTGTATACAAATTAAACTCTTATTTTTATATTAGATAATAATAACTCATTCAACACCCACCAAATAAACATCCAATATAAAAATAAGTACCTTTAGGGAAAGAAACGATTGTGCATATATGTAAGCTTGCAAATTGAAACCGTACTCATGATTATGGTTATGTCGAAGTAGAGCATCCTCCTCATGCTTTATCCATTTTGCTTCTTATTAATGTCTCAGGGCCTTCATACCTCAACTTGTTTTTCATATTTTTTTGTTTCTTTGGGATTCTGCCCCATCTACGTATTAAAAAAATTAGGTGTTTCTAAGATGTACCACCCACCAAAGTGATGAAGTGGTACGCCGCCCAAGTGACAAAATGTGATCCATTCATTCTTAGGTTAGTCAAAATGTCAAAAAATAGGTGTTGAAATATGAGTTGAAAAGTCAACTAACCTATTGATAAAATGAATGGACTAGATTGTGTCACTTGGGTGGTACCAGACTTCCCTTTAAAAAAATTGTGTAAAAGGATAGTGTAGAATAATAATATGTCATGAACATTTCTTTAGGGGAAAAAACTAAGAAGGATTACCCACCCATATACTAACCCATTGGCTATAGGCTATGGCATGCTTAACAAAGGCATTAGCTACTCCTCTAAAATAAGGGTTTAGAGGTTAATTAAAATTCCAACATGATTTTGTTTTTGTTTGTGCTTACAAATGTTGCCATTATGATGAAATAAAACATAATACATCTTCATAAAAATTAATAGATAAATTTAGTACATTAAGTTAAATGTTTAGGATAATTATATTATTGATTAATTATTATTATCATTATCATCATCATCATCATCATCATCATTATAACCAGTTAACAAATAGTATCAATTAACTATTATTAAGATACAATAAAAAAACTATCATTAAGAAGGTCTCTAACAACAATTTTTAAGATTTAGTCACACAGTAATATCGATCTGTAAAACCTTTTAATGTAATATTATTATTGTTTATATAATTACCCTTTTTTTACGTAAATATAATTACCTTAATTACTGTAAATTTTTGTAAAAAATCCTTAGTGTCATGCAAATGATATGTATGTATGTTGGCAACAAAGTTGCGGACTGACTCGCCAAATCTGATGCATCTTCAAGTAACAAGTTCTTAGCTTGGGATGCTTGCCCTCCTCAGTTGGTCCACACTATGTTAGCAGATGTCATGGGCATAGTTAGATTAAGGGATTAGTTTTTTTTTTTTTTTTTTCGTTTGTCTTTTGAGTTTCCTTTTGATAAAAAAATATTACGAGAAGAGCAAAGCGTAGTAACAAACTAGCAACAAGGATAGAACAAAGTTTAAAAAATTATGTTTCACTAAAAGAAGGTTGAGTTTATGGTGCACCACCCACTATAATGATGCAGTGGTACACCACCCACATGACAGTTCCTTAACTAATCATTTAATCATGTGGGCCTTTTTACTTTTGACTACATATAGGTTTAAAAGTTAAACTGACACAAGGCAACACACATGACAACTCCATTGGTGGACATAGTGACATGGGGTGTTGGGTTTTGGGCTCCCTTCCTATGTGGACAAAGGCCCAAATGTGTAAGCCCATTTTGTTCTTGTTTAAGTGGAGAGAGGTCAGATTAGGGTTGTAGAGAGGTCTTATTTTAGTAAGAATATAGCAGCCAACAAGAGAGAAGAGGAGAGAAAGCCAACCCGCACACCCACCAGATAGTCAGCGTAAAATCGCGACATGGGATGCGCTCACCGTTGGATCGGGCTGAAATTTCTGCAGCAGGTTCAGGACGTGTGGTTCTTCATTCTTACAGTTTGGATTTTCAAGAAGAGGTCTGAAGTGAGAGATATTGGCTTCGTACAGTAGCTCTGTTCTTGGGGTAAATTTCATCTTCTTGTTTCTCATTTGTAAGCATTGCTGCTTGGTTGTTTTGGTGGATTGTTAGCACGGTTTGTGCACTCGTTGGAGACTCTTTTATACCCTTATTTGATCATAGTGGAGCTGTTTCTTTGGTCTGGACGACCCATGGTTTTTACCCTTGCTTTAAGGGGTTTTCCACGTTAAAATCTTAGTGTGTCTCTTTTATGTTTGTGTTGTTCTATTTGCTGACATATATTTGTTGTTGCTCCTCACAGATTCTTGCAAGTTTGGAGGGATTTATTTCCACTGCGTATTGCTTTGTTATTGTGTTACACTATTGCATTGTTATTCCCACCATCAGAGTGGCATCAGAGCTACTTGTCTTGGGGCATTTTGACTTGCTTGAATGATGGAGGTAAATACAGAGATGGTCTGTTTAAATGGAACTAATTATCATTTGCGGAAGGGCAAGATGAAGGATTTGCTCTACGTGAAGAATATGCATCTTCCTGTTTTTGCTACTCAGAAGCCGGATGCCAAGTCGGATGAAGAATGGGATTTTGAACATCAACAGGTGTGTGGTTTTATTCGGCAATTTGTAAAAGATAATGTTTATAGTCATATTGCTAATGAGACACACGCAAAATCTTTGTGGGCAAAGATAGAGTCATTGTATGCCTCTAAATCAGGGAATAATAAATTGTACTTGCTGAAGAGCTTTACTAGTTTGAGGTACAAGGAGGGGACTTCCATTTCAAATCACTTGAATGAATTTCAAGGGCTCCTTGATCAGATGTAAGGAATGAGTATCAAGTTTGATGATGAGCTTTTGGGACTATTTCTATTGTTATCTCTACTAGAGTCTTGGGAGACATTTCGGGTTTCTATCACAAGTTCAGCCCCTAATGGTGTTGTTTCTTTGGAAATGGCAAAGGGTAGTGTTCTCAATGAGGAGATGAGAAGGAAGGTACAAGGTACTTCATCTCAGTCCGAGGTGCTTGTCACTGAAAATAGGGGGAGAAGTCAAAGAAAAGAACCAAAGGGTGGTAGAGAAAAAAGCAGGAGCAAGTCCAAGTCTCGATACAAGAATGTGGAGTTTCATTATTGTCACAAAACAGGGCACATACAGAAGAATTGTTTTCTGTGGAAAAAGGAGAACAAAGACAAGAAGGGTAAGCATAAAGAGAGGGATCATGATGATGATGACCGTGTCACTACTGCTACTGGTGATGATCTTGTTATTCTCCGTGACCATGAGTCAGTTAATCTTGTATCAGATGAGAGCATGTGGATGATTGATAGTGGTGCTACATTGCATGTTGCACCGAGGATGGAGTTCTTCACATCTTATACTTCAGGTGACTTTGGAGTGTTGAAGATGGGTAATGATGGTGTGTCTAAGGTGATTGGTGTTGGTGATGTTTGCTTGCAAACCAACATGGGAATGCAGTTGTTGCTTAAAGGAGTCAAACATGCTCCGGATGTCCGCTTTAATTTGATCTCTGTGGAATTGCTTGATGAGGGTGGTTATGATAATCACTTTGGTTCTGAAAAGTGGAAACTCAGCAAAGGTAACTTGGTTGTGGCTAGAGGGGAGAAAATTTCTAAACTGTATTGGACAAAAGCTTTGGTTGCTAAAGACAGTGTGAATGTTGTGGATATGGAGGCATCTTTGTGGCACCGAAGGCTTAGTCATATCAGTGAAAAAGGGTTAAATTGTTTAGCCTAAAAGGATGTGCTTCCGGGATTAAAGAGTGCAGAGTTGGAGAAGTGTTCTCATTGCATGGCTAGTAAACAGACTAGAGTATCCTTCAAGAAGCATCCTCCCTCAAGGAAGTCAGAGTTGCTTCAGTTGGTGCATTATGATGTGTGTGGACCATTGAAGGTAAAATCCTTTACCGGTGCCCTCTACTTTGTTACTTTTATTGATGATTGTTTCAGGAAACTATGGGTCTATGCTTTGAAGACAAAAGACCAAGTGTTGGAGAAGTTCAAACAGTTTCAGGCTTTGGTTGAGAGACAGTCGGGCAAGAAGCTCAAATGCATTCGTACTGACAATGGTGGTGAGTATTGTGGACCCTTTGATGTCTCTTGCAAGCAGCAAGGTATTGCACATGAAAAGACTCCTCCTAAAACTCCTCAGCTGAATGGTTTAGCAGAGAGGATGAACAGGACATTGATTGAGAGAGTGAGATGTATGCTTTCTGAAGCTAAGTTACCCAAGCATTACTGGGGTGAGGCACTGTACACAACGGTAGATGTTATTAATCTCAGTCCTGCAGTTGCTTTGAACAGTGAGGTGCCAGACAAAATTTGGTTTGGCAAGAATGTTAGGTATGATTATTTGAGAGTCTTTGATTGCAAGGCTTTTGTGCATGTTCCAAAGGATGAAAGATCCAAGTTGGATGCAAAGACAAAGCAGTGTATCTTCATCGGTTATGGTCAAGATGAATTTGATTACAGGTTGTATGATCCTGTTGAGAAAAAGCTTGTCAGAAGCCGTGATGTAGAGTTCATGGAAGATCAAACCATTGAAGACATTGATAAGGAGGAGAAGACTACACCCAAGAATGATAGCAACTTGTTTGATGTTGATCCAGTTCGGTTGCCTATTTATAATCCGGATATTGTTGATGGTAATGTTCAGAATGGCGAGCCACATGATTATGTTAATGATCAGCAACTTGGAAATGAGTTAGATGTTCCAGGTGATGACGATGAAGAGGAACATGAGATGTCACAGGATGAGAATCTTGGTGATGCTCCCGAACCACCTCAAATCCAACTCAGGATATCTAACAGGTAGAGACAACCATCTACAAGGTATCATTCTGATGAGTATGTAACCTTGACTGATGAGGGAGAACCTGAGTGTTTTGGAGAGGCCATGGAAAGTGAAGACAAACGAAAGTGGCTGGATGCAATGCAGGATGAAATGAATCCTTGTATGATAATCACACTTATGATTTGGTGAAGTTGCCTAAAGGCAAGATGGCCTTGGAAAACAGGTGGATTTATAGGGTGGAACATGAGAGTAACTCTACGTCTCCGAGGTATAAAGCCAGATTAGTGGTGAAGGGCTTCCGTCAAAGAAAGGGTGTTGATTTTAATGAGATTTTCTCGCCTGTGGTAAAGATGTCATCCATTAGAACCGTGTTGAGTTTGGCGGCTACACTTGATTTGGAGGTAGAGCAAATGGATGTGAAAACAACTTTCCTTCATGATAATTTGGAGGAAGAGATTTACATGAAGCAACCTGATGGTTTTCAAGTTGAAGGCAAGGAAGACTATATGTGTAGGTTGAGGAAAAGCCTATATGGTTTGAAGCAGGCTCCGAGGCAGTGGTATAAGAAGTTTGAGTCTTTTATGTGTGACCAAGGATATAAGAAGACTATTTTTGACCATTGTGTCTTTGTTAGAAAGTTTTCTAATGATGACTTCATTATCCTGTTGTTATATGTTGATGACATGCTTATTGTTGGGAAAAATATTTCCAGGATTGACAGGTTAAAGAAACAATTGGGCGAGTCATTTTCCATGAAAGACATGGGAGCTGCTAAACAGATTCTTGGTATAAGAATCATGCGTGACAGAAAGGAGAAGAAGCTATGGCTATCACAAGAACACTATGTTAAAAGAGTGTTGCAGAGATTCCAGATGGAAAATGCCAAGGCGGTAAGCACTCCTCTTGCTACTCATTTCAAGATGAGTGCTAAGCAAAGTCCTTTAATTGAAGCAGAGAAATTAGATATGGAACGGGTTCCTTATACATCTGTTGTGGGTAGTTTGATGTATGCAATGGTATGTACAAGACCAGATATAGCACATGTTGTTGGTACAGTCGGTAGATTTTTGTCTAATCCAGGTAGAGAGCATTGGAATGCTGTCAAATGGATTTTGAGATATCTTTGTGGTACTGCTAGTATGAAGCTTTGCTTTGGAGGTGATAAGCCTATTTTGGTGGGGTACTCAGACTCGGATATGGCTGGAGACATTGATTCCAGGAAGTCCACTTCGGGCTATATGATTATATTTGCAGGGGGAGCTGTGACTTGGCAGTCTAAGTTGCAGAAGTGTGTAGCATTGTCCACTACTGAAGCAGAGTTCATTGCCATTACTGAAGCATGCAAGGAGTTGCTATGGTTGAAGAAATTCTTGCAGGAGCTTGGTTTTGTTCAAGACAAATATTTGTTGTTTGTTGATAGTCAGAGTGCTATTCATCTTGGTAAGAATCCAACTTTTCATTCTAGGTCCAAACATATTGATGTGAGGTATCATTGTATACGTGATGCTTTTGATTCTAAGCCGTTGGAGTTGGCTAAAGTTCATACTGATGATAATGGTGCTGATATGATGGCTAAAGCACTACCAAGAGGGAAATTTGAAACTTGTTGTGATATCGCCGGTTTGGCGGTTATCTCCACATAGTTGTGAGGGGGAGATTTGTTGGGTTTTGGGCTCCCTTCCTATGTGGAGAAAGGCCCAAATGTGTAAGTGATGTGTGGACTCCGGCAAGTGTACCGGATTCGTCGTCAAGTAATAAAAAGATCGATCCCACAGAGACCGTGATCTCAAATAACAACTAATTATTAAACCAATTAAACTGGACTATATAAAAAGGGGATTCTGAAAATATTTGATTTTTGTAATAAGAAATAACTTAGAGAATCAGATATTTAAGAACGCAACCAATTAAAATAGGAAAGTAAATCAATTTGGGGTTTTTCAAATCTAAAGAGATTCCTAGGAATTGGGTTACCAACAAGATTGTTCATGTTACCAAATTGACTACCCCTTGTTAATCATCAAAATTGCTTTGAAGGCGAATTTATCCTAAATAAGTTAATGCTCCCTCTCGGGTTACAAAAACTGTGGCCAATTAAACCAACCCCTACTCTCGTGGTAATTGAATTTAGATTGAACCCTTTAAGCTTTGTGAGAATTCATGAACCCTCCAAGGACCGCTTCTAACTCTCGTGATTTAAGTCCTAAGTTTGATTCCTATAGATCCAATACCTAAGTTCACCGCTAGGTTCCTCCTTAGAGTATCTATGACATGCAAATAAGTGCGCACCAGATTCACAAGTAATTCATGCGATAGAAACCAAATCGAAAGCGAAATCAAAATTAACAAAGGGAAAACATCAACTCATATCATAAAACAGATCTTGGGCATAGCCCCAATCCCTAGAAATAAAACTACTACTCAATCACGGTCATGGTCATGGCAAGCTTGATTAACAAAAACATGAACGAAAACCTAAGAAGAAGAAGAAGAAGAAGAAGAAGAAGAAGAAGAAGAAGAAGAAGAAGAAGAAGACCAAATTGCTCTATTTATAGATTAGGGTAACTTGAATCACAATCAATCACAATTTCATATCAAATCACTTTCTAAATATCCATATATTACGCGTCACGACCGTGATGGGCATCACGACCAGGCCGTGACGGATTCTGCCTTGGAGGTTGCTTCACTGGTTGGTCTATCACGGCCATGACCACCATCACGGCCTAGCCGTGATCAGTTCTGCCTGTGAGGGTCTGGTTTAGCTGACATATCACGGTCGTGATGGACATCACGGCCTGACCGTGACCAGCTGACTTTTCCATTCTTTCTTTTTAGCTCTACTCGATCATGGTCGTGATGGCCATCACGGCTAGGCCATGATAGGCTCTGTTTGGCTCATTTTCCTTACTTTCCAAGCCTCATCTTCATGCAAGCTCCATCATGGTTAATATTGAGCATTTTAATCCTTAATTCCTGCACAACAACACCACAAAACCGCCTTACCCGTTCCAAGGTAAAAACTAACCAAAATCAAATTAGAAATGTCTAAACTATATGAAAATGCGTGCAAAATGATAATGAAATATGAGGTGAAATCAAACTCATCAGTAAGCCCATTTTGTCTCATTTGTTTAAGTTGAGAGAGGTCAGATTAAGGTTATAGAGAGGTCTCATTTTAGTAAGAATATAGTAGCTAACAAGAGAGAAGAGAGGAGAGAAAGCCAGCCTACATACCCACCAGACAGTCACCGTAAAATCGCGACAGAGGATGCGTTCACCGTTGGATCGGGCTGAAATTTATGCAACGGGTTCAGGATGTGTGGTTCTTCATTCGTACAGTAGCTCTATTTTTGGGATAAATTTCATCTTCTCGTTTCTCATTTGTAAGTATTTGTGCTTGGTTGTTTTGGTTGATTGTTAGCACGGTTTGAGCACTTGTTGGAGACTCTTTTGTACCCTTATTTGATCATAGTGGAGCTGTTTCTTTGGTCTGGACGACCCGTGGTTTTTACCCTTGTTTTAAGGGGTTTTCCACGTTAAAATCTTGGTGTCTCTTTTATGTTTGTGTTGTCACTACAACAGATTAGACTTTTAATAATGCACCTTTTATAGCATTTCCATGCGGAAATGCTATTAAAAGTGATGGGGGGACTTTTAATAGTGGTTCCTTAAGGAAACGCTATCTTAGGTATCACCTAAGATAGCGTTTCCTTAAGGAATCGCTATTAAAAGTCAACTTGCAGGAAAAGATAGCGCTACCTTTAGGAAGCGCTATCTTAACTAACCACCTAAGATAGCGGTTTCACACGGAAACACTATCTTTTCTAAATTGAAATAAATAAATAAAATAAAATCAACTTTAGATAGCGTTTAAAATTAGAAACGTTATCTTAGGTGTTTGCTGATTTTCTACCCGCGCGCGCGTTTGATCCTTCCATTCTCAGTTTCTGCCTACCTTCACTCTGACTGACTTCACAAAGAAATACCCAAGTCTGAAACCCCCGGAAACCGCCGCATCTGAACCCTCTTCGTACGCCTCCGTTCGGTCACCGCGTTCACTGTTCATCTCCTCCACGCGCCACCTTTCAGCTCTCTCTCCTCCGTGCGCACCACTCATTTCTCCTCAATCTCTGCTCCAGGTAACCGTACCACTCATCTCTCTCTTATCTCTGCTCCAGATAAAGTTCATTTTTGATATTGTGGTTAAATATTTTACTTTGACACATATATCAGAGATAAAAATTGCTGACATTGCCAACTTATCAAATTTTGGGGGTTACAAAGTATGGAAGCTTCAATGTGGAAGTAATAGACCCAGTTTCTTACTATTTGGAGCTATTGGAGGTAACTCATTTGTTTGCTTCATTAGAATCTAGTAGGATAATTCATGTGAACTGGATCTCATTGTTGTGATGTTTATTTAATTAAATTTTTTATTATTAATTTTTCTGCAGATGGTATTTGATTTTCAGCTAATCAAAGGTCTTCTTTCTTTCATGGCCAGATTTTAGGTACATTCTTCTTGCTCTCTTAATATTGCAAATGTTGACTTCATGGGGTTGCATGTTGCTTTAGATCCGGTTCCCTTTCTTGTTTGTCTCCTCTTTTTTCTTTGGTCTCGTTTTCACTTCTTTCACCTGTTTGTGATTCTCTATATTCTGGAATGTGCTATTATTTTTGGAATTGTTAATGTTTGGTTGGAATTCTTTCACCTGATCTCTGGAACTTTGGGTTTTTTTTTTTAAATTTTAATTGAGGGGTTTGGGGTTTTATATGAAGAAAAAACATTTCATATATACTAATATACTAAATTACAGCAAACACTATATGCAGAATCTCGTCAGGTTTGTTTCGAGAAACACATGGAAGGAAATGACATAATAATTGCTCAGTTTGCTGAGGACAGGCACTGCATGTTTGTGTGTGTGTTTTCTTGTATAAATTTAGAAACCAACATACTCCGTTATCAGCAAAATTGATTTTACATCCTAGTTCTACATCTCTGTCTGCATGCTACTCATAATTATAATTATAGTTATAATTATTTAATATATAACACCCAAATGGCTTTCAGAATATGAAGTGTACTGAGTTATTTTTTTGAGCAAAAAAACTATGGTATATCTTTTTAGTTGATTTTCCTTACAAAACTCTTAAAGGATCAAACGCGCGCGCGGGTAGAAAATCTGTCGGGTTGCCTCCCTTCACTCTGACTCACTCGTCTCACTACCGCAGCCGCGCTCCATAGTCGCACCAACACCAGTCGAGCCTCCATCCCTCAGTTGCGTCTCTGCCGCGTCGCACCAACACCGATAGTGAGTTCTCTGCCTTTCTTTCACTCTGTCTTTACCCTACACAACACAACACAACACCAGCGTGTGTGAGCATAGTTACAGAGAAATAGCTGCTGAATTCTTCACATTTTTCAAATTGTTGTCAAATTTTCGTTCTGCTTAGTGCTTAGTCCCCACCATTCAGTCATCTTATATTTCTAAGCTCTAGTACTTAGCCTTTTGCACCAACTATATATATTATAGATGTATTTATACACTCATTGACTTGCTTAGGGAATTCACTATATGAATTATTAGGAAAGTTAGGACACATGTGAATGCAATTCACTTTTACCATTTTCATTTTTTTTAAAAGTTTATTTTTTCACTAACTAAATAAAGTTAATGACATGCTAGTACTATCATTATTTAATGGAAAAATCTAATGTATAGTATGATATGTGCTGTAGATATCATTTTGCACTTAATATGGATGGCACTAGAAACTGTATAACATGAATTAGTTTCAATCTGTATACATTGCATGTAGACATCAACCACTCTAAACTCAAAGTAAATATATTTAATAAATATTTTTGTAGATTGGGAAAACATGGATCGGAAATGGATGTCTGCCAATCGTTTAACGAATGAGTATGAGGATGGGGTGAAAGAGTTCATTAGGTTTGCAGTTCGGCATGCGGAAAACCCTAGTACAATCATATGTCCTTGTTTAGATTGTTGTTATGCAACGCGAGTTAGTGCAGCCGAGTTGGAAGAACATTTAGTGTGTAATGGAATCGATCAAAGTTATACATGTTGGACAAAACATGGTGAGACAAGAGATGAGTCTAGTGAAATGAGGAATCGTGTGAGATATTCATCAAACGATACCGACACAAATACTTATGAGGGCGATCGTTTAGAAGACATTGCAAATGCTGTTGAAGAGGATCTTCGGGATTGTCCTCAAATGTTTGAGAGGTTGGTAAGTGATGCAGAGCAACCATTGTATGATGGTTGTACTAAATTCACAAGATTGTCGGCGATGTTAAAGTTGTATAACTTGAAATTGGGCAACGGATGGACTGATAAGAGCTTTACGGACTTATTCACACTATTTTGGTGATTTTGGTGATTTATAACCTATCTCCATGGCTATGCATGAAGCGCATATTTATTATGTTATCTATGTTAATTTCTGGGCCCAAACAACCAGGAAACGATATAGACGTCTATTTGACTCCTTTGATTAAAGACTTGAAACAATTGTGGGAGACAGGTGTGGAGGTGTATGATGGGTATAAGAAAGAAAGTTTCAATTTGAGAGCTATGTTGTTTGGCACAATTAATGATTTTCTAGCCTACGGTAATCTGTCAGGATATAGCATCAAGGGTCAGTGTGCATGCCCTATATGTGAAGAGGGTACGGATTGGATGCGGTTAGAACATTGTAAGAACAATGTCTTTCTTGGGCATCGTAGATTTTTGCATCCAAGTCATCATTACCGGTGGTGGAGAAAGGCGTTCAGTGGGAACTCGGAAGAAGGTAGAGCTCCTTCACCGTTGATGGGTGATCAACTTTTTGAAAAGGTAAAGGATTTGAATATCCAATTCGGTAAACCTTTTGCGAGAGATATTGTCACAAGAGGGTGGAAGAAAAGGTCGATTTTCTTTGAGTTACCATATTGGAAATCATTATATGTAAGACATTTCCTCGATGTGATGCACGTTGAAAAAAATATATGTGATTGTGTCATTGGTACATTACTCAATGTGCCAGGGAAGACTAAAGATGGCATCAATGCAAGGTTGGACTTGGTTAGTATAGGAATAAGAAGAGAATTGGGACCGACGAAGAAGGGTAAAAGTACTTATCTTCCTCCGGCTGCTCACACTCTATCCAGAAAAGAAAAAACTGTTTTTTGTAAGTTTCTTGACGGAGTTAAGGTTCCGGAAGGGTACTCTTCAAACATTAGGAACCTCGTATCGATGAAAGATCTCAAGTTAAAAGGTCTAAAGTCCCACGATTGTCATGTTCTCATGGAGCAGTTGATACCCATTGGTATACGGTCTATTTTACCTAACAAAGTGCGGGGGGCCTTAACTAAACTCTGTTTCTTCTTCAAGGTAATTTGCATCAAAGTGTTTGACCCTGGGAAGTTGCCATCATTGCAAAGAGAAATTGTTGTGACTTTATGCGAGCTTGAGATGTACTTCCCACCTTCATTCTTTGACATAATGGTTCATCTAACCATTCACCTTGTTAGAGAGACACAACTGTGTGGGCCAGCTTATATGAGATGGATGTACCCGATTGAGCGTTATATGAAGATATTAAAAGGGTATGTGAAAAACCGATCACGACCAGAAGGTTGTATTGTTGAACGGTATATTGTCGAAGAAGCTGTTGAATTCTGTACCGAATACCTATCCAATGCTGATTCTATAGGGCTTCCAAAGTCTCGTCACACATGGAGAATGATGGGGCAAGTAATTACTGGAACTGAAATAGTGACTATATCAAGGACATAATGGGAGCAAGCACACTTATATGTTCTGCACAATGCCGATGAGGTTGAGCCATATGTTGAAAAACACAAGGACATGCTTAAGAGTTTGTATCCAAATAAGAATCAAAATTGCCTAACTAGAGAACACAATCGTTGTTTTATAACGTGGCTAAGAGATCACATTTTTGCAGAGTTGACTGAAAATGCTACTTCAGTTTCAAATAGATTGAGATGGTTAGCCAAAGGTCCAAGTTTGCATGTCTTCTGTTACCACGATTATCAAATTAACGGGTACACATTCTATACAAAAGAACAAGATGATCGGAGTACAATGCAAAACAGTGGTGTGACTCTTGTAGCTCAGTCGATGCATATCTCAAGTGCCAAAGACAGAAACCCCATATATGCAAATATGTCATACTTCGGCGTCATTGAACGCATATGGGAGTTGGATTACACAAAGTTTAAGGTTGGTGTGTTTGGTTGTAAGTGGGTTGACAATAATAACGGTGTTCAGATTGATGAGTCGGGGTTCATGCAGGTGGATCTTAACAGGGTGGGGTATAAAGATGAGCATTTTATATTAGCATCTCAAGCTTAACAAGTGTTCTATGTCACTGATCCAGCTGATATGAAAAGGTCCATTGTTCTTTTGACTAACAAAATAATTACCAAGATTGATGATCAAGACCATGGAGATGTTGATATTGAAGATGATCCTTTCGTCGGGACATTACAATCACTTGAGATTGATCCAACTAGGGATGATGGTATGTATATGATAGATGATCATGATGAGAGGCTTTTGGTCAATCCACCATTTCGTACTAATAAAGGACAAACAAATCTCAATCCAATGAAGAAAAGAAAAAGGTTGACTTAAACATGTATGTAGTGTTTGTGTTTAAATGAACTTTCTGATCCTTTTATATTATAATTAGCATCTTCCGGTAATGCTAGTGTTGATTTTGTTATCTAGTGATGTTTTATATTTTGCATCAATTAATATTATATTAATGTCCAATGATGTTTTACTTGTGTCTAATTTTTTTGTAGGTAAATGGCATCTTCCAGTAATGCCAGTGCTGCCAAAGTGACGCGACGTGGGCCAACTGTTATGAAGCCGGTCATCCGCGCTAGGAGTAAAGGACAAAAAATTGAGGTAATTTACTTACTAATCTAAGGATTTCATAATGTTGTTTGATATCTAGATTTAATTACTTTATTATTTTTATTAGGTTGAATGGAATTATTTGGACCAACCAATTCGTGCCAATGGAAAAATATTGAAGAGTTACATTGGGGCGTTGTTCGGCAAACGGTCTTAATTATCTGTTCTAATTGGAAGGATGGAGCATTGGATGCTTTCAAATAGAACATATGGGCTGATGTACAGGTAATTATTAAAATTTGTGAATTATATTGTAAACTATGTAAACATACTTACTTTGACACGTTGTTTATATTGTTTTGCAGATGTCTTTTAATGTTGATGAATCTCGAAAAAAATTTGTACTTCAGGAAGCCGGTAACCTACATCGGGCATTCAGAACTAGATTGACAAAAAAAAATTTAAGAGATGCTAACGGGAGTATCATAGAGGAACCTCCATCACAATATCCACACATATCAAGGGATGAGTGGGTAGATTTTGTAGCAATACGCACAGGAGATGCACGATTCCTGGTATGTTTAATATCAAGTTAGTCCTTATAATTATATATATATATATATATATATATATATATATATATATATATATATATATATATATATATACATACATATGACATTAACCATGTATTAATATTACTTATATGTGTCTGAATAGAAATTAAGCAATGAAAATCGCAACAGAGCGTTAGATCCTGCATGCCCTTACAAAGCATCACGTGAGGGGTATGCTGAAATTGAGGATGAATTGGTATGTATTCATATAATTAACTGCATGTGTGGTAAATATGACTTTTAAACTGTTTGGTTAATATATATTATCTCAATATACAGATACAGGAGGCGGGGCGAGTTAAAAAATTAAACGCCATATTGTGTGGAGGAAAGCCCGCGAGAACAAGGCGGGTGTAATTGACAACAAAAATACGCAGAACGTGTGGAATAAATGTGTAAGTAGACTAACGTTTACATTTTCATTTGTTATTTTCTTATGACAATATATAATAATGTTAACATTTGCATTTCACCAATAACTATGTGTCAGGAGGAAGGCACATCACGATCTGCAATAGAGGGAGAGATACAAGATTTTGGTCGTCAGGATATTCTTGCTAAAGCCCTAGGTGTGCCAGAGAACCCTGGTCGTGTTAGGGGTGTGGGTTTTGACGTCTCTCAAAAAGACTACTTCCCACTTGAAGGTCGTGCAAAACATAACTGTGAAACGAAAAGGTGGGAGACATTGGTGTCTCAACTCTCAGAAAGATTGAACAATTTGGAAGATAAGCTGAAAAAAAGGAGGATGAGGAGAGGGAGGCTAATTTCACAGCCCCAACAAGCGTCAAAGATAGTTGCACTCTAGCATCTGCCATCAAGCTTCCAGAGGTAATGCATGCTTTTTTTTTTACTAGTATTGCATTCGCAGTTAAATACATTCAATTGGATGCCTTAATTCACAGCTTATTCATCTATCATTGGATTAGGGCGTCAACTCATGTCATCTATATTTATCAACCCCAAACCATCGTATGGTTGGTATGGGTAAAGTATATAATGAGCCGGGTGTTACACTGCACACCGGACCACTACCCCTTAACCATGTGAAAGTTGGAGTTGATGTTGCAACTGAGGGGGATGCGCCATTGCCGGTACCTATCGATGATGCAGATGTAATGACAATAAGAGATGTAATAAGTACTTATGTGGCATGGCCAATTGATCTCGTGGTTGTAATTAATATGGTATGTAATTGCATTTTTCCACATTTTTATATACGGCGTATATTTATTACATTAGTTGATCACTAACTGGCATATTGAAATGCAAAATTTCCAGGCACCTGCAAAATCTAAAGGCAAAGGCAGAGTGTGTGAACATACAAAGGAGTCAATTACAACCCCGAAAAATAAAGGAGGCAACTCTGAGGCCAACCCTCCTACAGCTTGTTCAACTAACATTTCTCTGGAATATTTCAATTTTCTTAAAATACATGAACGAAAGAATATGAAAAATGATGACCCATTGGACATAGAGATAGAACAAAATATTTTTGGTGATTATATCATTGATAGAATTAATGCTGAAAATATCAGAGAAATTGTAAATCATGAATGGGTATCTGCCTCCGTTATTTCCGTATATATCAGGTACTAAATCAGGCTTAAAGTGTACAATATTTTTTTAGTCTTTCCATTTAAATATTGATGTCATTGGTGTAATCCATTTTTATATTTTAATTGAAGGTATTTGTATGAAGAATTTTTGCTTCCAAAGGAAAGAACGAGGAGGTTTCTGTTCTTGTCCCCACACCAAACAGATACATACGGCTTCTTCGGGAGGGATTCACAGACAACGTATATAGTCGACCGCTTTGCAACTACAGAAAGAGAATATCAGCCCTTGTTTCTAGCGCCGTGCAATGTTGGGTGAGTCACTTATCTTATAGGACTTAATTCACAATAATGAATTATATAAAAGTTGAGGTGCTTAGGATTTGTTATCACAACATTTTTGTAGGAATCATTGGGTGCTGTGCGCGATAAATACTGTTGAAGAGATTATTTACTATCTGGATTCCTTGCATGTAGATCCTAGGAATCGCCCAGAATTAAAGAATCTGTTCAATAAGTAAGCATGCTTTTATATTTCTGATTTTCTATGATTCTATCGAATGGCTTCCATGGTAGATACATGTTGCAAGTTGTCATGGTCCTAATGTGCTTTTGATTTTTGACATTAGAATAACTGTGTTGAATTGGCATATACTGGGTTGTGATTGTTATGTTTCTTAGTGAAGTCTGTTTGATTTTGTGATTAGTGCTTTGCAAGTTTATCGTGCACGTAGCGGAGCTAAGGTGCCTCGTTTAAAGGCAACCAATATTAAATGGATTCGGATAGAGGTATATTTGCAAAAACTTAATGCGCAATTAGTTAAAAAAAACTATATTGATTTACTATTTTATTTTTTATAGTGCCCAAGACAACCCAACGATACAGATTGTGGGTACTATGCCATGCGTTTCATGAAGGAAATTATCTTACAAAACCAAGTTAAAATATCAATGGCGGTATGTTGTTTACTTAGCTTTTAATTGTGACTGTGCAAATGTTTTAGCAATTGTAACTTAATTTATTTAATTTTTATGTCGCAGTACTTCCCTGACTTCAAATGCTCCACATACTCCACTGCTCAACTATCTGAAGTCAAGGAAGATTTGTGTTGCTATATTGTTGAAAAGTTTATTTGATTACGCTTGTTATATATGGTCTAAACTTTGTATTGTACTGTATATGAATGAAACAATTCTTGATTCAAGATGGTTTAAATCGTACTCTCTACTTTTGCTGAGGACTTGGGAACAATCTATCTTGGGTGTTACCTAGTTGTTTTTTGCCGTATGTGCTGTCAAAAATTCTTGAAGTATTTTATGATTGAGAAGCTTCTTGGTTTGGTTAAATTATATATATATTAACTGATATGTATGCAATCGGGTCAGACTTAGTAGTTGAAGCATATGCAATCGGGTCACTTTCATCTATATTGAGTTTAACATTTGATGATTTGAAGATTTGCTATATGCCTTTATTATTACGGGTTCAATATATTGATGGTGCTACACAGTTTTTTGGTGGAATACTTTCTATCAAAGTAGCTTGTTATATGCATATGATTTGGTACAAGTAACTTAGGTGTCTAGGTTTTATTTGCTACCCATAATTTGTATTGTGCTCCATTTCTTTGTACACCTTCTGTTTTTTATAAACATGCAGGATGGAGGTAAAGTTAAGAAATAGGTAAAATAAAAAATAAATAAATAAGGGATTAGATAGCGTTTTAACAAACGCTATCTAA
The DNA here is from genome assembly GCA_030762895.1 of Sophora flavescens. Taxonomy (NCBI): domain Eukaryota; kingdom Viridiplantae; phylum Streptophyta; class Magnoliopsida; order Fabales; family Fabaceae; genus Sophora; species Sophora flavescens. The sequence goes on from CM061064.1 coordinate 183,535,245, forward strand.
AGTTTGCCTTTAGATAGCGTTTACTACCGGAAACGCTATCTAAGGTCATCTTTTAATAGCGCTTCTTAAATGTTATCTTTGCTAACTACTTTTAATAGCGGTGGCATAGATAACGCTTAAAAACGCTATTAAAAGGCATCCGGAAACGCTATCTAAAGTCATTTCTGTTGTTGTGTGTTCTATTTGCTGTCATATATTTGTTGTTGCTCCTCACAGATTCTTGCAAGTTTGGGAGGATTTATTTCCGCTGCGTATTGCTTTGTTATTGTGTTATACTGTTGCATTGTTGTTCCCACATCATGTGAGTGGTGCACTCCGCTCCACCCTGGAGGGTAGTGCACCATAGATGCTTCCTTAAAAGAAAGTCAATTGTTTTTTTTTCTTCTTAATTGCACTTTGGTCATCTTACTTTAACTCATGTGTGATCTTGATCAAAATCAAGCATCTTGGTCCGGTGGTTGTAAGACCTGTCCTGTGACACTTTAGGGGTCGACTCAGTTTGCTCTCGGATTCGATTCCTGACGATATTAAAATAATACTTGACCAACGAAAGCCACGCCTCACGAACGGTGATTAGCTTTTCATTACCTGGGATACAAGTTTAGACAAAAAAATATGTGCGATCTTCATCCCTATTTTTTTTGTAGTTTCAACTTGCAACGTTGGCTCTCCGCTTAAAAAATTCACTCATTTTTTATAAAATAAAAAAAAGTACTCTTTTTTTTTTTGTCCTACTTATTTTGTCACCTTACAATTTCTCTCTCTACTTCTTATAGCCAGACGTAGCATAAAGTTACCATGTGATGTGAAGACTGTGTAAGTGTGTATTGACAACAAGCCACCCACGACGATGACTCTTGCTTGCTCGTGGCCCATGCACACTAGGAAGCGTCGGAGTTCGTCCTTCGACCTTGGTGTCGATGCCCTCTAAGCACTGTTAATAATATTTAATTAAATTATTATTTTATTCTATTAATATTTTTTTATATTTCATTTAGTAAAAAATATGCAAGATATATTATTTGGAAAATTGTTTTAAATTTTTAAAGTGACAGATGAAATTTAATATTTTTTTTAAAATTATAAATATTCTAAAGGCAAATACTACCCAATATCTTAAAAATATTAAGAAATTAAACAAAAAAATTATATTAAAATGTGACATAATATTTTAATTTTTTTTGATTGAATATATTAAAATTTAAAATGTGTTTTTCAATAAAAATTATTTTTTTAACCAATGTCTGGACATGTGATTAAGACTCTATTTTTAAATTAAAGTGTTTATTTTATTAAATCTTGTCAATAATATGACAGAGACAATCATAGATGACGAAAAAGAATCATTCTATTAATATTTATTAAAATTTAATTATGATATATTATTAAAATAAATAATTTTTATATTATTAAATAATTAATAATTAATTATTATATCATTTAAAACAGTTGAATCTGATAATAGTTATTTTAAAAGTTATAAATTAGAGTTTAATTGATATATACTGTGAGCGTAAATATTTTTTATATTGTCAACCAATGATAAAATATCATATTAAAAATCTTTGATTCTTATCCAAATCAACTTAAAAGTCATTGATTATATGATTTGTGATTGGTTAATAGTATAAAAAATTAAAAAACTTTACACTGACAGTGTATATCAATTAAAGATAATTTATGATTAATTTATAGTATTAAAAATTATTATTTTTTAATTCTGCAGATAACGATGACACAAAGACATTGCAACTCTTCTTGAAGCTGACGTGTTGTAAGTGGCATGCAGTTGCTCCCAGATGCCGTGATATGCACACGCAAATGTGTGCACTGCACGCACTATCATTAACCAGTCACTGGTCAGCCTCATTTCGGAGCAAACTACCAAAATCAGAACGGAATCTTCTTCCAGCACTCAAACTAGAAAATGAAGAAATCACCTCCTCAGTTTGTTTATTTATTTATTATGAAGATATAAAATTTAATGTTAAAACTTCTTTTAACAACAATTATTAATAAAAAATAATTTTTATATACTATCACTATATTTATTTTATCAACTAATCACAAATTATTTTATTTTTAACATTTAAACAATTCTAATAAATACTAAATATTCTCAATAATATGTATCAAGTAGAAACAACAACTGTAGATGTATATGAGCATTAGTATAAGTGTATTATTTAAAATATTTAATTTTGTTATAGTGCTAGTATAAAAAATTTATACCATTACAACATCATCTACCCACAAATCATTATAACTTTTAAAATAGTATGGATAAAGGTCAAATATTATCGATATTATATTGTGAGTTTTTTTTTTACGTTGTCCAGTCTTAAATAGTTGATGTTTTGAGTTATGTTTTTTAAACATAATGATATCATATTTGTCTTTTAATATATTTTCAAGATATATGTATACAAATGATAAAAAAAGTAAGTAAAAGATATAAAAAACATATACGATATCTAAAATTTGTGTTCAAATAACATAACTCAAAACAACAATTATTTATTGAAAAACTATTTTTTTAAGAAAAAAAATATATTTTTAAAAATATAAATACACAAATTTTTATATAAATTTATTCTTTTAAATTATAGGATTACACACCAATATAATATACCAATTAAATTCGTCTTTAGATGTTGCGACATAAAAACTGCACATCCCAACAAAAAATGCTAATTTTGAAACAATAATTGTAATCACAATGACAACAATAAATAAAGGTAATGTCCATTTTTTCACTTCAACTCCAATCTCTCTGAAGATAGAGCTGTGAAGTTGGGACGAGACATTGATGAAACCAGAAAGCACACAAGTGTATGCAAAATTATACTGAACTGTCCAACTCAAATTCCAAACCCCTCATATCAAACCATGTCACAACAAGACCAACCACTCTTACTGGACTCACTCCAACAACAACCTGAAGAAACCGCTTACGACTCCTCCGAAAAAATCATCATAGTCGGAATCGACGAATCCGATGATGAGGACGAAACCAACTGGGGTGGAAGTGGTCACGCCCCACCATTCTCATGGAAGAAGCTATGGCTCTTCACGGGTCCTGGGTTTCTCATGAGCATCGCTTTTCTCGATCCAGGGAACCTCGAGGGTGACCTTCAAGCAGGTGCGGTTGCAGGGTACTCGTTGCTGTGGCTCCTTATGTGGGCCACGGTGATGGGTCTGTTGGTTCAGCTCTTGTCTGCAAGGCTCGGTGTTGCCACTGGGAGACACTTGGCTGAGCTGTGTAGGGAGGAGTACCCTACTTGGGCTGGGAGGGTTTTGTGGGTTATGGCTGAGGTTGCTCTTATTGGTTCTGATATTCAAGAGGTTATTGGTAGTGCTATTGCTATTAGGATTCTTAGTAATGGGGTTGTGCCCCTTTGGTCTGGGGTCATCATTACAGCTCTTGATTGGTAATTATTAACTCTTCATCTTCCTCCTTCTTTCTTTCTTTCTCTCTCTATTACATCATCTTTTAACACTAGTATTATCGAGAGAGAAAGACACAGTCAAATTCATTTTTTTTATGTGAATTTGAGTTCTTCCTAGGTGTCCCCTGTCACTACTGTAGTTTTCAAATTGCATTTAATTTTAAGGTTTTATGTTTAGGTATCAACATCATTTTACAAGATCTATTCAAAATTCTTCCCTTGATTGAGTGCATGTTTTGATTAATTTTTAGGAGAAAATCACTTTTCTTTCTTCTCAAAAACTCTCGGAGTATAATTTTGATTTTAAACCGTTTTGAATACAAAATAACATAATCCAAATGCACACTAAGTTTTGAATGATTAGGAGAAGTTACCTTGTTTATATCACACTTGTTAGATAATAAAGTCTCATCTGAACTTGGACGGAAGAGTATCTTGAGTGGAATCCTGTTATTTAACTTCAAGATGGAAATTGACCAAGTCCTTGAGTCTTTTCTGTGACAACATTTTGGAAGTTACTATCAAAATGCAGTTTATTTGTTAAATTATGCATACTAATCCCAAATTAAACATTAACGTGGATATTTTATTGCCTTGTTACAGTTTTATTTTTCTCTTTCTTGAGAACTATGGTGTGAGGAAATTGGAAGCTTTTTTTGCCGTCCTCATCGCCATAATGGCAATCTCGTTTGCAGCTATGTTCGGTGAAGCAAAACCTAATGGCAAGGAACTTCTTCTTGGTGAGGAGTTTATTTCACTGATCTGGGCATGTCCAAATTTCAGTTTGTTATAAGTAAATTGTTAGTTGTCCCTCTTACTTTAAATCTAATACTGAGTCTGATGTTATCTTTGTAGGGATTTTGATTCCCAAACTTGGTTCCAAAACTATACACCAGGCTGTTGGAGTTGTGGGCTGCATCATTATGCCTCACAATGTATTCTTGCATTCTGCTCTTGTTCAATCGAGGCAGGTTGACCGCAGCAAGAAAGGCCGAGTACAAGAAGCTCTTAACTATTACTCTATAGAATCAACCCTTGCCCTTATAGTCTCCTTTGCCATTAATATATTTGTCACAAGTGTGTTTGCTGATGGGTTTTATGGTACTGAACTTGCAAAGAACATTGGTCTTGCAAATGCAGGACAGTATCTTCAGGAGAAGTATGGTGGTGGATTGTTTCCAATATTATATATATGGGGTATTGGTTTATTAGCAGCGGGCCAAAGTAGTACTCTTACTGGTACTTATGCTGGACAATTTATCATGGGAGGCTTTCTAAATCTAAAGTTGAAAAAATGGATGAGGGCATTAATTACACGAAGTTGTGCAATCGTCCCAACCATGATAGTTGCTCTTATTTTTGATACATCTGAGGAAGCATTAGATGTTCTGAATGAGTGGCTTAATGTTCTTCAGTCAGTCCAAATCCCCTTTGCACTTATTCCCTTGCTTTGTTTGGTGTCAAAGGAGCAGATAATGGGATCTTTCAGAATCGGCCCTGTTCTCAAGGTATATTGTCCTTTTTAATCTGCATTTTGGTCACTTACCTGATATCCGTTATTTGTTTATATATTTGGTAAAAGACTTTTTTATGCCAAGTTAATTCATTTTGCGTGGAAATGCTCTTTATATTTCTGAATAATTCATTGATCAAATCAAATCTTAATTTAATTAGGAAGAAGATAATTCAGAAGTGGCCCAATATTGACCTTTTCTATCTTGCAGTTCACATAGGAGACAATTTAGAACTGACCCCATGTATTCCTATTCTCTTTTGCAATTTAGAGTTAGATTTTATGGAGACAAATTACTGGGCATGATTTTACTGTCCTATCTTGAGAAATGAAAGGAGGTGTGATGTGTTCAGGGGACTAGTTTCATTACTTCTTTTTCCTTTATGATTTTACTGTATTCTGGGCTGTCATTCTTCTTGTGAATAACTATCCTCAGGTCATTATAAGTTGTTGGTACAATCCTACAGAATTATTTTTATTTATCATTTTTTATCATGATGTGTTCAATATCATTTGTTGGAAACTGCTTATGATGTCAGATTGACCTCAATTAACTGTAAAACATTCGCAATGTATTTGTTCCTCTAATCTTGTGGTCCAGTGCTATTTTTTTCCTCATTTCAAGTGTGTCATCAATTGACATGATATCTCATGTTATACACACAGCCCAACATCTTTGAAGCAATCTTTGCATTCACATACATGCAGGCATTGAGACATGCATACACGCAGGCTTAATTATTGATTTATAATTTGTATGTGTTTGAAATATTGTGCCACTTTGGACATTCTTGAAAATAGGCTTAATAGGGCATTCCTGCTTACTTATGCTGGGGACTCTGGACAGTATTTACTGTTATTTTGGATATTTTTGAAAATCAAATTTTAACATTTCAATATTTCAAGGTAATTTATGAAAGTTTAGCCTCACTTGAATTCTATCTGCAACAGTTTGGAGAAACAGATGCATTTGGTTTCTATACTTACACTACCTCCTTTAATATTCTGCTCTTAATTTGTTTTGATTAATTAGATAAAAAGTACTGAGTGGTTTTCTCATATGGATACAGATTATTTCATGGCTTGTGACTGTTGTGTTGATAGTAATTAATGGCTATCTTTTGCTGGATTTCTTCTCCGCTGAAGTGAATGGTGCAGTGGTTGCCACCCTACTGTGTTCATTAACAGCTGCATATGTTGCTTTCATAATATACCTTGTTGTACGGGCCATTACCTTTTCACCTTGGAAAAGTGTAACACAAGAGAAGACAATTGCTAACTCAGAGAATTGAGTAATAGCAAGTGCCATTCTGCTGAAGGTTTTGATGATTACTTTTGCCCTTGAGTATGCCCATGCTTGTTACTCTATAACAAGTTGATGCAATCGGGAGTGGCACCTTATTGTAAATTTTATGAAATAATAAGTAGATTTTAGTTCTAGGTTAATATCAAATTTAGTATGTGTGTTTCTGGATTAGAGTTTATAAAGTTGATTTTGAATCAACTTGATTTTACAAACTTGAACGTTTAGATAATTTATTAGTGATCTTATTGGTGGCGTTTGGAAGAGCTTATTTAAGCTCATTTTGACTTATCTGATGACATAAGCTCTTATGCAGTGTGTTTGGCAGAGCTTATAAAAATAACTTATGTCATCCCATAAGGAGTTTTTGACTTATTTTCATAAGTCACTTGGAGAAGCTTATGGAATTATCATAAGAGCTTATGCACTCTCTTCGTGTTTTTCACTATTCGAATCATCTCATGCCCCTTTCTTTCTTTAAGCACTTATGACATAAGCTCTCATGCGATAAAGTCTTATGTGATAAGCTCTTAATTAAGTTGTTCACCCAAACACATTCAAAATGAAGTTGTTTTTCAACACACCCTTCATGAAGGGAATGAGTGTGCACATTGGTTAGGGTGTGCAAATGATGATCTCTTGTTACAAATATGCCAATCTTGCCCTTTTGTTCTATCTTTGACTCTTTTAGCTGATGCTTCTGGATTAGTTAGATTTCATCCGTAGTTGTGTTTTGCAGTCTCAAAAAAAAAAATCAAAATTATATTTGGATTTGTAATTACTAAAAGGGACATGAGTTTCATTATGTAATAATGATAATACCCTTTTATTTCATTTCCTTTTTTTTAATTATATTTAAAATAATAGTATTTTTTTTAATCTTTTATTAACACTAGTGTGTACCCGTGTGTTGCACATAGTGAAATGGCATTCATAATGAATCAATTCGAAGAAAAGTTTTTTTAGAAAAAAACTTTAAAGATGATCAATATTATTCAAATTATTCTATTAAAAAAGTTTAATTGAAAAGTTTCATTCTTTTCATCATGTGCAATTTTGATTGTTAAAGTTTTTTTTTTTTTTTATATTTGGTTATCCTATTTTTTTTTCAATATTGCAATTAAGTCTTTCTGTCCAATATTGGTCTAATTTTCAATGAACGGAGAGAAATCACTGTTATATGCACACATAACCACTGGTTGAGGTTCTCCCTCCTCGTGTACCCGTGTGTTGCATATAGTGAAATGACATTCATGATGAATCAATTCGAAGAAAAGTTATAAAAAAAAAAAACTTTAAAGAAGGTCAATATTATTCAAATTATTCTATTAAAAAAGTTTAATTGTACTTTTAGTTTCATTCATTTCATTATGTACAGTTTTGGTCACTGAAGATTGAAGTTATTCTTTTGGATATTTGATCCTTCTATTTTTTTTTTTCAATGTTGCAAATTCGATTTCCATCCAATGTCAATCAAATTTTCAATGATCAACAGAGAGAAACCATTGATATATGCGCACAGAACCATTAGTTGAGATTCTCCCTCTTCTATCTCTGTGATTCATCATGATTCAATGCACCCTCTCTATTATTTATTGGTTTTGTCAATTCTTTCCGGGACTTTTTTTTTAGTTCCATCATAGGGTCCCTTGCCCCTGAAGCTCAACCAGAGATTATGTGCTTAGAGTGGTCGTTCCTCTATGTTAATCATTGGGAATTTGACAGACATTGAATAGAAGAACCAAATTGTAACATCAAAAAAATATAGGACCAAATATGCCCCCAAAAAAATTTTAAGGATCAAAATCACACATAACCAATAGTAGAATGACTAAAAGTACAATTAATTTATTAAAAAATTGACCATATTACATATAGAAGGAAAGAGTACTTAAATAACTTTAATTCGAAGTTTGAATTCGTTTAACATTTTATTTTCAAATTTAAAGTGTAGAAAAGAAATAAGAAATATAATTTCGTAACTCGTTATACAATTGTAATGAAATTGCCGTAATTATATATAGCTTAAATTGAATAAAAAAACCATAATAACTTAATTTTAAATAAAAGAGTCTTACATTTTTTTTTTACGGGAATAAAAGAGTCTTACGTGATAATAATGAATATATAGGTTTTAAAATAAATCAAATTATATACAGTCACTACCATCACCGGCACCTGCATTTTTTTGATTAATAAAAGTTGAGCCTATTTCCTACCAAAGTAGAGTGAAGGGGAAGTAGGAATCGGGGATTTCCAGTCCATTTTCACCCAGTGTGGGAATTCCTATGGGGACTACTACTTCTAGGATCCCATGGGTGGAGTTTTTCCCCTCAAGGGAATGGGAATAAGGGAGAAAATTCTCGAAGGCAATTTGAGGAGGAAGATTAGGATTATATATCGTGTATCACGAGATCTCCATCTCCGGAAAATATTACAAAATATATATATATATATATATATATATATTACGTTAGCAGGATATAACTAAATAAATAGAAAATACACTTCGAAGGTGTAACTTGCTAATATACTCCTTTTAAAAAATAGATAGGTGTACATTAACAAATCTCATATATATATATATATATATATATATATATATATATATATATATATATATATTTGATGCGGTCTAAACCCTAAAGGGAATTTAATTACATTGAAGAGAATATAGTTGTTAAGGGAGATGAAATTAGGGAATGGGAAGGGGAGAGAAATACGAGATCAGGGACGAGGAACGACCGAACATGATTGGGAGGAAAATTCCACGAGTATATATATATATATATGGCTAGTCCGAATAGCCTGATATTCAATATGGTTGGGTTGATAAAATGTAGGTCCGAAATTATTTTGGCCCAACCTAGCCAGGCTCGAAAATTCATTGGCTCAAAATGGGTTGGCTTGTGATGGGCTGAGCTAGCTCGAACTTTGAAAATAAAAAAGTATAAATTGAATTGAAACACTACATTTTTTATACTGAATCTCCTAACTATTTTGAAAAATAATACATTATTGTATAAGAGTAATGATATTTGGATACAAAAATGGTATCCAACACCGTATTAAAGTACTCCTCCCCACTTATTTATTGTTTTCTTCTCTCTCATCATGTATTTCATCACCCCAAGACACTCATAAGCTCTACGGTGTCTATGCAAGGTGTCCAAATATCTTTACTCTTGTGTAAAAGATAATAATTCCACCTTAAAGGTTTTTGAATAATATATTTTACTAGTTAAATTTGTCAAAAAAACTTAAGTAGTTAATGTTTTATAAAAGATGTTTTCTTACTCACTAAAAGAATAAAAAATGGTGTATCGCCTTACATACATTTCTTGGGGAATTTTATCTTGAAATTATACAAATAATAAAACCTCCCTCCCAAACCTCTTGGATGAAAACGCGTAACTCAACGTCGAGCATACACTTCTCTATCTCTATCTATATTGCTTGCTCTATTGCTCGTCGTTACATACGTAACTTAACACATTGATATTTGTGGTAATATATAATATATGTGTTTTAAGTTTCACTCTGAATATTAAAGAACATAAATTCAATAGAGACTAAAATACCTTTATAGTGCTTTATTTATCCGTGAAAATTCGTTTTGGTCCTATATCTTTTAAGAGATTCATTTTGATCATTTATCTTTCAAACATTATTTAAAATGGTCATTGCTTCAGATTTGTTAATATATTCCGTTAATGACATGCCAGAGATCCACCGGAATCTGGGCATTTCTTCTTAAAACCCATTCTCCTTCATCTAATTTCTTTTGGAAATCGTTCCCCTGGAATTCGTCTCTTATCCTCTTTCGCCTTCCAGTGTTGTTGTTTGTTGATATTTCTTCCTCTTATAGTGAGTGTCCCCTGATACCCATTCTTTGCATAGCTCTTTTTCTATCCCAGGATGTGTCTATTTTAGATCTTGTTACGTCTTCGTATTTATCTAAGTGTGTTGCCCATGGGCCCGCGTTTTTGGCCCACCGTTCCCATATTTGTGCTAGTAAATTAATGACCCAAAATTAAATTGGTCCAGTCAGATTCGGACAAAAACAAGAATTTTTAAAATAAAATTATCGATAAATATTTAACGAAACACAAATAGTACACAGAATTTAGTGATTTAAGATTTTAACGAAAACATTTTTTTCTTTTTTTTCTATGTGTCTTTCCCTACCGCATAGAGTAGCCTTTTTGGTACTTCAATTCAATCGGAACCGTACCAGGTTTTTTCAACTTTCAAGCCACAAATTAGGATAGGGATCTTTCAAATTAGGGTTAAAAACAAGACCTTGCTCAAATACCTGCTGGTTCGGTATACCCATAAGTTTCTCACAAGTGTGGTATTACTATTTACCTGATTCATCCCTGCTTCTTCTAAATTTCCACTGGTGCAATAAGTACTTTTTACGTCAGTTAAAATTGATTTTTTACGTCAGAATACTGACTAACGTAAATACAGCTGACGTTAAAAGTTTAACTTTTAACGTCAGTTGAGAACTGACGTTAAATATAACACTATTAACGTCGGTTCTTTAACACAACTGACGTTAATTTTGTCAAAATTAACGTCAGTTCTTTAAAAAAACTGACGTTAATTTTGTTAAAACTAACGTCAATTGTTATCAAGAACTGACGTTAAAGGTCTTAATTTTAACGTCAGTTGTAATAAACAACTGACGTTAATAGTGTACTGTATATTTTTATAAAATACTTTTAACGTCGGTTGTATGATACAACTGACGTTAATATATATATATTTTTTAAATTCAGTTTAAAAATATCACTCCCTTAAGCCATCACTGCATTCAGTAAATATCCCAGTAACACAGAATATCACACACATTACAGAATTGTAAAGGAAAAATGGAACAATGATCCATATGTATGCCTGTTCAAAACAATATATATTTATTAACATAGGTTATAAATGTATACTAAGTTTAAACTACCTATATCAATATCCCTTCGTGATGATCATCACGAGTGGCATGTACATCGTCCACCTGTGTCTCCTCGATTATAGTAGGCATGTTTGTTGAAAAAGAAGGAGTCTCAGGAATATCAAGATTTGAATCTTCATTTTCATCACTACCACTATACATGCTTTTTCCTTGGAGAACCACGGACAACCTTTTGTTAGAAGGATCAGTGATGTAGAACACTTGTTTTGCTTGGGAAGCCATTATGAAAGGCTCATTTATATGACCTAACTTGTTGAGGTCTACCAATGTGAACCCCAATTCGTCGGTTTGTACACCACCGTTACTATCAACCCACTTACATTTAAATACCGGCACCGTAAGCTTAGTGTAATCGAGCACCCAAATATCTTCAATATATCCAAAGTAAGGTCTCCGTGCTGTAACGGGTTTTGTGTCCTTTGCACTAGAGAAGTGCATTGCTTCGGCCACGATCATAACCCCACTATTTTGCATGGTACTCTTGTTATCCTGTTCCTTTGTATAAAAGGAAAAGTTATTTATGTCGTATCCACTCCAACATATGACGTTGAAGTTAGGCCCACGTGCTAGCCATTTTACGTCATCAGAAGCAGTACTACCATCCTTGAGCATTTCTTCCTTGAACCATGGTAAGAAAGTCTTGTTATGCTTGTTCAACAACCACCTTTCGCTCATTCGAGGGTTTTCTTGATTGACTTTTCTTTTATGTTCAAATAAGAAAGTTGTCGAACACATTCGATGTTGTTCAATACATACAAATGTGCTTGAAGCACTTCCTCCCGATCCTTCCTATTAATTCTTAAGCCATGTGTACCCTTACCTTGACATCTCGATCTCATCATGCCGAGGCTTAGGAACCCCTATAGGATCCGTGTTATGAAGGTAGTCCGAACAAAACTTAATAGCTTCTTCCGCAACATACCTTTGAACAATAGATGCTTCCGGACGATGAGGATTCTTCACGTACCCTTTCAAGATCTTCATGCAGCGCTCAACTGGGTGCATCCATCTCATAAAAACCGGCCCACATAATCTAATCTCCCTCACCAAATGAACAATTAAGTGAACCATTATGTCGAAAAAGGAAGGAGGAAAATACATCTCCAATTGGCACAAGATTGTAGCAGCCTCAACTTCCAAGTCATCCAACATACGGGGGTCAACGACTTTGCTACATATAGAATTGAAGAATGAGCACAACCGAGTAATGGCATGTCTCACATTTTTGTAGCAATACCACGAATAGCAACGGGCGAGAAGTTGTTGCATCAAGATGTGACAATCATGAGACTTCAAGCCAACCAATTTAAGATCACTAGAGACAAGTCTCTTCATATTTGAAGAGTAACCATGTGGAACTTTGATGCCCCAAGACACCCGCAAAAACTTTGTCTCTCTTTTTTTGACAAAGTATGACATGCTTTGCGGCAAATAAGTCCGCTTACCATCCTCAACAACTGGAGCTAACTGCTCTCTCGTATACCCATAGCAACGAGGTCGAGACGAGCATTCACACCATCCTTTGTCTTGCCCTGAATGTTGAGAAGCGTCCCGATCACACTATCACACACATTTTTCTCCACATGCATCACATCAATGCAATGAATCGACATCAAGCTTGCGCCATATGGAAGATCAAAGAATATCGACCTCTTCTTCCATATGTTTTTCTCAACAGCTTTACCTTTCTTTTTGGACTTGTCGAATATAACATCGATGTCCTTTACCCTCCGATAAACCTGCTCTCCAATTAAGGTCGCGGGCGCTTTTTCTGTCTCTTGGCATCCATTAAAAGCTTTTTTTCATCTTACGATATGGGTGATCACGTCTAAGAAATCTCCGATGCCCAAGGTAAACCGCCTTCTTTCCATGATGCAACCGAGTGTAGCATGTGCCTTCTTCACATATAGGGCATGCTTTATGTCCCTTGACACTGCATGCCGGACAAGTTACCGTATAATCGGAAAGTCGTTGATGGTGCAAAATAACATGGCACGAAGCTTGAAAGTCTCATGAGAATACCCATCAACTACATCAACACCTTCCACCCACAACGTTTTCAAGTCTTCAATCAAGGGACCTAGATAAACATCTAAGTCATTTCCCGGTTGCTTTGGGCCCGAAATCATCATAGACAACATCATGTATTTGCGCTTCATGCACAACCAAGGGGGCATGTTGTAAATCACCAATGTAACAGGCCATGAACTATGAATACTACTCATGTTACCATAAGGATTCATTCCATCCGTAGCAAGTCCAAGCCTTAGGTTTCTTGGCTCATCGGCGAAATCCGGAAACATAGTATCGATATTCTTCCATTGAATAGAATCAACAGGATGGCGAACCTTTCCATCACGTTTCCTCTCATCATTATGCCATCTAAGATTCTTCGCATCTTTCGCATTGGCAAACAATCGCTTGAACCTTGGAATTATTGGAAGATACCACAACACCTTCGCAGGAGGACCCTTTTTTCTCACATCATCAACATCATCATCATCATCATCACCACCCTTCACTTTGTATCGTGATAACCCACATTTGGGGCAATCGTGTTTGTCTTCATGAACACCGGTGTACAATATGCAATCATTGGGGCATGCGTGTATCTTCTTATACTCCATACCCATAGGACACAATACCTTCTTGGCCTCATAGTTACGGTCAGGCAATGTGTTGTCCTCCGGAAGCAAGTCTTTCAACACTTCAAGCAATTCCGTGAAGCTTTTATCGCTCCAACCATTTCTCGCCTTCACACAAACCAATTTTAGCACCGCCGACAACCGTGTATGAGTAGTACACCCTGGATATAAAGGCTTATCCGCATCACCGCACAACCTATCATACACATGCGCTCGATGAAAAGATTCTTGTCCAATATCACGGATCATGTCCTCTACTTGATCATCCTCCATATCTACGTCAACATCCTCACTTTGGGAGACACTTGCCGTATTACTACTCAACAACATATCACCATGTCATATCCATCTTGTATAACTCAAGCAAATCCCTTCACAAATCAAATGAGTACGTATATCCTTCACCGTACATTTCCTCGTATTCAAACACTTGACACAAGGACAACAGAACATTCCATTACTATTAGGAACATTCCTTTGAGCAAATTCTATAAATTCTCCCACCCCCTTCAAATACTCAGCACTAGTACGCTTACAAACCATCCAACTACGATCCATAACTAGATAGGTCCTGTAGATATACAAAATATATATATATATATCCAATATAAGGACAATACGGGAGATTGAAAACTATAGTTTTTAAAGATTAATTGCCAAGCACTCGGTCACGGCCCGGGCAATGGATGTCCATCACGGCCGTAACGTGCAACCGAATGACCATGCCATCACAGCGAACCGATCACGGCCGTGATGGATCAACCAGCGAGAGCAACATGCACTCAAAACCAAAAACAGGGGACGTACATTCCAAACAACTCAAACTCACGGTTTCAAGTTTCAACTATCGAGACTACGGTTTCAACATACACTCAAAACCAAAAATACAAAAATGTGCCCTAAATACTCACCGAAAATAGGTGCTCGCTTTGGTGGTGGGGAGGGGAGCTCGAGTGGTGGCCAACGTTCGATGTGGTTACGAGAGCGAGAGGGACAAGGAGAGTTAGTGCACGGGAAGGGGAAAGAGAGATGTACGTCAAGTTATTGCAAAGAATGAATGGAAAGACAGAGTTAGGGTTAATAGTGTACCTCACGGTGGTGGCGAAGAAGCCCTCGCGGTGGTTGCGGTGGAGATGAGCTCACGATTAGGGTTCTGTGCTGGGTGAGAGTGAGAGTGAGGGTTGAGAGTGATTTAGGGTTGAGCGTGATGAAAAGAGAAAAGAGACGTCACGCATGCAACGAAGTGCGGAAAGCGCCACGTGTAAACATAAAACAACATTTAACGTCAGTTGTATTAAACAACTGACGTTAAAATTAATTTTTTAACGTCAGTTTTATTAACAAACTGACGTTAAATATTAATATTTTTTTTAAAAAACACTTTTAACGTCCGTTGTTGAATACAACTGACGTTAAAAGTGTTAAAGTAACATTCTTCTATAACAGTCTGTAATACTGCCTCTTCTTTTCCTCTATATTTCTATTCCTTCACAAAATGTCTCTGAGACCTGTGTTAATTGAGTGACAACAGGGCATTTCAGATAGCTAGGGATATAGGATTATTTACGTCAGCTATTTATTTAACTGAAGTAAAAATCACACTTTTAACATCAATTGTATAAACAACAGACGTTAAAAATAAATATTTTTTATTTTAAAAACACTTTTAACTTCAGTTTTATTCAACAACTGATGTTAACAGACCTGTGTGACAACAGAGCATTTCAGATAGGGATATAGGATTATTTACGTCAGCTGTTTATTTAACTGAAGTAAAAATCACACTTTTAACGTCAGTTTTATAAACAACTGACGTTAAAAATAAATATTTTTTATTTTAAAAACGCTTTTAACGCCAGTTTTATTCAACAACTGACGTTAAAAGTGTCTCTTCCTATTCCTTCGGGCGTTTTCTTTTCTGCACGTTTATAATATATGACTGCCAGGCCAACTCCCAATACGCCTTGGAACCTAATGATCTTAATGATCAATTTAATTTTTTAGCAACTTACGACGCCTAGTAACTTCATCCACTACTCCTATAAATAGCTTCCTTCCTTCGTTTAATTTTTCTGCTTCACAATATGGCTCTGCCATGGAGATTAACTTCATCACTCTTTCTTCCTATACCTAGACTTAAAGGTCTCTGTCTTAATGGTCAAAACAACTTCTGGGGTTGTGTAAATCGCATTACATGGGTGATAAGGGTGTGTAAATCGCATTATGTGAATTGCACACACCATCATCCTTCGGGAGAATCAACAGCCTACGATTCCAAAACCTCGGCTTTGGAACCAAGTGGGCTGTTCCAAGAATATTGTTCAAACAGATCGAGTGCACCCTTCACTCGCCACGGCTCCAAAGTGATGTGGATTCGGATGGAGCATCGACTTCAAATGAGGGAGGGGATGCATTCAATGTTGGAGATTCTGAGCACAGGGGTGAGAAGAAAATGATGTTGAAGCGAAAACTTTTTTATATTTTAGTGCTATATATATTGCGGAAATTTTTTATCTTTTAAACATGTAATTGTAACTTATGAATCGCTTCAATGAGATACGATTTGATTATACATATATAACTTGTTTTATGTTAAGTGTTTATTTATTTAAATTTGCACAAGAATCTGTTAATTTACTAATTCAAGCTAATTAATTAAGATTAAAAATAAACTTTTTTTAAAAAAAAGATTAGAAATAAACCGCACTATATGGAGTGATGATCTGCGTTAAGAGTGACAACATGGAGATGACAACGAAAGAAAGATAGGAATGAGTTGATTATTTACGTCAGTTATTTATTTAACTGAAGTAAAAATCACACTTATAACGTCAGGTTAATAAACAACTGACGTTAAAAGTTTTAATAATTTCTTGCAAAACACTTTTAACGTCGCTTCATTAAACAATCGACGCAAAATAGTGATTTCATATTTACGAAATCGTCACCGCCTCACTTTTTAACGCCGGATCCTTAAAACAACTGACGTTAACAGTGAATTAATTATTTACAAAACTGCCACCGCCCCCTCTTTAACATCTAGTTTTTGGTTAACTGACGTAAACCTTTACCGTCTAATGTATATTTTCCACTAGTGTTCTTACTGAATTTTTAGATTTTGTGTTATTGTTTCTATCTTTCCAATTCCGTTGTAGATTTCAAAGTTATGTTTCAATATGAAGGGATTTTGTATTTCTTTTTGGTCTGATATATATATAACAGCAAATGCGTTCTGCTACAACCGCAATGATGTGATGTTGCGTCCGAAATATACCTCAATGACATATTTTCTGTTCTGCAAATTTAAAACTATTTTTAATAATTATTACTTCTTAAACCATATGAAGTTTGCCGTATTCTATTAACCAGCTGGAGAATAAATATAGGAAAATATTGCCAAATTGTTTGGGTTCATTTGATAAACTATTGTATATTTGGTGTTTTCATTTGCAAAATAATAATTATTTTGGGTAAATGGCTAATGAAACTGCTAAGAGGGAGGTGGGAAGTACCCTTGATAGAAAATTATGATAGAGAAATGGAGATATCAAATACCACGTTAATTTTGAGTTCTAATTATGAGCATCTCATTTGGTCTTTTGGAAAATCATGTAATTCAACAAAGAACACCATGGACTAAGCAATTTTGAAAATTTCACAGAATAATTGCTCTTTCTAGTTTTGCATACAAGTTCTTTTTTTTTTTTTCTTAAGGTTTGTTGTAGTTTCTAACCATTAAATTGAAATGTTCTGGAAGCTTTGTTAGCCACGCTGCCTGAATATGGGTGACATGGAGCAGAGCAGGGAAAATAGCACAGAGGCATTGATAGAGCAGCTTGCCCAGGCATTTCTTGAATTGGAAGCTCAGAATGGGACTTTTGAGAACAAGATTCAGTGGGTTGAAATTAAGCAACATTTCCTTGACCTTGATGCGACATCGAAGAAGAAACATGAAGAGCTGGAAGCCAAAGAGAGGCATTATGAAGAGAAACAAAGAGAAATGGGTACAGTAGTTGAAGAGAGAAAGGCAGCAGTTGCTTCTAAAGAGCAAGACCTCTTAGATCAGCTGCAGGAGCTTAAAGATGCTGCAGTTGCTTCCATTGCAGAGGCTCGTGCCATTCATCAGACTGCAACTTTGGAGTCTGTATATGATGGGGAGAACAAAGATAACGAGGTAAGCAACTCTCTTGGCGATCCGAATTCCTCAGAGGAGGATCTTCCTGATAAATCAGGTCAAAATTCTGAAGGTGTGGCTGTTGGGGTTAGGTTACTTCCTGAGCTGACACATTTTTGTATGCAAATGGATGCAAAAGGTCTTCTGAATTATATTGAGAAGAATAGAAAAAATGTGTCTAGTATTCGTGAAGTAATTCCTGTTGCATTAGAAAGTGCAACTGATCCGGCACATCTGGTGCTGGATTCACTGAAGGGGTTTTACCCCACCAATGAAACTACCCAACTAAAAGATAAAATGGATGCTGCCCTTCTGGGCATGCGCGAATCCTGTATTATAGTTTTGGAAGCCTTAGCCACCTTATTGGCTAGGGCTGACCCAAGTGCAAATCACCTTTTGAACCCTGAAACCAAGCAGCAAGCCAAAGCAATTGCTGATGAGTGGAGGCTCAAGTTAGACAGTGCATACAGTTATACTGCCGATGGAAATTTATTGGAAGCAGAGGCATTCTTGCAGCTTCTTTCAACTTTTAGGGTTGCTTCAGAGTTTGATGAAGAAGAACTCTGCAAGCTTCTACTTGCAGTTTCTCGGCTTAGGCGGGCACCTGAGCTCTGCCGCTCTGTTGGGTTATCTCACAAAGTGCCAGGTTGGTGTTCTCTTAAATAAACTGACCTGTGTGAAGTCTGCAATGAAGGATTGTCCTATCTGTTGGAAAAGCAATTAAATTTCCAAATAAATACAAGTAAGTGGGATTTTAAGAGATTAGTTGGGAAGGTGAAACACTTGACTCTTGGATTCATATCATAAAGAGAGATTAGTTGGGAAGGTGAAACACTTGACTCTTGGAGTCATATCATAAAGAGATATTAGTTGGGAAGGTGAGACAATTAATGTCCACTAGTCACATTCATGAATGGAAGCCATGTCCCTTCACTATATAAATGGGTCATGTGAGGAAGAGTAGAATCATCCCAACCAAAGCAAGAGAGAGCAAGTGTGTGAGTGATCACTTGTAGAGAAAGTCTCTTGTGTGAGTGAGTGTTATCATTTCTTGTAACTTGAGTGTGGTACTTGAGTTTGTAGAGTGATACACAAAAAGTGGGGTGGGTTACAAATATTGTAATCACATATTTGAGATAGTGAATACACTTTATTGGAGTGTTTCCGTGGACGTAGGCAAGAGTCTGCCGAACCACGTTAAATTCTTGTGTTCTCTATATTTTTACGTAGTGTATTTTTTCTTGTGTTCTTACGATCCTTTATCGTGTGTGAGAGATACCCAACAAGTGGTATCGTGAGCTATGGCGGGAACACATCAAGGTTTGAAATCCCATTATTTGATGGGAAAATAAATTTTATGATCCGGCGGTGTACCATTCAAGATCTCTTGGTGCGGGAATGGTCTTGATCGGAGGCTTTAGAGAAGGAGAAGCCAGCTACCATGAAGGAAGAAGAATGGACAAAAATTCAAAAGAAGGCAAGAAGCACGATTCGGTTAGCTCTAGCTCCCGAGATAAAGCACAATGTGTTAAAGGAGACAACACCAACGGCTTTGTGGGAGAAGCTCCGAGAATATCTATGCGTCGAAGTCGCTAACCAATCGTCTCTCGTTTAAAGATGGAGTTATATCAACTCAAAATGGAGATGGGAGGAAATCTCCATGACCACATCAACAAGTTCAACCAGCTAGTAAGCCAATTGTTGAACGTCGATGATAAAATATCGATGAGGAGCGGTACTGCTGTTATTGTCATCACTACCAAGGTCCTACAAACTCGTGGTTCAAACGTTGCTTGTCGGGAGAACAACTTTGAAGATGGATGAGGTGACCGTCACTTTAAGGGAAAATGAGAGGATGATGAAAAACGAGAATATCAATGATGAAAGTGAAATAGCAATGGCGGAGGAATCGAACGAGGGAGGAATCATTCAAGGAGGCATGATAGGTCAAGAGGAAGATCAAAATCGCAATCACGTCCTCAACGAGATATGACAAACGTGCAATGTTATTATTATGGGGAGAAGGGTCATTTGCAACTAAGGTGCACACAAATGAGGGAGGATTTGAAGAAATTAAGGATGATGAGAAAGGATGATGACAACTCTCGGACAAACGTGGTCAAAATAGTCAAGATGAAGATATATTTTTAGCAACAACCGAGGATGTTGATAAATCAAATTGGGTGATGGATTCTCACGCCTCGGAGCACATTTGTAGAGATCGAGCAATGTTTAACACCTTGAAAACTAATGAAGAGTTTGGCCATTTCAAGTTAGGAAATGGTGAAAAAATGAAGGTTGAGGGAATTGGCAGTGTGAGAATGAAGCTCCATGATGGTGCCATTAGAACTTTCCAAAATGTGAGGTTTGTACCTTCTGCAGCTTGCCAATATTATTTCTTTGGGGGAGATGGCATCACAAGGGTACAAGTATATTGGTTCAAAGTGGGGATGCAAGGTGTATAAGGGAAGACGCTTGGTGTTAAGAGGCGAGAAAAGTAAGAAGAACCTTTGCTACTTGGAAGGGCAAGCTTTGAGAAGGGAAAGCGTAGTGATAGCAAAGGTGGAAAGAAGGTAAAATTTCTTGATGATGTGGAAATTTGGAAATTTTAATTGAGGGAGGAATTGTTGGAAAAGCAATTAAATTTCCAAATAAATACAAGTAAGTGGGATTTTAAGAGATTAGTTGGGAAGGTGAAACACTTGACTCTTGGAGTCATATCATAAAGAGAGATTAGTTAGGAAGGTGAAACACTTGACTCTTGGAGTCATATCATAAAGAGATATTAGTTGGGAAGGTGAGACAATTAATGTCCACTAGTCACATTCATGAATGGAAGCCATGTCCCTTCACTATATAAATGGGTCATGTGAGGAAGAGTAGAATCATCCCAACCAAAGCAAGAGAGAGCAAGTGTGTGAGTGA
Source organism: Sophora flavescens (assembly GCA_030762895.1). NCBI lineage: Eukaryota > Viridiplantae > Streptophyta > Magnoliopsida > Fabales > Fabaceae > Sophora > Sophora flavescens. Next base: position 183,556,229 of record CM061064.1, read on the forward strand.
TCACTTGTAGAGAAAGTCTCTTGTGTGAGTGAGTGTTATCATTTCTTGTAACTTGAGTGTGGTACTTGAGTTTGTAGAGTGATACACAAAAAGTGGGGTGGGTTACAAATATTGTAATCACATATTTGAGATAGTGAATACACTTTATTGGAGTGTTTCCGTGGACGTAGGCAAGAGGTGCCGAACCACGTTAAATTCTTGTGTTCTCTATATTTTTCTCAGTAGTGTATTTTTTCTTGTGTTCTTACGATCCTTTATCGAGGCTGAGAGATACCCAACACTATCAGACATCATCCTTGCACTAGATGAGTAATTTTCTTTAGGGCATTGTAATTAGATTACCTTTCAAAGTGTAGACATGTGGGACATATATTCTGGTGCTTTTGGTTTGATTCTACATGCTAAGAGGTAATGAAATTATGAGATTATTAGATGTTGATTATTCTATTTTTCATTATTTATGCAGCTGTTGTAGAATCATTAATCAATAATGAAAAACAAATCACCGCAGTACATTTTATTCAGGCCTTCCAGCTTCAGGAAAGCTTCGCCCCTGTGCCCCTTTTGAAGGCTTACCTCAAGAACTGAAGGAGAAATTCACAAGTCAAGGCTGGACATGTCAGTAATCTTGCTAGAGCAAAGGTATGTTTTTTGGTTGGTTGGAGTTCAAATTGAGTGATTGTCTTCATTCTGGATTTTCTTGTGTTCTGCATTCCTTATAATGTCATATTTTACATTCTCATTTATTTGCAGAATGATGCCAATGCACAAGAGCTTGCAGCACTGAAGACTGTAATTAAGTGTATTGTAGAATATAAGCTCCAACCTGACTACCCACTTGATACCCTTCAGAAAAGGGTAAATCAACTGGAGAAGTCGAAGCCAGATAAAAAGAGAAGTGGAGAGTTTAATAAAAGTTAGCAATCAAAGAGGCCAAGGGCTAATGAGAGATATTTTTCACCCCGATCATCTGGTGGCACCGCTGCTTCCGCCAGAGTTATGGGTAGGCAGGTTCCCCCTATTAGGACAGCATATGCAGGAACTCCTGATATGTATTCCTATGCTGGTGCAATTACATATGAATATGATCATCAAATTCCTGGCCAAGCCATACACACTCAACCAGTTCCTTCTAACTATGGTCGTTATATGGGTAGTAGTTTGCAATCCTCACACCAGCCATACATGTTGTGAATTTTACATTCAAGCATTATTTAAAAGACTGCAGACATGAGAATGCGATTAACCAATTAGTGATTCTACCTATGCATATGAAATGTGTTTTTTTTTTATATTTATATTTTCTTTCTCAGCTTCTAATGATGCCAGAGGACAGGTGTACTCTTATGTTTCTATCCATTGAGAACTCATATTAAATCAAGTGCATGTTACACTTGAGTGTAAACTTTAGGCTGATTATATCAAGGTATGAAGATATTCCAATGTGATCTTAAACCAATGTACAGTGTATTGTTGTTTTGTTGGAAACAATCAGGCAATAATGTCATTCCTATTTTTCCCTATGCTCCAATTACTCCAAGCTGCCTGCTCCAAAATAGCACTTCCAGGTAATTGAGAAGCTAGCTTGACTTTAAACTATTGTGTTCATATATCCGGAAAGAAGAAAGAAAAAAAAAAGCCCTCACATGAAACGTGTTTTGGTCAGTTTTAATGTCACCTATTTGGGAGTACAGATCCTCTCCGTTTAGTTCTCTCCATTTACCTTCCATTCAGGAGAGAGATTTGTGCTTCAAACTTTTTTTATCACTTAAGAAAAATTAAATAATTAAAAACCTTTTGTGTCTATCCCTTTCCTAAATGGTAGGTAAATGGAGAGGATCTTTACTCCCTATTTGGTAAGAAATGTTTTTTTGTCAATTCATCTATTGTGTGGGAGGATATCCTAAAAAAAAATAAAATGATTTTGATGATACTAAACCTTCTTTTTTTGAATTAGAGTTGCCAAATTTTTTTTCCACGTTTTTAAAATTTAGGGACTGGATCTTATGTTAATCTAAGTTAAGATTATAATTTTTTTTTCCAACAATGTACTAGTCGGATTTGGATTAACTACAGTCACATGTCCCTAAAGTTACTACAGTCAAGCTAATCTACACCCTTGATGCATCCAACAGTCCATATTTGTTTGTCCCAAAAAATATAAAAAAAACAACTTTAACTCAAACTAGAACTGTTACCCGTACTACGTACGTGTTATTTAAGGTCTTGTTTGCTTTCTTTTCGGTTTCAGTTTCTGTTTTTATTTTTGTTTCAATAAATAATAACAAAATTATCATATTGTTTTCACTATATTCCCTGTTTTCAAATATTTGTACAGGAAACACCATAAACAACAAAAGTTTCTGCAATTTCCGATACAAATATTTGGGAGGGGTGCTAGTAACATATTTTCCAACTCACTCCCTCCTATTGGTTGAAATTCATATTGTAACATCCCGATTTTTACCGTTCTTCAATAATAAATATATATATATATATATATATATATATATATATATATATATATATATATATACTTAGAAAAATGATTTTGGGAAAACCAAAATCATATTCATATTATACTTATTTTTATAAGGTTACGATTAAATTTTGGGTTGAAAATTCAGACGGAATCCAGTCTGTGTTTTCGTTGACAATAAAATTTTTCTGTTCAGAATACCTGCTTTTGACTCGAGAATGAAATTGTTAGATTTTATATCCCATTTACAACAATAGTGGTTATTTTGAAAATTTTCAAAATAAATAAGTTATTATACCTTATTCGGGCGTAAAACCTAAATCGGGTAATCGACGGAGTCGAGAACGGATGTGCAGAGACAAAACCCGACATTGGATGATGAGACATCTTGCCACCTAGGGTGGTGAGTCATAGAGGTGACTTACCTAGAATTTAATGCATGTAATGATGAGTTTCAGAGTGAAATGTCCATTTTGCCCTAACCTAACCTATCCTAGTTAAATGATAACTCTAACAGCCTGATTTTCGGTATGCGGTTAATAAATTAAAATATAAGTAATTATATTTTAATATGAAGTTTAGGAAATGTTTGTAATAAAATAAAGATCATATTCTTGATCTACCTTACGATAATAGCTCACAGTAAAATTTTCGGCTGAAAATTCAAACGGAAGTCGGTCTGCGTTTTCTCTACCAATATAATTTTACTGAGCCGGAAACAAGACGGTTAGTGTTTTTAGGATGTTTTGTGTGGGTATGGAGATTTTCACAAAATCTCGTCCGGGGCCAAATTCTAAGTATTACCCGAGCGAAATCGTCGAGAAATACGATCGGGGAAGTCATCTGATACGCAATGGAGCAGAGCACAAAGGAAACGAAAGGACTAGAAGAGACATGATGTGATGGCAAATAGTAACCACCATCACTCACCTTTTCAAAATTTTACTTTTTCAACTCTTTTCTCTCTCCTACCTTACCTCCACCTTAAAACACCATACCTTATCACCATACCTCCCATACCTCCAATCTTCCTCAACAATCCACTTCAATTTTATCTCATTTTTCCTCTCCTTTTCTCTCCAAAACCGTGCCCCCTTTCCCTCCATCTATATATACCCATTTCATCACTTCACTCACACTTTTCTTCTTCTTCATCTTCTTCCTTTCTTTTAAAAAAAAAAAAGTTCAAACCTTTAAAGCTTTGGTTTTTACTTCTCTTTTCAACTTGATTCCTTCATCAAAGTTGTTCATCTTCTTGAGGGTAATGATCCTATTTAGTTTTCTTTTCAAGTTCTTGCATTCATTTCATAGTTTATGCTTTATGTTTTCTTTAAGCTCTTAAACTTCTAAAAACTCTTAAAAATGGTAGAAAACTCCGTTTGAGTTGAAACCACTTCCTATGTTCTTGTTTTTACTCCTATTACAACATACTAAAAGACTGTGTAAAACAAAAATTTCGAACCCCTTTATCCATGCAAGACCGAAACCATGCCTATGGTTTAGGTTGGATTTTGTTTCAACTTTTGCTTTTATGAATTTATATTTGAGTTCTATTCCAAGATGATCATGACCAAGGGCTCCTTTATACTAAAGGATGCTAGGTTTAAGTGATTGGAAAAGTTTAAATCTTTTTCATTGAGTTTCCTATGATGACCGAAACTCATTTGTTTGGACCTAGGATGTGTTGTTTTTATTTTCCAAGATGATTATGGATTAAAGCTCCCTATGTGAAAGGATGCTATATCTAAAAAGATTGGAACGTTTTAGGTTGTTTCTCTTCCAAAATGATTATAGATTGAGCTCCTTAATATCAAAGGATGCTATGTCTAAAAGATTGGATGATTTAAAGATTTCTAGCTTAAAAATCCTATGATGGCCGAAACCTAAGGTTTATGGACCTAGGATGCCTTGTTTTTCATTTTCCAAAATGATCATGGTTTTAAGCTCCTTACTATGTATGGATGCTAAGCTAAAGAGATTGGAAAGTTTAGAAATTTCTAGCCAATTCAATTATGTTGGTCGAAACTTATATTAAAGGAAATAAAATGTTTTTGATTTGCTTTGTGAAAACTAGTACTTGATTCATACTCCTTAATACTCTAAGATCATTGATCTAAGAGGTTGTGTCGATTTGAAAATCCTAGCCTATTTTGTTATACAAGGCCGAAACCTACCCTAAGTGGTTGGATGATTTTTATTCCATATTTTCAACTTATGCCAATTTATTTAAGTTACCTAGAGTCTAAGTGATAAGTATCCAAAAGCTTAGGTTGAGAAAACAATCCTAACTCTCATTTGAATTAAATGGCCGAACCTAGCATAATGAGGGCATAGATGAATGTGTTTGATTTATTTTTAATTATGTTGCTTGGTTGAAGGTGGTGTTGGTAACTTGTGGTGTGGCAACGAGGAGCTTCGAGTTCGGAAGTTCGGTGAGAACTCAGGTGGGGGAAAGAATCAATCTACCGTCGGGAACGATAAGTAGTAGATTATATATTAATTGTGTAGGGCGACCCAAACCCTACTAGAAAATCGAATAATCGACAAGACCAAAATCACGTTGGAGTTGTTTTTCTGTAAAACCAATGTTGATTCGGGGATTGTAGGTTTATCGGTGTTGGATTGCTTATATGATATTGAGAATGTATGAATTTATGATGCTGATATTACTGTGATATTTTAATATGATATTGAGAATGTATGAATTTATTGATGCTGATATTATTGTGATATTTTATGATGATTGATATGTTTATATGAGAATGTATTATAGCTTGATGATAATTGAACTGCTTTGTTCCACAATGTTTTGATATATGGTTAGAGATTTTGATGTGTATTAATACATGATAATTAGAGGAATGTGTGCGGGGGTTCATGATATCTGTGTTTAGAAGTGCCTAACCGAGATGTGATTATTGTTGGGTTTATTCATGAAATAGTGATGAGAGGTTACGGCACTAGGGGGTGACCTGAAACATGGTCTGTGATATTTTCATATGATCGACTTGAAACATAGTCTGGTTGGCTTGAAACATAGTCTGGTTGGCTTGAAACATAGTCTGGTTGACTTGAAATATAGTCTGATTTACTTGAGATGGAAATTTGGATACGTGGCTGTGGCCAAACATTCATACTGCATTGCATTGCATCATGACAAAGGGTAGAGGAGGATATATATCAATTTGAGGATGACTTGTTAGAAATGTGTGTTGATTGTCTATGGCAATTAGTGTATCATTTACTATGAATCTTTTCCGTTTTTGATGATAGAACTGTTTCTTATCCCCTGCATCTCTCTGCATGTTGTATTTGTTTTATTATGAAATCGTACCAGAAGACTTGGTGGACAAACTTAATGACGAGGGATTGGACGGGATTCCCTATGAGCCGAATGCCAGAGCTCGAGTCTTGACCCATGGTGATTAGGGTCCAGGTAGTATATGGCCAGTGCGTCTTGTGAGACGTTTTAGATGTTTTCAGTTGTTTAGTATTTTTGTCTAAGTCTGTGCCTGTGAGGGCTCCTACCGAGAGGATACCCTCAACAGTGTTTTGTTAATGTAATAGATAAACTTGGGGTATTTATATATTATAATCTTGCGAATATTTTATGTTCTTAATGAAAACTGTGTATGTGTATGAAAACCAATTTGGGATTACTGTATCTATTTATCTCCTAATTCTTTATCACAACTGGAGTTTGTGTATTTATTTTCCGCTCCTGGCAATTGATGTAAGACCAAAGACCATTTATGGTTGGATTAAATTTTGAAGTTATAAAACTGTCTATCAGGTGTTTTTCCGACGTCATACAAATTTCCGATTTTTAAAGGGGACATTTCGAAAATGATTTGTGAAAATCTTTAACGCTAAACGCGCGCTTAAGGAACTAATAATTGTGGTTTTAAACTAAATGTCACAAAGGGGCACAGCGGGGTGTCTCATTTGGTATCAGAGCAGTTTGGTTCTAAAAACGGACTGTGGGTTATGTCCGATCAGAATCAAGGACTGCTAAGTTTAGGTGTTGTTACTGGCCGTGTCTAGTTGAATCCACATCGGATTTAGACTATGTTTAGAAGTGGGGTAGGGTGTCCGAACCTAATGCGAAACAGTTAATATTAGTATGGCATATGGTATTTATATACTTGCTTATGTAGTATTATATGTCATACTAATTAGAGTGAATGGTTTCTTTCACTCAGAATCATGGCACGTGGAAGAGGACGTCCATCAAACAGTGGAGGAAGGACTCCAGAAAGAGTAATCGGAGCTGTCAATGGAGGAGGATCATCTTCGACTCCAAACACAATGGAGACAATAGCGGCTGCTTTGCTATTGCAAACCCAACAGAATCTTTGAGATGCTGCAAATGAACAAGGAGCAGCTCGAGATAAAGAATCGAGAGGAGGGAGGCAGATGGAGGATGCCGGATTGACAACTTTTATGAATGGAAAGCCACCTCAGTTCCACGGGAAGTATGATCCTGAAAGGGCTGAATGGTGGATACAAGAGATTGAAAAAATATTCGACACTATGCGCTGCCGAGAGGATAAGAAGGTGACTTACGCTACCTTTATGCTGACCGAGGGGGCAGAATTCTGGTGGAAGGGCAAGAGAAGGTTATTAGAAGCTGAGGGTAGTGTGATCAACTGGAAGCTATTCACTGATTGCTTCTTTGAGAAGTATTTTTCGCGTACAGTTAGACGCGAGAAGGATAAGGAATTCACGAATCTCAAGCAGGGTAACATGTCTGTCGGCGAGTATGCCTCGAGGTTTGAGGCGCTGATCAAGTTTTCAGAATACTATCAGAGGTTCCCTAATGAGGACTGGCAATGCAGAAGGTTTGAAGAGGGACTCGGGGATGAGGCTGCGGCGGGGTGTAGTGTCTCTGGACATACAATGACTTCCCGAGCTAGTAGAGAGATGCGGTGCCATCGAAAGCATAGACTTGAGGATGGCTAATGAACAAAAACAACCGAGGACCGGGGTCCTAATCGGTCAAATTTCCCGAGACGTGGAGGAAGTAATTCTCGGTGGAGACGAAAACCATATGCTAAGCACTGGCGAAGCAAGGACCGGGACCAGGCGAATGAAACGGGTCGGCGAGTTGCATAATGTAGTTTGCTTGGATGTGGAGGGCCACATTATGCCAACAACTGTCCAAGTAGGCCCAACTGTTTCAACTGTGGGAAACAAGGCCACATAGCACGAGGCTATGATCGCTAGGTTAAACAACAATCAACAACTACTTTGGAAAAAGTGTCGGAGATCATAGAGGTGACCCAGCAACCAGACCACAAGCCACTGGAAGGGTGTTTACCTTGTATAAAATGTGTTGGCTTGACAAGCAATGAGCAATATTGAAAGTGTTGTGTCAATTTTTATTCTAGTATTATATTGTGATATTGTCAAATTGAAAACTTCTCTTCTTACTGTGTGAATAGTAGCTTCGTAAAGTATGACTAATAAAGCTATACAAAATTGTAAATATTAAAGAAATAATGTCATTGACGTTTGAAAAATTAAAAGCAAAAACGAAACGCTCAAACAGCAGCAGCACTGCAGAACCTGGTAAAAGTTGGTCGGATGGCCTCGTCGGGGAGGAAGTTGCGTTCTGGAAAAAGAAGAAGAGTTTTTTTTCTTTTAAAGAGAAAGAAGAAGAGTTGTAAAGGACCAAATAATAAATTCATAATTTTATGAAGTATCTGATTTTTCATTCCATCTCATTCCCCCAATTTGGAAGGGAAGAGAAATGAGTGTAAGAGATGGAATGAGATGAAATGGGTTCCATCATATTTCATTCCCTTCCATCATTTTTTAAATAATCCAAACAATGGAACAAGATACCACTCCATTCCATTTCATTCCCTTCCATTCCATCCCCTTCCACCAATCCGACCATAGCCTTAGGGACTGATGACTGTAATTAATCCAAATCCGTATTAGTTTGAGAGTACTTAATTTCTTAGGGATGTCAATTTCCACCCATTCGTGAGGATCTCGTGGGTGGGGATTTTTTTCCCGCGGGGATCGGGATGGGGGACAAAATCCCCCCGTAACCAATTCGGGGGACGAGACAGGGACCATACCCCACCACGTGGAAAATACATATTTACCCTAAATATATATAAATGTATTATATTTTATCTATTAAAATATTATTCCTCACATATTGGAGTGTTGGAAATGACATGGAATAAATTTGATATGGTAGTTTTGAAAGTTTTTGTAATGTTTATTTAAATATTGTTTAATTTGTATTATTTGAGTTTGAACTTGTTATAATTTTAAATTTAAGATTTATTAAGATTTTTTTTTTTAATTTTATTGTTGCAATTTTTTAATAAATGTTCGGGATGGTGACAGTAGAGAAAATCCCCCACGTCGAGGATCGGGACGGGGACCCTGGGGGCGTTGACATCCCTAGAATTTCTCAATGGGAAAGAAACAAAGCTCACATGTTAATTGCTTGCTAAACTATGTAATTAGACTAGTTTATTTTGTAGATAAACTTTCATATTAAAAATATTTTATAAATTATAAAGAATAAATAAAAATATAACAAAGAATTGTTTATTGAATATATTAGTTACTTTCTATTAACTATTAAATTAAGTTATTATATTTATTTGGATTCATTTTATTTTTGAACTATTTTTAATTTATCCGGTAAAAATGACTATTTTTATTTTATCTATCACATCAATTATTTTGGTGATGAATCTTGACAAACAATCTTTGTTTTGCATAGAAAAAATGAATGGACTTAAAGTAAAAGAATTACTCGTTTGGTCCTGCCGTATATCGTGTTGAGAACTGATTTAATAATTTTTTAATTCGTATAGGAATCAAACGAGTAATATATAAGGATCAAACAGATATTTTTTATATGTACATGAACAATTCTAATAATTTTATATATATATGGATCAAATCTAGAATTTGTGTCAAATATATGGATCAAAATATCAACTTTTTTTTTTATTTTATCAATCTGAACAAAATATTGCTTTAACTAAAAACTAAAAAGTTAATGTTGTAAAAAATTGACTGAAAAACTAAAATAAATATACCAAACAAGAAGTCGGAGCAAAAAAAGAAAAAAGAAATTTAAAAATCTATGTAAAAAAATGGTAAATTGCAATTTAATATCTTATTATTACCTTTCGTTCAGGTATACGCTGATTTTAGTGATTTGACTTTCATCCTTTTTCTCATCGAGAGAGAGAGAGAGACTCTCCACTGTTCTTCCCTTTCTATCTCGTTTCGATTCGTTATCTCGGAACCATAACACATTTCGTTTCGATTCGATTCGATTCGATTCATGGCGCGGCCATCGACTCACCTCATCTCGACCGTATCCCTAATCCTACACCTCATCTCCACCGTCGTCGTCTCCGCCGATCCCACCGACACCGCACTCCTCCCTAACCGCTACCATGCCTCTCGTCCCGCCATGGTCCTTCCCTTATACCTTTCCGCTCCCAATTCGTCCACGTCAGCGCTCGATCCCAAACGCCAGCTCCAAGGATCCGAATCCAAACGCCACCCTAACGCTCGCATGAGACTTCACGACGATCTTCTCCTCAACGGGTGAATAAACGATGATTTTATATTAATATTTAATATTTATTTATTTATATTTTATATTTTATGTGATTTTCTTTGGAAAACTGAATTCGATTTGATTCGATGGTTTAGGTACTATACGACGCGGCTTTGGATCGGTACTCCTCCTCAGATGTTTGCTCTAATTGTTGATACGGGGAGTACTGTTACGTATGTTCCTTGCTCCTCTTGCGAACAGTGTGGAAGACACCAGGTAATGTTTGAATGCATATGGATTTTTATGGATTTGATTTGTTTGTACACTAATTTGAATGATGTGTGCATAGATTGATGGATCATTGCTGGTTTTTTGACTTGGGTAGTGTAATTTGTATTACAAATTACCAAGATGGTGTAAGTTCAAAAGATACTACCTAAGTCGTACATGACATAAATGACTTCAAAAAGTCGTATATGCTATATATACGACTTCACTTTTTGGCTTTTATACTAAAATACTGGAAGTTGTACTTGCCATAAAAACAGAAGTCGTATGTGGCAAGTATGTCTTCCATTATTTTATTATAAAAGCCAAAAAGTGAAGGCGTACATGGCCTATAAGACTTTGAAGTCGTATATGTCATGTACGACTTACCCCAACCAAGTAATATCTTTTGAACTTACACCATATATTACACTACCCAGGTCAAAAAACCATCATTGCTTTAACTGTATACCTAATTACCTATATATGTTGCAAATGGAAAAAGATTTTTTAATTGTTTAAAAGAAGTGCTATTGGGTTGTGGATATGATGATGATTCTTGATTATGAAAATATATACAACAATAATGACAATGAAAGCCCTTTTCATCTAGGTGGAATTGGCTACATGGATTAGATGACGCCATTGTTTTCTGTTATAACTCATAATTCATGTATTTTGAAAGCCCATTTAGTTTTAAGTCATTTTTAATGGTTTTCCTATGGTTGTTTTTTCCTTGATCTGCCTCTACCTCTAACTACGGGCTATCTTCCAATAAATCATGTTAGACATGAGTTGTTTTCTAACAATACACAATACAACGATTTTGATTTGATATTTTGATGTCCTATGCCTACTTGAGACCGTGAAGTTGTAGGCCTGTTCCGCTTATTTGAAGGCCTTCATGGAATATAGATCTTTAAATAGGATTTCAGAATACACTAGGTTTTTATATTTTCATAAAAGACTAGGCCAGGCCTTCATAAAAGCTTATATTAAGTAATAGGCCATGCTAAGGCAAGGGCTTTGCAAAGATAATTCTAGTCTATCCTATTTCCTCTGCTATTAGTGCAGTAGGCTAATGCCTCTCATATGTTCCTCTGTGTTTCTGAATACCGTCAATTTCATGTTGAAAGAGATGTAAAATTTATTCAAAACTGGTTGCACCTACGCATTTTTAAGTTGTAACTCTTGTGATTCATCTAAAGGTGATAGGATATTGTCTGTACAATTTTATTTTAACAGGATCCAAAGTTCCAGCCAGACTTGTCAAGTACCTATCAACCTGTCAAATGTACAATTGATTGCAACTGTGACAATGACAGGATGCAGTGCATGTATGATAGACAGTATGCTGAAATGAGTACAACCAGCGGTGTCCTTGGCGAGGATGTCATATCCTTTGGAAATCAAAGCGAGCTTGCCCCACAGCGTGCTGTTTTTGGCTGTGAAAATGTTGAGACTGGTGACCTTTATAGTCAGCATGCTGATGGCATCATGGGTCTGGGTCGTGGAGATCTTAGTATCATGGATCAACTGGCTGAAAAGAATGTAATAAGTGATTCATTCTCACTATGCTATGGTGGAATGGATGTTGGTGGGGGTGTAATGGTTCTTGGTGGCATATCTCCTCCATCAGACATGGTCTTTGCAGAGTCAGATCCTGATCGCAGGTGTATATTTCAAAATTCTTATATTATCCATATGAGATGTGATGCATTTTCTTAATAAATGCATTTTATTAATCTCACACATTTACTCTAGTTTTGGGGTGGCGACAGTCCATATTACAATATCGATTTGAAGGAGATACATGTTGCGGGTAAGCGACTGCCTCTAAACCCGAAAGTTTTTGATGGAAAACATGGAACTGTCTTGGATAGCGGTACAACTTATGTGTACCTACCAGAAGCAGCATTTCTTGCATTCAAAGATGCAGTAAGTTCTCTCAAAAATATTTTCATAGGAAGTTTCTGGAATTGCATTTTTTAGTCTCACCTTTTTTCTAAACACCTTGGATTGTTTTCCTGTTTGTGTGATACTTGGAGCTATAATAAATTTTTCAAGGGGCCAATATATAATTATATGAGTCTTTATGAAAAATTAAAATTTCTAGGCCATATAAATATTTGCAATTTAAAATATTTTGGGTAGACTTTGACTCCTTTAGTGTACAAAGAGGAGCAGCCTCTGCATGCTATTTTTAGTGAATCATGCTCATTACAGAGCATTGCTGCTGATGCTGAGCATATTCTGGCTTCGCTAAGTGTAAGTGGAGTTGAAGGTTTTAAACACATTGAATTATTTGCTAGATGATGCTTGTTAGGAATTTCTTGGGATTTGTCTGATGGATTTTGACAAAGTTATTTATAATTTTTTGAGAAGTTGTGTTTACTCTTTTCAATACAATTATGAAAATCATTGCATGTAAGAGTGTGTTGTCGTCGTGCGAAATTTGCTGCTTAGCCGTTTGCTCATCTAATTAGCCGATTTCTCAGCTAATTCGCTCAGTTGATTCCCCTTTGTGTTCAGGCGATACGCTGAGAAAGGGACTTTGTATCTCAACTATGGGTTTCTAGACTACTCCAGAGAGCGTCTAGTGTAGAAGGTTGAACTGGAAAACTAAAGTTGCATGAAAGCAATAAAGGAAAGTGATAAAGGAAATGAAAGTAAAGTGCAAAGACAATAGGAATAAGTTGTTTGTTTGATTTTTTTTTTAACAAGACTGTACAATGCCTATTTATAGTGCAAAACTTGTAAGCTACCCCTCTTTGGTTTTGCCACATTCTCCACTATCTTAACTATTTTTTACAAGTGGCTAACAATTGTAGCAACTACCTATGCATGATTCCACTAATGGGGCAGCTGCCCACTAACCATGATCTCCTAAAAAATCAGGCACATGCTTTCATTAGCTCCCATGATGCTAGATTTCTACTCCAACAACTCTTTCTCACTTTTGATTTCAACCACAACTAGCTTCTCCTAAAATCATGATCCTGGAGATAATTCATTTTAGGTGATAACAGAGCGGATAGATATCTGCTTAAGTTTTGAATGGTTTCTTCAATATTTGATGTGTATTTTGGTCCCAACTCTGAGGTTTTGAATGCAAACCCTTGCTTGGATGGTTGTTTGTTCAGGGCTTCTGATTAATGGGATGTTAAGATTGATACTGTTTAGCCTTTATGAATAAATTATTTTAATAGCATAGGTAAAGGTTCTGTACATCATCTTTGATTTTTTCTATTCAAATAGGCAGAATATGTATTCCATACTGTTGTGCATTTTATGATTTCTATATATTTTGAAGTTTGAAGCATCTCCAATCCGTTAATTGGGGGCTTCATCAATGGTTTCTCTGTGGTCTCATGCAAATTGGAGTTGAACTGTTGAAGTATATAATTTTGTTTTTATCAGTGGGCACCATTTAAATTGTGTTTTCTTTTTTAAAGTCAAAGTGCTAGAGACAGAATTGTATCTTTTCTTATTTACCTGATGACTCTTATTATGTACTTATCTGTTTGCAGATTACGAAGGAACTTCAATCTTTGAAGCAAATCAGTGGCCCAGATCCAAATTATAATGATATATGTTTTTCTGGTGCTGAAACGTATGTATGTAGCGTTACGAAAAAGTTAAGATCACTCTTTCATTGCAGAGTTTAATAACAGTTTGGGTTTACGTGTGTTTCAGTGATGTCTCTCAACTCTCTAAAAGCTTTCCAGTGGTTGACATGGTATTTGGAAATGGTGAAAAGTACTCACTGTCACCTGAAAATTATATGTTCAGGGTTAGTATATAAGATCATTAGTATCTTTAGCTGTGTTTAAAGGCTTGTGCTATTGTGTATCAAATTTTACTGACTGATTTCATAATCCCTACTTTCCATGGGTCAATCTTTTATGAAGCATTCAAAAGTACGAGGTGCATATTGTCTGGGGATTTTCCAGAATGGAAAGGATCCAACTACTCTTTTAGGAGGTAACTTACTTTTGGCATGTTTGTGCTGTTTCATGCTTTGCCTTCATTTGAAATAAATTTCCTCTCTATTTCGTATTAGGTGGATAGGTATAGGTTTCTGCAATGCTTTAATGACCATTACCATGTCATTTTTGTTTGCATAGGTATTGTTGTCCGAAACACTCTTGTAATGTATGATCGTGAGCATACAAAAGTTGGTTTCTGGAAAACTAACTGTGCTGAGTTATGGGAAAGACTACACATATCTGATGCACCACCGCCAGTGCCTCCAAATTCTGAAGAAATAAATTCAACCAAAGCATTAGCGCCTTCGGTTGCTCCATCTGCTTCACAGCATAATGTATCTATAGGTATTACACGCTGATGGTCTTCAATATGTATTTAAGTTTAAGAGTATATTGAGAGATCAATGCCATAACATGGATCATGTGTTGTATGTTTCATAAACATAATTCATCATGCTTTTTATGTCTCAGAGATTAGTGTCATACTGCAATCTCTTTTTAATGTATATATGGTCATTGATGACTAATGTGTGTTAGTCAACTAAATACACAGGTAAACTTCAAATTGCACAAATAACAATTGTAATTTCATTCAACATCAGCTACGCAGATATGAAGCCTCACATTACAGAATTGGCTGGACTCATAGCTCATGAGTTAGATGTTAATACTTCCCAGGTTAGAAAATGGTCACCATAGTGCTGGAAATTTTTGTATCATTGTTACAGTTTTAAATTTAATTTACAATTTTAATGCAATAAATAGGGTTTGACTTATAATATACATCTACATATTGCCACCTTGGATAAATCAGGTGGTTTAGGTGGTGGGCTATTTAGGCTGAACCGCTGAGGTCCTAGTTTAAGACTTTTAAGTCATGGTGATAAATGTTAACTTTCTAGAGTACCCAAAAAATTTGTGTACTCAGCTAATTTTCCCTGCTGTGCTTTTTGTTACTTTATGTTAATAACACTCTAAAGTGGATGTTCACAGGTTCACTCAATGAATTTCACTTCTCTTGGAAATCATTCCCTCTCCAAATGGGCCATAACCCCGAGCCTACATGCCAATTACATTTCTAACACCACTGCAATGGTAAGTTGACTTTGTGCATATGCATTTGTGTGAAGGCTGTCCATTTGATGGTGATTTTCTATTTGCAGAGTATAATTGCCCGGCTTGCCGAACATCGTATGCAACTTCCTGACACCTTTGGAAATTATAAGTTGATTGATTGGAATGTTGAGCCTGCATCAAAACGGTAACTATTTTCTTCAAAGAATAAAGCTGGCCCATACCATCTTGTATTTGTTGTGGCAAAACTCATGATTTAGGTGGTGCACATCTGTAATACATATGCATTGATGCGACAGATTGCATTCGTGTTATAGATTTTATCTATATTCAGTTCAGATAGTAACACATTTTTCCAAAATGATACAGGAATTGGTGGCAGCAATATTATTTAGTTGTGGCTTTAGCTGTTTTTCTCACATTGCTTCTAGGATTATCAATATTAGGAATATTTTTAATTTGGAAAAAAAGACAGCAAAGCGCACATTCATACAAGCCAGTGGATGCGATTGTTCCAGAGCAAGAACTTCAGCCACTATGAGCTAAGTATATGCTGCTGCTGCTTAATATCTTACTTGATTGGTGTCAGTAGCATATTCAACTACCATCAAGAGCAAATTATGCAAACCATAGTCACTCAACTGATCAAGTTAACAAATCAGGCTGTCCATGATAACAAGTGATCATTGAATATCAAGTTCTCGTTGAACCCTGATAGAGATACATAAAGGTTTCTCTGGATATTCCATCATCTGTAAACGCAATTTTGTTTGTGAATATTGTAATACAGGTGAGTCAAAGGGTGGCAGCATAGGGTTAAAACACAAATACGAATGTTGTAATTTTTACATTTCTATTCAGCTGTTGCTTTTTACCGAGTCGTGTTCTTTTTTTTTCCTTTCACTATTTTTCTCACTAGGGAATGTTGTCTTAAGAAATTCATCCACTTCATTCTTGTATTACGGTATTAGTCTATTAGATTGATGGATACAAATGCTAGCTGTCGATGAAAATATATTGTTTACAAGTTACAAGCTGGGCACATTGCTACCGTAGTGCTGAAAATAAATCATTGGAAGATAAAAACAGAATTTGCATTTGAGATGAACGGTATGCTGTTTATTCATGTTTCTGTTTGACTAGATTTGTGTCTTCCAAAATATATTTGCAGTTGTTGCCAAATTGTCAATGACATGTTAAAATTTGGGTCAACTCTTTTTGGTGTCAAGGTTCAATTGTACTGACATTCCTCAATTAATTTTGGTTTCTGAAAACAAATGTGAAGGTGGTACAGCATCCAGTTCCATTCTGGTATTCGCGACGAGAAAGCAACAATGGAGTTTGAAGCCAATAATCATGACAATAGCTAATGCCACCAACTATATTTATAATCAATGCCTTTATTCCATTTCCAGGAGCTACTTGACAGGTTGAGATACCTAATACCCACGAAATAGCCAAAGCAAAGTTTGGCAATTGGCAACTATACATTTTGCTTGAGATGGGGAAGAGGATCTGGAGGATCTGAAAATGACATATTTTTGGTACATTGAATAGATTTGACTTAAAACTACTAATAGTAAATCTTACTATGTCACGGCATAAACAAAGTCTTATAATGGGGTGTGACTATGGTGTACTACCCACATTTTACACCATCCACTACATCATCTATGTGCTAAATTTTGGGCAAATCAAATTGCCACATAGGTTTGTCAAAATTTCAAACTTTCTAGTTGTATTATACTGTAGTCAAATTATATGAATACAATATATTGTAGTATAGTATATGTACTCTTTGTATTCGTAAATTCAACCCATATTAAAATAATGTTTTTTGATTAAAAATAACTGATTATATTACAAAATATTATTGACAACGAACATTATTTTAATTCATATTAAAATATTATTAATATAATCAGTTTTTTAATAAAAAACATTATTTTAATATGGGTTAAATTTACGAATACAAATAGTACATATACTATGCTACAATATATTGTATTCATATATTTGACTACAGTAGAAATACAACTAGAAAGTTTGAAATTTGACCAAACCCATGTGGCAATTTGATTGGTCCAAAATTTGCCACATATAAATGGTGTAGTGGGTGATGTAAAATATAGATGATGCATCTTACCCCAACCCCTTATAATGACTGATATTGGGTTAAAAAAATAACTGCTAATGGAATTACTCTAAAAATTTACTCTTCTACATTTGTAGGATAAGAAGCCTACTAGTCTTGTCTTTTACTGAGAAAGTGCATTAGCCTCTGCCAATAAATTTGTGGCAAGCTAAGAAGCAGGAGCATAAAGGTGCAGTGCTGGTAAAGAAAATACATTATAATTTTCCGTTTTTGTAAAAAAATCCAATAGTGAAAGCTGTCAGTTTTAATTATTGTAAGCAATGCTATATGGTACATCGTGTAACACGTGAACATATGACCTGCAGCTGCAGATTGAAGGCATTAAAAGCGACTCCTACCAGTCATGTAATGCTGATGCAGAGAGTCAGAGACAGTGAAGCCTTTGGTGGTCTCATGACTCTCATCCATTTTATGTGGAAAGCAACAAATAGTCCTAGAAAGTTGAGATGTCACTGTTACCACCATACATGATCTGAGGGAATATCTAAATATGTATGGAACTTCAGTAAAATGCTTCATCCAAAACATTTACTTTAACTCTCATTTATCAATTGATGATGGAATTAGGGACCAAAATTGATGAATATTGCGCGCTAGCTGGCGCATCTACATTTGTTGCTGGTATGGATGACAATTTGGATCCTATCTCTTGGGTATCCACAAAAAAGACTCATAACGAGTATGGTAATTATCCGCTCTTTAGATATGAGCTCGGGTATGTGTATGGATATGGGTATGGGTGTGGGTACGGGTACTTTAGTACCCACACGCCCCACACCCACATATATATTTATATATTTATTTATATTAGTATATATAATTATAATTATATATCAATTTTTAAGAATAAAATTAATGTAAAAGTTATATACTTAGGGCTTATTAGTTTAATACTTTGGTTTGTAATGTTTTATGAGTTGATTTGAAAGATTTTTGGATGATTTTCAATTGAGTTATAATGTTGTTTATGTTATTTATTGTTTTTTCTTAATTAAAGTGCGAGTAACGGGTGAGGGTCTAGGTACTTAGATATCCAGAGGATACGGATAAGGATACTAAAATTACTATCCACATGGATATGAGTCTAGGTACAGGTAAGTTTTTCAAACATGAATATAGGAATGGGTACTATAACACCATACCTAGATCCTACCCTCCTGATTGCCGTAATTGCATGCCATGAAAGACGACTATTAATTATATATCAGATATAGGTCTGACCAAACAAAAGAAAACAACAATACTTGTTGGGTTAGTTTCAAAATAACACAAAAAGGGCTGCACAAAAATAACTAGCTAGGGGCATGATATCATTCACTTAACATTATAATCTTTTTGCCCATATCACGGCTGATCCAATAATATTACATAAAAATGAGTTCTCTAAAATATTTTATTACTTGTATGTTGAAATATTAAGTTTGATTTCAATAGGTTCAGAAAATGCTTAAACTCGCTTACCATAAAAAGAATAATGCTTAAAACACTCAATGATTCTATAAATTAAGATCGGAAGGTCCCTACTTATTTTCGGGGGAATTGGCTGGTAGCTGGCTAATGTAGACTAAGTAGATTTAATTTTAATTATTTTAATTATTTTTGTTCTAAAAAGTGCTTTTTTTTTTATTATTAAAACCCTCTACATTGTTATCATTACTTTCAACTTCCTTACATCATTGAGGGAATAATTCTACTTAGCTTCTTAACTGACAATAGGATGTCAAATTCTAATGTCATAGGGATAGGGTTAATTAACCCTAATGGTTAGAGATTGTGAATTTTTTATTTAAAAAATCTCATACTATAATTTGAGAGAAAAATGAAGGAAAGGCAAATCAGAACCTAAACTCAGCAATAAAAGGAAAATGTAACCTTCAAGGTAAAAAGTCCCAAATCTTCTTGTAAGCTTTTCAACTTAAACAAAATATCTAGGAGGTTCCTCGAATTTTTTTTAGAAAATAAATATACAATAATAATGTTTTAGGCTAAAAGAATCCCAGATACTGAATATAATTAGTTCTGCTCATTACATAAATATGCATGTTGTGATACTAATGAAGCTGAGTGGACAAAATAAAAAAGGTAGACGATAGCTTCACACAATGTTTATCTTCCACATGAAATTAGGAGTGCCTCCAAAACTGAATTAAGAACGTAGGTGGATGATAATGTTTTTGTTGAGCATGTCTCATACATCACAATTTTAAAGGTTAAATTATACCTGTGATGATCTATCTTAATTTTTTTGATTTCAAGTTGATCATCTATTTAATTAACATTTCGATTTGATCCTCTAAATTATGTACTTTATTACACCACGTTAATTATTTGTCAGATTTTTTTTTGTCTTTGACTCGATATCCCCACGAACAATGTCGTGCACGTGAGACTAACCGTTGAGCTTAGGGTAGTAATTATCTAAAGTTTTTCTCAAAATGACAACAGATCTATGATTCAAACTTCTAATATCGTAGTTAGCTAAAGTTTGCTTAGAGGCACGGTCCGCTTCTATAGCAGCCTATCACTATTTGGTTCTTTCCATCACATTTGTACCAACGATATTAAAATTAAGTAATGATATTTGGATATAAAATTATTGTCCAACATCGTACATTTATACAATACAATATTTGTTTATTATTTTTTCTCTCTCTTCCTCTAACTCGCTAGTTTAAAACATCACTAAAACTATGGTGCCCCTATATTGTTGTCCACTTTTGTTGTCAAAATATCATTACTTGTTAATTTTTCACCATGATTTGTTAAATACTTGAAATTATTTGAATTATGTAGGTACTGTTTTTCAAGTTTAATATATTAAATCACCTAAAAAAATGTTTAATATATTAAATATTTTATTTTTAATATGTTTTTATTTTCTTAACCAGTATTTGTCTTTTGTTAAAGTAGTATTATATAATTAATGCTTCATACTTTAAAAATTATATTTTTTTATTATTAAATTTTCCATTAAAAAGCATACATTCAGATTCAATTCAACAGCTATACAACCATCAAATTGGTTGCAAGTTGTAACCATATTCTTTCGCCATTAAGCCAATCTAGATCCTGAGATGCGTTGAGGGGGAATAACTAAACCTTTAAAACTCTACTATAATAAAAAGCCATTATTGTGTCGGGCTTCAAGCAAACCCAAGGAGTAATGCAAAACCAAAACAAACGAAGCCGAAGACCAACCAATAATAAAATTAACAGTAGTGACAATAACATTAACAATAAATTAAGCTTGTCAAAAATAAATAAAAAAATAAATAAAGAGTCTGAAGGAAATAATGTAAATAAATGTATGCTTTGTTTGGTTTGGGAAAGAAAATAAGAAGAGAGAAGATGGGGAGAAAAAGTGTGGATTTTATAGGTTGTTTGGTATAAGAGAAATACGAGAGAAAATAAAGAGAAATAAATTTATTTTCTATTGAATAGACAACTTTACCCCTATTCTATTTTATAATATTTGTTTTAAAATTATTATATTGAATATATTTTTATATGTTAACATACAAATATTACTATATTTTATATATTTTTATATGGAAATATTTCTATAGTTTCTTTTGAAAAATATATAAATTAAATATTACTTTTTTAATTTTTTATTCAAGGACATTACAATTGTTTCATTACTAGTGTAATGTACCTGTGCAATGCACGGGTAAATTTTCCATTAAGATCATTTCTTGTTAATGGTTAATAAAAAGAGGATTGTTATTTGGTATGGTAAGACAATGGAGATATCAAATTGTATTTTGTAGGAGAGACACAATAAGGATCTGTTTATTACGAATTATAAAAAATGATTTTCATATTTTATAATTAAATTGGTTAGATTCGGATTTTAGGGTTTATCGAATTATTGATTCGGGTCTTACGCCCCTAAACTTTCCCGAAGAACACGCTAGTTTTGCTACCTTTCTCAGTTAAAAACATTTTAAAACAAAAAATTATAAATTTTAAAAAGTAAATAATAAAATAATATAAAAATCCAAACCAATCGAAATTGGTTCAGTTCGGACATGAAAAATAAAATATAATAATTATTGAAATATTAAAATAATAAATTATAAATAAATATTAAAAGATGATATATATATATATAATTTAGATATAGTAATTGGATCGGTTCCAAAATCTTCGAACCTGATAACCGAAACAATCACCATCGAGTTTGATTTGGTTCGGTTCAGTCATAAACGCAAAAAAATTATGAATCAATTTAATTGGTTCGGTTCAGTTCGGATTCTTGGGTTCAATATCAATTATTGGTTCATGTCTTACACTCCTAAATTTTCCTGAAGAACATGATAGCTTTGCTACCTCTCCTGATTAAAAACATTACAAACTTTAAAAAGTGAATAATAAAATAATACAATAATCCGAACTAATCACCATTTGATTCGATTGATTTGGTTCAGTTCGGATCCGAAAACTTAAAATATAAGAACAATAGAGATAGAGTTCACAATTGTTAAAACCCACCTCACCAAGAAAGATTTTATCCTTGTTAAAAGCAACCATCACTGTTATAGGAACAGTAGGGGTAGAGTTCACAATTGTTAAATTGTATATATTGATGATGTATTGATAAGTAAAAATAATAATATATATAAAAATAAAATATATATAAAAAAAATAAAATAAAAAATATTAAACTATAAAATTATACATAAATATTTTATATATATATATATATATATATATATATATATATATTAAAATTATAGTAATTTGTTCGATCCCAAAACCCTCGAACCTGATAACAGAACCAATGGCATTCAGTTTAATTTGATTCGGACCCGGACATAAAATATGAACCAATTTAATTGATTCGATTGAGATTTTTGATTTCATGAATTATTGGTTCGAGTTTATATCTCTGACGCAGTTGTTGATGTGTATCGATGATTATCCACCTAGCCTACACCGCATGCTTTTGCAAATGCAAGCTTTGGTGCCATTATATCTATTATTACTTTTTATTACTATTATAATTATAATTAATAAATTACGATCCTTGCGAGGCAGCATGAGGAGCAGAATGCCTCAATGCCAGAGACACAAATAAGATGGCAATTTTATTCGTATCCGTGGATATCTACGGATAAAATCCGTAATGGGTAAGGAACGAGTAGTTAAACGGGTACTCGCGAATAAAATAAACGGGTAATTTCAATATCCGTCTATAAACGGGGCGGGGTAGGTATCACACTATCCGTGCTTGCGGATACCCATATCCGTTACTTAATTACTATAATACCCTTTATTATATATATCCACTCTCAAAGTCCTTATATCATTTCATAGATAATTTTCATCAATTGTATTGTTTCATGGATATTTTAAGTGCGATGTATTAATTTGTAGGTGCTATTTTGTTTAAATATCGGAAGATATTAATGTGATGGTTTATTTAAGTTTTGTGTATTTTTTTTAATTAAAAAAAGATTTGTTTGTTTTTCATAACTATCCATGAATATCCGCGGATACCCATGAAAACTCGCGAATCCGTTAAAAACCCATTAAGCGGGTATCCGTGCGGGTACGAGACGAGTACGGATAGATTTTTTATCCAACGGAACGATTAGCGGATAACCAATATCCGTACCCGCCCTGTCCCGTTGACATCCCTAGACACAAACAATAAGATTATAAAGGTCATTTCACACAATCAGACCACCTCATCCCATTTTCTTCTTATTTATGGAGAGAAAACTTTTTTAGGTGGGACTCACCAATTTTCTTCTCTCATCTATTTTTCTCTCATCCACCAAAAAGATGAAAAGTACATTTTCTCCTCTAACTCTCTCCTTTTTTTTTCTTTCTTCTTCTTTTCTACTCCCCAAACCAGTAATGTGTGCCCACAACAGGGTGGAAAAAAAAAGAAAGAAATGATACAAGAGTATGATAAACAGCAATAAAGTAAATCTCTCTCTCTAGAAGATCAAAACAAGGGTAGCCCAGCCCAAAGCTAAGCATCCTAGCACCTTCTTCAAGCACCTGATGGTTTCTGCTCCATTCTGCAAAACAAAACACATAAATCTCAGATCCAATATTAATAATTTTCAACTACACTACACAATTTAATTTGTTTGGTAGTTGACATACAGATAGACACATAATTATCACCAACATCAAAGTCTGAAAATAAATTCAACTTGTTTGATTTCATTTTCCTTTCATTTCCACTGTTTTTTATTTAAAAATAATAATAATTTCCTCTCCACTATGAAATCAATCTCAATCAGCATGATTTTGGTCCTAAGTATAATTTCCTATTTTCCTTCAGCTAACTTACATTTTTTTTTTGGCGGATATCAGTAATATATTTTGTAGACATTCTTCAATATATTTTTCAAAAAAGAAAGTGTTATATTTTTCTAATAAAAAAAATTCTATCTTTTTAATTCTTTGTTTAACACTCTAAAACCTTTTTTTATAATAAAAATTAGGTCTCTAATAACACTTAGAAAGGAAACACTCTTAAAACTTTTTAATTAGATCAATTGGTATATTCAATGTATTATAACTCAAAAATAAAATTTTCCAAGTAAAATTTTCTATCTTTTCTTTCCATTGTTAATAATAAACAAGCCCATTTTTGGTACATTTGAGTTGAAGAAGACACAGAGTTTATGACAAGAAACCTAAACTAAGATAAAGTCAAATAAAATAAGCATATACATGTGACTTGTGAGGTCAGAAACTAGATTGAAATCTCAGATCTGAAGCACATTGCACAAAAGCAAAACCATCAGAAAGGACAGAACTAAAGCTACCTCATTCTCAGAAGCAGAAGATGCTGGACCAGGAGATGATGCATCCTCGCTAGGTCCAGGTGCTCCTGTCGGGGGTGCAGGTGGACCCAACAACGATGGTGAGGGTGCAGGTGCACCGCCACGCTTCACACCCTTCTTCTTCGTCTTGCTCGGAGCCGGAGCAGGAACCTCATGCGCTGTGGTCGGCGCCGCCACTGGTGAAGGTGGAGATGAACTCACCGGAACAGGAGCAGGTGGAGAACTTACCGGAACTGGTGCTGGAGGTGGGGAACTCACTGGGGTCGCTGCCGGTGGAGACGATGCCGGCGGAGAGGAGGTTGGGGTTGCTGCAGTCTTAGGAGATGATGATGACTTGGGAGAAGCAATGGGTGGTGATGGTGATTTTGGTTTGGAAGAAGGGGCTTGTGCTGGTGATGAAACTGGGGTGGTGGGTGCAGATGGGGTTGCCGGTGAGGTGGATGGCGCCGCCGCCGGAGACTGGCCTCCGACGCCGGCGACTACAATGCAGACCAATGCGAGAGAGAGCACACTGCTCCGATCCATTTTGGTTGAGTGTGAGACACAGAGAGTGGATGAATACGAGTTTGTTTTTAAGGTCAACAAATAAGAGGTGTCTATATTTTTTACTTTTTATTTTTTTTATACATGGTGTCTCTATATTTTTAGATTATTTAACAAACAAATAATGGATATATTTTTATTTTTTAACCGGTATAATTTTTTGCTATGTACATTGTTTGATAGATAATATACAACATAATTAAAATAATATCAATTTTATTATGATACAATTTATAATATATATTATTATATATTATTAATATACGTAAGTATTAGGTAATATATAATATATTTAATCATATATAGTATATATGATAATATATTATTATAACCATGATAATATTATATATTTTATTAATATGTGTTATATAATGTTAATGTTCTATAATATATATATATATATATATATATAACATTTACGTATTTGAAAAAATTCGAGAGATAGAGAGGGAGGGAGGGAGAGAGGGAGGTAAGGATAATTTTTTTTTTTGTAGTCTGTCCATGGGACAAAAGGTTGTTCCATGGTTTGGTGGGGGACAAAATTTTGAGTTTTTATTCTGTCCATCACCCTTTTTTTTTGTCCTATTCCTTGATCACTTTTCAAATCAAACAGAAAATAAAAATTTGTATTATCTAATTACCTCCATTTTTGCAAATCAAACATAACTTTTAAGAGTGTAGATGAAGGTCCCATTCCAGTCTTTATGAATAAGATTTTAATACCCCAAATAACATTTGCATTCTTATGAAACACAGACGAGGCTTTTCTCAAAAGAGCTAAAGTCTCTTTTGAGCCCGAACGACATTCCACCGGTCTAGTGTCGTGATCCCAAGCCACGCGAAATCTATAGAGAATTGCTAAGAGCCCAGGGACGGATGCAAGTGTATTACAATAGCTGCCCCCACTAGATAAAGAAAAAACAGTAAATATTAAATAATTTTACTTTTACCCCCCACTAAGAAATAGATGTTGTCCGCATTGACTTACAACCCATTCTACATAAGTGATCAAGATATTAATTATAAAGGTTATGACGTTAGATAGAATGAAAAAGGAAAAATTGCAAATCATGATAAAATATGATTGACATAACTTACTCAATGAAGTATTATTGTATATCGGCCAATGATATATTTACTTCTAAAGTTAGCTTTGATTTTGCCCGCTTGCCACTCTAATCGTGAAAAGGAATTTCTCTACAATAAATTTTGTGGAAAATCAAATGCACAGTCTTCAGGAACGGACCTATGTTGAACAGATAGGGGGTAGTTGCCCCCACTAGCTAAAAATTTTTCTTTTTTATGTTTTGAATAATTTTTTGTTGCCTCCATTAAATAATAAATGTTACCCCCATTAAAAATAAATACTAAATGTTATGACATTAGTTGGAGTGTGTCAAAGGAAAGATTGATTACATTGAGAATTGTCTTTGTAATCTCCAATTTTTTACTTAATGATCACTACAAAAAAAAAGTACATTTAGCGACCAAATTTTTGCGACCGATATTATCAGTCGCTAATTATGACGGAAATGACTCTTTGCAGATTTAGTTTACAAAATCAGTTTTGTGATCGAAATGGGGACCAAAATTGTGGTGGCAAACTAGGTGGTCGCTACTTCGGTCGCCAAAGTGTTGACTTCTAATTAATTTTTTTGTTGACCAGATAGCGACTGCGTATAATGCAACGGTCAAATTGGGTCCAACTAGCGACCGAATATGAGTTCGGTCGCTAAACCAAATAAATTGAAATTTAAAAAAGAGCCCATTTGCGACTGAAATGTTTTTTAAGTAAACGAGACTGGTTTTGCCGCTAAATACTAAATCCCTAATCGCGAAATTCTCCTCTTCTTCCTCATTCTGAACCTTTTCTCTCCCTCGTTACTCCGTTTCTTTCTCTCCCTCACACTCTGGTTCTCCGTTTGGCCGCGCCCCCACCGCACACCGCGCCATCACCGCATGTCGCACCACCACCCAACGACGTCGTCCTCCTCCCCCACTGTTAGGTAAGTTCTCTCTTCTCTCTATCTCTTATCTTCTTCTCTGTCTCTCTTTTCTTCTCCCTCTCTCGGTCTTTCTCCTCTTCTCCTCTCTTCTCTTCTCTCCCTCTCTGTATCTCTTCTCTCCTCTCTTCTCTCAAGAAACTCAACCTTTTTGGAATACCCTTTGAAGATTTGTACTAGGCTGAATGGATAGTTGAATCATTAGAAATAGGGAACTAAGGTTAATTCTTGTCATTTTGTTGCTGTTAGTATTCTCTGTATAAAGAACATAAAAAAAATTCAAGGTTTATGTTGGTACATATTGGTTGAATAATCCGTTGACCATTTTTGGTGAAAATGTTAAGAAGTTTGGAGTAGTGTATGAGTATCAGCATATGTTAAGGTTGTAACATCTTGTAATGGTTGTTAATGGGTAAGTTTTAGGTTGTAATCTCAGGTTAGAATGGAAAAATAAATTGAAAAGAATAATGAAAAAGAAGAGAAGAAAGTAGGGGTTGATTTGTAAAATCCGGAAAGTGTATTATGGGGTTGGTTTATGTGGGCTATGATGGTTTTCTGCTGTTGTGAATTTGCTAGCGACTTGTACCTTTTTGTGCTGTAAATTAAAGAAAAATTACATAGGGAAAATCGAGCAGATTTGGTTGATTTATATGTGACTCTATTTTAGATTTTTTGCTTTATTATATTGTTTGATCATGAAAAGAACTATAAAGAGAGCGGAAGAAAAGAAGCAATCCGTCATGTAAATGAGTGAAACTTAATTTTTCTCCTGAAAATTGAAGTTGAAACGGAGAGTAGAATAGGATGAAGACATACTGAATTGTTGTCCCAGTGCCTCTTGATCATGGGTCTAAGCCTCTAAGGTGAGTGTATCGGAACCAAGGGATAGCGATTATGTTTGGTGCAAGATTGGATGAAGTATCGAAGTTCCTTGACAACTTGATGTGCTTTAAAATGTAAGTCACTTTTAAAATGTCTATGGAACAATTATCATCAAATATAATTGAACTTTTAAACTTCGCATAATACATGGCTGGCTATAAATAAAGGGTTTATCTTCCCGCCTCTGCTAAACTTTTCGGCCTCTACTTCAGTTTGTGATCTACAATCTTCTTCTCTTTGGGTTGGTAAAAGATGGTATCTTTAAAGCAATCAAGTTTTTTTTTTTTGGAATGATGGTCTAAGCATATATGTTACTGTACATCATTGTAGTTTTATAAAGAATAGAATTAAAAATTCACACCATTGATCAGGGTATGAGTGAACTGTTGCAAAGTCAATGCCAGGGATTTGATTGTTTGCAATGAAATTTGTTCCTACATGGAACCTTGGGTTAGACTCTTGCTTTGAGAGCCCATAGAAACCCTCCAAGATTCATCATTTTCAACATGGTCAGGGTTTTGATGATGAGTTTCCATGAATAATGGTGTAATTAAGCTTAAGCTTCCTTAATGCTCTAATTTCCAAATTACTAAATATGACAACGGCCTTATAGGGAAGCAGCATAATGCAGTAGGTTTGGTTCACCCTAAACTACAAAGTGGGAAGTTTGGATATTGATATCAGCATGAATTAATGTGGATGTGGTTGTTTGTTTTTTTTATCAATGTGTGCTTGCAGACTACTTAATTAACTTACATGTCCCTTTAGGTCATTTCTTCTGTTTTATATTAATTATCCGTTTCTAGTCTTATATATATATATATATATTGAAATATGTATATATAGAAAAGTGATTTGATTTGTGAGGACTAATTTCATTTATGCACAATAGGTCCTTGCACTAGTGTAATAAGTGTTTTTTACGTCAGTTAAAATTGATTTTTTACGTCAGAATACTGACTGATGTAAATACAGCTGACGTTAAAAGTTAAACTTTTAACGTCAGTTGAGAACTGACGTTAAATATAACACTATTAATGTCGGTTCTTTAACACAACTGACGTTAATTTTGTCAAAATTAACGTCAGTTCTTTAAAAAAACTGACATTAATTTTGTTAAAACTAACGTCAATTGTTATCAAGAACTGACGTTAAAGGTCTTAATTTTAACGTCAGTTGTATTAAACAACTGACGTTAATAGTGTACTGTATATTTTATAAAATACTATTAACGTCAGTTGTATGATAAAATTGACGTTAATAGTATTTTTTTTAAATTCAGTTTTAAAATATCACTCCCCTCAGCCATCCCTACATTCAGTAAATATCCCAGTAACACAGAATATCACACACATTACAGAATTGCAAAGGAAAAATGGAATAATGATCCATATATATGTATTCAGAAACAATATATATTTATTAACATAGGTTATAACTCAAAATAAATACATAAATATAAATAAAAATAAATGTATACTAAGTTTAAACTACCTATATCAATATCCCTTCGTGATGATCATCACGAGTGGCATGTACATCGTCCGCCTGTGTCTCCTCGATTATAGTAGGCATGTTTGTTGAAAAAGAAGGAGTCTCAGGAATATCAAGATTTGAATCTTCATTTTCATCACTACCATTATACATGCTTTTTCCTTGGAGAACCACGGACAACCTTTTGTTAGAAGGATCAGTGATGTAGAACACTTGTTTTGCTTGGGAAGCCATTATGAAAGGCTCATTTATATGACCTAACTTGTTGAGGTCTACCAATGTGAACCCCAATTCGTCGGTTTGTGCACAACCGTTACTATCATCCCACTTACATTTAAATACCTAAGACCGTAGTAAGCTTAGTGTAATCGAGCACCCAAATATCTTCAATATATCCAAAGTAAGGTCTCTGTCAGAACGGGGTTTTGTGTCCTTTGCACTAGAGAAGTGCATTGCTTCGGCCACGATCATAACCCCACTATTTTGCATGGTACTCTTGTTATCTTGTTCCTTTGTATAAAAGGAAAAGTTATTTATGTCGTATCCGCTCCAACATATGACGTTGAAGTTAGGCCCACGTGCTAGCCATTTTACGTCATCAAAAGCAGTACTACCATCCTTAAGCATTTCTTCCTTGAACCATGGCAAGAAAGTCTTGTTATGCTTGTTCAACAACCACCTTTCGCTCATTCGAGGGTTTTCTTGATTGACTTTTCTTTTATGTTCAAATAAGAAAGGCTGAACACATTCGATGTTGTTCAATACATACAAATGTGCTTGAAGCACTTCCTCTCGATCCTTCCTATTAATTCTTAAGCCATGTGTACACTTACCTTGACATATGATCTCATCATGCCGAGGCTTAGGAACCCCTATAGGATCCGTGTTATGAAGGTAGTCCGAACAAAAATCAATAGCTTCTTCTGCAACATACCTTTGAACAATAGATGCTTCCGGACGATGAGGATTCTTCACGTACCCTTTCAAGATCTTCATGTAGCGCTCAACTGGGTACATCCATCTTAGAAAAACCGGCCCACATAATCTAATCTCCCTCACCAAATGAACAATTAAGTGAACCATTATGTCGAAAAAGGAAGGAGGAAAATACATCTCCAATTGGCACAAGATTGTAGCAGCCTCAACTTCTAAGTCATCTAACATACGGGGGTCAACGACTTTGCTACATATAGAATTGAAGAATGAGCACAACCGAGTAATGGCATGTCTCACATTTTTTGTAGCAATACCACGAATAGCAACGGGCAGAAGTTGTTGCATCAAGATGTGACAATCATGAGACTTCAAGCCAACCAATTTAAGATCACTAGAGACAAGCTTCTTCATATTTGAAGAGTAACCATGTGGAACTTTGATGCCCTAAAGACACCCGCAGAAACTTTGTCTCTCTTTTTTTTGACAAAGTATGACATGCTGGCGGCAAATAAGTCCGCTTACCATCCTCAGCAACTGGAGCTAACTACTCTTGTATACCCATAGAAACGAGGTCGAGACGAGCATTCACACCATCCTTTGTCTTGCCCTGAATGTTGAGAAGCGTCCCGATCACACTATCACACACATTTTTCTCCACATGCATCACATCAATGCAGTGTCTGACATCAAGCTTGCGCCAGTATGGAAGATCAAAGAACATCGACCTCTTCTTCCATATGTTTTTATCAGCAGCTTTACCTTTCTTTTTGGACTTGCCGAATATAACATTGATGTCCTTTACCCTCTGATAAACCTCCTCTCCAATTAAGGCCGCCGGCGCTTCTTCTGTCTCTTGGCATCCATTAAAAGCCTTTTTCATCTTACGATATGGGTGATCACGTCTAAGAAATCTCCGATGCCCAAGGTAAACCGTCTTCTTTCCATGATGCAACTGAGTGTAGCATGTGCCTTCTTCACATATAGGGCATGCTTTATGCCCATTGACACTGTACCCGGACAAGTTACCGTATGCTGGAAAGTCGTTGATGGTGCAAAATAACATGACACGAAGCTTGAAAGTCTCATGAGAATACCCATCAACTACATCAACACCTTCCACCCACAGCGTTTTAAAGTCTTCAATCAAGGGACCTAGATAAACATCTAAGTCATTTCCCGGTTGCTTTGGGCCCGAAATCATCATAGACAACATCATGTATTTGCGCTTCATGCACAACCAAGGGGGCATGTTGTAAATTACCAACAGAACAGGCCATGAACTATGAATACTACTCATGTTACCATAAGGATTCATTCCATCCGTAGCAAGTCCAAGCCTTAGGTTTCTTGGCTCATCGGCGAAATCTGGAAACATAGTATCGATATTCTTCCATTGAATAGAATCAGCAGGATGACGAACCTTTCCATCACGTTTCCTCTCATCATTATGCCATCTAAGATTCTTCGCATCTTTCGCATTGGCAAACAATCGCTTGAACCTTGGAATTATTGGAAGATACCACAACACCTTCGCAGGAGGACCCTTTTTTCTCACATCATCAAGATCATCATCATCATCACCACCCTTCACTTTGTATCGTGATAACCCACATTTGGGGCAATCGTGATTGTCTTCATGAACACCGGTGTACAATATGCAATCATTGGGGCATGCGTGTATCTTCTTATACTCCATACCCATAGGACACAATACCTTCTTGGCCTCATAGTTACGGTCAGGCAATGTGTTGTCCTCCGGAAGCAAGTCTTTCAACACTTCAAGCAATTCCGTGAAGCTTTTATCGGTCCAACCATTTCTCGCCTTCACACAAACCAATTTTAGCACCGCCGACAACCGCGTATGAGTAGTACACCCTGAATATAAAGGCTTATCCGCATCACCGCACAACCTATCATACACATGAGCTCGATGAAAAGATTCTTGTCCAATATCACGGATCATGTCCTCTACTCGATCATCCTCCATATCTACGTCAACGTCCTCACTTTGGGAGACACCCGCCGTACTACTCAACAACACATCACCATGCCATATCCATCTTGTATAACTCAAGCAAATCCCTTCACAAATCAAATGAGTACGTATATCCTTCACCGTACATTTCCTCGTATTCAAACACTTGACACAAGGACATCAGAACATTCCATTACTATTAGGAACATTCCTTTGAGCAAATTATATAAATTCTCCCACCCCCTTCAAATACTCAGCACTAGTACGCTTACAAACCATCCAACTACGATCCATAACTAGATAGGTCCTGTAGATATACAAAACATATATCCAATATAAGGACAATACGGGAGATTGAAAACTATAGTTTTTGAAGATTGCCAAGCACTGGTCACGGCCTGGCAGTGATGTTCATCACGGCCGTAACGTGCCAACTGAACCAGACCATGCCATCACAGGCAGAACTGATCACGGCCGTGACAGATCAACCAGCAGAGCAACATGCACTCAAAACCAAAAATAGAGACGTACATTCCAAGCAACTCAAACTCACGGTTTCAAGTTTCAACTACTGAGACTACAGTTTCAACATACACTCAAAACCAAAAATACAAAAATGTGCCCTAAATACTCACCAGAAATAGGTGCTCGCGTGGTGGTTGGGAGGAATCGCTCGAGTGGTGGCCAACGTTCGATGTGGTTACTGAGAGCAGAGGGACAAGGAGAGTTAGTGCGCGGGAAGGGGAAAGAGAGATGTCAAGTTATTGCAAAGAATGAATGGAAAGACAGAGCTAGAGTTAATAGTGTACCTCACGCGGGTGTAAACGTTAAAATCAAAAAGCAAAAAATAAAACAACATTTAACGTCAGTTTTATTAAACAACTGACGTTAAAAGTAATTGTTTAACGTCAGTTGTATTAAACAACTGACGTTAAATATTAATATTTTTTTAAAAAAATACTTTTAACCTCAGTTGTTGAATTCAACTGACGTTAAAAGTGTTGTGTAAAAATCATTCTCTATATAAAGTACCATTATTCTCAGATCGATCATGTACACGCCTCTTCTTTTCCTCTATATTTCTATTCCTTCACAAAATGGCTCTGAGACCTGTGTTAAGAGTGACAACAGGGCATATAGGGACATAGGATTATTTACGTCAGCTATTTATTTAGCTGAAGTAAAAATCACACTTTTAACGTCAATTGTATAAACAACTGACGTTAAAAATAAATATTTTTTATTTTAAAAACACTTTTAACGTCAGTTTTATTCAACAACTGACGTTAAAAGTGTATAAGTTTCTGCAAAAGCATTCATTCCTTTGACTACTCTGATACTAAATTACCCATTACTGCTGTGCTATTTACCCATGCACATTGTAACCTATAATCCTCTTTATGAGCACTAAGTTTATACCTAGACTTAAAGGTCTATTTCTTCCTATTCCTTCGGGCGTTTTCTTTTCTGCACGTTTATAATATATGATTGCCAACTCCCAATGCGCCTTGGAACCTAATGCTCTTAATGATCAATTTAATTTTTTAGCAACTTACGACGCCTAGTAACTTCATCCCCTACTCCTATAAATAACTTTATTCCTTCCTTTAATTTTTCTGCTTCACAATATGGCTCTGCCATGGAGATTAACTTCATCACTCTTTCTTCCTATAGCTAGACTTAAAGGTCTCTGTCTTAATGGTCAAACAACTTCTGAGTTTGAGTAAATCACATTACATGGGTGATAAGGGTGTGTAAATCGCATTATGTGAATTGCACACACCATCATCCTTCTGGAGAATCAACAGCTACAGTTCCAAAACCTCAGCTTTGGAACCAAGTGGCTGTTCCAAGAATATTGCTGAAACAGATCGAGTGCACCCTTCACTCTGCTTTGGCTCCAAATTGACTGTGGATTCAGATGGAGCATCAAGGACTTCAAGGGAGGAGATGCATTCAATATCGGAGTTTCTGAGGACAGGACTGAGAAGAAAATGATGTTGAAGCAGAAACTTTTTTATATTTTAGTGCTATCTTGCGGAAATTTTTTATCTTTTAATCATGTAATTGTAACTTATGAATCGCTTCAATAAGATACGATTTGATTATACATATATAACTTGTTTTATTTTAAGTGTTTATTTATTTTAATTTGCACAAGAATTTGTTTACTAATTCAAGCTAATTAATTAAGATTAAAAATAAACTTTTTTTAAAAAAAGATTAGAAATAAACTGCACTATATATGGAGTGATGATCTGCGTTAAGAGTGACAACAGGGAGATGACAACGAAAGAAATATAGGAATGAGTTGATTATTTACGTCAGTTATTTATTTAACTGAAGTAAAAATCACACTTCTAACGTCAGTTTTATAAACAACGGACGTTAAAAGTGTTAATAATTCTTGCAAAACACTTTTAACGTCAGTTCATTAAACAACTGACGCAAATAGTGATTTAATATTTACAAAACTGCCACCGCCTCACTTTTAACGTCAGTCCTTAAAACAACTGACGTTAACAGTGAATTAATGAAGTTTGATATTTACAAAACTGCCACCGCCCCCTTTTTAACGTCTAGTTTTTGGTTAACTGACGTAAACCTTTACCGTCTAATGTATATTTTCCACTAGTGGTAGCTAAACTCTGAGGTTGGGCTTGGTGGGAGGACCCTTGATTGTTGTTTCGATAGCCTGGAGGAAAACCATGCTTAAAGTAGCATGTGTCAATTGTATGATTGTTCCTTTTACAATAAGTGCATATCATCTGCTGTTTGGAATTTGATCTTCCACGACCGCGACCCTGAGTGATGGAAATTCTGCCTGCCTGAGAGAAATTGTTGGAAGTGGAAGCAAGAATGGTAGAATCCGTGATTGGGGTGTGAAGGAGGGGTCGCTCTTGTTGGATGACCATAGAATAGGCTTGACTAATAGAAGGCAAGGGTTTCATCAACAGAATTTGTGCCTTAACAGAAGCATAGGAGTCATTGAGGCCTTTCAAGAAGCAAAGAACATGTTCTTTGTGCTGATAATTTAATATTTATGCATGTGTTTGCCAATATGTGTTATTTGTTAGTGGAGAGCGGATCTCAATAGGATGTGTCCTGTATGAAAGGCGGGATGCGAGTTGTGTGCTGATAATTTAGAATTTATGCATGTGTTTGACAATTATGTGTTACTTGTTAGTGGAGAGCGGAGCTCAATAGGATGTTTGGTACAATATTTTATCTTAGTTTGTATTGAATTACGCTTCAATATATATTTGCTCAACTATGCTGCAATTAATATTTATAGGTTAATGGTTTTATTTTTCGTTAGAGTTAATTATTAATTTATGAAAGCCTTAGTTTCCTGTTTGAGATTCAATATTAATGAGCATGCGTACCTTCTCAAGGTACGCATGCTCATTGTTTTGAATCTTGAATTGTCCAAGTGGGACAGTTTGGGAAAAAAACCTTTTTCACACTCGTACAATAGTTATTTCCATGTTCGAATGCCTTATATACTTGATGAAATGTCGGTCTAATGCATTTCATTTTGTTCTCCGGTGCATACTTGATCGCAGTGATTCTCACCGTGCTCGAGTCGTGCACTTGGAGACCGATGGGAAATGTTGTCGAAATTTCGTTAAGTATAAGGCATTTGAAAAAGGGAATGACTATTATTAACCGAGTGTGGTAAATGTTTCTTCTCGAATGGGATAGGTTCATTGTTGTCATAAGAACGAGATAGATGGAGTTATTGGAATGTACCGTAATATATAAATGTCGTTGTATGGTTGGACATGCTATTTAATTGGCCGCAATGGATATTCCGGAGAATTGGAATGGATGTATCGTAGGTTGGATCGGGCTAAACGTCTTAGGGAAGAGTATAGAGTCGGAGTGGGTGAGTTTATAGAGTTTGTTGTTAGCCAGGAGAGATTTATAAGGCGGGGCAATGATCATTTGAGGTATCCTTACAAGAGATGCAAGTGTAAATATTTCAAAAGTGTGGATGGAGTTGTGGTGGATCTTTATGAGAAGGGTTTCATGCCTAATTACTATTGGTGGAGTAACCATGGTGAGACGTTGCCCGATTTTAACCCGGCTATATTTGAAGGTTCGTACTATGGAAGTGGTGAGCGGAGGGAAGAATTGAATCTATACGAGCAGATGATAATGGATCATGCTGGACCCTCGGTTGGTGTTGCACTAGAAGAAGATGAGGGAGAAGATGGTGGAATGAGTTCCCAATATATAGAGGAGAATCCGAATCCCGAAGCTCAAAGATTCTATGGCATGTTGAGTGCTGCACGTACGATCTCCATTGTGGGAAGGATGTTAGGAGTACACGGAGTTTTCGATGAGTATGGAATGGTTGAGTATCAAATCTGACTACAATATACCAGAAGGATGTTTTAATCACCTCGCCATGTCAGTGTCCAAGGCGTTTCCGGAAGACAATCGGATTCCTACTTGTTTTTATCATGCTAAGAATTTTGTGGAGAATTTGGGTCTTGGGTGTTTGAAAATTGATTGTTGCCCGAATGGATGTATGTTGTACTACAATGATGATTCAGCGGAGAGTATAACATGTTGTCGATTTTGTGGTGCGGATCGGAATAAGGCAACCACTAGGAGGGGCATTAAGAAGAAGACCGCTCTAACAAAGATGTGGTACTTTTCGATCGTGCCAAGACTTACAAGATTGTACTCTTCAATGGCCACTGCATCTCACATGAGGTGGCATGGTGAGCATGAGAGGGAGCAAGATGTCTTGTGTCATCCATCGAACGGAGAAGCTTGGAAGCATTTTGATAGGGTTCATATGACGTTTTCCCAGGACCCTCGGAACGTCCGATTGGGATTATGTACGGATGCATTTAATCCTTTCGGGTAGTCTGGAAAAGCATACTCTTGTTGGCCGGTTATCCTTACTCCGTACAATCTTCCCCCGGGGATGTGAATGAAATGGGAGTTTATGTTCCTAATAGTCATAATTCCGGGTCCGTCTAATCCAAAAGGGAAGATTGATGTGTACTTGCATCTGCTGATAGATGAGTTGATAATGTTGTGGAATGATGGTGTGTTGACTTATGACGTATCTTTAAGGCAGAATTTCATGATGAAAACAGCTTTGATGTGGACGATCAATGACTTTCCCGCTTATGGGATGATGTCGGGTTGGATGACCACGGGGAAGCTTGGTTGCCCAATATGTATGGAGCGATCGAAGGCATTCACGCTTAAAAACAGTCGAAAGATCTCATATTTTGATTGTCATCGTCAATTCCTTCCACAAGATCATCCTTATAGGAGGAACAAGAATGCATTCAAGAAGCGTTGTGCGGAGACCACACCCGCTCCACCACGTTTGTCTGGTCCTAACGTATGGCGGAGAGCAGAGGACTTACCACTCGTCCATGAACCCCAATGAGAACATATTCCTGATTATGGCGTCAAGCATAATTGGACGAAACAAAATATATATTGGAGGTTGCCGTATTGGAGAACGCACCTACTCTGTCACAACATTGATGTCATGCATACTGAGAGAAATGTGTTTATGAATGTGTTTGACACTGTGATGGACATCAAGGGGAGGACAAAGGATACAAATAAAGCCCGATTGGATTTGGCTGAAATTTGTAATCGGAAGGAGCTTGAGTTGCAGGACGGTGGTCGTGGAAGACTTATCAAACCGAAGGCAAGTTATACACTAAGCAAAGCCCAGAAAATAGTTGTCTGTAAGTGGGTTAAAGAACTAAAGTTACTCGATGGGTATGCTTCTAATCTGGGTAGATGTGTTGACATTAAGGAAGCAAAGTTACATGGAATGAAGAGTCATGATTGTCACATATTCATCCAATGGTTGCTTCCAATTGTGTTCGACACGTTACCGAAACCAATTTGGAGCCCACTTGTTGACTTAGCCACTATTTCAGGGAGCTTACGTCGACAACACTAAATGTGAAACAATTAAAGTATATGGAAGTCAAGATACCTGTGTTGTTATGTAAGCTGGAGCAAATCTTCCCACCGAGTTTCTTTGATTCAATGGAACACCTTCCAGTTCATCTACCTTACAAAGAAAGAGTTGGTGGTCCAGTCCAATACTGCTAGATGTATCCATTTGAGAGGTATACAACATCAAATATTTTACATAATATATATTAAATTCACGAACACGAAGTCGTAGTTTAGCTTTCCTTAAAACTAGTAATTATTTGTATGTATCCTTCTTTAATAGGTTCCTGCACTCCCTCAAACAAAAAGTCAAGAACAAGGCACGAGTGGAGGGTTCCATTTGTGAAGCATACTTAGTAGATGAGACTTCCACTTTTGCCTCTTATTACTATCCAGACAAAGTTGACACGAGAAGGACTAGGATGCCTAGAAATGTTGATTCGGGTGAAGGAAGTTCAACTAGTCCTCCTATATCAATATTCAACTATCCGGGCAGATTTAGTGACAAATCAAAAGGATATTTCTTGGAGCAGCGTGACATTAATGCTGCTCATCTGTACATCCCTCAAAATTGTGAAGAGGTGGCACCATATTTAGAGTAAGTTTCTACAATGTCTTTTATAAGTTCAATTGATATTTATGATTATTAATCGTCCTGCTATTAATCTCCCATGTGTAGGATGTACGAAAATTTTCTAAGGGATCTCCAACCTGACATTTCGAACGATCAGGTTGATCGAGAAATTACTTCTCACTTTGCTACGTGGTCCGGTAAATATGTAGGTTAAGCATCTTCATTTGTTGCAATACTTTTTCTCTCCTTAACTATATATCATGTATAAGAATAATATAATATTCGATTTTTTAGGTACTAGATCTAGTAAACAATGTTCAAAATCCATTGTTGACAAATGATGAGTTTGATTTCACCTCATATTTCCTTGTCATTCTGCATGCATTTTCATATAGTTTAGGCATATTTAATTTAATTTTTGTGAGTTTTTACCTTGGAACGGGTAAGGTGGTTTTGTGGTGTTTGTGTGCAGGAATTGAAGATTAAAATGCTTAGGACCAGTTATGTTGGAGTTTGCATGAAGGCGGAGCTTGAAATACAAGAAAAATGAGCCAAGCAGAGCCATTATCACGGCCATGATCGAGTAGGGCTGAAAAGAAAGAAGAATGTTAAACTCAGAATTGGTCACGGCCAGGCCGTGATAGACCAAGCAGTGAAGGCATCTCCAAGTCAGAACCTGACAGGCATCACGGCCGTGACGCGCAAAATCTGGAATTTTGATTTGCTAATTTGATATGAATTTGTAATTGCTTTAATCCCAAGTTAGCCTACACTATAAATAGGGCAATTAGGCTTGAAAATAGGCATCTCTTGGCTGCTACCTTAGGCTTAATTTAGGATTTCTCTTCTTCTTCAATTTCTTCTCTTCTCTTAGGATTTTTATGTTATTTTTAATCAAGATTTCTATGAGCATGGCAATGCTTGAGTAGTCTTTTATTTCTAGGAATTGGGGCTATGCCCAAGACTTGTTTTATGTGATGAATTGACGTTTTCCCTTTTTGTTAATTTCAATTTGCTTTAGATTTGGTTCTTATTGTGATTCATCCACGTGAATTGATTGATCACCTATTTGCATGTCTTAGATATTCTAGGGAGGAACTGAGAAGTGAACCTAGGTATTGGATCCATAAGAATTGAACTGAGGACTTAAATCACCAGAGTTAGAAGCGGTCCTTCGAGGGTTCATTGAATTGTCACAAACCTTAATGAGTTCAATTTAAATACAATTACCACGAGAGTAGGGGTTGGTTTAATTGAACACGGTTCTTGTATCTCGAGAGGGAACATTAACTTTATTAGGATAAATTCACCTTCAAAACATTTTGATAATTAACAAGAGGGGTAGTCAATTTAGTAACATAAGCAGTCTTGTTGGTATCCCAATTCCTGGAAATCTCTTTTAATTTGAAAAACTCCAGATTTGATTTGCGATTCTGTTTGATTGCGTTTAAATATTTGATTTGTTAGTTAATTCTTATTTCAAAAACCAAATATTTTTCTTGTTTAGATTAATTAATTTAATAATTAATTGTTGTTTAAGATCACAATCTCTGTGGGTTCGATCCTTTTATTACTTGACTACGAAGCCGTACACTTGCGGATTCATGCTATCAAGTTTTTGGTGCCGTTGCCGAAGACCGTGCTTTCTTGAATTTCAATTTAATTTTTAAATTGATTTTTCTGGACATTTTTTTATAAATTTTTTCTTTCTTTTTCTTGTGTATCTATATCTCTTTTTGCAGGTATTTTTCTCTTTTATGCGAAGATCTCAAAGTCTTGGGACTCTTATTGAAGTTGACCCCGAGATCGAAAAGACTTTTCTTAGATGTAGAAGACTACAAAGATAAAGAGCGAGAGAAAGGTTGATCCCCATTCCACTCATGGCGAATCTACCGGATACTAAACCACTGAAGGACTACGTAGCCCCAAATGCTAGGGGTTTGCGAACTGGCCGGATTGCTAGGCCAGAAATTGTGTCGGAGAACTACACTATACCGCCTTAGTTAATTGGCATGATTAGGCAACATCAATTTGGAGGATTACCCTCGGAAGACCCGACTGATCATGTGGAGACAATCTTGGAATTATGTGATGCAATAAGAATTCAAGGTGCCCCGATTGATGCTATACGCTTGAGGTTATTCCCCTCCTCTCTGACTGGAAAGGCAAGAGCTTGGTTGAAGCCAGTGCCCTCTAATACTTTGTCAACATGGGACCAATTGGAGCAGGCATTCTTGGAAAAATTCTTTCCACCATCCAAGACCGCTTACCTACGAACTCAGATCACCGGCTTTTCCAAAAGGACGGAGAATGCTTATCCGAAGCTTGTGATCGTTACAAGGGATTGCTAGAATCTTGCCCACATCATGGGCTTGAGAAGGGGGTTTTAGTGCATTCCTTCTACAATGGATTGGACTATTCTTCGAAGGTGTCACTTGATTCCGTAGTTGGTGGAGCATTGATGAATAAACCACTGACTCAAGCATTTGAGATCATTGAGAATGTTGCCACCAACTATCACCAATGGGGTTCAGAAAGATGTAATAACCCGAAAAAGCTTTCGGGGGGTAAGTTTGAAATTGTTGGAACCAAAGTGGTTTTTGATTTAATAATCTCTAAGTTTTGATGTTAACAAAAGGATTAAATTTGCTTAGCAAAGTGTTACTTAAGATCTAACATGTGCTTTCAGTTATGCAGGTATATTTACATATGAGAAACATGGGATAAGTTTCAATAGAAAAATACGTGTCCACCCCTGTAGACAGGCTGCTCAAATATTTTGGTAAAGTTACTTAGTTATTTAGTTAAGTAGACTGGTTTTCGTTAGTAGACGAGGCTATAAATATTTGCTAAATGGATACCTAAATAACTTGTTAGGTACAACAAGTCCACCAAAGACTTGAAAATAAGCGCATCCATCTTTCCATGTAAGCAGACAGAAGCAATTAGTTGAAGAAAATGAACTACAACACAAAGTAATCTAGTAGACGAGCTCTATACGCCACGCCACTAGACGGAGATCTTTATAACTCGTTAAGGAATAGCAAGTCTGAAGACTTAACAGATAAAAGGATATGCCACGTCATCAGACGAGCTAAGTAAAATATAGAATAGACTTGGACTCTCATATGAATGAGTAGACCGAGTTTCTTAGTAGACGAGCTCCATCTTTTATTGAATTAAATGCAATCCAAATCTCTTATATTTATTTCAAATGATTAATATTTATTTCAATCGAAAATTTGTTCTTCACATTTGTTTTATTTGCTTTAATATTTCAACTTGTTGCAAAAGAAACATACTACCATCAAGAAATGCAAAAAGCAGAATCGTACAATAAGATACTGCAAAACGATTTGTACGATGACAACTTTATAACTGAAAAAGATGGTTTTACACAAAGAAGGAACAACAAGTGCTCATGCTGCACTACTCAGAGGAGTAAGCCTCCTATTTCATGCTAACTCGATAAACAAGTGTACTATTCAGCTTTGCTACAATCAAGCTATCAGTCACAACGGACATCATGCATTAAATGCTATCTCTAAACTGGTATTCAAAGTAACCGTTGAAGAAATACAAGTGAAGAAGAAGGTCACTATAAATTGACGACCTCAGATACTGAAGAAGTACTCTGGTCTGCACAACCTTGCTAGCTGAACTTTTGCAAATCAATAATCACTCATTCTTATATTCTTTCAAAAGCAAGAGTCGGTATTCTTTAGTTTGAATATTGTTGTAATATTCAACTGATCTTAAACTGTCATATTCTCACACATAGTGTGTTAAGAAGATCAAACATTAAATCTCTTTGTTAGATTTAGAGCCTGAAGAGGCTTGGTAAGAAAGGAATACTTGTAGCCTGGAGAGGTGTTGAATACTTGTTGGTAATCTATTTGGAGAACTAGTGGATAAATCCTTCATGTCGAAGGAACTGGACGTAGCTCTTGGTTGGAAGAGAGTGAACCGGGATAAAATCTCTTGCGTGAATCTTCTATCCCTAAACTCTTCAGTTTTATTTGCTTATACTAACTGTGGGGTTTTGATATTACTTTTGTTAAGTCTTTTAAAAAGGATCTTTGTCTTTGTGTGTGCTTCTGATTCATATCTCTTTGGTGCAAAATTTGTTTTAAAGGTTGTTTTCAAAAATTATTAACAAACACAATTCAACCCCCCTTCTTGTGTTTGCCTGTGTCAACTTCAGTTGGTATCAGAGCCCAGTATCGAAAGGGTTGACCATCTAACAAGTGCTGAGGGAGTACGATCCAACAACCATGGATGCCGAAGGACAAGCTATCAACAGACCTCCTCTCTTTGATGGTTCTGATTATGACTATTGGAAGAAGAGGATGATGGCCTTTTTGGATGCACAAAGTCTAGACATCTGGGAGCTCATAGAAACTGGTTACACTGAACCCAGAAATGAAAATGGAGCTGCTGTTGCTAGAGCAGCGATCGACAAAGAGATCAAAAGGCAAAGCATCAACTGAATCTTAAAGCTAAGCATTATTTGATGTGTGCCATCACCAGATCTGAACATGACAAAGTTCACAGCTGTAATACTGCTAAAGAAATCTGGGATACTCTTGCCCTAGCTCATGAGGGTTCCTCATAAGTTAAGGAATCCAAGATCAGCATGCCGGTACATCAGTATGAGCTATTCAAGATGGGTGAACATGAAACAATAGACCAAATGTTTGAAAGATTCCAAACCATCACCAACAGTCTCAGATCTCTTGGAAAAATCTATGAAAATAGAGATCATGTCAGAAAAATTCTGAGAAGTCTATCCAAGCAGTGGAGACCCAAAGTAACTGCTATTCAGGAAGCAAAAAACCTGAATACATTCTCTCTGGAAGTGCTTCTTGGATCTCTCAAGGTTCATGAAATTGAACTCAATGAAGAAGAAAATTCCAGAAAAGGAAAATCTATTTCCCTAAAGGCAAAGAAAACAAGTTCATTAAACGTTCTCAAAGCTGCTGAGTCATCTGATGAGTCTGAATCTTCTGATGTTAATGAAGAATCAGGTGAGGATGAATTATCCTTTATATCCTGAAAGATTCAACATATGTGGAGAAAGAAAAGTGGTTTCAGAAGGAAGCAACTCAATAAAAAGTTTTCCAAGGAGAAGTCAGACTCCAAGGAAAAAGGTCCACCCTTGTGCTATGAATGCAAGAAACCTGGTCATTTCAAAGCAGACTGCCCTGAGCTAAATGACAAAAAGAAATTCTTCAAAAGGAAGAAAGGGCTAGTGGCCACATGGGAGGATCTTGATCTATCTTCTTCAGATGAAGAAATTGAAGCTGAGGAAGAGGCAAATATCTATCTCATGGCAGACACTGCATCAGAAAGTGAATACCCTGATGTTGAGGTAATAGACTCTGACCCGTCCACTCTTCAAAATACTTTTGATGAATTGTTGCATGAGTCATCTATACTATCACGAGAATATAAGAGTCTCAAAAAGAAGTTTTCTAAACTATCTAAAGAATATGAT
Organism: Sophora flavescens; assembly: GCA_030762895.1. NCBI lineage: Eukaryota > Viridiplantae > Streptophyta > Magnoliopsida > Fabales > Fabaceae > Sophora > Sophora flavescens. The sequence continues at coordinate 183,600,401 of CM061064.1, forward strand.
AGGGTCTGTATCGAGAAACAAAACCTCAAAAATGAAAATGACACACTAAAATCAATGAATGTCAGTCTAGCTGACAAAATGGTGTGTGAACCTGATGTTCATTGTGTAGTTGCAAAACTGAAACAAGATGTAACATATCTAGCTGATTCTCCATCAAAGTTTCTAGGTGACTCAGATAAGCTTAGTCTCATTTTAAGGTATTCTAGGTCACTTTATGATAAATCTGGTCTTGGTTATGACAAAGAGAAGCAAGATGCATCTCACAAAAAGTCAAAACCATTTAAACAACATTGAGCTTCAAAAGTTCCAAATAAACATACCAAAGCTAAGTCTTGCTCGTCTAACACCTTTTGTAAAGTATGTGGAAAAAATGGGCATATTACATCTAGATGCATACACAATAAATATGCTAAGCACACTCGTCCAGTTACAACTAACAAGAAAGGACCCAAGTCAGTTTGGGTACCTAAATATAAGGTAGTACTTGTTGCAGATTTGCTTAACAACAGGAAGAAAACAGATGTCTTGGTACTTGGACAGTGGCTGCTCATGACACAAAACGGGAGAAAACTCTATGTTCCAAAACCTTAAACCAAAGATGGTGGCTGGGTCACATTTGGAGGAAATCAGAAAGGGAAAATCATTGGTATAGGTAAAATTGGTAAACATCCTTTTCCCTCCATTGATAATGTTCTTTTAGTAAATGGCTTGAAGCACAATCTACTGAGCAAAAGTCAATTATGTGACAGTGGATATGAAGTGTCTTTTGATAAGAACATGTGTACTGTCAAGAAAGATGATGGATCATTTTTATTCACTGCAAAAAAGCAAAACAATCTCTCCAATATTGACTTGGAGGACCTCTCAAATCAAAGTGTCTCATGTCTAGTGTCCATTGAAGATGAGCGATGGATTTGGCGCAAAAGGCTAGATCATACAAGCTTGAAATTAATTGCAAAGCTAAAGCAAGCATAACCTCATGAGAGGACTACCAAACCTTAAGTTCAAATCTGATGCTCTCTGTGATGCATGTCAAAAGGGAAAACAAGTCAAAGGTTCTTTTGAATCTAAGAATGTTGTTAGTACCAATGGACCACTAGAGTTGCTACATCTTGATCTTTTTGGTCCAACAAGGACTGCCTCTGTTAGTGGTAAGAAATATGGTCTTGTCATAGTAGACTATTACACTAGATGGACATAGGTTATGTTCCTAACTCACAAGGATGAGTCTTTTAAGGTCTTTTTTGTATTTTGCAAACGTGTACAGAATGAAAAGGCATGTGTATCACTTCAATCAGAAGTGACCATGGGGGAGAGTTTGAAAATGAGCTATTTCATAAGTTCTGTGAAGAGAATGGTATCCTTCACAACTTCTCAATACCTAGAACACCACAACAAAATGGTGCGATAGAGAGAAAGAATAGATCTCTTCAAGAGATGGCTAGGACTATGCTCAATGACAACTCTGTCTCTAGACACTTCTGAGTTGAAGCTGTCAATACTGCCTGTTACACTCAACATAATATACATTAGACCTATCCTGAATAAGACTCCTTATGAACTATGGAAAGGAAGAAAACCCAACATATCTTCTTTTCATCCCTTTGGTTGTAAATGCTTTATACTGAATACTAAAGATCAACTTGGTAAATTTGAAGCTAAAACAGATTGTGGAATACTATTAGGATATTCTGAAACATATAAAGGCTTTTAGAGTTTATAATTCTTGGACTCGGATAGTAGAAGAAAGTATTCATTGCAAGTTGGTCGCGCTGTCGCCACGTGCCAAAAAGAATGAGCGTTTACAAAATAATGTAGATAGGGAAGCGACAACTCGAGTATCGTCTCACAAGGACTCTTAGGTTGCTATTATTAACAGAAAATCCGTTTTGGGGGGTTTGGAGTGAATGCAAATAAGAAACGAAACAAAACAGAACAATGAAAACAGAGCAGTTTAAGAGATTAACAAATAAACTAAAGACGATCAACCTACTGTTCTCGGTTTTCCACTATCATTGGTTCATGCAAATTCCAAACCCTAAGCAGATTCTAATCCCCTCCCGGTTGTAGCAACAATTAACAACGAAATCGCTACTACGGATATATGTTCCTATTCCCGAAATAACAAACGGGGTTAAGCCCTCATGAACTAACGAACATGAATGAACACACGTGAAATAACAAACGCGATTAAGTATAGGAACATAACTTCACCGAAATGAATCAACACAACACTATACACTCCTGAAATAACAAATAGAAATATATAGCATGGCATTGAAAAGAGAAAAGCAAATAAAACAGGAATTACAGAATCTCAAGTGTAAATGGAAACCAATTGCAGTAGACTAATCTAGGAGACTAGCTCTCCATTACAAAAGGAAAACAAAACATATCTAAGAAAAGAAGATAAACTACTACTACAGCCTACTACTCTGACTGACTACTTTCAGTTCTGCCTAAAACAGGCTTATATACAACTTCTGGATTCCGCGGACTCGCGAGGCGAACACTGTCTCGCGACGCGAATTTCTGCATCGTTTGGTCTTCTCGCGAGGTGAAGTACGGATCGCGAGGCGAGGAATGGAAAAGTCATGGCTTCTGGTCTTCACTCTCGCGAGGCGAGTAATTTATTCGTGGGGCGAGACAGAGAGTTTTGCAAATTCTGGAACAGTCACGCTTCAGGTTCGCGAGGTGAATGCTCTTCTCGCGGGGCGAATGCTCCAGATTTATTTCTTTTTATTAACCTGAAAACAGAAAATAGCATAAGTGCTTTATTTGACTCAAAACTGGCTAAATTAACCTAAAAATACTTTACAGACTCAAAATGCTACTTAAAGACAATCAAGTCTAATTTGGGCGAAAATGATATAAAATTATCACAAAGCCACGGTCACACTAGCTATAAAACTAGATGAGCCAGCGGCTGATCAAAATACCCCAAACTTAAACTTTGCTTGTCCCCAAGCAAACTAAAACTCGAACAAGACTCAGACATGGCAAGCTTAAGGATTTAATCAACTTTGCACAAATTTCAAGCAATTTATCAAAATATTTTTCAATGTTCCCCCTTTCAAACAAAGCAATCCCCACATTCAATCAATCTGAACAATTGAGAATTTCATCATTCAAAAAATCATTAATCTAAGCAGGGGATCCAAGTTACACACAAGAGGGAGATCACCAAATTCAAACAACTGCCTTCGGGCATTTAGTGTTCACTCAATCGCTCAGTTTGTGTCAGGCTAACAACATTTCACTCAATTTCACTTTTAAGAGCACTTCCCATAAATTTGATTTTCATCTCAAAATGGTTCCCACAGAAAACATGCATGCAACATCAAAAGGTCTTCTATGGTTGTAATGGGGCCTGGCTAAGGGTAGGATATATAAAGGCACTAGCTGAAGTCCCTAGGAACTAAGAGAGCATGAACACTTCAACACACAGAATTTCCACTCAAGTTCCTTTATTCATTTTTCTTACTTTTTGCCTTGGGTGACTACAACCTTGTTATTTTAACACTTTTTATTTTATTGTTTTTCTTTTTTTTTTCTATTTTTTTCTTTTTGGCCTTTGGCTCCAACATTTTTATTATATATTTTTTTCTCAATCCCAAACAACACATTACACCTTGCAGCCACCCCAAACTTAGTTTCTTGCACCCATTCTCTTTCTAAGATTCCATGCTCTCCTAATCCTAAGATCGGGTTAACATGGTTTTTCAGATTTTAGCTTATAACATTAGGTTATCAAGAATTAACAGGCTAATTAGGCTCAATGGGGCTAACTAAGGAACATGCATTAGGGATGGTTATTTCAGGCCAAGTGGTTATTTACAAAGAAAATGCCTAAATCATTTGAAGCAAACACATAAACATGCAAACCATAAAGAGATTCAAGCAAATTCGGGAAAGTGCAACTTGAAAGTGATTCTCACAGTTTAAAACATGCTGGAGGCTCAAATCCTCACCTGGACATTTTTCACAAATTGTTTGACAGAGATTCTATCCCTAGTGTGTGCTTCCCTATCACCCCAAACTTATCATAAGTCATGCCATCATAACAAAATCTCAAAGTTTAGTTTTCAATCACATGGGGATCACTTAAAAATCTTTTTTTTTTCCAGCCTAGGGGGAAAACAGCCAACACATAATATGCAATCAATCTATGCAAATTCAATTAAAATCCAATCAAGCTTGCCAACACAAGACTCAACACAACTCCTGAGCTTCTCAAATTATTCAGGAGCTTTATTGAAAACAAAACAGAAATAAAGCAAGCATAATTAAAAGGAAAAGGTTTAGAGAAAACACATTGAGGGGCAGTTCCACCAGGGTCCCACTGTCTGTGATACAGTGGCCAAGGGATGCTCAAATTACAGTATGATCCTCTCGGATCCCATGGCCTACAGCATAAGTATGAGAGCGGGCGCCTGATAATCATAGTAACTCCGCCAAGTGCGGCGGACTTCTCACTCCCCTTCAGGTCACAATTGACTTCTTTCTCAACTTTGTCCATAAAATCCTCCCAATAGAAGTGGGGTTCAACCTCTTGAAATGGCCACAGTGTAAAATCCAAAGGCATGAACTCCATCACCGGTGATTCCACGGGGGGAGGTGGCAGATAGGTAGCTGGGATCTCCGGTGCTGCTTCAACTTCTGCAAGGTCTTCATCCATTGCTTTACCAGATTCATCACTTGTTAAACCTGCAGAAATCTCAGCACACACCACAGAAAGGTTAGAGTTAGTACAGTCAGTAAATATATTACAAGAAACTGAGGAGGGTGGCTGCTCAATGGATGGCATATTTGGAGTAGCCATGATGTCAAGAGCTTCGGATGAACAATCAGCTTCACTCACACTATCACCCTGCAAAATAGAATCAAGAAACTCAGCACAAACAGCACACGGGTTAGTGTCAGTACAGTCAGTACATGTAGTAAAAGAAACTGAATTAGTAAGGGTCTGATTGTCTGGAATTTCAGCGCATGGTTCATCCATCCCATCACTTTCAATACATGCATGTGATTCCACAGGTTCTTCATTATCTTCAAGCTTTTTGCCTTGATTGTCAGGATGGAATGTATAAGCTCGAGGCCAATAAGTAGCCTCTGTCAGAATGGGGTATGCCCCATACAGGTGCTCAGGAGAGCCGCACATGCCACAAAACTGTGTCTGCTGAAACAATTGCTTCAAATAAGTGAGCTTATCAGCAAGATCCATAACCAGACAAATTCAGCAAAAATGTTTTTTTTTATTTATTTTCTGCTAATAACACAACAAGAGTCCCCGGCAACGGCGCCAATTTTTGGTCGCGCTGTCGCCACGTGCCAAAAAGAACGAGCGTTTACAAAATAATGTAGATAGGGAAGCGACAACTCGAGTATCGTCTCACAAGGACTCTTAGGTTGCTATTATTAACAGAAAATCAGTTTTGGGGGGTTTGGAGTGAATGCAAATAAGAAACGAAACAAAACAGAACAGAACAATGAAAACAGAGCAGTTTAAGAGATTAACAAATAAACTAAAGACGATCAACCTACTGTTCTCGGTTTCCCACTATCATTGGTTCATGCAAATTCCAAGCCCTAAGCAGATTCTAATCCCCTCCCGGTTGTAGCAACAATTAACAACGAAATCACTACTACGGATATATGTTCCTATTCCCGAAATAACAAACGGGGTTAAGCCCTCATGAACTAACGAACATGAATGAACACACGCGAAATAACAAACGCGATTAAGTATAGGAACATAACATCACCGAAATGAATCAACACAACACTATACACTCCTGAAATAACAAACAGAAATATATAGCATGGCATTGAAAAGAGAAAAGCAAATAAAACAGGAATTACAGAATCTCAAGTGTAAATGGAAACCAATTGCAGTAGACTAATCTAGGAGACTAGCTCTCCATTACAAAAGGAAAACAAAACATATCTAAGAAAAGAAGATAAACTACTACTACTGCCTACTACTCTGACTGACTACTTTCAGTTCTGCCTAAAACAGACTTATATACAACTTTTGGATTCCGCGGACTCGCGAGGCGAACACTGTCTCGCGACGCGAATTTCTGCATCGTTTGGTCTTCTCGCGAGGCGAAGTACGGATCGCGAGGCGAGGAATGGAAAAGTCATGGCTTCTGGTCTTCACTCTCGCGAGGCGAGTAATTTATTCGCGGGGCAAGACAGAGAGTTTTGCAAATTCTGGAACAGTCACGCTTCAGGTTCGCGAGGCGAATGCTCTTCTCGCGGGGTGAATGCTCCAGATTTATTTCTTTTTATTAACCTGAAAACAGAAAATAGCATAAGTGCTTTATTTGACTCAAAACTGGCTAAATTAACCTAAAAATACTTTACAGACTCAAAATGCTACTTAAAGACAATCAAGTCTAATTTGGGCGAAAATGATATAAAATTAGCACAAAACCACGGTCACACTAGCTATAAAACTAGATGAGCCAGCTGTTGATCACAAGTTTGATGACAAACAAACTGATAAGAAATTATCAGAGCTAGATGAAGCTTTTGCAGATCTTGATCTAAGCACTCCAGAAGACTCAACTGAGATAAAAGTTGATGATCAAGAACATAACCCCACTCAACAACCAGAAACTTCCACTTCTCAACATGATACGGTTCAAAAATCTTGGTACTTCAAGAATTATCATCCACAAGATCAGATCATTGGAAACCCCAATGACAAGCTAAGAACCAGATCAACCTTTAGATTACAAGACAATTCTGCACTAGTCTCTGAGTTGTAACCAAAGACAGTAGACGAGGCTCTGTTGGACGATGGTTGGATTCTAGCTATGCAAGAAGAACTCAATCGGTTTGAAAGAAGTAATGTTTGGACCCTTATTCCACTGCCCAAAGACAAATTAGTGATTGGAACAAAGTGGGTTTACAGAAACAAGCTTGATGAAAATGGTAAGGTAATCATAAACAAAGCAAGACTTGTTGCTCAAGGTTTCTCTCAAGAAAAAGGTATAGATTATATTGAAACCTTTGCACTTGTTGCTAGATTAGAAGCTATTAGAATTCTACTTTCATTCGCTGCACATCATAGTATTATGCTTTTCCAAATGGTTGTTATGAGTGCTTTTCTAAATGGATTTATTAATGAAGAAGTTTATGTTATGCAACCTCCGGGTTTTGAGTGTGAAACCCATCCTGAACATGTATATAAGCTTAATAAAGCTTTGTACGGTCTTAAGCTAGCTCCTAGATCTTGGTATGATAGACTAAGTTCCTTTATTATGGAAAATGGTTTCAATAGAGGAAAGGTTGATACAACCTTATTTAGGAAATCCATTAAGTCTAATTTCATAGTTGTACAGATATATGTTGATGATATTATTTTTGGTAGTACTAATGAATCTCTGTGCAAAGAGTTCTCTAAGTTAATGCAGAAAGAGTTTGAAATGAGCATGATGGGAGAACTCAAATTCTTCCTTGGACTTCAAGTAAAACAAATCGTGGACGAGGTGCTCATCCACCAACTAAGTATACAAAAGAACTTCTGAAGAAGTTTAAGATGGATGGCTGTAAACCAATGAATACTCCTATGCACCCCACCTCCATACTGAGCAAAGATGATAAAGAGAAAAAGGTAGACCTAAAGGTATACAGAGGTATGATAGATCTTTCCTGTATCTTACCGCGTCTATGCCTGATATTATGTTCAGTGTATGTTTATGTGCTCGATTTCAATATGATCCTAGTGAATCTCACTTATCAGCAGTTAAGAGAATTTTTTGATATTTAAAAGGTACTACTAATCTTGGTTTGTGCTATAAGAAAAATGAAGATTACAGATTAGTTGGTTTCTGTGATGCTGACTATGCTGGAGATAGAATTGAAAGAAAAAGCACTAGTGGAGGATGTCACTTCATTGGAGCTAATCTTATCTCATGGTCAAGCAAAAGACAAAGTACCATTGCTTTATCAACTGCTGAAGCTGAGTATATATCAGCTGCAAGTTGCTGCTCACAACTTCTCTGGATCAAACATCAATTGGAGGACTACAATGTATTTGTAAGTAGTATTCCCCTTATGTGTGATAATACTGCTGCAATAAATCTATCTAAGAACCCAATTTTGCATTATAGAGCTAAGCACATAAAGATTAAACATCACTTTATTAGGTATTATATACAAAAAGGTGTGATTGATATTCAATTTGTAGATACTGACCATCAATGGGCAGATATCTTTACTAAACCGCTTGCAGAGGACAGGTATATCTTTATAAGGAAGCATCTTAATATGATATGTGTGGATTAATTTAGATGTCCAGCCTCGAGAAAAATTTGTTTTGCTAATTCTGCATCTATCACCTATTCTCGTCTAATACATATTTAAAGTTGTGCGTCTGTTGCATAATGTATTGCACGCGTCCACTGATATTGATACTCGCGTCCATTGTATAGTTTCAGACGAGTTCACATCTGCCTATGATTAAAAATATTCTTTTTGTGTGTTAATAAATGCATTTATTCTGTCAAAAGACAAATTTATCCTTTATTTTCTTTGCTGAGTCAGTACTTCCATCAATCCCATCAAGACCTTTTTATGGTCCCAAGTTACCAACGCTGTTTTATCATAATAAAATGTCATGTCAAAAGTTTTTTTTTAACCTTTGATATTCAAAATTCCTTTAAAAGAAACATTTTCCCTCTGAGAAAAGCTTTACGCTTCCATAATCTCTCAAAGCTATCTCTCTCTTTACCTCTCTCTGTTTTCAAACCCTAAGCTCTTTGATCATCTACAATGGCATCTTCAACCTTCAACGTGGACAAACTCAATTTAGCTATAGAGCATCATTTCAACCTTAATTTGTTGAAAGACTACAATTTTGACATAAGCAAATATGTCAATGTAGCTGGATAGGAAGGACTCTTCACGGAGAAAGTCTCTGTCTTCCCCAATCTAGTCAGGGATTTTTGGAGAAACATCCAACTGACAGAAACTGACTTCTACTCAACCGTGTTAAGAAAGAAGATTACAGTCTCAGAAAAGACTATTGCTGAAACAATCTTCTGTGCTCAGGAAGGTCTCATTTTCATTGAGTCATGGGAAGAAGACTTAGGCGGCTCTGAGACAATAGAAGTCTGTCTCATGAAGGAGGGCACAATTAGGACTCACTCTTGGAAGGCGGTTGAACTGAAGGACATCGTTCACATCCTTCATCAGCTACTCAACAAAGTGGTGCTTCACAAGGTTGGATCTAAGGACAACCTCTCATCTCCTCACAAATTCTGTCTCTGCCATCTTCTCACAGAGACAAGAATCAATCTTCGAAGAATCCTTTATGGAAGATTCAGAGATGCGGTGATGAACAAGAAAAGACTCTCTACACTTCCTTTCTGCCATCTTCTCTAAAAGATTTTCAAGGATCAAGGAGTACATGAGTTTCTTGCTGCTAAGTCTCCTGAGGAGCAATCTAGGTTATTGACTGAAAAACCAATGTCTGCTGCAGACTTTGGAAAGATGAACATAGCCAACAAGAATCTTAGTACTTATGCTGCTGCTGCAATGGCCAAGACTGAGGAATTAATGATGGCTAAAGAAGAGATGATTGAACAAAATAATGCTGAAGTCCTAGGGGTTAAAAGGGTAACCAGGGAAAATACAATTGTTACAAGGAAGCCTGCCCCCAAGAGGCCAGCAAGTGGGACTGCTATCAGGGAGCCTTCTGATGCCCCTGTTGCAAAGAAGCCAAGAAAAATTATCCTCTATCATAATGAAGATGAGGAAGCTGATGAGGATAACATTCCTATCAGTTATATCCTAAAGAAGCAGAAGACCTCTGCTGCTGCTGCTGAGGCCGTTGTGCCTGATCCATCAACTATACCAACTAAACCAAGGAGGCAACCGGTAAGAAAATCTAGGTCAACTAAAACTCCTAAGGTAACCATTTCTGCTAATGATCCCGTTCAATTAGCAGTAGATGACCTTGTATCCAGTTTAGAAGCTAAGATGATATACCTGTCCCCTCTTCAAATAATGTATATATTCCCACACCTCTCTCATCCCAACCAACACAAACAACCACTTCACAAGTCGATGATACCTGGTTAAATCAACCAGATGGTGGCATTTCCCCTGGTGCACATTTCCCCAAACCTCTGAGAATCCTATTTCCTCCCCTCACCCCAACTTTTGTCCTTTACAATGGCAAATATGAGGATTAGGCCAAAGTAAAAAGGGAATGGAAAATTATGTTTCATTCTCACCAACCTGAACCAGAACACATCCCAGATAGATGGTATCCTCTACCCGAATATGAGGAAGAAGTTAGCCAATCTGTTGAATCCCTCTACCTACCTCACCCTGAGTGTCAATTAATCAAGACCGTGCCTTCTCAAATGCACAATGATTTAGGGTCTTTAGTCACTCACTTACCCTTAGCCAAATCCCCCCCCCAGAAAATTTACCCAAACCTTATCAAAACTCCTCTATTCTCACTACTTACTGATGGAGTTGAGAGACATATTATCCCCGTCTAGGAGACTGGCCCCAAGAGGAAGAATCTTCCTACTATTCCTGAGAAGAGAGCAAGATTATCTAAGCATGTCCCCATGATCATGTCAAGGGACACAAAATGGATGTCCTTTGAGCATCCTATAATCTATGAGAAGGCTGCTGACTTATTTCTTGATCAGCTCTGCTATGATATGCTAAAGTGGAAGTTCAGTCAAATCAGAGCTGATAGAGCTGCAAATTTTGTACCTCCATCCTGGCTGAGATATAAGGAGGCATCCAGGATTGGAATCCAGCCCTACAGGATCTGTCCGAGATTGCCAATGATGGATCTCACTAAGGTCAAGGACCCAAAGAATCTAACACCCTAGTTTTTACACATATGATTAATTATTTTATTTGGATGTTTATATTTATTTTGTTATGTGGTTTAGTTTGAGTAATTAAATTAATCTCTTCAAATTATTTTATTGGGTGCGTTAGCACTGACTTATTTTAGTGAATGCACGCTTACTAGACAATAATTTATGTTATTGTCACTATTATTATCAGTACAGAAAAATATTTTAAATAATATGATTAAGAGAAAATCATTTTCATATTCCTATTCTATTTAATTTTAGAGTTGAAAATAAATTGGTTTGACATCAATCGGAGATTAAATTTTGGACCGAGTATTTTCTTAGTTGATCAGTTCAACTATTAATCTTTACTTTAATTTGAATTTCGAAGTCATATATTTATCAATATTTATTTTTAGATTCCAAAAATTAAAAACATGTTTATTTTAGGCCTAATATTTATCACTCATTTTGTACCTATTACTAAGTAATTAGTTTAAAAACTCAAACTTTTACACTTTTCTCTCTCTCTTTCTCGACGCCCTCTCCCTCTTTTTCTCTTTTCTTCTCTGCTTCTTCTTCTTTCTTTCTTTCTTATTTCTCTTTTCTCCTTCCTCCCACCTCAACTTCATCTCCTTCCTCCCACCATAGCAGTGCCGCTTGGAAGCTAGCCCGAACCGCGACCACCACCTCAGCACAGTCGCGACTGCCGCCTCTGTCCGGCCGCAACCACACCGCGCGACCCATGCGTCCGGTCCGCCGTCGTGCGATCGTGTCTCCGCCGCGGTAAGCACTGCGCGTCGCCGCCTCCATGGTGGTTTTCACTATGTGAGTTGTTTTGAGCTCTCTTTTTCCTTTCTATGAAGCTTAGCTTCACTTTATGGATCTGGGTTGTTGTAGGGAAGTGTTCCACCGCCACTGCCACTTCGCCGGAGTTGCGTGACGCCGCCGCCGCACCCATGGCGGGTCACTGCGTCCTCTGCCTTCAAGCTTGGGTGAGTCAAAACCCTCTCATCTCTTCTAGATTCAAAACCCCCAAATCTGATTTTGAAACCCTAACCCTAGCCTTTTTAATTTAGCTTCCAATCTTGAAATTGAAGCTTGTTTTATGCTATTTGGACTATGAATTTGTGTTTCCCTAAACCAATTTCATTATTCTTTAATTAAAATGAGTTTTCCCTAAATTGTATTAAGGAGCCCTAAACCCCCAATTTGATTTTATTTGAATTTGATTCTGTTTTGTGAAATTAATTATGATTTAGTACAATTAGGACTTGTTGAATCACCGGCAAGTGTACCGGGTCGTCGCAAGTAATAAAATAACACGGTAAGAATATACCGAGGTCGAACTCAGGGATTGGGATACTAATTCGACTAATCCGCGGGAAATCCGATACGTTGGTCAAGTGAGGAAAGTGGTTGAGAGAGAGAGATTAAGATCGCAATTCAAATAACAACTCAAATAACGCTAAGGTATTAAAAATCAGGAATTAAAATATCTATGGTCTCAAATCCACCTACCCAATCATGCATAGTACCCAAGTGATGATGTATTCCTCCCTAAGTTCAATTACAATGTCAACCGGGACCCCCAAATTCTCCTATATCCACTGTCGTGCTCAATAGGACGTATTCGAAGATTGGATTAATTACTTACTAGGTCTCATAATCCTAATCATCAAATTCTATTAAATCTTGTTCCCTATACGGTTGCACCGATCTCCTACTCACTCTCGTACAATATTCGATCGATGATCCCAATTCAAGTTCTAAAATGCGAATCTCTGATCAGCCTCAACACGTTTAACTAGTTAATCACGCAAGCATATGATCAACACAATCAAATCAGAATTGGAAAACAAGAATTGAATTAAAGGGGAGAAAAACATACATCACATGAACACTATACCGCCATGGGTGGCTTCATCGATCCCCTAGACGAGGGGATTAGTTCCTCATGCCCGTGACGACAAACGAACAATCGGCAATAGTCTCCATAATAAAATAAGAAAAGAAAAGAGAAGGGAGACGCAGCTCCAGAAACAAGGATTCGTCCTAAAACTGATCTAAAACAAGTGGAGTATCAAAAGTTTCCAAATCTGATCTGAAACAGCCTATAAATAGGGATTCTGGTTCTCGGCCGCTCGCGGGGCGAACATTAGTTTTGGCACGCTTTCAATTTGGATTCTCGCGAGGTGAGAGTGTGTTCGCGGGGCGAGTCTTCAAACCTTAATCTGTCGCAGCCGTGACCTTCATCATGGCTAGGCCGTGACGGTCTCTGTCTTCCAGGGTCTTCAGGATCTCGCGAGGCGAGCCAGAACTGATGACTGTTGCTGTTTTGCTGATCTTCAGGCTCGCGAGGCGAGCATCTACTCGTGGGGCGAGTATCTCCAGAATGGAAATTTCCACTGTTTCTTTGACTCGAAGTGCTTCCTTGACTCTTGGAGCTTCACTTCTAACCTGAAACAATAAAAAAGAAACAAAAGGCGTAATTCTATTCAAAATAGACTAAAAACTACAAAAACTGCCTAGAACGAGTCAAAGTCCAACTTAGGAACAAAACAAGGCAAATTTGGGCGAAAACGAGAGTGAACTCGAATAATTTGCACAAAAACCACAGTCCATCTAGTTATAAAACTAGATAAGCCAAAGGCTTATCAAAACACCCCAAATTTAAACCTTGCTTGTCCCCAAGCAAGCTAAAACTCAAAAAGGACTCAAGACTTTGGCAAGCCTAAAGGAATCAATCAATTTCGTACAAATTTCATGCAATCAAAACAGTTTTTCCTTCAATGAATTCCCCCTTGCATCAATGTAATCCCCACATTCATTTACTTTAAACAATTGAGAACTTCATCATTCATGCAATCTTTAATCTAAGTTGAGGATCAAAGTCACACACAAATGGAAGATCACCAATTTCAAACAATTGCCTTCCTCACAAGGGTATGTAAAATTTCACTCATTCGCTCAAATGTGTCTAGGCTATCAACTTTTCACTCAAATTCACATTTCAATAGCATTTCCCATGGATTTGATTTTCATCTAAAAAATGGTTCCCACGAAAACATGCATGCAACATCAGAAGGTCTTATAAAGGTTGTAATGGGGCCTGGCTGAGGGTTGGATAGTCAATGATACTAGGCTTAAGTCCCTAGGAACTAAGAGAGCATGAGCATTTGACACATCTTCCACTCAAGTTCCTTTTTCCATTTTTCTTTTTGCCTCAGGTGACTATAGCCTTTTTCTTGCTAATCTTTTTCTGTTTTGCCCCTTTTCTTTTGGCAATTTTTTTTTTGCCTTGGGTTTCAACCTCTATTTTTTCTTTTTCTCATCCCAATATGACACATCACCTTGTATCCACCCCAAACTTAGTTTCTCACAACCCTTCTCTTGCTAACTTCCATGCTCTCCTAATCCTAAGATTCGGTTAACATGGTTTTTCAGATTTTCGGCTTATAATATATGGTCATCAAGAAACAATAGGCTAATTAGGCTCAATGGGGCTAACTAGGGAACATGCATTAGGGATGGTTCTTTTTAGGCCAAGTAACTATTTCAAAGAAAATTGCCTAAATCATTTGATGCAACACATAGACATGCAAACCATGAAGAGATTCAAGCAAATCCGGGAAAGTGCAACTTAAAAGTGATTCACACAATCAAAAACAAAGTTGGAGGTTCAAATCCTCACCTGGACATTTTGCAAATTGTTTGACCGAGATACAATTCCTAGTGTGTGCACCCCCCTCACCCCCAAACTTATCATAAATCAAGTAATCACAATAAAATTCTCAAAAGTTCAGTTTTCAATTTTTCACATGGGGATCAACTTTTCTAATTTCAGAACCTAGGGGGGAATCATCGATGGTCAACATAATTCATGCAATCAATCTATGCTAAATTTAATTAAAATCCAACAAGCTTGCCGACACACTATTCATACACAAACTCTTGATCTTCTCAAATTGTTCAAGAGTGACAAACAAAAACAAAACAAAAACAAAAAACAAAAACAAAAACAAGAGTGAGGAAAGGATAGGGTGCTTGACAGCGCGGCGCGGCGCGCGAGGCGTGCGCTTGCGTTTCCGGCAAGTGTACCGGACTGTCGCCAAGTAATAAAAGATATCGATCCCACAGAGACTGTGTTCTCGAATCGCAATCAATTCTCAAATCGAGTAAATCTGGACTGTGTAAAAAGGATTTTTATATTTTGAAATGGTTTTGAATTTAGAGATAGATAAAACAGAATCAAATAAAACAGAAAACAAATCTTTTTTTGGTTTTTTAGATCTAAATGGGTTCCTAGGGATTTAGGTTACCAACAAGATCGTTTATGTTGCTAAGTCTGATTTACCCTTGTTAATTAGCGAAATTGCCTTGAAGGCGAGTTTATCCTCTAATAGCTTAAGCTCCCTCTCGGGTTACAAAAACCGTGCCCAATTGACCCGACCCCTACTCTCGTGGTAGTCGATCCCAGATTGGACCCTTTGTGTTTCCTAGAGGGACGGCTTCTAACTCTCGTGATTTCAGTCCCAAGTCTGACTTCTATAGATCCGACACCTAAGTTCACCGCTAGGTTCCTCCTTAGATCATCCACTTCTCGCAAATAAGCGGCAGCCGAATTTTACGAGTGAAAAACACTAGAAATCCTAAGTTCACCGCTAGGTTCCTCCTTAGAATGTCTACGTCCCGCAAATGAGTGGTCGCCGAATTTACGAGTGATTAACACACTAGAAATCAGATCTAAAGCAAATCGAAATTAACAAAGATATTACATCAAATTCAACATCATAAACGAATCTCGGGTATAGCCCCAATCCCTAGAAACAAACTACTACTCAAGTCTTGCCATGTAGATGACAAGCTTGGTTGACAACATCATGAAAATTAAAAAATCAGAGAAGAGAGGAGGAAGAAGAAGATAGATCCTAAAATGAAGCCTCAGTCTATGCGTGTGTTCTCTCTTCTTGTCGAGAGGTTAGATCCTCCCTTCTGCATCTGCCTGGTCCCTATTTATAGAATTGGGAAGTTAGAGTCCCAATCTAACTCAAATTGTGATCCAAATCGGTTTCTTCAGGTCCAAGTAATGCGCGTCACGGCCGTGATGTCCATCACGGCCAGGCCGTGACGGTCTCTGCCTCTGGCAGTTCTTCAAAGTTCAGCCTTCTCGCGACACGAAATGGTGCTCGCAACGCGAGCCTTCCTTTTGTGGTCGTGATAAGAATTACGGCTGTGGCCGTGATGGGCTCTGACATGTGGGGGTTTTGGGTCACGGCCGTGATGGATATCACGGCCAGGCCGTGACAGACTCTGACTTCAGCCTTTATTCCTTTTCAGTTTTTCTCGATCATGGCCGTGATGGGCATCACGGCTAGGTCGTGATGGGCTCTGTTTGGCTCATTTTCTTCACTTTTAAAGACCTATCTTCATCCAAACTCCATCATGGTTGATCTTGAGCATTTTACCCTTGATTTCTGCAAAACAACACCACACAAACCGCCTTACCCGTTCCAAAGGCAAATTAACCAAAAATCAAATGAAATATGCCTAAACGCATGAAAACGCATGCAAAATGATAAGCAAAGATGATGTGAAATCACACTCATCAGTGCTCCCTGATCAAGTTTCTATGGTTGCATCCTCGTCCAATTGGTCTCACGGGCTCCCTTTTGTTGCATAGCATCCTGGAAGAACTCCTGCAAATTAAAACCTTAATTGCAGATTCGCGAGGTGAGAGACCATTCGCTAGGCGAATCTGGAAAATTGTTATTCACACTTTCCAGAATAGCGAGGCGAGTAGTATCTCGCGAGGCGAATCTAAATTCCAACAGATGATGATGCCCAGAATCACGAGGCGAAAGTATACGTCGCGACGCGAGACAGAAGCTTTGAGCAAGCCTCTGAGATTCAGGGCTTCTGTCTCGCGCGGCCACCGTGGATTCGCGTGGCGAATCAAGCTTTTTATATATATATATATATATATAAATAAAAATGACAGAAACTAAAAATAAAGGATACCTAGCTTGGGTTGCCTCCCAAGTAGCGCTTGTTTAACGTCCCGAGCTTGACTTATTAAGAAGCATCCACCTGGATCCCATAGCCTGTGGTACAAGGGCCAAGAGACGCTCATCATATCAAATCCTCCACCAGGATCCCATGGTTTGTGAAGTGGCCCTTGCAGGAGCAATATGACTCTATTCATGATCCCACCTGGCCTGTGTGTGAAAACTCCATTGACCTCTGTAATTATGAACTCACTTCCTCTCGGGCCAAATGGTGTTTTCTCGAGGAAGTGTGAAAGACAAGTGGGAGGGTCTAACTTACCATTGTCCACACATGCATGCAAGCCAACATAGTTATCCAATGCAGTAATTTCAGGTTGCTTGGCCAGCATGGTGAAATCCTCTACCACTTCATCTGCATTTTGAACTCTACCCCCTTGATCTGCTGCCTTGTCACTTGTCAACTCCTCTTTCTCCGGTTGCTCTTCCTCAACATGTGGTAGTTCTTCCTCAACTTCCTGAGAACTAGTTGCATCACATTGGTTCTTAGGGTTGTTCTCGGTATCACCTGGGAGAGTCTCTGGGAGACGTTCATTTATTTGCTTTGCGAGTTGGGCAATCTGCATCTCTAGATTCTGAATTGCCGACCCTGTATGAGTGGCCAACTTATCAATGGATGTGCTTGTATCGATTGCCAACTTCTCAACTGCCGCATTCAGCTTCTCAAGAGCCAACTCCCAAGGTTGTCTTCCACCATCCTGTTGAGGTTGTGGTTGCCAAGCTAGACCATCGCCAGCATTACTCCAAGCAAAACCCGGATGGTCTCCCCTCATATAACCCCAATACTGATCCTGACTCTGATAGTTGTTCTGGGGCACGCTGTCATAGAAATTATGGCATGAGTCCACATATTCTTGAGAGAAGTAGAACGGACAGCTCCGAGTGTCATGGTCTCCATTACAATATTCGCAACCCGGAAGCATTCCCTCGTGCACCTCGCATACAAAACAAGGCAAGACCAAATGGAATCAAAGAAGTAGAGAGAGATAAAAATAAAAAATAAAAATAAAAATAAAAATAAATTAAAAATAAAAGTAACTTAACCAATTAATCAAACTTCCCTAAAAATTAGGAAAATTGGTCGTGCCAATCCCCGGGAACGGCGCCAAAAACTTGATGAATCACCGGCAAGTGTACCGGGTCGTCGCAAGTAATAAAATAACACGGTAAGAATTTACCGAGGTCGAACTCAGGGATTGGGCTAAATCCGCGGGAAATCCGATACGTTGGTCAAGTGAGGAAAGTGGTTGAGAGAGAGAGATTAAGATCGCAATTCAAATAACAACTCAAATAACGCTAAGGTATTAAAAATCAGGAATTAAAATATCTAGGGTCTCAAATCCACCTATCCAATCATGCATAGTACCCAAGTGATGATGTATTCCTCCCTAAGTTCAATTACAATGTCAACCGGGACCCCCAAATTCTCCTATATCCACCGTCGTGCTCAATAGGACGTATTCGAAGATTGGATTAATTACTTACTAGGTCTCATAATCCTAATCATCAAATTCTATCAAATCTTTTTCCCTATACGGTTGCACCGATCTCCTACTCACTCTCGTACAATATTCGATCGATGATCCTAATTCAAGTTCTAAAATGCGAATCGCCGATCAGCCTCAACACGTTTAACTAGTTAATCACGCAAGCATATGATCAACACAATCAAATCAGAATTGGAAAACAAGAATTGAATTAAAGGGGAGAAAAACATACATCACATGAACACTATACCGCCATGGGTGGCTTCATCGATCCCCTAGACAGGGGGATTAGTTCCTCATGCCCGTGACGACAAACGAACAATCGGCAATAATCTCCATAATAAAATAAGAAAAGAAAAGAGAAGGGAGACGCAGCTCCAGAAACAAGGATTCGTCCTAAAACTGATCTAAAACAAGTGGAGTATCAAAAGTTTCCAAATCTGATCTGAAACAGCCTATAAATAGGGATTCTGGTTCTCGGCCGCTCGCGGGGCGAACAAGATTTCGCGAGGCGAACATTACCTTTGGCGCGCTTTCAATTTGGATTCTCGCGAGGATAGAGTGTGTTCGCGGGGCGAGTCTTCAAACCTTAATCTGTCGCAGCCGTGACCTTCATCACGGCTAGGCCGTGACGGTCTCTGTCTTCCAGGGTCTTCAGGATCTCGCGAGGCGAGCCAGAACTGATGACTGTTGCTGTTTTGCTGATCTTTAGGCTCGCGAGGCGAGCATCTACTCGCGGGGCGAGTATCTCCAGAATGGAAATTTCCACTATTTCTTTGACTCGAAGTGCTTCCTTGACTCTTGGAGCTTCACTTCTAACCTGAAACAATAAAAAAGAAACAAAAGGCGTAATTCTATTCAAAATAGACTAAAAACTACAAAAACTGCCTAGAACGAGTCAAAGTCCAACTTAGGAACAAAACAAGGCAAATTTGGGTGAAAACGAGAGTGAACTCGAATAATTTGCACAAAAACCACAGTCCATCTAGTTATAAAACTAGATAAGCCAAAGGCTTATCAGGACTCTTAATTGATAATTCTCAAGTTCTCTTTCATGATCCTATAATCAAAACAAAGTTTCCTCAAAGGGTATTGTGAAGCGTGAGCTTCAAACATGATTTTCTTTGAAAATAACCTTGTTTGGTAAAAAGAATAAGTGTTTAGAATAAATTATAATGTGTGTTTGATCATGTGTAATTGATTTCTTGATTTCTAGTTGTTCCGCGTTGTTGGATTCCCTCTCTGAGACGTTTGACACGGCTATGCTTGCTTGATGGAGTAGATATAAGCTAACGTGAGCATTAGGACGAGGATCCTTTACTTGTCTTCGAAGGTAAGGGGGGCTTGCCTGATGGATTTTTCTCAATAACCATTTACTTGTAGTGTAGTCTGTATAAGTCATGTGGTTGTAGTTATCTGTTTATGTGGTTTATGTTGTGTTGTTATCTGAATATCGGTGTTTGATTTGTTTTTAAATTATTTGATTTTCTGTAGTTGGATATTATATTGCTATGATGCATGATCTGCCTGGTGATATATTTCTGATAACTGTGGTTAAATGTTGCTTGTGAGTGTTGTTTGAGAAGCCTGACAGTAGTCAGTGCACAACCGACTAATCAGATAAAAGCTTTAACAAGCTGTGTAAATTATATTCAATGTTTTATGGGAAACGTTGTAATATAATAGTGGTGGAAAGTATTATTTTGGAAAAATAACGAGTTTTGAGAAATATTATTATTTTGATGATTTATTAGTATAAAAGTAATTTATGAGTCACAATGAGAGCGAAACTGTGAAAATGTTTATGTACTGCTAATCTTTATGTAAGAAAGTTTGCAATATTATATAAAGTTATTTTATGAAATTAATTGCTGAAAAGAAGTTAATGATGATTTTAGAAAATTGTTTAAGTGGAAAAAGCTAAGTTTTGGCTTAAAATGCTTTAAAAGTGATAATTGATGGTAGATTTGGAAAAGTGTAGAAGGCAAGAGTTTTGAAACGACAATACATATTTTAAGAAAGTTAAAACCTCAAAGTGACTCACCTTTGTGAAAACCAAGTTTTATTATTTAAGGATTTTATAATGAATTTCTACCTTGGAAAAGAATTTCTGAAAATCAAAAGTTGATTTAACCATGTTGAAAGTACTGTTGGACTTAGTAACCGAGACGTCGGGGTACTAATGTTCTGTGTTGTGATAGACTTAGTCATTTGGACTTTGAGGGCCTATATTGTATACGTGAGGTATACCGTGTTGAAACATTGAAGATGTTTTCTAGTACCACGAACCTAAGACTGGTGCATTGGTCGAGAGGTGTCATGATTGAGCACTCGGACAATGAGGTCCTGTGTTGTAATGAAAGTTTTAAAAGTGTTTTAAAACTATGTGAGTCGTAAGCCATTTTGAGCTTCGGCAAAGAAAGATTGAACACAAAGAAAAGAACAAAACAAAAGTGTTTTACATGCATTTGGCAGACGTGCCTGCGGTTTGTGGTTTGATGCATTAATTACCAGCGGGGAAAGGTAATTCTGATATGCATTTAATTCATGTGCCTAGGGAGGGCATGAAGCCCCCATATTACTTGCTATTGTTGCCCTGAGTGTGGACATTAGCAATGTTTAATGGTCTTGTGTGCCTGGCCTTGTGTGCCTATGTGGATGGGAATGGGTTGCGCACCTGTTGGCAGAGTGCCAAGTTAGCCAGTGTGGCTATGGAGTCTGATCAACTCATTTTATGTTGGGATATCTCATGAGATTAGGACGAAAATTAGATGATGAATATGAAGTGTCATGCATAATTTTTAAACGATGATGTTTTGGGTGTTGAACCCATTGATAAACTATTAGTTTATAAATGCTTGTGTGGTAAATGTATATGTGTTATGTGGTGTCACACATTTAGTTATTGTGTTAAATCCATATATTGGCGTCTCACCCTTACACACATATCAGGTTTCTTCTGGTTCGCTATTGTACCATGGGTACTTTAACACAGATGGTGCAGAGGAGTCTTTCTAAGTCATTCAGAGACTTAGATCTAGTTGCTTGATGAGGTATTAATTGTGGAATGATCGTGTGAGTTTTATCAGGAATAACTTTTAGAATGAACAACTTAGGGTTTGAGACTTAGATTATTTTTGATAAGTATGTATGAGTATGGCTCAGAGAGCCTTTATTTTAAAATGGAATGTTTATGGCTCGGAGAGCATATCTTTTGAATGAAAATCTAAGTTGTTCCTTTTGGTCTTGTACAGCTTATGGATATATTATATATTTTTTGAACATATTACTGCCTGGATGTATTTGGTGTAACTGAAATTCTGAAAATGAAAATGTAATTATTTTAGCAGGTGTTCTTTTACCTGGGATGTCCAAAATTACAGAGGAGACTCTGTCGAAATTTTCGTAAAAATACTAGATTTTATTTAAGTATATTCTTTAAATGAAATAGGCTTGTCAGGCTATAATAATAAGTCTGTGTGTCAATCAAGGCTTAGGAGTGGAATCGTGACAAAAATTTTATACCCAATTTCAGACACTTATGTACTTATATAAACTATTTTCCGAAAGCACCAGCAAATTATCCTTTGAATTTATTTTTGCACGTGTTTACAAAGTAATGCCCGGGGGGGGGGGGGGTGTTACAAGGTGGTATCAGAGCTTGTCGAGTCTTTCGGGATCTTTGGGGAATAGGTCTGTTAAGTTTTTGTTGTGTGATCTCTGGTTGGTTCTTGTTTGAATTGTTTCTTGTTGAAGCAATGTGTGTTGACGCACAAGTATATGTTTTGTTGATGGTTTTTCCAAGGGTTTTATGTCCTGGGAGACCTTAGATCTTGAATGTTACTTAGGTTCGAATATGACATTCGATTATCCTTGCGAATTGTGTCAGACATTCGAAACAAGGTGTTTGTGTAAAGGGTTTTTCGGGGAATGTTCCCTGGAAATATTCTAGGTTTATGGTTAGCAAAGGACATTGATTTCAGATTGATCTAGTTTTTGGATTCGATCAGATCTCTGTCGCTTTGTGTAGGATGTTGCCTACAAAGTTGAAACGAGTTGGATGACTCGATTCAACTAAAAGATCGGTGGTCTGAACTGTTTGTTAGACCGAGTGTTTTCCTTGTGAAGCACCAATTGTTGTGTGGAGGTTGTTACCGGGTGGATTTCTGACAGCTAGGTAAAAGAATGAATTATGAATAAGTATTCTCTAACTTGCGTAGTTGATTTAGTAAATCTATTTCGAGGATTTGTCGACTACTCAAAGATCGACTTGAAGACGAGTTATTACCAGATTGGAGTAATGACCTATCTAAGATTTTGTGTCGTTAACTCAGTTTATGAAGAAAGATCAACTCTTTGCATGTTTGATCGATTGATTAAGTTGTCCAGGATCGTACCCAATTCAAGGTGGTCATACTAAGCTTGGCTAGAAAGACATGTATGTTGGTTGGAACCAAGACGAATCGAGTGGATTTTCGATCTTGGGTGAGTGTCTTGTGATTAAAGAACTCTTCACTGTACCCTTTGATTCTCTTGTGTTTGTCAGTTGACATTTATTTCTCAAATCCTATGATTGTATTAGATAATCACAACGGTGAAGTTTGTGCGGGTCAGACAAATTTTCTGATTTTAATTTGAAATCTGTCAGGGCTTTATGCTAATTCATAAATTTCTAGTTATTCATTTCTTTGTTTGAGAGAAGTCGTACTCACTTCTAAATGATCCTCGATGTATTAGACATTTGAGTGAATTGGTTTAACGGAATCCATTGGTCTGGATACTTTTACATTTTGTTGAGAAAAGTGGTTATGACTATTTCTTGAGTTATAACCCAGATAATTTCGTGATAGTAGAAGTTTCTTGGTGAAACTTAGTTTCGTCACTTCTATTTTTGGTAGAGGTGAAAGTCCTCATTTTGTAAATTCCTTGTACTCAGAATTAGAATTAATCCTCTTTGGATTAGACATTATTCACTTTTTGATGCCTTAAATCCGTTGGAAGATTCTTGTGGTAGAATGAACTTTATTAGATTCATGTTTGTAAATGTGTATTGATCATGCATTTTTACACCCACGAACCTGATGGAAGGATCTTTTTCCATACTGGATGTTCCTGTATCCTTCAATTAATGAAATTCTTTTCTATACTTATGTGAAAGTGAAATCAAGAAAAATTTCTTTGCTTGAGAAATTCTTTTATGATCACTAAGGTCATGTCTTATTGCAGTTCGAAAGTACTTGTCGTCGTTGATCATCTTAGATCTACGTATTGTCCAAATGTCGTCAATGTGTGACCTATCTCATCAGTCATGAGTTGGATATCTCCACATCAAGATGTCAGAGTTAGTCGAGTACAGTGAAAAAGGGATAGTTTAACAATTGAAACCTTCCTTGTTAAGATGTTGACATTCCTTGAATCTTTGTTATGAGTTTACTGAAGACCTACATGAGTCTTGGTTGAATTCAAGTGATCGTGGATCGACTGGTGAAGTCTACACGCTTCTTGCAAGTCAAGATCCACTATACAGAGTTAGTGAACCGAATAATGTATCAGAGGATTGTTCAGACTTTATGGAGTATCTTCAAGTGTTGTTTCAGATGAAAAACGAAAGTTTATCAACGTGTGTCGGTTAAGTTTATTTTAAGTGTTGAGGACTAAGTTGAGGCTAAGTCCAACTGATCATCCTCAGCGGGATGGATAAGTAATGAGATGACCTATCCTTAGCGGGTTAGTTGGGAGATAGTGTGGTACTTAATTTTTGTCATCTCTATGGTAGGACAAACCAAAGTTGATAGGAGCTTTGTTAATGTATAGATGTGAATGGTATTATGAGAACCCTTAAGTTCAACATCATTGAGTGAGATGATTACAATGGATTTTATCATGATCGAGGCAGATATATCATTAAAGGAATTTAGAGTAGTGATCAATGTTTATGGTTAAGGTTGACTTAGTGAGTCCGAGGATTAACGGAAAAATATATAGGGTAGTTTTCTTTAAGCTGAACGAAAATAGTAAAGAGGAGTTCTTGAGTGAAACTAAGTTGTTAGAAAAGTTTAAGAATTATGATTTTGGATAATTCAAACTGCAGTGATTCCCTTTGGTTATAGTTGCATGGAGGAAGGTAATCGTATTCTTTAAGATTGAAATGAATGATTATGATATAATTTGGAGTGGTGGAATATGTTCAAAGGAAACTAAGACAACAATTGTATACTTTGAGTTGAAGGTTGATGTACGATGGGGTAGAGTTAGTGTTGAACTTGATGTTCCTTGTGAGGATAAGGTGTTGAAGAAGTTTTGCAAGCAGACTAATTTTGAGGCAAGAAGTGATTAAGTTTTGATTGTGTCTTTCGAGTGTAATAAGCTATGGTGAAATGTTTATAATCTTTGAGGTCTTATTCTGGTAAATATGTGGTTGATGATCCATAGTGGAAAATGGACATTTTTAAATCCAAGATTGCCATTGGGGAGTGTCCACCTGGATTTCTTGGCTTTGTTTTGGTGTAGCTCTTAGGGGTTATGGCCTTAGAGAAACTCTATTTCATAAACTCTTTTCTCGGCTGCAGATATATAAGATAAGGGCATATATGATACACGCACTTCCTTGCATAAGTGATAGAGCCCTGCCTTTAGATGGAGGAATTGTTAGGAGTCGTGGTGTATTTTCCTTGGGAAATAAGGTAGATGTGCATGGGAAATTTCTTAAATCAGGGATACTAACGGGGCTTGAGAACCAAATTGAAAATGAGAGGCAAATGAAGGATATGAAATTGAAGTAGGCAAAAGATTCGAGAGGAATTAAGAAGAGAACGAACTATGTTGGATGTGGTAAGATTCAATTTTAATAAGATTGAATTTCTTAGATTTTGGGCGCAAAGTTTATCATGTGCAGCTCAGGAATGTTACGACGTTTTGATTGGAGACTTTAAAAGTGTGAATTTGATATGACTAGAAGAGTAGATTAAGCTTAAATGGACTAAGATTATGATTGCATCTCTTGAGTAGAAGGTTAATTGATGTTATGGTAAAGTTAGTGTTGGTTTTGATGTTAGCTGTGAAAGTTAGATATTGGAGAAAGTTTGCTAATGGATCTATATTGAGAAGTAAAGAGATTAAGCGTTGATTTTGTTCTTTAAAGTGTAATAGACTAAGGTGAAATATCGAAGGTAGTGGGAATAACGCGGTAGTGAAAAGTCTCGAGGATAAATAGAATGGCATAAGAATCGATCCTGTTATAGAGTTATCGTTGAAAGGAATGAAGTGACGAGAATACAAAGTAGGATCTTAGGGTCAAAGTGTGATTACAAAATCCTGTTTAGTTTTGAGCTACCAAATTTCGAGGACGATTTTTTTTTAAGAGGGGTAGTAATGTAACACCCTAGTTTTTACACATATGATTAATTATTTTATTTGGATGTTTATGTTTATTTTGTTATGTGGTTTAGTTTGAGTAATTAAATTACTCTCTTCAAATTATTTTATTGGGTGCGTTAGCACTGACTTATTTCAGTGAATGCACGCTTACTAGACAATAATTTACGTTATTGTCACTATTATTATCAGTACAGAAAAATATTTTAAATAATATGATTAAGAGAAAAGCATTTTCATATTCCTATTCTATTTAATTTTAGAGTTGAAAATAAATTGGTTTGACATCAATCGGAGATTAAATTTTGGACCGAGTATTTTCTTAGTTGATCAGTTCAACTATTAATCTTTACTTTAATTTGAATTTCGAAATCATATATTTATCAATATTTATTTTTAGATTCCAAAAAGTAAAAACATGTTTATTTTAGGCCTAATATTTATCACTCATTTTGTACCTATCACTAAGTAATTAGTTTAAAAACTCAAACTTTTACACTTTTCTCTCTCTCTTTCTCGACGCCCTCTCCCTCTTTTTCTCTTTTCTTCTCTGCTTATTCTTCTTTCTTTCTTTCTTCTTTCTCTTTTCTCCTTCCTCCCACCTCAACTTCATCTCCTTCCTCCTTCCTCTCACCATAGCAGCACTGCTTGGAAGCTAGTCGGAACCGCGACCACCACCTCAGCACAGCCGCGACTGCCGCCTCTGTCCGGCCGCAACCACGCCGTGCGACCCATGCGTCCGGTCCGCCGTCGCGCGATCGTCTCTCCGCCGCGGTAAGCACTGTGCGCCACCGCCTCCATGGTGGTTTTCACTATGTGAGTTGTTTTGAGCTCCTTTTTCCTTTCTATGAAGCTTAGCTTCACACTATGGATCTGGGTTGTTGTAGGGAAGTGTTCCACCGCCACTGCCACTTCGCCGGAGTTGCGTGACGCCGCCGCCGCACCCATGGCTGGTCACTGCGTCCTCTGCCTTCAAGCTTGGGTGAGTCAAAACCCTCTCATCTCTTCTAGATTCAAAACCCCCAAATCTGATTTTGAAACCCTAACCCTAGCCTTTTTAATTCAGCTTCCAATCTTGAAATTGAAGCTTGTTTTATGCTATTGGGACTATGAATTTGTGTTTCCCTAAACCAATTTCATTATTCTTTAATTAAAATGAGTTTTCCCTAAATTGTATTAAGGAGCCCTAAACCCCCAATTTGATTTTATTTGAATTTGATTCTGTTTTGTGAAATTAATTATGATTTAGTATAATTAGGACTCTTAATTGATAATTCCCAAGTTCTCTTTCATGATCCTATAATCAAAACAAAGTTTCCTCAAAGGGTATTGTGAAGCGTGAGCTTCAAACATGATTTTCTTTGAAAATAACCTTGTTTGGTAAAAAGATTAAGTGTTTAGAATAAATTAGAATGTGTGTTTGATCATGTGTAATTGATTTCTTGATTTCTGGTTGTTGCGCGTTGTTGGATTCCCTCTCTAAGACGTTTGACACGGCTATTTTCCGAAAGCACCAGCAAAATCTCCTTTGAACTTATTTTTGCACGTGTTTACAAAGTAATGCCCAAGGGGGGTGTTACAAAGAACAGAAGATTCAAGGTAATGATGCCTGAAGCTGAGTCAGCATTGCTTGACCTTGATCAAGAGACTTTTGATTACTCAATGTTGGATTTCCTTCTAAATACTGAATCCATTGAATTAATCAATGAGCACAGAGCTGTTGAATTCTGGAAGTCTCACATAATTCACTGCACAAGAGAGGCATCTTCCTCTGGGTTGTCTGAATAAGAAAAGGAAGATATTTCCATGGTCAGAGGAAAGTGTGGACTCTTACACTTTAGATATTTGATATATAAAGACCTCTGGGAAATTCCAATAAACAGCAGGAATGTGGAGTTTATCTACCCTACTAGATGGGCAAAGGAAATCATAGTAAAACCCAAACCTACCCCAAATCTTATCTCATATGACCTTGTTGTAGAAGAAAATGGACAAATTGTCATTGCTGGTAATTTAGAAGATTCTGCTGAATCCTGTCACCAACAAAGCTCATCAGAAAAGCAATATTCTTAACCTTTGGCAATAGTTGTAATGCACCCTGAAGATCAGTCAAGAACTCTGAGCACTTTTCAAGAATCTGGAGAAAGCTCAAGGCAACAGACTCTGCCATCAAATATTGAAGAAGTTCTTGGAAAACTAGTTGATGAAAGGGTTGGCAAGTTGGTAGATGAAAAGGTTGACAAGATAGCTAAGAAGATCAAGGAGGATATTCATCAGCAGGATGTTCATCAGCAGGCTCAAACCTCAATGGCTCCAACCTTAGAGGTTGTGAATAAAATGCTCGAATTCCTCATGGATTTCAAGAAGAGTCAAACTCAGAACCCTCCTCCTCCACCACCTCCTTCTGCTTAGACCTTATTTTTTTCTTTTGTACTGACAATGATGGTCCTCTCCTTTTA
Organism: Sophora flavescens; assembly: GCA_030762895.1. Classification (NCBI taxonomy): domain Eukaryota; kingdom Viridiplantae; phylum Streptophyta; class Magnoliopsida; order Fabales; family Fabaceae; genus Sophora; species Sophora flavescens. The sequence continues at coordinate 183,628,624 of CM061064.1, forward strand.
CCTTTTTGGCTGATGACAAAAAGGGGGAGAAAGGAAAGAAAAGAGAATTATATATAAAGAAGTCTGTTTTTGAAAAGATCTTATGTGTTTGCATTTGCATATTCTTTTCTACTTGATATATTGCTCTGAAAAAGCTGGTTTTACACAAAGAAGGAACAATAAGTGCTCATGCTGCACTACTCAGAGGAGTAAGCCTCCTATTTCATGCTAACTCGATAAACAAGTGTACTATTCAGCTTTCCTACAATCAAGCTATCAGTCACAACGGATATCATGCATTAAATGCTATCTCTAAACGAGATTATTCAAAGTAACCGTTGAAGAAATACAAGTGAAGAAGAAGGTCACTATAAATTGAAGACCTCAGATACTGAAGAAGTACTCTGGTCTGCATAACCTTGCTAGCTGAACTTTTGCAAATCAATAATCACTCATTCTTATATTCTTTCAAAAGTAAGAGTCTGTATTCTTTAGTTTGAATATTGTTGTAAGATTCAACTGATCTTAAACTGTCATATTCTCACACATAGTGAGTTAAGAAGATCAAACATTAAATCTTTGTTAGAGTTAGAGCCTGAAGAGGCTTGGTAAGAAAGGAATACTTGTAGCCTGGAGAGGTGTTGAATACTTGTTTGTAATCTATTTGGAGAAATAGTGGATAAATCCTTTAAGTCGAAGGGACTGGACGTAGCTTTTGGTTGGAAGAGAGTGAACCGGGATAAAATCTCTTGCGTGAATCTTCTATCCCTAAACTCTTCAGTTTTATTTACTTATACTAACCGTGGGGTTTTGATATTGCTTTTGTTAAAGTCTTTTAAAAAGGATCTTTGTCTTTGTGTGTGCTTCTGTTTCATATCTCTTTGGTGAAAAATTTGTTTTAAAGGTTGTTTTCGAAAATTATTAACAAACACAATTCAACCCCCCTTCTTGTGTTTGCCTGTGTCAACTTCAGAAATGAATGGTAATGATTTAATTATGTCTAGAGTTGACTTATTGAGTAAACGCTTTGATAAGCTTGAAAAAGATAATGTGAGTTCAATAGGTGCTACTAATGTTGTTTGTGAGATTTGTGGTTTGCAGGGACATGACTTGATGGAGTGCCCACATGGTAGTGCTCCTGGATTCAGCGCTTCGGGTGAACAAGTGAGTTCATGTAACAATTTTTATGACACGAACCCGAATTTGCCAAACTACGTTCCCCCAAATTCTTACAACCAAGGAAGGAAGAATAACCCTTATCTCTCCTACGGGAACTACAACAACACGTTGAACCATGAATTCCAAGAAGATCAAGGTAATAGGAAACCCGCATCGGGATATCCTCAAGTACAAATGTCTAAACTTGAGTCTCTTTTGTAAAATTTTGTTGAAACTCAAACAAAGCAAAATGAAGAGTTTCGGCAACAAGGTAGGGCAGTCAATGAGGCAATAAAGGAGTTAACATCTAAGGTAGATATCTTAGCCATCCATAATAAGATGTTAGAAACTCAGATTACCCAATAAGCTAGTACATATTCTAGAACTAAGGGTACATTTCTGGGACAACCCGAAGTTAATCCCAAGGAGCACTGTAATGCTATATACTTGAGGGATGATAAGCTTGGGGTAGTTGAAAAGGATGCGGAATGTGAGTTGGACATGAGTGAACAAGAAGATATTGAACCAAAGTATATCCCTCCACCACCTTACCAATCGCCAATACCTTTCCCACAAAGGCTAGTTAAGAAAAAGCAAGTAGAAAAAGATACTAAGAGCTTAATTGAGAAGCATGATGAAATGATAAAAATTAATATGCCTCATAAACTAAAAGGTCCAGGAAGTTTCTCTATTGCTTGCTTAATTTGAGAAGTGAAAATAGACTAAGCCTTATGTGACTTAGGAGCTAGTGTGAGAATGATGCCACAAACCATCTTTGAGAGGTTAGGAACCAAGGAATTGAGTCCATCCAAGTTCTCTTTACAATTTACGGATGGCTCAACTAAAACTCCTCTAGGCATACTAGAGAATGTCCCTATAAAGGTAGGGAAATTTTTCATTCCTACCGATTTCATGGTGTTGGATATGAACGGGAATTCTAAATTCCGTATCATTCTTGGAAGACCATTCTTGGCCACAGCTGGAGCAATAATAGATGTAAAAACTGGTAAGCTCTCCTTGAATGTAGAGAAAGGAATGGTGGATTTTGATTTGACTAACTCATATAACAACCCTCCTTTTGAGAGTCATGTGTCTAGGATTGAGAAAATGCCTCCAAGGGTGAAGGAAGAGCATAACATGGAAGTAACTCCGAAACTTTGCATGACAAATGATGCACCAAATAATGATGAAATTGGAGTTGCTCAACATGTGGAGTTAAAACTTCTGTCGAGAGGAAATAAGGCCATGAAACTCAGAGTGAAAAGAGCAAAGCGAAAGCGCATGTGGCCATATGAACAAAATAGGCTCTTTGAAGGACTTCCTTGGAAGAGAGGTGTTCTTTCGCTTCCAAGCCCAGCTGATCCCGGTTGATTGAAGGGAGTATGATCAAGCTTATGACCGTAAATAAGCACTTCTTGGGAGGCAACCCAAGCTTTCTTTCCCTTTTTAATTTGTTTTTGAATTTTTTTTTGAATAATTTGAGAAGATTAAGAGAAGAAAGATCACAAATTGATGGTTTTGCCAAGTATTTTCAGGTTATGAAGGCATGAAGAGTAAAAAGGCATGGAAAAATAAAGTCAGAGGAAATCATGGCCTGACCCTGATGGCCATCATGATGGTAATGGATCAATTTAAAAAAGGAAGAGGAGGCCATAATGGATCATGGCCTAGCTGTGATGAGGGTCACAACTGTGATAGGACAGCAGTTGAAGAACATAAAGGATCACGCCCAGGCCGTGATGGCCCTCACGGGCGTGATGTGAAGAAGATTGAAAGTCAGATTTGGTCAAGGCCCAGCCTTGATATGCATCACGGGCGTGATGGAAGGAGCCCAGCAGAGCAGAATGGATCACGACCTGCCCATGACCTAGGTCACGTCCGTGACGCACTCCAGGCGTGTTAAAAACCAAATTTCGCCCTCCCTGTTCAGTTTTGAGAATCCCTACACCTACTCTCTTTCTTCAACCTCTCTTCTTCTGCTCCAATAGCTCTATCACTGGCATCTGTGCCAACACCCTCCACCACCTCGGTGAGTTGTTCCATTTTTTCTCCTCTCTCTGACTTGATTATTTACATCGGGGACAATGTAAGTTTTTAAGCTTGGGGTAGGGGTATTATTTTTGGTTTTATATTATGCATTTTTTTTGTGCATGTTGCATTCATATAGGCGTAGTTTTGCATAATCACATGATTAGATTGCCCCTTGCTTACAGTGTGCATCCAATTGTGAGAACTTTGTGCCATATGAATTGAGACGGTGAATTTTTGAACCCAAATTTTGTATTCTTGTGATAGGCTAAAAATAAAAATGCTTGAGATAATCTTTTGATAGTTGATAATTAGCACATGGTTCCTTGGATTTTTGTTTCTCATTGATTTTAAACTACTAAATGTGAGAATTTTGAGCCTACCAGGGATACTTACTAAATTTACCCCATTCTTTGTGATTGAGTGTTTTATTTCTCTTGGATTCTATTCTCTAGAACTTGACTTGAAACCGTTTTGAAACTTAGAAATTTTTTAAAACATATTTGAAAATGATTGAGGCACCAGGTATTTTTCTGGCCTTCTGAGTTTTGACTGAATTAAATGCTACCCCTTAGTTAACCGATTTTGAGCCTAATAGAATAAAATTCTTTTCTTGGTACCTTGATTGATTTTGATGAATGATGCATGGTATGACACCTTTTAATTAAAGTATAGCAAAAATGGCAAAAAGGTGGTTTGAAAAATAAATTGTGGGATGAAAAAAGTTAGAAAAATATTTCTCTTAAGTTGAAAATCTCCCATTCTCCAAATAAAAAATTAAAAAAATTAAAACAAAAAAAGGAGAAGGGGATGAGAAAAAAAAGAAAGAGAGAAAGAGAGAAAGGTGGAAAAGTGGATTAAAGCCCAAAATGGTATTTTAGAAAGATTGTCATGCTTTGCATTGTTTGATATTTTTTTTAGCCTTATTGAATTTTCCTTTTCTTGATTTCCCCACCTAACGATTAATCACATGACCCCATTACAACCAAAATAAAAGACATCTTGATTCTTATGTGTTTTCATTAATAAAGTAGAGATTTGATTAATAGTCAAGCTTATGGTAGAATATCTTCCTTTAGGAAATTGAGTGAATTGTCATATACCGTTAAACACTTGAGTGAGGTGAGAAGAGTGCTCGACTTAGTGAGAGGTATGAATTTAGGGAACCTGAGCTTATAATTGGAGTTGAAATTGATTGTCTATTGGCTTCTTATTGGATATGACTGTTACTTGGATTTATTACTCATGGTCTTGGTTCGCTGTCCATGCTCTGATTGTTTATATTTTCTGGCCTTAGTGATTGCTTGAGGACAAGCAAAATCTTAAGCTTTGGGTAGTTTGATGAGTGTGATTTCACCTCTTATTTTCTTGTCATTTTGCATGCGTTTTCATATAGTTTAGGTATATTTAATTTGATTTTTGTGAGTTTTTACCTTGGAACGGGTAATGTGGTTTTGTGGTGTTTGTGTGCAGGAATTGAAGATTATGCTCAGGACCAGTTATGTTGGAGTTTGCAAGAAGGCGGAGCTTGAAATACAAGAAAATTGAGCCAAACAGAGCCCATCATGTCCTGGTCGTGATAGGCATCACGACCATGATCGAGTAGGGCTGAAAAGAAAGAAGAATGTTAAACTCAGTGATGGCCATCATGGCCATGACATGCAAACTGAACCAGACTCTCATAGGCAGAACTGATCACGGCTAGGCCATGATGACCATCACGGCCGTGACAAACCAAGCAGTGAAGCCATCTCCAAGTTAGAACCTGTCACGACCTAGCCGTGACAGGCATCACGGCCGTGACGCGCAAAATCTGGAATTTTGATTTGGTGATTTGATATGATTTTGTAATTTCTTTGATCCCATGTTAACCTACAATATAAATAGGGCAATTAGGCTCGAAAATAGGCATATATGGGCTGCTACCTTAGGCTTAATTTAGGATTTCTCTTCTTCTCCAATTTCATCTCTTCTCTTAGGATTTTTATGTTGTTTTTAATAAAGATTGCTATGACCATGACAATGCTTGAGTAGTCTTTTTATTTCTAGGAATTGAACCTATGCCCAAGACTTGTTTTATGTGATGAATAGATGTTTGTCCCTTTTTGTTAATTTCAATTTGCTTTAGACTTAGTTCTTATTGTGCTTCATCCATGTGAATGGATTGATCACCTATTTGCATGTCTTAGATATTCTAGGGAGGAACTGAGAAGTGAACCTAGGTATTGGATCCGTAAGAATTGAACTGAGGACTTAAATCACCAGAGTTAGAAGCGGTCCTTCGAGGGCTCATTGAATTGTCACAAACCTTAATGGGTTCAATTTAAATACAATTACCACGAGAGTAGGGATTGGTTTAATTGGGCACGGTTCTTGTATCTCGAGAGGGAGCATTAACTTTATTAGGATAAATTCACCTTCAAAGCATTTTGATAATTAACAAGAGTGGTAGTCAATTTAGTAACATAAGCAGTCTTGTTGGTATCCCAATTCCTGGAAATCTCTTTTAATTTGAAAAACTCCAGATTTGATTTTCTTTGCGACTCTGTTTGATTGCGTTTTAAATATTTGATTTGTTAGTTAATTCTTATTTCAAAAACCAAATATTTTTCTTGTTTAGATTAATTAATGTAATAATTAATTATTGTTTAAGATCACGGTCTCTGTGGGTTCGATCTTTTTATTACCTGACGACGAAGCCGTACACTTGCGGATTCACGCTATCAACAAATTTGGCCTGGGGGCCTAAAAGATGGGTTACATCATGGAATTCTTATATTGTAAATGGATATAAATTTAACACAAAAACATGGAGTGAAGAAATGCGGTCGTGTAATAATGGTGTTTGTGTGCGAGCCACTGATGACAATGTAGAGGATTGTAACATCCTAAAATTTCAATATAGTATTTTTAGTAAAAGATTAAGCTATTAGGAAGTTTAGTGTAGAAAAAGATGAATTTATTATAACTGTTTAGTAAATAACAAAGAAAAAAATTAGATAATATTTTGATAAACAAAATATATATAATAAATAATAGTAAATGATTTGAAAGCATAAAATAACAATTGAAAGAAAAAAGAGAGGAAAGAAACCACGTACAGAAATAGACCTCTTTAGGAAATAATAATAATAATAATAATAATAATAATAATAATAATAATAAAAGCAAAATTATAACAAGCGCTCATGTTCTATTACATATTAAGGCTTTAATCAAGCCCATGTGACCAGGGCAGCGTAACCAATTTTTCGGTTTCAATTCTTAGGAATTAAAAATAGGGGGACACGGCTAAAATTGAAAGAGAAGGAATATGAATTAAATTTAACTTTGTTTTCAAGAGAAAGAAAGCAGAAGTTCAGCGTCGCACCCAACAATCTTTTTGTTCTGGGGTTTGCATCGCCAAGCACAGAATCACACGGGTCAAAGAAAGTCATCGGAGAAAAGAAGAGTCCTTGCTGAAACGCTAGGATTTATCTTAGATAATATTTAGAGCTTTTCGAAAGACTACAAGAAGTAAGTAAATATTTTTTCTTAAACTTCCATGGTATAAATTTTAAAAAGGTTTGAGTATGAAATTAATAGGTGATTAATTGGGGTTTTGTCTTTACATGAAATTAATATTTTACTAGTGATTAATTATTATGAGAATGAATATTTGCATAATGCATTATATGATGATGATTATTTGGTATGCCTTTTTATGAAATGTGATGCCTTAGTGTTGTTTTGATATGAACATGGTGAATATTAATGCATGTGACATGATGTTATGTATTGATGTTATTTTGGAATACCTATGAGTTGTTTGGACATGAGTTATACCATCGAGATTGATGCACGAGGTCATATGCTATGTCTTGGGGTCATGACATATGCCCAAAATATGATTTGGATTGTTATTTGTGATTGCTAAGATACCTCCTTCTGGAAAGGGGATGACAGATACCTCCTCATTAGAGGAGAAGACGTATACCTCCTTCTGGAAAGGTCGTTAGAGGAGAAGACGTATACCTCCTTCTGGGAAGGGGATGAGAGATACCTCCTCGTTAGAGGGGAAGACGGATATCTCCTCTTTAGAGGGGAAGACAGATACCTCTTTCTGGGAAGGAGATGACAAATACCTCCTCGTTAGAGGGGAAGACAGATACCTCCTCGTTAGAAGGGAAGACAGATACCTCATTCTGGAAAATGGATGAAAAATACCTCCTCGTTAGAGGGGAAGACAGATACCTCTTTCTGGGAAGGGATGAGAGATACCTCCTCGTTAGAGGGGAAGACAGATACCTTCTTCTAGGAAGGGGAAGACCCATTATAGATACCTCCTTGTGGGAAGAGGAATGCATTGGGACGCTATTGCACTTGTCATGAACTCATAGACTAAAATTGGGTAATTAAATAAAAACGACTTGGATGATAAATTGTGATTATTTGGACACAAGAGATGTCTTTTGTATAATTTTATTTATGTTATACGTACTTTAGTGATAGATTATATCTATTGATGATGTTATGACTTCTGCATGAATTTTGTGAGATTGTATTGATTATCCTTAATATATATATATATCAAATATTTTGAGTTATATATATTATTTTGGAAATGGCGGATTACCATGGTTGTTTTTTCGGTTACCGTGCCGGCTGAAAGCAACATCTTTACGAAAACCCTTTAAAGCTGTGTTTACTTACTGGGATTATAAATCTCATTAGTGGTGTTGTCTTTTAGAATTTACAGGTGATGTCATAGATGGCGCAATAACTTGAGAAAGTCTTGAAGATATTAGTTATGGTTTATTTTTATTTTTTATTTTTGTTTTGGTGTATTAGACACCCGTACTTTGAGGCAAAAACAATTGTAAAGAGTTATGTTGTTTTCATTAATTAATATTTATGAGACTTTATTTTATTTGGATATAATGGTTTATTTAACACTATTACTTTATTTAATTATTTTGAATATACGAGAATCTTTTACACATATTTTTTTTATTGTGAAAAATCTTATTACTCGATTATTTAATTTAAATATTATAAAGGTTTTTATAGAAAATTAATTTGGGCTACTAATGTAACGAAGGGTGTTACATTTATGGTATCAGAGCAATTCGATTCTAAATCGGATTGTGGTAGTGGAGCTTTTTCAAAAATCAAAACATGGGCGCATAGAACTGGTGTTAGAGTTATAAAGACTGCATGCTATTCTTTCAGATGTTGTGCCTGGCCAACCTAATATTTGGTTGGTGGTGTACAGATTTATGGCGACTAACATGCACGGGTATGAGTTTTGTTAGTGCAAATTTTTTTTAAAGCTTGTTGTGTGTGAGGAACTTTGGAGTTGACTGGTGGTTGATTTTTTATTTTTATTTTTGTATTGTTTACCATCACTTCCTGTTTATACTGTTTTCTGGTGTACAAGACTTGTTTTATACTGTCGATTTTGATTAATTATTGATTATGATTGAATTTACCTGAGATTGTTTGTTGTGCTGAAAAATTATTTGGATGATCATAATTCATGTCTCTATAGAATATGTAAATCAATTTTTTTAGTTGCATGTTTATTTATTTATTATTTTTTCTATGAGTGTTTAGATGTTGAAATTTCGGGGACGGAATTTTTTGAAGGAGGGGAAAAAATGTAACATCCCAAAATTTCAATATAGTATTTTTAGTAAAAGATTAAGCTATTAGGAAGTTTAGTGTAGAAAAAGACGAATTTATTATAATTGTTTAGTAATTAACAAAGAAAAAAAGAATAGATAATATTTTTATAAGCAAAATATATACAATAAATAATAGTAAATGATTTGAAAGTATAAAATAACATTTGAAAGAAAAAAGAGAGAAAAGAAAACACGTACAGCAATAGACATCTTTAGGAAATAATAATAATAATAATAAAAAGCAAAATCATAACAAGGGCCCATGTTCTATTGCATATTATTAAGGCTTTAATCAAGCCCATGTGACCAGGGCAGCGTAACCAATTTTTCGATTTTAATTCTTTGGAATTAAAAATAGGAGGCACGACTAAAATTGAAAGACAAGGAATAGGAATCTACACAAATAAAAAAGGTGGAGAGTTTTTTTTACTGTACATAGACGTGTCATCACTTTCTTTTTCCCTTTTTTTTTACCAATCCTTTTTTTATAATTAATTTTTTAAATATTTTTTTCAAATCTATTTTTTCCGAATTATTTTTGTTTTTCTAATTTTTTTAAATGTTTTTTTATAATACTTTTTTTAAAGGTATATTTTTAAATTAAAATTTTTTTCTAATATTTTTTAAAAAAATTTCCCAATTTTTTTTTATTTGTTTTTAATTTTTGTTCGAATTATTTTTTGTATATTTTAATTTTATTTTTTATTACAATTTATTTTTTTTCCTATTTTTATTAAAAAATTATTTTTATAATTAATTTTTAAAAATATATTTATTTATTTATTTTTTTCATATTTTTTTATAATTATTTTTTCCCTAATTTTTTTTAAAAAAATTTCGAATCATTTATTTAATCTAATTAAATTTTTTCCTAATTTTTTTAAAATATTTTTTTCGCTAAATGTTTTTCTAATTTGTTTTTTATTTTTTTCCGAATTATTTTTTCTTCTAATTTACTTTTTCCTTTTCGTTATTTTTTTTATAATTATTTTTATTTTCCTATTTTTTTAAACAAATTTTTTTCTGATTTTTATAAAATATATTTTTTTTTCTAACTTTTTTTAAATATTTTTTAATAATTACTTTTATTTTTCTACTTTTTTAAATCTATTTTCTTTCCTAATTTTTTTAAATAATTTTTTTTCCAAATTTTTTTCCATAATTAATTTTTTTTCCAAAAGTACTTTTTTCTTTTTGCTTTTAAATATTTTTTTACAATTATATTTTTCTAATTTTTAAAAATAATTATTTCCTATATAAAAAAATTTAAATATTTTAAAAAAATATTTACAAAAATACTTATAAAAAATTAAAAAATTAAAAAGAATAAATTAGAAAAATAATATTTTTAAATACATTTTTTATAATTATTTTTTCTTAATTTTTTTTAAATATCACTTTTTCTAATTATTTAAAGTATTTTTTTCTAATTACTTTTTTCCCTAATTTTTTTAAATAACTTTTTCTAATTAATTTTTTCCTAATTTTTTTATAATAATTTTTTTAAATATATTTTTGTCCAATTTTTTTTTCTAATTTATTTTTTGTTAATACTTTTTTTTGGCTACATCATTGCCTCTGCTTTTTATATTTTAAATAATGAGTCTATATCTATTCTAGTTAATAAGAAGAAATTCTGATTTTAGTATAGTACAATAGTAAAGCCACATGTCATGTTATGAAATTTTTTATTTATTTTCTAAAATATATATATATATATATATATATATATATTTACAATATCGTAAAGGTACAATGTTTTGGGAGTTAAACACGACAATCTCTAAATTGACATAAATAGAGACAGAACTATTCATATTTTCTAATATATTTTTTGGCTATATCCTTGCCTTTGTTTTTCCTATTTTAAATAATAAATCTATATCTATACTAATTAATAAGGGCAATTGTTGATTTTATACTAAAGGGATACGTGTCAGCACCACATGATTTAGAAGGATTGGTTGATCATTAGTAATAATCGAAGAGGAACACTTCACACATAGTTTTACATCACGTATTGTAATATCTTTTTAAAATAAAAAATATTTATAATTTTTTATACTCAAAATATATAATTTTTCTAATTATTTTAAATATTTTTTATAAATACTTTTTATCCTAGTTTTTCTTAAATAACTTTTTTCTAATTACTTTTTTCCTAATTTTTTTAAATTTTTTTATAATAATTTTTTTAATTATATTTTTTCCTACTTTTTTCCTAATTTATTTTTTGTTAATACATTTTTTTTGCTATATCCTTGCCTTTCTTTTTTCTATTTTAATTAATAAATCTATATCTATTCTAATTAATAAGGGAAAATTAATATTTTAGTGTAGTACAATAGTACAAGCTACATGTCAAGTTATGAAAAAAAAAATTATTTTAATTTTTTTTTGTTTTAAAATATTTACAATACGGTAAAGGTGCAATGTTTTGGGAGTCAAACAAGACAATATCTAAATTGACATAAATAGAGGCATAGTTATCCATATTTTCTAATATATTTTTTGCACATCCTTGCTCTTGTTTTTTTCTATTTTAAATGATAAATCTATATCTATACTAATTAATAAGGGCAATTGTTGATTTTCTACTAAAGGGACACGTGTCGACACCACATGATTGAAGATGATTAGTTGATCCTTAGTAATATTCAAAGAGGAACACTTAACACATAATGTTACATTACATATTGTAATATCATTTTAAAATAAAAAATATATATAATTTTTTGCACTCAAATTATAGATAAGATTATTTCAAGGTTTTTGCTGATCACTTCTGTCTATAAATAAAAAGCCTTGGAGATGAATGAGTACCACCAATATGGGTGGGATGGAAAGATTGAAGGCAAAGTGTGAAATAAGTAAAGAAAATGTTTGACATAATAGACTTAATTTGGGATAAAGGAAAGAAAAAGTTTGGTAGATATAGAGGTACAATTCAAGATATATATTTTTTAAATATTTTTTCCTAATTTTTTTTAAATATTTTTTTTCTAATTACTTTTTTCCTTAATATTTTTTTGCTAAGAAATTTTTTGAATATATTTTTTTCTAATTTTTTAATTTATTTTTTGTTAATACTTTTTTTTGGCTACATTATTACATTTGTTCTTTCTATTTTAAATAATAAATCTATCTATATACTAATTAATAAGAGGAAATTTGATTTTAGTATAATACATTAGTGCAAGTCACATGTCAAGTTATCGAATTTTTTTTATTATTTTATTTATTTTCTAAAATTTATATATTTTTGTTTTAAAATATTTACAATACGGGAAAGGTACAATTTTTATATTTTAATTAATAAATCTATATCTAGACTAATTAATAAGGGCAATTGTTGATTTTCTAATAAAGGGACATGTGCCAGCACCACATGATTTAAGAGGATTAGTTGATCATTAATAACAATCAAAGAGGAACATTTAATACGTGTTACATTACATATTGTAATATCATTTTAAAATAAAAAAATATAGAATTTTTTACACTCAAATTATAGATAAGATTGTTTTAAGGTTTTTGTCAATCACTTCTGTCTATAAATAAAAAATCTTGGAGATGAATGAGTACCACCATTATGGGTGGGAATGAAAGATTGAAGGTAAATTGTGAAATTAGTAAATAAAAGGTTTGACATAGTCGACTTAATTTGGGATAAAGGAAAGAAAAAGTTTGGTAGATATAGAGACACAATTTAAGTTATTAATGATAACAATGTTATCAATAATAATAATAATTAATGACCCGTACATCACACAGGTGCAAAAATACTAGTTATATTTAACTTTGTTTTCAAGAGAAAGAAAGTAGAAGTTCAGTATCGCACCCAACAATCTTTTTGTAATGGGGTTTGCAACGCCAAGCATAGAATCACATGGGTCAAAGAAAGTTAGTGGAGAAAAGAAGAGTCCTTGGTGAAACACTAGGATTTATCTTAAATAATATTTAGAGCTTTTTGGAGGACTATGAGAAGTAAGTAACCACCTTTTCTTAAACTTTCATGGTATAAATTTTAAAAGGGTTTGAGTATGAAATTAATAAGTGATTATTTGGGGTTTTGTCTTTACATGAAATTAATGTTTTACTAGTGATTAATTATTATGAGAATAAATATTGACATAATGCATTATATGATGATTATTATTTGGTATGCCTTTTTGTGAAATGTGATGCCTTAGTGTTATTTTGATATGAACATGATGAATATTAATGCATGTGACATGATGTTATGTATTGATGTTATTTTGGAATGCCTATGAGTTGTTTGGACACGAGTTATCACAACTGCAAAATATGCATTTAACATCGGAGATTCTACATCGGTTTCACAAAAACCGATGTGTAAAACGAGGCGGTGACATTTTTGAAATTAAAAGCAAAGGATTCCACATCGGTTTAAAAATTAACCGATGTGTAAATATTTTCCACATCGGTTATATTTTAACCGATGTTTAAAATTAAAACAAAAAAATTTAAATTTTAAATTTTTATCTTTTCACATCGGTTCTTTTTGAAACGATGTCTAATATATAGATGGTTAAAGTAATCTTTTGGTCCCTATACGTGATACTGATTTTCAATTTAGTCCCTATACGTAAAAAGTTATCAATTTGGTCCCTATACGTGACACTGGTTTTCAATTTGGTCCTTACCGCTAATTGGTCCCTATTTAAGAGGGACCAAATTGCAAATTATTATCACATATAGGGACCAAATTGAAAATAATTGTCACATGTAGGGACCGATTTCAATTTTTTTTGTTGAATTGGTCCCTACATGTGACAATAATTTGCAATTTGGTCCTCTTATATAGGGACCAATTAGCGGTGAGGACCAAATTGGAAACTAGTGTCACGTATAGGGACCAAATTGATAACTTTTTACGTATAGGGACCAAATTGAAAATCAGTGTCACGTATAGGGACCAAAAGATTACTTTAACCTATATAGATTAACCACATCGGTTATATGATAACCGATGTATAAAATTATAAAAAAAATTTAGAATTTCATCTTTCCACATCGGTTCCTGATGAACCGATGTCTAATATAAATTAACCACATCGGTTTTTATATAAACGATGTAATAAATTAAAAAAAAATGAAATTTTAAATTAAATCGAAATTTTCTACATCGGTTACTATAGAACTGATGTGAAATATTACTAACCTCATCGGTTTTTGGATAACCGATGTGTAATATTTGACAAAACTCTTCTTTTTGTTTCTATTTTCATTCCCTCCATCTGTCACGCACCCTTTTCCTTTGTTTTTGCTCTGCTCTTCCATATACTGTATCACGAGCACACTAAGGAGAGAGGAACTACGAGCAGAAATCACATTTGGTTGCTTCACCGCCAACAACCTTCCGTGCTTGCTGATAAGAACTTGCATTCCTTTGTTTTTCATTCCCTCCCTTGTTTTGTATTGGAACTACGCCTCAACAAGGTTTGAACGAAAACCTAACCTCCCATGAACCAAACACCCTGACAATCTTCCTCTCACGGTGCCCCTGTTGTTCGTCTTCTACCTGCCACCTGCGGGCGCACTTGTTCCGGTCTTCCCGCTACCGGCGCACCACGCAACCGCCGTATCTCCGCCGAGCCCAGGTCTCCTGGCCCTGCCACTCTTCCTCTTCACCGCGTACCCGTCGTCTCTCTTCCGTCGCCGTGCTAGGTTGCCGGTCATCTTCACCAGTTCTATCGCACACTCCTTCACCAGGTTTGTTAAATTTTTGTTTTCATTTTTATTTGTGGTTCTGTTAAACCTTGAGGTTTTGCGTCCTATTCTTCACCATTATGGGTGTCGCACAACGTGTTTTATACCTTGCTCTGTGAAACCCTTAATAGCTGTTATTGTTAGTGTTCATCAGCTTATCTGTTATTTTAAACTCTAAACATTTTATTTTTGCTCACTAATTTTGTAATTTACACTCTGATCTGTTATTTAATGGGTGTTGTTTGCTTGGTTGATGTTCTGCATGTTGGTTCCCTTTAGGCTCTGTATAGAAATTTGCTATACCAATTTCATGTTCCACTTCCTGTCCTGACTAAAAAATGAGAAATGTAATTGTCTTTTTTATAAAAAATAATTTAAAATAATAATAATATATACTTGTTATATTTTAATTAGATGAGATAGGAAGTGACACAAAACGGGGATAGAAGATCTCTATGCTGTTATTGTTGCTTGGGGTGGGTTGGGTCTGTTCAAAGACATCATACAAGTTTCATAGTAAGAACCTTAATTGAATAAATAACAAGCCACCCTACAACACAGAAAGCACATGACACAAAGTCACAGATGTTAGGTTTCCATATATAACTAGTACTTGTAGATTATACAAATGGTATCTACCATGACAACTTCTTGACCTATTATCTTGACCTTGACATTGATGGTGAAGCAAACTCCTTTGTCAAGACTAGTTTGGAGACTGTAAGAGTGAAAGATCATAGCTTACCCAGGAAAAGTTATTGGATGGTTGTGAGTGAAACCGCTAAAACTGAAGCTGATGCAAAAATCAATTAATTAATTAGTCCAGCTAGTGTTTGAATCCACTTTGCTTTTTAGGCTTATTACTCTGAATACATCTTCTATTTTGCTGATATATTACCTAGTGGTTTCCACTTGTCATGGTGTATTTTCTGTATGATGTGGGTTTACTTTGTAACAGGTTTTATGGAACATTTCACTTTGGTTTGCTGTTGTTTGTTGCTTATTAGGCGTTGATTTCTTATATTTGGCTACAACCATTTAACTCTTATCTTTCTGTGTAGTGTTTTGGGCTGGTGTATCCCTAGTATCCTTATCATAAAATTTTACTTATATACTAAAAAAATGTTAGACATAATGCGTGAGTAAACATTTTATTTGTTATTTAAATTATTCATTCTGTTTTGGTTTTAATTTTATTTTACTGGTAATGTTTTGCATGTGGTGTGTTGATAGGAAAATACAAGAAAGGAGTTATACCAGCAGATAGCCGCCTTGCATTGGAAAATTACAAAGTAAGGTTTGATTTCCATCATTTTGGCTGAAAATCTTTCATTGGAGTTCTAACGTATTTGCTTGAAAATTTATTTGATCCGAGAATATGCCCATAATAATTAGTAAAGCCTTAGTTTCCCATTTGAGATGCAATACTAATGAGCACACGTGTACGTGCTTAATGTACCACTCATTGTATTGGATCTTGAATGTCCAAAGTTGGACAGTTTGGGAAAAAACTTGTTCTTCATTCAGTTAAAGTAGTTATTCATTGATTCTAATGTTATATACTTGATGAAAGTTCGGATTGATCATTTCCTTTCGTTCTCTGGGTGCATACTTTATCGTGGTGGATGTCATCGCGTTCAAGTCGTGTACGTCGGAGACCAAAGGGAAATGCTGCCGAAATTTCGTCGAGCATGAGCATGAGAGTTAAGGACTAACTGTTAACCGAATGTTGAAAAAGTTTCTTCTCGAATGGGATAGGGCCATACCCTGTCATAAGAAGTGGTTGATGAATATGTTGGACTAAGTACGAAGTTATTGGTTTAGTCATGGATCGCGGTTGGATGAATGCTAGACGGACACGTGATGAGTATGAGAATGAAGTGGAAGATTTTCTACAGTTTGCAAAAACAAATGCTCCTGATAGTGGTAACGGAAGGTTTTATTGTCCTTGTGTTAACTGTTTGAATGAGAGACGACTAGAAGCTGAGGAGATACGTGGTCATCTTATTTGTGAGGGGATTTGCAAGAGTTATACAACATGGATATGTCATGGTGAATTGTTAGACAGGTCGAGGGTGTCGGATAGAGAGGAAATTGATGACGTGGAAATGGACGATGGACTAGAGGACATGATCCGTGATGTTGGGCAATAGTCTTTTCGTCGCGCACATATGTATGATACTTTGTGCAGTGATGCGGAAGTGGCTTTGTATCCGGGGTGCACTAATTTCACACGGTTGTCAGCTGTGTTAAGATTGTTCAATGTGAAGGCGAGAAATGGGTGGAGCGATAAAAGCTTTTCCGAATTGCTTGAGTTGTTGAAAGACATGCTTCCAGAAGGCAACACATTGCATCTAGAAACTATGAGGCGAAGAAGATATTGTGTCCGATGGGTATGGAGTATAAGAAAATACACGCTTGCCCCAATGATTACATATTGTACATGAAATAGTTTGAAGAGATGCACGAGTGCCCCAGGTGTGGGGTATCACGCTACAAAGTGAAGGATGGCGATTCAAGTTGTGATGTGGTCACCAAAGGTCCTCCTACGAAGGTGTTATGGTATCTTCCTGTGATTATGCGGTTCAAGCGATTGTTTGCTAATGTAAATGATGCAAAGAACATTAGATGGCATGCAGATGAGAAGAAGTGTGATGGACAGCTTCGCCATCCGGTCGATTCTTTGCAATGGAAGAGCATTGATAGTTTGTTTCCGGATTTTGGCAATGAGCCCAGAAACCTCAAGCTTGGACTTGCTACCGATGGAATGAATCCATATGGAAACTTAATTAGTATTCATAGTTCATGGACTGTTCTCCTGGTAATTTACAACCTGTCTCCTTGGTTGTGCATGAAGCACAAATACATTATGTTAAGTATGATGATTTCGGGTCCTAAACAGCCAGGAAATGATATTGATATTTATCTAAGTCCCTTGATTGAAGACTTGAGATTGTTGTGGGATGAAGACGTTGATGTGATCGACGGGTATTGTCGTGAGACATTCAGATTGCGTGCCATGTTATTTTGCACCATCAATGACTTTCCAGCATACGGGAACCTGTGTGGGTATAGTGTTAAGGGGCATAAAGCATGTCCAATATGTGAAGAAGGCACATGTTACCATCAACTGCAACATGGAAGGAAGACAGTTTACCTTGGGCATCAGAGATTTCTCCGACGTAATCATCCTTATCGTAGATTGAGAAAATCTTTCAATGGACTTCCGGAGAATGAAATTGCTCCGGTGGCCTTGACTGGAGAGTATGTTTATGAAAGGGTGAACAACACTAATGTTATCTATGGGAAGACCCAGAAGAAGGCTACCAAGAAGAAAATAAGGAAAGAAGAGGTCGATCTTCTTTGATCTTCCATACTGGTGCAAGCTTGATGCAAGACATTGTATTGATGTGATGTATGTGGAGAAAAATGTGTGTGACAATTTAATCGGAACGCTTCTAAACATTCAAGGCAATACAAAGGATGGTGTGAATGCTCGTATGGATCTAGTTGCGATGGGTATACGAGAGCAGTTAGCTCCACATAAAGTGGGGGATAAGAAGACTTATTTTCCCCCAGCATGTCATACTTTATCAAAAAAAGAGAAAATAAGTTTCTGTGAATGTCTACGGGGAGTCAAAGTGTCACAGGGTTACTCTTCAAATATCAAAAGACTTATCTCAATGAAAGATCTCAAATTAGTTGGCTTAAAGTCTCATGATTGTCATGTCTTGATGCAACAACTACTACCGGTGGCCATTCGTGACATCTTGCCTAAAAAAGTCAGACATGCCATTACTAGGTTATGCTTATTCTTCAATGCTATATGTAGCAAGGTCATTGACACTAAAAAGTTGGATGACTTGGAAAATGAGGCAGCCATTATCTTGTGCCAATTGGAGATGTATTTTCCACCTTCATTTTTTGACATCATGGTTCATTTGATTGTTCATCTAGTGAGGGAGATTAGATTGTGCGGCCCCGTTTATTTAAGGTGGATGTACCAGCGTTGAGCGATACATGAAGATCTTGAAAGGATATATGAAGAATCCACACCGTCCCTAAGCATCTATTGTTGAAAGGTATGTTGCAGAAGAAGCTATTGAGTTTTGTACAGACTACATGTCAGAAGCGGAACCTGTAGGGCTTCCGAAGTCTTGTCACGAAGGAAGATATGATGGTAAGGGTACCCCAAACTTAAACTTTGCTTGTCCCCAAGCAAACTAGGACTCAAAAATCAAAAAGACTCAAGACCTGGCAAGCTTAAAAGATTCAATCAACTTTACACAAATTCAAGCAGTTTCATCAAAACAGTTTTCTTCATTGTCCCCCCCTTTCAAACAAATCAATCCCCACAATCATTCATTCTAAACAATTGAGAATTTCATCATCCAAACAATCATTAATCTAAGCAGGGGATCCAAGTCACACACAAGAGGGAGATCACCAAATTCAAACAACTGCCTTCCTCACAAGGGCAATTTAGTGTTCACTCAATCGCTCAGTTTGTGTCAGGCTAACAACATTTCTCTCAATTTCACTTTTCAAGAACACTTCCCATAAATTTGATTTTCATCTCCCAATGATTCCCACAGAGAACATGCATGCAACATCAAAAGGTCTTTTATGGGTTGTAATGGGGCCTGGCTAAGGGTAGGATATACAAAGGTACTAGCTGAAGACCCTAGGAACTAAGAGAGCATGAGCCTTTTACACTTTGAAATTCCACTCAAGTTCCTTATTCTTTTCTTTTTTTTTCTTTTTTTTTTCATTGGGTGACTACAGCCATTTCTTATTCAACTAGCATTTTTTACATTTTTGCACTTTTACATTTTTTTTTCTTTCATTTCTTTCTTTCTTTCTTTTTCTTTTTTTTTCTTTTTTTTTCTTTTTTCCAATCCCAAACAACACATATCACACATTGTAGCCACCCCAAACTTAGTTTCTTGCACCCATTCTCTTTCTAAGATTCCATGCTCTCCTAATCCTAAGATCGGGTTAACATGGTTTTTCAGATTTTAGGCTCATGATATAAGGTTAACAAGAATTAACAATAGGTTAATCAGGCTCAATGGGGCTAACTAAGGAACATGCATTAGGGATGGTTATTTTTAGGCTAAGTAGCTAATTACAAAGAAAATGCCTAAATCATCTGAAGCAAACACATAATCATGCAAATCATAAAGAGATTCAAGCAAATTCAGGAAAGTGCAACTTGAAAGTGAGTTCACACAGTCAAAAACATGTTGGAGGCTCAAAACCTCACCTGGACATTCATGCAAATTGTTTGACAGAGATTCTATCCCTAGCGTGTGCTTCCTATCACCCCAAACTTATCATAAATCATGCCATCATAACAAAATCTCAAAGTTAAGTTTTCAATCACATGGGGATCACTTTTCACAAACAAAAATTTTTCAGTCTAGGGGGAATCATCACATCAATCATGCAATCAATCTGTGCAAAATCAATCAAAATCCAATAAACTTGCCAACACAAGACTCAACACAACTCCTGAGCTTCTCAAATTATTCAGGAGCTTTATTCAAAGCAAAAGGAAAAAAAAACAAACAAAACAAAACTACAACTAGTTCCCTCCCCCACACTTAAAACATGCATTGTCCCCAATGAACAACAGAACTATAAAATCATAGTGAGGGAAAGGAAAGGGTACTCCCTGATGAAGTGTCAGTGTATGCGGGAGCTGCCACCTGGATCCCATTGCTTGTAGCATAAGGCCAAAGAGATAGAGTTCACTCCATGGTCCCATAACTTGTAGCCTTGATATATGAGTAAACACTTGACAATGATGGTGACCTTGTTCAATGCGGCGGACTCATCACCTCCTCTTGGGTCAAAGACGACCGCTTCCTCAACAAAGTCCTCCCAATAAAATTTGGCTTCAATCCCTTGAACTATCCATGGTGCAAAATCCATTTCCTCTGGTGGCTTCGCAGGAGGAGGTGGCAGATAGGTAGGGAGGGTCTCCGGCGCTGCTTCATCTTCTGCATGTTTCTCATCCACTGCACTGACAAATTTATCACCTGCTAAACATGCAGTAATCTCAGCACAAACCACACAATGGTTAGTGTTAGTACAATCAGGGCAAGAAAAAAAATCATCAAAGCCAGAATTAAATGGAAATTCAGAAACCAAGTCATCACATGTATCATCAATAAGCTCAGAGAGCAACTCCAATTGGAAAACAGAGTGCTCTTCCAGGGGCTGCTTCATAGTATCAAAGATTTTAAGCCTCACCACTATATCACCAAACTCCATAGATATGGTCCCATCATCAACATCAATTTTAGTCTTGGCTGTCTTCATGAATGGTCTGCCCAGGATTATTGGTGATCTACTCGAATTTTTCTCTCCTGCCATGTCCAGGATGTAG
The DNA here is from genome assembly GCA_030762895.1 of Sophora flavescens. Lineage (NCBI taxonomy): Eukaryota > Viridiplantae > Streptophyta > Magnoliopsida > Fabales > Fabaceae > Sophora > Sophora flavescens. The sequence goes on from CM061064.1 coordinate 183,649,582, forward strand.
AAATCAGCCGGGAATATCAAATCATCAACTTGCACCAGCACATCTTCTACCATTCCCATGGGGCGGGCACTGGTCCTATTGGCCAACTGAATGGTGAGACCTGTATACTGCAAGGGACCAAGATCAAGGTTATTAAAGATGGAGGTAGGCATGACATTTATGGAGGCTCCCAAATCCAACATGCAATTTTCAAATCTTCTATCCCCAATAGTGCATGGAATAGTAAATGTGCCCGGATCCTTGCACTTCTGTGGTAGTGCCTGAGTAGGGGTTAAAGCAGCAACTATTTCTAGTGCAGGCCTAGACTGGATAAGAGCTGAGACATTTCTTCCCAAATCAACTTTCTCATTATTCTTCAACTTCCTCTTGTTGGTGCATAGATCCTTGAGAAATTTGGCATACTTAGGCACCTGCTTGATCACATCTAGAAGAGGAATATTTACAGCCACCTTTCTGAACACATCAAGAATTTCCTTCTCCTTATCTTCACCACCAATCTTCTTATTATTCTGCAATCTGTGTGGGAATGGGATTGGTGGTCTGTACATTTCCTCAACTTCAACTTCAACAGTAGGCTTAGGAGTCACTTCAATATGTTCTTCATCCTTTCCAGAGGTGGCCTCAACAACTTTCCCAGATCTCAGATAAATGGCACTCACATTAGGGTTGGAGGCATTGGGATTTATCACCGGGCTGTGCAGCAGCTGGGTTGTTCTTTGACCTTGCTGTATGTTATTCATGGTTGTGGCCAGCTGTCCAATCTGTGTCCTCAAATCTTGAATGCTAGCATCTGTTCGGCTGCGATCGTCCGTGCTGTAAGGCCTGGAACTGTGCCTGGAACTGTCCCATTTGCTGCTGGAAAAGTGTAGTCATTTGTGCATTCATTTGTGAAGTCAATTGTGAAGTCATTTGCTTGAACATGTCCTCCAGTGAAGGTCCAGAAGGTGCAGAAGTGGTCACTTGAGGAGGATTCTGAGGTGCCATCGGTTGTTGTTGGGATGAGTTCCCATACCGCATATTAGGATGATTCCTCCAGTTGGGATGGTACCTATTGGTGGAGAGGTCTGGAGTACTGTGTTGGTTCTGACTGTTTCCTTGATTATATGGATTTACTGCATAAGCTTGAGACACTTCACTGACAGACTCTTCTCTCTGGATGGGGCATGGATCATATGGGTGCTCAGGTGAATTGCATATGCCACATAACTTTGCAGGCTGAACTCTGTCTATTGCCAATTGTCTTACCAAAGAAGTGAGCTCATCCAATCTATTCTCAAGGGCGGCCTGGTTGGAAGATGAACTATGGACCTCATGCACACCTCTTGTCTCAACTGAATTTCTTCTGGTAGTAAACTGCTGGGAATTCAGTGACATATTCTCAATGAGTTGCTTGGCAGCAGCTGGGGTCTTATCAACTAGTGCTCCCCCACTAGCAGCATCCAAAAGATTCCTATCCATCGGCAGTAATCCTTCATAAAAGTACTGGATAAGGAGTTGTTCAGAAATCTGATGCTGGGGGCAACTGGATACCAAATGCTTGAACCTCTCCCAATATTCAGCTAACGACTCATTCCCTTGCTTGATGCCACATATTTCTTTCCTTATTGACGCAGCTCTTGAAGCAGGAAAATATCTTTCTAGGAAAACCCTCTTCAAATCATTCCAAGTGGTGATAGAGTTGGGCTCAAGATACAACAGTCAATCCTTTGCAGCTCCCTGCAGTGAGAACGGAAAGGCCTTCAGCTTGATACTATCCTCAGTGACTCCCTCTGATCTCGAGGTTGTGGAGCAGACAACTTGGAATTCCTTCAAGTGCTTGTGTGGATCTTCACCTGCAAGACCATTAAACTTTGGCAACAAGTGAATGAAACCATATTTTAGTTCAAAAGGAGTATCAGCACCAGGATATGAAATACACAATCCATTATAGTTAACATCAGGGGCAGCAAGATGTCTTAATGTCCTCTGGTCTCCCATGTTTTCAAAAACAGTTTTGGAATTAGAATCACTACTAGTGCTAGCCCGAAATTCTCTACGGAGTGTGTGCAGTGTTCTTTCAATTTCCGGGTCAAAATCACACAATTCAGGGCAATTAGACCTAGTAGCCAGACCAATTCAAAACAAAAACAGAAAATAAAAGAAGAAGAGAAAGGAAAGAAAAAATGGAAAAATAACAAATAAGAGTCCCCGGCAACGGCGCCAATTTTTGGTCGCGCTGTCGCACACGCGCCAAAAAGAACGAGCGGTTTTTAAAACTGTAATTTAGGGCGACAACTCTGATGTCGTCTCACAAGGACTCTTAAAGTGTTATTTCTCACAAAAATCAGTTTTTTTTGGGGGGGGGGGGGGGGGTTTGTATTGGGATGCAAATAAAGAAATTAAAACAATGCAAACAGAGCAATAAAACAAGGCAGTTCAAAGAGGTTATCAAATGGCCAAAAACGATTAATCTACTGTTCTTGATTTCACAACTAGCATCGGTTCGTGTAATCCCAAGCCCTAAGCAGATTCTATTCCCCTTTCAGTTGTAGTAACAATTAACAAACGAAATCACTACTACGGATGTATGTTCCTATTCCCGAATTAAACAAGCGGGGTTAAGCCCTCATGAACTAAACGAACATGAATGAACACACGCGAATTAAACAAACGCGATTAAGTATAGGAACATAACATCACTGAAATGAATCAACACAACACTATACACTCCTGAATTAAACAAACAGAAATGTATAATATGGCATTGAAAAGGGAAAAACATACAAAACAGAGATCACAGAACCTCAAGTACGGTAGAAATCAATTACAATAGATTAATCTTAGAAACTTAGTTCTCCATAAAAAAATGAAAACACACAGAAAAAAATGTAAACAGAACAATGGAGAAGCAAAAGTTTCTAAGATTAATCTATCCATAACAGCAATTTATACAAATTCTGGATTCAGCTAGCTCGCGAGGTAAGAACACCTTCGCTAGGCGAATATTGTGAAAAGTCAGCAACGCTTGATCTTCTCGCGGGGCGAAGTACTGGCTCGCGAGGTGAGGAACTGAGGAGTCTTCTTCTTACGCCCGTTATGGCCATCAGGGCCTAACCGTGATGCTTTCTGACTTCCAAGCTCGCGGGGCGAGAGATGGATTCGCGGGGCGAACCAGAGAGCATGACATTTTCACTGTTCTGCTGGCTTTCAGGTTCGCGAGGCGAGACAACTCTCACGAGGCGAATCCCCTGTTTCTTTATTTCCTCAACTTCTACTTAACCTGAAAACAAGGAATTAACTATAAGTGCATTATTTTGACTCAAAACTAGCTAAATTATCCTAAAACTACTTTAGAGACTCAAAACCTTGCTTGAGGACAATCTAATCTAATTTGGGTGAAAATAGGATATAATTTGCACAAAACCCTGGTCATACTAGCCATAAAACTAGATGAGCCAGATGCTGATCAAAGGGTACACGAGGTGTCACTGTTAAGAGCATGGATCGGGAAGAAGTGCTTCAAGCACATTTGTATATGTTGAATAACAGTGATGAGGTTGAACCATACATATGTGAGCACAAAAGCATCATCAATGAAACTTACCCTAGAATGAATGAAAAATGGTGTTTGAACAAGCATAACAAGACTTTCTTGAACTGGTTTAAAGAAAAAATTGCAAAGGATGGTATTGCTTTTGATACATTAAAATGGCTAGCACAGGGGCCTAACTTTGATGTCATATGCTGGAGTGGGTACGATATCAATAAGTTTTCCTTCTATACAAAGTCCCAGGATGACAAAAGTACTATGCAAAATAGTGGGGTTATGGCGTTGCTGAGTCCATGCATTTATCTAGTTCGAAAGATAAAAACCCTATTATGGCATCCGTTTAATACTTTGGAATCATTGAAGAGATATGGGAGGTTGATTACACGAAGTTTAGAGTACCTGTTTTTAAATGTCAGTGGGTCGACAGTAACAATGGTGTGCAAACCGATGAGTTAGGATTCAAATTGGTGGACCTTAATAAGGTAGGTAATAAAGAAGAGCCTTTCATCATGACATCCCAAGAAAAACAAGTGTTTTATATCCGTGATCCTTCTAACAAAAAGTGGTCAGTGGTTCTCCAGGGAAAAAACATCTATAATGGTAGCGAGGTAAATCAAGATTCAACTCTTGATATTTCTGATACTCCTTCTTTCTCAACATGTGTGCCTAATTTCAATGAGGAAAATGAAGTAGATGATGTACATGCTACTCGTACTGATCACCAAGAAGGGTTATGGGAGAACTTTACTAATTGACCACAATGTAAGTTTAGTTTGAGTTATGTTTAAAGCCATATTATATGTTTACGTTGATATTTATAAGTTATGTTTACGTACGTTGATCGATATTTATAAGTTATGTTTGATATTTATCCTGACATACTAACAAGTTTTTTTTTTGTTTTAACAGGTGTACATGGCTGATCCTGAGGATATCCCTCATTCATGCAGCGGGTCAGAGACCCCGTCTACGGGTAGAAAGGGTAGACATGCCACAAGAATGAGGAATTTGACTGCCAACCGTGGTTCAAATCAAAGGATAAGAATAGACTTTGATAATAACCTCAATCCTATTGGGCCAATGGCAGAGCAGTTTAACAGTTTTGTGGCTACCCTTGCTAGAAGCAGGCCTAGTATACTTATTGATAATTGGAAAGATGTACCGGCGGACGTGAAGGATTAGATATGGGAGAGTATTATGGTATCTATCCTTTTACGTCCTATGTTTGTTTGTATCTACTTTATTTTAATCTTATTAATATCATACAGTAATTCGTTGATTCTTTTGGTGTAAATGTAGCTCACCTTTGACATACCGGATACGACGGATATGAAGAAGCGTTTGATAAAGTATGCTGGTGAGCATTGGAGGGCTTTAAAGGTCGACCTGGGCAGATACTATGTATTCAATCCAACATGTGAAAAGAACCCACTTAAGGTGTACCCGTTTCTTGACCAGGCGACGTGGGATCGCTTTGTTCGGAGCCGACATGATCCCATTTTTCAGGTTAACTTATTTGATTTGTCTCTAAATTTATGTAATTTCATTTATTTTATTTACTTACGTAATTTAATTGTCTTCTATTTATAACAGGAGAAGAGGAAAAAGGGGCAAGAAAACCAAAGCAAGAATGTCTGCCCCCATGTCATGTCTCGTGGGGGATATAAAAAACTTGGTCAGATAATGGTGGAAGAGGAAAAGAAAGCACTTCAGGAAGCAGCATCTCAGGCGGATCCTAATGCTGAAAATCATCCAGAAGTTGTTGATCCACCTCCACCCCCACGCCATCGTAAATGGAAGAGGGTCCGATAAAGAAAAATGGGACAATATACATCTGAGGAGGCCCGCCAAGTAGCTATGAAGATTGTAAGTATAGTTTGAATTGTAACTGTCATTTTAAGATTGTTACCGAATTGTAATGTGACCTGATGTTTTATATGTTATAGGATGCCTTGGACAAGCAGGTAACCCAAGGAACCTTTGTTCCTAGAGGACGCGATGATATCTTAGCTGCTGCCATCGGTAAACCAGACCACCCGGGCCATGTCATTGGTGTTGGATGGGGCATCAGCATTCACCAATACCATGGTTCATCTTCACACCAATGCCACAGGGATGTTGATGCAGATAGAGCACGGCTAAAACAGGAGATTGCAGCTGAGCTTAGACAGGAGATGGCCGAGCAGTTTGCCCAGTAGCTGGCAATATTGACTTCTATGTCCCAGCAGATGACAGCCGGTGTCCAACCCTTTGTCCAACCCTCTGTCCATGTGAGCACTAAGGGCTCATGTGATCCTCCTCATCAGCCTGAAAATGATGATGATGGTGATGATGATGATGATGACGACCCTGATAGGTGTGAGCTGTATGTTGATGATGATCATGATCGTCGCTTAGTGGCATTGGGGAGGGCACATAATAACTTCGGTAATACCATACACCATCGTTTATTACCGGATGATCAGGTGAGGGTCGTTGTTGAGATTATTCGAGATGCTAATGCTTGAGTCCCTGTGACCACTGAGGAGGTTCAAACAGTGGGTCAGACCCCCGGTAACTTCATCCCCTGGCCAAGAAGACTGGTCAGCTTTCTTGTTGCATCTGAGGTATTCAGTTAGTTGTGTTTTTCTATATTCATAGTTGAAATTATTTATTATTGTTTAAATATAATGCTTTATTTTTATTTGTTATAGGATGTTGGAAATGATATTCTGCCTAAAAGTCGGATCCAGGAAGACCAGAGATGTCTGCTCCTGCCAAGGTATTCATTTAACCAATTAATTAATTACGAATGAAATAACTTATCTGTGCTTACTAATATATATCGTTGTTGTTTACGGGATCGACAAAGGGGCACCTGGTGATGTTTTTAAACTTCTGGCTATATAGGTTGTTACCATGGAGAATGACGCAACTTTGGTAAGGTTGGAACATGATGCCAGTCCAGGTGACGAACTGTATATCCCAAATAAGGAACTTATGGAGATTGTACTCGATAAAGAAATGGCTAGTTCTGCACACCCATCGTTATGGTGCACGTAAGTACATTTTATTTATAAGTTAAGTAATTAAATTTTAAATACTATGATAATTAACATGTTTTTTCAATATATTAGGTATCTGCATCGTATATTAGTTGATCAGGGTAACCTCGCCCTTTATGGGTTCATTGACCCCATGTTCATTCAGGGTGATGTTCTCCTAGCATCAGAAGACCCGGTCACCACCATACGTGATATACTTGCCCGAGACGATCATCAATTCTACCTTGCACCTTATCTCAATAAGTAAGTATCGGTTATTTAATTATAACTATATATGCCTTAGTCACTAATTGTTCCGCAAATACAGCAAGCATTGGCAACTGTTGATCTTGTACCCTAGGATGAATGTCGTGGTATTCTTCTGCTCAATTGGAAATAAGCCGGCGAATGAACTGAAGATGATCATCGAACCGTAAGCATTAAAATACTTTATAATCGGTAATGCAGTTGTTTTAATTATCTGAAATCTATTAGATATACTTTAATTAATGTTTATTTTGTCATGATAGTTCTATTAATGCAAACCACATGTTGTGTGGTGAAAGGCGTCGGGCTATTAGATGGATTATTCCTAACGTAAGATATTTATTAGTTCAAACACTTCAAATGCAGTGAGTATAATTATTGATTTCTATTTAATTCCTCATATTCTAATTGGGTTTCATTTGTACATAGTCCCGTATACAACATGGATCAGGGTAATGTGGATACTATGTGATGAAGTGGATGTTCGAAATTATCTCCTCCAGGCTCACTGAAAGATGGCACGAGGTAAATGTTAATTGGTAACAATTACAAGTAACAATTATAGATTCGTTATGTTTTATGTTAGTTTATTACTTAAAAGATATAATCTTTTCTCAAATTAAACTTGCAGATATTCAACAATCCAACTCCATTATCTGATTCGACATCAATAACATATGGAGGCGTTGGGCAACTTTCTTTCTTGAAGTGTACCAACCATAGTTTGTATGTAGTTAGTTTAAAAACTTATCATGTACTAGCTATAGTGTACTTTTGACTGATCATATATTTTTGATATGAAATCTATAATATATCATGTAGCTTTTTGGTTTCTAATTATCTTTGTTGTCTGAATGTAATTGAACGTACATATGTATTGTTCGTAATAAATTCAGTATATATTAATTTAGTGTGTTTTTGTTGTACAAAAGTGACTGTGTTGAGAATATTTAGAATATGTTATACTGATATTGATCTGGATTACTGAAACAGGGGTAAGGAATGATAGAAATGTAAAAAGCGTTTTTAAAAAAAATGAGACTTTACACATCGGTTACTCAAAAACCGATGTGGAAAGTTCACTTTTCACATGGGTTAAAATAAAACTGATGTGGAAAGTGAAATTTCCACATCGGTTGTGGTTAAAACTGATGTGGAAAGTGATATTTCCACATAGGTTATGAGATAACCCATGTGACAAATGAACTTTCCACGTCGGTTATTTAAAAACCGCTGTTAAAAATGTACTTTAAACATCGGTTTTAAATCCGATGTGAAAAGTAACAATAAACAACATCGGTCTTTTCAACATCAGTTTGAAAACCGATGTGAAAAGCCAAAAATAACCGATGTGGAATCCCTTTTCTGCACGAGTGTATACCATCGAGATTGATGCATGAGGTCATATGCTATGTCCTGGGGTCATGACATATGCCCAAAATATGATTTGGATTGTTATTTGTGAGTGTTAAGATACCTCCTTCTGGGAAGGGGATGACAGATACCTCCTCGTTAGAGGGGAAGATGGATATCTCCTCTTTAGAGGGGAAGACAGATACCTCCTTCTGGGAAGGGGATGACAAATACCTCCTCGTTAGAGGAGAAGACAAATACCTCCTCATTATAAGGGAAGACAGATACCACCTTCTGAAAAGGGGATGATAGATACCTCCTCTTTAGAGGGGAAGACAGATACCTCCTTTTGGGAAGGGGAAGACCCATTATAGATACCTCCTTCTGGGAAGGGGAAGACATTGGGACGCCATTGCATTTGTCATGAACTCATAGACTAAAACTGGGTAATTAAATAAAAGAGACTTGGATGATAAATTGTGATTATTTGGATACAAGAGATGTCCTTTGTATGATTTTATTTATGTTATACGTACTTTAGTGATGGATTATATCTATTGATGATGTTATGACTTGTGCATGAATTTCGTGAGATTGTATTGATTATCCTTAATATATATATATATATCAAATATTTTGAGTTATATTATTTTGGAAATGACTGATTACCATGGTTGTTTTTCCGGTTACCGCGCCAGCTGAAAGCAAAATCTTTTCAAAAACCCTTTAGAACTGTGTTTACTTACTGAGATTATAAATCTCATTAGTGGTGTTGTCTTTCAGAGTTTATAGGTGATGCCATAGATGGTGCAGCAACTTGAGAAAGTCTTGAAGATATTAGTTATAGTTTATTTTTATTTATTTATATTTCTTTTGGTGTATTAGACGCGCGTGCTTTGAGGCAAAAACAATTGTAAGGAGTTATATGGTTTTCATTAATTAATATTTATGAGACTTTATTTTATTTGGATATAATGATTTATTTAACACTATTACTTTATTTAATTATTTTGAATATACGAGAATCATTTACACTTATTTTTTTTATTTTGAAAAATCTTGTGATTCGATTATTTAATTTAAATATTATAAAAGTTTTTATAGAAAATTAATTTGGGCTACTAATGTAACGAAGGGCGTTACAAGGATGATTTCCATGGGATTTTAACTGATATCCTTTAACTCGAGTATACCGGTTTCCCCGTGATGAAGTTAGTTCTCTTCAAGTGTGATCGGTTTGATCCTACTCTTGACTTAGGGACAAAAATCGATAAAAAGTATGGCATTGTTGAAGTTAGGCTATCTCGTAGGTATAATATGGCGTACAACCCATTCATTTATTCATAACAGGCAGATCAGGTTTATTACTCGCCATATCCCGAAGGACATCAAGGTTGGTTGGGTGTCATTAAGATAAAGGCCAGCAGTACAATTACTGATAATGTAATCAACCAGCCTGAAAAATATGCCCCGTACCAAGATGATGAGTTTTCAAGACCCCACGCACCGTTGCAAATTACACCAGACATTATTGTAAATTCTCTGGCGGACATTCCGACAATGGGGAAGAAGTTGAAAGAGAGTTAATGGATCAATCTGAGCTGGACGCATCTAGCGAAGGCACATTCCAATCAAGGGAGACTGCTGAGAGTGAGGGTGAATTTAGTGACGAAGATTCTACTTAAGTAATTTAGATATGTATTATTCATTGTGTAATGCTTATTCTACTTAGGTAATTTATTTATGTATTATTTATACTGTGGTGTAATCATATTGTCATTTTTTTTACACAGATGGCAGATTTCTCTAAAGGTAGGGGACAACGTGGTGGTTGTCGTGGAGGTCGTGGCAGAGGTCGTGCTGTGAGAGTCCCTCCACCAGCCGACCCACAGACTTTAGATCGAGACCACCCTGCTAGAACCTCTGTGGACGGGCCACAGGGTGATGGAGTTGCACCCCGTACCCAGTCTCATGTGGTCGGGACACAGGCTCCACCGTCATCATCCACACTTGTGCCAGGACCATCATCATCATCGGGGTAGGAGAGCAGTGGTTCATCCGACAAGAGGACTCTTCTTATCCACAGGGGGGGACTAACGAGTTAGCTAATTTAATTTTTGAATATATAAGTATCGTTAATTTCCATTTTACTTGTTTTTATTTATTTATTTATAGCATTTATTAATGCTCTAATTTTGCTGCAGCTTTCTGCCCGCAAGTTTGATGGTCCATGGCCTACATGGAAGACCACCCCATAGGACCATAGGGATCAGTTGTTTAAAGAGTTTAAGGAAACAATTTATTATGTTATTTAAAATAAATTTACATTACATATTAATTCAAACTTTATATATATATGTACACACGGATTTCCTAACAACTATAAGTTGCAGAAAGAGTATAGGTGGAACGCAGCTTTGGAAGAGATCATCAGGGGCATATTTGAGTATAAAGGCTCACTAGTCATGAAGAATCTGACGAACAAGCTGAGGAAGGGTAAGAATAAGGGGAAGTGGGTGGATCCTGAGATCTAGAGGCAGCTGGAACAATATTGGGCTAGTGATAAGTTTAGGGAGATCTAGGCCACAGCTCGACTTAATCGTGCTTCTGATGGCGGTGCATGTGCTTGGACTGGCGGCTCTAAATCAGTCGCCGCCCACTTCGACGAGCTGGTAATACTTAAAACTTTAATAACTTAGTATACTATTTCATGAGTTTTCATTTTTAAATATTGTTATGAATTTAATATTATATTTTTCTATGCAGAAAGCACAGAAACAACGGTCCCCCACTGCTATGGAGTTGGTGGAGAGGACGAAGAAGTTGAAGTTGGGGGAATGGGTTAACGACAAGGCCCATAACTATGCTGTAAGTAAAAAAATATACTTCTAATTTATTACTATTGATTTGTTAAAATTTATATTAATTGTAACAAAATATGTTCATCTATACTTTGCAAACGGGCTTCAATGAGAAGAAGGACGATGCCATATCACGTGCCTCACAGTCACAGGATGAGGCCTTGACTGGTGTCACAACCAAAAATTACGGCAGGAACGACGATAAAAAGAAATTTTAAGGAAAAGTAGAGTCGCTACCAATTTTATTTAATTTAGGAAAAATTGGAAAACCTTTAAAAAATGGTCTTTGAAACCAAGTTGAGTTCGGGAGTCGGTTATGAGTAGGGAATGTGTTAAGCACCCTACATCGCCCATTCTACGAATGGTACCGTGAATTAATTGCGCAAAATTAATAACTTTTAAATTATTTATTTTACCCCAAAAGTTATTTCACAAATAAAGAGATTAGTAATTAATATTTACTCTAAAGAGATTGAACATGGCACATAAGTCCATATGGCAACCTTGAACCTAAGAGGTTGAACATGAAACTTTTCATAGAGCAATCCCAAAATAATATTTAAAAAAATATATAATAATAATATACTTTTTATTAAAATAAAAATGCAAAAAATCAGATTTAATTTCATGGTTTCTAATTTTAATTATCTTTGCTTTTAATTGTTAAATGTGGACAAGTCCTAGACAAGGTTGAATGTGGCACAAATCTCCATTGCAACCTTAATTCTAAGGGATTGAACGTGGCACTCAAGTCCACTGGGCATCCCTAAATAATACTAATTCAATTTTTTTGATTAAATACATTAACAAATTAAAAAGAACACAAAAATAAAGGGAAAATAAAATTTTGGCTTGACGGGATGATTGATCCCGCTCCTACGTATTCCCTGTTGCGATGGGAAACTCAAAGCCACGTAGTTCATGTAGAAAATATTTTATTTGTTGGTTGATTTTAATTTTATGAAAAAGGGTTTTTTTTTTAGTTTAAAAAAGGTTTTTATATATCTAATTTTTTTGTTTTTTTTAATCGAAAAAAAAACTCCTAAGCGAGATAGAACATGGCAGATACGCCACAGGGCTATCCTGCATCTAAGGAATTGAGTGTGAAACATCTCACAAAGCAATCCCCAAAATTATTTATAATTAATTCCCCTTTTAAATTTTATTTATTTTGACTCATTGAAAAAAGAAAGAAAAAAAACAAAAAATAATAATAATAAAAATAATAATAACAAAAATAATAACAATAAATAAATAAAAAAAACCAAAATGGAAGAGACTTAAACTAAGAAGGGCAAGGACCACAACCTTCTATCATCAAAGTAGAAAATGAGAAAAACAAACAGGCAAGAACTTAGCACTGTAGCGCGCGGGTCACCAAGGAGGCGGAGGTAGTGGCGGTCCGGGATGGCGAAGCGGCTAGGGACGTGGGTGCGGCTTGTGGAACATGGTGGTGTCGCGGTGACTAAGAATTAAAGGAGCCAAGATAACTCTTTCTTAATGCCCTAGTTTGTTATTAAAAGGATTGATAGTTGTTGTTGTTTCTGTTAAGGTTGGAGTCAAGGTTAAATGGAGGAGAGTGGTGGCTATTGTATGATGGTGAAGTGAGAGGTGTTTTTGATGTAGGTGATGTATGATGGATGATGGATGAAGGAAGAGAATGGAGGCTAGGCCTTTTCTTTTAAGGTGGTTGGTGTGTTTTTTTTTTTGGGTGGGTGATGGTGTTACGTATGATAGAAGATCGAAAAGAATGGAGGCTAGGTTTTCTTTGAATCATTTTTGTAGTCCTCCTTTATTCTGTAGCATCTCTTGTGATTTATAATGTCAATTCCTCCAATCTTGATCCTAAAATTCCTCCTAGATTTAAGATTGCTATTTGATCTTGTTCCTAAAAATCTGCCAAGATTAAGATTTCTATCTGATCTTGTTCCTAAAAATCTGCCAAGATTAAGATTTCTATCTCTGATTCAAAATAAAGTGGTTGTTAGGGTTTGTTGGAGGAGGATGAAATGGGTTTAACTGACCTGGCCCAATTGAAAATCTTTTTATTATTTTTATTATTTTTATTTTCTTTGCAATTTTTTATTTTATTATTTTTTTGAAATTTTTAGTGAAAACTAAAAGACCCGGTCAAAATGGGTTGTTCACAGTTGCCCCTCTTTACATGAAGAAAGAACAATTTTTCATGTGAGAGTAGTAAGGAACTAGTAAAGAAAATGAACTCACATTTTAGCCAGGATAGGAAACAGGCTGGAGGAAATTAAGTTTTATAGCTTGGAAAATAAAAACGACTGTGGGCCTCAGATCTCGAAATGCAGTGGACCTCAGATCCCAAATTAGCAGTGAGCCTCAGAGCTCGAAGATAAATTTGCAACGGGCCTCAGATCCCAAAAATAAATTTGCAGTGAGCCTCAGAGCTCAAAAAATAAATTGTAGTGGGCCTCAGATCCCAAATATAAAATTATTAGTGAGCCTCAGAGCTCGAAAAATAAATTGCAGTGGGCCTTAGATCCCAAATATAAAATTAGTAGTGAGCCTCAGAGCTCAAAAAATAAATTTGCAGTGGGCCTCACATCCCAAATTAACAGTGAGCCTCAGAGCTCGAAGATAAATTTGCGGCAGGCCTCAGATCCCAAAATTAAATTTGCAGTGAGCCTCAGAGCTCGAAAAATAAATTGCAATGGGCCTCAGATCCCAAATATAAAATTAGCAGTGAGCCTCAGAGCTCGAAGATAAATCTGCGGCGGGCCTCAGATCCCAAAAATAAATTTGCAGTGAGCCTCAGAGCACGAAAAATAAATTACAGTGGGCCTCAGGTCCCAAATATAAAATTAGTAGTGAGCCTTAGAGCTCGAAAAATAAATTTGCAGCGGGTGTCAGATCCCAAAAGTAAATTTGCAGTGAGCCTAAGAGCTCGAAAAATAAATTGCAATGGGGATCCCAGAAATAAAAAATACCAGTGAGCCTCAAAGCTCAAAAAAATAAATTTGCAGCGGGCCTCAGATCCCAAAAATAAATTTACAGTGAGCCTCAGAGCTCGAAAAATAAATTGCAGTGGGCCTCGGATCTCAGAAATAAAAAATTACCAGTGAGCCTCAGAGCTCGAAAAAAAAAATTTGCAGCGAGCCTCGGATCCCAAAAATAAGAAATACCAGTGAGCCTCAGAGCTCGACAAAATAAATTTATAGCGGGTCTCAAGCCAAAACAAGTGAGCCATGAGCCTTAAAAATGGACCATTGAGTCAGAAAAATTTTATGATTGGGCCATGACCCGAGAATTTCATGCAGTGGACAAGTGAGCCATGAGCCTTAAAAATAGATCATTGAGTCAAAAAATTTATGATTGGGCCATGACCCGTGAATTTCATGCAGTGGACCTAGAGTCAAAAATTTGTGAGCTGTGAGCCTTAAAAAAAATAGACCATTGAGTCCGAAAAGTTTTATGATTGTGCCATGACCCGAGAATTTCATGCAGTGGATAGGTGGGCCATGAGCCTTAAAAATAGACCATTGAGTCAGAAAAATTTTATGATTGGGCCATGACCCGAGAATTTCATGCAGTGGACCTTGAGTCAAAACAGATGAGCCATGAGCCTTAAAAAGTAGACCATTGAGTCCGAAAATTTTTATGATTGGGCCATGACCCGAGAATTTAATGCAGTGGACCTTGAGTCAAAAACACGTGAGACTTAAAAAAAAATGGACCATTGAGTCAAAATTTTTTTTATGATTGGGCCATTGACAGCGTGCGCGCGTCGAGCGAGCGCTCGTGCGATTCCGGCAAGTGTATCGGACTGTCGTCAAGTAATAAAAGATATCGATCCCACAGAGACTGTGATCTCGAATCGCAACTAATTATCAAATCGAGTAGATCTGGACTGTATAAAAAGGGTTTGAATTTTGAAAAGGTTTTAAGAGATAAACAAACAGAATCAAATAAAACAGGAAAACAAATCTTTTTAGGGTTTTTGGATCTAAATGGATTCCTAGGGATTTGGGTTACCTACGAGACTGTTTATGTTACTAATCTGATTTACCCTTGTTAATTAACGAAATTGCCTTGAAGGCGAGTTTATCCTCTAATAGCTTAAGCTCCCTCTCGGGTTACAAAAACCGTGCCCAATTGACCCAACCCCTACTCTCGTGGTAGTCGATCTCAGATTGGACCCTTTGCGTTTCGTGACAACTCGTTGATCCTCGAGGGACGGCTTCTAACTCTCGTGATTTCAGTCCCAAGTCTGACTCTATAGATCCGACACCTAAGTTCACCGCTAGGTTCCTCCTTAGAATGTCTAAGTCATGCAAATAAACCTAAGTTCACCGCTAGGTTCCTCCTTAGAATATCTACGTCTCGCGAATAAGCGGCCGTCGAATTTACGAGTGATTAACACACTAGAAATCAGATCTAAAGCAAAATCGAAATTATCAAAGATATTACATCAAATTTACAACATATTCAAACCTCGGGCATAGCCCCGATCTCTAGAAACTAAGCTACTACTCCAGCCTTGCCATGGAGATGACAAGCTTGGTTGACAACATCATGAAAATACAAATCAGAAAAGAAGAGGAGGAGAAGAAGATAGATCCTAAAATGTAGCCTAAGTAGTAGCCAAAAGATATGTGTTGTTGTGTGTCTCTCTATCTATTTTCTGCCTCTGCCTGGTCCTTATTTATAGATGTGGGAAGTTAGAATCCCAATCTAACTCAAATTCTGATCCAATTCGGTTTCTTCAGGTCCAAGTAATGCGCGTCACGGCCGTGATGTCCATCACGGCTAGGCCGTGATGGCTTCTGTTTCTGGCACTCCTATGGATTCAGAACCTTCGCGATGCGAAGGGGGTCTCGCGACGCGAGCCTTCTTTTTGTAGCTCGTGATATGAATTACGGCTAAGTCGTGATGGATTCTGACTTGTGGGGGTTTTAGGTCATGGCCGTGACAGACTCTGACTTCAGCCTTGCTTCCTTTTCAGTTTTGCTCGATCATGGCCGTGATGGGCTTCACGGCTAGGCTGTTGATAGTGTGATTTTACATGATATTTTCTATATACTTTTGCATGCATTTTGCATATAGATTAGGCATTCTTTATTTGGTTTTTATTAGATTTTCCCTTGGAATGGGTGAAGCGGTTTCTTGGTGTTGTTTTGCAGGAATTCAATGTAAAAATGATCAAAATCAGCCATGGTGGAGCTTGGATGAAATAGAGCTTGAAAAGTGAAGAATATGAGCCAAACAGAGCCCATCACGGCCTGGCCGTGATGACCATCACGGCCGTGATCAAGCAGAGCAGAAGGCAAAAGTCAGAAGCTGTCACGGCCTGCCCGTAATAGACATCACGGTCGTAGCCAACCATAAAATTAGGGTTTCGCATCGCGAAACCTAGCTCGCCTCGCGAGAGCTCAAAAGTGGAAAATGCGTCTACTCCAGAAAGCGTCACGGCCTGCCCGTGATGGCCATCACGGCCGTGACGCGCAACAGACCTATAAATAAGAACGCAGCAGACAGAACAAAGGGGTCCAGAGGGAGGCATTTGAAGGCATTTGGAGGCTGCAGCTGGGCTAGGGTTTCAACCCTTGAAGGGAGCCAAGAGGGGTTGCTTTGAAGACGAAGGAAAGCTCACATGGAGCCTCTTCTCTCCTCTTCCTTCCTATTTCTCTGGTTTGGTTTTCTTTGTTCATGAGTAGTTAAATCCCTGTGTTGGGATTAGATGTAATCAAACCTATGTTTATGTATTTATCTTGACGAATTATTCTATGTTCATGTCTTCATATTAGTGGTTATTTTTCTGTGCTTAATGCTTGTTGTGGCTAGCACCCCCATGACTTGATTTGTGTTTTTGTATGCAATGGGAACGTTCATATCATAACCGAAACTGAATTTAATCACCTAGTAAGCCTTGTATCTAGGAATGGAACTAGGTTTATTAGTAATCGCGTAATCCCTAATCTTAATGAAAATTCATTAATCTAGGCCACCTAAGGAATTAGGGTCTATTAGTGGATTTAGGCTCTTGCCATCCGAAGAATCGGGGTTTGAGTAGTTTAGTGGATTGATTTTAATATCTGAAGCATGAATGGGAGGTATCTAGTGCTGATAGTACATGAGTTAGAGGTTTGGTGAAGTCTAGTCCCAGCATATCCTTTCTGCACGCCAAGTGTTTGTCAAAAGTCCCCAAAAAGACAAAAAGATTTATTTCTTTTCTTTTGCTTGTTTTGAACTCTCTGTTTAGTCTAGATAGTTGCTGAGTTTGCGAATTGGTAGTTGACATCCAATCCCCGTGGATACGATAAACCGGTCTTACCACCGTATTACTTGCACGACTGGGTATACTTGCCCTGATCTGCCAACAGCTGTGATGGGATCTGTTTGGCTCATTATCTTCACTTTTCAAGCCCTATTTTCATCCAAACTCCATCATGGTTGATCTTGAGCATTTGATAAGCCTCTGGCTTATCTAGTTTTATGACTAGATAAACTAGGGTTTATGTGCCAATTTATTCGAGTTCACTTTCGTTTTCGCCCAAATTTGCCTTGTTTTGTTCCTAAGTTGGACTTTGACTCGTTTTGCGTCTTTTGTGTAGTTTTTAGCTTCTTTTGGATAGAATTACGCTTGTGGTTGCTTGTGTTATTTTCAGGTCCATAAGTGAAGCTCTAAGAATTAAGGAAAGTCAAGAAATAGTGGAGATTGCCATTCTGGAGATTCACGCCCCGCGAGAGGAAGCTCGCCCCGCGAGAGTTTGAAGACCCGGGAAAACAGAGACCATCACGGCCTAGCCGTGATTCACATCACGGGGCGTGAAAGGAAGGTTCGCGTCGCGAGACGTCCTTCGCGTCGCGAGTGTGTGAACTCCAGAAAAGTACCAGAGTCAGAGACCATCACGGCCTAGCCGTGATGTATATCACGGCCGTGACCTAAAAGCCACACAAGTCAGAGACCATCACGGCCGTGACCCAAAATCCACACAAGGCAGAGAACATCATGGCTTGGCCGTGATTCACATCACGGGCCGTGACAAGAGGGCTCGCGTCGCGAGACATCATTCGCGTCGCGAGGGTTTAAATTCCAGAAGTGCGCCAGAAGCAGAAGCCGTCACGGCCGTCACGGCCGTGACGCGAGGCCTCCTTATAAATAGAGCAGATCAGAACAGAAAAAGGGGACTTTTTGGATCAGAACTGATTGGAGATCTTTTGTAATCCTTATTCTGGGGCTGCGTCTCCTCTTCTCTTCTCTTGATTCTTAGTCTTAGGATGATTTCCGATTGTACGTGCGTCGTTGTTACGGACATGAGGAACTAATCCTCTTGTCTAAGGGATCGATGAAGCCACCTATGGCGGCATAGTACTCATGTGATGTAATTCTCTCTCTCTTAATTCAATTATTGTTTTTCAATTCTGATTTCATTGTGTTGGTTATATGCTTGCGTGATCAACTTGTTAAACGTGTATGAGGCCGAGAGGCGATTCGCGTTTCAGAACTTGAATTGGGAACATCGATCGAGTGTTGCACGAGAGTGAATAGGAGATCGATGCAACTCTTAGGGAACAAGAATTAATAGAATTCGAGATTAGGGTTAAGAGACCTAGGAAGTAATTAACTCAAATCATCGAATACGTCCTATTGAGCACGACAGTGGATATAGGAGAATTTAGGGGTCCCGTTGACATTAAAATTGAACCTAGGGAGGAGAGCAATATCACTTGGGTACTTTGCATGATTGGGTAGGTGGATTCGAAACCTTAGATGCTTTTAATTCCAGATTTCATCACCATATCTTTGATTGATTCGATTTGTTAATTTGAATTGTGATCCTAGTTTCTTTCCAACCACTTTCTCTACTTAACCAACTTATCGGATTTCTCGCGAAATTAGTCGAATTGGTAACCCAATCCTTGTGTTCGACCTCGGTAGACTCTTACCCGGTACACTTGCCGGAGAGTCAACAAGTTTTTGGCGTCGTTGCCGGGGACTGGCACAACCAATTTTTCTAATTTTAGGAAATTTGATTGATTGGTTAAGTTGATTTTTCATTTTATTTTTCTGTTATTTCTTTGTTATTATTTCTCTACTTCTTTGATTCCACTTGGTCTTGCCGTGTTTTTGTATGCGAGGTACCCTTCTACAAGAGGACTTGCTATTCGATTCAGAGATCACCAGGACCAAGAGGCAATTAAGAAAAGAGGCCAGAGAAAGGAAGAGGTTGGAAGCAGTTAAAATAGAGGGCATGGCTGAAGAAAATCCTCCTCCTCCTCCTCCTCGTTACAAGCCTCTCTTTGAGTACGATCTACCAAGCTTGGGAGATTATGACTCTTCTATTGTGAGGGGCAACCTGAACACAGACTCCTTCAAAGTTGAAGCATGTGTCACATTCCAGATCCGGGAGAATCAGTTTGATGGGAGTGGCAAACAGGACCCTCATAGACACATCACTCGCTTCCTTGAAGCTTGTGACTTGCAGAAGACCAGGGGAGTCTCTCAGGATGAGTTTCGCTTGCGGCTTTTCCCTCTTTCTCTTAGGGATGTCGCTCGCGATTGGGTTGACAGATTTGGATAGGAACAAAGATCGTGCCCAGGGAGCAGATGGCACAAAAGTTCCTAACCAAATATTTTCCTCCCCAGAAGGCGGCACAAGCAAGAATAGCCGTCACTTCATTCAGGCAGACGGAGGATGAAACTTATAATGAAGCTTGGGAGAGGTACAATGGCTTATTGAGAAGATGCCCTTCAGCGTTCTTTGACCCCGTTTCCAAAGTACAACACTTCTTTAATGGGTTGAGGGGACGCTATCAGATGAACTGTGATGCCGCAGCTGGCGGCTCTTTTTCCTACTTATCAGCTGAGGATGGATGGACATTGTTAGAGAAGATGTCATATAATGATTATAACCGTGGTAGGGAGACCTCGAGTGGAATCAGTTCTGGGACAATGGAAGCCATTTTAGAGCAAAACAGACTTTTGAAGATGCAGAATGAGGCTTTGTCCGGGAATTAGAGGGTTAATGCGATACACGAGGGAATGCCTCCGGGTTGTGCAAATTGTAATGGAGATCATGACACTCGGATTTGCCCGCTAAATTTCTCTCAGGAACATGTGGACTCATGCCACAACTTCTATGACACTGTGCCCCAGAACAATTATCAGAGGAACAATCAGAATCAGAATAGGGGCTACATGAGAAGAGACCATCCGGGATTTGCTTGGAGTGATGTTAATGGTGGTCTAGCCGGTCAACAACACCCTCAACAGAATTGGCAACAACCTCAACAGGTTCTGAGACCGAACATTGGAATTCAGCAGCGCAATACTCAGCAGGCTCTTCCGGGGCCTAATCAGTTGCAAATATCAGATGGTGGAAGACAACCGTGGGAGCTGGCCTTTGAGAAGATGACCGCGACAGTTGATAAGTTGTCAACCTATACATACACAGCTTTAGAGAAAGTGAATGCGTCAGTTGACAAGTTGGCAACTCATACAGGGTCGGCAATTCACAATCTAGAGACGCAGGTTGCTCAGCTCGCAAGGCAACTTAATGAGCGTCTCCCGGCACTCTCCCGGTGACACCGAGAACAACCCGAAGAACCAATGCAATGCCATCACAACTAGAAGCGGAATGGTGTTGGGACCTAGCAGGGGTACCACTAGTTCTCGGGATGACAAGGGCCGTAACAACTACCCGTTGAGGAAGAGCAACCGAGAGAAAGAAGGGTTGGCAAGTGACAAGGGACCTGGGAGCAAGGGGAAGGCTGAAACTTGTGGATGAAGAGTTCCGAAAGAAGAAGTGGGTTGAACCCCAAGACCTCCCGCCCTACATGAAGGTTCCGTATCCTGAAAGATTGAAGAAGCCTCAACAGGATAAGCAATTCAATAAGTTCCTTGATGTCTTCCGAAAACTTCAGATTAACATTCCATTTGCGGAAGCCTTGGAACAGATGCCATCATATGCTCGGTTTATAAAGGAACTTCTCACTAAGAAGCGGAGGATTGTGGAAAAAGAAACGGTTGCTTTGACCGAGGAGTGTAGTGCCATTCTTCAACGGAAACTGCCTCCGAAGTTGAAGGATCCCGGTTCCTTCTCGATACCATGCACCATTGGGGGAATGACCTTCGGAAAGGCATTATGTGATCTAGGGGCAAGCATCAACTTGATGCCCCTCTCGATGATGAAGAGGCTAGGGATCAAAGAAGTAAAGGATACGCGAATGTCACTCCAACTGGCCGATCGTTCTATCAAATATCCCTATGGAGTAGTCGAAGACTTGCTCGTGAAGTTGACAAGTTCATATTCCCAGTGGACTTTGTGGTGCTCGATATGGATGAAGACGCTGAGATCCCTCTCATATTGGGTAGGCCCTTCTTGGCCACCGGGGGTGCCTTGATAGATGTGCGGAAAGGGAAACTCACTTTAAGGGTGGATGATGATGAGGTGATCTTCAATGTCTTTGAAGCGATTAAGCACCCGGAAGAGAAGTCAGCTGTGTATCGAGTGGATGTGGTGGACCCAACCGAAAAGGTAAAGGCAACTCGAGAAGACCATGATCCTTCACTTGCAACAGTATCGGTAGAATCTCATGAGGAAGACAGTGAGGAAAAAGGCCCTTCGGGGGATGAAGTCTACCTTGAGTGGCTACGAGACATGGAACCCATACCGAGTCTCCCAAGGGAAAAATGTGCAAGGAAAGAACTCAGCAGCAAAGGAATGAAAAAGAAGGGTAAAGCACCAAGGTTGAAAGGTAGTACAACCGTGGTGGTCAATAAAGACAACAAGTTGATCCCAAAAAAGACCATCGCGGAGTGGAGAGTTCGTGCGGATTATAGAAGGATGCTGGACTTAAATGAGCTGTCCGGGAACAGCTTGCGAGTATATAAAAGGGCACAAACCTACACAGAACGGGCCAAGGAATGGCATGGCAAGCAGGATCTTCCTCCGGATTAACCCTTAGGGGCGACTTGAGTCAGGCTCGGGACGTTAAACAAGCGCTACTTGGGAGGCAACCCAAGCTAGGTACCCTCTCTTTTCCTCACTCTTGTTTTTGTTTTTGTTTTTGTGTTTGTTTTGTTTTTGTTTGTCACTCTTGAATAATTTGAGAAGATCAAGAGTTGTTGTATGAATGTTGTGTCGGCAAGCTTGTTGGATTTTAATTGAATTGAGCATAGATTGATCGCATGAATTATATTGACCATCGATGATTTCCCCCTAGGATCTAATAATAGAAAAGTTGATCCCCACTTAAAAATTGAAAATTGAAACTTTGAGATTTATTATGATTGCTTGATTTATGATAAGTTTGGGGTGAGGGGGTGCACACACTAGGAATCGTATCTCGGTCAAACAGTTTGCAAAGTGTCCAGGTGAGGATTTGAGCCTCCAACTCTGTTTTTGAATGTGTGAATCACTGTAAGTTGCACTTTCCCGAATTTGCTTGAATCTCTATATGGTTTGCATGTTTATATGTTGCATCAAATGATTTAGGCAATTTTCTTTGAATTAACTACTTGGCCATAAATTGAACCAACCTTGATGAATGATCCCTAGTTTGTCACATTGAGCCTTGAAGCCTATTGTTCTTGATGACCTTACATTACAAACCATTAACTTAGAAAAACCATGATTTTCCCCTATCCTAGGATTTAGGAGAGTATGGAATTTTAGCTTTGTGAGTGTTGTTGTGGAACTAAGTTTGGGGTGGCTACAAGTTCATGAATCATAGTTGAGAAAAAGAAAAAAACGGAAGTAAGGGCCGAAGGCTTGAAAAAAAAAAAGAGAGAAAGAAAAAATGGGTGATAAAAAAAGCATTGAATATGTGCCAAAAAGGGCAAAGAAAAATAAATATAAAAAGGAAGAGGTGTGTAGCCACCAACTGCAAAGAAGAGAATAATATGAGAGTGAATTCAATTGTTGTGATATTAGTTTCATGCTCTCATTGATCCTAGGGACTTAGCCTCTATCCTTTGATTATCCTACCCTTAGCCAGGCCCCATTACAACCGTTGAAAGACCTATTGATGTTGCATGCATGTTTTCGTGGGGACTATGTTTGAGATGAAAATCAAATTCATGGGAAGTGCTCTTAGAATGTGAAAGTGAGTGAAGAGTTGATAGCCTAGACAAACTTGAGCGAATGAGTGAATTACTAAATGCCCTTGTGAGGAAGGCAATTGTTTGAAATAGGTGATCTTCCTTTGTGTGTATCTTTGAGCCTCAACTTAGAGTAATGATGGCATGAATGATAACTTCTCAATTGTTTAAAGTAGATGAATGTGGGGATTACATTGATGAAAAAGGGGGGGGGGGGGGGGGGGAAAAAAATAAGAAAAACTGTTTTGTAAAGTCGCATGAAATTTGTGCGAAATCGATTGAATTCCTTAAGCTTGCCAAGTCTTGAGTCGTTTTTGAGTTTTAAGCTTGCTTGGGGACAAGCAAGGTTTAAGTTTGGGGTGTTTTGATAAGCCTCTGGCTTATCTAGTTTTATGACTAGATAAACTAGGGTTTATGTGCCAATTTATTCGAGTTCACTTTCGTTTTCGCCTAAATTTGCCTTGTTTTGTTCCTAAGTTGGACTTTGACTCGTTTTGCGTCTTTTGTGTAGTTTTTAGCTTCTTTTGGATAGAATTACGCTTGTGGTTGCTTGTGTTGTTTTCAGGTCCATAAGTGAAGCTCTAAGAATTAAGGAAAGTCAAGAAATAGTGGAGATTGCCATTCTGGAGATTCTCGCCCCGCGAGAGGAAGCTCGCCCCGCGAGAGTTTGAAGACCCGGGAAAACAGAGACCATCACGGCCTAGCCGTGATTCACATCACGGGGCGTGAAAGGAAGGTTCGCGTCGCGAGACGTCCTTCGCGTCGTGAGTGTGTGAACTCCAGAAAAGTACCAGAGTCAGAGACCATCACGGCCTAGCCGTGATGTATATCACGGCCGTGACCTAAAAGCCACACAAGTTAGAGACCATCACGGCCTAGCCGTGATGTGTATCACGGCCGTGACCCAAAATCCACACAAAGCAGAGAACATCACGGCTTGGTCACATCACGGGCCGTGACAAGAGGGCTCGCGTCGCGAGACATCATTCGCGTCGCGAGGGTTTAAATTCCAGAAGTACGCCAGAAGCAGAAGCCGTCACAGCCTGGCCGTGATGGCCATCACGGCCGTGACGCGAGGCCTCCTTATAAATAGAGCAGATCAGAACAGAAAAAGGGGACTTTTTGGATCAGAACTGATTGGAGATCTTTTGTAATCCTTATTCTGGGGCTGCGTCTCCTCTTCTCTTCTCTTGATTCTTAGTCTTAGGATGATTTCCGATTGTACGTGCGTCGTTGTTACGGACATGAGGAACTAATCCTCTTGTCTAAGGGATCGATGAAGCCACCTATGGCGGCATAGTACTCATGTGATGTAATTCTCTCTCTCTTAATTCAATTATTGTTTTTCAATTCTGATTTCATTGTGTTGGTTATATGCTTGCGTGATCAACTTGTTAAACGTGTATGAGGCCGAGAGGCGATTCGCGTTTCAGAACTTGAATTGGGAACATCGATCGAGTGTTGCACGAGAGTGAATAGGAGATCGATGCAACTCTTAGGGAACAAGAATTAATAGAATTCGAGATTAGGGTTAAGAGACCTAGGAAGTAATTAACTCAAATCATCGAATACGTCCTATTGAGCACGACAGTGGATATAGGAGAATTTAGGGGTCCCGTTGGCATTAAAATTGAACCTAGGGAGGAGAGCAATATCACTTGGGTACTTTGCATGATTGGGTAGGTGGATTCGAAACCTTAGATGCTTTTAATTCCAGATTTCATCACCATATCTTTGATTGATTCGATTTGTTAATTTGAATTGCGATCCTAGTTTCTTTCCAACCACTTTCTCTACTTAACCAACTTATCGGATTTCTCGCGAAATTAGTCGAATTGGTAACCCAATCCTTGTGTTCGACCTCGGTAGACTCTTACCGTGTTTTATTACTTGCGACGACCCGGTACACTTGCCGGAGAGTCAACAGCATTGTACCCTTGATTTCTGCAAAACAACACCACGAAAACCGCCTTACCCATTCCAAAGGAAAATTAACCAAAAATCAAATTAAATATGCCTAAACTACATGAAAATGCATGCAAAATGATAGACAAAGATGATGTGAAATCACACTCATCAAATCACCCCAAGCATAAGATTTTGCTTGTCCTCAAGCAATTACCCAGGCCATAAGATATAAATAAATCAAAGCATGGATGGTGAACCAAGAACCTTAGCAACTAATCCAAGTGACAGGCATGTTCAAATAAGTCCTCCAGAGATAGTCGATTTCAAGTCCAATTAGAAGCTTAGGTTATTCAAATTCATATTCTCACTGACTTGGGCACTCATCTCACCTCACTCAAGTATTTTAGGGTATATGACAATTCGCTCAATTTCCTCAAGGAAAGTATTCTACCATAGGCTTGACTATTAACCAAATCTCTACTTTATTAATGAAAACACATAAGAATCAAGAGGTCTTTTACTTTGGTTGTAATGTGGCCATGGGATTTATTGTTAGGTGGGAAAATCAAGAAAATGGAAATTCAAGAAGGCTAAACAAATTATCAAACATTGCAAAGCATGACACCTTCTAAAATACCTTTTAGGGCTTTGATTTACCCTTCCACCTTTCTTTCTCTTTTTATTTTTATTTCTCACTTTCTTTTGTCACCCTCTTCTCCAATTTTTGTGTTTATTTCATTTTATTTATTTGGAGAAGTAGAGATTTTTCTAGCTCAAGAGAAATATTTTCTAGCTTTTTCATCCCAAACTTTTTCAAACTACCATTTTACCCTTTTTGTAATACTTTAAAAGGTGCCATACCAAGCATTATTCATCAAAGTAATTCTAGGTACCAAGAAAAGTATTTTATTTCTTTTAGGCTCAAAATGGGGCAACTAAGGGGTAGCATTTAATCATTCAAAGCTCGGAAGGCCGGAAAAATACCTAGTGCCTCAATCATTTTCAAAAATGTTTTAAAAAATTTTCAAGTTTCAAAATGGTTTCAAGTCAAGTTCTAGAGAATACAATCCAAGAGAAATTAAAACACTCTATCACAAGGAATGGGGTAGAATTTAGTGAGTACCCCTTTTAGGCTCAAAATCTTACATATAGTAGTTCAGAAATCAGTGAGAAACACAAATCTAAGGAACCACATGCTAATTATCAACTATCAAAAGATTTTCTCAAGAATTTTTATTTTTAGCCTTGTCACAAGAATAAAAAAAATTTGGGTTCAAAAATTCACTATCTCAATTCATTTGGCTCCAAGTTCTCACAATTGGATGCATATTCTAAGTGAGGGGCAATCTAGAGAATGTGACCATACCAAACTATGCCTATGTGAATGCAATATGAATGCAACAATGCAAATGCAAAAATAATTAAAATACCCCTACCCCAAGCTTAACACTTACATTGTCTCCAATGTAAATAATCAAGTCGGAGAGAGGAGAAAAATTGGAACAACTTACCGAGTTGGTAGCAGGTGTTGGCTCACATTCCAGTCAAAACTTGGGTGGAAATAGCATCACGGCCGTGAGGCTTATCACGGGCAGGCCGTGATCAATTCTGTCTTCAGGAGTTGCCCTATCACGGCCGTGAGTTGAATCACGGCTAGGCCGTGATGCTCTTTGATCTTGGCATCCTACTCATCACGCCCGTGATAGATATCACGGCTGGGCCGTGATCCTTTCTGTGCTCTTGTATTAGTTCATCACGGCCGTGACCACTGTCACGGCCAGGGCGTGATGGCCTCTGACTTTATTTTTTTCTTGCTCTTCTTCCCTTCCTTCCTTCTCAACCTGAAAACACTAGACAAATCTATTAATTTATGATTTTTCACTCTTGATCTTCTCAAATTATTCAAGAGCTAAATTCAAAAACAAAAGAAAAAGGGAAAGAAAACATGGGTTGCCTCCCAAGAAGCGCTTGTTTATGGTCCTAAGCTTGACCATACTTCCTTCAATCAACCGGGGTCGACTGGGCGTAGAAGTGCAGGAACACTTCTCTTCCATGGAACTCCTTCAAAGAGTCGATTCTGCTCATATGGCCAATTACGCTTCCGCTTCGCTCTTTTCATTCGGAGCTTCCTGGCCTTACTCCCTTCCAGCGGAAGTTTTGTTTCCACATGATCAACAACTCCAACTCCATCACTACTATGTGCATCGCTAGCCATGCATATCTTCGGAGTTGCTTCCATGTTGAGCTCTTCTTTTACCACTGGAGACGTTATATCGATCCTGCACACATGGCTCTCAAAAGGAGGGTTGTTATATGAGTTAGTAAATTCAAAATCGACCCTACCTTCCTCTACATTTAGAGAGAGTTTACCATTCCTTACATCTATTACTGCTCCGACAGTGGCCAAGAATGGCCTTCCTAAAATGATGGGGAATTCAGAATTCCCTTTCATGTCCAATACCAGGAAATCGGTAGGGATGAAGAATTTCCCTACCTTTACAGGAACGTTCTCTAGTATGCCTAGAGGAGTCCTAGTTGAGCCATCCGCAAATGATAAGGAGAATTTGAATGGTCTCAACTCTTTGCTTCCCAACCTTTCCATGATAGTGAGGGGCATCAAGCTCGCACTAGCCCCTAAGTCACACAAGGCTTGGTCTATTTGCACTTTTTCAATCGAGCAAGCGATAGAGAAACTACCTGGGTCTTTCAGTTTAGGTGGCATTTTAGTTTCTATATCTACTAGCTTTTTCCTGACCAACCTTTGTGGGAAAGGTATCGGGGGTTTGTATGGTGGCGGAGATACGTACTTTGGTTCTGGCTCTTCCTTTTCGCTCGTGTCCTCCTCTGGTTCCACGTCCTTTTCCCCCACCCCAAGCTCATCATCCCTCAAGTGTATGGCATTACAATGCTCAATGGGATTAGCTTCAGGTTGACCCGGGAACGTACCCTTAGGTCTAGTGTATGTGCTGGCTTGTTGGGAAATTTGTGTTTCTAGCATCTTGTTGTGGATGGCTAAGTTGTCTACCTTGGATGCTAGCTCTTTTATTGCCTCGTTTACTGCCCTGCCTTGTTGTCTAAACTCTCCATTTTGTTTTGTTTGGGTTTCAACAAAACTTTCCAATAAAGACTTGAGTTTAGACTGCTGTACCTGAGGATACCCCTGTGCGGGTTTCCTATTACCTTGGCCCTCTTGGTACTCATGGTTAAGCGTGTTGCTGTAGTTGCTGTAGGAGAGGTAAGGGTTGTTCTTCCTTTGGTTGTAGGGATTTGGGGGAGCATAATTGGGAAACTTTGGGTTTGTATCGTAGAAGTTGTGACAAGCGTTCATTTGTTCACCCGAAGCACCGGATCCATGAGCAATACCTCGTGGGCACTCCATGATGTCGTGTCCCTGCATTCCACAAATCTCACAAACAATGTTAGTAGCACCTATTGCACTCACATTAGCCCTTTCAAGCCGATCAAAACGTTTATTAAGTGAGTCTATTTTTGACATTATAAGATCAGTGCTATTAACTTCAAACTTATCCCCCTAAATCTTGTTCGGGTTATTACCTCTTTCTGAACCCCATTGGTGGTAGTTGGTGGCCACGTTTTCAATGATATTGAATGCCTCAGTCAGAGGCCTATTCATAAATGCTCCACCAGCTGCAGAATCAAGTGACACCTTCGAAGAGTAGTCCAATACGTTGTAGAAGGTGTGCACTAATAACCACCTCTCGAGTCCATGGTGTGGGCAAGACTCCAGCAGTCCCTTGTAGCGATCCCAAGCTTCTGATAAGGATTCTCCGTCTTTTTGGAAGAAGCCAGTGATCTGGGTTCTTATGTAGGCCGTCTTGGATGGAGGGAAGAATTTCTCCAAGAACGCCTGTTCCAGTTGGTCCCAAGTAGACAAGGTGTTGGCGGGCAATTGCTTTAGCCAAGCCTTTGCCTTTCCAGTCAGAGATGAGGGGAATAACCTTAAGCGTATAGCATCGACCGGGGCACCATGAATCCTGACTGTGTCGGTGAACTCCAAGAAAGTCTCTACGTGGTCAGTCGGGTCCTCCGAGGGCAATCATCCGAATTGGTGCTGCCTAATCATGTTGATTAGCATAGGCTGTATAGTGTAGTTCTCCGCCTCGATCTCTGGCCTGGCAATCCCAGTTCGCAAGCCCCTAGCATTTGGGGCTGCGTAGTCCTTCAACGGTTTCGTATCCGGTTGATTCGCCATGAGTGGAATGGGGGTCAACCTCTCTCTCTCACTTTGTAGTCTCTTACGTCTATGGAAGGTCCTCTCGATTTCTGGATCAACCTCACTAAGGCTCCCAAGACTTAGGGATCTTTGCATATAACACACAGAGAGATGGATACTCTAGAAGGAAAAAGAGAAATTTTTTTTTCAGATATAAAAATTAAATAAAAAAGAAAATGTCCAGAGGAATCAATTTAAAAACTAAATGGGGATTCGAAAACGCGCGCACAGTCCCCGGCAACGGCACCAAAAACTTGACAGCGTGCGCGCGTCGAACGAGCGCTCGTGCGATTCCGGCAAGTGTACCGGACTGTCGTCAAGTAATAAAAGATATCGATCCCACAGAGACTGTGATCTCGAATCGCAACCAATTACCAAATCGAGTAGATCTGGACTGTATAAAAAGGGTTTGAATTTTGAAAAGGTTTTAAGAGATAAACAAACAGAATCAAATAAAACAGGAAAACAAATCTTTTTAGGGTTTTTGGATCTAAATGGATTCCTAGGGATTTGGGTTACCTACGAGGCTGTTTATGTTACTAATCTGATTTACCCTTATTAATTAACGAAATTGCCTTGAAGGCGAGTTTATCCTCTAATAGCTTAAGCTCCCTCTCGGGTTACAAAAACCGTGCCCAATTGACCCAACCCCTACTCTCGTGGTAGTCGATCTCAGATTCGACCCTTTGCGTTTCGTGACAACTCGTTGATCCTCGAGGGACGACTTCTAACTCTTGTGATTTCAGTCCCAAGTCTGACTCTATAGATCCGACACCTAAGTTCACCGCTAGGTTCCTCCTTAGAATGTCTAAGTCATGTAAATAAACCTAAGTTCACCGCTAGGTTCCTCCTTAGAATATCTACGTCTCGCGAATAAGCGGCCGCCGAATTTACGAGTGATTAACACACTAGAAATCAGATCTAAAGCAAAATCGAAATTATCAAAGATATTACATCAAATTTACAACATATTCAAACCTCAGGCATAGCCCCGATCCCTAGAAACTAAGCTACTACTCCAGCCTTGCCATGGAGATGACAAGCTTGGTTGACAACATCATGAAAATACAAATCAGAAAAGAAGAGGAGGAGAAGAAGATAGATCCTAAAATGTAGCCAAAGTAGTAGCCAAAAGTCTATGTGTTGTTGTGTGTCTCTCTATCTGTTTTCTGCCTCTGCCTGGTCCTTATTTATAGATGTGGGAAGTTAGAATCCCAATCTAACTCAAATTCTGATCCAATTCGGTTTCTTCATGTCCAAGTAATGCGCGTCACGGTCGTGATGTCCATCACGGCTAGGCCATGACGGCTTCTGTTTCTGGCACTCCTATGGATTCTGAACCTTGGCGACGTGAAGGGGGTCTCACGACGCGAGCCTTATTTTTGTAGCTCATGATATGAATTACGGCTAAGCCGTGATGGATTCTGACTTGTGGGGGTTTTAGGTCACGACCGTGATGTACATCACAGCCAGGCCGTGATAGACTCTGACTTCAGCCTTGCTTCCTTTTCAGTTTTGCTCGATCATGGCCGTGATGGGCTTCACGGCTAGGCTGTGATGGGCTCTGTTTGGCTCATTTTCTTCACTTTTCAAGCCCTATTTTCATCCAAACTCCATCATGGTTGATCTTGAGCATTTTACCCTTGATTTCTGCAAAACAACACCACGAAAACCGCCTTACCCGTTCCAAAGGAAAATTAACCAAAAATCAAATTAAATATGCCTAAACTACATGAAAATGCATGCAAAATGATAGACAAAGATGATGTGAAATCACACTCATCAGCCATGACCCGAGAAATTTATTGAAAACTGCCTTTTTAGAAAATGTGGTACCAAATGCTTCTCAGAAAAGCTTTCACTAATCAAACTCATATTCAAATGGAACCTTTTGCAAAATTGGTCTTGCCTATATCCCTTTTCACTTGATAATGCCTCCTTAGGCTTTCTAATTCCAGAATATCCCTTTCTACCTCTCAATCTTTATTGTCCATAAGGATGTCATTTCCTTTAGTTACCGAAACTTCAAAGTTCTTTTGGTCCGGACTGTTCATCAAAAGATTACCATTAGATGGTTAAATTATACTATTATGTCTAGGTTCATCTTTCTTGAAACATAATATAACAGATATGCATTGATTCATAAGTGTGATGAAAAGGATTTGATTGACTCGATAACTTTGACTTGTGCGTTTGACTTCACAAGATACAGAAAACAAGGAAAGTGACACAAAGGATGGTAGGGATTTCAAAGGTTTTTTTTTTTATAATCTGGATTGTTCTGATCTTAATGAGATTGACCTTTTCTTAACTAGTGGATATCACGATCGAAATTTGCCCCAGTGTAAGGTATTCCAAAACAAAAACTCAAACATGGGTAAACCTTTCAAGAACAAAATTGCCCCAGTGTAAGGTATTCCAAAACAAAAACTCAAACATGGGCAAACCTTTCAAGAACAAAATTGCCCTAGTGTAAGGCGTTCTAGAATAAACACAACCAATGATACACCTTTTAAGAACGAAATTACCCCCAAAAAAATTGCCCCAGTTTATGGTTCTGAGGATAAAGTTATCCTCATTCAAGCCAAATCTCGCCCTAACTTTTGCTTAGATCGCCCTTTCGAGTTTTCAGTCTAACGGGCTTTTTTTTTCTCCCTTTTTTAAGAGCAAAGTTCTTGGAAAAGAAAGTGTGGATACCTTGTCTCACGATTAATATTTTATGAAAATAAGAGTAATTCCTCATTGATCAGAATGGACTTTTAAAGCTTGTAACGTGGCCATGGTTTAAGGGTTAAGAAACAAAAGGTATAAAAGGCTCAAACAAGTGTTTAAGGGTGAATGAGACAAAGGATCTTACATCATCAAGAGAATTGCTTGCTTTAACTTGCACACACAACTTTTTTTATTTTTTTAATTTCATTTTTCTCCTTCTCATCCTTTTTTTTTTTCAATTCAATTACATTGCCAACATTGTCTCTTTTTGCTTTCAACATCACATTTTCCTTCTTTTGCTTTTTCTTTTGCTTCCTCTTCTTATTTCTTTTAGCATCTCCTTCAGATTCTTCTTTCCTTTTCCTTTACTTATTGTGGTTGCAATCAATCATTTATACGAGCCTCCTTTTGCAGGGGTGATCCTTGTCCAAGGTTATTTTGAATGAATTTATAAGGCTCAACAGGGGTAACAAAGGATAATGATTTTTTTTATGAAGGATAGAGAAAGATGACCAATCTCTATTTCAAATTAGGATTACTCATTTTTCATAAAGAATTAAACTTGAGACATGGTAAAAAAAAAAAAACACACCTTCATTCATTTACTCTTTTTTTTCTTTTTTTTTCTGGAACAGATAGAACATGCGCAAAGGGTTTCATCAAGAAAGAAAAAAAAATCCAAGGGATTGATACCCACATAGTTCCAATGTCAAAGAAGAAACCGACAAGAAAGATAGAGGTAAACACATAAATGAAGAAGGTAAACTGTGATGGAATCCATGCAAATTTATTATATTAATGCTTCAAGAAGGATGACAAAAACTTAGATCTCAACAGATTCTAATCACTAAACACAACAAATAGTTAAACCATCATCGTGACAATCTATTGATGAACAAAACAAAATGCCAAATATTGTATTTCCTCAACTATTGTCAAAAGAATCATTTGTAATGATAAACTCTTCCCCTTGAATACTAACTAGTCCAGATGCTAACAGCCTTCTCACAGTGGTCTTTAAATCTTCACAATTATCAATAGAGTGACCACCTACCCCCATGTGAAACTTACAAGTGACATTTGGGTCATACCATGCCGGAAATGGGGGTTCCCTTGGGCGCACAGGCTTCTCCGAAATCATATGGACTTCAAATAATCGTTGGAATAACTCATCCTTGGAAATGGATAGCCTTGGGAAAGGTGGTAGGGTTGATGGAGGGCGAAAGGTTCTTCTCATTTGTGGGTTCACTTTGGGTGGGAATTGGCTACGGTGATTTGGTGGGGAAACAGTGGGATATGATGAGTGTGGTTGTGTGTATGGACAAGGTGATGATGGCGCTTGGAAAACATTTGTGGGATGGAAGATCTGGTGAGGTAGGTATATGAATGTAGGTGTCTGGTATTGAAAGTAAGAATTAGGATCATATGGTGGTGAGTTTGATTAGTGACTTCTTTTCTGGGACGCGCAATGATTCAACTTTTCTTCTATGAGAAAGTCATTCTTGGGATTAAAATAGATAAAATCATCGTCCCTACTTATCCTTAGATGCAAAACTTATGTTGAGGTGAGATGCATATATATATATATATATATATATATATATATATATATATATATATATATATATATATATATGCTTGAAATGAATCCTTTTTTCTCAAAATATCTTCAATTAAGCTTCTTTTATTTGAATTTTTTTTAAGATATAACAAGAATAAAAATAATGCATGGCATGCTTGGAAAGAAAAATGCAAGTTTGTGCATGCGGTGAGTTTTTTTTTATTTCAAGTTTAAAAATTCATGAGATACATGAAACACGTTTTTTTTTATGAAGGGGAAATTTAAGGGCAAAAAAAAGAGAAACATGAAATCAATTTTTTTTTAAAAAGTTGACCATACATTTTTTTTCTCATAGGTGCAAGGACATGTAGGATAGAGGGAAAAAATGCTATATGTGTCCTAAAATGGTCCACTTTGCCGTAGAAGGTCATGACTCAAAGGGGATTGGCCACTAAGTTGAACTATTAGTGAAAATTTCAGTGTGGATGTAGAATTCTAAAGGTAGTGATCCCCAGATTGCCCCTGTCTCGAAAGGTAAGGACCCGGCTCATGACCCTAGCGACAAGTAGGGATAAACCCTCACGGGATGACTAGTCCATGATACCGGTAACAATCTGAGTGATGACTCAACAAATATCAGAGGGGCACCAGGCCGATCAATGACAATGCTGAGACACCGCCTAATCCTAAGTTATCCACAAGCTCGGGTATAGAGCTAAAAAGTGTGTGCAGCAAGTGACAGTGCAGTGTGTGTGGAGAGAGCATCCAAACTTGTACAACCCTAAAAACTACAACAAACCTTACAAAACTAAGCCACACATATATACATCAAATAGAGAACAGCTACCCTAGGGTCGAGGTAACAAGCCAAATTATCATCAATGAAGTATACAAAATAAATAAAGGAGAATATGAATATTAAGGAATATCAAATCTAGATAAAGCAAACAAAAATAATTTTTTTCTTTTTTTTACTTTTGTGTTTTTCTTAAATAAAAGAAAGGGGTAAAACAAATAAATTAAAATTTACTAAAAATTTGCACGATAAATTATACTAGGCTTGACTCTTTGAAAAAATTCCCCAGTGGAGTCGCCATCTGTCGCAACCAAAAATTACGGCAGGAACGACGATAAAAATAAATTTTAAGGAAAAGTAGAGTCGCCACCAATTTTATTTAATTTAGGAAAAATTTGAAAACCTTTAAAAAATGGTCTTTGAAACCAAGTTGAGTTCGGGAGTCGGTTACGAGTAGGGAAGGTGTTAAACACCCTACATCGCCCATTCTACGAATGGTACCGTGAATTAATTGTGCAAAATTAATAACTTTTAAATTATTTATTTTACCCCAAAAGTTATTTCACGAATAAAGAGATTAGTAATTAATATTTACTCTAAAGAGATTGAACATGGCACATAAGTCCATATGGCAACCTTGAACCTAAGAAGTTGAACATGAAACTTTTCATAGAGCAATCCCAAAATAATATTTAAAAAAAAATATAATAATAATATACTGTTTAATAAAATAAAAATGCAAAAATCAGATTTAATTTCATGGTTTCTAATTTTAATTATCTTTGCTTTTAATTGTTAAATGTGGACAAGTCCTAGACAAGATTGAATGTGGCACAAATCTCCATAGCAACCTTAATTCTAAGGGATTGAACATGGCACTCAAGTCCACAGGGCATCCCTAAATAATACTAATTCAATTATTTTGATTAAATACATTAACAAATTAAAAAGAACACAAAAATAAAGGGAAAATAAAATTTTGGCTTGACGGGATGATTGATCCCGCTCCTACGTATTCCCTGCTGCGATGGAAAACTCAAAGCCACGTAGTTCTTGTAGAAAATATTTTATTTGTTGGTTGATTTTAATTTTATGAAAAGGGTTTTTTTTAGTTTAAAAGAGGTTTTTATATATCTATTTTTTTTTGTTTTTTTTAATCCAAAAAAAAAACTCCTAAGCGAGATAGAACATGGCAGATACGCCACAGGGCTATCCTGGATCTAAGGAATTGAGTGTGAAACATCTCACAAAGCAATCCCCAAAATTATTTATAATTAATTCCCCTTTTACATTTTATTTATTTTGACTCATTGAAAAAAGAAAGAAAACAAACAAAAAATAATAATAATAAAAGTAATAATAACAAAAATAAAATAAAAAAAACCAAAATGGAAGAGACTTAAACTAAGAAGGGCAAGGACCACAACCTTCTGTCATCAAAGTAGAAAATGAGAAAAACAAACAGGCAAGAACTTAGCAGGTCACCAAGGAGGCAAAGGTAGTGGCGGTCCGGGATGGCGGAGCAGCTAGGGACGTGGGTGCGGCTTGCGGAACATGGTGGTGTCGCGGTGACTGAGAATTAAAGGTGCCAAGATAAATCTTTCTTAATGTCCTAGTTTGTTATTAAAAGGATTGATAGTTGTTGTTGTTTCTGTTAAGGTTGGAGGCAAGGTTAAATGGAGGAGAGTGGTGGCTATTGTATGATGGTGAAGTGAGAGGTGTTTTTGATGGAGGTGTTGTATGATGGATGATGGATGAAGGAAGAGAATGGAGGCTAGGCCTTCTCTTTTAAGGTGACTGGTGTGTTTTTTTGTGGTGGGTGATGGTGTTACGTATGACAGAGGATCGAAAAGAATGGAGGCTAGGTTTTCTTTGAATCTTTTTTGTAGGCCCCCTTTATTCTGTAGCATCTCTTGTGATTTTATAATGTCAATTCCTCCAATCTTGATCCTAAAATTCCTCCTAGATTTAAGATTGTTATCTGATCTTGTTCCTAAAAATCTGCCAAGATTAAGATTTCTATCTGATCTTGTTCCTAAAAATATGCCAAGATTAAGATTTCTATCTCTGATTCAAAATAAAGTGGTTGCTAGGGTTTGTTGGAGGAGGATGAAATGAGTTTAACTTGCCTGACCCAATTGAAAATCTTTTTATTATTTTTATTTTCTTTGCAATTTTTTATTTTATTATTTTTTTGAAATTTTTAGTGAAAACTAAAAGACCCGGTCAAAATGGGGTGTTCGCAACTGGTGAGGGGCCCCGCTCTCCTGTCTCCGTCGACGATAATGTCATTTATTTGGAGGTTGTCGGGGGCAGGAACAAGAAGGGGCACGTGTATGGCCTCAGACACTTGGGCAGCGAGTTTATCGCTTCATCGTCCGGCACACCTGCTCCTTTGTATGCGGATACGGTCCCTCTGGAGCACTTCAGCCAGATGCAGGACACCATCACGCAGTTGAACGCAGAGCTTCGGGAGAAGAGGGAGAGTTAGCGACGGATGGCGGAGCAGATTGCACAGTTGACTCAAGCACACCAGCAGCTGCTGCAGAGGTCCCTCAAGCAGGGCCATACACTACAACTGGTGTTGGATCAGATGAGGATCCCGTCTCCAGTTGCTGATGGTCGTGCTGCGGTAGTTGTGCCGCCTGCTGTCACTCCTCCAGTTCTGCCACCTCCTGGTACTGATGATGCTGCTGCAGAGGATGATGAGATGGCTGACGTCGGCGGCACGGACGCTGAGGATTATTGGGTTCCTCCCCCACCTCCACATCATGATTGATTTTTTTTTAGATTTCTAAACGATTATTGTACGACGCTTTGGACTATTTTTTTAATATATATTCAATATTTTTTATAATTGTGTGTTTCATTAGTAATTTGGGGGGTTTCATTAGTAATTTTGCTAAGCTTTAAAGCAATAAATAAATGAATAAATATTATTTTATAAATTAAATTTTCAAAAAAAAAAAAACTAGTTTAGCGACCGAATTAGCAATCCACAATTCGGTCGCTAATCTTTAGTTACAGGGAAATTAAATAAAAAAATTTTGTGGTCTAGTGACCGATCGATGTGTCGGTCGCTAAATTGGTTAATGGTAACCAAAATTAGCGACCGTATTAGTACTGAATAGCGGTCACCAAACGTGGTTACCACAATCATGCGACCGGCTAATTAGCGACCACATTTTATTACTTAGCAACCAATTTGGCGACCGAAATTATAATTTGGTCGCAAAAACCTTAGCGATCAGGGTTTCAGCCACCACCATGAATATGTTGCCAATTCGGTCGCAAAAACGAATAGCAACCGAATTATCATGTTTAGTGACCGAATTTGTCGGTCGCTAAACATGTGTTTTTTTGTAGTGGATTATAATATCATTATCTTATCACTTATTTATTTATATATTTTTTTTATAAAATTATTCTTGTCCCCACAGGTTAAAAATCCTGGGTCCGTCCCTGGCAGTCTTGTATGAGAGATAAATTATTAAATGATTGTTCGATCAAATACATAGAGAGATATATATTTTTTATGATATGAAAATAAAAAGGTCATACAATAATTTCAAAATATAAAGACACATAGAAAACATATATAATTTGTAAAAGTCTTCATCTTCAAACTTTTAGGTATACAAAGATATAGTTTTTGTAATCTCGAATTTTTAGCTTCATGATAATGATATTATTTTATCACTTATATATTTATGTATATATTTTTCCCAAACAATTTTTGCGTCAATGTAAGAGCTCCGAGTGTAAGTGTGCGTTCGGATAAGCGTTTGATAAAAATAATTTTGAATGAAATTGATTATGTACAATTGATTTGGTTTGAATTGAGTTTGAAATGAAGTGATTTATGTTTGAATGCTTTTATTTTGAAAGCAAATTTGATGTAAAATTTAGTATAAATTTTTTAACCCAACGCAAATTCTACTTTTTGTAGCTTTTAATCAGAATCGCTTCTGAAGGCAGGGGTGGCGAATAGCTTCTAACAAATCATATACGTATGTGCATGATAATATAGAGGCAAGTGATTGTTTATCCTAACTCGTTTTTCATTTCTGGATTTCCAAATCATCATATAGTCACTAGAAGGGGGCAGTTAGTGTCCATAGAAAGCCTTGAGATGAATAGAATCTCAGCCGATCCCAGATAGCCAAAGACGTTAGGCACAGTCTTCCCTTTCGTTCATGCATTGATGAACATACTGAGCTAGCACGTTGGTGACAAACACGCCTTTAATATATATATATATATATATATATATTGGAGAGAGGGGGTCTTTTGTTATTGGTGGCTTCTATGATATACCACCCATCAAAATGATACAGTGGTGTGTCATCGAAGTGGCAAAATCTGGATGGTCGATTTTACTACTTGGATCTTTGACTTTTCAAAACCCCATTTTGTATTTACAATAAAAATGTTGTATATTTGTATTTGCAAAAATTGTATTTACACATTAATACTGAAATTTAGTGTATTTCTATATTTTTTTAATTTCTCCTTCAATTTTTTGGTCTGGTTCTCCTTCCCCTCCGCCCTCCGCCCTTCATCTCCGATCTCCTTTTCCGCCCCATCGCCACCTCCGCTGTGCCTCCCCCAGTGCCACTGAACAGGCCCCCCTCCCTCGACCACGTCACCCCTACCTCCAACCGCGATTCCAGTCGAATCCAGCGACCCGAACCAAGATCATTCTATGGTGGCGACGTTTTCAGATCCGTATGCTATGGTGAGGCGGTTACAAATCCGTGTTCTTTGGTGGCGGTGGTTGCAGATCTATATTCTATGGTGGCGGCGGTGGACTTCGTTCTCTTCATGGCGTTTTCGAGAACCTTGGCAGAGATGACGAAGATCACGGTAGGGTGAAGGGAAGCGCGGGGGCTGGTGGTTCTCCACCTTTCCTCCGTCGTCCTCCGCTGCATCTCTTGAAATATGGGTATGGTGGGAAGAACGGACCAAAGTGGCACGCAGTGGTTGTCTGCGATGAGCAACGTTCAGTAATGGGATCAGCTCATAGTGGAGGTGGAAGAGAAAGGAGCATCTGGAAATTTATTTTTTTTCTATTCATTAAATTAAAAATACGTTTGTGCAAATACAATATACAACACTTTTTTTCAAAATACAAAAAAATATAATGGGATTTTGCCTTTTTTTTTATAAGCCAAATACTTATATATATGCGAGTACAAGATTTACCCAGAATTCGATTACAAGGAGAAAACTCACAGAATATATACATAATAAAACCACCCAAACCCAAAACAAAGCACCCATCACTGAAATACAACCAACCAAGCACCAAAGTTTTTAAAGGATATAAAGATCCCAACATATCCAAACTGCAGTAAAAAAACTCTGGCTACACGCTTGGAGAAGAATTCCTCTGCACCCACCTAAGAATAACACATTTTAATGCATTCAATTGGATTAATATTCCAATCAACATATGAGAAGCAACCACTTTTTACAAGGCTACTGCACCATAACCAAACTGTTACTTTTATCAGCTCAACAACTTTGTCAAATCTAACTTGCCATTGTTGAAAATCATCTCATTACGATGTAGCCATGATGACCACACTGTTGCAAACCAAATCAACCTCCAACCCTTGTTAGCAAACTTTCCCCTCACTAAACCAGCATGATGCAGCAGCTGATTAGGGATATTACCTGCCAAAACAGTCACCAATCCTAGCCAATTATAAAGATACATCCACACATTATAAGAAAAAATACAATGCAATAATAGATGTGCAGTAGTTTCCCCATAATTCCTGCAAAAACAGCAAGTGATTTGGATTGGTTGAAGTTGAATTCCTCTATAGGACATATGGTGGCAAATGGATGGATCGGATAAATTTTTATTCGGATCTCAACGGATGGATTAAAAACAATCCATTAATTCATTATAATCCATTAAAAATTCATTAAAAAAAATCAAATCCATCCATGATCCATTAAATAAAATCCATCCAATCCATCCATTAACAACTTTTCATGGATGAATATCCAATCCATCCACTAAAATTTATTTTAAGAAATTAAATAATTTTATATCTCTTTTATCCATCCATAAAATAATCCCATGTCTTATATGAAAGTTTTTAGAAACAATTCATCTTCACTTCAAAGTTGCATATGATTTCACATTGTAGATGATTTCTCAATATTTGAATTTGGAGGAACTCCTTTTTTCAATTTCAGTATTTACTAATTAACTAAACTAATTAATGTTTTGAAATTTAGATGGAGTGTTTTTATTTTTGTTATAAATGGAGTTTTTTTTATTTGGTGAAAAATAATATGAAAAAAATAAATTGGTTTTAGAATGGATAAAAGTTGATCCATTACATTTTTGATTGTTGGTCCAATGGATTTTAAAAAATATTGGATGGATCATAAATCATCCACTAAAAAAATAATCCAATCCATCCAATACATTTATATGATTTTTTTATAGATGGATGGATTAGATGAATTTTCTCATGGATGGACTGGATGGATGATGGACAAATGGATTATTTTGCCACCCCTACTTGGGATTAATATAAGTAGTATCCAACACCGTATAAAAGTACTTATCTCCACTCATTTATTGTTTTCTTCTCACTCATCATGTATTTCGTCACTCCCAAAACATTCATAAGCTCTACGGTGTCTTTACAAGGTGTCCAAATTATATGTCCAAATACTTTACTCTAAAAAGAACAAAGGTCCCTTTTTTGTGTTAAAAAAACATTTGCTTTATATTTTGAGTTATTATATTTGAACATCTAATTTCAGACACCACATGTGATACCGTATGTATATATCTCTATCTCTCACTTACTTTTTCATATTCTTTATATACACGTATCCCAGAAATATAAAAAAAAAAATCCAAAAAGATATAGTATGATGTCCCAAATTTAATATATAAATATAATTTCTCATATATTTTAGCCTCCCTCCCTGTCGCACATTAAATTTTCTATATCTGAAGAAAAACAATAGACAAAGTGGAGTGGCGCTTGATCCAGTCTGGAACTGGGGCCATTAGATTAGGGGCATGTGATGCGATATCGAAGAAATCGTTGAATACTGTTTCAGGCGTGACACTTGAGGTGCGTTTGATTTGCAAAAAATCAGGGGACTGGACAATACAAAAATTTTTGTCTCCTGTTTGATCTGAAAAGTGGTCAAGGGACAGGACAAAAAAAGGGGTGAGGGACAGGACAAAAACCCAAAATTTTGTCCCCCACCAAACCATGGGACAAAAAGTTGTCCCATGGACAGGCTAACAAAAAACAAAATTATCCTTACATCTCTCTCATTTCTCTTCTATCTCTCCTCTCTCCCTCCCTCCTCTCTCTTCTGTGTTGTACTGTCCTAATACTTTTTACAAATCAAACGCAAACTTGAGCTAATGTGGTTTTGGTTTGTGGCTTGATTACCCTTTTAGCACCGTTGAGTATCTTTACTGGAGCCCAGTAGCGGTTGCTGTTTGTGATACAGCTGGATTTTTAAGGCGGGTCACAATCTAGTTCAATGAACCACTAATTTTAATCCAGCGCAGGATGTCCATCATTCTTGTGCTACAGTTAATTAGGATATTTGACTCTATATATAAAGTATTCCAGAAGTTTATATTCTTTAAATTTATTATGAGATTAATCTCTATTCG
The DNA here is from genome assembly GCA_030762895.1 of Sophora flavescens. Taxonomy (NCBI): domain Eukaryota; kingdom Viridiplantae; phylum Streptophyta; class Magnoliopsida; order Fabales; family Fabaceae; genus Sophora; species Sophora flavescens. The sequence continues at coordinate 183,691,571 of CM061064.1, forward strand.
AGTGTTTAATCACAGTTAAGATTCATCACTCCATCACAATCATGTATTTTGTAAAATTCATATCAAGATCTCCCCCATAAACTCAGTCTACACGAGCAATTAAGTCACACTCATTGGATTATTAGCAACACAATTAACATTTATCACTCTAGCACCTTGTGGTTGTGGGCCCCGCGAAAATGCCTTGACAACGGTAATACTAAACCAGTGAATATGAAACTTATATTAAACGGCTTACAAGTTGCAACTTACAAGTCAAGTAATACTAAACTTATATTCAGTTATTATTATTAATTTTGAAATATTAAAAAAGTATTTGAAACGAAAAATAACATTCAACTCCAAATAAAGATTAATCACCCATTTCAAAAATATGACAGTTACTAGTAAAACAAATTTTTTTAATCCCTTTCCAAGGTAAGCACTTTTTATTTTTTCTATATCGAATCACTGGAGCACAAAAAAAAGTACAAATAATTGAATGGAAAAGACTAACATACTGTTTGGTTAAAGGAAAATAAAGGAGTGAGATTATTTTAAATTTTTCCAGAGCAAAATCCCCTTAAAAAATGAATTAAATGAATGAGGAGATGAAGGAAAGATAAAAACAAGGGACCTGCTTTACGGGTTTGTGTTAGTGACAAGCTGTCAATTATCAAATTAATGCCCAAAGCTTTTAATCAATGCATGGTACGTATTTCTTTTTTTTTTTTTTTTTTTATAAAGGTACGTATTTCTTTTTCTTACTAACTTTGTTTTTGATTTCTTGGCTAGTAAGGCACGCCATGAGTATAAAGTCTAGAGAGCTAGGAAGCAACGGACATCAGTTTATAAGATTTAGAATTATTCAGTTTTACCTTTAAAAAGAAAAAAAAGAATTATTCGGTTTTATATTAATCATTCATATATTGGCGGGACTGACATTCCTTACTTTTGATAGAAGGAAAATCTGATACACATTTTTTTATTCGGATCCTTTAACTTTCTGGAGGAAAAGATAAATGGATTTAGTGTATTTTTGTAGAGAAAGAGGTGAGAGAAAAATAAGAAATAAGATGAGAGAAAGTAATATAAGAGAAAGATAGATAGAAAGTCAAGTGACTTTTGACACAAAAAAATAGAGGATTGTGATCCCATTTTTTTTACATACAAATCATTGATATGCATTATAATTCTTTTATTTATTGTTTTATATGCTTTGCTTATTTATCTATAGGAAGAGAAAGTTATTTCATTTTCTTCTTTTAAGTTATAATTTTCCATTCATTTTTTTTATGGTTTCCTTGTTCATCGACTTCTTTTATATTCAACAATGTCAATATGATAAAATGTTACAAAATGTACATACTAATTAGTGGAATCGGACACTCAATGCCAATATTCATGTACATGCTAATTAGTGGAACGGGCCAAGTACCAATGGCTGCAAATCTTCACTAAAACACTTGTAAATTAGAGAATTATATTTAATTAGATCATGATACGTTTATACACATGTCCTACGATCCTGGCTCACTTGATCGGGATATTTGCATGCAGGTTTTCACTGGGGGTTTAGTACATAACTAAGGAAAACTCCTATGTCCCATTCTAGTAATAAGGCCTCCGAGAGGCTCTATCAATCTCCGATATACAAAAAAAAAGTAATACATTAGAAACTCAAAATATGTTATACTTAACTATTCAAGTAACTAAAAATATTTAACATGTGATATTAAATCCTGCTTTTTAATTAAAATATTGAGTATTTGTTAGGAAGACCTTCCTTTGTCTTGACATGTGATCAAGGCATGTGTTTGTGCTTATCAAAAGGCATATGTGTTTGTTTGTGTATAAACTGGTTTGAAAATGCTATGACTTTCTTATTTGGGAAATGATTGTTGCACAAAACTTTTATCTCAGCTTCTTAAAGATGCATGAAGCTGCCATCAGCCGGTTAAATTGTGATATAAATTGTAATAATATACAAGTTTAAATTCCTGCAATTAGCTTCACCACTTTCTCATTCCCTTATCTTCCTCCCCATTGAAAAAAAGAAGAAGAATGCTAACGAGTGTTCTTAGGATATTGATTAAGGAATTAAGAATATAAATATTTTATTGAAAAATGATGTATTTAATGTTTTGAGAAGATAAAAACTTGATTTTCCAAGAAAATCTTGCTATTTTTGGACTCCTTAACTAGTGCCATAAGGGCACTCGTTAGCAAGGAAAAAAAAAAGAGCCGTAATTAGTTCAAATGGTTTAATGATAAACTTGAATGATGCTCATGATATTTATTACTTCCTCCGGTCGTTAATATAAGAAACAAAATCCAAAAATACATAGACCAAGGAAATACATTGGAATGAGCTAATTGTAATGAATATTCATATAAATTTCCAAAAATACCCCTTCTAATTAATGAACAAACTCACTTATATGGAAAGTTGATATATCTCGTAAATATAAATCATATTATAAATGAGGGTAATATTATAAATTAACATTTAATATATGTGAAAATTAATACATATTTTTTATATTTTGGACAAAAAAAAAAGTACGTTTCAAAACCACTGCATGGACAAGCATATTGACCTTTAGTACTCCATCAGACAAATTCACATATGCAGGAAAATCATTAATAATCTACGTTATCGCAGTATGCATTTGGAATGACTCTTTTTTGGATGCATCAAAAGTTTTTACCCCAATTTCCCATAATCCATTTAATTCTTCCACAAGAGGTTGCATATTGTTGATAATGTCTCAAAAACAGATTCAGTTACAAGCAAAAGTCAGTTACAAGCATTTTTTCCTTTGGCAGCAAAATCAGTTTTTTCTGTTGGTGCACAAACAGAATTCTGTTTTGGATTGGAGAAAAACTTGGCAGCTGAAGTCTCCTTTTCTTATCTATATATATACATGTGTATGGTAGGATTAGGTGTGTGTGTGTGATTGTATATCAACTGTGTAATCTTTCCTTTTCTAAAATCATAGAGAGTTAGGCCTAGATCAAGGAGTTTTGGTGAGAACAAGAATGGAAGAACTAGGAAGCTTGTGGCTGTGTCTCAGCAGGAAAAGCAAGGGCTAGTGTAGATTCTTGTGAAGTTTGAAGCTTGATCTTGTAACTCTTTTCAATCATAGTGAAGACTTTGCTCTCTTCCCGTGGATGTAGGCCACATCGGCTGAACCACGTTATTTCTTGGTGTTGATCTTTCTTTCTTTCTGCTTTACATTTTCATTTCTGTTATGCCATATAATCTTCTGTTTTCGCACTTCGCTTTTCACAAATTCTTTTCATTGCATTGTTGCATCATTGCTGTGATCTTGTTCTTGGTGTATATTTCTGTGTTTCATTGGTTGTTTAGACCACAACAAGTGGCGCCGTCTGTGGGGAGAAAGAAAGAAACTGAAAACTGAAAGAAGAAGCATCTCAGCATGAGTTCAACAAAGTTTGACATCGAAAAGTTCTCTGGCACAAACGACTTTGGATTATGGCGAGTCAAGATGCAAGCAGTGCTTGTTCAACAAGGTCTTGGGGACACTCTCAAGGGTGAGGCAGCTCTATCAAACACTCTCACAACTGCTGAGAAAAGGGAGCTCATAAACAAGGCAAGAAGCATCATCATTCTGTGCCTTGGAGACAAACCTTTAAGAGAAGTTGCTAGAGAACCTACTGCAGCTGCTCTATGGCTGAAACTGGAATCTTTGTATATGACCAAATCTGTGGCAAACAGATTATTCTTGAAGCAACAACTCTTCTCATTCAAGATGAGTGAAGACAAGTCGATTCTTGTGAACAGTTGCAGATTACAACAAGATTCTTGATGATCTTGAGAATCTTGAAGTTCGAGATGGATGATGAGGATAAGGCACTCGATCCTGCTGAGTGCATTGCCAAGTTCCTATGAACACTTCAAGGATGCGATTTTGTTTGGAAGAGATCAAACAATCACTCTTGATGAGGTACAATCATCCATAAGGACAAAAGAATTCCAAAAGAAACGAGAAGCAAGAACAGAAGGCAATGCAGAAGGCCTGAGTGTCATGAGAGGAAGACATGAAAAGAGAAGTGCAAAACCAGGAAAGCACAGATCAAAGTCTAGGAATCAAGATAAGTCCAAGTACAAATGCTTCCACTGCCACAAGAAGGGTCATTTCAAAAGGGAGTGCCCGAGAGGAAGAATAAAGGTTTTAAGACTGGCCAACAAACCGGTGATGCAGCAATTGTCTCATCGGGCTATGAGTCCTCGGGGGTATGAATCTGCGAGAAGCTTTAGTCTTTGTCAAATTCAGCATCGAGAAAAGGATTGGGTGCTGGATTAAGGTGCACCTATCATATGTGTCCAAGAAAAGACTATTTCGAGTCTTTAAATCTTCAAGATGGTGGAGTTGTTTTGCTGGGAAACAACAAGCCCTGCAAGGTTCAGGGAGAAGGCACAATCAGATTGAAGATGTATAATGGACAAGAGACCATAATCACAAGGGTCAGGTATGTACCAGAATTGAAGAGAAATTTACTTTCCATAAGCATGTTTGACAACTTAGGTCACATAACTAACATTGAACATGGTATGCTTAAAGTTTCGTGGAACAACAAAGTAATAATTAAAGGCATCAAGAGGAATGGTCTCTATATCTTAGATGGATCTATCGTAATAGCCCAAGCCTCAGTAGCTAGTCAGATCCCTTTAGATAAAACCAGATTATGGCACATGAGGCTTGGCCATGTTAGTGAGAAAGGTCTAAAAGAATTATGCAAACAGAATCTCTTAAACCATGATGAAATAGGTAACTTAGACTTCTGTGATCACTGCATTCTAGGCAAGGCTCATAGGGTTAGTTTCAATACTACACAGCACACCACTAAATCCATATTTGAATATGCTCACTCAGATTTATGGGGGCCAGCTAGAACCATGACTCATGGAGGGGGTTATTACTTTCTAACTATCATTGATGATTATTCTAGGAGAGTATGGATTTATATACTTAAGAACAAGGGTGAAACCTTTGAAAAATTCAAGGACCTGGTATGCTTGAAATAGAAACTAAAACTGGAACCAAACTTAAGTGTTTAAGGACTGACATTGGCCTGGAATATCTTTCAGAGCAGTTTAACAACTTTTGCAGGAAGTTAGGAATTAGAAGGCATAGAACAGTTGCAGGTACTCCACAGCAGAATGGCTTGGCCGAAAGAATGAATAGAACAATTTTGGAAAGAGTAAGATGCATGATATTGAGTGCTGGTCTCGCAAAAAGAGTTTACGGGGAGATGTTCTTAGAATAAAGAGTGTATCTCATCAATAGATGTCCATCATCTGCTACAGGCTTCAAGACTCCAATAGAAATGTGGAGAGGTAAACCTGCAGACTACTCCAAACTAAGGATATTTGGTGCTTTGGCCTTTGCACATGTTAAGCAAGACAAGCTTGCTGCCAGAGCAACAAGATGTGTGTTCATTGGTTATCCCACTGGTGTCAAAGGCTACAAACTGTGGAGACTAGATCCGGGAGAACCAAAATGTATAATCAGCAGAGATGTAGTCTTTGATGAGACTAGAATGGGCATGCTGTCAAAAGAAAGGCCAGACACTCAAACAAATGCTCCAGAGACCTCTCAATTTGAGGTGGAGCTGTCAACAACAAGAAAGGAGAATGCAGATGCAGCAGCACAAGATGAAACAGAACCTGAGGATCAACAACAATCCCAACCAGCTACAAGTGACTACAACCTTGTGAGAGATAGAGCAAGGAGAAATATAGTCCCTCCAAAGAGATACGCACATGCTATGCCTTGAGCATAGGGGAAGAAGGTCAAGACTGTGAGCCCAACAACTTCACTGAAGCAGTCAAGGACAGATACAAGAAGGAATGGATGAAAGCAATGGAAGAGGAAATGAAATCTCTTGAACAAAACAACACCTGGACTCTAGTTGATCCACCTAAAGGACAAAGGATTGTAGGTTGCAAGTGGATCTTCAAGAGAAAGGAAGATGCTCAAAGCAACAACAGTATTAGATTCAAAGCAAGGGTTGTGGCAAAAGGGTTTTCTCAAGTTGAGGGCATAGACTACAATGAGATCTTCTCACCAGTAGTCAAACATTGCTCAATAAGGATTCTTCTTGCTTTAACCACTCAATTTGATCTTGAACTAGAACAGCTAGATGTCAAGACTGCTTTCCTTCATGGAAATTTAGAAGAAACCATCTATATGCATCAACCCGAGGGCTTTGTTAAAGACAAAAACAAGGTCTGCTTGTTAAAGAAGTCCTTATATGGTCTTAAGCAAAGTCCTAGGCAATGGAATAAAAGATTTGACAGTTTCATGATGCAAATTGGTTTCCAAAGATGCAACTATGACGGATTGTGTGTATTTCCTAAAGGAAAATGCGAAAGTGATTATATATCTCTTGTTATATGTTGATGACATTCTTCTTGCAGGATCTAAGAAGTCTGAAATTCAAAGGATCAAGGCTGAGCTGAAATCAGAATTTGATATGAAGGAGCTTGGAGAAGCCAAGAGGATCCTTGGAATGGATATATGCAGAAACAGGAAATCTGGAGAGCTGTTTCTGTCTCAAAGAAGGCTACATACGAAGGGTAGTAAGAAGGTTCGAGAATGCATGAATCAAAACCAGTTGGTACACCTCTAGGTCAACTTGACAAACTCTCAAAGAAAGCAAGGGCCAACCTCGAAGAAGAAAAGCAGAAAATGGCATTAATTCCATATGCGAATGCTGTTGGAAGTATCATGTATGGAATGGTGTGTTGCAGGCCAGACTTAGCTTATGCAGTGAATGTGATGAGCATATTTATGGCTGATCCTGGTTTACCTCATTGGCAATCAATGAAGTGGATAATAAGATACCTTAATGGCTCTCGAAAATCTGGTCTTCTTCTTAAAAGACACCATCATGTTCAAGATGCCATCATAGGGTATGTGGATTCAGATTATGCTGGAAATGTTGATACCCGAAAGTCACTATCTGGCTATGTTTTCACCATGTTTGGAACTGCTATATGTTGGAAATCAGTCCTGCAGTCAGTGGTAGCCTTATCAACAACACAAGCAGAGTTCATAGCCCTTACTGAAGGAGTCAAAGAAGCAATGTGGCTGAAGGGGATTATTGGTGAACTTGGAGTTCAACAAAACTGTGTTACAATTTATAGTGACAGCCAAAGTGCCATTCACTTATCCAAACATCAAGTTTACCATGACAAATCCAAACACATTGACATTAAATTACATTTCATAAGGGATGCAATTGAGGCAAAGGAGATTGTTGTTGAGAAGGTTTCAACAGAAGAAAATCCTGCTGATGCCTTAACCAAATCCCTACCTCTAACCAAGTTCAAGCATAGCTTGGACTTGATCAGTTTTTCAGAAGCATAAGGTCAGGCAAGAGAGCAAAGCTGGAACCATGATTGAAGGGTTTTAGAGACAAGGTGGAGATTTGTTGATAATGTCTCAAAAACAGATTCAGTTACAAGCAAAAGTCAGTTACAAGCATTTTTTCCTTTGGCAGCAAAATCAGTTTTTTCTGTTGGTGCACAAACAGAATTCTGTTTTGGATTGGAGAAAAACTTGGCAGCTGAAGTCTCCTTTTCTTATCTATATATATACATGTGTATGGTAGGATTAGGTGTGTGTGTGTGATTGTATATCAACTGTGTAATCTTTCCTTTTCTAAAATCATAGAGAGTTAGGCCTAGATCAAGGAGTTTTGGTGAGAACAAGAGTGGAAGAACTAGGAAGCTTGTGGCTGTGTCTCAGCAGGAAAAGCAAGGGCTAGTGTAGATTCTTGTGAAGTTTGAAGCTTGATCTTGTAACTCTTTTCAATCATAGTGAAGACTTTGCTCTCTTCCCGTGGATGTAGGCCACATCGGCTGAACCACGTTATTTCTTGGTGTTGATCTTTCTTTCTTTCTGCTTTACATTTTCATTTCTGTTATGCCATATAATCTTCTGTTTCTGCAATTCTGTTTTCTGTCAAATTCTGTTTCTGTTGCATTGTTGCATCATTGCTGTGATCTTGTTCTTGGTGTATATTTCTGTGTTTCATTGGTTGTTTAGACCACAACACATATATATATCAAATTTATTACCTGGACCTTTCGGGCCAGCAATAAGCAATGAGAGTATAAAATTGGGTTGCTTCGTACACATCCATGGAGGAAGATTATATGGAATCAAGATAACAGGCCAAGTGCTATGAGCAATTGTCATAGTTTTGAAAGGATTGAAGCCATCAGAAGCCAAACCTAGTCGAACGTTATGAGGGTCACGAGAAAAATCAAGATATTGACGATCAAAATTCTTCCAAGCAAAAGAATCGACCGGATGTCTCATGAGTCCATCTTTAGTTTGGCCATCTTCATGCTATGTCATAGAAGAAGCTGTTTTTTGATGATAGAAAAAGTCTTTGCAGTCTAGGTTTAAGAGGAAACCAATGAAGAATCTTTGCAGGTATTTTTTTTCTACCTTCAACATTATCAGAGCTATGTTTCCATCTCGAGAGACCACATTCGGAACAAATTTCAGCAGTAGCCAAATCCCTCCTATATAATATGCAATCATTGGGCAAAGCATGAATTTTTTCATATGTTAGACCTAACCCTGAAATAATCTTCTTTGTATCATAAAGTGATTTGGGTAAAGTATTTTCTTCTGGTAATACATCACTTAACAACTCTAACAACATTGAAAATTGCTTTTGTTAGTCCACCCATTTAGACACTTTAAGTGATACAAATGCACAATAAAGACAGTTTTGTGAACTTCTTACAACCAGGGTAAAGAATTTGCTCTGCCTCCTTTAACAACTGATAGAACTTATGTGGATTATTACCCACTTCAAATTGTTGATCATTGTGTTCGTCTATAAATGCCCCAGGATTCTCATCCTCCATATTTATATATGTATCATCACTCTCATTAGTTGCATGCATTGCAAATGCATCATGAATCAACGTATCCATGTCATGACCAAACTCTTCTTCTACTTGAGATGTACTCAAAGAATTAGAAGAACCAACTTGTTCACCATGAAAGATCCAATTTACATATCCTTTTAAAAAACCATAATTGATTATGTGCTCATAAACATCCATTCGAGAGCGCCACTTGCAATTAACACATTTGGTGCAAGGGCATAAAATATTCCCATCCTTGACTGATTTTACAAATGCAAAATCAAGAAAAATTAGAACCCCTCTAACGTATTTCTCTTTATTTAGAGAGTTGTTAGATATCCAACTCTTATCCATTTGATACAATAAACTGAAAAATAGAATGAAATAGGAAGAATGATATGAACTGATAAGTTAAAAGAGAAGGGAGCAGTGAGTTATTTGGCTCCTCTAGCAGAGTATTAAATTTCCTATTAACTATATGGACCAAAATATTTATATCTTTACCATGCCAGGTAGTAAAGATGATGCAGACATTGATAAGCTACAAGCTGGCCTGAACTGGGCTTATGAACAACGCCAAACAAACCGCGGAGCTATTCAAGTTGAGAGACCATGTTATTTCCCCAATAATTTGAAAAGCCATGCCTCTTATGCTTATAATGATTATTATCATAAAATGCATAATGCTGGTGGAACATGTGATTTCGATGCTACAGCTACAACAACTACCAAGTATCCTAGTAAGTCCATGTGCCTTCTTATTTTCTATTTTATCTCCTATATGTAAACACTTGAAGCTATTTTCATGTACTGTCAAGCATAGATACCCATTGATTTATTGTTGTGAAGATAATCATGGAAATTGATGAATCAGATTTTAAGTGTCCCAGATGAAATGAAAGTAATAGGGATGCATATATACCTGCAACGCCTTCGCCAAACTGATCAACTTTCTCTGCTTGAAATACTCTCTTAACAATAAACATAGATCATATTAGGACAATTGATAAGAAAGATTACATGTTCTGTTTTTCCAGGCATTCTGTCAAACATGGGATAGACATCTAAATTTTCCTTTCTAAAATTGAAAACCTAAATTCTACAAACTGAATCAGAGAAATTGACATTTCTAAACAGATCTAAATCAACATTGAATTTTTTAGTAGCAGATCCTCTATATAACAAAATTGAATCAACACTTTACAAAACACAGAAGTTAAAACAAAATTGAATCAACGCTTCAAAAAACACAAAATTCACCACTACCGAATGATAAATAAAGTAGATCTAAACGAACTTGATTCATATAAGTGTACTGATCGAGGAGTAAAACCCGACAATCGAGTTTGGATCGATCCAATAAAGGTGGGAAGGATAGGATATTAATATTATCTTTAATAATCTTGATATTATCTCAAATAACCTTATCCGGTTAAAAGAGATAAAATCCCTTGAATTAAGGAAATTATATCTTAAAGAAGATTTAAGAGATAAAAGGAGATAAGTTCAAATCTCTTAAGGATACGAGGATCCTATTATAAAAGGAAGAGAATCCAAAAGAGAGACTCGCTTTTCACTAACCTAGGTGAATCTCCCTTAAGCGCGTTAGAGAAACTAGCTCGACCAATAGACTATTGAAAGAGTCATTGGTCGCTGGTATTCATCAGATACAAGATTAAGGGATTGAGATCACTCTATAACCAAGGGTTGAACCAAGAACTACGTCTGGCTTTGATTCCCATTGGGATACGTAGGACCAAAATACAATATTCTGTCAAGCCATAATCTAAAACAACCCCTGTGTTCACTCTTAGTTTGACGTTCTATGACGAGATTCCGGCAAGTCGGATCTTGATAGGAACATTTGGCGCCCACCGTGGGGTCGAGGAAAAAAACTTTCCCCTGTTCCATAAGAAAGCTTGATGGTGACTACACGGAATGGACCGAGGGGATGGGCGAACAGCACGATCCTTGTAGATCATGAGGCTTCGAACACAAGCTAGAACCGTGACAATCCCCCGCCCCCTTCCATCAATGAAGATAACCCTTAACTGGGAGAGGTTATGGCACAGTTAAGGCAGCTACGTGAGGAGAACGATGAGATACGTGCTCAGAATCAAAGGCTGTTAAGAGCTCGAAAAAGACAAAGATCAATGATGCCTTCCGAGGAAGAGCAATCCTCACCCGCGGGCAGCCAAAAGGATCCATCGTATGTACCTTCTCATCATGATACGAGCCGACCGTCCAAGACCAAACCTCACCCAGAGGGTTCTGAAGTTAAATCTCGTGCAGAAAGGACTGTCCAAAAAGAAAGGGTAACAGACCAACGAACGAGGTTGCCGTTCACGGATGACATCGATGAAGTAATCATGCCTAGACATTTTAAGCCTCTTAACATTGATAAATTCAATGGCACCACTGACTCAACCGAGCACGTAGAATCCTTTATTTCTTCTGTTTACCTGGTAACCGATTCGGAAGCCGTCATGTGCAAAATTTTTCCAACTACTTTGCAAGACCCTGCCTTAACCTGGCTTATGAATCTCCCACCTCGGTCAATTGATTCCTTTGATGTGCTTGTAACTAAGGTCACTGCACAATTCGCAGCGAGCCGAAAGCATAAAAGGCACTCGGTCTCGCTGGTAAATTTTAAACAAGAAAAGAATGAATCACTTAGAGATTATATGACTCGTTTTAGTGCCAAACAAATTTTAATTCCCAATATGAGCTTGGAACTCTGTCTACATACCGTCATGGGTGGTTTGAAGCCGGGGCCATTATTTGAGTATTTATCTCGAAAACCACCGAGAGATTTTGAAGAGTTGTAGGAAAAAGCCACTGGTTTCATGAGCTTAGAGGAGATGGTAGAATCCAAAAGGAGAGAAAGAGGTTTTGAAGACAAGAGCTTGGTTCCGAGCAAAGAAAGAGATAGGGGGGACTAATCCACAAAGGGCCCAAAAGATCAATGAAAGGGGATTCTCAGAGAGCCAACTCAGGTACCAGTCCTATACACCGCTAAACCGATCTCGGGCAACCATTCTCCAGGAGGTGTGCAATGCCGAGTTACTCACCTTACCTCCAGGAGGTGTGCAATGCCGAGTTACTCAACCATTCTCCACTGAAGACTGTAAAACAACCTAGGAAACAATTGAGGACTTGATACAGGCAGGCTGTCTGGACCGGTTCGCTCGCCGAGATGATAACGGAGGTGGACGAGCTGGTCGATGACTAGGGAGACGCGGTTATGACAATCGTAACCGAGATGCAAACCTGCAAGGGAATAATCAGAATGGAGATCGGGTGAACAATCAGAGGGCTCCTAATGAAGAGACAGAAGGAGGAGTCAGAGGGGTCATCAATACAATCTCAGGAGGATTTGCAGGTGGAGGATTTACACGGTGTCTGGAAAACCTAAGGATGAGACCTCCAATAACTTTCTCAGATGATGACTTCCAAGGGCTGGATCCAAATCAAGACGACCTAATGGTGATAACGGTCGAATTAGCCAAATTCTTGGTCAAACGAACACTTGTTGATCAGGGAAGCTCGGCTGATATTTTATACCTGGCGACCTTCAAGAAACTTGGAATTCCAGAAAAGCTGATAAAAGAGAAGGAAGACAATTCACCGGAGAGCAAGTAAAAACCCGAGGTTATATAGACCTCTTAACAACGTTTGGAGAGGGAAAACTCTCCCGGACAGTATCAGTCATATATGTTATTGTGGATGCCAGCACGTCGTACAACATCCTTATTGGAAGACCGATGTCGAATGAACTCGGAGCGATTGTCTCTACCCCACACCTCACAGTGAAATTCCCAGCCGAGTCTAGAGATATAGTCGCTGTCCGAGCTGACCAAAGGATTGCCAGGCAGTGCTATGCGGATAGTCTGAAGGTTACCCGAAACTCGAACATCGCAAAGAATGCCAAAGATGATAAAGCAGAAGTGGTAAGCTCGGTCACCACAACAAGCTCGGTCAGCATGTTTGAACTAGACCCAATGATGGAGATGTACGAGTCTAGAGTCGAACCAACAGAGTCTTTAGAGAAGTTCCAATTGGGAGCCCAAGCTGAACAGTGCACCAAGGTCGGCAGTCAGCTCGAATCCTCGTTCAAACAACAGATTCAAGCGGTTTTAAAAAAGAATACCGATTTGTTTGCTTGGAAGACATCGGATATGCCTGGCATAGAGCCCAATTTTATGTGCCATAAGCTATCTATATGTCCCGAAGCCAAGCCTGTAGCTCAGGGAAAAAGAAAACTTGACGAAGAACGACGCCAAGCAGTAGCAGAGGAGATTGCCAAACTGGTCAAAGAAAATTTCATCAGAGAGGTGAAATACACTACTTGGCTAGACAATGTGGTGTTAGTTAGAAAGGCTAATGGTAAGTGTAGAATGTGCACCAACTACATCGATCTCAACAAAGTGTGTCCAAAGGATTCTTATCCTCTTCCCAACATTGACAGATTGGTAGACGGAGCTTCAGGGTACAAAGTTTTGTCCTTCTTGGACGCATATTCAGGTTATAACCAGATAAGGATGTATCCACCCGATGAAGAAAAAACGGCATTTATGACCGATGGGGCAAACTACTGCTACCGAGTAATACCTTTTGGTTTAAAAAATGCTGATGCAACATATCAAAGGCTTATGGACAAAGTCTTTGTCAACCAGATCGGAAAGAACCTAGAAGTATATGTTGACGATATGGTGGTAAAGTCCGATAACCTAAAGCAACACTCAGTCAACCTCGAAGAAATTTTCAGTCAACTCAGAAAGTACAACATGAGGTTAAATCCAGAAAAATGCTCTTTTGGTGTACAAGGAGGAAAGTTCTTAGGATATATGCTAACACATAGAGGAATTGAAGCTAATCCTGATAAGTGGAAAGCTGTCATTGAAATGCGGAACCCTCATAATGTGAATGAAATTTAGAGGTTAGCTGCCCGATTAGCTTCTCTATCCCGCTTTCTCCTAAAGTCCGCAGAAAAAGCAAGACCTTTCTTCCAGCTTTTGAAAAAACCAAAAGAGTTCACCTGGACCGAGGAGTGTGATAAAGCCTTTGAAGATCTAGCCTCTCCCGCGATTCTCACTCGGCCTCAGATCGGCAAAGATCTGTACTTGTATCTATCTGTCAATGATCATGCAATCAATGCAGTAATCATCCAGGAAGAAGAAGAATAACAAATGCCGGTGTATTATGTTAGTAGAATTCTGAAAGATGCAGAGACACGGTATCAAGTAATTGAAAAACTAGACCTCGCCTTAATCATGCCAGCTCGGAGGTTACGACCTTACTTCCAGTAACACCAAGTAAAGCAGGTGCTCAGGAAACCAGATCTAGCTGGACGAATGATAACTTGGTCAGTAGAATTGTCAGAGTTCGGTTTGCAATATGAGCCGAAGGGACCGATGAAAGCATAATGCCTCTCCGAATTCATTGCCGAGCTCTCTTCTAAGCCGAGGTCAGGATCCTTCATGTGGCTTCTATATGTTGATGGTTCATCTAACTTAAAGGGAAGCGGAGCTGGAATATTTCTCGAAGGTCCTGATGATCTAATCCTGGAACAATCTTTAATGTTTGGGTTTACTGCTTCAAACAACCAAGCAGAATATGAAGCCCTTATTGTAGGACTGATGCTAGCTAAAGAGGTTGGAGTCAAAGAATTAAAATTCCGAAGTGACTCACAACTTGTAACAGGACAAGTCTCGGGTGATTATCAAACAAAGGATCCCCAACTAACCAGGTATCTCTACAAAGTTAATAGTCTAATTTCTGAATTTGATAATTTTACTATTGAGCATATACCTCGAGAGGAAAATTCCAGGGCAGATCTGTTGTCTAAGTTGGCTAGTACCAAGAAAGCTGGCCAGCTAAGAACTTTCATTTAGGAGAATCTCCTCGAACTGAGCATAAAAAGTGCCGAGGTGATAATGATTGAGCACTATGATCATGGATGGATGACACCAATTTGGGAATATTTAGCCTTTGACAAATTGCCCAATGATCCTAAGGAGGCAAGGATAATTCGTCTAAAATCTTGGCATTACACCATCCGAGATGGAGTGTTGTACAGAAGAGGATTTTCCATGTTGTTACTAAAGTGCATAGCAAAGGAGCAGTCCGAATACGTAATGGACGAGATGCACCGAGGAATCTGTGGAATACATTCAAGTGGCTGATCTCTAGCAGCTCGGGTCCTGCGAGCGGGGTTTTACTGGTAGACTACGAGATTGGATTGTGCTACCTAGACTAATAGGTGTGAGCCTTGTCAGAAGTTCGCCAATGTAGCACGAGTTCCAGATGAAGAGCTCTATTCCATGTTCTCGCCGTGGCCCTTTACTATGTGGGGGATGGATATAGTCGGTCCTTTCCCAGTTGCTAAAGGTCAAGTCAAGTTCTTGATGGTAGGAGTAGACTACTTCACTAAGTGGATTGAAGCAGATTCATTAGCTACCATAACGGCTAAAAAGGTTCAGAGTTTTGTATGAAAAACATTATATGCAGGCATGGCCTCCCTTATGCAATTGTCACAAATAATGAAAAACAATTCATCGATAAAGGGCTTAGAGAGTTC
Organism: Sophora flavescens; assembly: GCA_030762895.1. Classification (NCBI taxonomy): domain Eukaryota; kingdom Viridiplantae; phylum Streptophyta; class Magnoliopsida; order Fabales; family Fabaceae; genus Sophora; species Sophora flavescens. Next base: position 183,707,050 of record CM061064.1, read on the forward strand.
TACTCCAACCTCGGAATCAAAAATAAAGTGACCTTGGTTGAGCATCCATAAACAAACGGCCAAGCAGAAGCAGCCAACAAAATCATTTAAACGAGCTCAAGAGAAGGTTAGGCCAACCAAAAGGGGCATGGGTTGAAGAATTACCAAGCATCCTCTGGGCTTACCATTGCTCACCGCAGTCTTCAACTGGTGAAACGCCATTTAAGCTAATCTATGGAACCGATGCAATGATTCCAGTTGAGCTCGACGAACTCTCTTTCCGAAGGTAGTATCATGACCAAAGTAAGAACGAAGAAGAAATCCGAGTTGAGTTTGACATGGATGAGGAAGTCCGAGATGAGGAAAAAAATCAGAGAAGAACTATGCAAGCAGAAAGCAACTCGGAAGCACAACTCGAGGTTGCAGCCAAGGGAATTTGTGCAAGGTGACTAAGTGTTGAGATTGCAAAACGATGCGAGAAAAGACTCCAAAAAGGGTAAGCTCGTAGCAAACTGGTCTGGCCCATTCAGAATAGTTGAAAATCTAGGAAATGGTGCTTATAGGCTAGAAGAGTTGTCAGGAAAGGCTGTTCCAAGAACATGGAACACTTCCCACCTTAATTTTTATTTTAGTTAAATTTATGTAAGTAGGTGATGTACTCTTTTTCCTATCCCGGTCTTTTTCCCACGAGGTTTTGGCTAGGAAGGTTTTAATGAGGCACACCCGGAAAAATAAATAAATAGAATCATTTTCAGTTGCGATATTTGGCAAGAATACTGTTATCTTGTCAAAAATTTATTTACGAAAAACTAAGAACCTAAAAAGGTTGGCCGAGCTAAAATCGACAGAGTTGAGGTCGAAATGCCGAGCATAAAAGGGTAAACAACATCTAAAGGTAGTTAAAAACCTAAAAAGGTTGACAGAGCTAAAATTGACCGAGTTAAGGTCGAAATGCCGAACCTAAAGAGGTAAAACTAAAGACCTAAAAAGATTGACTGAGCTAAAATCGACCGAGTTAAGGTCGAAATGCCGGACCTAAAGAAGCAAAAACTAAACCTGAAAAGGTTGACCAAGCTAAAATCGATCGAGTTGAAGTCGAAATGCCAGACCTAAAGAGGTAAACAATGCCTAAAGATATTTAAAACCTAAAGAGGTAATCCGAGCTCCAAAAACTCGAGTAAGCCGGGTAACATGCAAAATATAAAAGCCAAACACTAAAAAAGTTACAAGCTTGAGCTCCAGAAGCCGACAGGAAAACGAAGCATGAACATAAAAAACTTAGAAAATTCGAAGTTTGAAAAATAAAAAGCAAGTCGTGATCTAGAAACTAACATATAATTCCATTAAAGGGGCAAAGCCCAATAGTACAAAAGGTTCAGAAGAAAAGGGCATTGCCCTAAAAACAAAATACAAAGATTATTTTTCTAGGTTACTCATGGGCATCCCCATGAGCAACCAGAGTAGAGTTCGGGTCATCTTCAGCACTCGGAGGAACAGCAAAAGATGGATCAGTTAAAGCCGTTTCACCTACCCCGGTTCCTCCCTCCTCAACTGCCTGCTCCTCAACTTCGTCCTCTTCCTGGCCTCCCACTTATTCATCATCCTCAAGCTCAGACAAAGGAACTAGAATTCCATCTTTATTAAAGTCCTTGTCCACATCAGCAAGGAAGAAGTCAGCATTCGGGTTGAAGCGTTTAAGCTGCTTCACCTCTCGAGAAAAATCGTTGACGTGCTCCTTCATTATGGTGGCTTCAGCTTCACTCAGATTGGTTTGAAGCTTGCGGTTAGTCCCCCTCTCAGCCTCCAAAGCCCGTTGCAGGTGAGCAAAAGAAACTTGAGAGTCTTCAATGGCTTTCTGAAGTCCGACCTTCTCTTCCTTCTCCATCTCCAGCTCAGACTGAAGGGAAGTCTTGCTTTTCTCAAGCTCAGCCTGTTGAGCCTTCAGTTGGCCAACAGTGTGATCCTGCTCCTCACACTTGGCCATAACTTGAGCCAACTCGTCCCTCAACCTCGAGGAATGAGCCACTTCAACCCTTATCAACTCCATCTTCTTCACATTTTTTGATAGTTCTTGACTCCAGAAGCGAGTGATGGACGAGATTCGGAGGGCATAAGCAGCGACGGCCTCCATACTAGCATCAGGCCCCTGCTCCAGGAAAAGCCGAGCATCAGAGGGCTTCAGCACTTGACCATCAATAAGTGGGCCGGGGTTGAAATCATCACGCTAGAGTAAGCTGGTCCCTGGGTTACAGTGGTCATTATACCACTTAGCGTCCACTGTTAGGTCGGTCACATGAGGTGCCCCTCCAGTCCTCTTCTCGGCAGTGGGGTCATCATGATTTGGTGGAAACGGAGAAGCACTCCTCCTCGGAACCACTGGTTGAGCGTCGACCAGAGACCTCTTGGAAAGTCGAGCATCGGGGTCCGATCTCTCAACAACCTTCTTCTTCTTCTTCCCCTTGGCATCGGAAGTCATAATTGAGGTGACACCATCTTGAGGAGCCGATTTCTTCAGTAGAGCCTTGTAATTGAATTTTCTCATTATCACTGCAAGAAGGAGATCAGTTAAAATATAGTGAATACAACAAAAACAGGTAAAATAAAAACCTTCAAAATAAAAGCTACTTACAATCAAAATCGGCTTACCGAGTGAAAGAGATGGGAAGTTTTAAAAGTCTTCCACATGACTGGCTGAGGAAAAAGCTTCAGAATCTCAACATTAATTCTGTCTTGAGCTGTCATACAGCCAAGGTCAAAGCTAGAAAACTTCGAAGGATGAGGTTGCCAATAGAGAGGAAACTTGGAAATTCCGTCTGAGTCGAAAAAGACAGACTCATTCCCCTCAGTAGGTCGGACTTTGAAAAAGTCTGACTTGAAGAATTTGTAGTAGCTCTTGTAGAGCCCGATGATACCCTTTTTCTCAACCCCACTTAGCGAGATCCACCCAACTCGGTCTTCGTACCTGACCTTTTAAAAATATAGAAATTTGGACGCGGTGGCCACCATCCTTATTTGGCGACAAAGAATTTGAAAGGCTTTCAGAAAAGCCCATCTATTTGGGTGTAATTGGGTAGGAGCAACGTTCATAATTTTTAGAACCTCACACTCGAAGGGGGTAAAGGGGATGGGGACACCAATATGCTCAAACAAAGTCTTATATACGTAGGTGAAAGCTGGTTCAGTGGGAGATGCTTGAAGAAACACATGTTCATTATCTGAACAGGGAAGGCATTCTACAGCACCATCAAAAGCAGTAACTTTGGCCTTGATGGCTTTAAGGGAATCGAGAGTTCTGAAATTAGAATAAAATACCCCAGCATCGGGTTTTACCCAGAAATACCCATGAATGGTAATATCCGGGTAAGGAACCATGGGCATCCTAGAAGCACGCTTGCGGCGCTTAGGGGCAACGGTAGCGTCCGGAGTAGCAGAGCTACTCCCGTCAGAAGAAGAAGAAGAACCCTTGGCACCTCCATCACCATGAGAGGCAGAGGGGGAATGATGAGGAGAGCCCCCAATCTGATTGATTTCGGGCTCTATGATTTGAAGCCCAGAAGAGGCTTTCTGGGATACCTCGAATGAAGTTTCCATGGAAGAAAGAAAGAATAAAGGGAAAGGACGATGACATACCTGGAACAGATAAGGAAATGCAGAAGCTTGAAGGAGAAGAGCTTGAAGAAAGGTTTGAGCAAGAAAGAGGCAAAATGAGCTCCTAAGCAAACTTCTCCCCAATTTATAGAGACCTCGACGCTTCGAATGAAAACAAATCTTAACGTTACTTTTGAAAGTAATAATGACGGACACCGTGTGAAGAAAGGGAACGTCTCTTCAAGTCTGCGCAAATTCGGCACACTAATGAAGGAGTCACACGTAGCAAATACATCAGAATAAATATTGCGACAAGCTAACGACTTCAATCACACAACCAAAGAGCAAGCCTCGGACGTAATGCCACAGAAGCCACGCATCACAAACTAACCTTATCTTAATCACGAAGGTAACATCTCTTTTCATCCCGGGAGCTACGAAACTTTGGTAACAGCGTAAATCTAAAACGACTGCCCATGTCTTGGCTCGGCTCCTTCAAAGAAGCTTCCACGCTTTCTGAAAGATCAAAGCTTGGGGGGATTTGTATATAGGCCGAGGTGTAAAGCTCGCCAACTCGAAGCGTGAAGCTCGATCGTCCGAGGTGTTCACCGAAGTAAAAGATATATATATATATAGACCAAAGTGTGAAGCTCGGCCACGTACCTCGCCAACTTGAAAGGCTAAAGAGACCAAGTTTCTAAGCTCGGTCACCGAGGTTGAACGATTGGCCGAGGTACAAGATCGGTCATTAAGACTATGGTAAAAAGGGGAAGAGAACCTACACCATAAACGTTAGACTCTCCAAATAAGGTTTTTAAAGGCCAAGCTCGGCTACTGTCATGAAAAATTGTAGGCTTCTACTAACTCAAAGCTTGGGGGGTTTGTGTACTAGCCGAGGAGTAAAACCCGGTCATCGAGCTTGGATACCCGATCCAATAAAGGTGGGAAGGAAAAGATATTGATATTATCTTTAATAATCTTGATATTATCTCAAATAACCTTATCTGGTTAGAAGAGATAAAATCCCTCAAATTAAGGAAATCATATCTCAAATAAGATTTAAGATAAAAAAAGGAGATAAATCCAGATCTCTTAAAGATATGGGGATCCTATTATAAAAGGAGGAGAACCCAAAAAAGAGACTCACTTTTTACTAACCTAGGTGAATCTCACTTAAGCGTATTAGAGAAACTAGCTCGACCAAGAGAATATTGAAAGAGTCCTTGCTCGCTGGTATTCATCAGATACAAGATTAAGGGATTGAGATCACTGTATGACCAAGAAATACGTCTGGCTTTGATTCCCATTGGGATACGTAGGACCATAATACAATATTCTGTCAAGCCATAATCTAAAACAACCCCTGTGTTCACTCTTAGTTTGATGTTTTACGGCGAGATTTCGACAAGTCGGATCTTGACAGGAACAATAAGAACACGCGAAACCGGATTACCAGTATCATTGAGTCCAATAGCAGAAACGAAAATTGCACTTACTATTCAAGATTCATGTATCAATCACAGAGTATCGATGCGAGGTAGAAGACGATTTCAACATGAGAGAACCCATTGATTTACTTTACTGACCCGCGTAATCGGAATGAACAAAATCTAAGAAGAAAAAGAGACAACGCAAGGGGGGAGAAGAGAACGGATGGAACACGTCTTGGCGACATTCTGAGAGCTGACCCTTGTTGTTGACTTGTACCTATACCTACATATATTTTAAAATTGTAGGTAAAAGTAAATTTTAGCGACATAATGGAGCCCATTAGTAAAAATGGCCGTCAATAAATGACACTTTTTTTTTTTTTGTTTTTTGTAGTGTACATATTTATTTCTTATATTAAGGATTAGAGGGAATATCTTTTGTTATACGGTCTTCTTTTCTATTACACTATGTTTGGTTGGAGGGGAATGGAGGGGAGGGGAGGGAATATTTTAAATTTTATATGTTTGGTTCAAATTTTGAGAGGGGAGGGGAGCAAAATCCCTCATGGATCCATTTTGACTCCCCTCCAATATTGGGGGGATTTGAAGGGGAGGGGAGGTAACTTTAAAATATTTTAACTGATATGACGAAATTAACCTTAATAAAATTTAAAAATCCAAAGGATATAAAATTAAAAAGGGTATAAAAGTAAATTAGTTTAAAAATGCCTCTCCTCCCCTTGTGAACCAAACAAGAAAAGAGTTATTTCCCCTCCCCTCCTCCCAACCAAACATAATATCTAATTAAAACCCCTCCCCTCCCCTCCCTTCCCCTCCCCTCCTTTAAAATCCCTCCCCTCCCCTCCGTTGAACCAAACACACCCTTAATGAAATGGATGCCATAAATCATTCACAACACCATAAAAGTTACTACCTCTAGACACAATTTTAAGTAAAAATAACTAACTTCATATTGAAGTTAGTTAATTTAGTTTAATTGTCATGATTTATGTAAAAAAATGAGTTATGATTACTAAATTATCCTTTAATTATCTCGGAAATATGAAATGCTCTTGAAAAAGTAAAGAGAGAATTGGTTTAATTGGTTAATTTTCTTGATTTTTGGAATACTTAGATTAAATAGAGTTGAGTTAGTTGTATTTTACTTATATTTAAATCCAAAAAATATAGGTACTTTTTTGCTAATAATTGAGCACACAAGAAGTACAAAATAATGACATGTGAAACTTGTAAAAATTATTCATAGCACCATAAAAGTTACAAAAGAAGATTGGAAATGTTTTATATCCTCTCATAAAATCCACATAGATCTTCACTATAAAGTAGTATTTATGTGCATTATCTGACCAAACTACTTTAGTTTTCTTTTTTCTTTTTTCTGTGTAGTGAAAACAAAATAATTAAAGAAAGGATGAACATCTCAACCGTGGATTTACACCGAACCATGAGGTATTAATACGAGACCATTGAACATAAAAAATAAAATAGGAAATAAAGGGAAGGGTAGAGAGGGTTTAAATTTAATAAAAGGAAAGTAAATGGTGTCTAGTGAGGTTGTTTATGCAATTTTTTTTGTTATTTTTCAGCCCTTTTATTTTCTTAAATTATGCAAATGAGCCATCCTCATTTTCCTTCAGATTACTCATTACCATGTCCCCAAATCACCTAGCCAAACATAAATCCCTGCTACTAAATGATGCCGGCATCGGACAAAGAACAAAGCCACCATCGTCTTCAACCACCAACATCCTCTACTGCTGGTCCAAATCCACCATGCAGATGACGTGTGGCTGGGTTGCAGACTAGAATAGACAGGAAGGCGCGGCTAGGCGGTTCTAGTCTTTAGTAGTCTGATACAGAAGACAAAAGAGTTAAAGCAAAGAAAAAATAATATAAAGGAAAGCTGTTGTGATGGGATTCGAAGACTGGACATACTATGCATAATCTCCGTGTTTTTTAACCAAACAATATAATAACCTTAAAAGGGTAACCAGTTGTAGAGCTAGAAAGAGGTGTTTACCTTAGCTTATTGGCGGCATTTCTTGTGCATGGTGGCATCATGTGCTTTTATAAGGTTGGAGAACTCTTCCTCCAATTTTTTGTTCTTCCAGCGAGCTCATTTCTAAAGCTTTGCTCTAGCAGTTAACTTGCTCTACACTCAGCTTCCTAGCTCTTATTATGGGCTTCCGAAGCCCTCTCACAACAAAAAAAGGCTGATTACCGACGGCCAAAAGCCGTCAGAAAAGGCAAAAATCCGTCGGTAATCAATGTTTCCGACGGAATTTCTGACGGACACGTATCCGTCGATGATAAGAAAGTAGGAAATGGTTTCAGACGGATCTGGACCGTCCGTCGGAAATTTCTGACGACCTTATCCGTCGAAAAACTAGTCACATGGAGCCCCTCATTACCGATGTATATGTCCGTCGGTAAGTGTCAGTGGAAGTTACCAACGACCATATACGTCGAAAACTCTAATATACACCTACCGCCGAAAATGTCCGTCGGAAACGATGGATTTTTGTATATTAATTTTTTTAATTTTATTTTGATTAGTAATATTAATTGATTTTTTTATTTGATTTTGTTTTATATTAATAATTATTTTTTATTTTTTATTTTTATTTTATTAAAATTAAAATTTTTTATTTTAAATATTAATTTTTATTATTATATTTTATTTTAATGAATTATTATTATATTATTAGTTAAAAAATAAAATTGAAATTACAAATAAAATTTTAAAAGCAATTAAATTAAACTTAATTTAAAATAAAAACAAACTCAACATATAATCACACATAAAATATCCGTCTAGCTACAAAACACTACTACATCTTTAACTATCATAATACTCATCACCATAATAACCATCATTGTCGTCATGGAGGGGGAAGTTCACCGGCTTCAGATGGCTGGTTGGCATGGAGGACCCCCTGCAGAGCGCTGCGCCTCTTTGGTGGGAGGAAATCGAGCACAGCGGTCATGACCGTAGAGAATATCTCCATCTGCTGCATCATGCGCCGTTTGCCTCCCTTTGTTGCTGCGCCTCCCGCCTCAGCCGCTGCACCTCCTCCTTGTCCTGTGAGCTGGTGGATGTAGGCTCCCGAATGGTCAAACTCGAGGTCGACCCCCTACAGATGGACTTGGCTAGGGCCGCAGTACCGTAAATTCGCCCCTTCTTCTTCCCGCCCGTCACATCCATCCAGACCTGGGTCTGTAGTCGCTCAACCTCGGCGGGGTCCGACTGGGAAGGATTCGAGGCACCAAAGCAGGTGGCGGCCTCAGACGCTACCTGACTAAACCTGTTATTGAACTCATCCTGCGATCAACACATCACTGACATTATATTATTAAACTATAATAATAACATATAACATATAATTTAAATGTAAAAAGACACTTTCATCAACAAATAACTCGGTGTCCGTGCGAATATGCGTATGCTCAAAGATCCTAGGGGCATTAATGGACTGGTCAACCTCTCTTGCCTGTAATCGACATACAAATATAATCAATTAGTTATAAAATAATTTTTAATAAAAATATTCAGTTTATAAATAAAATTACTTATATATGCATACCATGTTAGTGGCATGCTGCATGTTTCTAATCGAACCACCAGTGTGCATGCTCCCACCCTTCTCGGAAGCGCGATTCCTCTTCGCCTGCTAACACTTCAGCTTGTAAGCTGGAGTGTCCCAGTACGCACATAGCTGGGCCCAGATGTTGGGTCCGATGTAATCCAGACATATCCGAATCTCCCTACGCTCCCGGAGCATGTCCCCAGTCTCGCAGCTGCTCGGTCGTCAAAGATAGCACGTATCTGTGAAGCATGCTCCGGTAACCAGCACACAACTTCCTGTTAACAAAGAAAAAATATTAATAACATTATACAACATATATATATATAATTCATGAAAAATAAAGAAAAATTATAGGAAATAATAAACAATAACTTACCCCAAATCGTCTGAAGATACGATCCTGGTCGTCCTTCGGTATCACCCCCATGATGGCCAGAAGCGATGATACCGCGCCTTAGTGGCGTAGGTAACGTGCTTCGATCCCACTTTCGATGAGATGAAGCTGAAAAATTTATAATTTTATTAATTCAACGATATGACAACCAACAAATATATACTTATCGAATAGTAACTAAAATAGTCAAAGTTAAAAAACATTAAATTAAAAAAGACTTACGATCCAGAAACAGGTCGGGTCCATGGTCGATCCTCAGGTGCGGGAACCCTGACTCACTCAGGCATGTCCTCCGCCGTGGTCGACTGCTGCACAGACGATGAGGATGGATTGGCAGTGTCCAGTTGTGGCAATATCCCAGGAGTCGGCATAAATGATAATCCTACTAGCTGTGTGGCCGACACATTCGATGATGATGGTGGTGCTGGGTGTGGGTCCAGTATGGGGTGGCGAGTAGCCGGCTAGTGCACGTCGTGGCGCAAAGCAAGTGGAAGTCTAGACATGGGTGGAAGATGGGGTAGTGTGGGTCGGGGATGGTGTAGTATGGGTAGGAGATGGTGTAGTATGGGTCGATGAGGGTGTAGAATGGGTGGGGAAGGTGTAGAATGGGTGGGGAGGCTCCTGTAGCTGCTGCTGGGGTGGGTGTGGAATGGATAAGGGTGGGTGCGGAGGGACCTGCAGCAAAATGAAAGCACCTGGGACTTGACGGTGTATCGTCCCCGCTTAGCCTTCCCCTTCCCCTCATCACTGCTAGGCGGTGGGGGCGGGGCGACTGTCCTCCTAATGCCGACATATTTATTTTTGTAGCACAATTATAAATCAAAGTAAAAACAATAAATAAATCGACATCTAATAGACTATAATCTAAGCAAATATTTAAAGTATAACAATATTCGTCAAGTCTTACATTTAATTGCATAAGCAAATATTTAAAGTACAATAAAAATAAGTTAACAGTAAAATTCCTATTCAGAGTTGGTATTGTCATCTGATTGTAAGTTCGACTCTTCTTCTTCTTGCATTGAGTCATCATTTTGGATTTCTTCCTCTGATGATGCATGCATCGATGACTGATTACCTATGACCACTTATTCCCCATCATTTGCAGATCCCAACTTGCCAGTAATACGCTTGACCGAAATTACTTCATTGACATGTGATGATTCATCCACCTGGAAGGGCGTCCCATCCTCTGCATCATCGATTTCTATGCGACCCCTCGGCTTGGTAGAGACAGCAACACACCAACCTCGTTTGTCCATTCGCATTGCTGGATAAGGGACATAATAAACTTGTTTTGTATTTCGAACAGTTAAAAACGGATTAAAATATTGATATCTTCTTTCCATGCAAATGTCCACAATTCCATACTTGGGATCCACCTTTGTGCCTGTCCTTGATGGATCAAACGAGTTACAATACTTTTTTAGGATAAGTAGTAGTATTGTATTGTAACTCGTATATGTGTTTTATGACCCCATAAAAATCACCAGTACCTTCACTCTGTACGACAACCCCGCTATTAATTGTCTTTTTTCCCACATTCCGTTCATCTGTGTGGAATTTGTACCCATTAACAAAGTATATATGCCATGATTTAACACTACTATATGGCTCGTACGCTAAATCTCTCAAGTGTTGATTAGTCATGCTTAATGGTTATTGATACACCTACGAATAGGTAAGTCATATTAAATAATTACTTTTTCAATTAGCAATTAATATGTTGTTTGCTAAGTTATATGACACTTACTTGTTGCTTGAACCATTCAGGAAAATCTGCATGTGTAAGAGCAGAAGCATCTTGTTCACTTAATTGATTAATTTGAAGGAACACATTGACAAATAAAATGTGTACTATGTGTTAAAAGAGAAATCGATATAATATGTGATACATTATTTCAAAGATGGGTCGTTGATACTTACTCATGGTATGGTTTCACCTCTGTGAAATTTATCAAGACATGAACTTGGGCCGATGCATACTCCTCATCACTTAACCAACATGTAAGCTCCTTGCCAGCATGACGGCCAGGAAGATTAAATACGGATAGCATATAAGGATACCCTGCACTATAAGCATCTACCTCGTTCCTAATATTTCTCGGGTCCAACATGAAGTTGTTGAAATAGTGGGAACAGAAATGGGTTGTCTCAGATTGATCCTTCCACCCTAGCCTTGTTTTTAACTAATTGTTTTGAGTCGCCCATGAATCCAAGTAATGAAAAACATTAGTGACAAGGCATTATTCAAGGGACACTAATTATTTAAATGTGAAAATATAATAAAATTACCTTGCAAACGGATACATCCACCTATATTGTACTGGTCCACCAAGCCTCGCTTCATATACAAGATGGATAGGGAGATGTTCCATTGAGTCAAAAAATCCTGGGGGAAATACCCTCTCCATCTTGCATAGGATTATTGGAAATTTTTCTTTTATCCTCTTCAGATCATCCGCTCTTAAAGTTACAGAGCATAGATCTTTGAAGAAATGACTGATTGCTGTAAGCGGTTTCGAAACATGACAACCATAGGAGCCGAAAGCAATAGGAAGCAAACACTCCATGAATACATGACAACCATGACTTTTCATCCCATGAAGCCTCCCCGTTCTTACACTAGCACATCGTGCCAAATTAGAGAAATAACCATCAGGCGTCCTAAGTTCTTTTAACCACCAACAAATTGACTTCGCTTCATCGGTGGTTAGAGTGTAACAAGCTTTTGGTTTGACCATTTTTCCATTAGGCTGCGGCTTCAACTCCAAATCCTTTCGTCTACAGTAAAGATCTATGTCCATCCTTGCCTTCTCATTGTCCTTCGTCTTACCACACACATTCATAACCGTGTTAAAAATGTTGTCAGAGAAATTCTTCTCAATATGCATCACATCAAGGTTATGTCTTTATAGATTGTCCTTCCAGTATGGTAGTTCCCAAAAAATACTTTGTTTTGTCCAGCTATGCCATTCTCCATACCCTGGTAATTTTGACACACTGGCTTCAGTTACTTTAGGAAGATGCAATCAGTCTCTGCAACCTTGGAATTATTGGCAGATAGAACATTGCCTTCGCATGAACTGGTTTGTTCTTACTACAATCGCTATTTTTAAAGCGGTACCTGGGTGTTTGAAAAAGTTTACATACTTACAGCACACTATCATTTGTGCCCAAAGAACTGTCATAATATAGCATGCACCCTTTCGGACAACAATCAATCCTCTTAGCCCCCAACCTCAGTTTCGACACCAACCGCTTCGCATCATAATAACTTTTTGGCAACAACTCTTTGAAGGGTGCCACATCTTGAAGCATTTTACAAAAAAACTCCAAACACTACTCGGGGACATTCTAATTGGACTTGCAAGCTAGAAGCCTAACACAAATTGATAATTTTGAATCTGACACCTCTTCAAACAATGGCTTATTTGTCTCTAACAATAAATTGTAGAATCTCTGCACCAATTCATTAGAAGGCTATTCCATGTCATCGGACTCATTCGCCTCAAAATTCCTATGTTGCCAAAGATAATCATACACTATCATATGCATTGACTGGAGTTGTTCGACATTGTCGTTGTGTAAGCCACTTCCTGATGTACCCATGTCAAGATCTTCACCACCGACTTTATTTAGATCAATATCCGGCAACTCCTCACCATGATCACTCCATATTCAATCTTGAACCCATGTCGGTATAGGAGTAATTTCATGTCATCATCACTCAAAACCGTTGTACAATTGCACCTTTATGCACGGACATCTAATCCCCCCTCTTTGGCATAATCACAATGTTGCTTGGCTTTCGATATAAGCTCCTCAACTCCATCTACAAATGATTGTTTCAGAAGTTGTCTCCCAGACTCGTTCCTATCATACACCCAACTACGACTCGGGGGATAATATTCCATCCTATGACATTCTAATATAAATTAACATATTTTAAAACATGATACTATAACCCCAAATCGATCCCTTTCCGTAAAAGGTGTGGCCCTATCCCATTCGAGGAAAAACTTTTTCGCCACTGTATTATACTAGTTACTCATTACTTCATCACGTGTTATAGTTGATAAAATTTCGGCAGCATTTCCCATTGGTCTCCAAGTACACGACTTGTCTGCGGTAAGATACCACAATCAAGTATGGACCCGGGGAACAAAAAGAAATGCTTCAAACCGAAATTTCATCAATTATTTAACAAATGAGAATCAACGAGTAATTAGCATAGCAGTGGAGAAAAAGTTTCTTCCCAAACTGTCCCAATTGGACAATTCAAGATTTAATAAAATGAGTGAAAAAACACATAAGTAAAACTATCAGGACTAATAAAATTTCATACTAATTAACAACAAAAACAATTTAAAACAAATTTAAGTATATAAAAAGTTAACAATAAACTACGTAATTTCAAAATTTCACAAACAACATAATTTCTCAAACAAACTTGCTAGACACTACACCACATAATTTTATACAAACTACATAATTTCACAAATATTAAACTATTGGATTTTCTAACTAATTAACAAGAACAAAAATTGAAAAAAAAATGAAAAAAAAAATGAAATATGAACCTGAGAGTGTAGGTGCCTACTGACAGTGGTGACACTCTGCATTCAACAAAAAATAGGGACAATGTCAAATGCAACCAAATCACAGGGAAACAATGAACACAAAAATCAACAAATGCAAACCTATGGCAGTGCTGGGAGTGGAAATGGGTGGCTGCTCAGGTGGTGACAGGTGCGGTGGAGGGTGTGGCAGCGCGACGGAGGGTCTGGACAGTCGCGAGGGAGAAGGGAGAGGGAGAGGGAGAGGGAGAGGGAGAGGGAGAGGGAGACAATCGCGATGCTGGCTTGCGCGGTCACAAGGGCGGAGGGCACGGCTGAGAGAAGAGAGGGAGAGGGAGAGGGCCACGGTGGTGCTTGTGGTGGTTGCGGGGGCTTGCGTTGGTCACGAGGGCGGAGGGCGTGGCTGAGAGAAGATAGGGAGAGGTCTGGTGAGAGAAAGCAGAAAAGGAAAGTGGGGGGAAGGAGGGTTGGCACTGGAAAATAATAAAAGATTTCCGATGGCCATTTAATGTTTCCTACGGCTTTGTCCATCGGAAATTCAAATTTTCGCATTATCGACGGAAAAGTGTCTGTAATAAACCCTAAATTTTCCAACTACCGGTTCTTAGGAAACCCTCCTCTCCATTTCCGAAGGCTCTTGCGACGGATTTTCGATCGGAAAACACTGGCACCAAAATTTTGTCATTCCCGCCACCGTTAACGACGGATTTTGCGACAAAAACCCCTCGGAACAGGTTACCGACGGCTCGTCCGTCAGTAATTTTGCCAACTATTTGTATTCTTGATTTCCGACGATTTTTACCGTAAGAAAACTTAACATTACCAACGGACAAGGTGTCCGTAGATAATTTGCCGTCGGTAATTAACAATATTCTTGTAGTGTCTGAGCAATTTGATCGGTTGGAAGAAAGCTTTGGTAATGAACATAAACTTGAGTATGAAAGGAAGGAAAAGCTCGATCGATAATTCTTGAATAGATTGATGGAATGTTGTTGGAAGACAACATAAGGCTTGGATATATTTATAAGGAAAAGTATGATGTGTGTCCTCTTAGTTTGTGTTGAAGGAATAAAGGATATGTGGAAGCCACTAATACGAAATGCCCCAAGTTCTGTTTAAATTTACAGATGAGTGCCTTTCTCTCTCTCTCTCTCTCTCCCTCTCCCTCTCTCTCTTCTTTCAATTATTTAAGCGGTAACTATATTAATGCGTGTATACAAAGAAGATGAAAAATATGTGAGAGATAGAGATAAACACATACGGTGTTCAAAACTTGATGTTCAAATATCATAACTCTTATTTAATAATTGGCAAGGCTTGATGCACACTACAAAGTGGAAACCAACAAAAAGTGTATGGATGCATCACACTATCATACAAGATATAATTATGTAATTATATATACGATTTTAGTTATGTGTATGCCATATAATTCGTAGTACTAATGGCTGAAGTTTTATTTAGTAAAAAATATATTAATAGAATGGAATTAAAAACAAGGTTAAAGTAATACTTTGGTCCCTATGCGTGACACGACTTCTCGATTTGGTCTCTATACATAAAAAATCATTAAAATGGTCCCTATACGTACAAAAAGTCCCCATTTGGTCCCTATACATTACACGTTTGGTCCCTATACAAGTAAAAAATTATTAAATCAGTCCCTAAAATTTTGTACGGCAAGGACCAAATGGGGACTTTTTGTACGTATAGGGACCATTTTAATAATTTTTTATGTATAGGGACCAAATCAAGAATTCGTGTCACGTATAAGGACCAAAGTATTACTTTAGCCTAAAAACAAAATAGTCTTAATTGGACTTTTAGTCCTCCTACTATTGTTCATGTGTGATTTTGGTCCCTATACTTTTTTGTGAGGACATTTAGTCTCTATATTTTTTTTTCCATGTTGCAGATTTGGTCCCTCTATCAAATATCCATCAATTTGATAATGAGAGTTGCTTACATGGCAGTACATTTTGATTAAAATATATTAAAAATTAAATTTATTAAATTTAAAAATAAATTTAATAAGATTGGTTTCCTCACATCTTTGGAAGGTTGCTGGAGCATTACACAGGCCAAATAGCATTCTTTTGAAAGCAAATGTGCCATAAGGACAAGTGAAAGTTGTTTTCTCCTGATCTTCTGGTGCTATAGCAATCTGGTTATACCCTGAATAGCCTTCCAGAAAACTGTAATAATCCTTTCCAGCTAATCTATCCAACATCTGCTCAATGAATGACAAGGGGAAATGATCTTTTCTTGTAGCTTTGTTCAACTTCCTGTAATCCATGTAGATCCTCCAACCAGTCACAGTTCTAGTGGGGATTATCCCATTGTTTTCATTGGTGATGACAGTCATGCCCCTATTTTTAGGCACACACTGGATTGGACTTACCCACACACTGTCTAAATTAGGGTAAATAATCCCTGCATCCAGCCATTTAATGATCTCCTTCTTAACCACCTCCTTCATGATTGGGTTCAATCTTCTTTGACTTTCGATGCTATTCTTTGAACCTTCCTCCAAGGGAATTCTGTGCATGCATATTGATGGACTAATCCCCTTGATATCTGCTATTTGCCAACCTATTACTTTTTTGTGCCTTTTCAGAGCTGTTAGCAATTGTTCCTCTTTGAAACAGTTCTGTGAAGCAGATATTATCACAGGTAGAGTATCATTATCACCAAGGTAAGCATATTTCAAATGACTTGGTAATTTTTCCAATTCAAGGGGAGGAGGTTTAACAATGGAAGGAATGTTATCTTTAAAGGTATCATCAGTTACCTCCAATGATTCATATTTTCTGGTCCACACATGTTGAACAACCTTACAGTCTAAGGATTTTCCAATTTTTTCATTAGAGGAGTTTTCAACTTCCACTGATGCTGCAACATCGCCATAGTCAGATCGATTCTTTAGGAATTGCTGCTGCACCAGCTCATCAAATGATTCTATGAAGGAGCATTCCTCCGTCCCTTCATCTGGATACTTTAGGGCATTGAAAACATTAAAAGTGACCTGCTGATCATTCACCCTTATTGTGAGTTCTCCTTTCTGAACATCAATCAAAGTCTTCCCTATTGCCAAAAATGGTCTCCCAAGAATAATAGGAACTTCCCTATCTGCTTCAAAGTCCAAAATGATGAAGTCCACAGGGAGCGCAAATTTGTCAACTCTGATCAATACATCTTCAATCTTCCCCTCTAGATAAGCAATAGATCTGTCAGCTAGCTGGAGTCTGATAGAAGTAGGCCGAGCTTCCCCAATTCCCAGTTTCTTGAAAATTGACATGGGCATAAGGTTGATACTTGCTCACAAGTCATATAAGGCTTTACCACAGTAAGTATCTCCAATGGAACAAGGTATGGTGAAATTTCCAGTATTTTTCATCTTCCTTGGCACTTTGTTTTGCAGCATCATATTGCACTCTTCAGTCATTGCCACAGTTTCAAATTCTCCCAATTTTCTCTTCTTAGTGAGCAAATCCTTCATGAACTTTGTATAATTGGGCATCTGTTGTAGATCCTCTACCAAGGGTATGTTGATATGAAGGTTCTTCAACACATCCAGGAATTTATTGAACTATTTTTCTTGGTGTGCCTTCTTCAATCTCTGAGGGAAAGGTGGAGGAGGTCTTTATGGAATCAGTTTGGGTACAGTAGGGGATGCTGCATCATCGAGTGTTTTCTCAACCACTACAGGTTGCTCTGAAGCAGCATCTTCTTCTCTAGTTGTTGCCTTCTCAGGTTTTGAGCCTTGCACCATCTGTTTATTCTTTGGCTTAGCTACTTCCATATCCACCACTTATCAAATGGATTACCTTGCATTGTTCTTTTCCTCCTCCTGAAGTAAAGGCTTTAGGATCTTCTGTTGATGTAGGTAATGTACCACTTTGTCTTGAATTGATTGCACTAGCCAGCTGTCCCACTTGAGTCTCTAAGTTTCTCATTCCAGCCTTTGTTTCTGCCATAAATGCCTTCAGTATGGATTCTAGAGATGGTTTTGGAGCTTTTTGCTGAACCTGTTGTTACTGCAGCCTAGGCTGCTGCTGCTGATTGCATCCAGGGGGTGGATTCAGCGTGTTATTGTAGTTGGAGTATTTCAAGTTTGGATGATGTGATGGCTGCCATCCTGAATTGACATATGAATTGTTACCTCTGTAGTTATTGTTCCCTACATAGTTAACTGAAGCCGGATTTGAGGAGCAGTTTTCAAACAGATGATCTCCTCCACAATATACACATGATACAGCATCTACCTTGTAAATCTGTTCATTCACCATTTCTTCAGTCATTATAGGTGGTGCTGTGGAGTTTCCTTGAGTTGCCATAGTCAATCCCCTTACCATATTAGTTAGGGATGTCATTTGAGCTGATGGTGCAAAGACTTCACTCACTTCATAGGCTCCTGCTACAACATTGGTTTTTCCAAAAGCTTGTCTAGTTGTTGGCCACTGATAATTGTTAGCTGCTATCCCCTCTATCAGAGCATGAGCTTCATTGTAAGATTTAGTGAGAAGACTGCCTCCCTCTGAGGCATCCAACATCATTCTTGAACTAGGTAAAACCCCATTATAGAAATGCTCCATATGAATACAATATGGGATACCATGGTGGGGGACACTTCTTCACAAGTTGTTTGAATCTCTCCCAGGCTTCAAATAGTGGCTCATCTTCTTGCTGCCTGAAGGAAGTGATATCAGTTCTCATTTTTGCATTCATGGTTGGAGGGAAGTACTTGATTAAAAATTTCTTAGCAAGCTTGTTCCAAGTGTCAATTGAATTTGCATCTAGAGAGTTCAACCAGTTCTTAGCTTTTCCTCCCTAAAAGAATATGAATAGTATCAATCTGAATGCATCATCAGTGACTCCAGGAATTTTGAAGGAGCTTGCTACATCTAAAAACAGTTTTAGATGCAGGTGAGGATCCTCTGTTGCAGCACCATTAAACTGTCCAATTGTTTGTAACATTTGAAACATGACTGGCTTGAATTCAAACTGAACTGCATTGATTGGAGTCCTCACTATTCCAGTATTCATTGCTTTAGGGTCAAATACCGCATAGCCTCTAATAGCACAATTTATGTCATTGGCCATAGCCATGCTGTCTTGTGGCACTTCTTCAACCATTTCTGAAGTAGCAGGAGATAATGCTTCAGCAGAATCTGGTGTGGAGTTGGTTGGAGTATTCAGAACCAACTCAGGTAAAGGTTGAGACGATGCTTGACCTCTCCCAAGCCTTTTGAATGTCCTTTCTATCTCTGGATCAAGTCTGTAATCAGGTGACAAGAACCTGTGCATACAATTTCAGTACCCTGTGGTACAGCAAATCACCCAGAGTATTAGATCTTCTAACTACAGAACTAATAATATAAAAACAAAATTTTAACACCATTAACAATCCCCGCAACGGCACCAAAAACATGTTGCCTTAAAAACAGATGTCTTTAAGCTTGTGCAAGTATACACAATTGCCTCAAGTAATATAGAAACTAAGTTCAGATATCGTTCCCACAGGGATTATAATGGTGCAACAAATTCCAAATCAGATTATACGTCCTAGGAGTTAGAAATGGTAACAAAAAATTGTTGTGTGTGCATGTAAAATAAATAAAACTTTGAAGTTAACAATGAAAGTCAACTGCAAACAGTGAAGAGAAAATGTTGTCAAATATGGAGAAAAATAGCTCTAGGTATGCTGCAGTATAAATCCTGCTTAGCCTATATCATGCTCTGAATATGCTCTAGCATCTAACTCCAGGAAATAAAAGTGTGTTTTCCAACACTTAAGGGTTAGGTTCATTAACTGTTTTCTATTCCTAGATTCAGATTAATTACACCACCCTCTTAATAAGCATGTTCCAGCTAGTTTAGAGGCTTGAATAACTATTCCTAGTCTATCCAACATCATTTAATTTTCCAATTAATGATTTAACCTCTATCCTTTATCAATTTTTACTTACTTAATTCTTCCAAACCAAGCAAGCTAAATATCTAATTAAGTTGATCACTCTTAATCAAATAACAGTAAGCACATAATAAAAGAAGATGAAGAATATATTCATTGCATAACTCGGCTAAGCATTCATTACATTTGCATACCTAAAGCTTAAAAGTGTTTAGATCATAATGAGCTTACAAGAAACAAAATGTAGAAAATGAAAAGGAAGTCATTACAATGGATGAAAATAAAAATGCAACAGCTGGATGGAGAAGACAAATAGCGCAACCTCCTCGAAAGGACATAGTAATTGTGTAATAAAATCAAAGTGTCTTATACTAGGGTTTCCCTAAATGCTTATATAGTACCCTATTCTCGTTCATTCCTTTTTGGGCCAGCAACAAAAGTAATAATAAAATAAACCCTGGCCCAATTCCTTAAAAGTGGGAAATCAGGTCCCTAGGCGCGTGTGATTCCTTAAAACAGCAGTGCCAGCGCCTATGAGAAGAGAGGAAAGGTGTCCTTGTCAGATTTGTCTTTTAGTTCAAAGCGACTGGGAAGTAATCCGCGCAGCAGCAACCAATATCTTATTTGTTGGTCGTGGCAACCATAACTCGAGGGGGGGGGGGGGGGGGTGTGAATTGGGTTTATAAAATTTTCGTCCCTTTTTGTGACCTAGACTTATTTTTGAGAAATTGTAAAAAGATAAAGGAAGAGGAAATCACACAATCAATTTATACTGGTTCAATCACTCCCTTGAGTGGCCTACATCCAGTCCCAACAATACATTTGTGAGTATTTTCCACTAATAAACAATTCAAACTTTACAACACTTAGAGCACTCTCCACTCGGATACCCCACCTCCTGCAAGAGCCTCAATACTACTCACCAAAGGGATACCCCACCATTTGGACTTAAGGATTCCTCACCCTAAGATTTTCTCCCAATACAATAAGGATACCTCACCTTCTTCTTCTAAAGGGATTCCCTACCCTTTTACAAAGAGCCCTCTTTACTTGGGATACCTCACCCTTGTGCTAGAGTCTCCAAATCTACTCAAGGGATACCTCACCCTTGTTACAAATTAAACCAGAGAGATTCCTCACTCTCTTTAACCAATACAAATCAAGCAATAAGTGATTACAAAGAAGAATACATCAAAAGGTTGAATCAATACAAGTTGAAGCACTATGACTCTTGTGTAGGATTGGCTCAAATCTTGATTTCAGGAGTGAAAGATTGAATCTTGAGATTAGAGATGTTGGGCAAGTGTTCTTAGAGTGTTAACCTAGGGTTTTTCGGGCTGCTACTGAGTATTTATAGTGGGGTTTCAAAATATGGCCGTTTTGAATAGCTGTCACGCATTTCTGCACCAGAAATCACTTTTTTGCTACTGGTAATCGATTAGAGAAGTACTGGTAATCGATTACGAGCTGTCAGTTGGAAATACTGAGCTTTCCAGAAAGCTGGTAATCGATTACGGGAGTCTGGTAATCGATTACCACTGATACTTTTAAATATTGATTTTTCCAGAAAGTGGTAATAGATTACAGGAGTTCTGGTAATTCAATTACGAGCTGTTCTTTTATCAGAAAAATGATATTTTTCAATCTAAAGAACATTCTAACACTTATGAAAAACATTTTTCCAAATATTTGAAAAACCTTAAGCCCATTTTCAATTTTAAAACAATTTTTAATTAATTCAAGTTTAATAGCCAATCCTACACTTGAATCTTACAAATAATCCCAAGGACAAACTTAAGCTATATACCCTTGAAGTTCTTCTCTTGATCTTGGATGATCTTGCCTTGATCTTGAACTTTCATTATCTCAATCAATTGTTTTATTTTTGTTGCTCATCATCAAAATTAATTTCCTGAAAGTACATTGCATCCACATTATTCACCCATGCTTCAGCCATGCTCCAGCAAGTTCACTGCATAAGCAGACACGGAAATTTTGAGACAACAATGGAGCATTCAAGAGCAAAATGATGATATTAAAAATGCTTCACACAAATATTTACAAAACAACATTTCCTACCAAAACCAAGACTCAAAACCTCAAAGATAGCAACAATTAAGAGAGAAAAAGAGCTAAATAACTCTTATTAAAAGAGTTATCAGATACACTAGAAGAGTGACTCCAATTACGGTTATAGTCATTCTAGACATCTTCTCCAACAATGCCCATGCATCCTCCGTTGACTTGCAAGAGAAAGAACCGCCAGATGTGGCATCACAATTCATCTGGTAGCGTCCCTTCAACCCATTGAAGAAATGTTTAACCTTTGTTACCAAATCAAAGAAGGAAGAAAGGCATCTCCTCAATAGTACATTATACCTCTCCCAAGATTCATTGTAAGTTTCATCCTCATGTTGCCTGAAGGAAGTAACAATGGTCTTCAATTGTGCCGCTTTCTGAGGAGGGAAGAATCTTGTGAGGAATATCTGAGCCATATCCTCCCAAGTAGTGATGCTACCTCTATCCAAATTCAAATCGATCCAATCGCGTGCTCTATTCCCAAGAGAGAGAGGGAATAGTCGCAAACGGAAGGCATCATCTGAAACTCTAAGAGTCTTCAACATGTTACAGATCTCCAAAAAGTGTGGAATATCCTATGAGTATCTTGGCTTGTACTCTCATCAAACTGATTCCTTTGCACCTGGTTCAGAACCGATGACTTGATCTCAAAAGAATTGGCCATGATGGTCAGCCTGACAACAGTAGAAGCACAATTATCCAAGTTAGGACGATTATACTCATAAAGAGGCTTGTAAGCTGGAGGATCTCCTTCTTCCATCCCTTCAAGATTGATGGGTTGGATTGCTTCAAGTCTCATTTTCTCTCTCAATTCCTTCCTCAACCTCTTCTCAGTCCTGACAATCTCTGGGTCATATAGCAAGTCTTCCGGTGAAACGGTACATCGTAAATGCAAACACAAACACAAGGCAAGCCCAAGTGGATCAAAGAAGTTTAAAGAGATAAAATGTTCAGAAAATTTAAAAGAAAATTTTTTTCTTAATCAAAAGATTTAATTTTCCTAAAATTTAGGAAAATTGGTTGTATCAATCTCCGGCAAAGGCGCCAAAAACTTGATGTGAATCCGGCAAGTGTATCGATTCGTTGCAAGTAATAAAAACACGGAAAGAAATACCGAAGTCGAACACAAGGATTGGGAGACCAATTTAACCAAATCTTTGAAGGAAATTCAAAGCGTTTTACCAAGTTAATGGCAGTTGGTTGAGAAGAGAGAGAAAGATCAAGTAACAAGAATTTATCAAAATCAGTTATCTAAAAATGCTAACGGATAACGAAAGATTCAAATTAAATTAAAGCTTTAGGATCACGAATCCACCTACCAATCATGCAAGTTACCCAAGTGATAATCTTCTATTCCCTACGTTCAATTTCATTGTCTATCGGGACCCCCAAATTCTCCTAAAGTCATTGCCGATGTTCTTAAGGACGTAAGTAAACATGTAAGTTAATCTCCTGCCAGTCTCATAACCTACAGTTACCCTTTATTAAGTTCATGTTCCCTATATGATTGCACCTATCTCCTACCATATCCCTAGCCATACTCATTTGGTGTTCCTAATTCAAGTCCTAAGCATGAATCTCCTCCCGATCACAACGCACTAGACAAGTTAACCAAGGGCCCTTGAATTAACATAATTAAAACAGAATTAAGAAACAACAATTGAGATAAGGGAAAGAAAACATCACATTGAAATTCGTTAAGCCATCAAGGGTGGCTTCATCGTTCTCCTAGAATAGGGATTAGTTCCTCATGGAGATGAGATCAACAATCAAAGTAATAAAAGTATTCATTCTAAGAGCAGAAAACTAGTGAAAATCAGAAGGAGACGTAGCTGCAACGAAACTTGGATTAACAAAATATCAAAGGCTTCTCCATCTGACCTAAAACATGCTATATATAATGGGCTGGATTTGTGCGCGCTCGTGGAGCGAGCAGGGGCTCGCGACGCGAGACTTAAGTTTGGCACCAGTTGAAATTTGGATGCTCATGAGGCGAGCCTGAGTGAACTTCAATGCTCCTGCTTCTAGATCGGCGAGCAACCGTTCGCGATGCGAGGCTGAATGATGCCTACTCTTGCTTAATATGCTTCTCAGGCTCGAGAGGCGAGCAGCCTTTCGCCAGGTGAGTCTTGCATTTTTTTCCCTTTTGCTTGTTTTCTTCAATTTCCTAGCTTCCTTGAGCTTCACTTTTAACCTGAAATGTAAAAGTAGCATTTTAAAGCTTTATTGACTTAAAATAACCCAAAAATTTCTAAAAACTCTCTAAGAGACTCAAAATGTTGCTTAGGGACAAAAGAAGTCAAATTCGGGTGATTAGCGAGGTTAAATAGCTTAAATAGCATAAAAACCTTAGCCTTTCTAGCTATAAAACTAGATAAGCTAGAGGCTTATCAAAGACACAAGGCCAGAACCAGTTGAAGATTCTAAAAAATTCCAGGTTGGAAGTTAGCCAAATCAGCAAGTCAAACTCGGCGTACTACTAGATCCTAAGCTCAGGGAAGAAATACTCTTTGTGCTTAGGAAAAATGTGGAGCTCTTTGTCTGGAAAGTCTTAGATATGCCGAGAATAGATCCGAGCCACAAGCTGTCGTATATCTGGAGGCTAAACCTGTTACCCAGAAGAAGAAAAGTTTAGGAGAAGAAAGAAGTAGGGTAGTTGAAGAAGAAACAGCTAAGCTGCTAGATGTTGGGTTAATCAGAGAAATCAAATATACCATATGGTTAGCGAATGTCGCACTTGTTAAAAAGGTAAATGGAAAATGGCGCATGTGCATCGACTATGCCGACTTAAACAACGCATGTCCCAAGGATTTGTATCCTCAGCCAAGTATAAATCGGTTGGTAGATGGGGTCTTGGGATACATGTTACGTAGCCTAATGGAAGCATACTCCGGGTACAACAAGATCAAGATGGACCCAACTGATGAAGAAAAGACAGTGTTTATGACCGAGAGGGCTAACTACTGCTATAAGGTTGTGTCCTTTGGGTTGAAAAACGCGGGAGCAACATACCAGGGGCTCATGGAAAATGTGTTCGTCGAACAAATCGGAAGGAATGCAGAAGTGTATATAGATGACATGGTGGTTAAGTTGGATGAACCGATAAATCATCCGGCCGACCTTCAAGAGGTATTCGAGGAAATACGCAAGTACAATATGAGGCCGAACCCTGAGAAATGCACCTTTGGGGTGCAAGGGGGAAAGTTCCTTGGCTTCTAGTTAACTTATAGGGGGATCGAAGAGAATCCAGATAAATGTCAGGTGATTATTGACATGAGAAGCCCACAGAATATCAAGGAGGTTCAGAGGCTAGCAGGACGATTAGCCGCACTATCCCAGTTTCTCCCAAAATCGGCTGAAAAAGGAAGACCATTTTTTAAGCTATTGAAGAAGTCGAAGCTATTTCACTGGAATGAGGAGTGCGAGGTGGCCTTCATAAATTTTAAAAAATTCCTATCATCACCACCCATCCTCACTCGACCTCACCTTGTCAAGGAGTTACTGTTATACCTATCGGTCATAGAAGAAGCAGTGAGTGCAGTCTTGGTTCAAGAAGAAGACAAGGTTCAAACTCCGGTCTACTTCATTAGCCAGGTTTTGCAGGATGCAGAGTTCCGATACCAGAAAATAGAAAAACCGGCGTTTGCCTTAGTGGTGACAGTACGACATCTAAGGCCGTACTTTCAAAGTCATAAGATTGTGGTAAAAACCGATCACCCCATCAAGCAAGTGTTGAGAAAACCATAGTTGGCCGGGAGGATGATATCATGGTCAATAGAACTATCAGAGTTTGGGTTAAAATACAAGCCAAGAGGATCCATGAAGGCCCAATATCTAGCCGACTTTGTAGCTGAGCTGGCCCCAGGGGCGGAGAATAACACTGGATGGTGGACTTTATATGTGGATGAATCGTCCAATATGAAAGGTAGTGGAGCAGGAGTTATACTGGAAGGGCCAGAAGATTTAGTATTGGAGCAGTCTTTGAAATCCACCTTTTTGGCCTCTAATAATCTAGCAGAATATGAGGCCCTCCTAGTAGGATTAAGACTCGCTAAGGAAATGGGAGCGAAGAAAGTAAGGTGCGAGACAGACTCCCAACTAGTCACATGACAAATTAAGGGAGACTATCAAACAAAGGATGTCCAGCTGGCCCGTTACTTTCATAAGGTAACTAATTTTGTTCAAATGTTTGATGAATTTGTTATTGAGCATATTCCCAAGGAGGAAAATGCGAGAGGCGACCTATTGTCGAAGCACGCTAGCACCAAACGACAATGCCTGCTGAAAACAGTGATACAAGAAACCCTGATGCAACCAAGCCTATCAGTCGATGAAGTGTTATCTAATGAAGAGGAGGACATAGAATGGATGGCCCCCATTTGGGAGTATCTGTAGCATGGATTGGAATCCCAAGATGAAGAAGAAGCCAGAAGAGTTAGGGGAAGGGTGGGTTATTCAGAAGAGGGTTTTACACTCCTCTGCACAAGTGCTTCACTAAAAGGCAGGCTGAGTATGTGATGGAGGAAATTCACAGTGGAATCTGTGGAATGCACACCGGAGGAAGGTCAATGGCAGCAAGAGTGGTCCGACCTGGGTTCTGTTGGCCAGCATTAAGGTCGGACTGTGTAGAATAGGTGAGAAAGTGTGATGGATGCCAATGATACAGCCACCTGAAGCATGCCCCGTCAAGCGAGCTCCGCAACATACTGTCTCCCTGGAAATTCACTATGGGGGGTGGACATCCTAGGGAAGTTCCCCACTACCATGGGATAAGTCAAGTTTTTGCTGGTAGGTATTGACTATTCCACCAAATGGATAGAGGCAGAGCCCCTAGCCACTATTACTACCCAAAAGGTGCAAAAGTTTGTGTGCAAGGATATAATATGCAGGAACGGTTTACCGTATGCTATAATATCAGACAATGGAACACAGTTCGTTAACAATGGATTGACAGAATTCTATTCGAATTTGGGATCAAACACTTGGTTACATCGGTTGAGCATCCCCAAGCCAACTGGCAGGTGGAAGTGGCTAATAAGGTCATATGGGGCGAATTGAAGGAAATACTGGGCCGAGGAGTTACCAAGCATCCTATGAACATATCACTGCACACCTCAGTCCACTACTAAGGAAACACCCTTTAGAAAGACATATGAGACTGACGCAATGATACCGGTAGAGCTCGGTGAGCCGAGTTTATGAAGGACTGCATTTGATCTAAACTTAAATGAGGAAAGCATGAAGATAGAATTAGATTGGGTAGAAGAAGTAAGACAAGAAGCTCAAATCCGCGAGGAGGATTGAAAACAAAGAATCACAAAGAGATACAAATCGAAGTTGTGGCCGAGAAGCTTCCGGGCGGTTGATCTAGTCTAGTATTGAGAATGCAGGGCGAAGCACGGAAGGATATAACATAGGGACCATTGGCAGCTAATTGGGGGCCCCTTTCAGAGTTGTGGAGAGCTTAAACAATGGAGCATATCGATTGGAAGAACTGTCGATAAAAGAAATACCACGAACGTGGAACGCCTCCTATTTGAAATTCTGTTACAGTTGAAATTCTATGTAAAAAGCGAGTACTCTTTTTCCTACCATGGTGTTTTTATCCCATAAGGAAAAAGAAGGGTTTTTCACAGAGGAGGTTTAAATGAGGCTCTGCTTTCATCAATAAAGAGGTTATCCAGAATATTCTCGAGTCTCCCCAATAAAATAAGGTCGAACCCGAGCCTAACACTTAGCCAAAGCTAAGTCCAAAATTTTTTGAGCCGAATCTGAGCTCAAGGCCGAATCCGAGCCTAACACTTAGACAAAGCTAAGTCCAAGAATTTTGAGCCAAATCCGAGCTCAAGGTCGAATCCGAGCCTAACACTTAGCCAAAGCTAAGTGTTAAGTCTCTAAAAATGTCTGATGTGCATTTTTCTAAGTTTTGATGAAAACTAAACATTTGTTAATGATTTAATTAACCTTCATATTGGTTGCTAACCTGTCTATCTAGTGTGCAGATCAAAATAGTAAGAAGTCACCTTCTCACCTGTCTGCCTATATAGATGACCACTTGTCTGAAAAAGCAAAAGTCAACCTGTCTGCTGACTAGGATTATTGACTTTCTGCACTGAAATTTTACCTTGTCTCTGCTATGTTCTTATACTCGTCTATGGTTCTTCGATAGGGAACTCAAGTACAAGGAGCTTTTGTAAGCTGTCTCCTCATGCAGGAGACTCTGAAGCTTTCTCACGCTTATAAAGAAATTCAGAAGGTCATTTTCACAAGCAACCTAAGAAATCAGAGATGAAGTCCTGTTAAAGAATATTTCTAACATGCTTTATTCCCTAGTACTCTTGGTTATTACACAAAAAGGGAAATGTGCTCTGCAAAGCACAAAAGCATTATGCACAACTCTGATTTGGCTACTGCACGATGCATGAAGCCATGATCCTTCATGTTAGAGTACAACCAACGTTCCTATTGCATTAATGGCTGACCAGAACGACTCTATAGCATTTAATGGAGCTCTGCTTGAAGCCAACATTTGAAGGAATGTCTCTAACGGATCTTAAATGCTTGAAGGCAATAAATACAGAAGTCATTGAGGATGAAGATAGAGAACACACAATATTAAAGAGCCATTACTCTGGGCATTTATGTATTCATTCTTTCAATCGGTATTCTTCAATCATTTGAAGTTATTACGCAGTCTTTCCTAAGCCTACATTTAATCCACGCTGAGTGTTAGTGAAAGAATTGTTTGTCTGATTGTATTTATTACAAACAAACTACTCAAACAAACTTGAGTGAGCCTGAAGAGGCTAGGTGAGAAAAGAATACTTGTCTTGGAGCCTAAAGAGTCTGGGTGTGCAAACAATACTTGGATCTGTAACATGATCATTTATAGTGGATAAAACTTGGTGTTGCCAAGGACTGGACGTAGCTCTTTGTGTTTAAGAGTGAACCTGGATAAATAGTTGTGTTAATCTATTTTCCCTTAAACTCTTTAGTTGATTTGATTATATTATCTGCTTTCTAACTAAAGGGGTTAAAGTGTGAATATCAAACTTGTTTTCAAGTTGTGTGCTTGTGTGTTATTTTGTTAAAATCACAACAGACAGGTCACCTGTCTGTAAAGTGTTTTCACACTTGTCTGAACCTAGGTTCTGTGTGCGAAAAGTTTTCAACTTTGTTTTTATGTCTGATAAACATAATTCAATCCCCCTTCTCGTGTTTATAGTTGTCCTATTTCAGTTGGTATCAGAGCTCAGCCTCTGGGTTGAGCTTCTAACAGTGTAGAGGTAAAGGTCCTGGAGAATAGACATGACTTCTAGAACTAGTTCTAGTGGGAGTCACCAGACTGAAGGAGTCTCCCTAACCAGACCTCCATTCTTTAATGGAGAAAACTACAACTATTGGAAAGATAGATTTCAATGGTTCATTCTATCTACAAACTCTGATCTCTGGGATGTCATCACTGATGGTCCATTCATTCCAAAAAATGATGACAACACTGACAGGCCTAAAGCTCAGTGGATCCTTGCAGAAAAGACAAAGTGGGAGCTGAATCACAAAGTCAGATATAACATCATTTGTGCTCTCAGTCCTGAAGAATTTGAAAAGGTGTGTGCCCGTGATTCTGCAAAAGAAATATGAGATATTTTAGCTGTCACACATGAAGGAATAACCAAAGTTAAAGAATAAAAAATTTCCATACTTGTCAGAAAGTATGACCTGTTTCTCATGGAAGAAGGAGAATCTGTTGCTCAGATGATTGGAAGGTTCCAAACTATCATCAATGGTCTAAAATCTCTTGGAAAAATTTATATTAATACTGAGAAGGTTGGAAAGATATTAAGAATTCTACCTAATCAATGGAGACCTTTGGTCACTGCTATTTCTCAAGCCAATGATCTCACTACCTTGACTATGGATGAACTTCTTGGTAAACTCACTGTTCATGAGCAGGAACTTGGTGATGAAGTTGCAACAAAGAAAGGCAAATCAACTGCTCTGAATGCTGATCATAAGTCTTCAAAGGCTTCAAAAGCTCTGAAGGCAGACGAGTCATCAAGTGATGCCGACCTGTCTGAACCCGAGGATTCTGAAAGTGATGAAGAGTTATCTCTCCAAACCAGGAAGGTAAAGCTTTTCTTATAGAAAAATAAGTTCAGAAAGGATAAGCCATTCAAAAGGTTCAACAAGGATAAGAACTTCCAAGAATCCACTTCAACAGACAAGAGTTCAATTGTCTGCTATGAGTGCAAGAAGCCTAGTCACATCAAAGTTGAATGTCCTCAACTCAAGAAAGCCCCTTTTAAGAAGTTCTTCAAAAAGAAGAAAGGGATGATGGCTACTTGGGAAGATCTGGAGTCAACATCTTTTGATGAAGAAACAGATGAAGAAGCTAATCTTTGTCTAATGGCCAACACTGACTCAGATTCAGATGATGAGGTACAATGTGACTATGAGGAATTACTTGATGCCTATGAGGAGTTGCTGGAGGAATCCAACTGCTTATCTAAGGCCTTCAAATCCCTCAAGAGAGAGTATGTAAAGTTCCTTAGTGAGCATTAGCAAAAATCTCAAGAGTGTGAGAAGCTGGCCAAAGAGAACAGTGAGTTGAAGACTGAAAAGTCTGATGAAGCTAAGATCTCAAGTGAAACCTCACAATCTGAAGAGGTTGAAAAACTTCAACAGAAAGTGGAAGAGCTCACTTCTGATCTTGCCAAATTTGTTAATGGCAGAGACAATCTGACTAAACTGCTTGGCTGTCAGAGACACCCTCTTAACAAAGAAGGTATTGGATATGTCCATCAGACAAATCGTAAAGAATCAACTAAAACTTCTAAAGTGTCTATTAAGTCAACAATCATTAAATCCACACTTGTCGGCAACTTCTGTGGAAAAACTAGACATGTTATGTCAAAGTATATTCACATGAAGAGAAGGAAGTCTTCACAGACTCCTAGAACTAACAGAAAAGGACCCAGAAAATTATGGGTACCTAAAGACCAAATAATTTCTGTTGCAGATGTCCTTAATAGGACAAAGAAAACACCACACTGCTGGTGTAACTCCCTGCTTTTTATTTTACGTTTTTTATTTTTCGGTAAAAATATATTACTCTGTATTAATCGGTACAAATATATTTATTTATATTTTTATCTGAGGTCATGGAAATTGATTTTTATGAAATAAAAATCATATTCATACGCTACCTTATACTATAAGGTTACGGTAAAATTTTGGGTTGAAAATTCATATGGAACCCAGTCTACGTTTTCACCAACAGTAAAATTTTACTTAGCAGAAAACCTAATTTTGACTCGTGAACGAAATAATTTAGTTTTTCTATCACGTTTTCAACAAGATAGGCAATTTTGAAAATTTTGTAAAAAAAAAGATATTAGACATTTCTCGGGTGTTTTGTCGTTAATCGAGTAATCGACAGAGCCGGGAACAGATGAAAATATCTAGATATTTATATTTAACTTAACCATGATTACTATTAACTATAGTTAAGTTAACCTAACCTACGTTAATTAACTCAATCATGGTTCGGTTTTAATTATTAAACAAAACAATTCCCTATCTATAAATACCCCACCCTTTGAGCAGTAGCCCTCCCCCTACACAAACCCACTTTGCTTCATTTCCCACACTTAGACTATTTTCTTCTGCATCTTTATCTCTTTTCTTTGATTTCTCAAGAACACTTAGAATAAAATTGTGAAGCAAGTGCTTGATTCCTTTCAAATCCTTGACATCCAAGAGGTATACCATACTTTACTTGCTCAATAAACCCTATGTTCTTCATTCGTTTTCATTTCAAGCATGATTTCCTTGTTTTCAATTTCTAGAACTAGAACTTTAAATAATTCTATAAAATTGTAGAAAAATCATAAAAATGTGAAACCAATTTCTATGATCTAGTTATGACCTCTACTTTCATTATCCAAGAGCATGTAATCAAAAACATTTTCCTTCCCTATTTTCTTGTTGAGGCCGAAACTGGGTATTTTTGGGTAAATGAAGTTTTGTTCAATTTTTAAGATATGATACTTGATCTTAACTCCTTGAAACCTATTGTTTTTATATCTAGAAGCTTGAAATCAAAATAATTTCCTAACCCTATTTTCTATGCTTAGCCGAATTGATGTTCATGTGGACAAAATAAGTTTATTCTTCAATCTTTAATTCAGTCATGATTTATATCAACTATCTAAAGTGTGTAGGTTCTCAATCCAAGAGCTTGAATCAAAAGGAATTTTCTAACCTATTTTTATATTTGAGGATGAAACCCTACCCTAAGTGGTTGGATGATTTTTATTCCATATTTTCAACTTATAGCAATTTATCCTAGCTATCTAAGATCTAAGTAATTATTATCCAAAAGATTAGAATGAGAAAATGATCCTAGCCCTAATTTGAATTGAATGGTCGAACCTAGCTATTCTAGGATTAAGGGTGATTTTTTTAATTAATTATAGTTATGTTGTTTGGTTGAAGGAGAAACTGTTAAACTATGGTGTGATAACGAGGAACATCAGATTCAGAATTCCGGTGATAACTCAGGTGGGGGGAAGGATCACTCTGTCGTCGGAACCGATAAGTAGTATATTATATGATAATTGTGTAGGGCGACCTAAACCCTACTAGTAGTCGAGTAATCGACAAGACCAAAATCACATTGGAAACCTTTTCTGTAAAACCAATGGTGATTCGGGGATTGTAGGTTTATCGACATTAGGTTGATTTTAAGTCTTTGATGGTGTTTGAGTTTATGTTGTTGAATTTACTGTGATACACTGGTTAAGGAATTCCACTGCATGTGACGTATTGTTTTTGGTGTTTGAACATTTTCTGATATTGTGTTATGCATGATCTGCCTGGTTTTAATATTGTGCTTAGTGGATTTTAGGCAAAGATATATGTTGTTTGGGAGATAACTGTTTGGGGTGTGAGAATGATGGTGATTTAGAGGTTCCTAGCCTAAAATAATCATTTCAAAGAGGAGTTGTGACATAGAACATTTGTTGAGGTTTTGATGGAAGGTTAAGGCACTAGGTTGTTGTTAATGTGGGTTGGTGAGATTCATGTGTTTGCCCCGTTGTTCACAATCGTGTATTTGGAATACACGAGGTCAGGTGTTCTCGCTAGACCATTGCACCTTAGATATAGGTTGTGAAGCTATAGTGTCATTGAATTTCATGAGCACCCTCGGGAGTGGACAGGGTGTGCACCGGGATAACCGTGCCGCTATAGTATCATCGCTTTGCGTGAGCATTCTCACTATGGAAGAGAATGTGCACCGGGAATTTGGAACATGTCGCTTGAAATACTTACTGATATTCCCAACGAGGAATGCATGAAGGAATTGGTAGTGGCCACGTCAGCATAAAGAGTTAGATTGCATGAGAATGGGTAGAGATTGATTTAGTGATTTAAGGATGATGGTTGGTTTTGAATGATGTTATGTCTGTGACAGTTACTGCATAATGTGCTATGACTCTGTTCCACTTTTTGATGATAGAGTTGCTTCTTATCCCCTATATTTTCTGTATTTTCGTGTGTCTACTTTATTTAGTTTAGAAGACCCGAAGTTGGAGTATGTTGCTGAGGAGTTGGACGGAGCTCTGTATGAAATGGAGGTTGCTGAGGAGTTGGATGGAACTCCTTACGATCCAGAGGTCGGAGGTCAAACTGTGACCCATGGTGATTAGAGTATAGATAGTAGGCCAGTGTGTCTAAGAAGTATTTTTATATTTTCCGCTAAGTATGACTTTTGTTAAGTATATGCCTGTGAGGGATCCTACTGAGAGGATATCCTCAATAGTGTTTTGTAATATGTTTATAAGACTTATGTGTGTATGTATAACCTAAATGTGGTGTGTTGTTTTTGATTAACTAAAGTTGTATGTTATTTAACTTAAGATTTTAGTTTTTACCTAATTTCACGTTAAGCACGTGACTAAGAAGTTAATGAATAAGGTTTTCAATCTAATAACACAACGGGGCAAAACGGGGTGTCTCATTTTGGAATAAGAGCAGTTTGATTCTGATCGGACTGCGAGATCTAGGATGTTGTTACTGGCCATGTCTAGTTAAAATCCATATCGGATTTTGACTATTCTTAGAAGTTGGGTAGTGTGTCCGAATACAAGGCGATAAGAAACATTGGTATGGCATATAGTATTTATATACTTGATTATGTGATATTATATGTCATACTAATGAGAGCGTATGATTTCTGTTCCAGAATCATGGCTCGAGGAAGAGGACGTCCAACCAATAGTGTGACAGAACTCCAAAAGAATCATAGGAGTTGTCAACAATGACACCAATGGAGGAAAGTCATATGCGACTCCCGATACCATGGAAACGATAGCTGCTACTATGTTATTACAAACACAGCAGAATGCTGAAATGCCGCAGATGAACAGAGAGCAGCTTGAACTAAAGAATCAGAGGAGGGCTGTAGCAGCTGAAGATGCCAAATTGACTACTTTTCTGAAAGGGAAGCCACCTCAATTCCGAGGAGAGTATGACCCAGAGAAGACTGAATGGTGGGTACAAGAAACAGAGAAGGTATTTGAAACTGTGCGTGGCAATGATGATAGGAAAGTAACTTATGCTGCCTTCATGCTAACTGAAGAAGCAAAGTTCTGGTGGAAAGGAAAGAAAAGACTATTGGAAGCCGAGGGCGGAATGATTACCTGACAGTTATTCACCGACTGCTTCTTTGAGAAGTAGTTTCCGCATCTAGTTCAGCGCAAGAAGGAAAATGAATTCACACACCTCAAACAAGGGAACATGTCTGTAGGTGATTATGCATCACGTTTTGAGGTGCTGATCAAGTTTTAAGAATTCTATCAGAGGTTTCCAAGTGAGGAATGACAATGTAGAAGATTTGAGGAAGGACTTAGAAATGAGCTGCAGAGGGTTGTGGTGTCTCTCGACATTCAGTAATTCCCAGAACTAGTAGAAAGATGCAGTGCTATTGAAAGTATAGATATGAGGATAGGCAATAAGCAGAAACAATTAAGGAGTGGAGGTCCTAACCGATCAAATTTTCAGAGGCGCGAAGGAAGTGGTTCTCAGTGGAGGCAGAGACCATATGCTAGACCAACCCAAACACCTGCATCAGTACCAATGGCTAGAGCGGGTCAGCAACCGCAAGACTTAGTTTGCTTTAGATGTGAAGGACCGCACTATGCTAGGGACTGTATGAATAGGCCTAGTTGTTTCAACTATGGGAAACAAGGTCATATGGCACGAGACTGCAGACAGCGGTTTGTGCAACAATCGACAACTGCGGGAAGAGGAGCTGGAAACAATAGAGGTGGAGCTAGAAGAAGAGTTCCGGCAGGAAAACCACAAGTGGCCAGACCTCAAGCCACTGGAAGAGTGTTTACCGTGAGGGGAGTTGAATCCTCTCAATCTGCAGATCTTATACAAGGTATGTGTTTGATAGCTGGTAGACTCTCGTATGTGTTGTTTGACTCAGGTGCTCCGAATTCTTTTATTTCGCATGAGTGTGTGGATCATTTGAATTTAACTGTTTCCAAATAGCTTATACCCTTACAATATCTACTCTAACTAGTAATTCTTTGACTACTATGTCTATTTGTTTACAGTGTCCTATACTTGTTGAGAATAGGACATTTATTGTATATCTTATCTGTTTGCCTATGCAACAAATAGATGTTATTCTTGGCATGGATTGGCTTTCGGCTAACCATGTAGTGCTAGATTGTTCTAGCAAGACTTTATCATTTCTTGAACCTCCTAGTATAGTATCTACCAATGAAGGAGTCTCTATGAGGAGTGACAACTCTCATCAATTTTTGATGATTTTCGCCGTGGAAGCTAATGAGACTTCCAACATAGATTCTATGCCTATTGTGAGAGAGTTTCCTGAAGTTTTCCCTCCAGACGTTCCAGGTTTACCACCGGAAAGTGAAGTGGAATTCACTATAGATCTCGTACCAGGGACATGACCTATATCTATAGCACCCTATCGGATGTCATCGGTTGAGTTGGCGGAGATGAAGAAACAATTAGATGACATGTTAGTAAAAGAATTCATCAGACCAAGTGTTTCGCCGTGGGGATCACCGGTGTTGTTTGTCAAGAAAAAGGATGGAAGTGCGAGGTTGTGCATGGATTACAGGTAGTTAAATAAGGTGACAATTAAGAATAAGTATCCGTTGCCTAGGATAGATGATCTGATGGATCAGTTGAAAGGAGCAGCAGTGTTCTCTAAGATTGATTTAAGATCTGGATACCATCATATTAGAGTAAGAAAGGAATATATACGTAAAATAGCTTTTAGGACGAGGTATGGACATTACGAGTATTTAGTTATGCCTTTCGGTGTGACTAATGCTCCAATAGTGTTCATGAATTATATGAACCGAATCTTTAGACCATTCCTCGATAAGTTTGTCGTTGTGTTCATCAACGATATTCTTATCTATTATCGTACGCGGGAAGATCAAGAGGAGCATTTGAGAGTAGTGCTGCAAGTTTTGAAGGATAGGCAGCTTTATGCCAAACTTTCTAAGTATGAGTTTTGGATAGAGGGAGTTCAATTTCTAGGTCATGTGATCAATAAAGAAGGAATCGTCGTAGATCCAGCTTAGGTGGAGGCAGTTCTTAAGTAGGAACGACCTAAGACAGCGAGTGAGGTACGAAGTTTTTTAGGATTAGATGGATACTATCGAAGGTTTATAGAAGGATTCTCGAAGATTGCCTTGCCTATGATGCAGTTGACGAGGAAAGATATAACTTTTGTATGGACAGATAAGTGTGAGCGAAGTTTCCAAAAGTTGAGGGATAAGTTGACTGCATCATCTGTGTTGACTTTACCCGATCCTTTAGGACAATTCAACGTATACTATGATCCGTCTTGTCAAGGTTTGGGATGTGTATTGATGCAAGAGGGAAGAGTTGTGGCGTATGCTTCCCGGCAGTTGAGAATTCATGAGAGGAGCTATCCGACTCATGATTTGGAGTTAGCAGTAATAATGTTCGCATTGAAGATATGGAGACACTTGTTGTATGGAGCAAAGTTTAATGTCTTCAGTGACCATAAGAGCTTGAAGTATATGTTCGATAAAAAAATAATTGAATATGAGACAACGAAGATAGATGGAGTTTATCAAAGATTATGATTTTGATTTACTGTACCATCCTGGAAAGGTGAATGTTGTAGCTGATGCTTTTAGTAGGAAATCTTTGCATGTATATGCAATGATGGTTAAGGAGTTAACAGTTCATGGATTTGAACTTAGGAATGGAGTTGGTTGAGGATAAAATTTGTTTATGTATGATCACTATTAGTAGTGACTTTATGAAGGACCTTAAGGATAAACAAGTTCGGGATCAATATCTTCAGGAGATAAGTAAAGGTATAGATGAAGGTAAAGTTTGAGTTTAATGAAGGAACAGATGGTGTGTTAAGGTTTAGAGATAGAATATGTGTTCCAGAGGATGCAGAACTTAGGAAGATGATTTTGGAGGAAGCACATAAGAGTAAGTTGAGTTTTCATCATAGATCCACTAAGATGTATAAGGATTTAAAGAAAATGTTTTGGTGGACAAGGATGAAGAAAGAAGTAGCGGAGTATGTTTTATCATGCTTGGTATGTCAGAAGGCTAAGATTGAACATCAGAAGCCGACAGGCTTATTACAATCTTTAGATATCCCATAGTGGAAATAGGATAGCATAGCTATGGATTTTGTGGTCGGATTACCAAGAACTCCTAAGAAACATGATGCGATTTGGGTTATTATTGATAGGTTGACAAAGTGTGCTCACTTCTTACCTATTGGTGAAAGTTATAGTTTGGATAAGTTGACCCAGATTTACATCAAAGTAGTTGTTAGATTTCATGGTATGCCATCGAGCATTGTCTCAGATCGAGATCCTAGATTCACATCTAGATTTTGGAGACAATTGCAAAATGCCTTGGGGACAAAGTTAAGAACGAGTTCTGCTTATCATCCCCAGACTGATGGACAGTCAGAAAAGACAATTCAGTCATTGGAAGATCTGTTGAGAGCTTGTGTGTTGGAACACACTGGCAGTTGGGATGAGTTCTTGCCATTGATTGAATTTACTTATAACAATAGTTTCCACAGTAGTATTTGAATGGCACCATATGAGGCTTTGTATGACAGAAACTGTAGGACCCCATTATGTTGGTATGAAACTGGTGAGAACCAAGTTTTGGGTCCAGATGTGGTGTAACAGACTACGGAACAAATCAGGAAGATAAGGGAAAAGATGAAGGAAGCACATGATAGGCAAAGAAGCTACAGTAACAAGAGGAGGAGACCATTAGAATTCTAGGAAGGTGATCATGTGATTTTGAGAGTTACTCCAAAAACTGGAATTAACAGAGCTATCAAGTCCAGAAAACTTAGTCCTCGATTCATTGGACCTTTTCAGTTTCTTCGACGGATTGGTCTAGTAGCTTACCATATTGCCTTACCATCTAATCTTTCCAACCTTCATGATGTCTTTCATGTCTCTCAGTTAAGAAAGTATTATCTTGATCCTTCTCATGTTATTGAATCTGAGTCTATACAACTGCGAGAGAATCTAAAGTATGAGACTTTACCTGTAAGGATAGCTGATAGAGAGATTAATGAGCTTCGCGGTAGACAAATTCCTTTGGTTAAGGTCATA
Source organism: Sophora flavescens (assembly GCA_030762895.1). Classification (NCBI taxonomy): domain Eukaryota; kingdom Viridiplantae; phylum Streptophyta; class Magnoliopsida; order Fabales; family Fabaceae; genus Sophora; species Sophora flavescens. Next base: position 183,745,307 of record CM061064.1, read on the forward strand.
TAGGATGAAACTACTGGTGATGCTACTTGGGAATGCAAGGCGGATATGCAGCAACAATATCCACATCTTTTCTGAGGTACGTAAATTCTGAGGACATAATTTTTCTAAGAGGGGTAGTAATGTAACACCCTGCTTTTTATTTTTCGGTAAAAATATTTTACGCTGTATTAATCGGTACAAATATATTTATTTACATTTTTATCTGAGGCCATGGAAATTGACTTTTATGAAATAAAAATCATATTCATACTCTACTTTATAGTAGAAGGTTACGGTAAAATTTTGCGTTGAAAATTCATACGGAACCCGGTCAGCGTTTTCACTGACAGTAAAATTTTACTGAGCATAAAACCTAATTTTGACTCGTGAACGAAATAATTTAGGTTTTTATCACGTTTTCAACGAGATAGGCTATTTTGAAAATTTTGTAAGAAAAATAAGATATTAGACGATTCTCAGGTGTTTTGTCGTTAATCGGGTAACCGACGGGGCCGGGAACAGATGATAATATCTAGATATTTAGTGAAAATATCTAGATATTTATTTGAAAATATCTAGATATTTATATTTAACTTAACCATGATTACTATTAACTATAGTTAAGTTAACCTAACCTATGTTAATTAACTCAATCATGGTTCACTTTTAATTATTAAACAAAACAATTTCCTATCTATAAATACCCCACCCTTTGAGCAGCAGCCCTCCCCCTACACAAACCCACTTTGCTTCATTTCCCACACTTAGACTATTTTCTTCTGCATCTTCATCTCTTTTCTTTCATTTCTCAAGAACACTTAGAATAAAATTGTGAAGCAAGTGCTTGATTCCTTTCAAATCCTTGACATCCAAGAGGTATACCATACATTACTTGCTCAATAAACCCTATTTTCTTCATTCGTTTTCATTTCAAGCATGATTTCCTTGTTTTCAATTTCTAGATCTAGAACTTTAAATAATTCTAGAAAATTGTAGAAAAATCATAAAAATGTGAAACTAATTTCTATGATCTAGTTATGATATCTACTTTCATTATCCAAGAGCATGTAATCAAAAACATTTTCCTTCCCTATTTTCTTGTTGAGACCGAAACTAGGTATTTTTGGGAAAAGGAAGTTTTGTTCAATTACTTGATCTTAACTCCTTGAAACCTATAGTTGTTATATCTAGAAGCTTGAAATCAAAATAATCTCCTAACCCAATTTTCAATGCTTAGCCGAATTGATGTTCATGTGGACAAAATAAGTTTATTCTTCAATCTTTAATTAAGTCATGATTTATATCAACTATCTAAAGTGTGTAGGTTCTAAATCCAATAGCTTGAATGAAAAGGAATTTTCTAACCTATTTTTATATTTGAGGCCGAAATCCTACCCTAAGTGGTTGGATGATTTTTATTCCATATTTTTAACTTATAGCAATTTATCCTAGCTATCTAAGATCTAAGTAATTATTATCCAAAAGATTAGAATGAGAAAATGATCCTAGCCCTAATTTGAATTGAATGACCGAACCTAGCTATTCTAGGATTACGAGTGATTTTGTTAATTAATTATAGTCGTGTTGTTTGGTTGAAGGAGAAACTGTTATACTATGGTGTGATAACGAGAACTTCGGATTCAGAATTCCGGAGATAACTCAGGTGGGGGAAAGGATCACTCTATCGTCGAAACCGATAAGTAGCATATTATATGATAATTGTGTAGGGTGACCTAAACCCTACTAGTAGTCGAGTAATCGGCAAGACCAAAATAACATTGGAAACCTTTTCTGTAAAACCAATGGTGATTCGGGGATTGTAGGTTTATCGACATTAGGTTGATTTTAAGTATTTGATGATGTCTGAGTTTATGTTGTTGAATTTACTGGGATACGCTGGTTGAGGTATTCCACTGCATGTGACATATTATTTTTTGTGTTTGAATATTTTCTGATATTGTGTTATGCATGATCTGCCTGGTTTCAATATTGTGCTTAGTGGATTTTAGGCAAAGATTTATGTTGTTTGAGAGATAATTGTTTGGGGTGTGAGGATGATGGTGATTTAGAGGTGCCTAGCCTAAAATAATTATTTCAAAGAGGAGTTGTGACATAGAACATGTGTTGAGGTTTTGATCGAAGGTTAAGGCACTAGGTTATTGTTAATGTGGGTCGGTGAGATTCATGTGTTTGAATTGTTGTTCACAATCGTGTATTTGGAATACACATGGTCAGGAGTTCTCGCTAGACCGTTCCACCTTAGATATAGGTTATGCAGCTATAGTGTCATTGAATTTGATGAGCATCCTCGGGAGTGGACAAGGTGTGCACCAGGATAATAGTGCAGCTATAGTGTCATCGCTTTGCGTGAGCATTCTCACTATGGAAGAGAATGTGCACCGGAAATTTGGAACCTGTCGCTTGAAAAACTGACTGATATTCCCAACAAGGAATGCGTGAAGGAATTGGTAGTGGCCACGTAAGCATAAAGAGTTAGATTACATTAGTATGGTTAGATATTGATTTAGTGATTTAAGTATGGTGGTTGGTTTTGAATGATGCCATGTCCGTGACAGTTACTGTATAATATGCTATGAATCTGTTCCGCTTTTTGATGATAAAATTTCTTCTTATCCCCTATATTTTCTGTATTTTCATGTGTCTACTATATTTACGTTAAAAGACCCGATGGAGGAGTATGTTCCTGAGGAGCTGGACAGAGATCTGTATGAAATGGAGGCTGCTGAGGAGTTGGGTGTAACTCCTTACGAACCAGAGGCCGGAGGTCGAGCTGTGACCCATGGTGAGTATGGACACTGTGTCTAAGAAGTATTTTTATATTTTCCGCTAAGTATGACTTTTGTTAAGTATATGCCTGTGAGGGATCCTACTGAGAGGATATCCTCAACAGTGTTTTGTAATATGTTTATAAGACTTATGTGTGTATGCATAACCTAAATATGGTGTGTTGTTTTTTATTAACTAAAGTGGTATGTTATTTAACTTAATATTTTAATTTTCACGTAATTTCATGTTAAGCGCACGACTAAGAAGTTAATGAATATGGTTTTTAATCTATTAACACAACAGGGTGTCTCAGCTGGTACCTGGACAGTGGTTGCTTGCGACACATGACAGGAGAAAGGTCTATGTTCCTAGACCTCCAACTAAAGAAAGGAGGACATGTTGCCTTTGGAGGAAATTAGAAAGGGAAGGTTATAGGCATTGGTACTATTGGTGGTAAACCCCCTCTTCCCTCTATATCTAATGTTCTTATGGTCGAATGATTAAGACACAATTTGCTTAGTGGTCGCGCTGTCGCCACGCGCCAAAAAGAACGAGCGTTTACAAAATAATGTAGATAAGGAAGCGACAACTCGGATGTCGTCTCTCAAGGACTCTTTGGTTGTTGTTATTATTAACAGAAAATTAGTTTTGGGGGGGTTTGGATTGAAAACAAGTAAGAAAACAAAGCCAAAACAAAGCAATGAAAACAAAGCAGTTGAAAAAGATTAACAATAAACTAAAGTGATTAACCTACTGTTCTCGGTTTCCCACTATCATTGGTTCATATAAATCCAAGCCCTAAGCAGATTCTAATCCCCTCCCGGTTGTAGCAACAATTAACAACGCAATCGCTACTACGGATATATGTCCCTATTCCCGAAATAACAAACGGGGTTAAGCCCTCATGAACAAACGAACATGAATGAACACACGCGAAATAACAAACGCGATTAAGTATAAGAACATAGCATCACCGAAATGAATCAACACAATACTATACACTCCTGAAATAACAAACAGAAATATATAGCATGGCATTGAAAAGAGAAAAGCAAATAAAACAGGAAATACACAACCTCAAGTGTGGTAATGGAAACCAATTGCAGTAGATTAATCTAGGAGACTAGTTCTCCATTACAAAGGCAACAATAAACTAAAGAGAAAACAAAAGACTAACTACTGACTAAAAACTAGCTACTCTGACTAAAACTAGCCAGCAACTAGCTCAACTGACTAACTCTTCAGTTCTGCCTAAAACAGGCTTATATACTACTTCTGGATTACGCGGACTCGAGAGGCGAACACTGTCTCGTGAGGCGAATCTTCAACTTTTGGTATTCTCGCGAGGCGAGCTTATCATTCACGAGGCAAAACTCTTCAATTTCCAAACTGCCACAGCCGTGACCTTTAACATGCATAAATCGTGCTGGCTTTTGGTCTTCAGGGTTGGATTACTCGCGACGCGAGTCAAGTCTTCACGGGGCAAGACAGAATGGTTGTCAAATTCTGGAACAGTCACCTTCAGGTTCGCGAGGCGAACATCCTTCTCGCGGGGCGAAAGATCCAGATTTATTTCTTTTTATTAACCTGAAAACAGAAAATAGCATAAGTACTTTATTTAACTCTAAATCAGCTAAATTAACCTAAAAATACTTTACAGACTCAAAATGCTGCTTAAAGACAATCAAGTCTAATTTGGGTGAAAATGATATAAAATTAGCACAAAGCCAAGGTTTTTATTAGTTATAAAACCAGTCAACCAGAGGCTCATCAAAATACCCCAAACTTAAACTTTGCTTGTCCCCAAGCAAACTAAAACTCAAAAACTCAAAAAGACTCAAGACATGGCAAAACATGGCAAGCTTAAAAGATTTAATCAACTTTTCACAAATTTCAAGCAATTTCTTCAAAACAGTTTTCTTCAATGTTCCCCCCTTTCAAACAAAGTAATCCCCACAATCATTTATTCTAAACAATTGAGAATTTCATCATTCAAACAATCATTAATCTAAGCAGGGGATCTAAGTTACACACAAAAAGGAGATCACCAAATTCAAACAACTGCCTTCCTCACAAGGGAAATTTGTGTTTCACTCAATTGCTCAATTTGTCAGGCTAACAACATTCACTCAATTTCACTTTTAAGAGCACTTCCCATAAATTTGATTTTCATCTCCAAATGATTCCCACAGAAAACATGCAAGCAACATCAAAAGGTCTTTTATGGGTTGTAATGGGGCCTGGCTAAGGGTAGGATATACAAAGGTACTAGGCTAAAGTCCCTAGGAACTAAGAGAGCATGAACATTTTGATACATTGAAATTCCATTCAAGTTCCTTTTCTCATTTTTCTTTTTGCCTTGGGTGACTACAACCATTTCTATTCAAATACTTTTATTTTTATTTTTTTATTTTTTTACTTTTTTTTTTACACTTTTCTCTCTTTTTTTTTTCTTTCTTCTTTTTTTCAACCTTTTTATTATATTTTTTTCTTTTTCTCAATCCCAGAATGACATGTCACATCCTTGTAGCCACCCCAAACTTAGTGTCTTGCAACCACTCTCTTGCTAAAATTCCATGCTCTCCTAATCCTAAGATCGGGTTAACATGGTTTTTCAGATTTTTGCTCATAACATAAGGTTAACAAGAATTAACAATAGGCTAATCAGGCCCAATGGGGCTAACTAGGGAACATGCATTAGAAATTGGTTATTTTAGGCTAAGTGGTTATTTACAAAGAAATTGCCTAAATCATTTGAAGCAAACACATAATCATGCAAACCATAAAGAGATTCAAGCAAATTCAGGAAAGTGCAACTTAAAAATGATTTCACACAGTCAAAAACATGTTGGAGGCTCAAAACCTCACCTGGACATTCATGCAAATTGTTTAACAGAGATTCTATCCCTAGTGTGCTTCCTATCACCCCAAACTTATCATAAATCATGCCATCATAACAAAATCTCAAAGTTCAGTTTTCAATCACATGGGGATCATTTTTCAAAAATTTCATATCCTAGGGGGAAACAGTTAACACATAACATGCAATCAATCTATGCAAAATCAATAAAATCCAATAAACTTGCCAATACAAGACTCAACACAACTCCTGAGCTTCTCAAATTATTCAGGAGCTTTATTAAAAACAAAACAGAAATAAAGCAAGGAAAAGAAAATTAAAAAGAACAAGGTTAAGAAAAACTCATTGGGGCCAGGATCCCATTGCTTGTAACATAAGGCCCAAGTGATAGCCAAAGGGTGGAAGTTCATTCCATGCTTCCATAACTTGTAGCCTTGATATGGGAGTGAGTGCTTGACAGTTACGGTGACTCCTTCCAGTGCGGCGGACTTCTCACTCCCTCTTGGGTCAAAGATGACCGCTTTCTCAACAAAATCCTCCCAATAAAATTGGGGTTCAACCACTTGGACTGGCCATGGTGCAAAATCCAAAGGCTTGAACCCCATCACTGGTTGTTCCACAGTGGGAGGTGGTAAACAAGTAGCTGGGGTTACTGGTGCTGCTTCATTTTCTGCATTTTCTTCATTCATTGCACTAACAAAGTTATCACCTGCTATACATGCAGAAATTTCAGCACACACCACACAAAGGTTAGTGTTAGTAGAATCAGTACATATATCACAATAAAATGAATCAGTAAAAGTTAGAATGTCTGGAAATTTAGCACTCAATTCATCCACCCCATCACTCTCAACACATGCATTTGAATTAATTGAATCATCTACTTCCAAAGGTTCTTCATCATCCTCAAGCACAGGGAAGCAGATGTCCTCCTGATCCTCCTGATCCTCATTTTCTATGTTTCCTGAAAAGAATAAACCTGCATAACAATCTATACACAAAGCAGTGCCATTACAATCAGCACAGGCATTAGAATCAGGGGATTCAACACACAGTTCATCAACAGAAGTATTATCAAAATTATCATTAGAAGTATCTTCAAGAATAACTTGTGACTCTGTATGTTCTTCAAGGGGCTGTGGAGTTAGCAGTACAGCCGAGTTGGCGACAATTTGATCAATTAGAATGGACAACTTCTGAGATTCAGCTTCGCTCCTCTGTTGGGCTTCAAGATTTTGTTCTGCCAATCGCTGATTTTGCTCTGCCATCCATTGATTGTTCTCCTCTATCATCCGTTGAATACTTGCTTGGAATTCTGTCATTTGTTGTTGCATCAGAAAAGCTAACTCATTCATGGTGCTCTGTCCTCCACTTTGTTGGCTAAAATGATTATTCACTCCAAGCACGCCATAATCACTATTAAACTCATAACTTCCAGTGAAATTAGGATAATGTATGCATGGTGGTGGTTCACTAAAATCAGGATAATACATGCATGGTTGCTCATAATAAACATTAGGCACATAATTTCGCATATAATTATCCATGGGGCGTACTAAAATTCACAACCAGACAAGCAGACAAAACTAATTCAGCAAAGATATTTTTTTTTCCTGCTAATAACACAACAAGAGTCCCCGGCAATGGCGCCAATTTTTGGTCGCGCTGTCGCCACGCGCCAAAAAGAACGAGCGTTTACAAAATAATGTAGATAGGGAAGCGACAACTCGGATGTCGTCTCTCAAGGACTCTTTGGTTGTTGTTATTATTAACAGAAAATTAGTTTTGGGGGGGTTTGGATTGAAAACAAGTAAGAAAACAAAGCCAAAACAAAGCAATGAAAACAAAGCAGTTGAAAAAGATTAACAATAAACTAAAGTGATTAACCTACTGTTCTCGGTTTCCCACTATCATTGGTTCTTATAAATCCAAGCCCTAAGAAGATTCTAATCCCCTCCCGGTTGTAGCAACAATTAACAACGCAATTGATACTGCGGATATATGTCCCTATTCCCGAAATAACAAACGGGGTTAAGCCCTCATGAACAAACGAACATGAACGAACACACGCGAAATAACAAATGCGATTAAGTATAAGAACATAGCATCACCGAAATGAATCAACACAATACTATACACTCCTGAAATAACAAACAGAAATATATAGCATGGCATTGAAAAGAGAAAAGCAAATAAAACAGGAAATACACAACCTCAAGTGTGATAATGGAAACCAATTGCAGTAGATTAATCTAGGAGACTAGTTCTCCATTACAAAGGCAACAATAAACTAAAGAGAAAACAAAAGACTAACTACTGACTAAAAACTAGCTACTCTGACTAAAACTAGCCAGCAACTAGCTCAACTGACTAACTCTTCAGTTCTGCCTAAAACAGGCTTATATACTACTTCTGGATTCCGCGGACTCGCGAGGCGAACACTGTCTCGCGAGGCGAATCTTCAACTTTTGGTATTCTCGCGAGGTGAGCTTATCATTCGCGAGGCGAAACTCTTCAATTTCCAAACTGCCACAGCCGTGACCTTTAACATGCATAAACCGTGCTGACTTTTGGTCTTCAGGGTTGGATTACTCGCGACACGAGTCAAGTCTTCGCGGGGCGAGACAGAATGGTTGTCAATTTCTGGAACAGTCACCTTCAGGTTCGCGAGGCGAACATCCTTCTCGCGGGGCGAAAGATCCAGATTTATTTCTTTTTATTAACCTGAAAACAGAAAATAGCATAAGTACTTTATTTAACTCTAAATCAGCTAAATTAACCTAAAAATACTTTACAGACTCAAAATGCTGCTTAAAGACAATCAAGTCTAATTTGGGTGAAAATGATATAAAATTAGCACAAAGCCAAGGTTTTTATTAGTTATAAAACCAGTCAACCAGAGGCTCATCACTTAGCATAAGTCAATTATGTGACAGTGGATTTGATGTCTCCTTTACCAAGGATTGATGCCTAGTTAAAGACATTAGTGGCAAAACCCTCTTTTCAGCTAAAAGGCAACAAAATCTGTATAAGATTGAACTAACTGATCTCTTAGATCAAACTGTAACCTCTCTGATGTCTAAAGAGGATGAAAGATGGTTTAAAGACTGATACAGTATTATCAGATCTAGAAGATGATCTTGCAGGTCTCGACATAAACAAACCAAAAATCCTACAACTAGTTCTGACCAAGACAACCTGTGATTGAGCCAAACAGACAAGTGGAGTAGACAAGTCAGCAAACAAGTCAATAGACAAGTCAGCAGACAAGTCAAGATCTTCATGATGATCTCAAAAGGGACTGGAAGTTCAAAACTCATCATCCTAAGGACCTTATTATTGGAAATCCCTCAAAAGGAGTAAGAACCAGATCTACTTTAAGAGAATCAAGCAATGTGGCCTTTATGTTAGAAATAGAGTGAAAATGCATTGAAGAAGCTCTTGAGGATGAAAGCTGGATTCTTGCTATGTAAGAAGAACTCAACCAGTTCACCAGAAATGATGTCTGGACACTTGTCTCCAAGCCCAAAAACAAATCTGTCATTGGAACAAGATGGGTCTTCAGAAACAAATTGGATGAGGATGGCAAAGTTGTCAGAAATAAGGCAAGGTTAGTAGCTTCAGGCTATAACCAACAAGAAGGTATTGACTATACTGGAACCTTTGCACCTGTAGCTAGAATAGAAGCTATCCGCATATTAATGTCATATGCTGCACAACACAAAATCACTCTTTTTCAAATGGATGTAAAAAGTGATTTTCTAAATAGTATAATTAAAGAAGAAGTGTATGTTAAACAACCCACTGGTTTAGAAGATACTGACAAACCAGATCATGTTTTCAAACTTAAAACGACATTATATGGTTTGAAACAAGTACCTAGAGTATGGTATGATACACTTAGTTCTTTTCTCATGCATAATGGCTTTACTAGAGGACAAGTAGATACTACCTTGATAAGAAAAATTCTAAAGAGAATTTTATTAGTCCAAATATATGTTGATGATATTATTTTTGGAGCAGCTAATGAAAAGATGTGCAAATAATTTTCCAAGCTAATACAAGCAGAATTTGAGATGAGCACGATGGGATAATTAAAGTTCTTCCTTGGATTACAAATCAAACAGACAAGTGATGGAATCTGCATCCATCAACAAAAGTATACCAAGGTGATACTCAAGAAATACAAGATGGAAAGTGCTAAACTCATGAAAACTCCTATGCAACCCAATGCAAAACTAAGCAAAGATGTTGAAGGTAAAAAGGTAGACCAAACTGTCTACAGAGGTATGATTGGCTCTCTACTGTACTTAACTTCAAGCAGACCTGACATTCAGTTTAGTGTCTGTATGTGTGCTAGATTCCAATTTGACCCAAGAGAATCTCATCTTAAAGCTGTTAAGAGAATATTTAGATATTTGCTTGGGACAACTAATCTTGGTTTGTTGTATCTAGGATCAAAAGAATACATATTAGTGGGATTCTGTGATGCTAATTTTGCTGGAGATAGAACAGAAAGAAAAAACACCAGTGGAGGATGTAACTTCATTGGAGCAAGCTTAGTCTCCTGGTCAAGCAAAAGGCAGACAACTATTGCTTTGTCTACTGCTGAGGCAGAATACATCTCAGCTGCTAGTTGCTGCTCTCAACTCTTATAGGTAAAACATCAACTTGAGGAGTGCTCTATTTACGATCGTGATATATATGTGGGGTATTATAATTCAAGTGCCATACGCTTAACCAAAAATCTAATTCAACATTCTAAGGTAAAACATATTGAAATCAAACATCACTTTATAAGGGATTATGTTCAAAAATGTATCTTTGATATTAAGTTTGTTAAAACTGAAAATCAATGGCCTGATATTTTCACTAAACCATTAGCAGAAGAAAGGTTTTTATTTATTAGAGATAATCTAACCATGCATTGCATTGTTGAATGACATGTCTGATTATTAACCTGTCTATGCTACATGTCTTATGTTTTTATATCACCTGTCTGACCCTGCTGAGTCATAATGCTTGAACTCAATAGTTTTTAGTAAAATGGTTATTAATTATTTAATACCATTTATTAATCTGAAGTTAATCATGTGCATTGCAGTTTTAATCTCGAAACCATGTTTTCATAATGTCTAAAGTGGGCGCTGTAGTTCCCCATGTAAATCATGTCGTTTTAAAATTAAAAAGGTTTTATTTCCCTCTCTTGCCTTAATGACTATAAATGGTAAATAGTCAGAAAGGTTCAACCTTTATGCTTTCAATTCCTAAAAATCTCCTCATCTTCGTCTTCTTCTCTGCCAAACCCTTCTAATCTTCCAAAACCCCAGAAATTTCTTCTCTCTGAAATGGCACCTTCAAAGCATCTTTCTTCAAAAGAAATCGCTGATAAGTACAACAAGAGAATCTCTGATGTGGAGAATAGCTTGGCCGAAAAGACTGTGGACCTCCAACAAATGAAAAGATTGGGAATGGATGTCACAAAGGAGTTGGAATACTCAAAGTGAACCTCCTTCTTTGACCTAAAAGAGCCGGTTCATCCTAAACTTGTCAGAGACATTTGGACAAGTGATGGATACAATTCTTTTCTTTCCCATCAGCTCTCTGGAACTCGTCACTAGATGTCCAAGGATAGGAGATGCTTTCAAGCCTGAGTGGGAAGATCGGGTGGGAACAGAGAATGTTAACATTACTCTGTATGGTGTTCCCAACCCTGAGAACATGAAGCCTGTTAACATGGTGGTGAAGTTCAGATTCATTCACAAGCTGCTGCTGGAATACTTGATGCCAAGGAAAGAATCACGGGATAATATGACTAAGATGGACAGGTTTGCCCTATACCACTTGATTCAAAAATCATGGTGGACATCAATGACCTCATATACATCTACCTTGAATCACTGATCAAGAGGACCAACATGCAGACCTACCCATATGGAATGTTGTGGACATGACTCTTCAGGAACAAGCTGTTTGTTCCTAATGATGCACAGTTCATAAACATTTCCTTTCCTATTGATAGGAAGAACTTGTTTATGATGAACATAGAGGGTATTCCTCTGGAAGATGAGGAAGAAGACAAGAAGGACAAGAAGAAAAAGAAGAAGAAGCCTGCTGCTAAGCAGAAGCTGAAAGAAGAACCAATGGTCTCCACTGATGAATCGGAGATGCCCATCTCTGAGAGGATCTGGTAGCCTACTGGAAAAGTTGCAAGACATGACCAGAGGCCTACTTTGGGGAAGTCATCAGTCTCTACTGAGACTGCTGAGACAGTTGAGCCTCTAAGGTTCAAGCTGAAGAAGTCATCTACCAAGAGAAAGACAAGGGATGCCGAGGCATTAGAAGCTGTGTCTGCACAACCCAGCAAAAGGAGAAGGCTGGTGAAGACCCTTGCCAAGGCAAGACAAATGAAGTCTGCACCTAGCAAAGAGGAAGTACCTGCTCAGGGGGAGCACACAACAAGGCCCTTGGAGCAGCCCCAGGAGAGGAAGACTGTCGATTTGAGACTCATTCCCAGAAAGAGAAGGTCTGGCTACCCAGTGCCTTCTATGGCATATGCTGAAAGGATACAAGTTCCTACAGAAGATCAAGTTGCAGAGGTTGGAGTTGCTGCTGCAACTGCTGAAAATCTGTCGGTTGGGACACAGACAGTTGTTAACCCTGAGATTGACACTATATCCCCTCCTTAGTCAAGAAAGAAGCCAATGTTGTCAGAAAATCAGCTGGTCCTTTCATCCTCCCTTATGTATCATCTTCCTCCTCTCACCAAGGTATCCTAAACCCTTCTGTTTCTTCTCCACCTGCCTTATCTGTCCAACTCCTCTCTGTTGTGTCTCCTTTCTCTTCACCTGCCTCCTCTCACCACACCCAAACATCATCCTATGATGTTGTGTCTGATATATGTCAGTAGACAGTAGTTCATAGGGACTAAACTCCCAAAGAACAAGTTGGCATATCATCAAGTCTCTTCGTGTCTGACTTGCAATCTCTTATGACTGCAAGCTTCTCTAACATGTCTGCCATTCCTTATCCTCCACCTCATATCCTTAACCCATGCAGGGAGATTTTCTTCTATCCCCTATTATCTTGTTCATTAGAACTTTGGTAAGGACTCATTATCCTGCCTCTGTTGTAATGTTACCTGCCAGGTCTAGGTATTTCTTTTTATTAGTAACATGATCAAACTTTTTCTTTTGTCACATTGACTCCTTGTTACCCCTACCTCCATTTGTATTTTCCCAACAACCCCTTCCCCCTCCTATCCAGATAAGAGTCACCTGTCTGTCTCTGTCCGAGAGACTCTCTTGTGTCTTTTCATCTCCAGATACTGACCTTGTCACAATCAGACCCTTGTTTAAATTAGCTTTTCTTCCCCTCTTTTACTGTAGAACCCTTCATCAACTTGTCTTCCCCTGTATTTCCTCACCCTTCTCTGTGCCCAAAGAACCTCCAGTCTTAGCTTTGCTGTTAGAGGAAACCAGAAGACAGCTAGATGAAGAGAGGCATGCTAGATTGCTGTTAGAAAAGAGAGTTGAATCTTTGTTTTTCCTTTTTAGTCAACCTAGGTAGTTTTTATCTGTAAAATCTTCCCTGTATTTGAACAGCTAATGATGAATAAAATATACTTTTTGTCATCTATCTTTACTGTCGTTTACTTTTCTGTTTCTTAGTTATTTCCTTTTTGCTGTTGATAAAAGGGGGAGAAAGTAAGGATAAGATAAGATGATTAATATATGATTGAGTAAAGTTAAATAAAATTTGAACTTGTCTCTGAAATGCATAATTCTATCTCTAAATGATATTAACTCTGATACTTTGCTGCCTTTAAAGAACTCCTACAAATATGAATTGAACCAAAGTGCACCTGTCTGCACAACTTTTCTGGTTAAGAAAATTTCAAATTTTTTGAATCTTGTTATCTCTTCTGTTGATATTTTCTATGGTTTATTAAATCATCTGAATGTTTGTCATCATCAAAAAGGGGGAGATTGTTAAGTCTCTAAAAATGTCTGATGTGCATTTCCCTAAGTTTTGATGAAAAATAAACATTTGTAAATGATTTAATTAACCTTTATATTGGTTGCCAACCTGTTTATCCAGTGTGCAGATCAAAATAGTAAGAAGTCACCTTCTCACCTGTCTTCCTACATAGATGACCACTTGTCTGAAGAAGCAAAAGTCATCCTATCTGTTGACTAGGATTATTGACTTTCTGCACTGAAGTTTTGCCTTGTCTATGCTATGTTCTTATACTCTCTAAGGTTCTTCGATAGGGAACTCATGTACAATGAGCTTTTGTAAGCTGTCCCCTCATGTAGAAAACTCTGAAGCTTTCTCACGCTTATCAAGAAATTCATAAGGTCGTTTTCACAAGCAACCTAGGAAATCAGAGATGAAGTCCAGTTAAAGAATATTTCTAACATGCTTTATTCCCTAGTACTCTTGGTTATTACACAAAAGGGGAATGTGCTCTGAAAAGCAAAAATGCATTATGCACAACTCTGATTTGGCTACTGCACGATGCATCAAGCCATGATCCTTCATGTTAGAGTACAATCAACGTTCCTATTGCATTAATGACTGCCCATAACGACTCTATTGCATTTAATGGAGCTCTGCTTGAAGCTAACATTTGAAGGAATGACTCTAACGGATCTTAAATTCTTGAATGCTATAAATACAGAAGTCATTGAAGATGAAGATAGAGAACACACAATATTAAAGAGCCATTACTCTGTGCATTTTTTTCTTCATTCTTTCAATCTATATTCTTCAATCATTTGAAGTTATTACACAATATTTCCTAAACCTACATTAAATCCACTCTGAGTGTTAGTGAAAGAATTGTTTGTCTGATTGTATTTATTACAAACAAACTTCTCAAACAAACTTGAGTGAGCCTGAAGAGGCTAGGTGAGAAAAGAATACTTGTCTTGGAGCCTAAAGAGGCTAGGTTTGCAAACAATACTTCGAGTCTGTAACCCGATCAGTTATAGCGGATAAAACTTGGTGCTGCTGATAAGCCTCTGACTTATCTAGTTTTATAACTAGTAATGCCATGGTTTTTGTGCTAAATGTTCGAGTTTAATATCGTTTTCGTCCAAATTTGACTTTAATCGCCCTCGAGTAACATTTTGAGTCGTTTAAGTAGTTTTTAGTAATTTATGCTATTTTTGAGTCAAATAAAGCATCTAATGCTACTTTTATTTCTCGGTTAAAAGTGAAGCTCAAGGAAATTTGGAAAATTGAAGAAAATAAGAAAAAAAGGAAATTTCATGGTCTCGCCCCGCAAGCAAAGATTCGCCCCGTGAGCCAGACACAATAAAGCTGAGAGCGTTCTGTCTCGCCCCTTGAGACAGTGTTCGCCCCGCGAATATTCAAATCTGCTTGCAGCCAAAGTCACGTGAACTAAAATTATGCAGGGAGACCACATGATGGTTTGGAGTCCAAATCAAATTGGATTTGGATTATTATGATTAAAAGATAATTCAATTAGCATTGATAAAAGATTGGATCCAAATCAATTTGGATATGGATAATAATTTCCTATTACAACAATAAAATGATAAGATTTGGCAATTAATTTGGAGATATTGATTTGGCAATTAATTTGGAAGATTGAAGCCATTGAAGAATATCAATCATAGAATGGAATTGATATTGAAGATAAGAAAAAGATTTGACTTTGGCAATTGGAATTAGCAGCATGTATCAAATCAACCAGGGGCCCACTTGAATGAAATTGATCCTAATTGAATTAGGAAATTGAGGAGCTGCACTACTATATATAAAAAGGCAGCAGCGCACAGAACAAGGAGGAGGGGTACAGCGCAGCAGCACAGCGCATAGTCCCAGTACCATAGTTTAGATTTCTTTTGCTTGCTTGTTTCTCTTGGAGCTGCATCTCCATTAGTTTTAGGATTATTTTCTGTTCTCTTTTCAATTATTTTGTTATGAACGTGATGAGGAGCTAATCCTCTTTCTCTAAGGGAACGATGAAGCCACATTTGATGACATAGTGAATTCGAGTAATATTTTCTTATACCCTTGTCTCTTTTCTTGTTTCTTAATTCTGATTTGTTTGATTTAATCATAAAGGCCCGTGGTTAACTAGTCTAGTGCGTTGAGGCTGGGAGGCGATTCGTGCTTAGGACTTGAATTAAGAACACCGTTGAATATTGCCAGGAATTGAATAGGAAAGTGGTGTAATCGCTATAAGGGAACCTAGAACTTAATGAATTTAATTGTGGGTTGAATAGATTGGGAAATTGACAACTTGCAATTGTAGATAATTCATTTTGAAAATCGGAAGTGACATTAGGATAATTGAGGGTTCCTGGTTGACAAAGAAATTAAATTGAACATAGGGATAAGGAGATAAACACTTGGGTAACTAGCTTGATAGGGTAGGTGGATTTGTGACCTTAGAGCTCACTATCATAATCTAAATAATTGATTAGATAACTCTTTATATCTTGCTTTAATTTGTTATTTGTTTTAGATAACCGATTTATTCCTACAAACTCTCTCCTTCTCTCTCATCTTTGACTTGGTCAAATATTAGTTGTCTTCTTCAAATTTAGATAAATTGGTCACCTAGTCCTCGTGTTCGATACTCAATAATCACTTACCATTTTAATTATTACTTGCTTCGATCCGGTACACTTGCCGGAGCCCATCAAGTTTTTGGCACCGTTGCCGTGGATTGGCTTAACCAATTTTCTTTATTTGAAGAAAATAATTGTTTTTGAATAAGTCAAAGTTTTCTTTTTTATTTATTTATTTTTATTATTATCATCTTTTCTCTTTAATTTCTTTGATTTCACTTGGTCTTGTGAGTTTTTGTGTATGCAAGGTACTCTTTTAGCCGGGAGATTTGCCATACAACCCAGAAAGTCGTAGAACCCAAAAAAAAAAAAAAAACACACATGGACCATATCTTCCATCCAAACTTGGAAGCTCAAATTGATTGGATCGTTTTGATGGCATTGTTAAGGAGCATGTGAAGGTATACTCCAAGGAAGATCGAAGAGCCTGTTTGTTATTCTTGCCACCACCACTACACTTCGAACCAACTCCCAATTTACCAGAGTTTCTTTAGGATATAGATGCTCAACTTTTGAGCTAGAGCATAGAGCATATGAAGGAAGAATTAAGCATCGCGATTCAAATGCATAAAATGCATAAGGAACGTTCTCAAGAGCTAGCGGCAAGACTAAATGACGACTTTCAGAGGTTAGAAGAGCAAGCTAGAGAGTTTTCCAAATTGCTAGCAACAAGGTCACACGAGACTCAAACTGAAGATAATATTTTTGCTAGCATGGACTTAAATGAAGATGAAGTGGTGGTGGAAGATGATTCAAGAGGAGAGGATCATGAAGATGAGTGCAAGGAGGAAATGTCTCCTATTGATCCTTTGCAGGGGACAAATGAGACCAATTGTGTGAAAAATACTTCTCTCACCATTCTTATTAAGGAGCCTATAAATTCTGAATTGGATAAGTATGTTGGTTTGCATGCGTGTGTGGATATAACAAAGTTGGTGCCTTCCATTTATCTACCACATTACCTTCTGAAAACACCAACTTTGGAGATCAAGTCATTGCCTAAGAATTTGAAGTTTTCATCAACAGCGACAAAGGCTCTAAGGTCACCTCAAAAAGCTATGGTCCTAATTCTTCATGGATGATCTATTTACATAAAGGCCATTCTTGGAGAAGGTGAGTTACCATTTGACCCGGGGTGAAGTGAGCTCATCATAGCAATTAAAGAGGTCAATGGAATCTCCTCCCACTTGCTTATTCCATCTCCACTCCACAAGCCATGGGATCCAGAAGGAAGATCTGGCATTTTGAGCATCCCTTGGCCTTTGTACCACGTGATATAGGATCCAGGTGGAAGCGTCTTCAATGAGTTTTTCTAAACCTTTCTCTTTTTAGTTAGCTTTCTTTTCTTTGCTTGAGTCATATGTGTGTGAGTCTTATGTTGGTAAGCTTGAAGGGATTTTATTGAATTTTGCATAAATGGTTTGCATGAAGGATGAGCCTCTGGTTGACTGGTTTTATAACTAGTAAAGACCTTGGCTTTGTGCTAATTTTATATCATTTTCACCCAAATTAGACTTGATTGTCTTTAAGCAGCATTTTAAGTCTGTAAAGTATTTTTAGGTTAATTTAGTTGATCTAGAGTTAAATAAAACACTTATTCTATTTTCTGTTTTCAGGTTAATAAAAAGAATAATTCTGGAGTCTTTCGCCCCGCGAGAAGGATGCTCGCCTCGCGAACCAGAAGGTGACTATTCCAGAAATTGCCAACCATTTTGTCTCGCCCCGCGAAGACTTGACTCGCGTCGCGAGTAATCCAACCTTGAAGACCAAAAGTCAGCACGGTTTATGCATGTTAATGGTCGCGGCTGTGGCAGTTTGGAAATTGAAGAGTTTCGCCTCGCGAATATACGCTCACCTCGCGAGGGAAACCAAAAGTTGAAGACTGTTCGCATTATTCGCCTCGCGAATGTGTTCTCGCCTCGCGAGAAAGCTGATTCCAGAAACTTGTATATAAGTCAGTGTAGACAAAACTGAAGAGTGGGGTTAGAGGGCTAGTCAGAGGGCTAGTAAGCTGGCTAGTTTTAGTCAGAGTAGCTAGTTAGTCAGTAGTTTATTTTTCTTTTCTTTACTTTTGTGTTTATTTCTGTAATGGAGAGCTAGTCTCCTAGATTAATCTACTGCAATTGGTTTCCATTACCACACTTGAGGTTCTGTGATTCCTGTTTCATTTGCTTTTCTCTTTTCAATACCATGCTATATATTTCTGTTTGTTATTTCAGGAGTGTATAGTATTGTGTTGATTCATTTCGGTGATGCTATGTTCTTATACTTAATCGCGTTTGTTATTTCGCGTGTGTTCATTCATGTTCGTTTAGTTCATGAGGGCTTAACCCCGTTTGTTATTTCGGGAATAGGAACATACATCCGTAGTAGTGATTGCGTTGTTAATTGTTGCTACAACCGGGAGGGGATTAGAATCTGCTTAGGGCTCGGATTTATATGAACCGATGATAGTGGGAAACCGAGAACAGTAGGTTGATCGTTCTTTAGCTTATTTGGTAATTACTTTTTATTGCATTGTTTTTCTGTTCTGTTTTCTTGTTTAGTTTTCAATCTCAAAACCCCCAAAATCTGACTTTTACTGATTTTCTGTTAATAACAACAACACCTAAGAGTCATTGAGAGACGATATCCGAGTTGTCGCCCTAAACTACATTTTTATAAACCGCTTGTTCTTTTTGGCGCGTACGCGACAGCGCGATCAAAAATTGGCGCCGTTACCGGGGACTCTTGTTGTTGTTATTAGCAGAAAAAAAAATCTCTTTGCTGAATTAGTTTTGTCTGCTTTGTCTGGTTGTGAATTTTATTTTGCCCTATGGATAATTATATGCGAAACTATGTGCCTAATGTTTATTATGAGCAACCATGCATGTATTTTCCTAATTTTAGTGAGCCACCACCATGCTATTATGAGCCACCACCATGCACATATTATCCTAATTTTACTGGAAGTTATGAGTCTAATAGTGATTGTGGCTTGTTTGGAGTGAATAATCATTTTAGCCAACAAAGTGGAGGACAGAGCACCTTGGATGAGATTGCTTCTATGCAACAACAAATGACAGAATTCCAAGCAAGTATTCAACGGATGATAGAGGAGAACAATCAACGGATGGCAGAGCAAAATCTCGAATTCCAACGGATGATGGAGGCAAGTAATCTTGAATACCAGAGGAGAGAAGCTGAATCTCAGGAGTTATCCATTCTAATTGACCAAATAGTCGCCAACTCGGCTGCACTGCTAACTCCACAGCCCCTTGAAGAATATACAGAGTCACAAGTTATTCCTGAAAATACTTCTGATGATGATTTTGATAATACTTCTATTGATGAACTGTGTGTTGAATCCCCTGATTCTAATGCATATGCTGATTGTTATTGTTCTGGCACTGCTTTGTGTATAGACTGTTATGCAGGTTTAATCTTTTCAGGAAACATAGAAAATGAGGATCAGGAGGATCAGGAGGACATCTGCTTCACTGTGCTTGAGGATGATGAAGAACCTTTGGGAGTAGATGATTCAATTAAATCAAATGCATGTGTTGAGAGTGATGGGGTGGATGAATTAATTGCTGAATTTCCAGACAATCAGAATTTTACTGATTCATTTTATTGTGATATATGTACTGACTCTACTAACACTAACCTTTGTGTGGTGTGTGCTGAAATTTCTGCATGTATAGCAGGTGATAACTTTGTTAGTGCAGTGAATGAAGAAAATGCAGAAGTTGAAGCAGCACCAGTAACCCCAGCTAACTGTTTGCCACCTCCCCCTGAGGAGCCACCAGTGATGGAGTTCCAGCATTTGGATTTGTCACTGTGGCCAGTCCAAGGGGTTGAATCCCACTTCTATTGGGAGGATTTTGTTGAGAAAGCGGGCATCTTTGACCTAAAAGGGAGTGAGAAGTCCGCCACACTGGAAGGAGTCACCATAATTGTCAAGCACTCACTCCCAATTCAAGGCTGCAAGTTATGGAAGCATGGAATGAACTACCACCCTTTGGCTATCACTTGGGCCTTATGTTACAAGCAATGGGATCCTGGTGGAACCGCCCCTCAATGAGTTTCTCTGAACCTTGCTTCTTTTTAATTTTCTTTTCCTTACTTTATTTCTGTTTTGTTTCCAATAAAGCTCCTGAATAATTTGAGAAGCTCAGGAGTTGTGTTAAGTCTGGTATTGGCAAGTTTATTGGATTTTATTGATTTTGCATAGATTGATTGCATGATAGTGTTGACTGTTTTCGCCCTAGGATTTGAAAAAAAAATTTGAAAATTTGAGCCCCATGTAATTGAAAACTGAACTTTGAGATTTTGTTATGATGGCATGATTTATGATAAGTTTGGGGTGATAGGAAGCACACACTAGGGATAGAATCTCTGTCAAACAATTTGCAAATAATGTCCAGGTGAGGTTTTGAGCCTCCAACATGTTTTTGACTGTGTGAGAATCACTTTTAAGTTGCACTTTCCTGAATTTGATTGAGTCTCTTTTTGGTTTGCATGATTATGTGTTTGCTTCAAATGATTTAGGCATTTTCTTTGTAAATAGCTACTTATCCTAAAATAACCAATTCCTAATGCATGTTCCCTAGTTAGCCCCTTTGAGCCTAATTAGCTTATTGTTCTTGTTGACCTTATGTTATAAGCCTAAATTCTGAAAAACCATGTTAACCTGATCTTAGGATTAGGAGAGCATGGAATCTTAGTAAGAAATTTGGTTGCAAGAAATTAAGTTTGGGGTGGCTACCAGGTGCAATGTGTTGTTTGGAATTGAAAAAAAAAAAGAAAAAAAAAAGAAAAGCGTGAAAATGTTAAAAATAAAAGTATTAGAAAAAAAAAGAGGCTGTAGTCACCCAAGGCAAAAAGATAAATGAAAAAAAGGAACTTGAGTGGAATTCTAATGTTTTGAAGTGTTTCATGCTCTCTTAGTTCCTAGGGTCCTCAGCCTAGCTCCTTTGTATATCCTACCCTTAGCCAGGCCCCATTACAACCCATAAAAGACCTTTTGATGTTGCTTGCATGTCTTCTGTGGGAATCATTTGGAGATGAAAATCAAATTTATGTGAAGTGCTCTTAAAAGTGAAAATTGAGTGAATTGTTGAAAGCCTAGACACAAACTGAGCGAATGAGTGAACACAAATCTCCCTTGTGAGGAAGGCAGTTGTTTGAACTTGGTGATCTCCCTTGTATGTGTAACTTGGATCCCCTGCTTAGATTAATGATTGTTTGAATGATGAAATTCTCAACTGTTTAGAATAAATGCGTGTGGGGGTTGCTTTGCTTGAAAGGGGGGAACATTGAAGAAACTTGTATTTTGATAAATTGCTTGAAATTTGTGCAAAGTTGATTGAATCCTTAATCTTGCCAAGTCTGAGTCTTGTTTAAGTTTTAGTTTGCTTGGGGACAAGCAAAGTTTAAGTTTGGGGTATTTTGATGAGCCTATGGTTGACTGGTTTTATAACTAGTAAAGACCTTGGCTTTGTGCTAATTTTATATCATTTTCACCCAAATTAGACTTGATTGTCTTTAAGCAGCATTTTAAGTCTGTAAAGTATTTTTAGGTTAATTTAGTTGATCTAGAGTTAAATAAAACACTTATTCTATTTTCTGTTTTCAGGTTAATAAAAAGAATAATTCTGGAGTCTTTCGCCCCGTGAGAAGGATGCTCGCCTCGCGAACCAGAAGGTGACTGTTCCAGAAATTGCCAACCATTCTGTCTCGCCCCGCGAAGACTTGACTCGCGTCGCGAGTAATCCAACCCTGAAGACCAAAAGTCAGCACGATTTATGCATGTTAAAGGTCGCGGCTGTGGCAGTTTGGAAATTGAAGAGTTTCGCCTCGCGAATATACGCTCGCCTCGCGAGAGAAACCAAAAGTTGAAGACTGTTCGCATTATTCGCCTCGCGAATGTGTTCTCGCCTCGCGAGAAAGCTGATTCCAAAAACTTGTATATAAGTCAGTGTAGATAGAACTGAAGAGTGGGGTTAGAGGGCTAGTCAGAGGGCTAGTAAGCTGGCTAGTTTTAGTCAGAGTAGCTAGTTAGTCAGTAGTTTATTTTTCTTTTCTTTACTTTTGTGTTTATTTCTGTAATGGAGATCTAGTCTCCTAGATTAATCTACTGCAATTGGTTTCCATTACCACACTTGAGGTTCTGTGATTCCTGTTTCATTTGCTTTTCTCTTTTCAATACCATGCTATATATTTCTGTTTGTTATTTCAAGAGTGTATAGTATTGTGTTGATTCATTTCGGTGATGCTATGTTCTTATACTTAATCGCGTTTGTTATTTCGCGTGTGTTCATTCATGTTCGTTTAGTTCACGAGGGCTTAACCCCGTTTGTTATTTCGGGAATAGGAACATACATCCGTAGTAGTGATTGCGTTGTTAATTGTTGCTACAACCGGGAGGGGATTAGAATCTGCTTAGGGCTCGGATTTATATGAACCGATGATAGTGGGAAACCGAGAACAGTAGGTTGATCGTTCTTTAGCTTATTTGGTAATTACTTTTTATTGCATTGTTTTTCTGTTCTGTTTTCTTGTTTAGTTTTCAATCTCAAAACCCCCCAAATCTGACTTTTACTGATTTTCTGTTAATAACAACAACACCTAAGAGTCCTTGAGAGACGATATCCGAGTTGTCGCCGTAAACTACATTTTTATAAACCGCTCGTTCTTTTTGGCGCGTGCGCGATAGCGCGATCAATGAAAAATGTTTATTTTTGATGATTTCCCCTGATGATTTGAAATTTGAAAATTGATCTCCATGTGAAAAATTGACTTTGAGAAATTTTATTATGACTGCATGTTTATGACAAGTTTGGGGTGCACACACTAGGGATGTATCTCGGTCAAATAAATTGCTAAAAACGTCCGGGTAAGGAAATTGAGCCTCCAACGTTGTTCTTAAAAATTGTGTGAATCACTTTTAAGTTGCACTTTCCCGGATTTGCTTGAATCTCTTCATGGTTTGCATGTTTATATGTTTGCATCAAATGATTTAGGAAATTTTCTTTGAAATAGATACTTGGCCAAATATGAACCAACCTTGATGCATGATCCCTAGGTAGCCACATTGAGTCTTAAAGCCTATTGTTCTTCACAACCGTACAATACAAGCCATAAATCCGAAAAAATCATGTTAACCCAATCTTAGGATTTATGAGAGCATGGAAACTTAGCAATGTAAGTGTTGTTTGGAAACTAAGTTTGGGGTGGCTACAAGGGTTCCATATGTTATTTGGGGTTGAGAAAAAGACAAATAAAGGTTGAACCCAAAGTCAAGAAGAAAAATAAAATTACCAAAATGTCAAAAGGGGTATTAAAAGGAAAAAGTTGTAGCCACCCAAGTATTAAAAAAAGGGGGGGGGGTTAGAGTGAAAATAAAAGTATAAAAAGTTTCATGCTCTCTTATTTCCTAGGGTCTTAGCCTTGTACCTTTGTATATCCTACCTTTAGCCAGGCCCCAATATAACCTTTAAAAGACCTTTTGATGTTGCATACATATTTTCGTGGGAACTATTTTTGAGATGAAGATCAAATTCATGGAAGGTGCTCTTAAAAGGTGAAATTGAGTGAAAAGTTGATAACCTAGACAAATGAGTGAAAGAGTGAATTACTAAATGCCCTTGTGAGGAAGGAAATTGTTTGAAATTGGTGATCTTCCTTTTATGTGTAACTTGAATCTTTTGCTTAGATTAATGATTGCATGAATGATTAAATTCTCAATTGTTTGAAGTAAATGAATGTGGGGATTACATTGATGAAAAGGGAGAAAACATTGAATAAGAAAATGGAATTGATAATATTGCATTAAATTTGTGCGAAAATAATTGAGTCCATTGAGCTTACCCAGTTTGGAGCCTTTTTTATTTTTAGTTTGCTTGGGGACAAGCAAAGTTTAAGTTTGGGGTATTTTGATAAGCCTATAACTTATCTAGTTTTATAACTAGTAAGGCCATGTTTTTTGTGATTAATATTCGAGTTTAATCTCGTTTTCGCCCAAATTTCGCTTTAATTGCCCTCGAGCAACATTTTGAGTCGTTTAAGTAGTTTTTAGTAGTTTATGCTATTTTTGAGTCAAATAAAGCATCTAATGCTACTTTTATTTTCAGGTTAAAAGTGAAGCTCAAGGAAACTTGGAAAATTGAAGAAAATAACAAAAAGGAAAATTTCAAGGTCTCACCCCGCAAGCAAAGATTCGCTCCAAACAAGGAGCGCACTACTATATATAAAAAGGCAGCAGCGCACAGAACAAGGAGGAGGGGTATAGCGCAGCAACACAACGCATAGTCCCAGTACCATAGCTTATATTTCTTTTGCTTGCTTGTTTCTCTTGGAGCTGCTTCTCCATTAGTTTTAGGATTTTTTCTGTTCTCTTTTCAATTATTTTGTTATGAACGTGATGAGGAAATAATCCTCTTTCTCCAAGGAAACGATGAACCACCTTTGATGACATAGTGAATTCAAGTAATATTTTCTTATACCCTTGTCTCTTTTCTTGTTTCTTAATTCTGATTTGTTTGAGTTAATCATAAAGGCCTGTGGTTAACTAGTCTAGTGCGTTGAGGCTGGGAGGAGATTCGTGCTTAGGACTTGAATTAAGAACACCGTTTGAATATTGCTAGGAATAGAATAGGAAGGCGGTGCAATCGCTATAAGGGAACCTAGAACTTAATGAATTTAATTGTGGGTTGAATAGATTGGGAAATTGACAACTTGCAATTGTAGATCATTCCTTTTGAAAATCGGAAGTGACATTAGGATAATTGAGGGTTCCTGGTTGACAAAGAAATTAAATTGAACATAGGGATAAGGAGATAAAAACATGGGTAACTTGCTTGATAGGGTAGGTGGATTCGTGACCTTAGAGTTCACTATCATAATCTAAATAATTGATTAGAGAACTCTTTTTATCTTGCTTTAATTTGTTATTTGTTTTAGATAACTGATTTATCCCAACAAACTCCCTCCTTCTCTCTCATCTTTGACTTGGTCAAATATTAGTTATCTTCTTCAAATTTAGATAAATTGGTCACCCAATCCTCGTGTTCGATACTCGGTAATTACTTACCATTTTAATTATTACTTGCTTCGATCCGGTACACTTGCCGAAGCCCATTAGCTGCCAAGGACTGGACGTAGCTATTTGTGTTAAAGAGTGAACTATGATAAATAACTGTGTTAATCTCTCTTCCCTTAAACTCTTTAGTTGCTTTGATTATATTATCTTCTTTCTAACTATAGGGGTTAAAGTGTGATTATAAAACTTGTTTTCAAGTTGTGTACTTGTGTGTTTTTATGTTAAAATAGCAACAGACAGGTCACCTGTCTGTAGAGTGTTTTCACACTTGTCTGAACCTAGCTTCTGTGTGCGAAAAGTTTTCAACTTTGTTTTAATTTATGATAAACACAATTCAACCTCCCTTCTCGTGTTTATAGTTGTCTATTTCACTAAGTCCAAAAATTTTGAGTCGAATCCGAGCTCAAGGCTGAATCCGAGCCCAACAACTTAGCCAAAGGTAAGTCCAAAAATTTTGAGCCAAATTCGAGCCAAACAACTTAGCCAAAAGCCAAGTCACAAAAGTTTGGGCCGCATCCTAGCTCAAGGCCGAGTATGAGCTTAAAAATTTAGCCAAAGTTAAGTCTTAGAACTTTGAGTTAAGTCCGAGCTCAAGGTCGAACGCCAGCCTAACAAACTTGGCCAGGTTGTAAAAAATGTATAGAGATAAAACCGTATCACGGTATCATATCCAAGCACTAAAAAAGGGAGCATTAAACTAAAAAGCCCGACCAATTTATTAGAGAAACAAAGAAAGAAGAAGACCATTTTATTGATAAAAGCAATATTACACAGGTTACATGAAAAGAAGTAAAGATCTTAAACTAAGAAAATGGAGGAAACAAAGGCATTCCCTACACAAACACCCCCAGAACCCATCTTATGACTGGCCCGCCTGGGGAGGAAGCTCCGGTTTTAAATGATGGTGAGATCTGCTCCGTAGAAGTGGCAAGCAAGAGAAGACTCAAGTCTTTCTATAGAGGCATCTCCGGGGCGCGACCTATTATGTCTATCTTTCCAACCCCGATCTCACCATTAGGTGGCGGGGAGGATGAACTGCTATCTGATAGCCGAGGAGGTAGTTCCACATGGAAAACCATCTCGCATACTAACGGATGTAGTCACCCATACCCCCTTACTAACGGATGCAGTAACCCATTACCAATAACACATAGTCTTCAAAACAACCAACGAAGAATATGGTGCCACCTCCATCCCAAATAAAACGAAACATGGAAAAATAGAAAAGTGAGAAAGAAAGGAGAAAGAACAGAAGTAAAGAAGAAAGAGGTGGAAAACCCCCTATTTATAGTGCCGCTTGCCTATAGGGAATACCCAACACGTTGAATGATGTACGGTTTCAAAATGTGACCGTAGTAATGACGTACGTTCTCAAAGCAGTCAAAGCCTCGCAAGCTTCGAGACAAACATACCGAAAAAGAATAAATGATGTAACCGTTACTATAAAATAGAATCTAAAATGGGACCAACATTATGTAACGTTATCAGCCCAAAACGATTCGTGGTAACAATCTTGAAAGCAGCTCGACCTAATAGGTAAGCTCTTAACTTTTGTTAAAAATAGAGCTTGGGGGGACTGGACAACCATATATATAACACGACTTAAATGAAATTATGAAGCACAATAAATTCAGAGTTAAAAGACACGATTAAAATTACGGGGCATGTATATTTTGAGGCCGTAAGGCCGACAAGTCAGAATTACAAAAATATGCCTCAAAAGGCCAAATACACAAATTCAAAAAAGGAAAAATAGGAAAGCTCAAGGTGCAGGGGGAGCCGAGTCGTCATTCCTTCCCGAAGCAACCTCATTATCAGGATCTTCGGTCATGTCCCCTTCCTCGCTGAGTTGACTTTCATTAAACAACTCCCCATCTTTGACATCTTTGTCCACATCCATTAGGGAGAAGTCAGCATCAGGGACAATGGCATGGGCTTGACGTGGACCCTTCTCAAAACCCGTTATATGTTGGTTCACGAGCTCCTCCTTAGCGGCTTCAAGCTCTTGCTTGTAGAACTTTTTATTTTCTTTTTTCCTCTCCAAGACCGAAGTAAGCTCATCATTCTTCTCTTGCAGCTTGACCTTGGCAGTCTGCTCCAGTGACAGCTCTGCCTCTAAGGTCTCCTTCCCGGTATTGGAGTCCTTCAGCTTCTCATCAAGATCAGTTTTTTGCTTTTCAACCTCGGTCACCTGGGAGAGGGCCTTAGTGTCGGTAGGTTGAGCCTCAGCAAGGTCGGCCTTCATCTTCTCTAGCTTGGATTTCAATCTATCCACTTAGGAGAACTCGGTCTTCATCTGCTCCATCTTGTTCTTATTTTCAATAAAGTCTTGAAGAAGGAACTGAACTGTGAAGATGCTTCGAAGACACATAACATGGATACCTTTAACCTCCTCCTCTGGGTGTACTTATTCAAGAGTTTGAGGTTGGTCCCTTTCAAGAAATCTGGCTGGAGTACCGAAGAAAGTCGAAAGTCGTTGCCAAAAATAGTCGAGGATCCAAGGCGAGCCGCGGCATTGTACCACTTGGTCGGCCCTGGAGTGGAGGAAGGTTTGAAGAGGCATGTGAGGGCGAAGAAGAATCTAAGTCCACAAAAGGGGCAGGACGCTTCATAGGAGAACCAAGAGGTAGGGACTGGGTATTTCCATCACGCCCCCTCTTAGGCCGAGATACTGATGATGCTTCAAGAGTAGGTTGAGGAGCCGATGGGGAATGAACTAACATAGGAGGATCCTTTTTACCCTCTCTTGTAGAGGCAGAAACCGCTGAGTTCTGACCCTTCTTCAAAGTCCTGAAATCAAACTTACCCATAACTCCTGCACAAGAAAAATAGAGACAAGATTCAGAAAATTAACTCCAAACAAAAACTGCCAGAAAATGGAAGAAAGGTCTACTCATTGGTAAGTTCGGTAAGGAGCGAAGAGGGAAGGTAGTTCTCTAGGATTTCCTTACCCCTAAGGGGTCGAGGAAGCTTGTTCAACACCCTTACACCGAGTCTCTCCTCCGCAGTCAGGACATTATCGCACCACCCAACAAACTTAATGGGATGGCGAGTCCAATAAAGGGGAAAATGAGGTTTCCCCTGAGGGTCAAAAAATAAGGAGGAATGTCCTTCAGCAGGTCGGACTTTAAAGAAGTCCCCTTTGGAGTGCTTATAGGATGATTTGTAAGCACCAATGATGCCTCGATGGTTGAGGCCACTAAGGGAAATCCACCCAATAAGATCCCCAATCGAATTTGGTAGTAATAGAGGAAAACTGGGGCTGTATGAGTAATGTCCATCTTGGCACAGAGGATTGTGAAGGCCTTCATAAAGGCCCAACTGTTGGGGTGAAGTTAGGTTGGGGCCACATTGACAGCGGCCAAGACAGATCGCACAAACTTGCTAAAAGGAAAGATAAAACCTTGGTCTTCAAAAATGGTCTTATACACGAACAGAAAGGGGGGACTGATTGCCCTGAGAAGAAAGGAAGACATGGTTATGATCGGAACAGGGCTCCACTATGAACTTGTCGGAGTAACCAGGTCGGAAAAGTGTCAAAGAGCCCTTAAATTCAGCTATTGACTCAGAAGTCCTATACTTAGACCAATAAGTGCCCACTCCCCCTTTTACCCACTCATACCCCAATATTGTAATAAGAGGTGGAGGGTCCCTCTCAACCTTTAGGAGGAGCGGGGTTTGAAGTCATCGCGTCGTCCTCCGCTATCACCGAACCACCACGGAGGTGGGCAGAGCAAACTTCGAGTTCAGCAGAAGGAAAGGAGGAATTGGAAGGGGAAGCACCTTCCCCAATCCCTCTAACTTCAGGTTCCACCATAATCTCCCGAGAGGAGGACTCAAGAGACGAACTCCTGATAAGGGTACTTAAAATGGGAGACTTAAAGGAAGAAGGGGGACGTACCGGGAAAAATTATGAGGAAAAGAAGAAGATTGCCAAGAGAGATGATGAACAGAAAAAATTGACAAAGAAGTGTAATGGCGAAGTTCTTTAGGGAACTACTTATAGAGTGGCATTCGCAAATTCTTGAAGCGGCGTGTCAATTAAACCGCATTAATGACGCCCCTTCGCATTCGAATGCCAAAGGGAACATCTTTTGGATTTCCCGGGTTGGAGCAATTAGTATTTGAAAAGTTAATAAAAGAATTGTCCAATCGAAGGACACACGTCGCTAGGGGAGAATTCTTTGGAAAATGCCATCATGCAAGGTCATGATGACACCCATAAAATAGGGAACTACAACACAGAGGCCAGGATCAGGCATCACAGGAAGACAAGACAAGTACCTCAGTCAAACGTCAGGCTCAGATCATGAAAGCTCCTTCCCGAAAATCAGGTCGGAGCTTGGGGGCTTGAGTACTGACATAAAAAATATAAGGTAAATTACCAGATAAACCCGATTAAGAGCCGAGCATACTAAGACCAACCGGGAATGGCCCTAAGGCTGGGGCCGGGCAGACTTCTTTGTCTGCTAAGGAATCACCAGCCGAGTACCAACTAAAAGGAGCAAGGTCAACCAACTGGGAAAGGCCAAATTGACCATATGTAGAACACGAGGCCGACGTAAGGAGGTCAGCAAGGGGATAAGACATATTGATGGCAAAATCCTTACAATCAGGGGATTGAGATTGGGACAGAAAAAGCCCAAGAGGCGCCCCCGTCCACGCCCCTTATTATTAACGAATATTTCCCACAATAATGAGCATTAATGAGTCTTTGTCGAGGAGTTGATTTTAGGGCACATGTAAAGCATGCCCAGCCACCCTTCACCAAAGGATTCCACCACTCTATAAATATGTAATAACCCAAAGAACTACGTCTAAAATTTGATTCCACACAGGATACGTAGGAGCAAAACTTTGGTTCTGTCAAGCTTAATATCAAAAATACCCAAATTGTGAGAGTGAGTTGAGTGATTAGTTTCTTCCAGAGTCTCGTTATAAAGGTTTTTTTGGACGGAACATATATATATATATATATATATATATATATATATATATATATATATATATATATATATATATATATATATATGAGAAGAGATCCACTTACTCCAAGAGTAAGTTTAAAACACTTACTCCAAATCTTCACCCTTCAATTTTTGTTAATCCAATGAGAGTTAAATGAGATTTTTAATGAATTAACATAGATCATTAGATTAGAATGAATTGTATGGTGAGGATTTGGAGTAAGTGTTTTAAACTTACTCTTGAAGTACGTGGATCCCTATAATATATATATATATATATATATATATATATATATATATATATATAAAACAGCGTTCACTATTCCTTTTGGGCATTACGAATGGAATGTTATGCCATTTGGTCTCAAAAATACTCCTTCAGAATTCCAGAGAATTATGAATGAGATCTTCAATCCTTATTCAGACTTTACACTCGTCTATATTGATGATGTTTTAGTCTTTTCGCAATCCATTGATCAACACTTCAAACATGTGAAAATCTTCATAGGTGTGATCAAAAGAAATGGTTTAGCTGTGTCTAAAACCAAAGTCAGTCTCTTCCAAACAAAAATTAGATTTCTTGGTCATAATATTTTCCAAGGAACTATTATTCCAATCAATAGAGCAATTGAGTTTGCTGACAAATTTCCAGATCAAATAATTGAAAAAACTTAGCTTCAGAGATTCTTAGGATGTCTCAACTATGTTGCTGACTTTGTCCCCAACCTTAGCAACATCATCAAACCTTTGCATAACCGTCTAAAGAAGGAACCTCCTCCTTGGACTGATGAACATACAAAGGTGGTCAAAATAATCAAGTCTCAGATAAAGAATCTTCCATGTCTTTATCTTCCAAACATATCTGCTTTCAAAATTATTGAAACCGATGCTTCTGACATTGGTTATGACGGTATTTTGAAACAAAGAATTTCTGGAAAAGAGCATATCATTGCATATACTTCTAAACATTGGAATTCTGCACAACAAAATTATTCTACTGTCAAAAAAGAGATTTTGGCAATAGTTTTATGCATTTCAAAATTCGAATCTGATTTACTTAATCAAATTTTTTTGGTTAGAGTAGATTGTAAATCTGCTAAAGATATTTTTTAAAAAGATGTTAAAAATTTAGCATCAAAACAAATTTTTGCCAGATGGCAAGCAATTTTAAGTGCTTTTGATTTTCAAATTGAATTTCTTAAAGGCTTTTCAAATTCTCTTCCTGACTTCCTTACTCGTGAATATTTACAGGGTAGGTAGTA
This sequence comes from Sophora flavescens, assembly GCA_030762895.1. Lineage (NCBI taxonomy): Eukaryota > Viridiplantae > Streptophyta > Magnoliopsida > Fabales > Fabaceae > Sophora > Sophora flavescens. The sequence goes on from CM061064.1 coordinate 183,776,851, forward strand.
GAGTGAGATTGGAAGCAATGCCAAAGTCTGAAGCTTCCTCTGCAAAGGGGAAAGGAAAAGGTATAGTCCTTAAGGGACTCAATCGCCAAGGTGCATCAAAATCTGGGTCATCTACCCAAAAGCAATCTGGGTCATCAACCCAAAAACCAACAATCAAGCTTGGGTCATCAACCCAACCTGGGTCTTCAACCCAGCAAACCGTCAAATAGTCAAAAGAAGACTATGGCATTCCCATTCAATCTTTGTTAGCCTTTCAAGATCAAAGCCTAACCAAACTCCCTAAAGGAACTTGGGGAGATAGAGTGGAGAATGAATCAGGGTCTCCACCCCCTCTCAAAGACTTAATCAATAAGTTAGCCCAAACAGCTATCCCTATAAATGTTGTCAAACCAGATACAAGATTATCAAAAGACAACACCCAAACTCAAACAGCCGCAACCAACTATGTTGCAAAAAATCAAACCCATTTTGTTATTCAAATGGAACCAGGATTTTGGGATAACAACCCTAACAAAGTTCCCACCAAAATCTTTCAAAACGGTTCTCATTTTCAACAAACTCAATCAAATAAAAATATAAATTTTTATGAGTTTATTTTGATTGATACAGATTCAGTCACGATTAAGCATTATCGAGACCCAAAGAATCAATCAATATACACTCATTCGACTTTCCAAATTGAAGGTTTTAACGCCTGAACAATTCGAAAAGAGCATGAATGTTTTCAAAAAAAATTCTCAAACTTTTGATCCCATTGGTTTTAATTACTGGGATTATCAACAAGCTTGGTACAATATTTTCTGGTACCAAAACAATCAAAGTAAACATTCTTGGTTGATTTACTTTAAGAAGAATGTTAACTACAAATTTCCACATTGGTTCGTCCACTGGTGGAGAATTTTTGGCCCAATCAAACAGATCCTTCCTGCAGAAGTTCTAGAAGGATACTAAACTTTTGAAAAATATTTTGACATCAAGGAAAGTCCTTTCCCTGTCAATCCAATATTTTTCTCAAAATTCTCCCTTTCATGGGTGTTCAGCTGGCAATACAAATGACAATGTCAAAATCTGGTTCCAGCAGAATCCTAAATGGATGAAAGCATCTAACCCAGAAACTTGTGAGTTCTTAAATCAAAGATCTCGGATTGTTTCAGTCTTATCAAGATCCAAATCAAAAGAAAGCTTCCTTCAGAATATGGAAGCTATCTTAAAGCTAGCAAAGGAGGAAGGAGCCTCTTCATCAAAATCCTCCAAGCAGAAGCTCCCCCAATCTGATGAAGAAGAAGACGAAGAGGATTCAAGCTATTGTTCGGATCCTTTTTACCAAAACGAAGATGACTGTTATGGTATTGACACTACAGTCAACCTGAGTGATGATGAATAATCCCAATCACTCAGCCAGCAAAATGAAGCAAAAATCTTGCATGAATAGTTCCAGTCACCAGTTGGTACTGCTTCTTACCGACAGTCACAGTTCCAGTCAAGTTACCGACACTGTTTACCACTGGCACTATTCACTTGCTGACAACACAGTCCCAGTCAAGTTACCGGCACAGTTCTTTAATAGTTGCAATAGTTTAGGTTAATGTTATCGATACTGTTGTAACAGTAAATTTTCAATCTTCTATAAAAGGATGTTAGGCTCAGTTGTTAGACATCCGAAGTTTTAGAGAGAGAGATTTAGAGTGAGAAACTCTAAGAGTTTTGAGAGTTCTCAAACTGTGAGTCCCTCAGTTTTCTTCTTTCTCTTTTTTCAATCTTTCAATCTTGTATTGTTCAAGCTTGTAGTTTTCAAGCAATCAATCAAAACCGCATGGTTTAGAAAACATCTCTTCTCCCTCCACCGGTTCTGGTGAGACTTTGCCTCCGCTCTGGTTTCTTTTTATTTTCCCCAGTTCTTGGTCGGTTCTACCACCTTTCTGGGTTTATGTTTTAAAGTTTTTATATTTACTGTTTTAATTTCTACAGTATTTGTTTTTACTATTTTCATGTGTTATTTTCCATATTTTAATTTTGTTTTTAAATTAATGTAATTTCCGCCTGTTTTCCTACTTCTTTCATCCTGCTCTCTTTTTCCCTTTTCCCTTCCTAGACACCGTCATCCCACTGGTATCAAAGCCAGATGGGGAAGTAGGAACTGTAGTATGGATCTAAGATCCAAGCCTTGCTGAATAGTACAAAAAATAAAAAAGAATTTTTTCAGAATAAATTATTATGCTTAATGGGATTGGGTACCTTTTAACTGGTAAGGACCTCCGTGTTTATGCTATGGTTTGTATTGTTAAAGTTGTAGCAGTGATCAGCCTCTGGCTCGTCTAGTTTTAAAACTATAAAGACCATGGCTTTGTGCTAATTATATCTCGTTTTCGCCCAAATTAGATTAAATTGTCTTCAAGCAACATTTTGAGTCTCTAAAGTAGTTTTAGGGTAATTTAGCTGATTTAGAGTCAAATAAAGCACTTACTGCTACCTCTTGTTTTCAGGCTAATAAAGAGAAGCAATTCTGGAGTTATTCGCCACGCGAGCCTGAAGCCTCACCGTGCCAGAAATGCCATCCTCTCTGTCTCGCCACGCTAATCGCTGTCTCGCCCCACGAGAAATCCAACCCTGAAGGACAGAGACCATCACGGCTTAGCCGTGATGAAGGTCACGGCTGTGACAGATTGGAATTTGAAGTCTCGCCTCGCGGATCCTCGTCTCGCCTCGCGAGAAAGCCAAACACTGAAGAGCTGTTCATAATATTCGCCTCGTGAAAGTCTGCTAGCCTCGCGAGCGAGCGTAACCCAGAATCTGTATTTATATCTGTTTTAGGGCAGAACTGACTCTCCCTCTTCCTATATTTTTCATAGTACGGCTGCGAATTTAGGTTTAGAGTTTTGTGTTCCCTTTGTAATGGAGAGCTAGTCTCCTTTGATCAATCTGCTGTAATTGGGTTCCATTGACGCTTGAGGTTTTATAATTCCTAAACTTAATACTATTCTCTTTCAATATTTGTTCTGTATGTTCTGTTTTCTTAATTCAGGATTATATAGAATATGTATTGATTTGTTTCGATGATTGTGTGTTCCTATATTTAATCACGTTTGCTTAATTCGCGTGTGCTCAATCGTGTTTGCTTAATTCACGAAGGACCTCACCCCGTTTGCTTAATTCGGGAATAGGAACATATGTCCCGTAGCGTCGGTTTCGCTTGTTAATTGATGCTACAATCGAAAAGGGATTAGATCCGCTTAGGGCATGGATTTATATGAACCGATGATAGTGGGAAACCGAAAGCAGTAGGTTGATTGTTTAGCTTATTTGATAATTATTTAGTTTGCATAGTTTTCTTCTTTGTTTTCTTTATTTAATTTCAAATCCAAAACCCCCCAAAAACTGACTTTTTCTGTTAACAACAATCCAAGAGTCCTTGTGAGACGATACTCGAGTTGTCGCTCCCTATCTACATAATTTTTGCAAATCGCTCGCTTTTTGACGCGTGCGCGACAGCGTGTCAAGCAATAAGACCTCGAAGGATGATGAGGCAGTAAGACTAATTTGCCGATGCTTGAAGCAAGATAAATCAAAGTATGGATAGCGAGTAGCAGTAAGTCTACTCTGAGGTAGCTTTTGGTTAATTAAAGTAAATCCTTTTTACCCAAAGGTATGGTACAACTATGGTTAAGAATAATAAGATCTAATGATTTTTGTAAATTCGTGTAAAGACTTTATTTTTGAAAATTATGAAAAATATTCAGCAGGGTACGACTTATATCACTACTTACAATTGCAATGGAACCAAAGGAAGGCAATGATATCAGAATTTTGAAAATTATGTTATCTCGCTCCCTCTCCAAGCTTTCTTTCCGTTCTTCTCAACCCTCTTCTTCATCTCTCCAGGAATCTGATATTCCTACCAATCCAAGCAGTATTTTCCATGAGGAAATATGCTTTGAAAATATCAATCAAGATATTGATAATTGGGTAATGTAACACCCCGATTTTCACTGTTTCAAAATAATCGAAATGCGAATGATTATTTGTATATATTTATATGAGTATTAGAAAATTATTTTAAATAAACGGAGTTCATCACTCAATCCTACTTGAATGTAGGAAGCTACAATTAAAATTTAGGTTGAAACGACGGGCGAATCCCGGCCCGCTATTTTCACTGACAGTATATTTATACTGCTCAAAAGACCTAATTTTAATTCGTGAACGAAAGACTTAAGGTTTTTATTTTATTTCCTACAATTATGCATTTTTAGAATTATTTCAGAAAAAAATAAAATAATTTACGTTTTACAAGCGGAATACGCAATCGGGTGAGCGGCAGAGTGGATTTCGGAGTTTCCAAGAGCAGATAAAGAGTTTATCTTAGGATTTTGAGATGATTCATGGGGATGAATCATAATTTTAAGTTTAGAAGGTTCTACAAGGTTAAAGTGTCAATTTTTGAATTTTATGCTTAAGTCCCTGAACTTTCTGTTAATTACACTTTGGTCCCTAAGTTAGTTTCTATGTTTTTCTAAGTGAATTGGGCCAAATTCTTTGTTCCAAGACCATTAGTGGACGTGGCCATGAAGTCCAAATTCCTTGTCCATGAATTAAAATTCATAAAGCCCATTAGAAATCATGAAAGTTTCCCATGTCATGTTTAAGCTTTAAGCCTTTTGGTGGGCCCCACAAAAGTAAATTCAAGCCCAAGTTTTCAAGGCCCATGTGCAAACCCAATAAGGAGTGGTGGCTGCCTTAGTTTGGAAGAATCAAGATGATTCTTGAAGTTTCCACACAATTCCACAATGTTCCACCATATTCTCCAAGGTTCCACACAATTCTCAAGTGTTCTAGGTTTTTCCAAAAAGTCTTCAAGAAAAATCAGCCAAGATGAGTCAAGATAAGACCACATTTAATGTGGCACATGGTCATCATTTCAATTTATTGGCAATTTGCAAACTAGTCCTTACACTTTTGGAATCTTTGCAAAATGGTCCCTAGGAAGTATTTGCATTTCAATCCTTTGATCAAGACAACTCATCCTCTCTAGATCCTTCTAAAGTGGCACAATCAACCCCTATAAATACCCTCCAAACCGAGGCCTCCCTCACCATTTCACTCATCCTCTTCATCTTCGTCACCAACTAAGTTACAAAACCCTAAGAACACCGAATCCCCACCAAACATATGACCCTATTCCTTTCTGAAACTCGAAAAACTCTCAACATAAAAGTTGTTCACCTTTTTCTCTTATTTCCAACAAGATAAATATCATCAAAAACTGATAAGTGGATTGGGATATACGATCAAAATACCAAAACTGCCCAGAATTCTCAGCAACCCACGAAACAACAGAAAGAAGTCCCTTTTCACCCCTATTATGATCCAAACCAAATGAAACCTTAAACACCAAAGTTGTTCCTTTTCTTCTTATATTTCCATCAAGACAAAGTTCGTAATTTTTGGATGAGTATATTGTGAGATACACTCACAATACCATCACACCCTCAAGCAGTCCAGTTTTCAACATAGTGAAGGTTGATCATTTTCTTCATTTCTTCAATCTTCAAGAGGTAAAAGCTCTTCTCATTAATCATCTAAGTCTTATCCTTCATTTATTTTGTAAGATCAAGCCATGATCATCAATTTCTATGATCTTGTGATGTCTTCCACTTTCATTATCCAAGAGCATGTAATCAAAAACATTTTCCTTCCCTGTTTTCTTTAAGTGGCAGAATCTCACTCAAAGGAGGGTTTGATGATTTTGTTTTCATTTTTGAAATCTAATGCTTTATTTGAGCTCTCTAGTACTTATATGATCTAAATCCAAGATCTTGAATCCAACTAAATTTCCTAGTCTATTTTTATAATTTAGGCCGAAACCCTAACCCTAAAGGTTAGATGATTTTGTTTCAAATTTTAGTCTTGTAATAAGTAATCTATGTTAGTTAAGACTCTAGTAACTAGGATCCAAAAGATGGCATTAAGAAGATAATCCTAAACCTATTTTCTAAGTCTTGGCCGAACCTAGCCCAAAAGTGTCATATATGGTTGTTAGTTGATTAATTATAGTTATGTTGTTTGGTTGAAGGTGGTTGTGTTAACTCGTGGTGGGATAACGAGGATCGTTGTGTACATGTTTCCAGAGATAACTCAGGTGGGAGAAAGAACCATTCCATCGTCGGAACCGATAAGTAGTATATAATTTATAATAATGGTGTAGGGCGACCTAAACCCTACTAGTGGTCGAGTAATCGACAATACCAAAATCGTATTGGAAACTTTTCCGTAAAACCAATGACAATTTGGGAATTGTAGGTTTATCGGCTTAGGATAATTATTCATATTTGAGGATGTTTGAATTATTTACTTTTGACTGTTTGTGATACGCTGGTTGAGGTATTCCATCTGCATGTGACGTATTGTTTCGATGTTTGAATAATTATGATAATGAGGATGTTTGCTGTCTGTCACGGCCGTGATGGTTGCCATGGCTAGGCCGTGACCGGTTCTGTGTTGTAGGATTCTTGTCTTTGTTGTCTGTCACGACCGTGAGGGCTATCACGGCCAGGCCGTGACAGAGTCTGACTTTGTTAATTATTTGGTTGTGATAAATTGCCTTATATGATATTGAGATGTTGGAATATTCTGTTGATTAATGTGTTATACATGATCTGCCTGGGTTTAATACTATGCTTAGATCATTTTAAGGAAATATATATATTGCTCGGAGGTATTTTGTTTGGGTGAGAGTTTTGAATATGAATTAGAAGTGCCTCGCTATTATTTTATAGAAGTGATGTGATATAGAATATAAGTGGAGGTTATGAGGAAAAGCTTGAGGTACTAGGTTGTTATTGATAAAAGTCAGTGAGGATCATATGTTGCATTGGTGTTCATAACCGTGTATTTGAGATACACGAGGTCCGAAGTTCTCGTGGACCGTTCCAAATTAGAATTTAAGTTGTGCAACTATAGTGTCATTGCTATGCATGATCACCCTTGATAGAGTTGAGAGAGAGAACCGGGGTGTGCACCGGCGGTACTGTGCAGCTATAGTGTCATTGCTTTGCATGAGCATTCTCACCATGGATGTACACCATGGATGTGAATGTGCACCGGCGTTGGGAACGTGTTACTTGGACGACTGACTGACATTCCTAACGAGGGATGTGTGACAGGATTAGCAGTGGTCACGTCAGCATAAAGGTTTAGTTGCATGAGTTGGAGGGTAGAGGATGATATAGTGAATTGAGGATGATTGTTGATTTTGAGTGATGCGTGTCTGTGACTATTAGTGTATTATATGCTATGAATCTTTTCCACTTATGATGATAGAACTGTTTCTTATCTCCCTATGTCTGTATTTTTGGTGTATGTCTACTTTGTTACATTAGAAGACCATATGGACGACTATGTTACGGAGGAGATGGATGGAACCCCATACGAGACGGAGATTGTTGAAGAGTTGAACGACGTTCCGTATGAAGTTGACGCTGAAGAACCACCTACTGATCCTAATAATGTGGCGTAGTTAGTTTAAGGCCAGTGAGTCACATAAGATGTTTTGTTTTTCTTTCCGTTAGTTATAAACATGTTGTGTAAATAAGTACCTGTGTGGGATCCTACTGAGAGGATACCCTAAACAGTGTTGTGTAAAATAAAGAATAATGATGTGTGTATTTATGTAATATAGTTTGGTGTGTTTTATATTTGTAGAAGTTATATATTTATTAATTAAGTTTTAATTTTTACGTATTTTCAATACTAAGTGCGCGATTAAGTAAATAATTATTAAGGTTTTAATGTAATAATACAATGGGGCACAACGGGGTGTCTCAGGTAATTCCCAGAATACCCATTAAAGAGTTATACAAGTCAGAAGGAATGTTCTTCACTACTTCTGATTATGTAATCAAAACAGAAGAGAAAAATATTCCAATCAGTCCAGAGAGTGAGGAATTTCATCTTCTCTCAATGGATACTATAAAAAGTCACAAGCAAAAGTACAGGTACTTACACATCGGATGTGTTCAAGTAGCTGTAAAACCTTTAATCCACGAAGGATTAAACGCTTCAATCTTGATGTGCTTAAGGGATATTAGGCACAATAAATTTCAAGACTCCCTTTTAGGTACGGTAGAAACTAGCCTAAGCCATGGTCCAATTTATTTCAATTGTTACCCAGATAGAACTTTGAGTTTACAGGATCAAAACATCCTAGACTCCTTGTTCTTGAATCTTAAGATCTACGGCTTAGACATGAAGCCTGGATCTATCCCAGCAGCTTTGCTTTACAGGATTCAATACAGGGCTATAAATTATTGTAATTCAAAAGTTCTCAAGAATAGAACATCGGGAGTGACAACCCTGTTTCTTACTGATGTTACTAAAGCAAACGTGATTCTCCCAAAAACAATCCTTTGGAAGGACGTAGTCCTACTAGAAAGATGGATTTTGGATAAGGTTGTTCCATCTTTACCAAGAGAAACTGTAGATTTCAATAACATGGTTCAAACTCCACCTGGGAGAGTTGAATTAATCTTTGAAAGAAGAAATTCTTTTAGCTCAGTCAGATCTTCTAGTCTAAGATCCGAAGACTTCAGATCTGTTCCCTCAAGACAATCCTTTTCAACTATGTCTCAAATGACAACCATTAATCTTCAGGGATTAGATACATCATCTACCATCCCTAGACCAATTTATCAGACAGAAGATGATCAACGATCAATTCAGTCTCCAACCTTTTACTCACTCTCTATACTGATTGGAATATTTTTCTCTTCTGTTTTGATTACATAATCAGAAGTAGTGAAGAACTTTCCTTCTGACTTGTATAACTCTTTTTTGGGTATTCTGGGAATTACCCAATTATCAATATCTTGATTGATATTTTCAAAGCATATTTCCTCATTGAAAATACTTATTGGATTGGTAGGGAGAAATTATTATGCTTAACTAGATTGGGTACCTTTTAACTGGTAAGGACCTCCGTGTTTATGCTATGGTTTACATTGTTAAAGCTGTAGCAGTAAACCTCGAAGGATGATGAGGCAGTAAGACTAATTTGCCGATGCTTGAAGCAAGATAAATCAAAGTATGGATAACCAGTAGCAGTAAGTCTACTTTGAGGTAGCTTTTGGTTAATTAAAGTAAATCCTTTTTACCCAAAGGTATGGTACAACTATGGTTAAGAATAATAAGATCTAATGATTTTTGTAAATTCGTGTAAAGACTTTATTTTTGAAAATTATAAAAAATATTCAGCAAGGTACGACTTAGATCACTACTTACAATTGCTATGGAGAAAATAGAAGAAAAGCTGAAACAGTTAAGTGTTCCATATTCTCCATCCAATAATCTAGAAGGAAGACCTTTAATCAGGGATAAAGGTCCAACTATCAATGTCATCAATGAAGATGGCTTAGAAATAGAATCCGCGGCTAGTACTTCCAAACCAAATCCTCAGGAAAAACCCCCAATCAATATCAATCCTGTCCTTACCCAATCTTGGAAAAAACCCTCCAAACTTTATTATCCTAGAGCAACTCCTCCATATATGCTCTTCGAAGAAAAAACTCCAACATTTAGGAGCTTCAATGCCAACAACATCTATGAATGGAACATAGATGGCCTAACGGAGTACCAAATGCTCCATACTATGCAGCATATGATTATGATGGCTACGGCATATCAGACTACAAATGATTGTTCCAAAGAAGCCATTTGCAATATTTTGTCTACAGGTTTTACAGGTCAACTAAAAGGTTGGTGGGATTATTCTTTCTCTGAAAAACAGAAAGAACAAATGTTCTCTGCGATCAAGACGGATGCATAAGGAAATCCAATCTATGACAATGAAGGTGGAACCATTCCAGATGCGGTTAACACCTTAATCTTCTCTATTTGCGAGCATTTTATGGGTCCATGCTCAATTTCTGCCTGCTTATTAACGTAAAAAGTAGAGTAAGACCAAGGAGATTTTCTTTCCCTGATTAAACCCTTACTTAAGAAATCATCAATTTCCTTTTGACAATAATTAAGGAGATCATGATTCATTTGGATTGGTCAGGACTTAGTTGGAATTTGCCTTTCGTTGAAATCTTGTTCATAAGGCAAGTCAACAACGTATTTCTTTCTATTCCAAAATGTTGTTGGCAAATCAGAACAGATAGATTTTTGGATTTCATCAAAGAGGATCTGGACCTTATCTTTGATGTTTGGTTGTTGCAATTGCAACTTGATATTCTTAAAAGAAATATCTTCTTTCAAGAAATTGATTTGGTCAATCTTACAATCAAGAAGATTTAAATCTCAAATGATAGGTTTTCTGATGAAGGGAAAGACTATGTCTTTTCCTAAATGTTGGGTTGTGATTCCATTAGGAGTAATGGAAAGAGCTTAACTTCTCAGAGGTTTTTTCAAAGTATTTGGTAGGAATTAATCCTTCCTGAATACAGTTTGAATCAGCACCTATGTCGAAAAGTGTTGTAGAATCAAGAACAAATTCTCCAATATTGAACTTTTGAATTCTTAATTGATTTAATAAGTTAAGGAATGCTTCATCTTCATGATCATCTTGACCCTTAGTAAGATTGTCATGCTCATCTTCTTTGATGGCACTTGACTTTGGTTTATCTTTACAACCAGACTCATCAGATTGGGCCTCTGCTATTTGAGATAAGATCAATTTATGAACAGCTTGTTCTTGCTTGATCTCTTTAACCTCTTGTTTTAGATTCTTAATCTCTCGTTGGAGATCATGAATCGTAACAAGCTTTGCTTGTTGAGCAGCATCCAGCCGCTTAAGAATTTGTTTGAAGTCAAAATGGTCTTTGACTATAACTTTGTCTTTTCCTTTGGAATCCTTTTCCTTTGAGGATTCTATGGAAGATTTAAGCTTGTCCAGATATTTTCTCCTTTCATTTGGGTCAGTTATAGAGTTAATGACTTCAAAAAGGAGATCTTGCCCATAGTTAAGACATTAATTTCATGAGATGAATCGGAGCTGAGATTTCCAATATCATCCTCTTGAGCATTATTGATATCTTCAGTAAAATCACCATCTGATTCTTCTTCTGAAGTATCTGATATGTCGTAGCCATCATAGTCATATGCTGCATAGTCTGGAGCATTTGGTACTCCGTTTGGCCATCTATGTTCCATTCATAGATGTTGTTGGCATTGAAGCTCCTAAATGTCGGAGTTTTTTCTTCAAAGAGCATATCAGGAGGAGTTTCTCTAGGATAATAAAGTTTGGAGGGGTTTTTCCAAGATTGGGTAAAGACGGGATTGATATTGATTGGGGGTTTTTACTGAGGAATTGGTTTAGAAGTACTAGCCGCAGATTCTGTTTCTGAGCCGTCTTCATTGATGACAGTGATAGTTGGACCTTTATCCCTGGTTAAAGGTCTTCCTTCTTGATTATCGGATGGAGAATCTGGAACACTTAACTGTTTCAGCTTTTCTTCTATTTTCTCCATAAATTCTTGTTTTTCTTTTTTGACATTAGGATGAAGAAGAAGTAAACTATCTTTGATCTTCTTATTCATTCTAAAGGGTTTGAACAAGGGTTTTTCTAAGGGAATATCCTTCTTAATTCCCGAAGTAGATGCCTGTGTGGTTGCATCTTTTTTAACCAAGTGTTCTCCTGACACTTGAAGGTATTTATTCGTATAATTTGATTGCTCCATTAACTTGTAGATGTCATGGGCAGAGACAGCATCATCAATATTCTTGTTTTTGAACGGAGCAGCTATAATGGGTTTGTTGGTGAAAGGATCTTTGATACCCGGGAGTTGGAAAGAGTTATTTGGTGGTAACTCTGTCTTAACTAACTCACCATTTTTTAAATGCCATACTGTAATGACATTGGTGGTTTTATCAACATCTATCCTTGTCTTCCAAGGATAATTGATCGAATGTTTGACTGAATAAGCATGAAACCAGTCAAAAAAATAAAACCTTTGTCTTAACATTGTTAAGAAATTGATAATATTCTTCCTGAATATTTATCCTTTTTGTTCCCTTAAACTCTTGCAAGAACCACTCTCTTTGAGGTTTCCATTCCTCAGTGTAAAAGTCCTTACGAAGGGATTCCTTATCTATAATGAACTTACAAATCATTATAAGATTCATTAAGAGAGGAAAAGGTTGGAGACTGAATTGATCGTTGATCATCTTCTGTCTGATAAATTGGTCTAGGGATGGTAGATGATGTATCTAATCCCTGAAGATTAATGGTTGTCATTTGAGACATAGTTGAAAAGGATTGTCTTGAGGGAACAGATCTGAAGTCTTTTGATCTAAGACTAGAAGATCTGACTGAGCTGAAAGAATTTCTTCTTTCAAAGATTAATTCAACTCTCCCATTTGTAGTTTGAACCATGTCATTGAAATCTGTCGTTTCTCTTGGTAAAGATGGAACAGCCTTATCCAAAACCCATCTTTCTGGTAGGACTACGTCCTTCCAAAGGATTGTTTTTGGGACAATCACGTTTGCTTTAGTAACATCAGTAAGAAACAGGGTTGTCTCTCCCGATGTTCTATTCTTGAGAACTTTTGAATTACAAGAATTCATAGCCTTGTATTGAATCCTGTAAAGCAAAGTTGTTGGGATAGATCCAGGCTTCATGTCTAAGCCGTAGATCTTAAGATTCAAGAACGAGGAGTCTAGGATGTTTTGATCCTGTAAACTCAAAGTTCTATTTGGGTAACAATTGAAATAAATTGGACCATGGCTTAGGCTAGTTTCTACTGTACCTAAGAGGGAGTCTTGAAATTTATTGTGCCTAATATCCCTTAAGCACATCAGGATTGAAGAGTTTAATCCTTTGCGAATTAAAGGTTCTACAGCTACTTGAACACATCCGATGTGTAAGTACCTCTACCGTTGCTTGTGACTTTTTATAGTATCCATTGAGAGAAGATGAAATTCTCACTCTCTGGACTGATTGGAATATTTTTCTCTTCTGTTTTGATTACATAATCAGAAGTAGTGAAAAACTTTCCTTCTGACTTGTATAACTCTTTTGTGGGTATTCTGGGAATTACCCAATTATCAATATCTTGATTGATATTTTCAAATCATATTTCCTCATGGAAAATACTGCTTGGATTGGTAGGAATATCAGATTCCTGCAGAGATGAAGAAAAGGGTTGAGAAGAACGGAAAGAAAGCTTGGAGAGCGACCGAGATAACGTAATTTTCAAAATTCTGATATCATTGCCTTCCTTTGGTACCATAGCAATTGTAAGTAGTGATCTAAGCCATACCCTGCTGAATATTTTTCATAATTTTCAAAAATAAATTCTTTACATGAATTTACAAAAATCATTAGATCTTATTATTCTTAACCATAGTTGTACCATACCTTTGGGTAAAAAGGATTTACTTTAATTAACCAAAAGCTACCTCAAAGTAGACTTACTGCTACTCGTTATCCTTACTTTGATTTATCTTGATTCAAGCATCAACAAATTAGTCTTACTGCCTCATCATCCTTCGAGGTCTTACCGCTACAGCTTTAACAATATAAACCATAGCATAAACACGGAGGTCCTTACCAGTTAAAAGGTACCCAATCCCGTTAAGCATAATAATTTCTTCTGAAAAACTTCTTCTTTTTTTTTTACTATTCAGCAAGGTATGGATCTTAGATCCATACTACAGTTCCTACTTCCCCATCTGGCTCTGATACCAGGGGGATGACGGTGTCTAGGAAGGGAAAGGGGAAAAAGAGAGCAGGATGAAAGAAGTAGGAAAACAGGCAGAAATTACATTAATTTAAAAACAAAATTAAAATATGGAAATTAACACATGAAAATAGTAAAACAAATACTGTAGAAATTAAAACAGGAAATATAAAAACTTTAAAACATAAACCCAGAAAGTTGGTAGAACCGACCAAGAACTGGGGAAAATAAAAAGAAACCGGAGCGGAGGCAGAGCCTCACCAGAACCGGTGGAGGGAGAAGAGAGCTTTCGAGTGAGAAACTTTGAGAGTTCTCATACTGTGAGTCCCTCAGTTTTCTTCTTTCTCTTTTTTCAATCTTTCAATATTGTAGTGTTCAAGCTTGTAGTTTTCAAGCAATCAATCAAAACCGCATGGTTCAGAAAACATCTCTTCTCCCTCCACCGGTTCTGGTGAGGCTCTGCTTTCGCTCCAGTTTCTTTTTATTTTCCCCAGTTCTTGGTCGGTTCTACCACCTTTCTGGGTTTATGTTTTAAAGTTTTTATAGTTAATGTTTTAATTTCTACAGTATTTGTTTTTACTATTTTCATGTGTTAATTTCCATATTTTAATTTTGTTTGTAAATTAATGTAATTTCCGCCTGTTTTCCTACTTCTTTCATCCTGCTCTCTTTTTCCCCTTTCCCTTCCTAGACACCGTCATCCCCCTGGGCTTACTCAGTCAAACATTCGATCAATTATCCTTCGAAGACAAGGATAGATGTTGATAAAACCACCAATGTCATTACAGTATGGCATTTAAAAAATGGTGAGTTAGTTAAGACAGAGTTACCATCGAATAACTCTTTCCAACTCCCGGGTATCAAAGATCCTTTCACCAACAAACCCATTATAGCTGCTCGGTTCAAAAACAAGAATATTGATGAAGCTGTCTCTGCCCATGACATCATCAATGCCTGTTTTTCTACTTCTTTCATCATGCTCTCTTTTTCCCCTTTCCCTTCCTAGACAATGTCATCCCCCTGGCATCAGAGCCAGATGGGAAGTAGGAACTGTAGTATGGATCTAAGATCCATACCTTACTGAATAGTAAAAAAAAGAAGAAAAAAAGAAGAAGTTTTTTAGAAGAAATTATTATGCTTAACTAGATTGGGTACCTTTTAACTGGTAAGGACCTTCGTGTTTATGCTATGGTTTATATTGTTAAAGCTGTAGCAGTAAGACCTCGAAGGATGATGAGGCAGTAAAACTAATTTGCCGATGCTTGAAGCAAGATAAATCAAAGTATGGATAACGAGTCCACTTGACATAAGTTGCTCTTTGCAAAATTGGCAATATACCAGGATAAAGATCATTCTTCTGGTATTTGTATTACCAGCTGAACACCTATGAAAGGGAGAATTTTGAGAAAAATATTAGATTGACAAGGAAAGGACTTTCCTTGATGTCAAAATATTTTTCAAAAGTTTGGTATCCTTCAAGAACTTCTGCAGGAAGATCTGTTTGATCGGGCAAAAAATTCTCCACCAGTGGACGAACCAATGTGGAAATTTGTAGTTAACATTCTTCTTGAAGTAAATCAACCAAGAATGTTTACTTTGATTGTTTTGGTACCAGAAAATATTGTACTAAGCTTGTTGATAATCCCGGTAATTAAAACCAATGGGATCAAAAATTTGAGAAATTTTTTTGAAAACATTCAAGCTCTTTCCGAATTGTTCAGGCGTTAAATCCTTCAAAATTTGGAAAGTCGAATGGGTGTATATTGATTGATCCTTTGGGTCTCGATAATCCTTAATCGTGACTGAATCTGTATCAATCAAAATAAACTCATAAAAATTTCTATTTTTATTTGATTGAGTTTTTTGAAAATGAGAACCGTTTTGAAAGATTTTGGTGGGAACTTTGTTAGGGTTGTTATCCCAAAGATTTTGGTGGGCTTTATTTTTTGCAACATAGTTGGTTGCGGCTGTTTGAGTTTGGGTGTTGTCTTTTGATAATCTTGTATCAGGCTTGACAACATTTATAGGGATAGCTGTTTGGGCTAACTCTTTGATTAAGTCTTTGAGAGGGGGTGGAGACCCTGATTCATTCTCCACTCTATCTCCCCAAGTTCCTTTAGGGAGTTTGGTTAGGCCTTGATCTTGAAAGGCTAACAAAGATTGAATGGGAATGCCATAGTCTTCTTTTGACTGTTTGGCGGTTTGCTGGGTTGAAGACCCGGGTTGGGTTGATGACCCAAGCTTGATTGTTGGTTTATGTGTTGATGACCCAGATTGCTTTTTGGGTAGATGACCCAGATTTTGATGCACCTTGGCGATTGAGTCCCTTACCTTTTCCTTTCCCCTTTGCAGAGGAAGCTTCAGACTTTGGCATTACTGCCAATCTCACTCTACTACCTACCCTGTAAATATTCACGAGTAAGGAAGTCAGGAAGAGAATTTGAAGAGCCTTTAAGAAATTCAATTTGAAAATCAAAATCACTTAAAATTGCCTGCCATCTGGCAAAAATTTGTTTTGATGCTAAATTTTTAACATCTTTTTGAAAAATATCTTTAACAGATTTACAATATACTCTAACCAAAAATTTTTGATTAAGTAAATCAGATTGGAATTTTGAAATGCATAAAACTATTGCCAAAATCTCTTTTTTGACAGTAGAATAATTTTGTTGTGCAGAATTCCAATGTTTAGAAGTATATGCAATGATATGCTCTTTTCCTGAAATTCTTTGTTTCGAAATACCGCCATAACCAATGTCATATGCATCGGTTTCAATAATTTTGAAAGCAGATATGTTTGGAAGATAAAGACATGGAAGATTCTTTATCTGAGACTTGATTATTTTGACCACCTTTGTATGTTCATCAGTCCAAGGAGGAGGTGTAAGACTAAGCCCTCATTCATATTTTGATGTATGACAAACAAAGTGTATTTTGGATAAGATTTTTAATTTTGACTACGCACTCATTACGTGTTAAGTTGCATGCAAGATCACTCATAAACAGAGCAAAACAAGTTGACATCCAATCAAGCAAAATAAGCGCTCGTCCAATACATCGATAACATAAGCGCAAGTCCATCAAAGTAAAGAGCTGAAGTCCAAGGCACATGAAGCGCGTCCACTGAAAAAAACAGAAGAACTCGTCTGCTGACGTGGCACATGAAGCGCATCCACTGAAAGAAACAGAAGAGCTCATCTACTGACATGGCACATGAAGCGCGTCCACTGAAAGAAACAGAAGAGCACGTCTGCTGACGTGGCACATGAAGCGCGTCCACTGAAAGAAACAGAAGAAGAGCTCGTCTGCTGATGTGGCACATGAAGTGCGTCCACTGAAAGAAACAGAAGAGCTCGTCTGCTGACGCGGCACATGAAGTGCGTCCACTGAAGAAACAGAAGCACGCGTCTACTGATGTAAAAGAAGAGCGCGTCTACTGATGTAAAAGAAGAGCTTGTCTACTAATGTAAAAGAAGAGCTCGTCTACTGATGTAAAAGAAGAGCTCGTCTACTAATGTAAAAGAAGATCTCGTCTACTGATGTAAAAGAAGAGCTCGTCTACTGATAGTGGGACTTGGGGCTCGTCTGCTAATGATACGCGCTAAGACCTTAATGAGAAGCTTCGTCCACCAACATAGCATATAAAGCTCGTCTACTAGTTAGAGCCCATCCAATTGCCTTGTGTTAGCACGCTCGTCTACCAGTTGGAGCCCGTCCAATTGCCTTGTGTTAGCACGCTTGTCTACCAGTTGGAGCCCGTCAAATTACCTTGAGCTAGAACTCCCGTTTGTTGACGTGGCAAAAGGCAATGGCTATTTTTCTCTTCAATTAAACACGGATATATTACTCTTCAAAAAAAGACTTGGCTATCCTTTCAGATGGAAAAAGTTATATTTCAAGAAGGACGCACACTCTACAAAGATCAAACAGAATCTCATTTTAAGATCAAGAATCAAGAAAGCAGATTTTGTTAAATCAGATCCAAATATGTCTTAAATGATCCCAACGGCTATAATTTGTCTTCTATATAAAGAGGGATCAAAGGAACAACAATGACACAACATATATAATAAACGCAACTCATTCTGATTGTGAAACAAAGTGCTTCATCTCTGAGAAAAGTGTGATAGCAGTTAGAACTTCAATTTGTATTATCAGGCTTTTAGAGTCTTACTTCTACTCAATTCTTTTCGTGAATTAGAGTGACTAAGAGAGGGTATCTCTTAGGGTTTAACATGGATAGAAGGGATCCTTGGGTATAGAAAAGCAAGTGGGCTTTCTAGAGATTTTTCAAGCAAGGAGGTTATCCTTGTGTTGTTGTAATTAGAATTGTGCAATTGCTGATTATAGTGAAGAAAACCACAGAGGTGTGGGACTGGATGTAGGCTTATCAGAGGAGGTAGCCGAACCAGGATAAATCGGTTTGCGTGTTCTTCTCATCCCTAATCTCCATATACTTGTTAAACTTGAATCTTTAATCTGCAATCTATGTTAAAATCTGTTGTTACTACTTATAATTCTTCTTGTCATCATTACTTGTTCCATAACCTAATTCTTGGGAATTAAAATTGAGTGAAAACCAATTTTCTTTAAAGAAACACTGTTTTGCTTTAAATTGTTGAATAAGTTTTAAATAACTCAATTCACCCCCCCTCTTGAGACCGTAGCCAACAGGAGGTTCCTTCCTTAGACAGTTATGCAAAGGTTTGATGATGTTGCTAAGGTTGGGGACAAAGTCAGCAACATAGTTGAGACATCCTAAGAATCTCTGAAGCTGAGTTTTGTCAATTATTTGATCTGGAAATTTGTCAGCAAACTCAATTGCTCTATTGATTGGAATAATAGTTCCTTGAAAAATATTATGACCAAGAAATCTAATTTTTGTTTGGAAGAGACTGACTTTGGTTTTACACACAGCTAAACCATTTCTTTTGATCACACTTATGAATATTTTCTCATGTTTGAAGTGTTGATCAATGGATTGCGAAAAGACTAAAACATCATCAATATAGATGAGTGTAAAGTCTGAATAAGGATTGAAGATCTCATTCATAATTCTCTGGAATTATGAAGGAGCATTTTTGAGACCAAGGGGCATAACATTCCATTCGTAATGCCCAAAAGGAACAGTGAACGCTGTTTTATAACGGTCACTTTCTTTGACTTCTATCTGATAGTAACTAGATTTCATGTCAAATTTTGAAAATACTTTTGCCGTGCTTAGGCTGCTAAGCAAATCCTTTTTGTTAGGAATTGAATATCTAATCCACCTAAGAGCTTGGTTTAAGGGTTTGTAATTGATAACTAAGCGAGGTGTTCCACGCTCAATTTCTGCCTGCTTATTAACGTAAAAAGCAGAGCAAGACCAAGGAGATTTACTTTCCCTGATTGAATCCTTACTTAAGAAATCATCAATTTGCTTTTGACAATATTTAAGGAGCTCATGATTCATTTGGATTGGTCTGGATTTAGTTGGAATTTGCCTTTCGTTGAAATCTTGTTCATAAGGCAAGTCAACAACGTATTTCTTTCTATTCCAAAATGTTGTTGGCAAATCAGAACAGATAGATTTTTGGATTTCATCAAAGAGGATCTGGACCTTATCTTTGATGTTTGGTTGTTGCAATTGCAACTCGATATTCTTAAAATAAATCTCTTCTTTCAAGAAATTGATTTGGCTAATCTTACAATCGAGAAGATTTAAATCTCGAATGATAGGTTTTCTAATGAAGGGAAAGAATATGTCTTTTCCTAAATGTTGGGTTGTGATTCCATTATGAGTAATGGAAAGAGGGAAAAGTGACCTGATGAACGGAGTTCCAATGATCACTTCATTTTTCAGATTTCTAACTAATAGAAAAGGGGTTTCAACTTCGAGACCTTGATTTTCTCTTAAAGCTCTTGATAGCTTATAATTGATCCCAAGTTTAGAACCATTAGCTGCGCTTAACTTCTCAGAGGTTTTTTCAAATTATTTGGTAGGAATTAATCCTTCCAGAATACAGTTTGAATCAACACCTGTATCGAAAAGTGCTGTAGAATCAAGAACAAATTCTACAATGATATTTTTTATCTTGATATGGAACTTTTGAATTATTAATTGATTTACTAAGTTAAGGAATGCTTCATCTTCATGATCATCTTGACCCTTAGTAAGATTGTCATGCTCATCTTCTTTGATGGCACTTGACTCTGGTTTATCTTCACAACTAGACTCATCAGATTGGGCCTCTGCTATTTGTGAAAAGATCAATTTATGAACAACTTATTCTTGTTTGATCTCTTTAACCTCTTGTTTTATATTCTTAATCTCTCGTTGGAGATCATGAATCGTAACAGGCTTTGGTTGCTGAGCAGCATCCAGCCGCTTAAGAATTTGTTTGAAGTTAAAATGGTCTTTAAATATAACGTTGTCTTTTCCTTTGGAATCCTTTTCCTTTGAGGATTCTATGGAAGATTTAAGCTTGTCCAAATATTTTATCCTTTCATCTGGGTCAGTTATAGAGTTAATGACTTCAAAAAGGAGATCTTGCTCCTTAGTTAAGACATTAATTTCATGAGATGAATCGGAGCTGAGATTTCCAATATCATCCTCTTGAACATTATTGATATCTTCAGCAAAATCACCATCCGATTCTTCTTCTGAAGTATCTGATTGAATCAAAAGATTATTCAGTTGTTCCTCAACTGATGATTCAAGATTCAACTCTTTGATTATTTTCTTTAGCCTAAAATATTTACTGATGTGGCCAGGTTTGTTGCAGTTATAACAAGTAACCGTTTTCCTATCACTAGTAGCTGGCTTAGGTTTGAATTCTGGTTTGAATTCTGGCTTAGGTTTGCCATACCGTTTGTTCTTATACTTGGTATACTTAGTTTTTTGGGGTTTGCCTTCGTATTTTTTAGAAGACTTGGTCTTATCCTTTGGACAAGGAGGTATACCAAATTGCTCGCAAAAAGACCCTAAATCCTTTTTGGCGGCCTTTTCTTTTTTGAACTGATCTCTGACTTTGTCTTCCTTACAAAGTCTTGCCCCTATTTTCTGGGTGGCTGCAATGAGTTGACCATAACTCAATTGCTCATATGGAATATTTCCATCTGGAGATTGGGCTATAAGATCATCCTTAACAAGATCACCTAACGATGTTGGGAGACCTGCGGTGAACTTTTCTTTCCAGAATCTATTCCGGCAATCTTCTCTGGTGTAAACCCTAGTTAGGAAGGTATCTTTATACCACCTAAAACTGGATAATGATCTACACTTAAGATTGGACAATAATTCTGCAGACCTATCCTTCCAAGTGGAAGAATTGCCCATAAAATGGTCGCAAATAGAGAAGATTAAGGTGTTAACCGCATCTGGAATGGTTTCACCTTCATTATCATAGATTGGATTTCCTTCTGCATCCGTCTTGATCGCAGAGAACATTTGTTCTTTATGTGTTTCAGAGAAAGAATAATCCCACCAACCTTTTAGTTGGCCTGTAAAACCTGCAGACAATATATTGCAAATGGCTTCTTCGGAACAATCATTTGTAGTCTGATATGCCGTAGCCATCATAGTCATATGCTTCATAGTCTGGAGCATTTGGTACTCCGTTTGGCCATCTATGTTCCATTCATAGATGTTGTTGGCATTGAAGCTCCTAAATGTTGGAGTTTTTTCTTCGAATAGCATATCTGGAGGAGTTGCTGTAGGATAATAAAGTTTGGAGGGTTTTTTCCAAGATTGGGTAAGGACGGGATTGATATTGATTGGGGGTTTTTCCTGAGGATTTGGTTTGGAAGTACTAGTCGCAGATTCTGTTTCTGAGCCGTCTTCATTGATGACATTGATAGTTGGACCTTTATCCCTGATTAAAGGTCTTCCTTCTTGATTATCGGATGGAGAATCTGGAACACTTAACTGTTTCAGCTTTTTTTTCTATTTTCTCCATAAATTCTTGTTTTTCTTTTTTGACATTAGGATGAAGAAGAAGTAAACTATCTTTGATCTTCTTATTCATTCTAAAGGGTTTGAACAAGGGTTTTTCTAAGGGAATATCCTTCTTAATTCCCGAAGTAGATGCCTGGGTGGTTGCATCTTTTTTAACCAAGTGTTATCCTGACACTTGAAGGTATTTATTCATATAATTTGATTGCTCCATTAACTTGTTGATGTCATGGGCAGAGACAGCTTCATCAATATTCATGTTTTTGAACGGAGCAGCTATAATGGGTTTGTTGGTGAAAGGATCTTTGATACCCGGGAGTTGGAAAGGGTTATTTGGTGGTAACTCTGTCTTAACTAACTCGCCATTTTTTAAATGCCATACTGTAATGACATTGGTGGTTTTATCAACATATATCCTTGTCTTCCAAGGATAATTGATCTAATGTTTGATTGAGTAAGCATGAAACCAGTCAAAAAATAAAACCTTTGTCTTAACATTGTTAAGAAATTGATAATATTCTTCCTGAATATTTATCCTTTTTGTTCCCTTAAACTCTTGCAAGAACCACTCTCTTTGAGGTTTCCATTCCTTAGAGTAAAAGTCCTTACGAAGGGGTTCCTTATCTATAATGAACTTACAAATCATTATAAGATTCATTAAGAGAGGAAAAGGTTGGAGACTGGATTGATCGTTGATCATCTTCTGTCTGATAAATTGGTCTAGGGATGGTAGATGATGTATCTAATCCCTGAAGATTAATGGTTGTCATTTGAGACATAGTTGAAAAGGATTGTCTTGAGGGAACAGATCTGAAGTCTTCTGATCTAAGACTAGAAGATCTGACTGAGCTGAAAGAATGTCTTCTTTCAAAGATTAATTCAACTCTCCCAGTTGGAGTTTGAACTATGTTATTGAAATTTGTCGTTTATCTTGGTAAAGCTGGAACAACCTTATCCAAAACCCATCTTTCTGGTAGGACTACGTCCTTCCAAAGGATTGTTTTTGGGACAATCATGTTTGCTTTAGTAACATAGGAAGAAATAGGGTTGTCTCTCCCGATGTTCTATTCTTGAGAACTTTTGAATTACAAGAATTCATAGCCTTGTATTGAATCCTGTAAAGCAAAGCTACTGGGATAGATCCATGCTTCATGTCTAAGCCGCAGATCTTAAGATTCAAGAACAAGAGTCTATGATGTTTTCATATATATATATATATATATATAAAAGGATACGACAACATAGTTTATAAATATCATATGACTTTTGTATAGTCTTACATTTGAATCCAAAATCACTCAGCTTATCCCATGTTTTGTAACCCCGTCCTTTGTTGTCGAATTGCAAAAACTGCCAACCCCATTAGAGAAGATTTGAAGTGAGTGCCTCGACAATGACGACATGCCCAATAGAGGTCAGGGGGTATGCAAAAATCTACATAACCAATTTTTTTCAAGAAAAATATTATTTGCACAAGTCTTATAAGAGTTACATTTTCCATTTTAGGAAAAAAAAATCATTGAGAAGTGTATTTCTCTTTTTAGTTTACCCAAAAAAAGGTGTGTAAATACTAATGTCTTTTTTAATGATATTTTATTTACATAAGAATATTGATACATTACTCTTGCATTTTGTAATTGAAAAAATAAAAATATTTTAATTTTTTTTCTATTTTATTATCTGAAATAAAATGGTATAAGGATAATGCAATAAAAATGATATGCAAATAACATTATTATTTTTCCATGGATTTTCTAAAAAAATACCTGTTAAAGAATAATTTTAAAAAAAAATACAAATATTTAATATATTAAGAATAAAAAAGATGTAGATTATTTAATAAAAAATATTACTTTTCATTGAACATTTATTATTTTTTTTTAAAAAAAATTGGATTCAGTGATAAGCAAGTTTAGTCATGAGGATATGATCAAAATTGAAACTCTAAAAACTGTATACCTCTTAATCAGAGGAATTGCTAATAAGAACCCTTAGAACATTGATTAAGAAATCAAATATAACAAGTTTATGTTAAAAATGTTGTATTCAATGCATTAAAAGTTTTAAATTTGTGATTTCCAATAAACATTTTTTTCTATTTTTATTCATTAATCAATACATGCCCATATGATACTAGTTAGTAGAGGTGGCAAAACGGGCTATCCGACCCGCGACAGACCGATTCGATGTGGGTTCGGGCTTTATCAAATGGGACTAAGGCCAGGATTCAATTCGGACTGAAAAATAGATACCCAAGCCCAACCCTATATGGGTGGTGGCTTGTTCGGGCCAGACCGGTTCTATGCTCAATATTATATTATTTTTTTAATTCCATCTATTAATGCATAATTTTTTTTACTAAATAAAACTTCAGCCATTATTTGGGAAATGATTGTTGAGACACCCCGTTGTGCCCCATCGTATTATTACATTAAAACCTTAATATTTATTTACTTAATCGCTCGCTTATCATTGAAAATACGTAAAAATTAAAACTTAATTAATAATTATATAACTTATGCATATATAAAACATACCAAAACTATATTACATAAATACACACTTGTAATTTATTACATTCCAAAAGCACTGTTAAGGGTACCCTCTCAGTAGGATCCCTCACAGGCATAAAGTTCACTACAGACATACTCAGCGGAAATATAAATACTCTTTAGACACACTGGCCATACTGTCTATACTCTAATCGCCTTGAATCACAAATGACTCGGCCAAAGATCTGGTTCGTAAGGAGTTCCATCTAACTCCTCCGCAATTGGTTCCTCCATCAGGTATTCTCGTACGATCACATCAGAAATAAAATACAACACACAGGAAGATATAGGGAATAAGAAACAGTTCTATCATCAAAAAGCGGAAAAGAGTAACAGTAAATTATACAGTAATTGTCACAGACACGCATCACTCAAAATCAACAATCATCCTCAATCCACTATATCATCCTCTACCCTCAGCCCATGCGACTAAAACTTTATACTGATGTGGCCATCTTCACTCCTGTCACATTAGTCAGTAGTCCAGAACAGTCTAGTACCAATAACTTTAGAACGCATCAAAGACTAATTAGTCTAAAATGGTCCAGTGCCAATAACATACGAAATCGTCAAGGAACGTCCTTCCATAACGGTCCAGTGCAAAGAACATTCGAACTCGTCAAGGAGTATCAATCCATAACGGTCCAGTGCCAATAACATACGAACTCGTCAAGGAACATCCTTCCATAACGGTCCAGTGCCCAGAACATTCGAACTCGTCAAGGAGTATCAATCCATAACGGTCCAGTGCCAATAACATACGAACTCGTCAAGGAACATCCTTACATAACGGTCCAGTGCCAAGAACATACAAACTCGTCAAGAAACATCTTTCCATAACGGTCCAGTGCCAATAATATACGAACTCGTCAAGAACTAAAGAGTATTACGGAAGTCTACCTCGGCATCCACATCCGTAGGGCACTCACCCGCAATATCCGATATCCCCAAAATAGGATATCCTGACCTCGTGTGTTCCACTCACACGGCTGTGACTAACAACACCTCGATAAATGAATCTCCCTAAATTACATCAATAACAACCTAGTGCCTCAACCTTCCATCAAAGTCTCAACACCTTTTTCCTCACAGATAAAACTTCTTAATTAGGCTAGGCACCTCTAAATCACCTTTATTCTCTCACCCAAACAATTATCTCCCGAACAACACATATCCTTACTTAAAAATCAACTAAGCACAATATTAAACCCAGGCAGATCATGTATAACACATAAATCAACAGAATATTCAAATATCTCAATATCATATAAGGCAATTTATCACAACCAACGCATAATAATCAAATCAACCAAATAACAAAGTCAGACTCTGTCACGGCCTGGCCATGACAACCATCACGGCCGTGACTGACAACAAACATCCTCAATATCATAAATATTCAAACACCGAAATAATACGTCACATGCAGATGGAACACCTCAACCAGCGTATCATAGTAAATTCAATAGCAAAATCAAACATCCTCAAACACTTAAAATCAACTTAATGTCGATAAACCTACAATCCCCGAATCACATTGGTTTTACAGAAAAGGTTTCCAATGGGATTTTGGTCTTGTCGATTACTCGACTACTAGTAGGGTTTAGGTCGCCCTACACAATTATCATATAATCTACTACTTATCGATTCCGACGATAGGTTGATTCTTTTCCCCACCTGAGTTTGCACCGGAAACACGTACACGACGATCCTCGTTATCCCGCCACGAGTTAACACAACCACCTTCAACCAAACAACATACTTATAATTAATCAACTAACACCCATCTATGACACTTTAGAGCTAGGTTCGGCCAAGACTTAGAAAATAGGTTTAGGATTATCTTCTTAATGCCATATTTTGGATCCTAGTTAATAGAGTCTTAACTAACATAGATTACTTATTACAATACTAAAATTTGAAACAAAATCCTCTAACCTTTAGGGTTAGGGTTTCGGCCAAGGGCTGACTTTTAGGGTTCAAAATCCTTAAAATTCCTAATCATGATTAAGTCATAGATTAATGATCCTTGATTAACCTAAATCATGGATTAGTGACTAAACAACTAAAGTTGAAACTCAAAACTTCCTATCTCTTTTATACAAGGATTCGGCCTCAACATGTTCATAGGGTTAGGGTTCTTAGTTTAATAAACCAACTTGGATTTATTAAGCATACATACTAATAGCTTGATTAACAAGATCATTAATGAAAACTTTGAACAAAACTCATCTAGTTCCAAGAACTAGGGTTTCAGCCTTGATGAAATCAATAGGTTAGAGTTTGATTTTTGATCTTATATATACTTAAATACAAGAACTATCAAGATACTAGAAGATTGAATCATGAATCAAGACATGAAAATGAAACAAAACCTATGAACATGATATTGACCTAGGTTCGGCCATGACCAGAAATCAAGGAAAGAAATTTCTCATGATATTATGCTTCTAGATGATGAAAATAGAGATGATTATAAGATCATAGCAATTGGTTTCATGTCAAAAGGATTTTTCTAGAATTAGTTATGAATTTTAAAAGTTCTAGATCTAGAAACTTAAAAGTGATGAACAACTATGAAATAAACTTTGAATCAAGAAATTGATTGAAGAACATAGACATGATTAGAGAAGAAGAATAGGATTCACCTCTTGGATATCAAGAACAAGTGAAGATCCAAGAACTTTCTTCACAAATCTAACACTAGAAGACTTATAACTTTAGGGTTTTTAAACAAATGACAATAGAAACTAAGTGAAAAGTGAGAGAAGGTATTTATAGGCATGTGGGCTGCGCCACTTTTGAGGACCAAGTGGAAAGGAGGTGGCTTTTCAAAGGATTAAAGTGCAAATAACTCATATGGACCATTTTGCAAAGATTCCAAAAGTATAAGGACTATTTTGCAAATTGCTAATAAATTGTCATGATGACTGATGAGCCTCTGTTTTACTGGTTTTATAACTAGTAAAGACCCTGGCTTTGTGCTTATTTTATACCATTTTTACCCAAATTAGACTTGATTGTTCCTAAGTAGTATTTCGAGTCTGTAAATTGTTTTTATGTTAATTTAGTTGTTTTAGAGTTGAATAAAGTATTTACTTTTATTTTCTGTTTTTCAGGTTAATAAAATAAAAAGTAATAAATCTGGAGCCGCTCGCCCCGCGAAGGATCTCTCGCCCCGCGAGTATTGCAACCATGAAAAAGTCAGAGATGATCACGGCTTGCCCGTGTTGAAGATCACAGCCGTGGCAATTCTGAAGTTGAAGCGTTCGCCCCGCGAGCATTCCTTCGCCTCGCGAGTCTTGGAAGATCAGAAGCCATCACGGTTTGGGCGTGTTGAATGCCACGGGCGTAACAGTTGGAAGCTGAAGAGTTCGCCTCGCGAAGGATGTGCTCGCCTCGCGAGAAGACAAAGAGTTGCAGACCTTTCATGTAATTCGCCTCGCGAGCAGTGATTCGCCTCGCGAGTACTCTGACTCCAGAAACGTGTATATAAGCAGTCTTAGGCAGAAATGAAGGGGTAGTCGAAATAGCCGATTTGGCTAGTTTCTGAGCTAATCTTAGTTAGCCTTTTGTTTTCTCTTTTAGTTATGTTTTGTTTTCCTTTTGTAATGGAGAATTAGTCTCCTAGATTAATCTACTGTAATTGGTTTTTATCCATACTTGAGGTTTCTGTAATCCTGTTTCATTTCCTTTTCTCTTTTCAATGCCATGCTTTATATTTCTGTTTGCTTAATTCAGGAGTATATTGTGTTGTGTTGGTTTATCTCGGTGATATCATGTTCCTATATATAATCGCGTTTGCTTAATTCGCGTGTGTACGTTTCGTGTTCGCTTAGTTCACGAAGTGCTTAACCCCGTTTGCTTAATTCGGGAATAGGGATATATATCTGTAGTAGTGGGTCCGCTTGTGAATTATTGCTACAACCGGGAGGGGATTAGAATCTGCTTAGGGCTAGGAATTTGCATGAACCGATGATAGTTGGGAAACCAAAAGCAGTAGGTTAATCGCTTTAGCTTATTTGGTAACTGCTCTATTTTCTTGCTTTGTTTTCTGTTTTGCTTCTTTAATTTAGTTTCCAATCTCAAAACCCCCAATTCTAACTTTTTCTAACTTTTTCTGTTAATAATAACAAACAACTAAAGAGTCCTTGAGAGACGATCCGAGTTGTCGCACTATACTGCATTATTTTGTAAACGCTCGTTCTTTTTGGCGCGTGGCGACAGCGCGTTCAAAAATTGGCGCCGTTGCCGGGGACTCTGGTTTGTTGTTATTAGCAGAAAATAATTTTTGAAAAAAAAAAAAAAAAAAAAAAAAATCTCTTTTCTAGTTAGTTTTGTCTGCTTGTCTGGTTGTTTGATTGCCATGGATAATTACATGTATGGATATTTGCCTAATGTTTATTATAAACCACCTTGCATGTATTATCCTAGTTTTAATGAACCACCACCTTACTATCCTAGCCAAGTTACCACCTCTGCACCTTCCGAACCTTCACAGAGCACCTTGGATAAAATTGCTTCAATGCTACAACAAATGGAAGAGAACAATCAACGGATGGCCGAGCAAACTCAACGGATGATAGAGGAATTTCAACAGAAGATGGAGGCTGAATACCAGAGGAGCCAAGCTGAATCTCAGAATTTGTGGGCTCTAATTGATCAAGTTACCACCAACTCGGCTGCAATGCCCATTGAAGAACATTCACAAGTCATTCTTGAAAATACCTCTGAGGATGAGTCTGATACTGATATTTCTGTTGAGGATGAATTTAGTGTTGAATCCCCTGATCCTAATGCTTGTTATTGTGATGGAACTGCATTGTGTGTTGAATGTTTTACAGGTTTATACTTTTCAGGAAAAATAGAAAATGCGGATCGTTTTGCAGGTTTGTTCTGTTCAGGAAACTTAGAAAAGGAGGATCAAGAGGGCAGCTGCTCCCCCGTGCCTGAAGATAAAGAAGAACCCTTGGGAGTAGATGATTCAAGTAGAACAGAGGCGTGTGTTGAGACTGATGGGGTGGATGAATTGATTGAAGAATTTCCAGACATTGTAGATTTTTCTTGTAATATATGTACTAACTCTAACCTTTGTTTGGTGTGTGCTGAAATTTCTGCGTGTATAGCAGGTGAAAAATTTGTTAGTGCAGTGGATGAAGACACTGCAGAAGTTGAAGCAGCACCGGTAACCGTTTCTAACTGTTTGCCACCTCCCCCTGAGGAGCCACTAGTGATGGATTTTGCACCCTTGGATCTTGCACCATGGCCAGTCCAAGAGGTTGAAACCCACTTCTATTGGGGAGACTTTGTTGAGAAGAAGGTCATCTGTGACCCGAGAGGTAGTGAGAAGTCCGCCGCACTCGGCGAGGTCGTCATAATTGTCAAGCACCCACTTCCAAATCAAGGCTGCAAGTCATGGAAGCATGGAATGAATTTCAGTCCTTTGGCTACCACGTGGGACTTATGTTACAAGCAGTGGGATCCTGGTGGAACCGCCCTTCAATGAGTTTTCTTAACCCTTTCTTCTTTTTAATTTTCTTTTGCTTTGCTTTATTTTCTGTTTTGTTTTCTAATAAAGCTCCTGAATAATTTGAGAAGCTCAGGAGTTGTGTTGAGTCTAGTAGTGGCAAGTTTATTGGTTTTGATTAATTTTTGCATAGATTGATTGCATGTTATGTGTTGACTGTTTCCCCCTAGGTTGAAAAAAATTTTGTTTTTTTAAAAAAATTTTGATCCTCATGTGATTGAAAACTGAACTTTGGGATTTTGTTATGATGGCATGATTTATGATAAGTTTGGGGTGATAGGAAGCACACACTAGGGATAGAATCTCTTTCAAATAATTTGCAAAAATGTCCAGGTGAGGTTTTGAGCCTCCAACATGTTTTAAACTATGTGAAAATCACTTTTTAAGTTGCACTTTCCTGAATTTGCTTGAATTTCTTTTTGGTTTGCATGATTATATGTGTGTAGCAAATGATTTAGGCATTTTCTTTGTAAATAGCTACTTGGCCTAAAATAACCAATTCCTAATGCATGTTCCCTAGTTAGCCCTTTTGAGCCTATTAACCTTTAATTCTTGATAACCTAATGTTATAAGCCCAAAAATCTGGAAAACCATGTTAACCCGATTTTAGGATTAGGAGAGCATGTAATCTTAGAATGGGTGCAAGAAACTAAAGTTTGGGGTGGCTACAGTAAATGTGTTGTTGGGATTGAGAAAAAAAAAAAGAATAAAAAAAGAAAAAAAAGAGTTGGAGCCAAAAGCTTGTGAAAGAAAAAGTGTACAAATGTTGAAAAAAAAAAAAGAAAAAAAAAAGAAAATCAAAAAAAAAAAAAAAAATATAATGCCAAAAAGAAATAAAAAGGTTGTAGTCACCCAAAGCAAATGAAAAATGGAAAAAGGAACTTGAGTGAATTTCAAAGTGTAAATAAGTTCATGCTCTCTTAGTTCCTAGGGTCTTCAGCCTAGTTCTTTTGTATATCCTACCCTTAGCCAGGCCCCATTACAACCCATAAAAGTCCTTTTGATGTTGCTTGCATATTTTCTGTGGGAACTATTTAGAGATGAAAATCAAATTTTTGGGAAGTGCTCTTAAAAGTGAAAATTGAGTGAAAATGTTAGCCTGACAAAAATTGAGTGATTGAGTGAAACACAAATTTCCCTTGTGAGGAAGGCAGTTGTTTGGATTTGGTGATCTCCCTCTTGTGTGTAACTTAGATCCCCTGCTTTGATTAATGATTGTTTGAATTATGAAACTCTCAATTGTTTGGAATAAATGAATGTGGGGATTACTTTGTTTAAAAGGGGGGAACATTGAAGGAAAAATTGTTTTGTTAAATTGCTTGAAATTTGTGTGAAAGTTAATTGAGTCCTTAAGCTTGCCATGTTTTGCCAGGTCTTGAGTCTTTTTAAGTTTTTGAGTGTAGTTTGCTTGGGGACAAGCAAAGTTTAAGTTTGGGGTATTTTGATGAGCCTCTGTTTTACTGGTTTTATAACTAGTAAAGACCCTGGCTTTGTGCTTATTTTATACCATTTTTACCCAAATTAGACTTGATTGTTCCTAAGTAGTATTTCGAGTCTGTAAATTGTTTTTATGTTAATTTAGTTGTTTTAGAGTTGAATAAAGTATTTACTTTTATTTTCTGTTTTTCAGGTTAATAAAATAAAAAGTAATAAATCTGGAGCCGCTCCCCATGAAGGATCTCTCGCCCCGCGAGTATTGCAACCATGAAAAAGTCAGAGATGATCACGGCTTGCCCGTGTTGAAGATCACAGCCGTGGCAATTCTGAAGTTGAAGCGTTCGCCCCGCGAGCATTCCTTCGCCTCGCGAGTCTTGGAAGATCAGAAGCCATCACGGTTTGGGCGTGTTGAATGCCACGGGCGTAATGGATTGGAAGTCAAGAGTTCGCCTCGCGAAGGATGTGCTCGCCTCGCGAGAAGACAAAGAGTTGCAGACCTTTCATGTAATTCGCCTCGCGAGCAGTGATTCGCCTCGCGAGTACTCTGACTCCAGAAACGTGTATATAAGCAGTCTTAGGCAGAAATGAAGGGGTAGTCAGAATTAGCCAGTTTTGGCTAGTTTCTGAGCTAATCTTAGTTAGCCTTTTGTTTTCTCTTTTAGTTATGTTTTGTTTTCCTTTTGTAATGGAGAATTAGTCTCCTAGATTAATCTACTGTAATTGGTTTTTATCCATACTTGAGGTTTCTGTAATCCTGTTTCATTTCCTTTTCTCTTTTCAATGCCATGCTTTATATTTCTGTTTGCTTAATTCAGGAGTATATTGTGTTGTGTTGGTTTATCTCGGTGATATCATGTTCCTATATATAATCGCGTTTGCTTAATTCGCGTGTGTACGTTTCGTGTTCGCTTAGTTCACGAAGTGCTTAACCCCGTTTGCTTAATTCGGGAATAGGGATATATATCTGTAGTAGTGGGTCCGCTTGTGAATTATTGCTACAACCGGGAGGGGATTAGAATCTGCTTAGGGCTAGGAATTTGCATGAACCGATGATAGTTGGGAAACCAAAAGCAGTAGGTTAATCGCTTTAGCTTATTTGGTAACTGCTCTATTTTCTTGCTTTGTTTTATGTTTTGCTTCTTTAATTTAGTTTCCAATCTCAAAACCCCCAATTCTAACTTTTTCTGTTAATAATAACAAACAACTAAAGAGTCCTTGAGAGACGATCCGAGTTGTCGCACTATACTGCATTATTTTGTAAACGCTCGTTCTTTTTGGCGCGTGGCGACAGCGCGTTCAATGACCACTTGCCACATTTAATGTGGTCTTATCTTGACTAACTTTGGCTGATTTTTGTCATAAATATCTTAGGAAAACCTAGCTTGTTGAAGAAGATTTGAGAAAATAGTAGAATAATGTGGAAGAATGTAGAATGGTGTGGAATGTAGTAGAAAATTCTAGAATGTTCTTTGCTCTTTTCTCATCAAACATGAGGGCAAACTTCACTCCATATTGGGCTTGCGCATGGGCCTAGGGAATTTGGGCTTGAATTCATCTTTGTGGGGCCCACCAAAAAGATTTTAGGCTTATGATGACATAGGAAACTTATATGGCTTCAAATAGGCTTTATGGAACTTAAGTCATGGGTAAGGAATTTGGTCCTCAAAGCCACGGTCTTATATGGATTTGGAACAAGGATTCTAGCCCAATTTACTTGGAAAAACATAAAAACTAACTCAGGGACAAAAGGGTAATTAACAGAAAGTTCAGGGACTTAAGCGTAAAATTCATAAATTTTCTATTTAACCCTGAAAAACCTTCTAGACTTAAAAATATGATTCATCCCCTTGAATCATCTCAAAATCCTAATATAAACCCTATATCGGTTCTGAGAAACTCCGAAATCTCTTCCGTCGTCTACCCGATTACGTGTTTCGCCCAAAAAACATAAATTATTTATTTTTTTCCAAAATAATTCTAAAAATACAGAATTGTAGGAAATAAAATAATAATCTTAAGTCTTTCGTTCACGAATTAAAATTAGGTCTTTTGAGCAGTATAATTATACTGTCAATGAAATTCGCGGGTCGGGTTTCGCCTGACTTTCCAACCTAACTTTTAATCGTAGATTCCTACATTCAAGTAGGATTGAGTAGTAAACTCCGTTTATTAAAAATAATTTTCTAAAACTCAAATAAATTTATAAACCTATTTATATGTATTACTGTTATTTAAAACAGTGAAATACAGGGTGTTACATTACTACCCCTCTTAGAAAAAAATACCGTCCTCGGAATTTCTTAACTCAACACTAGACATCATCTTGTAATCTTATCTTAATCTAAAGCTCCAACAATATATTTCTCATCGCTGTTTTTCCCTTAGGTGACAGCGGTAACTTCATAATAGAATTCATTCTTATATCATTCTATTTATCCTAGAACTTATCCATCACTATATTCTATTCATTGTTGTTAACCTTTTCAACCAACTTGATCTAACATCCTTAAAGGACATAATCAAAACTTAATCCCTTCCTCTACTTACTACTGATCCACTAGAAAACCTTATTTCAACATCTAACAGTCGTAATTAACACCACAATCAAAACTACCCTAACTTCCTACTTCATGTATCCAATCATAGTCATAATTCCTTAGAATATATTTCACTATTCTAGATTATATGAAAATTACACCTTTCAAGTCTCCAAATAAACATCTCAACACTCCGTAAGATAAATTGCAATCAAAAGAACAACACTTGCTAGGATTATCTAACTTAACAAATTTGAATTTCTCCAGTAACCTCCATTTACATCAAAAATCATCTTTTCAGCTCATATTCAACTTAGGTGAAATTACTATATACGCTTTTGTTTACTCTTCCCAAACTCATACAATCCATCTTAACTATGATCCTTAATCATTGCCCTAGGTTCCATAATGATATTATGCCTCGATCAACATTTGACTTATAGTAATTGTCTTACTCACTGATATTGATCTTAAGGGTTCACATCCTACCAGTCACAACTATACCTCAACAAAACTCTCCTCACTTTCTTGTCTATCATGCTACTTAGACAAACAAACAAAGTCTGCCAGATATCAAATACATACCTTGTATAAGATCCCGGATTGAGCATTTTGCTCCCCTCACGGTAAACACTCTTTCAGTGGCCTAAGGTCTGACCATCTGCTGTCCTGCTGCTGGAACTCCTTTTCCAGCTCCACCTCTCTGAACACTAGTATACAACATATAATGCTACATAAAACTGGTATATATATGCTATATAACTGTTAACTATCACGTCAGGACTCACTACCCAAAGCATAGTTAAAATCCGATGTGGACTCAACTAGACACGGCCAGTAACAACATCCTAGGCCTCACAGTCCGATTAGAATCGAACTGCTCTGATACCACCAAATGAGACACCCCGTTGTGCCCCATCGTATTATTACATTAAAACCTTAATATTTATTTACTTAATCGCTCACTTATCGTTGAAAATACGTAAAAATTAAAACTTAATTAATAATTATATAACTTATGCATATATAAAACATACCAAAACTATATTACATAAATACACACTTGTTATTTATTACATTCCAAAAGCACTGTTAAGGGTACCCTCTCAGTAGGATCCCTCACAGGCATAAACTTCACTACAGACATACTCAGCGGAAATATAAATACTCTTTAGACACACTGGCCATACTGTCTATACTCTAATCGCCTTGAATCACGGCTCGACCTCCAGCATCTGGTTCGTAAGGAGTTCCATCTAACTCCTCATCAATTGGTTCCTCCATCAGGTATTCTCGTACGATCACATCAGAAATAAAATACAACACACGGGAAGATATAGGGAATAAGAAACAGTTCTATCATCAAAAAGCGGAAAAGAGTAACATTAAATTATACAGTAATTGTCACAGACACGCATCACTCAAAATCAACAATCATCCTCAATCCACTATATCATCCTCTACCCTCAGCCCATGCGACTAAAACTTTATACTGATGTGGCCATCTTCACTCCTGTCACATTAGTCAGTAGTCCAGAACAGTCTAGTACCAATAACTTTAGAACGCATCAAAGACTAATTAGTCTAAAATGGTCCAGTGCCAATAACATACGAAATCGTCAAGGAACATCCTTCCATAACGGTCCAGTGCCAAGAACATTCGAACTCGTCAAGGAGTATCAATCCATAACGGTCCAGTGCCAATAACATACGAACACGTCAAGGAACATCCTTCCATAACGGTCCAGTGCCAAGAACATTCGAACTCGTCAAGGAGTATCAATCCATAACGGTCCAGTGCCAATAACATACGAACTCGTCAAGGAACATCCTTACATAACGGTCCAGTGCCAAGAACATACAAACTCGTCAAGAAACATCTTTCCATAACGGTCCAGTGCCAATAACATACGAACTCGTCAAGAACTAAAGAGTATTACGGAAGTCTACCTCGGCATCCACATCCGTAGGGCACTCACCCGCAATATCCGATATCCCCAAAATAGGATATCCTGACCTCGTGTGTTCCACTCACACGGTTGTGACTAACAACACCTCGATAAATGAATCTCCCTAAATTACATCAATAACAACCTAGTGCCTCAACCTTCCATCAAAGTCTCAACACCTTTTTCCTCACAGATAAAACCACTTAATTAGGCTAGGCACCTCTAAATCACCTTTATAATCTCACCCAAACAATTATCTACCGAACAACACATATCCTTACTTAAAAATCAACTAAGCACAATATTAAACCCAGGCAGATCATGCATAACACATAAATCAACAGAATATTCAAATATCTCAATATCATATAAGGCAATTTATCACAACCAATGCATAATAATCAAATCAACTAAATAACAAAGTCAGACTTTGTCACGTCCTGGCCATGACAGCCATCACGGCCGTGACAGACAACAAACATCCTCAATATCATAAATATTCAAACACCGAAATAATACGTCACATGCAGATGGAACACCTCAACCAGCGTATCATAGTAAATTCAATA
Source organism: Sophora flavescens (assembly GCA_030762895.1). NCBI lineage: Eukaryota > Viridiplantae > Streptophyta > Magnoliopsida > Fabales > Fabaceae > Sophora > Sophora flavescens. Next base: position 183,813,029 of record CM061064.1, read on the forward strand.
GCAAAATCAAACATCCTCAAATACTTAAAATCAACTTAATGTCGATAAACCTACAATCCCCGAATCACATTGGTTTTACAGAAAAGGTTTCCAATGGGATTTTGGTCTTGTCGATTACTCGACTACTAGTAGGATTTAGGTCGCCCTACACAATTATCATATAATCTACTACTTATCGATTCCGACAATAGGTTGATTCTTTTCCCCACCTGAGTTTGCACCGGAAACACGTACACGACGATCCTCGTTATCCTGCCACGAGTTAACACAACCACCTTCAACCAAACAACATACTTATAATTAATCAACTAACACCCATCTATGACACTTTAGAGCTAGGTTCGGCCAAGACTTAGAAAATAGGTTTAGGATTATCTTCTTAATGCCATCTTTTGGATCCTAGTTAATAGAGTCTTAACTAACATAGATTACTTATTACAATACTAAAATTTGAAACAAAATCCTCTAACCTTTAGGGTTAGGGTTTCGGCCAAGGGCTGACTTTTAGGGTTCAAAATCCTTAAAATTCCTAATCATGATTAAGTCATAGATTAATGATCCTTGATTAACCTAAATCATGGATTAGTGACTAAACAACTAAAGTTGAAACTCAAAACTTCCTATCTCTTTTATACAAGGATTTGGCCTCAACATGTACATAGGGTTAGGGTTCTTAGTTTAATAAACCAACTTGGATTTATTTAGCATACATACTAATAGCTTGATTAACAAGATCATTAATGAAAACTTTGAACAAAACTCATCTAGTTCCAAGAACTAGGGTTTCGGACTTGATGAAATCAATAGGTTAGAGTTTGATTTTTGATCTTATATATACTTAAATACAAGAACTATCAAGATACTAGAAGATTGAATCATGAATCAAGACATGAAAATGAAACAAAACCTATGAACATGATATTGACCTAGGTTCGGCCATGACCAGAAATCAAGGAAAGAAATTTCTCATGATCTTATGCTTCTAGATGATGAAAATAGAGATGATTATAAGATCATAGCATTTGGTTTCATGTCAAAAGGATTTTTCTAGGATTAGTTATGAATTTTCATCTAGAAACTTAAAAGTGATGAACAACTATGAAATAAACTTTGAATCAAGAAATTGATTGAAGAACATAGACATGATTAGAGAAGAAGAATAGGATTCACCTCTTGGATATCAAGAACAAGTGAAGATCCAAGAACTTTCTTCACAAATCTAACACTAGAAGACTTATAACTTTAGGGTTTTTAAACAAATGACAATAGAAACTAAGTGAAAAGTGAGAGAAGGTATTTATAGGCATGTGGGCTGCGCCACTTTTGAGGACCAAGTAGAAAGGAGGTGGCTTTTCAAAGGATTAAAGTGCAAATAACTCATAGGGACCATTTTGCAAAGATTCCAAAAGTATAAGGACTATTTTGCAAATTGCTAATAAATTGTCATGATGACCACTTGACACATTTAATGTGGTCTTATCTTGACTAACTTTGGCTGATTTTTGTCATAAATATCTTAGGAAAACCTAGCTTGCTGAAGAAGATTTGAGAAAATAGTAGAATAATGTGGAAGAATGTAGAATGGTGTGGAATGTAGTAGAAAATTCTATAATGTTCTTTGCTCTTTGCTCATCCAAGATGAGGGCAACCTTCACTCCATATTGGGCTTGCGCATGGGCCTAGGGAATTTGGGCTTGAATTCATCTTTGTGGGGCCCACCAAAAAGATTTTAGGCTTATGATAACATAGGAAACTTATATGGCTTCAAATAGGCTTTATGGAACTTAAGTCATGGGTAAGGAATTTGGGCCTCAAAGCCACGGTCTTATATGGATTTGGAACAAGGATTCTAGCCCAATTTACTTGGAAAAACATAAAAACTAACTCAGGGACAAAAGGGTAATTAACAGAAAGTTCAGGGACTTAAGCATAAAATTCATAAATTTTCTATTTAACCCTGAAAAACCTTCTAGACTTAAAAATATGATTCATCCCCTTGAATCATCTCAAAATCCTAATATAAACCCTATATCGGTTCTGAGAAACTCCGAAATCTCTTCCGTCGTCTACCCGATTACGTGTTTCGCCCAAAAAACATAAATTATTTATTTTTTTTCAAAATAATTCTAAAAATACAGAATTGTAGGAAATAAAATAATAATCTTAAGTCTTTCGTTCACGAATTAAAATTAGGTCTTTTGAGCAGTATAATTATACCGTCAATGGAATTCGCGAGTCGGGTTTCGCCTGACTTTCCAACCTAACTTTTTATCGTAGCTTCCTACATTCAAGTAGGATTGAGTAGTAAACTCCGTTTATTAAAAATAATTTTCTAAAACTCAAATAAATTTATAAACATATTTATATGTATTATTGTTATTTAAAACAGTGAAATACAGGGTGTTACAATTGTCGCACATAACTTTTATCTCAGCTTCTTAAAGATGAATGAAGGTGCCATCGGCTGGTTAAATTGTGATATAAATTGTAATATGCAAGTTTAAATCCCTGCAATTAGCTTCACCACTTTCTCACACCCTTAACTTCCTCCCCACTGAAAGAAGAAGAAGAAGAACAGAGCCGTAATTAATTCAAATAATTTAATGAGAAACTTGAATGATGCTCATGATATTTATTATCTTTTGTTGTATTCGCTTCTTTTCTGTTAATGAAATGGACGCCATAAATTATTCAGAGCACCATAAAAGTTACAAAAGAATGACATGTGAAACTTGTAAAAATTATTCAGAGCACCATACAAGTTACAAAAGAAGATTGGAAATGCTCATGTTTTATATCCATTCCTCTCGTAAAATCCACATAGATCTTCGCTATAAAGTATATATGTGCATTATCCAACCAAAACTACTTTAGTTTTTTTCTTTTCTTTTCTTTCTTTCTGTGCAGTGAAAACAAAATAATTAAAGAAAGGATGAACATCTCAACCGTGGATGTACACCGAACCATGAGGTATTATTACGAGACCATTGAACATAAAAATTAAAATAGGAAATAAAAGGATGTAATCATGTAAATGGTGTCTAATGAGGGTGTTTATGCAAATTTTTTGTTTTTGTTTTTCAGCCCTTTTATTTTCTTAAATTATGCAAATGACTCATCCTCATTTTCCTTCATATTACCATGTTCCCAATTCACCCGGCCAAACATAAATCCCCACCACTAAACGACATCGGCGTCGGAAAAAGGACACCTCCAACAACCTCTACCGCACACTACACCGTGTCGCGACCGTCCCGTCTGGACGCCGCAAAAAAGGATAAAAAAAGAGGAGTCGCCACCAATATTTTATTTGGGAAAAAACCATTGGAAAAACCATTTATTTTAAGAAAAACTGGTCTAAAAAGAGAGAGATGAGTCCGGGAGCCGGTTACGAGTAGGGAAGGTTTTAGCACTCACATCGCCCGTTTAAAAAACGGTACCTCAAGTTAATTGTGCAAAAATACATTTTAATAGCCTTTTAAATATTTATTTTACCCTCAAAATTATTTACAAGAAAGAATTATTTTTAACTTTTAATATTTTAATTTTTTAAATTTATTGTTTATAAAAACTAAATGAGGTTGAACATGTCACATGAGTCCACATGGTAACCTCAAATCTAAGGGACTGAACATGGCACCGTGTCCATAGAGCATCCCTAAAAATAGAAAAGTTTAATTATTTTGATTAATTATTTTAACATAAAAAAGACACACAAAAAAGGAAAATTTAGTTTTGGCTTGACAAGATGATTTATCTTGCTCCTACGTATTCCCGGGTGCGATGGGAAACTCAAAGCCACATAGTTCTTTTGGAAAAAGTTTGTTTGATTGATTGATTGATTTTTATTTTTTGATAAAGATTTGATTTATTTATTTTATTTAAAAGATTTTATTTCAAAATAAATTCATTTTTTGCACAGGGTCCATGATAGCAGTGCCATACGATAAACCCTTACAATACATACGCCACTTGAGGATGAAAAATCATACATCAACGTCGTAGATTGTTGCGTGAAAATAAATTTTTGTTTTAACATCATAAATTATTGCGTGAATTCAAATAAATTTTTATTTTATAAGATTGAATAAAATTTTGATAGAATGGAGTAAATTTAAAACATTTATTGTTTTATAAAAGGGAATTCACCTTTGCACATGGTTAAAGATAGCGGAGCTATACGATGAACAATTACAATTCTTATGACACTTGAGATGAAAATTCATACATCAACGTCATAGATTGTTACGTGAATTGCTAAAGGTTTTTTATTTATTAAAATTGAATAAAACTTGTTACAAAGAGTAAATTGAAAGCATTATTATTTTATACAAAAGGGAATTCATCCTTGCACAGGGTTAAAGATAGCGGAGCTATACGATGAACCCCTACAATTCATGTGACACTTGAGGATGAAAAATCATACATCAACGTCATAAATTGCTGCGTGGACTCAAAAGAGATTTTTATTTCAAAAACATTTTAATTAAATTTTATTTAAAACAAGGATTGAAAATATATTTTTTTATATTTTCATGCTTTATGATTTCAAATGTTTTTTTTTTTTTGGGTGCATTTTATAACTTAGCATCAATGGGAAAGAAACATGACCCAATAACAAACTAACTGGCCCAGACCCAACAAGCAAGAAACTCTCATGAAAAAGGAAAATAAAGTTAAGGAAAAAAAACAAAATCAGAAGCTATTCTCCTCCCACATTACCAACAAAGGACCAAGGAGCTCCAGGCAGAGAGGAAGACGGCGACGGAGGGCGAGCTTCTCACGCGGCGGCCGGTCGGTGGCAGGTTCACGGTGGCTGATCGGCGGAGGACGCAGGCGACAGAGGACGCACGGCGAAAGGAAGAATGCGGATCTGGCGGTGCGGCAGGGACTTGCGACGGCGAGATCCGGTACGGTGGTGACTGGGTTGCGGATCGGCGGAGGACGCAGGCGACAGAGGAGGCCGGCAACGTTGTTGTTCGCGTGGTGGTGGACAGCATCTGAGGCGGCGCGACTGTCCACACGACGGACGCGCGAGGGACAGGGGCGGCGAGGCAGGGGAGGTGACGGCGGCGACGTGAGGAGCAAGAACGGACGGATCCGGCTGCGAAGCGATTTAGCAGAGGGAGGTATGGAGGAAATGGAACCCGAATCTGGTTTGTCTCTTATGTTTCCATTTTTTGTGTTTTTTTTATTTAAGATGGTGATGAGGGGTTGTGGTAGGTGGTTTTTGTTTTGATTTGTTTTGTTGTGATGAATTTCTGTTATTACTGAAAATGGTGCTGTGGTGTTGTTGGGAGGAATATGGAGATGATGGGTAAGGGTGGCTCTTTTCTATTTTTTTGTTTTGTTGTTGCTGGTTTTGTTGAAGAAGATGAAGAATGAGAGGAAGGAGATGATGCAGGGAGGGAGAAGGAGAAACAGAGAACAAAAGAAAGAAAGAAAGAGTTTTTTTTTTATCTTTTCTTCTTTGGTATCAGGGAGTATTTTTTGCTGTCTTCCCCCCCTTTACTTGTGTTTCTGATTTGGTATTTATAGAGAAGTAGATGAACTCTGCCTCCTCCTTGGGACCATATTAATGGAGTGTTGCAGTGGTTCATCTTCCTCTAGTCCCCTTTCAATTTCCATTTATGTGTCCATTTTTCTGATCTAGGCACAAACCCTCTTCCCAAGCTCTGGAAAATTAACAGAAATGGATTCTGATCACTTTAGCTTTGTGGTAAGGGGTGTTTTGACGGTTGCAATCCTTGGGAGCCCTCCATCTGAATTCTGATTTTTGTTATATTCAAAAGTGGCTTGGGTACATGTTGGTTAAAGATGGAAAGTGGAGGAGAAAGACCAACATTGTAGCTGTAGCAGTAGAGGACGTAGATGTTGCAGGAAAGAGAGGGACTCAGACATCTTTTCTGTTTTTTTCTTCTTTTTGCCTTTTTTTTTGTTTTTAATTTGACTTTTCTTAAAAATAACCAAAAAACCAGACATTTTTCAACTGTTGGGTTTATTATCAAAGGTTAACTGTTGGGCCAGAATGAAGTAGGCCAGATGATGGATCAAAAATAAACTTGTAATAAAACAAAATGGGCCAATAACAAACAAATTATTTTTCTTGGTATTTTTATTTATTTATTACTATTAAAAGGATAAAAATATACCCGGATAAAATTAGGTGTTCACAGCTGCCCCTCTTTACTTTTTTCTTATTAGATAAATTGTGTAACCGTAGTTAACATATTATCGCTATAAGAAACGAGTAAAGATACGAACTCCAATTTTGTTCGGGGTACACTGACAAACAAAAAGACCTGTGACTACAAAATGATTTCCTGTAAAAGACCAGTGGATTGGATTGCCCATTGGGTTTACACATAAAAAGCTTACGGGGTGGATTGCCCTTCAGAAGCTCGAACAGAGAGATAAATGAGAGCTTACGGGTTGGATTGCCCGTCATAAGCTCGAACAGAGAGATAAATGAGCTTACGGGGTGGATTGCCCGTCATAAGCTCGAACAAAAGATAAAAAAGAGCATACAGGGTGGATTGCCCCTCAGAAGCTCGAACTGAAAGATAAAAGAGCTTACGGGGTGGATTGCCCGTCAGAAGCTCGAACTGAATGATAAAAGAGCCTACGGGGTGGATTGCCCGATTGAAAGATAAAAGAGCTTACGGGGTGGATTGCCCGTCAGAAGCCCGAACTGAAAGATAAAAGAGCTTACGGGGTGGATTGCCCGTCAGAAGCTCGAACAGAGAAATAAATGAGAGCTTACGGGGTGTATTGCCATTTAGAAGCTCGAACAGAAAGATAAATGAGCTTACGGGGTGGATTGCCCGTCAGAAGCTCGAACAGAAAGATAAATGAGCTTATGGGGTGGATTGCCCGTCAGAAGCCCGAATAGCAAGGTAAAAGAGCTTACGGGGTGGATTGCCCGTCAGAAGCTCGAACGGAAAGATAAAAGAGCCTACGGGGTGGATTGCCCGTCAGAAGCTCGAATAGCAAGGTAACAGAGCTTATGGGGTGGATTACCCGTCAGAAGCTCGAACAGAAAGATAAGAGAGCTTACGGGGTGGATTGCCCGTAAGAAGCTTAAACAGAAAGATAAAGAGCTTACGGGGTGGATTGCCAGTCAGAAGCTCAAACGGAAAGATAAAAGAGCCTACGGGGTGGATTGCCCGTCAGAAGCTCGAACTGAAAGATAAAAGAGCTTACGGGGTGGATTGCCCGTCAGAAGCTCGAATAGCAAGGTAAAAGAGCTTATGGGGTGGATTACCCGTCAGAAGCTCGAACAGAAAGATAAGAGAGCTTACGGGGTGGATTGCCCGTCAGAAGTTCGAACTGAAAGATAAAAGCTTGTGTGGCCATATAGACAAATGTAATATATGAATGTCAATTTTGCTCACTGATGGAATAACAATGCGAAAATTCAAATAACTAGTTTTCAATTTACAGAAAAAATGATGATGATGAGAACCCTTATTAATTTTGGGCATGATGCAAAAGATTGATGATAAATTATTTCTTCTATGTTGTTTCTTTTTCATTATTGGATCCTTGACCCTTTAAAAGCGTCGATCACAGTCAATCTTGAGGATGAACTAAAACAAGGCCCATCTTATCGGGGAGAGATATCTTGCACTCTTGTTTTCTAATGGTAGGCATCTTTGATGATAATTATCCCAGTGGTTGATCTTTAATATTCCTTCCTCTCTTCAGTGCCCTTTATAGGGGAAGCATCATCCCGCCCATGATCTTTTGAGGCTTTCCAAGGAATTCTAACTACTAAAAAAAACCAATACTTGTTTCACATTTCAGTATATACTTATCATGATGGATGCATTCAATTGACAAAAGTAAAACAGAAGGACAAGAGTAAACAACAAAATTGGCAGTCATTGTCATTATGCCAGGATCGAAAAGCTGTACAAGGCATATATTACAATGGGATATGGAATTACAAAACTTAGGAAGTAGAATCACATCTCTTCAAGTGACTTCTCTCTCAATGACTAGTGTTAGAATCCCTCACACAATCTTGACTGCTCATTAATTGACTTCAGAGATGTTGATTGCCCCAGTTTTCATACATCCAACCTACTGACTGCCCCGGCTCATCGGCTTGACGACACTTCCATTGTTATGTTTTTATTTTATTTTTTTGAACCCTAACTTCTGCCTAGACCGCCTTTTCAGGTTTTCAGCCTAGCGGGTTGCTCTAACTTTTGCCTAGACTGTCTTTTCAGATTTTCAGTCTAGCGAGCTTTTATTTTTTCATTTTTCACTTTTTCTTTTCTTCTTCTTCTTAGGAAGTGTGTTCAAGCATAATACTTTTTGACTGCATCTGAGTTTACAGGAAGTGGAAGATCTTCCCCATCCATCCTGGTGAGAATTAGAGCCCCTCCAGAGAATGCCTTTTTCACTACGTAAGGTCCGTCGTAGTTTGGGGTCCATTTCCCTCGATGATCCTTTTGGATTGGTAGAATCTTTTTAAGCACCAGGTCACCCTACGGAAACTGTCGCGGGCGTACCTTCTTCTCATAAGCTCTCATCAACCTTCTCTGGTATAATTGACCGTGACACAATGCCCCTAATATCTTCTCTTCGATGAGGTTCAATTGGTCTAGTCGATCCTGAACCCACTCAGCTTCTTCTAGTTCTGCTTCTCTCAGGACCCTTAATGAGGGGATCTCTACTTCAATCGGGAGCACTGCCTCCATCCCATACACTAAAGAATATGGCATTGCCCCTGTCGAGGTAAGAATAAAGGTGCGATAGCCGTGCAAAGTAAAAGGTAACATCTCGTGCCAATATTTATACGTCACTACCATCTTTTGGATGATCTTTTTGATATTTTTATTAGCGGCCTCAACTGCCCCGTTCATCTTTGGGCGGTACGGAGAGGAATTATGATGCTTTATCTTGAAATTTTCGCACATCTCCTTCATCATCTTATTGTTCAAATTGATCGCATTATCCGTGATAATCTCACTCGGCAACCCATAACGACAAATTAGCTCTCTTTTGACAAATTTGATCACGACATTCCTGGTCATATTGGAATATGATGCAGCCTCAACCCACTTGGTGAAATAATCGATGGCAACAAGAATGAAGCGATGTCCATTTGAGGCTTTTGGTTCGATGGGCCCGATCACATCCATTCCCCACATTGAGAACGGCCAGGGTGCCGACATGACATTCAAGGGAGCTGGCGGCGCATGAACCTTATCAGCATATATTTGACACTTATGGCACTTCTTCGCATAATTAAAGCAATCAGCCTCCATTGTCAACCAATATTGGCCAGTCCTCAAGATTTTCTTGGCCATTGCATGACCGCTTGCGTGTGTTTCGAAGGATCCTTCTTGTACCTCCTCAATTATCCGTTTAGCTTCCTTTGCATCAACGCACCTCAACAACACCATGTCATGATTTCTTTTGTATAGAATATCTCCATCTAAATAGAAACCCATTGCAAGTCTTCTTAGAGTTCTTTTGTCATTTTTCGAAGCGCCCAGAGGGTATTCCCTTCTTTGGATGAAGCATTTGATGTCATGGTACCACGGTTTTTTATCAGACTCTTCCTCTATCACTTGACAATATGCAGGATGATCACGACTTTCCATTTTGATGAGTGGTAAGTTCCTTTCGTCACTTACTTTGAACATTGAGGACAAGGTAGACAGCGCGTCGGCTAGTTGGTTATCTTCTCGGGGAATATGATGAAATGTGATTTCATCAAACTGCTCAATCAAACCTTTGATGTAATCATGGTACGGAATTAACTTGGCATCTCGGGTTTCCCATTCCCCTCTTAGCTGGTGGATGACTAATGCAGAGTCCCCATATACCTCCAGCATCCTTGCTTTTGCCTCTATTGCTGCCAAAATCCCTAGTGCACAAGCTTCGTATTCGGCTATATTGTTTGTACAATCGAAGCAGAGCCTCACAATGACAGGGAAATAATCATTTTCTGGTGAGATTAAGATTGCCCCGATTCCGTGTCCCAATGCATTAGAAGCTCCGTCAAATAACAAGGTCCAATTTTCTTTTTCTGGTGATTGCCCGCGATCGAACAAAGCCATTATATCTTCATCTGGAAAATCACATTGCATCGATCCATAATCTTATACCGGCTGATTGGCTAGATATTCTGCAAGAGCACTCCCTTTTATTACTTTTTGGGTGACATAGACAATGTCATATTCTGATACCAGGACTTGCCAGCGAGCAATTCTTCCAGTCAGAGCAGGCTTATCAAAGATATACTTGATCGGATCCATTTTGGACACCAACCAGGTAGTGTAACACAACATGTAATGCCTCAAACAGCGAGCCGCCCAAGCCAAGGCACAGCAAGTACGTTCTAGCAGTGAGTAGTTGGCTTCACAACTGGTGAACTTCTTACTTAGGTAATAGTTGGCATGTTCCTTTCTTCCCGACTCATCGTGCTGCTCCAGTAGGCAACCCATAGATCCATCTAGCACAGTCAAATACATGATGAGAGGTCTTCCCGGCACTGGGGGAACCAAGACTGGAGGCTCCTGTAGGTATTGTTTGATCTTCTCAAAGGCTTTTTGACAATCTTCATTCCTTGTTACAACCTAATTTTTGAGCAACAATTTAAAGATTGGCTCGCATGTCGCTGTTAATTGGGAAATGAACCTGGCAATGTAATTCAATCTTCCTAAAAACCCACGAACTTCTTTCTCTGTTTGAGGTGCTGGCATGTCGATGATTGCTCGAACCTTTTCAGGATCAACCTCTATTCCTCTTTGACTAACAATGAACCCCAGAAGCTTGCCTGATTTCACTCCAAAAGTACACATTTGGCTGGATTCAGTCGGAGCTTAAACTTTCTTAACAGCTCAAAAAGTTTCCGCAGATTATCAACATGGTCATCTTCGGACCTGGACTTGGCGATCATGTCATCTACATAAACTTCTATCTCTTTATACATCATGTCATGGAACAAAGCCACCATAGCTCGTTGATATGTTGTTCCAGCATTTCTCAAGCCAAAGGTCATAACCTTGTAGCAAAAGGTTCCCCATAAAGTGACAAACGTGGTCTTTTCCATATCTTTAGGAGCCATCTTGATCTGATTATATCCTGATAATCCATCCATGAAAGAGAATAATGCATGTTGAGCAGTATTGTCTACAAGAACATCAATGTGTGGTAGAGGAAAGTCGTCTTTTGGGCTAGCTCTGTTCAAATCTCGATAGTCAACACACATTCGAACCTTTCCGTCTTTCTTGGGAACTGGAACGATGTTAGCAACACATTGAGGATACTTTACAACTTCTAGGAAACCTGCAACCAGTTGTTTCTTGACCTCCTCCTTAATCTTTAAGGACATTTCCGCTTTCATCCTTCGTAGCTTCTGCTTTACTGGAGGACACTTTGGCTTTAATGGCAATTTGTGTTCTGCTACACTAGGGTCTAACCCTGGCATGTCTTAGTATGACCATGCAAAAACATCTTTATAATCCGTCAACAACCTGATCAATCTGTTCCGCTCCTTTTCTTTCAGGGAAAGGCCAATCTTGACCTCTTTTTTATCACCTTTGGTTCCCAAATTGATTAGTTCACTCGGCTCTTCATGGGGCCGAATTTCCCTGGCTTCTTGTTCTACCGATCTCAAAAGTTTAGGGGGAACTTCCCCGTCATCATCAACAACCTCCTCAGCATGATCAACGGAATAGTCAAAATTGTATGATGAGTTACTAACACTGTCGTTTTCAAGAGAGTCACTTTTAGATCTGCATTTTGGTAATTATCGGGGAAAGATGAATGAATAAAGGTTAAAGACGAGAGACTGCATTTATTGGTGAGGAATGGTGAACAAAGACGAAAGTAAAAAAAAGAGAGATAACAACACAAAGATACTGGATGCATGCATTTATTGATAAGTCATACTGAAACAGAAACAAGTAAGCCCATTACAACAAAAATTCCTAAGCAGAGCCAAAGGATAAGCATTATAGAATTACTTTGAAAGGGACTCTATGGTCTTGGGGAACTCAATGATCTCCCAATTGTTGAGCTCTGTATCCGGAGAGCATGGGTACACCAGATTGAGACCATGATCGGCAGGATAATCATCTTCAATAGCTGCTACTTGGTCCAGGAATGCGAACCCTGTGCTTCGGAAGCTCTGTCGAATGTCACAGATGGGAACCCTTTCAGCCTCGTATTCACGATTTTCCAGCCGAGCCAACCTCTTTCTTTTCTTCTCTTCTATAACTCTCATCTTGTCGTCCTTGGTGGGTTTGTATCCCAATCCAAACTTGTCCTTGTTCTCAGTGAGCATGAGAATGTCAGCAACACCTTGGCTGTTTTTCCCCAAACTGCTTCCAGGTCGGTATCCTCCTTCGAGCATAACCTTGGCCATCATGATGGACGCTTTAGATGACCGAGGTTTAAAGAGTGGAGCACTATCCCCAACATAAGTGGCATTGGAAATTTCAAGTGACTGGAAGGCGGTCTCGAGAGCTTCCTCGGCAGCTTCAATATAAGGGGTTGTTGATGGCTTGCTTACTAATAGATCCTCCTCTCCAGAAACAATTATCAGCTTACGATCAACAATGAACTTCACCTTCTGGTGCAATGTGGAAGGTACAGCTCCAGACGAATGGATCCATGGTCGTCCTAGGAGACAACTGTAAGTTGGTGTGATGTCCATCACTTGGAAGAGTACTTCAAAGGTGCAAGGACCAATCTGAATGGGTAATTCGATTTCTCCCATGACTTCCCTTCGAGTGTCATCGAAAGCTCTTACAATCATTGTGCTTGGCTTCATATGAGTTCCATCAAAAGGCAGCTTTGCCAGTGTTGACTTTGGCATTACATTCAAAGAAGAGCCATTATCAATGAGAACCCTGGCCATGACATGGTCTCGGCACTTCACAGAAATGTGCAAGGCCTTGTTGTGACCCATACCTTCAGCTGGTATTTCATCATCGGTGAAGGTGACATAATTATCAGCAACTATGTTACCTACAATATTATCAAGCTTATCAACTGTGATGTCATGGGAGACATGCGCTTGATTCAACACCTTCATCAGTACTCTCCTGTGTGGCTCAGAGTTCATCAATAGAGACAAAAGAGATATCCGAGCTGGAGTCCGATTTAATTGATCCATAACCCTATATTCACTCTGCTTGATGAACTTCAGGAATTCACCGACTTCTTCATCAGATACCTCCTTTTTATTCTTACCCCCATTTGCTTCCCTGTCATCTAGAATCCCTTCCACCTTCTCTTTCCCTTTGTGATCCTTTCCTTCCTTTTCTATTTCCACCCTTCGCAAAACCTCTGGAGTGTAAATGCGACCACTCCTAGTCATTCCACCAATTCCTGAAATGTTGGTAATCACAGTAGTCCCGTCGGAAGGATTGGGTTGGACCTGCATCTCATATTTCCATGGTACCGCTTTGGTGTCCTTGTAAGGTAAAGGGCTCGGAACTCGGATGACGATTGGTGTTGGCCCACTTGGAACCGGCAAAGGTTTCTTCTCAGTATAGTATATCACCACTGGTTTCGGAGTGACTTGCTCAGGAACTGGTTGAGGATTTACCACAACAGTAAAATGGGTTATCTTAATTGGGGTTGGGGAAATTGTAGATTCATCCACCATATTAATGGCATGCTCATTTGATTCACAACCAATCAAGATAATCTTCATATCCATTAACTGCTGCACAAGTTGCTGAAACTCTGCACAGTCTTCAATCGAATGCCCCATATTCCCTTCGAAGTCACACCTTATCTCTCCATCAAGAGCTTTTTCTTCCATGATCGAGATTTGTATCAATCTGCGTTTGCACATCTCTCTGAAAATAACTCTCATAGGAGTCCTAACATCGACCACTTTACTCTTGAGAGTATGTTCCAAGAAGCTTTCAATGGCGTTGACTCCCGAACCCCCATGATTTGGCATAGGACCCTGTGCCACATTTGGAGCATCCTTCTGAAAGCTCAACCATTTGGCATTAATCAGATCTTGCACCTTAAACTTCAAAGCTTTACAACTCTCGATGGAATGACCTGTGGCCCCATCGTGATATTCACATTGAGAATTTGGATCATACCACTTTGGATAAGGAGGGTCTATTGGTCTTGTCGGGATAGGAGTTAGCACGGATTTGCTCACAAGTTGACAGAATAGTTCAGTGTAGGTCATGGGTATCGGGTCAAAACGCATTGGCTTTCTTTCCGAGCTATACGGTGGTCTATTTTGGTTGGTGTTTGGGTTTGGATTTAGGGGCTGAATGACTTAAGGTGGCATGGTAGGGTGTGTTTGATGTTGAGAAGGGTATGATGGTCGGTAAGGAGCCATCTGTTAAGGGTTTGGAAATTGCGAGGTGGCGGCGATGTATGGCTGGTTGGCTTAGTAATACGGAGGTGGTTGGTAATATGGGGCGTATTGGGCTTGGAAGGTGGGTGTTTGGTTTGGTCTGTATTGGTTTGGTTTCTTTTGTTCAAAGGCTACTGCGTGTGCTTCTCCTTCTTTCTTTTTCACAAACGGGGCTCTCTTCTGGCCGTTCATTACTGAAGTTTCAGTGATCTTGCCATTCCTCATTCCACTTTCAATTCTCTCACCGATGATGACCATGTCAGAAAAGTTCGATGACACGCTTCCAATCATTCTATCATAGAAAGGCGACTGGAGGGTATCAATGAACATTGCTACAATTTCTTTCTCGGCTAAGGGAGGCTCCACCTGAGCAGTCAGTTCCCTCCATCGTTGTGCATACTCTTTGAAAGTCTCTACGTCCCTTTTTGACATATTTTGGAGTTGCATCCTATCAGGAGCCATGTCAATATTGTACTTGTACTGCTTCAGGAATGCATCTGCTAGATCTTTGAAGGATCGGATGTGTGCCCGCTCAAGATGCGTATACCAATTTGAAGTTGTCCCGGTCAAACTGTCTTGGAAGAAGTGAATCAAGAGGTTATCATCTTGGGCATGTGATGCCATCTTCCTAACTGATAGTGTGATTTTATATCATATTTTATGTACACTTTTGCATGCATTTTTCATATAGATTAGGCATTCTTTATTTGATTTTATTAGTTTTTTATCTTGGAACGGATAAGGCGGTGTTGTGGTGTTGTTTTGCAGGAATTAATGACTAAAATGCTCAAATCCAGTTAATTTGGAGTTTTCATGAAGGAGGAGCATGTCTTAAAATTGAGGGGAGAAAATAACAAGATGTCAAGAGTCTATAGAAAAAATAAATTGCTTTTGGCTTGTTACAAGAAGTAAGAAAAGATGAAAAAGCATGGAACAAATGGACTTGAATTTTGCCAAAAGAAATGAAGCCCACGTGAAATTGGTTTTGGGCAAACTGGACTAATCCAAATTAGATTGGATTTGGAAAGAAAAAGATGGGGGCTGACGTCTGGAGCTCTAGAGAGAGTTCTTTGTATTAAATGGAAAAATGAATAGCAATTATGAGGGCATGTGCTGATGTTAAGGAGTCTTGAATGAGAGGGAGGAAAGATTGAAACAGAACATGGAAGTTTTGGAATAAGAAGCGAGGCAAAGTGCATAGAAAAAGGAGAAAGTGTAACGTTACATGAGCGATAACATAAATGAATAAGAATAAAGGGAGGTTTTGCTGCGTGAAAAGGGGATATATTTTCTCTCGGAAAAGTAATGAGACAAGGATGGGGCATTAAATGAAGGAGCGATGTATCGATTATGAAGAGGAGGCCATAAGGCAGCACCATTAAGGAGATATTACTCTCTCTGAATGAAAAAAAAAAGAGAAAAACGGAAAGACAAGAAAGACTGAGGGGGCGTGATTTTCTTGGAACCAGAGGCAGTCTGGAGGATTACTCCCATGGAATCCCTTCTTTCCTTCTTCTATGTTTCTTTGGTTGTGGATATTAGCATGAGTAGCTAAACCTCCATTGTTGGGGTTAGGGTAACTATGTCTGAATTCTCATTGTAATTGATTTAATCTTGCAATACAATTTCTACTTTGTTATTGAGTGATTGAATATCTGTGCTTAATGCTTGTTGTGGCTAGCACCCCCATGACTCGATTTGTGTTTTAATATGCAATTGGAAAATTCGTGTTAAAACCGGAATTGAATTCAATCACCTAGTAAGCCTTTTATCTAGGAATGGAACTAGGTTTATTAGCAATTGTGTAATCCCTACGCTTAATGCAAATTCACTAATCTAGGCCTCCTAAGGAATTAGGGTCTATTAGGGGATTTAGGCTCGGTCATCCGAGGAATCGGGGCTTGAGTAAAGTAGTGGATTGATTGTCATAACTGAAGTAGAAACTGTTTGTGAGTGTTTAATTGCATGAGAATGAAGTTTAGTGAACCTAACCCCAGCTACTTTTATCATATTTGAAAACCTTCTTTTATTACTTTCCGAGTATTTGAGAAAATCATAAAAAGAGTTGTTGTTCTTATTTTGTTAATTTTAACTTTTGTTAGCATAGAACTCTCGTCAATCCAAGAATCGCTTAAATAGTAATTGAATAGGTACGTGCTAGTACTTGTTGCAGTCCTCGTGGGAATGATAGAACGGTCTTACCACCGTATTACTTGCACGACTGGGTATACTTGCCCAGATTCGTCAACAAGTTTTTGGCGCCGTTGCCGGGGACTGTATTTCAATATTAGCATATCCATTTTGGTTACTAATTTGAGCACAAAATTTTTTTGTTTTAAAATTTTTCTTTTCTGTTATAAACCGTATGCTGTCATTTTTTTTTAGTGTGTTTGCTGTTGTGTGCTAACCTTTACTACTAACAATCTTGTTTGCTAGACTGTTTGTGTATGCGAGGTACTATTCCAGCTGACCAACTCCTATACGATCCAGAAATTGAAAGAACAGCTAGGAAGAATAGGAAGCAAGCAAGACAGCATAACTTGTTAAGACAATAAGGAGAAGAACAAGAGACTTCCACCTCTCAGGTTACTCAAGAAGAACTCAAGATGGCAGGGAATGGTGAAGATACTCCACCACCACCACGGAGGACACTTGGTGACTATTCCAATACAAATTTCAACAGGCATGTCACTAGTATAGTGAGACCTCCGGTGAACTCCAACAATTTTGAACTCAAGCCAAATCTCATCAACATGGTTTCACAAAATCAGTTTCTTTGGGTTGGAGAAGGAAGATCCTAACAGTCATATTTCCACTTTCCTGGAGTTGTGTGATACAGTGAAGATAAATGGTGCTTCTGATGATGCAATTCGACTGAGATTGTTCCCTTTTTCTTTAAGAGATAGAGCCAAGTCTTGGCTCCAGTCACAACCAAGGGGGAGTTTCACTATATGGGACAACTTAGAAGAAAAGTTTCTGGCAAGGTTCTTCCCCACATCAAGATTTGTAAAGGCAAGGGGTGACATCATGAGTTTTTCTCAACAAGAAGGTGAGACATTGCATGACGCCTTGGGAAAGGTTCAAGGAATTGCTCGAGAAGATGCCCAAATCATGGTTTTGATGATCTTACTCGAGATGCAAACATTCAGTAATGGATTGAGGCCATCAACCAGGTACATGTTGGATGCTTCACTGGAGGTTCAATGAATACAAAGACAAGCAGAGGAAGCCCCGACTTTGATAGAAGCAATGGCCTCTAATGATTACTTGATGCATCATGATCGGGGTCCCACACAAAGAAGGGGAGTGTTGGAGCTAGATTCACAAACTGCATTGTTGGCTCGAGAACAAGATCATGACACAACAATTGGAGTCTCTTACTAAACAATTATCTCAACTCCCACAACAACTCCAAAATGTTCAAGGGACGACCATGCCACACCAAAGTGCTGAGATGTGATTTTTGTGGAGGTGATCATGAGAATGGAAGATGTGAGGCACCACCTAGTTCCCATGAAGAAGCAAATTATATGGGGAACTATGGGCGACAAGGCAACAACCAAGGGTGGAGGAATCAACCAAATTTTGGTTGGAATCAAGATGCCGGGCAAACAAGCAAGCCTCCTCCTACACAACCGCTTCGAGATCGGGTTTCTAATCTGGAGAACACACTCAATCAGTTTATGCAGTTGTCCATGACGAACCAGAAAAATACCGATGCTTCGTTAAAGAATTTGGAGGTTCAAGTTGGCCAAATTGCAAAGCACCTAGCCGAGCAAACTAGCAGCAGTTTTTCTGGTAACACTCAACCTAATCCGAAGGAGCATTGTAATGCTATTGTGTTGAGGAGTGGAAAAAGTATTGAGAATGTGGGCGGTGAACCTTTGGTGAAGAATCAGAATGTTGATGGGAAAACAGAATTGAGTGCTGAGAAAACAGAAGAAAAAGGTCAAGATGTTATAGTTGAGGAAGAAGAAAAGGTCAGAGAACAAGACAAGAGGGAGAAGCTAGTAGATGAGAATTCAATTTTGAGGAAGACTAAAAGTCAGCTTTTGAAAGATTGGGACAGGCCTCAAGTGATTCCCTCTTATGTGAAGTTGCCATACCCTCATTTGACCAAGAAAAAGGAGAAAGATGACCAGTTTGCTAAGTTCCTTGATATTTTCAAGAGGTTGCAGATCAATATCCCTTTTGCTGAAGCACTTGAGCAAATGCCCAATTATGCAAAATTCATGAAGGAACTGCCCACGAAGAAAAGAAAGATCAAAGAAGGCGAAACTGTTGCCTTAACTGAGGAGTGCAGTGCGATACTGCAAAGGAAGCTACCTCCGAAGCTGAAAGATCCTGGTAGTTTTATAATCCCTTGCACTATTGGGAATGTTGCTATCAGAAAAGCCTTATGTGACTTGGGAGCTAGTGTCAACTTGATGCCGTTTTCCATGTTGAACAAGCTTGGAGGTGGAGAGGTAAAACCAACCAGGATGGCATTGCAGTTAGCTGACAGATCAATTAAGCATCCTTATGGTATCTTGGAAGATGTTCTGGTAAAGGTGGATAAGTTTATCTTCCCAGCAGACTTTGTGGTTTTAGACATGGAGGAGGATGTTTGAAGTTCCACTCATCTTTGGGAGACCTTTTACTGCAACTGGTCGGGCTTTGATAGATGTAGAAAAAGCCCAGTTGAAATTCAGAGTGCAAGAAGAAGAAGTGACTTTCAATGTATTGGAAGCTATGCATCGCACGAGCAAGGAAGAGGAGTGTTTCCGCATGGACATGGTGGATACAGTAGATAAAGAAGTCATTGCACATCAACACCATCCCTCTACTCCAGAGAAAAAGGAAAAGCCCAACATGAAAGCAAATCTGAAGCTATGCAAGACAAATGATGTATCAGTTGGTGAGGAAGTTGGCTCTGCTCATCTTGTGAAAACAGAACCTCCACCGGGAAGGAGTAAGAAAAAGGGCAAGAGGTACAGAGTGAAAAAGGCAAAGCAGAAGCACAATTGTTGGCCTTCAAAGCAAAATCAGCTCTTTACAGGAGTTTCATGGAAGAAAAGTGCTCTTGCAATTCTATGTCCAGAAGACCCCGGTTAATTGAAAGAAGTTGTCTACTCGTCAAGCTAGTGACGTTAAAGAAGCGCTTATTGGGAGGCAACCCAACATTTCTCAACTCTTCTCTTTAGTTGTTTCATTTTCTTAATAGTTTTGTTTTTGCCTTAACCTCTTGAATAATTTGAGAAGCTCAAGAGGAAAATAATAAATTGTCAATTGTCAATTGCCAAGTGTTTGCAGGGTAATAAGGAAGGAAGGGAGAGCAAGAAGACAAGGAGAAGAGAAAAAGGGGCAGAGAAAAAGCAAAGTCAGCACCCGCTACCGCCTCGGTAAGCCGTTCCAATTTTTTTTGTTTTATTTTATTTTTATTCTCCTATTTCCATCTTGATTGTTTACATTGGGGACAATGTAAATTCTTAAGCTTGGGGTAGGGGTATTTTGCATGTTCATATTTTGCATATGTTCATGTTGCATTCATATAGTTTTGCATGATCGCACAATTTGATTGCCCTTGCTTAGATTTTGTATCCAGTAGTGAGAACTAAGTGCCCAATAATTTGTGATAGTGAATTGTTGAACCCAATTTGTTATTCTTGTGATATGGCTGCAAATGAAAATGTTTGAGATAATCTTGGATAGTTGATAATTAGCATCTGGTTCTGAGGATTTGTGTTTTTCATTGAATTCTGAACTAAAATGTGAGATTTTGAGCCAAAGGGGTACTCACTAAATATACCCCATTCTTTGTGTTAGAGTGGTTATTCCTCTTGGTTTGCTTTCTCTAGAACTTGACTTACAACCATTTTGAAGCTTAAAAAATTTTTGGAAACATTTTTGAAAATGATTGAGGCAATAAGTATTTTTCGGGCCTTCTGAGTTTTGAATGATGAAATGCTACCCCTTAGTTGCCCAATTTTGAGCCTGAAAGAATAAAAATGCTTTTCTTGGTACCCTGAAATGTTTTGATAAATAATGTTTGATGGGACCTTCTAAAGTATTACAAAAGGGTGAAAAAGGTAGTTGAAAGTTTGGGAAAAGAATCAGAAAAAAATAATTCTCTTGATTTGAAAATTCTTCCCTTCTCCAAATAAAAGTAAAAGAAAAAGAAAAAAAAAAGAAAAAAAATAGAGAAGGGGAAGACAAAAATAAAAAGAAAAGGAAAGAAAAGAAAGGTGGAAAAATAAATTGAAAACCCAAGAAGGTATTTTAGAAGGTCATGTTGCAAATGCTTGATGTTTGTGTAGCCTTTTGAAATGTCCTTTTCTTGTTATCCCCACCTAACGATTAAATCCCATGGCCATGTTACAACCAAAGAAAAGACCTCTTGATTCTAATTTGTTTTCATTAATAAAGTAGAGATTTGGTTTATAGTCAAGCCTATGGTAGGATTCATTCCTTGAGGAAAATTGAGTGAAATGCCTTATTCTCCTAAACACTTGAGTGGTGAGGAAGAGAGCCAAGCAATTGAACAAGCTTGGGGTGAGCTTCAAGTGAGAAAGTGTGCCCAAATCAGTGAGAACATGAATCTAAGGAACCTAAGCCTCTAATTGGACTTGAATTGATTGTCTCTTGCTGAATTGTTTGAATTGCCTATTGCTTGGATTATTTGCTGGGGTTCTTAATTCACTATCCATGTTCTGATTAGTTATATTTTCTGGCCTTAGTGATTGCTTGACGACAAGCAATTGAATAAGCTTGGGGTGATTTGATAGTGTGATTTTATATCATATTTTATGTACACTTTTGCATGCATTTTTCATATAGATTAGGCATTCTTTATTTGATTTTATTAGTTTTTTATCTTGGAACGGATAAGACGGTGTTGTGGTGTTGTTTTGGGCACAGGGTCCATGATAGCAGTGCCATACGATAAACCCTTACAATACATACGCCACTTGAGGATGAAAAATCATACATCAACGTCGTAGATTGTTGCGTGAAAATAAATTTTTGTTTTAACATCATAAATTATTGCGTGAATTCAAATAAATTTTTATTTTATAAGATTGAATAAAATTTTGATATATAGAAGGGAGTAAATTTAAAACATTTATTATTTTATAAAAGGGAATTCACCTTTGCACAGGGTTAAAGATAGCGGAGCTATACGATGAACCATTACAATTCTTATGACACTTGAGGATGAAAATTCATACATTAACGTCATAGATTGTTACGTGAATTGCTAAAGGTTTTTTGTTTATTAAAATTGAATAAAACTTGTTACAAAGAGTAAATTGAAAACATTATTATTTTATACAAAAGGGAATTCATCGTTGCACAGGGTTAAAGATAGAGCAGCTATACGATGAACCCCTACAATTCATGTGACACTTGAGGATGAAAAATCATACATCAACGTCATAAATTGTTGCGTGGACTAAAAAGAGATTTTTATTTCAAAAACATTTTAATTAAATTTTCTTTAAAACAAGGATTGAAAATATTTTTTTTTTATATTTTCATGCTTTATGATTTCAAATGTTTTTTTTTGGGTGCATTTTTTAACTTAGCATCAATGGGAAAGAAACATGGCCCAATAACAAACTAACTGGCCCAGACCCAACAAGCTAGAAACTCTCATGAAAAAGGAAAATAAAGTTAAGAAAACAAAACAAAATCAGAAGCTATTCTCTCCCACATTATCAACAAAGGACCAAGGAGCTGCAGGCAGAGAGGAAGACAGCGACGGAGGGCGAGCTTCTCACGCGGCGGCCGGTCGGTGGCAGGTTCACGGTGGCTGATCGGCGGAGGACGCAGGAGACAGAGGACGTGCGGCGGAAGGAAGATCGCGGATCTGGCGGTGCGACAGGGACTTGCGACGGCGAGATCCGGTACGGTGGTGACTGGGTTGCGGATCAGCGGAGGACGCAGGCGACAGAGGAGGTCGGCCGGCAACGCTGATGTTCGCCTGGCGGTGGACAGCGTCTGAGGCGGCACGGCTGTCCACACGACGGACGCGCGAGGGACAGGGGCGGCGAGGCAGGGGAGGCGGCGGCGGCAACGTGAGGAGCAAGAATGGACGGATCCGGCTGCGAAGCGATTTAGCAGAGGGAGGTATGGAGGAAATGGAACCCGGATCTGGTTTGTCTCTTATGTTTCTATTTTTTGTGTTTTTTGATTTAAGATGGTGATGAGGGGTTGTGGTATGTGGTTTTTGTTTTGATTTGTTTTGTTGGTGATGAATTTCTATTATTACTGAAAATGGTGCTGTGGTGTTGTTGGGAGGAAGATGAAGATGATGGGTAAGGGTGGCTCTTTTCTGTTTTTTTGTTTTGTTGTTGCTGGTTTTGTTGAAGAAGATGAAGAATGAGAGGAAGGAGATGATGCAGGGAGGGAGAAGGAGAAACAGAGAACGAAAGAAAGAAAGAAAGAAAGAGGTTTTTTTTTTATCTTTTCTTCTTTGGTATCAGAGAGTATTTTTTGCTGTCTTCCCCCCCTTACTTGTGTTTCTGATTTGGTATTTATAGAGAAGTAGATGAACTCTGCCTCCTCCTTGGGACCAGATTAATGGAGTGTTGCAGTGGTTCATCTTCCTCTAGTCCCCTTTCAATTTCCATTCATGTGTCCGTTTTTCTGATCTAGGCACAAACCCTCTTCCCAAGCTCTGGAAAATTAACATAAATGAATTCTGATCACTTTAGCTTTGTGGGAAGGGGTGTTTTGACAGTTGCAATCCTTGGGAGCCCCCCATCTGAATTCTGATTTTTGTTATATTCAAAAGTGGCTTGGGTACATGTTGGTTAAAGATGGAAACTGGAGGAGAAAGACCAACACTGTAGCTGTAGCAGTAGAGGACGTAGATGTTGCAGGAAAGAGAGGGACTTAGACATCTTTTTCTGTTTTTTTCTTCTTTTTGCCTTTTTTTGTTTTTAATTTGACTTTTCTTAAAAATAACCAAAAAATCAGACATTTTTCAACTGTTGGGTTTATTATCAAAGGTTAACTGTTGGGCCAGAATGAAGTAGGCCAGATGATGGATCAAAAATAAACTTGTAACAAAACAAAATGGGCCAATAACAAACAAATTATTTTTCTTGGTATTTTTATTTATTTATTTATTACTATTAAAACGATAAAAATATACCCGAACAAAATTAGGTGTTCACACACCGTAAACTTGGTACTTGTCTTTTTGTTTTCCTCAAATAATTTTTCTAAGCACAAGAACTAGTTTTTAAATATAGTTACTACTTACTCGGAGTTATATATTTTCTTTGAAACCAAACAAATGAAACAATATAATAACCTTAAAAGGGTAACCAACCAGTTGTAGAGCTAAAAAGAGGTGTTTGTTAAATTTTAATTTAATAATATGTGGATTAGCATTAATTGGTGATTAAATTATTAATATATCAGTTATAAAATTAATTCTTAATTACGTAACCAATTGGTGAAATTGTTGTTGGGTATTTACTAAAGAGTGACCCTATGATGGGCTGGGTCATTCTAATGTTAACCCGTTGAGAGGTCCCTACTCTCTGCTGGTAGGTTATAAGAATTGCCTCCCCATTAGGCATTCTAACAGACAGACACACATACTGAACCAACCAGAAAGAGAGAAGTAACTCTCACATTCTGATCCACTGTTCATCTCTCTCTCACAATCTGATCTACTGTGATGGATTCTGCGACTCTCCAAGGTGTGAAATTCTTCTCCTCTCCTTTGATTAACATGAATCATATGCTATGATTTGTATCTGTATGATGTTTAGAATTATAGGTTTTCCTTCAATTGGTATCAGAGCCAAGGATAGATACATGTTATAGCTATTCTGAAAATTATATGAACCCTAATTTATGTTTTTCAATCAAGATGCAAAATTTTTTTTAGGGATTTTCATATCATGTTATATCAATATTGTAAAAATTTTGTTTGCCCAGAATTTTTTTTCTTCAGCAACTTTCGTTTTTCATGCCTTGTTCTTCAAAATTCGAAACTATGATTCTGGCCAATGATTTCGAAAATTGTTTGAGGGCTTTTCTTCCCACATGTTATTCAAGTAACATACTCGAAAATCGTTGGATTTCATCAAATAAAACGTGAGAAATCGGTGGTTTTTCGTTTCCTGTTTGCGTAAAAAAAGCCCTAACTCGTTCGATCGCCCCGCGAGTGTATTCTCGCCTCGCGATTCTGGGTATCAGCATCTGTGGAATTCCATATTCGCCTCGCGAGATTATTCTCGCCTCGCAAACCTGAAAGCCAGCAGAACAGTGAAATTGTCATCCTCTCTGGGTCACCCCGCGACTACGCTTCTCGCCTCGCGACCCCGAAGGCTGACTGTTCTAGGAAAATGAAAGGTCTCTGGGTCGCCCCGCGACTACTCTTCTCGCCTCGCGACCCCGAAGGCTGACTGTTCTAGGAAAATGAAAGGTTTCTGGGTCGCCTCGCGAACACTTGACTCGCCTCTCGAGTACCCGCGAGAAGACCAAACGTTGCTGACTTTTCATAAGATTCACCTCGCGAATCATTTTATATGGTTAAATCCAAAAAATATATTGTATTTTTTTAATACTGTACTCTAAGGTTTTGATCTAAAATTTTGTGATTGTTCCCTACTTTTTTGTGACACTTTGATATGTTATACTCTCCTTGATCATGTGTCATATAGATGAAATTAATTTTAGAGCCTTATGTGAATTAAGTTGTGTGTTCTATGCTGCATTTGTTATACAATATAATTTTTCTAATGTATAATTGTAGCATGACTATTGATATTTTGTATAGTTATGAACTCACCTATCGTGGGTATAATTATACAAAATTTGTGTTGTTAAATAATTAATTATTCTAATGTGTTATATTTGTATTATATTAATAATAATTATACCCTATCGGTGTAATATTATTAATGTAATTCGTTATTATATATCGTACTATTGTCTCAAGCTTATGTCAATTATGGTTTTCAAGTACCCTATCGGTATTAGAAATTTTGGTGATGTAAGTTTTGTACATTGTATTATTCTTCTTATTATATTTCTTGTTTATTATGATTCGGGACCCTTAGGCGGAATTATAATGAATAAGAAATTTGTATTATGGGCAAGATTGGCTGAACACATATATGGAATCATATTACCTTCAATCCTTAATGATTCCTTATTCTTTGTTTTATGTCAGCCTCCTTCCCAAATTCTGTCAAAACTCTAAATGGGACAAACTATGAGGACTGGAAAGAGTCTCTAGATCTCTACTTAACTATTGCTGACTTGGATCGGCCTTAAGGGAAGACAAGCCAGCAGCTCTCTCAGATGAATCTACTGCAGACAGAGGATTGCTTATGAGAAATGGGAACACTCTAATAGAGTGTGCCTGAAAATGATGAAGTATACTATGGAAAAATCCATCGGGCGAGTATCACGAGACCGATAATGCTAAAGAATATCGAAAAGTCTGTTGGGGAGAAATTTATGACTTTTGAGAAGGCTCGAGAAAAGTCAAGTATCTTTCCTTGTTTGACAAGACCAAATATGATGGGGTCGAGTGGTGTGCGTGAGCACATCATGAAGTCGATGCACTATTACAACAAACTGAAATCTCTTAAAGTTGAAATTGGCGAAAGTACTTTAATCTACCGGGTTCTTGAATCTCTTCCTTCACAATTCGATGTAATGAAGACCTCTTACAATACACGAAGGCTGAATGGACAAGTGGGCGAGATGATTGCCATTGTTACACAAGAAGAAGAGTCCATTAAAAAGGGTAAATCTCACAGTGCTCATTTTGCTTGCATCCGATCCAAATCAAACTTCTAAGTCGGGTTCAAGATTTGTGAAGAAAGATCAAAAGGGAAAGAAGAAAAATGCAAAGCAAGATCTCGCAGGCTAAGAAAAGTTTCTTCAAGGGTAACTGCAAGTATTGTAAGAAGTATGGCCACAAGGTAGATGATTGCTATTTCTTGAAAAAGAAACAAGAGAAGCAAGGTATATTCCTGGCTCTAACATGCTTTGAATCCAATGTCATTGATGTTCCTCCAAATACTTGGTGGTTAGATTCAGGTGCAACCATTCATGTTGTGAATTCCTTGCAGGGGTTCACAAGCCTGAGGAAACCAAGTGATGATGAGTCTAAAATTATTATGGGAGATGGAGCTGGAGTTTCTGTTATTGACATTGGAATTGTTTCTTTACTTTTGCCTTCTGGACATAATTTGCTTTTAAGAGATGCTGTGTATGCACCTTCTATGAGAAGGAACTTGATTTCTGTTTCTGCTTTGGATAAATGTGGTTACACCTATAAGTTTGGTAGTGGAAAATTGATTGTTTATTCAGATTCTATTTCCGTTGGTTCAGGAGTTTTACGTGATAGCCTTTATATGTTAAATCTACATGACATGTCTGTCAATTCAGCTGTTGGAAACAAACGCAGTAGGATTAATGAACATTCTTCTATGTTATGGCATCGACGTTTGGGGCATATTTCTAGGCCTCGTATTGAGAGGCTAGTCAAGGAAGGTATTCTCCATGATCTAGACTTCTCCGATTTTGATACATGTGTTGATTGCATCAAAGGCAAATTTACTGCCAAGGTTAGGAATAAAGCAGCAAATAGGTGTGATGATGTGCTACAGTTGATTCACACCGACCTGTGTGGACCTATTACACCCACTGCCATGGGTGGATATGGGTATTTCATTACCTTTATAGATGATTTCTCGAGATATGGATGGATAGATCTTCTTCAAGAAAAGTCTAGTTCCCTAGATGCTTTCAAATCCTTTAAGGCTGCTGTTGAGTTGAAAACAGGAAGGAAGATAAAATGTGTAAGATCTGACAGAGGTGGAGAATTCTATGGTAGATATAATGAGACGGGTAGAAACCCAGGACCTTTTGCCAGATTTCTTGAGGAATGCGGTATTGAAGCTCAATACACTATGCCTGGTACTCCTGAGCAAAATGGAGTTGCAGAGAGGCGTAACCGCACACTTATGGATATGGTAAGATGTATGTTAAGCCATTCATCATTGTCAGACTTTCTTTGGGGAGATGCCTTAAAAACTGCTGTCTACATTCTAAATCAAGTACCCAGCAAGTCTGTACCAAAAAACTCCATATGAGCTCATGAGTGGAAAGAAGCCGAGTTTGAAACATTTTCATGTATGGGGTTGTAAGGCAGAAGTTAGACCTTATAATCCTCAGTCTAAGAAGCTTGATCTTAAGACTGTTAGTGGTTTCTTTATTGGCTATTGTGTGGGTTCCAGAGGTAGCAGATTCTATTGTCCATCTCATTCTATGCGAGTCGTCGAATCTGATCGAGCGATTTTCTTTGAGGATGACTTGGATAGTGGGAGTGATATACCACGACCAGTTACTCTTAGAGAAGATCGCACCATTGTTCCTATACCAGCTGTTCCTTTTCCTACAGAAGTTATGATTCCAGCTAATGATGTTGATCAGAATCTTCAACATGAAGATGGTGTGGCAGCACCGCTTGTAGATGAACAAGAACATGATCTTATTGTTGATGAAATTCCACTGAGACGATCTCAAAGAGTGCGCAGACCTTCCATACCAGATGATTATGTTGTATATCTTCAGGAACATGAGTTTGACCTCAATGATGATGATGATCCTATTACCTTTAAGGAGGCAATTTCTAGCTCTCATGCTTCTGATTGGCTGAATGCTATGCATGATGAGTTGTCTTCTATGTCTCATAATGGTGTTTGGAGTCTAGAGGAATTACCAATTGGTTGTAAACCTGTTGGATGCAAATGGGTTTTCAAAACCAAACGTACTCCAGATGGTAAAGTTGAAAGGTACAAAGCCAGACTAGTAGCTAAAGGCTATAACCAAAGAGAAGGCATTGACTATAAGGAGACTTTCTCACCAGTCTCTACAAAAGATTCATTTCGAGTTGTCAAGTCTTTGGTAGCTCATTTTTATATAGAACTTCACCGAGATGGATGTGAAGACGGCTTTTCCGAATGGAGACCTTCATCAAGATGTTTACATGGTTCAGCCTGAAGGTTTTACTGAAACAGGCAAAGAGCACTTGGTTTGCAAGCTGAATAAGTCTATTTATGGACTGAAACAGGCCTCCAGACAATGGTATTTGAAGTTTGATCAGGTTGTCACTTCTCTTGGCTTCAAAGAAAATGCCTCAGATCAGTGAGTTTACTTGAAGACTTGTGAGGGTGAATTCATCATTCTCGTTCTATATGTTGATGATATACTTCTTGCTAGCAGTTGTGTTAAAATTCGACCGAGACAAAACTCATGTTGAGTAGCAACTTTGATATGAAAGACCTTGGTGATGCTTCTTTTTTTTTATTCATCCAGATTTATCTTGATAGGTCACATTGTGTTCTTGGATTGTCTCAAAAAGGATATATTGAAAATGTCCTCAAAAGGTTTAATATGCATTCTTGCTCCCCATGTGCTTTTGTTCAAAAGGGTGAGGAAAAATTCTCTAAATCTCAATGTCCTCAAAATGATGTAGAAATAAATGAAATGGAAAAGGTCCCATATGCTTCCATTGTTGGCGCTTTAATGTATGCTCAAGTTTGTACTCGTCCCGACATTGCTTTTGTTGTAAATGCTTTAGGGAGATACTTGAGCAACCCAGGTTTGGGTCATTGGAAAGCCGTAAAAAGGTCATGAGATATTTGCAGGGAACCAAAGATTATATGTTGACCTATAAGAAGTCCGATCAACTTCAGGTCACTTGGTTATTCTCGATTCGATTTCGCAGGTTGCCCCGACGACCAAAATCTACTTCGGGCTTTATCTTTATGATGGCAGGAGGAGCTATTTCTTGGAAAAACGTCAAACAGACGCTTACTGCCTACTTCTACCATGGAAGCAGAGTATGTTGCTTGCTATGAGGCTACTTGTCAAGCCATGTGGCTGAAAAATTTGATTTCTGGCTTTCATATTGTTGAAAGCATATCTAGGCCACTTGTGATATATTGTGACAATACTGCTGCTGTGAACTTCTCTCATAACAATAGAAGCTCTTCTCGCACTAAGCATTTTGATGTGAAATATTTGTTCGTTAGAGAGAAGATTCAGGAGTTTCGACTCGTATTGAGCATATTGATACAGAAACATGCTTGTTGATCCACTAACCAAAGGCTTAACTCGTTGGAATATTCCGGAATCATGTAATTCATATGGGCTTAGTTAAGTCTTTTGATGTATTGGATTAGTGGGAGTCTGAAACCATTATTTGCCCATTATCGTTTTTATGAGATATGTAAATTGACGTCATTCTTGTTTTCATACCTCTTATAGCATTTTAAGATGCTTGGACCATTTTTTTGAATTGCATATTTCTCTTTATTAATTATATGCAATTTTATATTCATCAATCTTTATGTGAAATATGAGTCTTTAGCATGTATGATTTACTTCCCTATCGGATACTATTTCTGCATTCTTAAAGCTTGTATTTCTTATACTGCTGGTTAACGTGTGCTTTGATCGTAACTGGTATTTCCTTTTAATAATTGATTAATGCTATCCAAGTGAGAGAATTGTTAAATTTTAATTTAATAATATGTGGATTAGCATTAATTGGTGATTAAATTATTAATATATCAGTTATAAAATTAATTCTTAATTACGTAACCAATTGGTGAAATTGTTGTTGGGTATTTACTAAAGAGTGACCATATGATAGGCTGGGTCATTCTAATGTTAACCCGTTGAGAGGTCCCTACTCTCTGCTGGTAGGTTATAAGAATTGCCTCCCCATTAGGCATTCTAACAGACAGACACACATACTGAACCAACCAGAAAGAGAGAAGTAACTCTCACATTCTGATCCACTGTTCATCTCTCTCACAATCTGATCTACTGTGATGGATTCTGCGACTCTCCAAGGTGTGAAATTCTTCTCCTCTCCTTTGATTAACATGAATCATATGCTATGATTTGTATCTGTATGATGTTTAGAATTATAGGTTTTCCTTCGGTGTTTACCTCAGCTTCATGGCGACATTTCTGGAGCATGGTGGCTGGCATCATGTGGTCTCAAAATACAAAGGATCTAAACCAAGCTCCGATGCGAGCTTGTCCTTCATTTCAGACTCACTCGAGTTTTATGTTCATTTCCAATAGTAATAATTTTTTATATGTTGTACACTGACATTCACCGGGAAAAAAATTAATAATCGTAACTCCATTACACACTACCACCACCACCATGATGAATCATCAATATATTCTTCAAGACAATATCATGCTCATCTCTTAGCCATACCCAGCCGGTGCATACACAGCTCAAATAGTTCCTCAACAAGTAGTTCCTCAAATAGTTCCATGTCCATTTTCAAGTATTCATCAAATCTACAATAGAAAAAATTATTTATATGTTGTAGATTTTGATGAATATTTAAAAATGGTCAGGGAAAAATTAATGTTTAGGCATGATACTAACCTTGTGGAGGAACTATTTGAGTGTGTATGCACCGGCATGGTATAACTGAGAGATGAGCATGATTTGGTCGAGGAAATATTTATAATCTTTGCTGCTGTTATTTTAACTAACGGGAAGGAGCTTCTTGGGGAGTGTTACAGGATGAGGGATGAAGTGTTGAAATGGTAAGGTAAATGGTTGAAAAAAGGGTTCAGATTGAATGCTGTTTGGAAAGTGAAGTATTTTGAGAATTGATGATGGCGGGGGAATAAATATGTTTCAGTGTTGCAATACTTAAGGGTTGAGGGCTTGAGGCAGGATGCTGTTTTATGGTAAAGAAAGTGAAAAGGAAAGTGAAGACAACAGAGTAGAGAGAGGTACTGGAATGGAATGTATGATGTGCGTCCTCTTAGTTTTAAAGGATATGTGGAAGGCTCTAATAAGAAATGCCCCATGTTCTGTTTAAATTTGGAGATGAGTGCCTCTCTCTCTCCTTTTTCCTTTCAATTATTTGATAGTTGGCAAGACATGGTGCACACTGCAAAGTGCAAACCAACAAAAAATGTACGGACGCATCACACTATCATACAAGATATGTAACTATATATACGATTTTAATTTTGTGTATGCCATATAATTCGTAAACAGATTGAATTTAACACACCATGGTCCGAGTGGTAACTGCTTGCGTCCGTTAAGCAAATGGTCGGGGTCGATCTCTAACTCTTGTGTATGAAGAAAAAATGGTTGGAAAAGGTCAACCCTTGAATACAATTCAGTATCTTGAGATTAGTTTCCGCAGTTGTACGTGAAGGATACCCTAAGAAACCAAAAAAAGATTGAATTTAACACACAAACTTCTCAGTTATTGTAGTAATTTTTTTTTTTTGCTCTAAAGAAAGTTGGTGGTAATTTGGTAAGAATATATGTGAATTTCTTCAACATAATTTTGGAAAATAAAACAACTCTCTTCTGTTGGTCATGTGTACACAACAATGCACTCAGATGTAAGAGTTGTTTTATTTGAACACAAATTTTAAATATCATATGCAGTGGCAGATCTTGAGAAAAAAATTGGAAAGAGTCATTAGATACTAATCAAAATAATACATTTAAAACTTAAGTATGTTAGTTGGAGTCACCAGATACTAGTCAAAATATCAAAATGTTAGTGATTGTCAGTGTAAATTATATCGTAAAAACAATTATAGAAATTCCATAAATCAATAACAAAAAAAAACATAAACAGTTTTCAAGCATCTTAAATCAACTCTATAAATCAATAAAAATAAAATAAAAAATAAAAAAAAGCATGGACAGCACCTTGTGTTAATTAAATCACCTACCTCAATTCCTACCTATGTGTTGCAACTTGCTCCCAAGCTGTGGTAGTGGCACAAAATTGCAACAAAATCACAAATGGTCTCACACAAATGAAATTTAATGGGTGCCACTAAAAAAAATGTATAATAAAAAATTTGATTCACAAAATCTAGGGGAGCAACAGCTCCCCACTCCAAGGTCCGCCCCCTATCATATGTAAAATCGTATGTGTTTATTTCTATCTCTCACTTATTTTTTATTATCTTTATATACACACATCTCGAAAATATATCTAAAAACAAAGAAGACAATCCCCAATTTTGTGTTCAAAAAATATTCCTAATCATCAAACTCGCTGGTATTGTGTACTTTCAATTTATCAACAGTTGTGTTAATATTTGTATAATATATTTTTGAACAATAATTAAGATAACACACATAATATTCTCTCTTGAAACATGACATATATTGACATTTATCCATATTCACATAATTCACACAATGTTTTTTTAAAAAAAATTTGATATATAATTCTCAAAAAAATTAAATAAAAAACATAAAATCAATAATTACATATTTTTTAATGAAATCCTAAAAAATTAATATATTTTTGGGACATGGCATAGGTCGTACACTAGTGATATATATAACCAACCAACCTTAAAGCGTAAAAAAGCCTCACATACCTATATTGTTGCATATATATATATATATATATATATATATATATATATATATATCACGTACATCTACCTTAGCTCGAAAGCAAAGGCATGTGATGCTGATGAAAGAAGAAGAGGGAGGACACTCCCAACAAATTAAAGGCAATTAAAGGCTAACCATTCGTGGGTTGTGCTCTTTCGAAATTTCATCACAATAACCAAAAAGAATAAAATAATATAAGCGTACATGAAGTCCCAAAAACTGACCAACACCAACTGCAAAAAAGAATCCACCATCACACACATGCAGCATCTTACTTTAGCTTAAAAACCCCAAACCACTGATGCTTGAAAGAGACCACCCAAATCAGAAGCAAGACACTACAACAGATTAGACTTTTAATAACGCACCTTTTATAGCATTTCCGTGTGGAAATGCTATTAAAAGTGATGGGGGACTTTTAATAGCGTTTCCTTTAGGAAACGCTATCTTAGGTATCACCTAAGATAGCGTTTCCATGCGGAACCGCTATTAAAAGTGCCACTGCAGGAAAAGATAGCGGTTCCGCACGGAAACGCTATCTTAGGTGATATACCCGCGCGCGCGTATCCTTTCATCCTTCAATTCCCGGTTTCTGCGTACCACTGACCTCATCAGTTCAAGTCTAGGGTTGCCATCTCCACAGAGCTCGTCCCCTCTCACGCCTTCTCCCTCTCACTGTTGCTCTCACGCCTCAGACTCCCTCTCACGCCCCCATTGCTCCGCCACTCATCACCACACCACCTACGACCAAGGTATGCTCTCTATGTCCCTCTCCCCTATTGCGAACGAAAATGAATGTAGTTCTTGGGTCTGAGAGTTCTTGGTCCGAATTTGGTAACAATGAGAGGTAATGAGCAACTTGAAAATACCACCAACTTGCAAGTTTGGATTTTATGAGTTCTTCAAGAAGTATTACTCGGATCTTGCAGGACCAGAAAATGCAGTCAAGTACAAAACCTTCATATATCTAGCTGGTTCAGCTTCAGCAGAAGTCATTGCTGATATTGCCCTTTGCCCCTTGGAGGCAGTCAAAGTTCGTGTACAAACTCAGCTTGGCTTTGCTCGAGGTTTGTCAGATGGGTTCCCCAAGTTTGTGAAGGCTGAGGGTGCTGGCGGGTACGATTTTCAGTCCTAACTACCTATACTATTTTGCTTCTGCTAATCATGTATCAGTAGTTTTAGATTTTGAATCTCCAAATTCAACAATGTGACACACATATATATTTACAAAGTTCATCCTACATCTAACATGTACATTACATACCTACACTCTGATTCTGCCTCAGTCAAATGTCATAGGTGTAAGGAGCTAAGTGATGTGTATCAAACATTTTCCCTCCAATTTTGATTACAATTTGATTTGATGTTCAGGTTGTATAAAGGACTTGTTCCTCTTTGGGGCCGTCAGATTCCATGTAAGTTTCAACATTTCCATATTTGTGTCCAATTCCATGGCTGGTGTTATTACATGAGCAGTCTATAAACTTCTTAGCACCATAGAAACTACTTGGATAACTTACTATTTGATGTTATCCTCAGATTTCTGTTGTTTGCCGCGTCAGTGGTGGCAATCACGGTGATTGTCTCTAGTGAAGAAACGGAGCTGGTGCTTTTCGGAGGACCATTCAGTTCAATTTTTCCAACAGAGACATCAACATGACCTAAAGGAAGTGGTTACTCCAACAGGTAATCATCTGTCTTTGTGTCCTGTCAGTTTTTATGTTCATCATAATTGCTTCTCTTGTTTTGGGAACAAGAGTTGTGCTTTGTGAACTGCAACATGTGAGGTAAAGAGGCAATAGTAGTACATCAATGGAGGTTTAGTTTGGCAGCACTAATTAACTGAAATGAGATTTATATTGCAGGGTCTGTCTATACTGGTGTTGATTTCTGCAAGAAATTGTGTGGTGTTTCAATTGTTCGAAGGTGAGATTTCAACCAGGTATTAATTTTGGTAAGTCCACCCTAAATGACATGGTGCTACTAGAACTGTGCAAATAGAAGCAATAATCTCAGTTCCCTAGTTTGGTTTCTTTAGTTGTATTATGAACTGAGAAGTGAGAGGATTAGGATCCTCTCTTTTTGCTCTCTCCTTTTTCTCTCATATTATGAGCAAGAAAGACAAAAAGCAAGTTTTAGTGGATCCTATACACAAGGAAATTTGATTTTGTGTTTGTCTCTAACGTGAGAGGAAAAATGAGAGAATCCAAATCCAAAGTGAGACAATAGAAGAGAGGGAGAGAGTTCTCTAGAACTGATATTGAATCGAATATTGTAAGTTCAAAAATGTGATACACTGGTGAAGCTTACAGCTGTCACTTCTAACAAACCCTTAACGGTCTGTAACCATCTTGCTTAGTCAGCAAGGATCTAAGTTACCTAACCTGATGTGAGTGGCGTGCATAGTACACCATACTCTAACAAGTTGTCTCAGATTCTTAGTGTCAGTGTGTTTATCATCCAGCCATATTTTGTGTTTTCCAATCCTAAAACTGGAATTGTTCACTGTCCTAACACAGTGCCTTGTTTAGGCAGTTCCTCTTTAGCTGAATATTTTAGTTGTTTTTGCATTGCAGTTTAATTTATGTAAGTTGAGAACCATTCAGTTCTCTTGCAGACTTACTATGTTTATTATAATTCTCTTCTTTCTTATATCTTTTTAGTCCATGCCATATGATTGTCTATACTTTGGTTATTTGCAATATGATATCAAATATCTTGTGTGATAAAGAATAATCAGCAATGAAAAACATATATGAGTATTAAGAGTACCAACCTTTTAAAGATAAATAACCTTTCCTTAAATGCCTGAAGTTTTGTTTTTCTTCAAGGGACCTGAAACTGCTACACTAATCCTTTCCTTTACCCAACTGAATACCCCCCCTCTCTCCCATCTATCCCTTTTGATGCTTCCCCACTAATACACAGCCCCTGTCCACACTCAATTTGCCATGCGGAAAACCGGTAACAGTTTTCATTCCTTTCATTCCTTTAATCTGTATACATTGCTTGTAGACATCAACCACTCCAAACTCATAGTAAATATGTTTAATAAATATTTTTGTAGATCGGGAAAGCATGGATCGGAAATGGATGTCTGCCAATCGTTTAACGAAGGAGTATGAGGATGGGGTGAAAGAGTTCATTAGGTTTGCAGTTCGGCATGAGGAAAACCCTAGTACAATCATATGTCCTTGTTTAGATTGTTGTTATGCAAGGCGAGTTAGTGCAGCCAATTTGGAAGAACATTTAGTGTGTAATGGACTCGATCAAAGTTATACATGTTGGACAAAACATGGTGAGACAAGAGTTGAGTCTAGTGAAATGAGGAATCGTGTGAGATATTCATCATACGATACCGACACAAATACTTATGAGGGCGATCGTTTTGAAGACATTGCAAATGCTGTTGAAGAGGATCTTCGGGATTGTCCTCAAATGTTTGAGAGGTTGGTAAGTGATGCAGAGCAACCATTGTATGATGGTTGTACTAAATTCACAAGATTGTCGGCGATGTTAAAGTTGTATAACTTGAAATCGGGCAACGGATGGACTGATAAGAGCTTTACGGACTTACTCACACTATTGAAAGACATATTGCCGGAGGATAATGTGCTTCCTAGTCGGACATATGAGGCTAAACAAATGTTACGCTCTATTGGCATGAGCTACGAGAGGATACATGCTTGTCCTAACGATTGCATTTTATTTCGGAATGAATATGCATCGTTAAAGATGTGTCCTAAATGTAATGCCTCACGATATAAGAAGAAAGAATCAGATCCAGAGAAGGTTGTGTGGTATTTTCCCATAATACCCAGATTTAGGCGCATGTACCGTAGTTCAGAAGATTCAAAGCACTTGACATGGCATGAGGATGAAAGGATCAAAGATGGCAAGCTGCGGCACCCGGCATATTCTCCTCAATGGAAGAAATTTGATCATGATTATCCTGGTTTTGGGCAAGAATCAAGAAACCTACGACTTGCATTGGCTACTGACGGATTTAACCGCATGGTGTTCAAAGTAGCTCTCACAGTACATGGCCTGGGAGTTTTTGTTAGCATTTCTCTGTAACTGACAGTTATGTTTTTCCAATCCTTTGATGGGGTTATGACATCTTTTTTTTTTTGTTTATAAATTGTTTCTTAGGATTTTAAAAAATAACCAGTTAATTGGACCAATTCCTTCAACTTTGTCTCAGATTCCTAACTTGAAGATTCTGTAAGTCATTTTTGGTATTTTTCACTCCACTCCACATAATGCTATTCTTAAGTTCTATATAACTCACATATTCAATACCTGGAAATTTTGTTCTGGAGACCTAGCACAAAATAATCTTAGTGGTGAAATACCAAGGCTTATATACTGGAATGAAGTTTTGCAGTATCTGTGAGTATAACCAATTTGAAAATAAAGTCTATCATTTCTACTAGACCCCATATGTGGTCTTATTGCCAATGTTGTTGATTTTTTTCTTTCCCTGTTCATATAATAGTGGCTTGCGAGGGAACAATTTGGTAGGTTCACTATCATCAGACATGTGCCAGTTAACTGGATTATGGTACTTGTAAGTTACACAATCACTCTCTTTTCATTCCAAGCCACAAAAATGTGCATTTCCTAAGGGTATTTGATTATTGCCCCCTGCTGTTTTTTTTGTTTTTGCAAGTGATGTGAAAAACAATAGCTTGATTGGAAGTATTCCTGAAAACATAGGCAACTGTACTGCCTTCCAGGTCCTGTATGTAATCCAAC
Source organism: Sophora flavescens (assembly GCA_030762895.1). Lineage (NCBI taxonomy): Eukaryota > Viridiplantae > Streptophyta > Magnoliopsida > Fabales > Fabaceae > Sophora > Sophora flavescens. The sequence goes on from CM061064.1 coordinate 183,850,588, forward strand.
CGAATGCCGGACTTTTATATACCTTGTCTTGTATTATTTGTAACCTCTTTAATGTCCTCCCTTGATTTCAGGGATTTATCCTACAACCAGCTAACTGGAGAGATACCATACAATATTGGATTTTTGCAAGTAGCAACCTTGTATGTGTTGCATAATCCTTTATAACCTATTTCAATTTTTAATAAGAAGGATATTTGGTCTTCCACTTCCCTTCTCTGGGAATTTCTTGATGGATTTGTTTGATTTTTGTAGGTCATTGCAAGGCAATAAACTCTCTGGGCATATTCCATATGTGATCGGTCTCATGCAAGCACTTGCTATCTTGTAATTAAGCATTGTTAGTTAGCAGTTTCTGAAACAAATTTAATGAAGTTTCATTGTTGACTTGAGGTTTTGGATGATGTTGAAACTGGGAAGCTTTAATAATATGAATCAGTTGCTTCTATAATCTGTATATGATCAGTGTGGCTGAAATATATGAAGTTTGCGGATTCCCTTATATACTTGGCTCCTTATTTTTTTCTCCCTAATTTTATGCATCTTTTTGCATACATATTTACTTCAGAAGTATAGTGGAAGCAAGGGAACATTTGTATTGACTGCAACAATTGTGGTTTTTTTGGTGATGTGGTTCAATATGTAGGAATGGAGGTAAAAGTTAAGAAATATGTAAAATTAAAAAAAGGGGGGGAATAGATAGCGTTTGTATTAACAAACGCTATCTAAAGTCTGACTTTAGATAGCGTTTCCGTGTACAAACGCTATCTAAAGTCACCTATTAATAGCACTTCCTAAATGCTATCTTTGCTAACGAGTTTTAATAGCGGTGGCATAGATAGCGGTTACAAACGCTATTAAAAGACATCTCCGGAAACGCTATCTAAAGTCATTTATGTTGTAGTAAGATAATGAAAACAAGAAGAACCGGTTGGCAATTGAAATAGATCATTATGTGTTAGTGACACTGACATGGTTGCATTTGGAAAAAGAAAAATAAAGCATATCACAATAATATTTTACTGAATTTACAAAAAATAAAGAAAGGATAGGGTTGGGATAAGATGCACCACCCATATTTTGTACCACCCACTACATCATCCATATGTGGTAAATTTTGGACCAATCAAATTGCCACATGTGTTTGGTCAAAATTTCAAATTTTCTAGTTGTATTATACTGTAGTCAAACTATATGAATACAGTATATTATAATATAGTATATATACTCTTTGTATTCGCAAATTTAACACATATTAAAATAATGTTTTTTAATATGAGTTAAATTTGCAAATACAAAAAACACATATATTATACTACAATATACTGTGTTCATATAGTTTGACTACAGTATAATACAACTAGAAAGTTTGAAACTTTGACCAACCTATGTGGCAATTTGATTGGCCCTAAATTTGCCACATGCATGGTGTAGTGGATGGTGTAAAATGTGGGTGGTGCACCATAGCCCAACCAAAAAAAAAATTGAATCAATCAACAATGGCTGTATTTGGATAAAGGCATAAAGCAATGAAAAAATAAGGTCCAAAAGCATAAAATCTATTGCTACAAACAGAAAAAAAAAAAAAAAAAAACATAAATAGTGTATCCATTTGCATCAGCTTCAAATAGATCTCTAGAGCTAATATTTATATAGAGGAAAGCAGACCAAATTAAAGCTGAAAAAACCCATAACACCATAACAGTAGCTTTAGCCCTTATCAGTCACAAGAATACTACATGATTGCACATTTGCACCACTTTAACCTGTCACGCAGTACTAATTAAAACCAACACAGAAACTCTAAGAAATGAACAGAGAAAATGAAGAAGATCAAAGCTCAAAGTTGCAAATGATTCCTCTTATTCATTCATAGAGACCTCTCGGGTATTTATAGTACATGAAGGAGAAGGAAACTTGAGGTAAAAGTAATATAATGGAGTCTTCCAATTTTAGCAACTTGATGATTAAACACCAAAAGCAGGCATTCAATAAACTAGCATTCTCTCAAAAAAAAAATATAAACTAGCATATAGAAGAAAAGTTGTTATTCATCGTAACAACAATCTACAAACACAAGCGGCTTACAGCCATATAAAGATGGAATTTTAAAATATAAAGAAAAAAAAATTAGCATATCATTTAATTGCCATGCTCACCATTGAATAACCATTGCGTGAATCATATTAAATCAAATTTTTAACCGTATGATCATTTATTGTAATATTTGAATTTCAAAATTATTATTAGCGGGTTATACCGACAAGATTATTTGAAATATTTGTGGTTTTAATTTGCCCATCTACCCAATCATCAAGATTAATTGATACCGATACTCTTTGGCTAGGACGTCTTTGTTGTATGCTAGCTCATGTTGTTTTTATATTGCTCCTAGTTGTATTACTGACAATATTATGAATGAATTATCATAATTTATTTTTTATAAAAAAAAAAGATTAATTGAGTAATAGTGCGTCCTTAAGTCACGTAGGGGAAGGACACTTTGCTTTGTGTAGTCAAAGTCGATGTCCTAAACTATTTTCAATGCCTTAATTTATTGAAACGTGTGTGTGAAAAGGGATTTGGATATCTATTTATGTATTTTTCAGAATGCCAAAATATTATTTTTAATGATTAAATGTATACTTTTTTTTTTTTTTTGCTTAATAGTTATTTTGTGTTACATTTTTAACTGTCACGTTTCAAAAGGGGAAAACAAAGAGAAAATCGATCAACAAATTACAGCATTAATAGCTAAATAATATACAAGGATCGAATAATTAATGAGTTTAAATTGTTTAATAAATATATACAAATTTTATACGGACATCTAATCATATATTACCATTATGCTATTTTGTTATATTAATTTCTAAAATATCTTTATAAATATCTGTGTGATAAGATATGATTGAATGATGTGTAAAATTTTTTACACCATCCATACATATATATTAAATCCATAATTAATTAAGAAGATTTAAGGAAAATTAATGCATAGAACAACAGAGCACATGAATGAAAGACAAGGGTTAGCTAATTTAGTAGTGGTGGTGGGGTGGGTGGGGCGTTGATGTGGGGTCCATGTTTGATTATTCTAGTCAAGGTTTACAAAATCGGACCGGCCATCGAACCGGTGAAGGCAGCGGTTCAAGGTTCAATGGTCCAACCGAGGTTGAACCGGTTATAATTAAATAATATTATTTTAATTTTTAATATAATATTTGTAACAATATTAAACCAAAAAAACAACATAACAACTAAAATTATTAAGCACAATTTTTTTTATTTTGAAATTAAACTAAATAAATATAAAAATATATGTTAAAATCATCTTCATAGGGAAAACCAATCCAAAATCTACAACTAGCCCACATATGTTAGAAAACAAAAGAATTGGGTTTTGGCTAGGATGACCCAAATCCTTTTATACTAATTTTTTACTTTTTTTTAAGAAACCGGTCTCCCGGTTCGGCTTCACTACCTAAGATGACCGGTTTTACCGGTTTTGAACCGGTTTTCCGGTTTTTCCACCGGTTCGATGCTAAGCCGGTTTTCCCTGTGAACCGGACCGGCCAAGGTCCCGGTTCCCGATTGGACCGGTCGGACCGGCCGGTCCGGTCCGGTTTTCAAAACCTTGATTCTAGTTTGAAACTTTGAATAATGGAATAGTAAAAGGAAAGGGAGGTATTTCCGTTTGTTTTAGATTTTGATAGAATTAATTTTGATAAAATTAATTTTTAAAAAATAAGGTTAAAAAATTTGATTTGTGTTTGATAACACTACTTTAAAAATAGGTTTAGAAGAATTGATTTTGTTTGGATGATAAAATAAAATCACTTTTAAGCTATAAATATATAGAATTTTGTGGGTTCAACATCTAGAATCAATTATTCTCAACAAAAAAACTAAAAATTCTTACTTCCACTAAAATCAATTCTACCAACTCAGGAATAAGTTATTTTAAATAGAACTTTACACTCAAACACTCTCGTTACCGTAACAACTGGGATTCGGGTGTCAAACAACGCAAACCAAACAACACAAAGTAAGCAGAGAAGAATGGTGCGGGTTCATTGGGAAGAAGCACGTGGGGGTGTCAGAAAATTTGCCATTTTAAGACGAACACTGTCTGCGTCAACCATAATAATACCCAACTTTATTCCAAATTTGGCACTTCCTATTAAATTTGTATCGCATCATATGCGAAACTTGGTGTGTATTTGTATTTGTATTTGTAATTGTAATTGTAAGAGGATTTAATAAAAAGGGAATTTTAATTAACGTTAAATATTTTCCATAAGTGTATTATTCATTATTATTATCATATTGTTAACTAATTTAATTATAATAATTAACTAACTATTTAATTAAATAAAATTATTTATTTAATTAATAAACTAATTGCTACAATGAATTAAATGATTAATTAAATTAATTATTAATTAAATAATTTAAACCATTAACAATTTTTTTATTAAAAAAAAGAGTAAAAAATAGGTGGTAAATAGGTATATAAAGAAAGGGTGGTAGTTAGGTAAATAAAACTAAAAAATGTGATACTTAAAAAAAAATCCTAAAATCTTCAATACAAGAAGGTTATATAATTGTATAAAGTTAGGAAAGGGGGGAGTGTGAGAGACGGGCGTAGCTATCATTCTACATATAGCTAGAAGAATGTAAAGTCCTCTCTCGATCTCTCTCACAAGAAATTAATGTTTTTGTCAGTTGGATAATTTGTTGGAGGGTGTATGATAGGCCAGCCCCATTTCCATATTGTTAGCACAGTAAAAATATTTATATACACAATTTGGACATTTTTTATAGATACTATAAAGCTTATGAGTCTACTAGGAATGATGAAATATATGATGAGAGAAAAAAAATAATAATAAATAAGTGAAGATGTGTATTTTTATACAGTGTTGGACATCATTTTTATGTCCAAATATATCGTTGCTCGTGTTACAATCTTTCTTTTCATGTGAGTAGCTAGCTTGATAAATAACACCATGTTGATGCGAACTACATTCTTTCATTGTGGCCCTAATATTCCTACCTTATATAGGGAGGATTCATATTAGAGGTAATCACACAGAATTTGTAACAGAATATACTTCATATATTTTCATTGATCTGAATAGACGATGATGATATATATAGGAAAGATAGAAAAGGAAGAAAAGGGTCTAACTAACCAAGCTTATCTTCTTAAAGAGATAGCAACATATCCTAAAGAGATACTAACAGAAAATTATAGTTTTTTTTTTTATCAGTTATAGTTGTTAATTACAAATTAAAAGGCTAAAACTTAATTTCTAAGCTAAGCTAAGTAATAGCAATGGTATTTATATCCAATAACACCCCCCCCACCCAAAAAAAAAAAACCACAAACTGGAGAGTGGATGCATAAAACTCCCAGTTTGCTAAGCATCTCCTTAAAAGGCTTTGGATCCGAAGGTTTGGTTGATATGTCCACAAGCTGATTGTGAGATGAGACCGGAAGCAAGTGAAATAATGTGTCCTGCAGTTTCTCTCTAACAATGTGGCAATCAAGTTCAATGTGTTTTGTTCGTTCGTGAAAAGAGGAGTTCGCAGCGATATGGCGAGCGAACTGACTATCACAATAAAGTAATGCCGGAGAAACAAAGGGAATGTGGAGATCCTGAAGAAGATAAACCAGCCACTGCAATTCACACACCATGGATGCACAAAACTCCCAGTTTGCTAAGCATCTCCTTAAAAGGCTTTGGATCCGAAGGTTTGGTTAATATGTCCGCAAGCTGATTGTGAGATGAGACCGGAAGCAAGTGAAATAATGTGTCCTGCAGTTTCTCTCTAACAATGTGGCAATTGAGTTCAATGTGTTTTGTTCGTTCGTGAAAAGAGGAGTTCGTAGCGATATGGCGAGCGGACTGACTATCACAGTAAAGTAATGCCGGAGAAACAAAGGGAATGTGGAGATCCTGAAGAAGATAAACCAGCCACTGCAATTCACACACCATGGAGGCCAAAGCACGGTATTCCGCCTCAGATGATGAACGGGAAACAGTTGCTTACTTCTTGGACTTCCAAGATATTAAGGAGCTACCAATGAAAATACAATATCCGGTAACAGATCCTCTAGTATCCGGGTATGTCGCCCAATCGGAATCACCAAATGCCTTCAGCTGAAGCTGAGAATCAGTAGGAAAAAATAAACCTTGTACAGGACTGCTTTTGAGGTTCTGAGTATGCGGATGGCAGCTTCATGATGAAGATTAGTGAGATGACTCATAAATTGACTAAGTTGTTGCACACAAAAAGAAATGTTAGGTCTTGTATGAGTCAAATATAAGAGCCTTCCTATTAATCTTCTATAAGATTCGGGATTGGAAAGAGGAATTCCATCATCTTGTGTTAACCGGGTGCTTTTATTCATAGGAGAGGTTTTGAAGTAAGTAATCCACAGTCAGATAATATATCTAGAGCATATGACAAACATGTATTCCTTTCTTGGATCTAGCAACTTCAAGACCAAGAAAATATTTCAAATTACCCAAATCCTTTATTTTGAAAGTAGTGTGCAAATCAGTTTTGAACATATCAATTTCAACCAAGTTATTTCCAGCAATTATTAAATCATCAACATAGATCAAAATGACAATAATAGAAGAAGAAGCATGCTTAATAAACTGTGATCGGATTGAGATTGGGAAAATCCATTAGAGAAGAGAAAGGTAGATAACCGAGCAAACCACTGCTTACTTGATTGCTTGAGTCCATAAATGGACTTGTGCGATTTGCAAACTTGATTAGGATCAGAGGTCATAAGGCCAGGAGGTAAATGCATATATACATCTTCCTCAAGTTTACCATGGAGGAAAGCATTATGTACATCTAATTGTTTTAGATGCCAATTATTTATAGAAGAAATAGCTAGAAGTAGCCGAATAGTAGTAAGTTTGGCCACGGGAGAAAAAGTGTCAAAATAATCCAATCCTTCAACTTGATTAAATCCTTGAGCCACCAGACAGTCTTTATATCTTTATATAGAGTCATCAGAGTTATATTTAATTTTATAAACCCATTTACAACCAATTGGGGTTGTGTTGGGTGGTAAATCAGTTATTATCCAAGTATCATTATGATGGAGAGCATCCAACTCTACATTCATAGCTTGGATCCATTGGTTGTGTTGGACAGTATGTTTGTAGGAAGAAGGTTATTGGTGAGTAGAAATAGAAAGAGTAAAATGTTTATGAGGTAAAGAAAGACCAGAATAAGATAGAACAAAGGAAAAAGGATAAAGGATAGAAGAAGTAGAAGATTGAGAGATACTGTTTCAGTGAAAGTCTCTAAGGTAACTTGGTGGCCTGCTGGATTTCCTGGTGGATTCGACTACAGCAGGAGTGGGTAATGGTGTTGTGGTTTCGGGCAGTATAGGGGGAGATGTTGCTGGAATATCAGTTGGTAGCAAGGAAGGAGAATGTGGTAGAATGTCACTTGGGACAACAGCTGGAGATGCAACAATTAAATCAAACAGGAAAGGAGGACCTGAAAAGTTAGAATCATGAAAACAATCAAGAGAATTAGTAGTGGATGCAGTATGATAAGGGAAGACATGTTCACAAAAAATGGTGTGCCTAGAAATGAAAATATCCCTGGTGTTTAAGTCAAACAACAAATATCCTTTAGTGCCGGGCTTATATCCTAGGAAAAGGCATTTTCTAGCCCGAGGGTCAAGCTTATGCCTATTTTGTGTTAAAGTGGAAGCAAAAGCCAAACAACCAAAAACTTTTATATCAAGAAAGGTTGGTGGCTTCTTATATAAAAGCTCATAAGGTGTTTTATGAGCAATAACAGGACTTGGTAGTCTATTTATAAGAAAAACAGCATGACATACAGCAAAGGACCAAAAGCATCTAGGAAGATTAGAGTGAAAAAGTAAAGCATGGGTGACATTTAATAAATGCATGTGTTTGCGCTCAACAGTGGAGTTTTGCTGTGAGATTTCTACACAAGATTGTTGATGTAGAATTGATAAGCCTCTGGCTTATCTAGTTTTATGACTAGATGAACTAGGGTTTATGTGCCAATTAGTCGAGTTCACTCTCGTTTTCGCCCAAATTTGCCTTGTTTTGTTCCTAAGTTGGACTTTGACTCGTTTTGCGTCTTTTGTGTAGTTTTTAGCTTATTTTGGATAGAATTATGCTTTTGGTTGCTTTTGGTGTTTTTAGGTCAATAAGTGAAGCTCCGGGAGTCAAGGAAGGCCAAGAAGCAGTGGAAAAAGCACTTCTGGAGATACTCGCCTCGCGAGTGGATGCTCGCCTCGCGAGACTGAACGTCAACTGAAGCAGCAACAGTCATCACTCTGGTTCGCCACGCGAGACTCATCTCGCCCCGCGAGAGTCTGAAGACCTGCAAGACAGAGACCATCACGGCATAGCCGTCATGAAGGTCACAGCCTAGAATTGAATCTCGCCCCGCGAAAGCATCTCGCCACGCGAGAGTTTGAAGACACTGGAAGACAGAGACACTCACGGCCTAGTCGTGATAAAGGTCACGGCTGTGATAGATTGAAGTTGGAAGACTCGCCCCGCGAACACACTCTCGCCTCGCGAAAATCCAAACTTGAATGCGCGCCAAAACTAAAATTCGCGTCGCGAGAGTAAGCTCGCCCCGCGAGCGGGCGAGAAACAGAATCCTTATTTAAAGGCTGTTTCAGATCAGATTTAGAGGAGGTTTTCCACTTGTTTAGATCAGTAGTTACGAATCCTTGTTTCTCTTTGGAGCTGCGTCTCCTCTTTTCTTTTTATTTTGATATGGAGATTATGTCCGATTGTTTGTCTATGAGCATGAGGAACTAATCCCCTCGTCCGAGGGAGCAATGAAGCCGCCCATGGCGGTGTAGATTCAATGTGATGTATGTCTTTCTCCCTTGTCTCAATTTATGTTTTCCAATTCTGATTTGATTGCGTTGATCATATGTTTTGCGTGATTAACTAGTTAAACGTGTTTGAGGCCGAGAGGCGATTCGCGTTTTAGAACTTGAATTGGGATCGCTAATCGAATATTACACGAGAGTGAGTAGGAGATTAGTGCAACCTTATAGGGAACAAGAATTAATCAAATTTGAGATTAGGATTATGAGGCCTAGCAAGTAATTAATCCAATCGTAGAATACGTCCTATTGAGCACGAGAGTGGATATAGGAGAAATTGGGGGTCCCGGTTGACATTGTAATTGAACTTAGGGAGGAATTCATCATCACTTGGGAATGCATATTGGGTAGGTGGATTTGTGACCTTGGACATTTTAATTTCTGATTTTTAGTTAATTAGTTTATTAGATTCGTTAATTGAATTTTTGATATTATTCTCTCTCCCTCAACCACCTTCTGTAACTTGACCAAACGTATCGGATTGCCCACAGATTAGTCGAATTGGTTGCCCAATCCCTAAGTTCGACCTCGGTAATTACTTACCGTGTTTATTTTATTACTTGCGACGACCCGGTACACTTGCCGGCGTCACAACAAGTTTTTGGCGCCGTTGCCGGGGATTGGCACAACCAATTTTCCTAATTTTAGGGTAGTTTGATTATTTGGTTAAGTTATTTTTTTATTTTTATTTTTATTTTTAATTCCTATTATTATTCTCTATTTCTTGATCCCACTTGGTCTTGGCCCTGTTTTGTATGCGAGGTACCCTTTCAAGGTGGATTGCAAATCATGGAGACTATTTATTTTCCAGCCTTGGACGGTGTTACAAAATATGACTTTGGGCCTAATATAACCCTGGGAGATCACTGGCGCTGGGGACGTAATTGCCCTCATGCACAAGCTTATAGTGTAATCATGAAGCATGAGGAGGAATGGGAATGGAATGAGCAAACACCGTTGAAAGCCGCTCTAGAACAATATTCCCAGGAGCTATCCACCTCAGAGGCCAAGGCAAGAGCCAACTGTGACAGTATCAAAACTGTGATGCAGAATTTCAAAACGCAAGCTGAGGAGATTTGCAAGCAGTTAGTACAAGAGTCACATGAAGCCCAATTTGAAGAAAATCTGGTTTTGGGGATGGATCAAAATGAAGACGAAGTGGTAGTGGATTCCACCCTGCTTGCCAAGCAACCGAAAATTTCTGCATTGGATAACTATGTTGGCTTACATGCATGTGTGGACATGGGTAAGTTAGACCCTCCCACTCGTCTGGCACACTTCCTCGAGAAAACACCATTTGACCCGAGAGGAAGTGAATTCATAATTACAAAGGTCAATGGAGTTTTCACACACTGGCTGGGTGGAGTTGATGATAAAGTCATATTGCTGCTACAATCTCCACTCCAATTACCATTTGATTCGGGTGGAGAATCTCACATAATGAGCATCTCTTGGTCTTTGTACCACAGACTATGGGATCCAGGTGGATGCTTCTTAATAAGTCAGGCTCGGGACGTTAAACAAGCGCTACTTGGGAGGCAACCCAAGCTAGGTATCCCTCTCCTCTCCTCACTTTTGTTTTTGTTTGTGTGTTGTTTTTGTTTGTCACTCTTGAATAATTTGAGAAGATCAAGAGTTTTTTTGTATGAATGTCGTGTCGGCAAGCTTGTTGGATTTCAATTAAATTGAGCATAGATCGATTGCATCAATTATTTTGACCATTGATGATTTCCCCCTAGGTTCTGAAAATAGAAAATTGATCCCTGATAAGCCTTCGGCTTATCTAGTTTTATAACTAGATGGACTGTGGTTTTTGTGCAAATTATTCGAGTTCACTCTCGTTTTCGCCCAAATTTGCCTTGTTTTGTTCCTAAGTTGGACTTTGACTCGTTTTGCGTCTTTTGTGTAGTTTTTAGCTTATTTTGGATAGAATTATGCTTTTGGTTGCTTTTGGTGTTCTCAGGTCAATAAGTGAAGCTCCGGGAGTCAAGGAAAGTCAAGAAGCAGTGGAAATTGCAATTCTGGAGACACTCGCCCCGCGAGTGTATGCTCGCCTCGCGAGACTGAAGGTCAGCGAAGCAGCAACAGTCATCACTCTGGTTCGCCACGCGAGACTCTTCTCGCCCCGCGAGAGTCTGAAGACCTGCAAGATAGAGACCATCACGGCATAGCCGTGATGAAGGTCACGGCTGTGACAGATTTAGGTTTGAAGTCTCGCCCCGCGAGAGACAGCTCGCCTCGCGAGAGCCTGAAGACCCTGGAAGACAGAGACCATCACGGCCTAGCCGTGATGAATGTCACGGCTGTGACAGATTGAAGTTGGAAGACTCGCCCCGCGAACACACCCTCGCCTCGCGAAAATCCAAAATTTGAAGCGCGCCAATACTAATATTCACCTCGCGAAGGAGTGCTCGCCCCGCGAGCGAACAAGATTTAGAATCCTTATTTAAAGGCTGTTTCAGATCAGGTTTGGAAAGGAGGTTTTTCCACTTAGTTTAGAACAGTAGTTATGAATCCTTGTTTCTCTTTGGAGCTGCGTCTCCTCTTTTCTTTTTATTTTGATATGGAGATTATGTCGGATTGCTTGTCTATGAGCATGAGGAACTAATCCCCTCGTCCGAGGGAACAATGAAGCCACCCATGGCGGTGTAGTGTTCACGTGATGTATGTTTTTCTCCCCTTTTCTCAATTAATGTTTTCTAATTCTGATTTGATTGTGTTGATCATATGTGTTGCGTGATTGACTTGTTAACGTTGATGAGGCTTAGTCGGCGATTCGCGTTTAGAACTTGAATTAGGATCACTAATCGAATATTACACGAGAGTGAGTAGGAGATTAGTGCAACCTTATAGGGAACAAGAATTAATCAAATTCGAGATTAGGATTATGAGACCTAGTAAGTAATTAATCCAATCGTCGAATACGTCCTATTGAGCACGAGAGTGGATATAGGAGAATTTGGGGGTCCCGGTTGACATTGTAATTGAACCTAGGGAGGAATACATCATCACTTGGGTACTATACATGATTGGGTAGGTGGATTTGAGACCTTTGATATTTTAATTTCTGAATTTAACCACCTTAGCTTTAATCGATTTGTTACTTGAATTTTTGATCATCTACTCTCTCTCAACACCCACCTTATGTGACTTGACCAACGTATCGGACTTCCCGCGGATTAGACGAATTGGTAGCCCAATCCCTGAGTTCGACCTCGGTAATTACTTACCGTGTTTATTTTATTACTTGCGACGACCCGGTACACTTGCCGGCGTCACCAACAAGTTTTTGGCTCCGTTGCCGGGGATTGGCACAACCAATTTTCCTAATTTTAGGGTAGTTTGATTATTTGGTTAAGTTATTTTTATTTTTATTTTTATTTTTATTTTATTATTATCTCTCTCTACTTCTTTGATTCCACTTGGTCTTGCCTTGTTTTGTATGCGAGGTACACGAAGGAATGCTTCCGGGTTGCGAATATTGTAATGGGAACCATGACACTTGGAGTTGTCCGTTCTACTTCTCTCAAGAATATGTGGAACCATGGCATAATTTCTATGACAGCGTGCCCCAGAACAACTATCAGAGTCAGAATCAGTATTGGGGTGATATGAGTAGAGACCATCCGGATTTCGCTTGGAGTAATGCTGACGATGGTCTAGCCTGGCAACCACAACCTCAACAAAATTGGCAACAACAACCTCAACAGAATGGTGGAAGACAACCTTGGGAGTTGGCTTTTGAGAAGTTGAGTGCGACACTTGAGAAAGTGTCAATCAATACAAACGCAGCCATTGATAAGATGGCCACATCAATTGAGAAGGCGAATGCGGCATTAGAGATGAAGATTGCCTAACTCGCAAGGCAACTAAATGAGCATCCCCCAGAGACTTTCCCAGTTGATACCGAGAACCACCCTAAGAACCAATGCGATGCCACAACAACTAGAAGCGATAGGGTGTGGGAATCTGACTGGGATGCAACTAGTTCTCAGAAAGTTGAGGAAGAACTACCACATGTTGAGGAAGAGCAACCTAAGGAAGAGGAATTGACGAGTGATATGGCCCCGGAACAACCACATGTTGAGGAAAAGCACCCTGAGGAAGAGGAGTTGGCAAGGGACAAGGCACCGGAGCAAGGGGGAAGAGAGCAAAATGAAGATAAAGTGGTAGAGGACTTCACCATGCTTGCCAAGCAACCTGATTTTGATGCGTTAAATAAATATGTTGGCTTGCATGCATGTGTGGACACCGGTAAGTTAGACCCTCCCACTTGTCTGGCACACTTCCTCGAGAAAACACCATTTGACCCGAGAGGAAGTGAGTTCAAAATTACAGTGGTCAATGGAGTTTCCACACACGGGCTAGGTGGAATCAAGGATAGAGTCGTATTGCTTCTGCAAGGGCCACTTCACAAACCTTTTGATCCGGGTGGAGGATTTGATATGATGAGCGTCTCTTGGCCCTTGTTTCACAGACTATGGGATCCAGGTGGATGCTTCTTAATAAGTCAAGCTCGGGACGTTAAACAAGCGCTACTTGGGAGGCAACCCAAGCTAGGTATCCCTCTCCTCTCCGCATTTTTGTTTTTGTTTGTGTGTTGTTTTTGTTTGTCGCTCTTGAATAATTTGAGAAGATCAAGAGTTGTTGTATGAATATCGTGTCGGCAAGCTTGTTGGATTTTGATTAAATTGAGCATAGATTGATTGCATAAATTATTTTGACCATTGATGATTTCCCCCTAGGTTCTGAAAATAGAAAGTTTATCCCCATGTGAAAAATTGAAAATTGAACTTTGAGAATTTTATTGCGATTACTTGATTTATGATAAGTTTGGGGTGAGGGGGTGCACACACTAGGAATCGTATCTAGGTCAAACAATTTGCAAAATGTCCAGGTGAGGATTTGAGCCTCCAACTCTGTTTTTGAATGTGTGAATCACTGTTAAGTTGCACTTTCCCGAATTTGCTTGAATCTCTTCATGGTTTGCATGTTTATATGTTGCATCAAATGATTTAGGCAATTTTCTTTGAATTAACTACTTGGCCATAAATTGAACCAACCTTGATGAATGATCCCTAGTTAGCCACATTGAGCCTTGAAGCCTATTGTTCTTGATGACCTTACATTACAAGCCATTAACTCAGAAAAACCATGATTTTCCCCTATCCTAGGATTTAGGAGAGTATGGAATTTTAGCTTTGTGAGTGTTGTTGTGGAACTAAGTTTGGGGTGGCTACAAGTTCATGAATCATAGTTGAGAAAAAGAAAAACGGAAGTAAGGACCAAAGGCTTAAAAAAAGAAAAAAAAGGGTGATGAAAAGCATTGAATATGTGCCAAAAAGGGCAAAGAAAAATAAATATAAAAAAGGAAGAGGTGTGTAGCCACCAAATGCAAGGAAAAGAATAATATGAGAGTGAATTCAATTGTTGTGATATTAGTTTCATGCTCTCATTGATCCTAGGGACTTAGCCTCTATCCTTTGAATATCTTACCTTGAGCCAGGCCTCCTTACAACCTTTAAAAGACCTTCTGATGTTGCATGCATGTTTTCGTGGGAACCATTTTTGAGATGAAAATCAAATTCATGGGAAGTGCTCTTGGAATGTGAAGTTGAGTGAAAAGTTTATAGCCTAGACGAAATTGAGCGAATGAGTGAAATTTTACATACCCTTGTGAGGAAGGCAGTTGTCTGAAATTGGTGATCTTCCTTTTGTGTGTGACCATGATCCTCAACTTAGATTAATGATTGCATGAATGATGAAATTCTCAATTGTTTAAAGTAAATGAATGTGGGGATTACATTAATGTAGGGGGGAGATCATTGGAGAAAAACTGTTTTGATTGCATGAAATTTGTGCGAAATCGATTGATTCCTTTAGGCTTGCCAATATCTTGAGTCGTTTTTGAGTTTTAGCTTGCTTGGGGACAAGCAAGGTTTAAGTTTGGGGTGTTTTGATAAGCCTCCGGCTTATCTAGTTTTATAACTAGATGGACTATGGTTTTTGTGCAAATTATTCGAGTTCACTCTCGTTTTCGCCCAAATTTGCCTTGTTTTGTTCCTAAGTTGGACTTTGACTCGTTTTGCGTCTTTTGTGTAGTTTTTAGCTTATTTTGGATAGAATTATGCTTTTGGTTGCTTTTGGTGTTTTCAAGTCAATAAGTGAAGCTCCGGGAGTCAAGGAAAGTCAAGAAGCAGTGGAAATTGCAATTCTGGAGACACTCGCCCCGCGAGTGTATGCTCGCCTCGCGAGACTGAAGGTCAACGAAGCAGCAACAGTCATCACTCTGGTTCGCCACGCGAGACTCTTCTCGCCCCACGAGAGTCTGAAGACCTGCAAGACAGAGACCATCACGGCATAGTCGTGATGAAGGTCACGGCTGTGACAGATTTAGGTTTGAAGTCTCGCCCCGTGAGAGAGAGCTCGCCTCGCGAGAGCCTGAAGACCCTGGAAGACAGAGACCATCACGGCCTAGCCGTGATGAATGTCACGACTGTGACAGATTGAAGTTGGAAGACTCGCCCCGCGAACACACCCTCGCCTCGCGAAAATCCAAAATTTGAAGCGCGCCAATACTAAAATTCGCCTCGCGAAGGAGTGCTCGCCCCGCGAGCGAGCAAGATTTAGAATCCTTATTTAAAGGCTATTTCAGATCAGGTTTGGAAAGGAGGTTTTTCCACTTAGTTTAGAACAGTAGTTACGAATCCTTGTTTCTCTTTGGAGCTGCGTCTCCTCTTTTCTTTTTATTTTGATATGGAGATTATGTCGGATTGCTTGTCTATGAGCATGAGGAACTAATCCCCTCGTCCGAGGGAACAATGAAGCCACCCATGGCGGTGTAGTGTTCACGTGATGTATGTTTTTCTCCCCTTTTTCTCAATTAATGTTTTCTAATTCTGATTTGATTGTGTTGATCATATGTGTTGCGTGATTGACTTGTTAACGTTGATGAGGCTTAGTCGGCGATTCGCGTTTAGAACTTGAATTAGGATCACTAATCGAATATTACACGAGAGTGAGTAGGAGATTAGTGCAACCTTATTGGGAACAAGAATTAATCAAATTCGAGATTAGGATTATGAGACCTAGTAAGTAATTAATTCAATCGTCGAATACGTCCTATTGAGCACGAGAGTGGATATAGGAGAATTTGGGGGTCCCTGTTGACATTGTAATTGAACCTAGGGAGGAATACATCATCACTTGGGTACTATACATGATTGGGTAGGTGGATTTGAGACCTTGGATATTTTAATTTCTGAATTTAACCACCTTAGCTTTAATCGATTTGTTACTTGAATTTTTGATCATCTTCTCTCTCTCAACACCCACCTTCTGTGACTTGACCAACGTATCAGACTTCCCGCGGATTAGACGAATTGGTAGCCCAATCCCTGAGTTTGACCTCGGTAATTACTTACCGTGTTTATTTTATTACTTGCGACAACCCGGTACACTTGCCGGCGTCACCAACAATCCCCATGTGAAAAATTGAAAATTGAACTTTGAGAATTTTATTGTGATTACTTGATTTATGATAAGTTTGGGGTGAGGGGGTGCACACACTAGGAATCGTATCTCGGTCAAACAATTTGCAAAATGTCCAGGTGAGGATTTGAGCCTCCAACTCTGTTTTTGAATGTGTGAATCACTGTTAAGTTGCACTTTCCCGAATTTGCTTGAATCTCTATATGGTTTGCATGTTTATGTGTTGCATCAAATGATTTAGGCAATTTTCTTTGAATAACTACTTGGCCTAAAAAGAACCATCCCTAATGCATGTTCCCTAGTTAGCCACATTAAGCCTAATTAGCCTATTGTTTCTTGATGACCCTATATTACAAGCCGAAAATCTAAAAAACCATGTTAACCCGATCTTAGGATTAGGAGAGCATGGAAGTGAGCAAGAGAAAGGTTGTGAGAAACTAAGTTTGGGGTGGCTACAAGGTGATGTGTCATATTGGGGTGAGAAAAAGAAAAATAAAGGTTGAAACTCAAGGCAAAAAAAAAATATTGCCAAAAGAAAAGGGGCAAAACAGAAAAAATAGCAAGGAAAAGGCTGTAGTCACCCGAGGCAAAAAGAAAAATGGAAAAAGGAATTTGAGTTGAATATGTGTCAAATGCTCATGCTCTCTTAGTTCCTAGGGACTTAAGCCTAGTATCCTTGATTATCCTACCCTCAGCCAGGCCCCATTACAACCTTTATAAGACCTTCTGATGTTGCATGCATGTTTTCGTGGGAACCATTTTTGAGATGAAAATCAAATTCATGGGAAGTGCTCTTGATATGTGAAATTGAGTGAAAAGTTGATAGCCTTGACAAACTTGAGCGAATGAGTGAAATACTAAATGCCCTTGTGAGGAAGGCAATTGTTTGAAATTGGTGATCTTCCTTTGTGTGTATCTTTGATCCTCAACTTAGAGTAATGATGGCATGAATGATAAGTTCTCAATTGTTTAAAGTAAATGAATGTGGGGATTACGTTGATGTAGGGGGGAGATCATTGGAGAAAAACTGTTTTGATTGCATGAAATTTGTGCGAAATCGATTGATTCCTTTAGGCTTGCCAAGTCTTGAGTCCTTTTTGAGTTTTAGCTTGCTTGGGGACAAGCAAGGTTTAAGTTTGGGGTGTTTTGATAAGCCTCTGGCTTATCTAGTTTTATGACTAGATGAACTAGGGTTTATGTGCCAATTAGTCGAGTTCACTCTCGTTTTCGCCCAAATTTGCCTTGTTTTGTTCCTAAGTTGGACTTTGACTCGTTTTGCGTCTTTTGTGTAGTTTTTAGCTTATTTTGGATAGAATTATGCTTTTGGTTGCTTTTGGTGTTTTCAGGTCAATAAGTGAAGCTCCGGGAGTCAAGGAAGGCCAAG
This sequence comes from Sophora flavescens, assembly GCA_030762895.1. Lineage (NCBI taxonomy): Eukaryota > Viridiplantae > Streptophyta > Magnoliopsida > Fabales > Fabaceae > Sophora > Sophora flavescens. Next base: position 183,868,383 of record CM061064.1, read on the forward strand.
AAGCAGTGGAAAAAGTACTTCTGAAGATACTCGCCTCGCGAGTGGATGCTCGCCTCGCGAGACTGAACTTCAACTAAAGCAGCAATAGTCATCACTCTGGTTCTCCACGCGAGACTCATCTCGCCCCGCGAGAGTCTGAAGACCTGCAAGACAGAGACCATCACGGCATAGCCGTGATGAAGGTCACAGCCTAGAATTGAATCTCTCCCCGCGAAAGCATCTCGCCACGCGAGAGTTTGAAGACACTGGAAGACAGAGACACTCACGACCTAGCCGTGATAAAGGTCACGGCTGTGACAGATTGAAGTTGGAAGACTCGCCCCGCGAACACACTCTCGCCTCACGAAAATCCAAACTTGAATGCGCGCCAAAACTAAAATTCGCGTCGCGAGAGTAAGCTCGCCCCGCGAGCGGGCGAGAAACAGAATCCTTATTTAAAGGCTGTTTCAGATCAGATTTAGAGGAGGTTTTCCACTTGTTTAGATCAGTAGTTACGAATCCTTGTTTCTCTTTGGAGCTGCGTCTCCTCTTTTCTTTTTATTTTGATATGGAGATTATGTCCGATTGTTTGTCTATGAGCATGAGGAACTAATCCCCTCGTCCGAGGGAGCAATGAAGCCGCCCGTGGCGGTGTAGATTCAATGTGATGTATGTCTTTCTCCCTTGTCTCAATTTATGTTTTCCAATTCTGATTTGATTGCGTTGATCATATGTTTTGCGTGATTAACTAGTTAAACGTGTTTGAGGCCGAGAGGCGATTCGCGTTTTAGAACTTGAATTGGGATCGCTAATCGAATATTACACGAGAGTGAGTAGGAGATTAGTGCAACCTTATAGGGAACAAGAATTAATCAAATTCGAGATTAGGATTATGAGACCTAGCAAGTAATTAATCCAATCGTCGAATACGTCCTATTGAGCACGAGAGTGGATATAGGAGAAATTGGGGGTCCCGGTTGACATTGTAATTGAACTTAGGGAGGAATTCATCATCACTTGGGAATGCATATTGGGTAGGTGGATTTGTGACCTTGGACATTTTAATTTCTGATTTTTAGTTAATTAGTTTATTAGATTCGTTAATTGAATTTTTGATATTATTCTCTCTCCCTCAACCACCTTCTGTAACTTGACCAAACGTATCGGATTTCCCACGGATTAGTCGAATTGGTAGCCCAATCCCTGAGTTCGACCTCGGTAATTACTTGCCGTGTTTATTTTATTACTTGCGACGACCCGGTACACTTGCCGGCGTCACAACAAGAATCCCTAAAGAATCATAAAAAGATGTCATGTTAAATTCCATGCCATTGTCGGATCTAATAACTTTTACAGTAGCAGAAACATGATTTTGAATCATAGTAATAAAGGTAGTAATGCATTGTCTAGTAGCAGATTTAGCATGCATCAAATATAACCATGTATGCCATGTAAAATCATCCGCAATAGTTAAGAAATAACGATGTCCTTGAAAGGACTCAATGTTCAAGGGACCCCAAATGTCCATATGTAAAAGATCGAAGGGTTTAGAAGAAGTAGTTAAACTAGTAGGAAAAGAAAGTCTTGATTGCTTAGCTATATTACAATAGTAACAAAGGTAATCTTTATTTTCTTGAATATAAGGAAAATGTGTGCATAAGTCTTTTATAACAGCAGTGGAGGGGTGGCCAAGTCTGAAATGCCACAAGTCAAAAGACCTAGGTAACATATTATTACTACTAGACTGAGAATAGGAAATTGTGTTACAAATGGAAGATTGTGGAGTGCCATTGAAGATGTAGAGGCTATTGAGTAGCTCATCACGCCCAATCATCCTCTTGGAAGATAGGTCCTGAATATCACAAGAATTGTGTGAAAAGATAATTCTACAATGAAGAAAGGATGTCAGTTTGGGAACCTAAATCAAATTGAAGTGAAAATCAGGAATAAAGAGAACATTATGTAAAAAGAAATCATTTTGAAAGTTAACTGAACCTGAAAAAGATGCAGAAATAATAGTGTCATTTGGTAATTGGACAGAGATTGGTCTGATTTGTTGAAAATGGTAAAAATAAGAAAGAGTAGTGCAAATATGATCACTAGCTCCAGAGTCCAATATCCAAATGGAAGAAGGTGTTGGAAGATTACCTTTCTTGCTGACTCCTGAAACCATGTGATGGTTGGAATCAGAAGATGATTGCTTACTCACAGAATTGATAGAAGATGCAGGTTCGGATTTGGATTATTGTAGCAGCTTGATGAGGTATTCAAAATCATCCTTGGTGATGGAAACAGAGAAATCAGAGGACTGTTTTGAAGGAATGATGCATGTATCAGTCTTGGAAGGTTGATCAGAATTGAAGCTAGCAACAGTAGAATTAGATGTGGAAGTCTTGGAGCGGTAGCCTGGTGGGAAGCCATGCTTGAAGTAGCAGCTCTCAACAATATGGTAAGATCGATTGCAAAAGGTGCAAAGCATGGGTTGTCTACTATTGTTCCTGCCTTGGCCCCTTCCCTGAGCATTAGAGTTTCCATGATTTTGGGATGAAACAGAACCAGAATTAATGGAAAAGGCATAGGAATCAACAGAAGAAGGAATGGATAAGTTTCTTTCTTGTTGAATCACCAAAGAGTAGGCTTGACTAATTTATGGTAGGGGAGTCATCATCAAGATTTGAGATCTCACAGGTTGATAGGACACATTCAAACCCTTATGAAAACATAATACATGTTCTTTACCTTTATATGCTTGAACAGAATCACGAAGAGAGCAAGTACAGGCAACTACACAAGAACATGTTGGAGTGGGATGAAGGAACTCTAACTCATCCCAAATAATTTTCATGTCAGTAAAGAAATTGATAAGGGTACGATCACCTTGGCGCATGGAATGCAATTCTTGAAGAAGATCATATTGACGAAAGTGATTACCCTTGGGGAAACGATTGTAAAGATCGGCATTGTTGAAAGAAGATGCACTCTGTGAAATTTAGGGATTTAGGGTTCTTGTAATCCAAGAGACCACGATATCGTTACAACGCTCCCAACCTTCGAACAAAGGATTGGATAGGCTTGGCTGTGTGATACTTCCATTAACAAACTTCAATTTGTTCTTGGATGATAAAGCACGTTTCATTGATCGGCTCCAATGATAGTAGTTGTCTCCATTGAGGGCTGGAGAAACAAGAACAAAATCAGGGTTTTCACCCTGATGAAGGTAATAGGAGCTATTGATATTGAGAGAAGGATCGGTGTTGTTCTGTGTTTTTATCATGGTTGTTGTTGTTGGAAGAGCCACCACCACCATTGTTGTTGATGGAGCTATTATCGGTGGGTTCATCAATCATGGCTGACTGCAAAAAGAAGAAAAAGAGCGGAAGCAAAGAAATGGTTTTTCAAGCTGATACCATATTAGAGGTAATCACACAGAATTTGTAACTGAATATACTTGATATATTTTCATTGATCTGAATAGATGATGATACATATTTTATATATATATATATATATATATATATATATATATATATATATATATATATATATATATATATATATATATATAGGAAAGATAGAAAGGGAGAAAAGGGTCTAACTAAACAAGCTTATCTTCCTAAAGAGATAGCAACATATCCTTAAGAGATACTAACAGAAAATTATAGTTGTTGTATCAGTGATAGTTGTTACAAATTTAAAGGCTAAAACTTAATTTCTAAGCTAAGCTAAGTAACAGAGTGGTATTTATATCCAATAATTCATTTTGAATTTATTTGAATTGTTTTGTACTTTTGTGTTTATTTGATGCTAGAATGAATAAAGTGAGATTCTTGAATTTATATTATATATATATATATATATGTCCTAATGGGATCATTCTCAATCCATCCTCAACCTTTCCCTCTTCAGCCCCACCTTCCCTTCTGTTCCGTCCAAATATTTCAAGTGAGAGATACTCGTCCGGAGAAGCTCTTGTGGGAGTGTTTTGGAATAGCTTGACAGAATGGGAATTCTGCTCCTACGTATCCAAATGGGAATCAAAGCAAACGTAGTTCTAAGTGAGGGGGTTGGACCCCTATTTATAGAAATGTTTTAGTGTAACAGTTTGGGTAGGACTGTTATTAAGATCCTATTTGTTAGGATCGGATTGTTATTGTCGTTAGACAATGATAAGGATAAGGCTCCGAGTTATACGGAGAGATATTTGGACCAACGAGATATTCGGCCCAGTCAGTTGTGACTGGATAGCTCGGGGCCGAGATATCTTCATCTGTGGCCTGCTGTGGAATAGGCCCGAGTAGTTATCCTCGGGTGTCAAGTGTATTAATAGGTCTTCGGATTTATGGGAGTTCGGGTCACAGCCCACTCACAAGAATGAGCTCGGTCGTTTTGACAATCCTCGGCCTTATATCTTCGGCCAGTACACAAGTCCCCTCGAGCTCCGAGCTTAAATAAGCGAAAGAGCTGACAAGTATTAAACAGAGCTTATTCTTCGGCCACGTAGACTTCCGTATTCCCAGCTGTCATTTCAACCGAACCTTTCCTCCTGTCAGAAAAGGCAATCATTCCCCCTAATCCTTCTGTGGCACGCTACAGGTGAGTAACCCTAGAGTTCCGCGCCCATTTAATGAGGGGAAAATTAAAAGTCGCGCCTTTGGGCTTCATGAAACGTGGGTCGTTGATCGTATCATCAACTGCCGCAGCTATAAATATCTCTTCTAACTCCAATTCACCTCCACCTTGCCTATCTTCCTTCGCCCTTCATCTCTGTCCTTCAAGTTTCTGCCATCGCTCTCCTGTCTGTCACTCTTCAGGTACGCCCAGTCTTCTTCCCCCTTTCGTGCTTCTAAGTTTATTTTTTGTTTCCAGATATGAGTTCGTCCGAGTCTTCTGAGTCGAGCACCTCGCCTCTGGTTGAGCGTGAGGTTTCCTCCATTGGGGGCTCTCCTTCCACTTCTTCTGTTCCTTCCCAGGAACTGAACATTGGACAGGCGGAACCGTCCTCCTCCAGGTCGTCTTCCACCGAGTCTGGTTCTTCTGGGTCCGACTCTTTTGGGTCTGGCTCTTCTGGGTCTGGCTCTCCCTCCCCCCGAGTTTCCAAACCCGCCGCTCTCAAACAACGCCTAAGGGTTCCAAAAGACCCTGTTCCCGATATTACCATTCCTGGGTATACCTGGGTTAAAGGCGAAGTTGGGACTTATTTTTCTGACTTTCAGACTTCAGACTCCATTGCTCGTCTTCGGTCCCAGATTAATATCTCGGCGTCCGGAGACGAATCCGAGTTTATTTGCTCCCCATGCTCGGGTACCGAGTATGTCTTCTTCAGGGCTCATCCTTCTGAGCCCCCTTTTACCTACATGTACAAAACACTGTTTGCACAGCTGCGTGTGTCCCTTCCTTTCACCGAGTTTGAGTGCGACGTTCTGAGAACCATGAATGTCGCACCTACTCAGCTTCATCCCAACAGTTGGGCTTTTATGAAAGCCTTTTAAATTCTGTGTAAATACATCGGGATGGAGCCCACTACTCCCAAATTTTTGTACTTTTACCAAACAAGGTTTGGTAAGAAAACGGGATGGATTTCCCTTAATGGGCTGAACTGGAGAGGACTGCTTAGTCTATACACATCATCGTATAAGGACTTCAAAGTCGGCTTCTTCCGAGTTCGTCCCTCAGGCTATCACTCCTCCCATTTTTTTGATGAGAATGGATGCGCCAGGTTTCCTTTATACTGGCAATCCTCCCCTACCAAATTCGTTGGTTTCGAATACCAATCCCTTCCTGCCGAGGATAGACGGGATATAGATATATTAGAAAAACTTCCTCGGCCTCTCCATTGCGGACGTCTTCTGAAACTCCCCTTCTCATCCACTCCGAGAGCCGACCTTAAAAGTAGGTGTTCGGCTTTTTAGTTTTCAGTTATTTTATGTATGTGTTCCTGTACTAACAATTTTTCTTTATGGCAGTCACTGTGGGGAAATTCGACTTCTCCAAGCTTTTAAAATATGTTGCGAAAGAGGGTCAGGGTCCCTCCACGACCGAGAAGAAGAAGAAAAGACTTCCTCCGGCCACTGCTAAGGCCTCTGCCAAGGGGGCTTCATCATCCGCCCCTCACAAAAGAAAGAGGGTAGAGGTAGTGGTTGACGCCGAAGACTCTTCCCCTCCTCGCTCAAGTCCCCCACACCCTACCACTCACGAGACGGGAACTACGGGGCGAGAAGAACAACTTCCTCCTTATATCGAGGTGAAGTGGTATAACACTTCTCTAAAAGCAGGGACCTCGTATCTCTGGAGCGAAGACTTCAACCCCTTTCCTTCTTTTGATTCGAACTTCCTAAAGCCCGCTGATCTCCGATTAATCAGGCAACAAGGGGCTCGGTCTAGCATGGAGGCCCTCTCGGCCTACTGCATCTGAGCTGCCGCTCTAGCTCGCTTTTGCAGCCGAGATTTGGTGGAGACCGAGAGGAAATCCCGGCATCTGGAAGCTGAACATTCTTCTATTGAGAAGCTGAAGGGGGATTTTACCCGGACCTCCGCAGAGCGTGATGAGCTGGCCAAAGCCAACAATCTCCTGAGTACTACCATTACCGAGCTGAACGGCCAGAAATCCGAGCTTAACTCCCAAGCAAAATTTGCTGAGGAGAATAAAGCTCGGGCTGAAGAGGGCAGAGCTCGCGTTGAAGAAGAGCTCAAGAAGGCTCAAGCTGAAATCGAGAAACTTAAAGCTGCCCTGGAGGCCGAGACTAAGGCCAGGATAGAGATCCAGGAAGATCTAAAAGAGGCCACTGACTGCATTCTTGTCGAGCATCGAAAAGGCTTTGAAAAAGCCATTGCTCAAGTTGAAATTCTCGCTCCAGGGGTTGATATTTCGGGTGTCGATGTGACTAAAGAGGTACTGAACGGGGAACTTGTTCCCATTATTCCCGAAGAGGAAGAGGGGGTGGAAGGGGTGGAAGATTCTCCCGAGGATCACATTGAGGCCGAAGAGAGTCATAGGGATGAGTAACTGCATTCTCTGTTTGTTTTTTTTTTTTTGTTTTCTTCATCCCTTGTAATGGGCTTTTGCCCTTGTAACCTCGGTTGATTTAATGAGAATTCTTCCACCATTTTGATGACTTCCTGTTCCTCTTGTAGCTTTTGTTTGGCCGAGATATTCTTTGAAATATTTTTATATTCCGACGTTGTGTTCGACTTGTTTAAACAAGACCTCGGCTAGGGCCGAGATATTCTGCCATCCGTATAAAAAACGGATAGTTTTTGTCACACGTGAAATACATGATTCACGCTTTGCATATGTGGTCACACATTATGTGCTTTGGAAACCGCAGTGGGTTCATGCAATTACTGCTTTTTGCTGAGTTTCGAGATTTGTTTTTTTTTCAACAAACCTTTTCCCAGCGCATATTTTTTCCTTTCCAACGCCTCTCCCCCCTTATAAATAGGGCCGTTTCACTGCTTCACTTATTCATTCTTCATTCTTTTCCACCAGCCAAATTCGTCCTCCTTCGACCTGAGTAGTTCTATAATAGTGTTAGGGGTTTACGCTCCTCTCTCCCAGTTAACATCCTTTTTCACTCTTTCAAGATATCAAAAAGGATGTAAGTGGGAGATGGGATCCAGAATTCCTTTTATGATTTAATCCTTCAAAAAGGATGTTAACTGGGAGAATAGCAGTCTTCGGGAGTGGAGAAAGGGGTAGAGGCCGTCTACTCCCGGAGCAGGCCGAGCACCTCATCGTCTAGCTTTATCAGGGGGAAGATTACTTTCCCCCTCGAGGGAAAGTCGTGGCGTCCGACTGGGGGGACTACCGGCCAACTGGTCTCGCCCCTGTTCTAATTGGGGGAACTACTGGCCAGCCGAGCGGGCCTTATTTTCAATTTCAGCTCTGTATCTAAGTCGTAGTACTTTCTAGTACTCGACTCGTACCTTGTTTTTACTTTCGGCATTGTACTCGGTTTCATTAAAAAAATTTAATGGCTCGAACTCGGCCTTTAGATCAAAATTTTGTTCTTCTTACTGCTCGTATTCTATTTTACTTAAATAATTTCGAAAGCTGTAACTCGGCCTTAAACAATTTAATTGGCTCGAACTCGGTCTTCAGGCTCAAACTTGGCCTTAAAAATTTAATGGATCGTACTCGCCCTTCAGGCTCAAACTTGGCCTTTAACAATTTAATTGGCTCGAACTCGGCCTTGAGGCTCAAACTTGGCCTTAAAAATTTAATGGCTCGTACTCGGCCTTGGGCTCAAACTTGGCCTTTAACAATTTAATTGGATCGAACTCGGTCTTGAGGCTCAAACTTGGCCTTAAAAATTTAATGGCTCGTACTCAGCCTTGAGGCTCAAACTTGGCCTTTAACAATTTAATTGGCTCGAACTCGACCTTCAGGCTCAAACTTGGCCTTAAAAATTTAATGGCTCGTACTCGGCCTTGAGGCTCAAACTTGGCCTTAAAAATTTAATGTTCGCGAGATAAATACATCGGCAAATTAAGAAAATAGAACAATGTCCATAATAAATTCTTTTATTGGATAAAAAGGAAGTCTGTGGTGTGCCTCGTTAAAACCTTCTCGGTCAAAACCCTTTTTGGGACAAAATACCGAGGTAGGAAAAAGAGTACATCACCTGACTATATACATCAACTATAATAAAATTTTAAATGCGAAGCATTCCAAGTTCTCGGGATAGGCTTCCCTGACAATTCTTCTAACCTATATGCTCCGTTTCCCAAGTTTTCTACCACTCGGAATGGCCCTCCCCAGTTTGCTGCTAGCTTGCCTTCCGTATGATCCCTCCTTGCTTCTCCTTTCATTCTTAGCACCAAGTCTCCGAGCAGGAAACTCCTCGGTTTTAGTTTTGAATTATACCTCCGAGTAGCTCTTTGCTTGCAGGCTTCCTCCCTGATTTTAGCCTCCTCTCTGATTTCCTCCACCAAGTCAAGCTCGACCCTTAAGTTGCTTTCATTCTCATTCTGCTCATGTTGCATACGCCGGAAAGACGGCTCACCAACCTCAACTGGGATCATGGCGTCTGTTCCATATGTTAGCCTGAAGGGTGTTTCTTGAGTAGTGGATTGAGGCGTGTAGTGGTAGGCCCAGAGGATACTAGGCAACTCTTCTGCCCAAGCTCCTTTGGCTTTTTCCACTCTCTTCTTCAGCTCTCCGAGAATGACCTTGTTGGCCGCCTCGGCTTGCCCATTGGTCTGGGGATGTTCTACCGATGTGACACGGTGTTTAACACCGAGATTGACATAGAATTCTCGCAATGTCTTATCTATAAACTGCCTTCCGTTATCAGTGATGATTGCAAAGGGAATTCCGTGCCTACAGATGAGGCTTTTCCACACAAACTTTTGTACCTTCTCGGTGGTAATTTTCGCCAAAGGCTCTGCTTCAATCCATTTTGTGAAGTAGTCTACAGCTACCAAGAGAAATTTGACTTGACCTTTGGCTACAGGGAATGGCCCAAGTATATCCATCCCCCACATAGCAAAGGGCCAAGGCGAGTTTAATGTGTGAAGTTCTTCGGGTGGGGTACGACTTACATTGGAAAATCTTTGGCACTCATCACATTGTTTCGTCCACTCGATGCAATCTGCTTGGATGGTAGGCCAATAGTACCCTGCTCGGACTACCTTGGAGGCCATTGATCTGCCCCCGCAGTGAAAACCACAGATTCCTCTGTGAACCTCTTCCATGACATATTTTGACTGTGCCTTTGTCAGACATTTTAACAACGGTACCGAGAATCCCCGTTTATACAACTCTCCGGAAACGATAGCAAAGTGACTTGCTCTGAGCCTGATCTTCCTGGCCTCAGCGTGATCTGGGGGCAGAGTTTTTGAGGATAAATACTCCCATATGGGTGTCATCCACTCTCGGTCAACCTGCTCGTTGGCCATCACCTCTCCAAACGTGATACTCGGTTCATTGAGGGTTTCTTGAATAATTATTCTATGCTGGCCCGGTTTCTTCGTACTGGCCAATTTGGACAGCAGATCGGCCCGAGTATTTTCTTCTCTGGGAATGTGTTCAATAGCGAATTTCTCAAAGCTGGAAATTAACTGATTGACTTTACATAAATACCTGGTAAGCTGAGGCTCTTTCGTTTGGTACCCCCCAGAGATTTGTCCTGTGACTAGCTGTGAATCACTTCGGCATCTAACAGCCTTTGCCCCCATTTCCTTAGCCAGCATTAACCCTGCTATCAAGGCTTCATATTCGGCTTGGTTGTTTGAGGTTTTGAACTCAAACTTTAATGACTGCTCCAGGATCAGCTCTCCCGGGCCTTCCAGTATTACCCCAGCTCCACTGCCTCTGACATTCGAGGATCCATCCACATACAAATTCCACCATATATCCTCGGTTATCGGCAGCGGATTGAGCTCGGCTACGAAGTCGGATATACATTGAGCTTTCAGAGGACCTCTCAACTCGTATTTCAGGCCGAACTCGGATAACTCCACCGACCAAGCAATCATACGGCCCGCCAACTCGGGCTTTTTGAGAATCTGCTTAATCGGGTGATCGGTTTTGACAATCACCTGGTGACTCTGGAAATACGGACGCAATCGCCGAGCTGTAGTTACCAGGGCCAAAACCAGCTTTTCTATGACTTGATACCGGGTTTCGGCATCATGAAGGACCCTACTGATGAAGTACACCGGCATTTGAACTTTCTCTACTTCTTGTACAATGACCGCATTGATGGCGTACTCAGTGGCTGACAGGTATAAATATAGCTCTTTCCCTGGGATAGGTCGAGTTAATATCGGTGGTGAAGACAAAAAGGCCTTGAAGTCGACAAAGGCCTTCTTGCATTCCTCGGTCCACGTGAAGGTTTGAGGCCTCTTCAGTAATCTAAAGAAAGGCCGAGCTTTCTCTGCAGATCTGGGGAGAAACCGAGATAATGATGCCAGCCGCCCTGCAAGTCGTTGCACCTCTTTAATATTTTGTGGGCTTCGCATCTCAATCACAACTCGACATTTATTAGGATTGGCCTCAATTCCCCGGTGTGTCAACATAAAACCGAGGAATTTTCCACCCTGAACACCGAAAACACACTTTTCCGGATTCAACCTCATATTATACTTTCTCAGCTGTTGAAAAATTTCCTCCAAATCTTTCGGGTGGTTGTTGTGGTCATCGGATTTTACGACCATATCATCCATATAAACCTCCATAGTCCTTCCGATCTGTTTTTCGAACACCCTGTCCATGAGCCTTTGGTAGGTAGCCCCAGCATTTTTCAATCCGAATGGCATTACCCGGTAACAATAATTCGAGCCTTCAGTTATGAAAGTTGTTTTCTCCTCATCTGGGGGATACATTCGGATCTGGTTGTACCCCGAGTAGGCATCCAAGAAGCTCAAAATTCTGTACCCGGAGGAACCATCCACCAACCTATCAATACTCGGTAAAGGATAAGAATCCTTTGGACAAGCTTTATTTAAGTCTGTGTAATCAGTGCACATGCGCCACTTGCCATTTGCTTTTTTGACCAGAACTACGTTGGCCAGCCAAGTGGTGTATTCTACTTCTCGAATAAAGTTGGCTTTAACCAACTTTGTTGTTTCTTCTTCCACCACTTTTCTCCTTTCCTCATCAAGTCTCCTTTTCCTTTGAGCTACCGGTTTTGCCTCAGGACAGATAGCCAGTTTGTGGCATAAGAAATCGGAGTCAATCCCCGGCATGTCTGATATGGTCCAGGCGAACAAATCAGCGTTGCTGCAGAGCACTTCCTTTATTTTATTTTTTAAATTCGGCTCAAGTTGACCGCCGAGCTTGGTGCATTGATCGGGCTGTGAACCGAGCTGGAACTTTTCTAACTCCTCAATGGGTTGTGGCCGTTGTTCCTGCATGTCCATTCTCGGGTCTAGTTCAACAGAGTTAACAGAATTCACAGACTTGTCTTTTCCCCTGTCTAGTGTTTCTGCAGGTGTAGATTTGAGTTTGCTTACACGCAAACTATCAGCATAGCACTGTCTGGCCATTTTCTGATCAGCCCGGACAGCAACTATGTCTCCCGAGTTGGAAGGGAACTTCATTGTGAGATGGGGAGTAGAGACCACAGCTCCTAACTCGTTCAAATATGGTCTTTCGATCAGGATATTGTACGATGTTACTGCATTAACCAACACGTACCTGACCATGATAGTCTTGGACGCTTTGCCATCCCCAAAAGTAGTTAGGAGGTCAATGTATCCTCGGGTATCCACCTGTTCCCCAGCAAAGCCGACGAGCTTACTGTCATATGACTGAATAGATTTTTCTGGGATCCCGAGCTTCTAAAATGTTGAATAATATAAAATATCAGCCGAGCTCCCCTGGTCGACGAGAGTTCTCTTGACCGAGAAGTTGTCCAATTGCACTGTGATTACCATAGGGTCGTCCTGATTAGGATCCACCCCCAAGAAGTCTTCATCAAAAAAGATGATCGGTGGGGAAATCCTCGAGGGTTTTCCAGATATCGAGTTGACAGCCCGAATGGCCCGCAGGTGTTTTCTCCGAGCTGAACTTGTCGTGCCTCCCCCTGCAAATCCACCTGAAATAGTGTTTATCACACGTCGGACAGTATTATCCTCCTCTCGCCTTTCATTCTGGTCTTCCCTGGTTTCTGTTCTTTCATTATTTTGTCGACCGCCGCCCCTTCTCAGGCTTTGGCCACCTCCTCTTCTTCTACTTCTGCCACGACCCTTACCATTGTTGTGACTTCTCCGAACAAAATTATTCAGATGGCCAGCTTGCACTAGCTCTTCAATCTTGTCCCGCAGGACCCAGCACTCCTCGGTGGTGTGCCCGTAGTTACGATGGTACCGACAATGCTTCTGTCGATCAACATTCTGGGGCGTGTGGCCACGGTTGGGGAGCTGCAAAAGTTCTGCGTTGTAGGCTTCCTCAAACACCCGAGCTCGGTTGGTGTTGAGGGGGGTATATTGCTCATACTTCGGTCCCCTATGTAAATGCTCGGATGTGCTTTTGAATTTCGGCTTATCACCTCCAACCCTCCTCTTCTCTCTCCCTTCTCGTCTGTCAGAATCATCAGTTCTTTCCCTTTTCTTAGATTCTTCAATTTCCTCCATATTGATGAATCCGGCAGCCTTTCTCCTTAACTCATCCATACTGGTTGGAGGCTTCCGGGCTAGGTGTCTGGCAAAAGGGCCAGGCCGTAACCCGGTCAGAATAGTATGCAGTGCGACATCGACACTGAGATTCCGGATGAGGATAGTCTCTTTGCTGAACCTGGCCATAAAATCACGCAGAGACTCGTTCTTTTCTTGCTTAAAGTTTACCAACGAGGCCGAGGTTTTTTGATGAGCTCAGCTCGTAGCAAACTGAGCATTGAACTTAGTCATGAATGTGTCAAAGGAGTCAACTGACGCTGGCGGTAGCTGGGTATACCAGCTCAACGCAGCATTTTTCAGAGTAGTTGGAAAGACTTTACACATGATAGCATCATCGTCGATAAAGAGGTACATTTGAGTAGTGAAAGCATCTAAGTGTCGCTCCGGGTCCGAGGTGCCATCATACTTGTCAATGTTTATGGGTTTGTAGTTGGCTGGAAGAGGAACCTCCATGATGGCATCGGTGAAGGGATGTCTCGGCCTCCGCACGCCGGCCCTTTCATTAGGCCTATTTGCCTAAAGTGAAAGTTCAGGGGCCTGCCTAGGAAATTCCCCCTCGTCTGCTCGATCAACATGATGAGAAACCCGGGGTTGTTGGCCTCCCTCTCTGCGCGTGTTTCTGGATCCTTCGTTCTCGACTGTCCGGTGCTCTCTCTCATGAGGAGAAGAGGCGGACCTTTCTCTGCTTTGTTCTCGTTCCCGACGGCTGTTCTGCCGCCGAAACTCCTCATTCTCCCTTATCACCATTGCCACTTGTGCGAGGAGTTCTTGAATAATTGGATTGTCGGTTGTCATAGCTGGGTTTATGGATCGTTCCCCATTGTCTCCATTGTTGGCATTCTCTGGCTCCTCTCTCCTGCAGTTCCCGCTCCTTGTTCTCACCATTGTTTGTGGTATAGGAAAATTTTGCTTCGATTCCCACAGACGGCGCCAAATGTTCCGTCCAAATATCTCAAGTGAGAGATACTCGTCCGGAGAAGCTCTTGTGGGAGTGTTTTGGAATAGCTTGACAGAATGGGAATTCTGCTCCTACGTATCCAAATGGGAATAAAAGCAAACGTAGTTCTAAGTGAGGGGGTTGAACCCCTATTTATAGAGATGTTTTAGTGTAACAGTTTGGGTAGGACTGTTATTGAGATCCTATTTGTTAGGATCGGATTGTTATTGCAGTTAGACAATGATAAGGATAAGGCTCCGAGTTATACGGAGAGATATTTGGACCAGCGAGATATTCGGCCCAGTCGGCCAGACTGGATAGCTCGGGGTCGAGATATCTTCATCCGTGGCCTGCCGTGGAATAGGCCCGAGTAGTTATCCTCGGGTGTCAAGTGTATTAATAGGTCTTCGGCTTTATGGGAGTTCGGGTCACGGCCCACTCACAAGAATGAGCTCGATCGTTTTGACAATCCTCGGCCTTATATCTTCGGCCAGTACACCTTCCCTTCTTTGTTCCACTTCTTCATCAGCCCAACTCCCTCTTTCTCTGTTTGTTAATCAAAACGAGTTCACACTAGATACATTTTCTTCCACCCTTTTCATCAGTATTCACATAGTTTTGAAGGCACTAACAACCAACATAACATAGCCAAAGCAGATAAGAAGCAAAGCCAAAGCCTTCTCTCTCTCTCTCTGCACACACCTGACCTCAGTAGTCCACCACACTAAGGAGAGAGACATATTTTCTGTGTTCACTTCTCTAACAAAGACAAATTTGTTGTCTTGGCTAAAGCTTCTCGCTTTCTCTTTCATCTTTCTTCTACTTGTTCGTGTTGCTCAGTGGAGACCTAGAAAAATTGAAGGCCATTTCTCCAAGTCTCAACCTCCTATGCCTAATTTCTCTCACAACATTCTCCCCAGAGTCCTTTCCTTCTACCATCACTGGAATAAAATTTACGGTATACTACTTCTCTTTCTCTCTTTCTTAACCAAAACAAGTTCACACTTGGATACATTTTCCATCAAACTTGTTGAAACCGACAATGGCGACCCTTTGTTTATATATACTTCATGAAATAAATCAGTTCTATACTTGTATTACAGAAAATGAAAATCCCAAGGGAAGTTGTTTTTTTATTTGTGGCTTTGCTTGAGATGTTAATTTTGGTATGGACTTTCGGCACTTCCACTTCAAGCTTTAGGGTTGCTTTTAGTTATGATGGGTTGATGTATCTACAAGTCCAGATGGATGGAGGGAATAATTTTATTAATAAGTTATATATGATATATTAAAAGTAATTTTATCAATCAGTAATTATAAGATAATGTTCTTTATTTTATTTTATTAATAGTCATAATTTAATTTTTTTAATGTATTCCGTATATCAAATTTTTTTATACAAAGTAATTAGAGGGATGATACGTGCAATGCAAATGATTGCCACAACAACAATCAATATTCAATTGGGTTTCTTTTTAATTTTTTAAGTTATCTTTTCAATGAAGAAAATTATTTTTCTCCATTTTTTATATAAAAATAACTATTGCCTCTAGGCCTTTGAAGTTCTTCTTATTGATAAACTATCTCGCCAAGTTGCATAAAAAAAGGGCAAACGATGGAGCCATAGGAGTGAACTTAATTGAAGGGCAAAACTGCTTTAATTGGTATCATATGTTGGAGCCCATGTGCACCCGTACGTCAAGACAGACATTCACCACTTTCTTTTTTCCTTCCTTTTTTTTTTTTAAAGACTAAACCCCCAATTTGGTCCCTGAGAAAAACACTCGGGTCTGAAATAGTCCCTAACCAAAAAAAACTATCCAGTTGGTCCTTAAGAATGTGTTTACCGGGACAGATTAGTCCTTCTGTCATATTTTGTAGTGTTTCTATCATGTGTAGTGCATGTTAATAGGGACTAATTTGGCTCACGGTCATGTTTCTTAGGGACTTTACTGGTATCACTTAAAAATTGTTAGGGACTAATTTGTGACAGAATGACTAATCTGTCCCGGTAAATACATTCTTAAGGACCAACTGGATAGTTTTTTTTGGTTAGGGACTATTTCAGACCCGAGTGTTTTTCTCAGGGACCAAATTGGGGGTTTAGTCTTTTTAAAAGCTTTTTCACCTTTTAAAAAATGAATTCAAGGATAAACAGAATTAAAGTTTTGCAATAAAAATGTTCAACTTTACAAATTCAACCCATTACAACATATCTGATTGGTTAATATATATAATTCACCAGTGACTATGCGTACAGTACGTATTCCTTCCTACGAGAAAGTAATGTTGTTTAAATATATGGACAACGTGTTCCTATTTGTTCAGCATGTGTCCTTCACTCTAAAGGACTCGTTTGGTGGTCATGATAGGATAAGGACGGATAGGATAAGAGAACAGATTAGGAATATAATAGGATATGAGTATGATAAGCTGTTATCCTATCCGATGTTTGGTGTCCACCAGATAATCAACTGGACAGCATTATAATTTAAGTATGAATTTTAAAATTTTTCGTTTTTATTCTAAATGTTTTCATCTTTTATTAGATTTACTTTTTTTTTATAATTTTCATTATTTAAATTTATAATAAAAAACAAAATTATCCTTATGATAAAATTACATATAATGTTTTAAATTTTTTAAATATTGTCTAACTAAAATTAATTTTTTATATTTTTAAATATTCATTTTTTGTTTTTAATTTACATATAGTTAAATTATTAGAATAATTTTTTATATTTTACAGTTTTTAAAAATAATATAAAATAACAAACTTAGCATGGTGATAAAATAAAAATAAATTTTAAAATTGATTATTAATATTTTTATTATTTTAAATATTTTATATTTTATTATACCTTTTTTTGGTAATCATGTTAAATTTTATTATACTTTAAATTATATTTTATTATACTTTAATTATTTTATATATTATATATTTTTATATTTTATTATACTTTAAATCACCCTATCCTACTTGTTACCAGAAAAAAATCACATTATCCTATCCTGTTGAGTTCTAACCCAGCCCTCCCCTCAGGATAGAATTTTAACTAGATTGACAGGATATGATAAGTGACATGATTGACTTATCCTATCTTGTTGGCTCACCAAACAATAGTTTCAGACAGGATATAATAGCTTATCATATACTGTCTCTCTTATCCTGACCACCAAACGGGCCCTAAGGGTGTTCACGGGTCGGTTTGATTCGGATTTACGCGAAAAAACAATCCGAACCAATCAAATTCGATTGGTTCGGTTCGACTACATATTTTTTTCACTTGAAATTCGAACCAAACCAACCCGTTCAAAAACGGTTTGGTTGAGATTGGTTCGGATTTAATCCGATCAAAAAATTTAAAAAAAAAATTGAAAGGATCTGCTACCCCCCATCTCTCTCTCTGTAACCCCTCACCACAGCCACCATTTGGCCTCCCTCCCTCACCACAACCACCACTCCCCCTCCCTCCTCTGGTCACCGTTCGCGTCGCCACCGCAACGCCCTCCCTCACAACCAAGGTAAGTTAATTCCCTCCTTCTCCATTGTCTACATTTTCCCTCTCTCACTGTCTCACAGTCTCTCATTTCCCCCCTCATTTCAGGGCTCATTTTGGTCACACTGCTCACACCGCCACCATCGCAATGCCCTCCTTCACAGTGACCAAGGTAATTGCTTCTCTAGCTGTCTTTATGTACATTCTTGTTTCTGTTGTGTGTGGTGTGTACATTGGTGCTGTGTGTGTGTTTGTTGTGTGTTGTGTGTCGTGTGTATTAAAGTTTGTGTATTCAATTAGAATGTAAACATAGGAAACAAAGAATGAATATTGTAGGGTAGGTGTGTTTTTGTATGTTTGATGTGTGTGTTTGTTATGTATTGTGCATTTGGGGTGGTGTGTGTTTGTCTGTTTGGGATGTGTGTGTACAGAGATGTGTGATTAGTGTATGTGTATGAGTTTAAAAAAATTGGTTTTTGGAAAAACTCAATCACTTGGGCAAAGGCAACAAAGACTCAATCACACCAATATGAATTCGGAAATCATCCAACAAACAATCACATTAATTGTAATATATGTAATGTAATATATGTCTGATTGATCTTGTGGGGTCATATTCTCTTCCAGAAAAGTAGAGTGACATTATTTCCTGTATGTAATGGCCGCGATGGTACCATTAATTGTATTAGATAGGATCATCTAGTTTAAATTGTACTTTCGGTCTCTTATCTTTACTTTAAGTTTCAATTTGGTCCTTCTTTTATTTTTTGTATCAAAATGGTCCCTCTTTTATTCTTTATTTCAAAACAGTCCCTTATTTTGCAAAAGTCATACCAATGTGGTCGCTTTTCTTGTTTTGTGAAATGGTCTCTCTTTTATTTTTTGGTTCTGAAATGATCCCTTATTTTAAAAAAGTTATACCAATATGGTCCTATCTGTACCACAATTTAAACAGAAATGACCAAATTGAAACCTTAAATAAAGATAAGGAAACAAAACGAATCAAATAATAAAAATGGGACCAAATTGAAACCTAAAATAAAGATAAGAGACCCAAAGTATAATTTAGCAAATCATATATCTATCTCAGTGCTTCTCTTAGAGCATCTCCAATGCTCTTCATATAAGCAACTCACTTTATTCCTTTAAGTGGGTCTCCTCAATTTTAAGCATCCCAATTAATTTTTACTCCAATGGGAGTTCCTATCAACAAGTTGTTTAACTCATACATATTCTCTCTTTCTCTTCAACATTCCATATTATTTCTCCTACATGTCTACACACAAATGTTAACCGTAAGGAATGATTGCTTATACAAACAACCCTCTCCGATGTTAAGCAATCCAAAATCATATGTGATATAACAAAATATTATTTTATTGTTAAGCAGCTCCTAAGCAACTCCCATTAGCACATATATATATATATATATATATATATATATATATATATATATGCTCTTACTATGTGTATATACATGTAATAGGAGATATCCTCTCTCCCATTACCTTATGTAATAAAATTATTGACGAGTTGTATAGAAAACTAAATATAATTAAATAATAAAATTATATATACGTAAAATGATGTTAGTGTAAATGTGTATTGTTAATGTTACTGAATATTAACCTTGGCATATATATATATATATATATATATATATATATATATATATATATATATATATATATATATTTCGTGAGACAATCGATAGAATTGTGAAGTTAAAGGTCAATTCTAGGGTGAAGCTGGCAAGTGTTGTCAATACCGGAATAGACATTCCTTCTATAGTAAAAAACCCCTTTTACCCTTCACCTTCCCTATCACCACCTACCTCCTCCCCTCCTTCCACCTCTCCCTCTTCCTCCTCCGTCGTCGCCCCATCCCCGACCTCCACAGCCTCTCCATGTCCCTCATCCCCGCCACCATCTTCACTAGAATATACCTCTCCGCCGCCCGAGATCCGCAAGAAGCGGTGGTTCTGGCACCGCTCGAAAACCTCATTCCAATGGCTCCCACGCTTCCCCCTCGGGACAAGACCCTCCAGTCGCGTCTTCTTCTGGTCTAGGACTACCTATCCCCTCGGGAGGGAGCAGTGCGATGGTTCGAGAGACAAAGGCATTGTGCGACGTGGTGGTTCCGATGGAGCAACGTCGCGGATCTTCAAAGCTCTGGAGAGGCGGGCTTCGCAACGGCGATGACGGCGACTAAACAGATCTGTTGATGGTGGTACAACCCGTTGCAAACGATTTCGTCCAACACGAATCGGTGGTACGACCCGCCGCCACTAGATCTAGGAGACAAGGGAAAGGGCGGTTGGTGGTGGAGGAAGAGGCAGGTTGGTGATGACACTCAAGGTGTAGACCATGAAGAGAGGAAGGGATGAAGGTGGTGGTCGGAGGGGTGGAGGTAGGGATGAAGGTGGTGGTGGTGACGACGGCAGCGGCAGCGGCAGCTACTGGTGTAAAGAGATTTTGGGTTTGGTGGTAGGGTGGAAGAGGGAAGGGCAGTGTAGTCTTTTTCAATTTTTTGGTTTTTAAATCTGGACCGTCAATTATTTAATTAATATATCCAACGGTCCCAAACTTTTCACTCAAAGTTTCCACCTGGGTATACCAGTATGGAGGGACTTCAGAGGCTTCACCAAAGAATTCACCGAAGTTAAAAACCACAAGCTTATATCAAAGGGATAAAAAAGTTTGGTCCCTCTCAATTGACTTGTCATTAATTAATCCCATCCAATAATTTGAAAGACCACCACTCAGCATCTTTTGTAGTGCTATAAAAATGTAAGGAGTAACTTATATGGCTAGATCTGAAATCTATCGACTAGGAAGTAGTTGCATCCCTGTTTTAGGAATTAGGACGGTGGTGTGAGTGAAGGTTCCCGATTCCAATAATGCAAAAGGATGAGAAGATGTGTGAACAAGAGATGCTATCTGAGAGTCACAGTTAGGCACATGAGAATTGGTTGTATTATCAGTGCTAAATCAGGAGTAGGTGGGGTTAGTTAAGTTCATCAAAGCTTAATTTTGTATTTAATTTTTTTAACCTCAGGTGGGAAAATTAACTCTGTTAGTTGTGGTTTGAGTCAATATTTTTTCACCTTAACATAAGGCACTTGCGCGATGAAAGTTGGAAATTGGTTTGGCTCATGACTCATTATTAAATAAACACCACGTTGGACCGCTTACTTCAAAAGGCATTTTAGTTAATACCCTTTCAACAAGGAAACAGAAAACTTGTATCGGCTTCATTAATGATATGCTTAGTTGTTCACATACCCTGCCAAAGACCACTCAATCCATTCATTCAATATTCCCTTGTTGGTTGCTCTTTTCATTTCTTTGTACTGTAATTATTGTTTTAACAAAGTTAAAGTGAAAGTAGGGAATTTTCATCTTTCAGTGAGAAAAGTGAAAAATGAAAAAGCACAAATTTGAAAACTAGAAGAGCCAAAATTAAGTCCTTGGAGTGGTTAAACTTATTTAAGTTCTTAACTTGATATTGATAAATCATAAAATTAAATTTCAATAGCAAATCACTTCAGTGCATTTGGTTGGATAAGGAATTAATTATACTACCCAAGTCACTTGCAGGGTACATCAATAACATGTTTGATCATGGTTTAAGAATTCATATTGAAAAAAAAACAAGAATTCATATTGAAAAACAACTAATAATAATTTTATCAAACACGTTATTTGTGGATGAGACTCAATTTTTATGTCTCAAACTAGGGATTGGGGTTATTAACTATAAATTAAACATGCTAAATTTTATTTTATTTTTATGTTGCTTGATTTAAATGTATATCAATGAATGTGATAAGATATATATAGTGAATATATCTTTACTGCAAATCACTTAGAACGTGTATCTTCTCTCTCAGTTAGTGAACTCTTTTCTCTTCTCATTGATCCTTGTCTCAATTCTTGGAGAAATGAATGTAACTAGATTCTTAAATACTTTAATCATCACGTACAAAGAAAACTATTCCTTTATTGCATTTTTCTGTATTCTCTTATAAGTTCCTCCTAATATTAAATAAATTGAGATTATCGACGGACATATCCGTTGGTAAGGTGGGATCCCTATTCTCGATGAACATCACCGTCGGTAAGGTGGGTTCCCTATTACCGACGGCAAAGACCGTCGGTAAGTCTTGGAGGGATTTAATGACGGTTTTTTCCGTCGGTAATTGGACTATCCATCTAACGAGTTACTGACGACTTTTTCCATCGGTAATTAACGACGGATTGCTCAAATCCGTCAGAAACGCTTACCGACGTGCTTATAACTGATGGATCTGTGTCCGTCCGAAATCCGTTGGTAACTTGCCATTACCGATGGCTTTTTGGCTTTTCCGACCGCTTCTGGTAGTCGGTAATTTGTGTTTTTTTTTGTAGTGATCGCGTTAATGACTCGTGAGAATAGAGAAAGTTAATTTGTCATATGTCGTAGAACATGAAAAAAAGCCCTACCATTAATAATGACAACAAGATCATGTAGTATATATGCGTTTGAATTTTTGGGAGCAATGATTCGGCTACATTACCATTGTAACATATTTTTTTGTTTAAAATTACATTTGTCCTAAAAAAAAGCACCAACTTATTGGCCATAATGGAACTTTGGCTATAAATACTTGACCCAGCTTCACTTTATACATTACCAATATCCAACTCCGATCTCACTTGGTCACTGCCAAGGCATAATGTAGACCCACCGCTAGTATGAAGTCTACTCGTATAATTTCTAATTTAGCTCATTATAAGCCTATCACTTGTTTCAACTTGGGAGTCATAAGGTGGTCGAGGTAGTTTGAGTGGGGGAGTTAAGGAGTGGAGTGATAAGGAGGTTGAGGGTTCAAACCCCACCCACTAACAAAAAATTAACATTAACATATAAACATTTGCCTATAAAAAAAAACGTGTTTTCAACTTATCCTAACCCAATAACACAATTTGATTCTAACTAAAATGCCTTTTGAAGTAAGCGGTCGAACGTGGTGTTTATTTAATAATGAGTCATGAGTTAAACCAATTTCCAACTTTCACCAACGCAAGTGCCTTATGTTAAGGTGAAAAAATAATGACTCAAACCACAACTAACAGAGTTAATTTTCCCACCCGAGGTTAAAAAAATTAAATACAAAATTAAGCTTTGATGAACTTAACTAACCCCACCTACCCCTGGTTTAGCAATGATAATACAACCAATTGTCATGTGACCGACTGTGACTCTCAAATAGCATCTCTTGATCATACATCTTCTCATCTTTTTACATTATTGGAATCGGGAACCTTCACTCACACCACCGTGCTAATTCCTAAAACAGGGATACAACTACTTCCTAGTCGATAGATTTCAGATCTAGCCATATAAGTTACTCCATATAACTCTAATTACAAGCACTACGAAAGATGCTGAGTGGTGGTCCTTCAAATTATTGGATAGGATTAATTAATGACAAGTCAATTGAGAGGGACCAAACTTATTTATCGCTTTGATATAAGCTTGTGGGTTTTAACTTGGGTGAATTCTTTGGTGAAGCCTATGAAGTCCCTCTATACCGGTATACCCGGATGGAAACTTTGAGTGAAAAGTTTGGGACCGTTGGATATATTAATTAAATAATTGAAAGTCCAGATTTAAAAACCAAAAAATTGAAAAAGACTACACTACCCTTCCCTCTTCCACCCTACCACCAAACCAAAATCTCTTTAAACCAGTAGCCGTCGATGTCGCCGCCGCCACCTTCATCCCTACCTCAACCCCTCTGCCCACCACCTTCATCCCTTCCTCTCTTCATGGTCTACAACTTGAGTGTCATCACTAACCTGCCTCTTCCTCCACCACCAACCGCCCTTTCCCTTGTCTCCCAGATCCAGTGGCGGCGGGTCACACCACCGATTCGTGTTGGACGAAATCCTTTGCAATGGGTCGCCCCACCATCAACATATCCGTTCAGTCGCCGTCATCGTCGTTGCAAAACCCGCTGCGTGAGAGCTTTACAGATCCTCGACGCATCTCCATCGGAACCACCGCATCGCACAATGCCTCTGCCTCTCGAACCACCGCACTGCTCATTCCCGAGGGGATAGGTAGTCCTGGACCAGAAGAAGACGCGGCCGGAGTGTCTAGTCACGAGGGGGAAGCATATGAGCCATTGGAATGGATGGGGTTTTCGACCGGTGCCAGAACCACCGCGTGTCGCAGATCTCGGTGGCGGCAGAGAGGAATATTCTGGCAAAGATGGTGGCTGGGATGAGGGACATGGAGAGACTGTAGAGGTCAGGGATGGGGCAGCGACGGAGGAGGAAGAGGGAGAGGTGGAAGGAGGGGAGGAAGGGAGGAGGTAGGTGGTGATAGGGAAGGTGGGGTAAAAGGGGTTTTTTACAATAGAAGGAATGTCAATACCGGTATAGACAACACTTACCAGCTTCACCTAAGAATTGACCTTTAACCATACAATTCTATCGATTGTCTCACTGTAAGCATATATATATATATATAGGGGATGACAGGGTCAAGGAAGGGAAAGGGGAGAGGAGAGCAGGATGATGAGAAGTAGGAAAAGAGGCGGAAATTACATAAATAAAAATAAAATTAAAATATGCAGATTAAAACATAAAAACAGCAAAAAAACAAAAACAAATACTGTAGAAATTAAAACAGTATATATAAAAACTTTAAAACATAAACCCAGAAAGGTGGTAGAACCGACCAAGAACTGGGGAAAATAAAAAGAAACCGGAGCGGAGGCAGAGCCTCACCAGAACCGGTGGAGGGAGAAGAGAGATTTTCTAAACCATGCGGTTTTGATTGAATGCTTGAAAACTACAAGCTTGAACACTACAAGATTGAAAGATTGAAAAGAGAAAGAAGAAAAACTGAGGGACTCACAGTATGAGAACTCTCAGAGTTTCTCACTCTTAAAACCCTCTAAAACTTCAGATGTCTAACAACTGAGCCTAACATCCTTTTTATAGAAGATTGATAAATTACTATTACAACAGTGTCGGTAAATTTGACCTATACGTTTGCAACTATTGAAGAACAGTGCCGATAACATAACTGGGACTGTGCTGTCGGTAATGAATAGTGCCGATGATGAACAGTGTCGAAACTTGACTAGAACTATGACTGTCGGCAAGGAGCAATACCATCGGGTGACTGGAACTATTCATGCCAGTAATTTTGATTGATTTTGTTGGCTGAGTGATTGGGATTATTCATCATCACTCACGTTGACTGTAGTGTCAATACCATAACAGTTATCTTCGTTTTGATAGAAAGGATCCGAACTTTGGCTTGAATCCTCTTCATCTTCGTCTGATTGGGGAAGCTTCTGCTTGGAGGATTTTGAAGTAGAGGCTACCTCCTCCTTTGCTAGCTTCAAGATAGCTTCCATATTCTGAACGAAACTTTATTTTGATTTGGATCCTACCAAGACTGAAACAATCTGAGATCTCTGATTTAGGAACTCACAAGTTTATAGGTTGGCTGCTTTCCTCCATTTAGGATTCTGCTGGTACCAAATTTTGACATTGTCACTTGTGGTTGCCGCGTAATTGAACTGATACCATCACTTGACTTAAGATCTTGCTTCTGGTATTTGTATTGCCAGCTGAACACCCAAGAAAGGATGAATTTTGAGAAAAATATTAAGTTGACAGGGAAAGGGCTTTCCTTGATGTCAAAATATTTTTCAAATGTTTGGCATCCTTCTAGAACTTCTACCGAAAGGATCTGATTGATTGGACCAAAAATTCTCCATCAATGGACGAACCAATGAGGAAATTTGTAGTTAACATTCTTCTTAAAATAAATCAACCAAGAATGTTTGTTTTGATTGTTTTGGTACCAGAAAATATTGTACCAAGCTTGTTGATAATCCCAGTAATTAAAACCAATGGGATCAAAAGTTTGAGAAATTTTTTTGAAAGCATTCAAGTTCTTTCCGAATTGCTCATGTGTTAAAACCTTTAAAATTTGGAAAGTTGAATGAGTGTATATTGATTGATCCTTTGGGTCTCGATAATGTTTGATCGTGACAGAATCTGTATCAATCAAGATAAACTCATAAAAGTTTCTATTTTTATTTAATTGAGTTAGTTGAAAGTGGGAACCATTTTGAAAGATTTTGGCTGGAACTTTGTTAGGGTTGTTATCCCAAAATCCTGGTTCCATTTGGACAACAAAATGGGTTTGGTTTTTTGCAACGTAGTTGGTTGCGGGTATTTGTGTTTGGGTGTTGTCTTTTGATAATCTTGTATCAGGTTTGACAACGTTTAAAGGAGTAGCTTTTAGGCTAGCTCTCTGATTAGGTTTTTGAGAAGGGGTGGAGAACCTGATTCTTCCTCCACTCTGTCTCCCCAAGTTCCTTGAGGTTGTTTAGTTAGGCCTTGATCTTGAAAGGCTAACAAATATTGAATGGGGATGCCATAGTCGTCTTTTGACTGTTTTGCGGTTTGCTGGGTTGAAGACCCAGGTTGGGTTGATGACCCAATGTTGATTGTTGGTTTTTGGGTTGATGACCCAGATTTTGATGCACCTTGGCGTTTGAGTCCCTTAAGGACTAGTGTTCCTTTACCCTTCCCTTTTGTAGAGGAAGATTTTGACTTTGGCATTCCTGCCACTCTCACTTTTCTACATACCCTATAAATATTCACGAGCAAGGAAGCCAGGAAGAGAATTGGAAGAGCCTTTGAGAAATTCAATTTGAAAATCAAAAGCACTTAAAATTGCTTGCCATCTGGCAAAAATCTGTTTTGATGCTAAATTTTTAACATCTTTTTGTAAAATATCTTTTGCAGATTTACAATCTATTCTAACCAAAAAATTTTGATTAAGTAAATCAGATTGAAACTTTGAAATACATAAAACTACTGCCAAAATTTCTTTTTTGACAGTAGAATAATTTTGTTGAGCAGAATTCCAATGTTTAGAAGTATATCCAATGATATGCTCTTTTCCTGAAATTCTTTGTTTCAAAATATTGCCATGACCAATGTCGGAAGCATCGGTCTCAACAATTTTGAGGGCAGAAGAGTTTGGAAGATAAAGACATGGAAGGTTCTTTATCTGAGACTTAATGATTTTGACTACCTTTGTATGCTCATTTGTCCAAGGAGGGGGTTCCTTTTTTAGACGGTTGTGCAAAGGTTTGATGATGTTGCTAAGGTTGGGGACAAAGTCAGCAACATAGTTGAGACATCCTAAGAATCTCTAAAGCTGAGTTTTGTCTAATATTTGATCCGGAAATTTGTCAGCAAATTCAATTGCTCTATTGATTGGAATAATAGTTCCTTGGAAAATATTATGACCAAGAAATTTAATCTTTGTCTGAATGAGATTGACTTTGGTTTTAGACACAGCTAAACCATTTCTTTTGATCACTCCTATGAAGATTTTCACATGTTTGAAGTGTTGATCAATAGATTGAGAAAAGACTAAAACATCATCAATGTAGACGACTGTAAAGTCTGAATAAGGATTGAAAATCTTATTCATAATTCTCTGGAATTATGAAGGAGCATTTTAGAGTCCAAAGGGCATAACATTCCATTCGTAATGCCCAAAAGGAACAGTGAACGCTATTTTGTAACGGTCACCTTCTTTGACCTCTATCTGATAGTAACCAGATTTCATGTCAAATTTGGAAAATACTTTTGCCGTGTTTAGACGGTTAAGCAAATCCTTTTTGTTAGGAATTGGATATATAATCCACCTAAGAGCTTGGTTTAAATGTTTGTAATTGATAACTAAGCGGGGTGTACCTCGTTCAATTTCTGCTTGTTTATTGACCTAAAAGGCAGAACAGGACCAAGGAGATTTACTTTCCCTGATTAAGCCTTTTTTCAAGAAATCATTAATTTCCTTTTGACAATATCTAAGGAGTTCATGATTCATTTGGATTGGTCTAGACTTAGTCGAAATTTGCCTTTCATTGAAATCTTGTTCATAAGGAAAGTCAACAACGTATTTCTTTCTATTCCAAAATGTCGTTGGCAAGTCAGAACAGATAGATTTTTGGGTTTCATCAAAGCGGATCTGGATCTTATCTTTGATGTTTGGTTGTTGTAATTGTAACTCAATATTCTTAAAAGAAATTTCTTCTTTCAAGAAATTGATTTGGTTAATCTTACAATCGAGAAGATTTAAATATCTAATGATTGGTTTTCTGATGAAGGGGAAAACAATGTCTTTTCCCAAATGTTGGGTTGTGATTCCATTGTGAGTAGTGGAAAGAGGAAAAAGTGATCTGATGAACGGAGTTCCAAGGATCACTTCATTCTTCAGATTTCTGACTAATAGAAAAGGGGTTTCAACTTGGAGACCTTGATTTTCTATTAAAGCTTTTGACAGCCTATTATTGATTCTGAGCTTAGAACCATTAGCTGCACTTAGCTTCTCCGAGGTTTTCTCAAAATAGTTGGTAGGAATTAATCCTTCTTGAATACAGTTTGAATCAGCACCTGTATCGAAAAGCGTTGTAGAATCAAGAACAAATTCTCCAATGATAATTTTGATTTTGATATGGAATTTTTGAATCCTTAATTGATTTATTAAATTCAGGAACGCTTCATCCTCATGATCATCATGAACCTTAGTAAGATTTTCATGCTCATCTTATTTGATGGCACTTGACTCTGGATTGTCTTCACAACCAGATTCATCTGATTGAGCCTCTGTAATTTGAGACAAAATCAATTTACAAACAGCTTGTTCTTGTTTGATCTCTTTAACCTCTTGTTTTAGATTCTTAATCTTTGTTGGAGATCATGAATCGTAACAGGCTTCGTTTGTTGAGCAACATCCAGCCGCTTAAGAATCTGTTTGAAGTCAAAATGATCTTTGACTATAACTTAGCCTTTTCCTTTGAAATCCTTTTCCTTTGAGGATTCCATGGAAGATTTAATCTTATCCAGATAATT
Source organism: Sophora flavescens (assembly GCA_030762895.1). Classification (NCBI taxonomy): domain Eukaryota; kingdom Viridiplantae; phylum Streptophyta; class Magnoliopsida; order Fabales; family Fabaceae; genus Sophora; species Sophora flavescens. Next base: position 183,896,861 of record CM061064.1, read on the forward strand.
TCTCCTTTCATATGGATCAGTTATTGAATTAATGACTCCAAAAAGGAGATCTTGCTCCTTGGTTAAGACATTAATTTCAGGAGATGAATCGGAACTAAGATTTCCAATATCATCTTCTTGGACATGATTGATATCTTCAGCGAAATCATCATCTGACTCGTCTGAAGTATCTGATTGAACCAATAGATTATTCAGTTGTTCCTTAACTGTTGGTTCAAGATTCAATACTTTGATTCTTTTCTTTAGCCTACAGTATTTACTGATGTGGTCTGGTTTGCCGCAGTTATAGCAAGTAACTGCTTTCCTATCACCAGTAGTTGGTTTAGGTTTGAATTCTGGCTTAGGTTTGCCATACCGTTTGTTTTTCTTATACTTAGCATACTCGGTCTGCTTAGTCTTTTGGGATTTGCCTTCATATTTCTTAGAACACTTGGTCTTATCCTTTGGACAAGGGGGTATACCAAATTGTTCCCAAAAAGACCCTAAATCCTTTTTGGCGGCCTTTTCTTTTTTGAACTGATCTCTGACTTTGTCATCTTTACAAAGTCTTGCCCCTATTTTCTGGGTAGCTGCAATAAGTTGACCATAAATCAATTGCTCATATGGAATATTTCCATCTGGAGATTGTGCTATGAGATTATCTTTAACAAGATCACCTAACGATGTTGGGAGACCTGCGATGAACTTTTCTTTCCAGAATCTATTCTGGCAATCTTTTCTTGTGTAAACCCTAGTTAGGAAGGTATCTTTATACCACCTAAAACTGGATAACGATCTACACTTATGGTTGGACAATAATTCAGCAGATTTATCCTTCCAAGTGGATGAATTGCCCATAAAATGTTCGCATATTGAGAAGATTAAGGTGTTGACCGCATCTGGAATGGTTTCACCTTCATTATCATAGATTGGATTTCCTTCTGCATTGGTCTTGATAGCAGAGAACGTTTGTTCTTTCTGTACTTCGGAGAAAGAATAGTCCCACCAACCTTTTAGTTGGCCTGTAAAACTTGCAGACAAAATATTGCAAATGGCTTCTTCAGAGCAATCATTTGTAGTTTGATAGGCAGTAGCCATCATTGTCATATGCTGCATTGTTTGGAGCATTTGGTACTCCGTTTGGCCATCTATGTTCCATTCATAGATATTGTTGTCATTGAAGCTTTTAAAAGTTGGAGCTTTCTCTTCAAAAAGCATATCTGGAGGAGTCGCTCTAGGATAATAAAGCTTCGAAGGTTTCTTCCAAGATTGGGTATAGACAGGATTGATATTGATTGGGAGTTTTTCCTGAGGATTTGGTTTGGAAGTACTGGCCGCAGTCTGTTTTTGAGACGTCCTCATTGATGACATTGATAGTCGGACCTTTGCCCCTGATTAAAGGTCTTCCTTCTTGGTCATCGGATAGAGATTCTGGAACACTTAATTGTTCCAGTTTTTCCTTCACTTTTTCTATCAACTCCTGTTTTTTCTTTTTGATTTCTGGATTGAGAAGAAGCAAACTATCTTTGATCTTCTTGTTCATTTTAAAAGGTTTGAACAAGGGTTTTTCTAAGGGAATATCCTTTTTAATCCCCGAAGTAGATGCCTGGGTGGATGCATCTCTTATGATCAAGTGTTCTCCTAACACTTGAAGGTATTTATTTGTATAATTGGATTGTTCCATTAACTTGTTAATGTCATGAGTAGAGACTGCTTCATCAAGATTTTTTGATTTGAACGGAGCAGCCATAAAAGGTTTGTTGGTGAAAGGATCTTTAACACCAGGGAGTTGGAAAGAGTTATTTGGTGGTAACTCTGTCTTGACTAACTCACCATTTTTTAAATGCCATACTGTAATGACATTAGTGGTTTTATCAATATCTATCCTTGTTTTCCAAGGATAATTGATCAAATGTTTGACTGAGTAAGCATGAAACCAGTCAAAAAATAAAACCTTTGTCTTAACATTGTTAAGAAATTGATAATATTCTTCCTGAATATTTTTCCTGTTTGTTCCCTTATACTCTTGCAAGAACCATTCTCTTTGAGGTTTCCATTCCTCAGAGTAAAAGTCCTTTCGAAGGGTTTCCTTATCAATAATGAACTTACAAATCATTATAAGATTCATTAAGAGAGGAAAAGGTTGGAGACTGAATTGATCGTTGATCATCTTCTGTCTGATAAATTGGACTAGGGATGGTAGATGATGTATCTAATCCCTGAAGATTAATAGTTGTCTTCTGAGACGCAGTTGAAAAGGATTGTCTTGAGGGAACAGATCTGAAGTCTTCTGGTCTAAGACTAGAAGATCTGACAGAGCTGAAAGAATTTCTTCTTTCAAAAATTAATTCAACTCTTCCCGTTGGAGTTTGAATAATGTTATTGAAATATGTCGTTTCCCTTGGCAAAGTTGGAACAACTTATCCAAAATCCATCTTTCTGGCAGGACTACGTCCTTCCAAAGGATTGTTTTTGGGACAATCACATTTGCTTTAGTAACATCAGTAAGAAACAGGGTTGTCTCTCCCGATGTTCTAGTTTTGAGAACTTTAGAATTACAAGAATTCATAACCTTGTATTGAATCCTGTAAAGCAAAGCTACTAGGATTGATCCAGGCTTCATATCTAAGCCACAGATCTTAAGATTTAGGAACAAAGAATCTAGGATGTTTTGATCCTGTAGACTCAAAGTTCTATTTGGATAACAATTGAAATCAATTGGACCATGGCTTAGGCTAGTTTCTACCGTGCCTAAGAGGGAGTCTTGAAATTTATTGTGCCTAATATCTCTTAAGCACATCAAGATTGAAGCGTTTAATCCTTCACGAATTAAAGGTTTGACAGCTACTTGAACACATCCTATGTGTAAGTATCTGTATTTTAGTTTGTGATTTTTTATCGTATCTATTGAGAGAAGATGAAATTCATCACTCTCTGGATTGATTGGAATATTTTTCTCTTCCGTTTTAATAAAATAATCAGAAGTAGTAAAGAACTTTCCTTCTGACTTGTATAATTCTTTTGTGGGTATTCTGGGAATTACCCAATTATCAATATCTTGATTGATATTTTCAAAGCATATTTCCTCCTGGAAAATACTGCTTGGATTGGTAGGAATATCAGATTCCTGAAGAGAAGAAGAAGAGGGTTGAGAAGCACGGAAAGAAAGCTTGGAAAGGGAGCGTGATAACATAATTTTCAATTATCTGATGTCATTGCCTTCCTTTGGTTCCATAACAACATTAAGTAGTGATCTAAGCCGTACCCTGCTGAATATTTTTCATAATTTTCAAAAATAAAGTCTTTACATTAATTTACAAAAATCATCAGATCATATTATCCTTAACCATAGTTGTACCTTACCTTTGGAAAAAGGATTTACATTAATTATCCAAAAGTTACCTCAAAGGAGACTTACTACTACTCGATATTCATACTTTGATTTATCTTGCTTCAAGCATCGGAAAATTAGACTTACTGCATCATCATCCTTCGAGGTCTTACTGCTACAGCTTTAACAAGACATACCAAATCATAAACACAGAGGTCCTTACCAGTTAAAAGGTACCCAAACCAGTTAAGCATAATTATTTCTTCTGAAAATCTCTTTTTTTTTTTAATATTCGGTAAGGTATGGATCTTAGATCCATACTACAGTTCCTACTTCCCCATCTGGCTCTGATACCAGGGGGATGACGAGGTCAAGGAAGGGAAAGGGGAGAGGAGAGCAGTATGATGAGAAGTAGGAAAACAGACGGAGTTTACATAAATAAAAACAAAATTAAAATATGCAGATTAAAACATAAAAATAGTAAAAAACAAATATTGTAGAAATTAAAACAGTATATATAAAAACTTTAAAACACAAACCCAGAAAGGTGGTAGAACCGACCAAGAACTGGGGAAAATAAAAAGAAACCGGAGCGGAGGCAGTGCCTCACCAGAATCGGTGGAGGGAGAAGAGATATTTTCTAAACCATGTGGTTTTGATTGATAGCTTGAAAACTACCAGATCCTCTAGTCTTAAATCAGAAGACTTCAGATCTATCCCCTCAAGGCAATCTTTTTCAACAGTGTCTCAAATGACAACCATTAATCTTCAGGGATTAGATACATCATCTACTATCCCTAGACCAATTTATCATACAGAAGATGATCAACGATCAATTCAGTCTCCAACCGTTTCCTCCCTTAATGAATCTTATAATGATTTGTAAGTTCATTATTGATAAGGAATCCCTTCGAAATGACTTTTACTCTGAGGAATGGAAACCCCAAAGAGAATGGTTTTTACAAGAATATAAGGGAACAAACAGGAAAAATATTCAGGAAGAATATTATCAATTTCTTAACAATGTTAAGACAAAAGTTTTATTTTTTGACTGGTTTCATGCTTACTCAGTCAAACATTCAATCAATTATCCTTGGAAGACAAGGATAGATGTTGATAAAACCACTAATGTCATTACAGTATGGCATTTAAAAAATGGTGAGTTAGTAAAGACAGAGTTGCCACCAAATAACTCTTTCCAACTCACTGGAGTTAAAGATCCTTTCACCAACAAACCTATTATGGCTGCTCCGTTTAAATCAAAAAATCTTGATGAAACAGTCTCTACTCAAGACATTAACAAGTTAATGGAGCAATCCAATTATACAAATAAATACCTCCAAGTGTTAGGAGAACACTTGATCAAAAAGGATGCAACCACCCAGGCATCTACTTCGGGGATTAAAAATGTTATTCCCTTAGAAAAACCCTTGTTTAAACCTTTCAAAATGAATAAAAAGATCAAAGATAGTTTGCTTCTTATTATTCATGATATAAAAAAGGAAAACAAGAGTTGATAGAAAAGGTGAAGGAAAAACTGGAGCAATTAAGTGTTCCAGAATCTCCATCCGAGGACCAAGAAGGAAGACCTTTAATAAGGAGAAAAGATCCGACTATCAATGTCATCAATGAAGAAGGCTCAGAAACAGAATCTGCGGCCAGTACTTCCAAACCAAATCCTCAGGAAAAACTCCCAATCAATATCAATCCTGTCTATACCCAATCTTGGAAGAAACCTTCGAAGCTTTATTATCCTAGAGCGACTCCTCCTGATATGCTCTTTGAAGAGAAAGCTCCAACTTTTAAAAGCTTCAATGCCAACAATATCAATGAATGGAACATAGATGGCCAAACGGAGTACCAAATGCTCCAAACAATGCAGCATATCACAGTGATGGCTACTGCCTATCAAACTACAAATGATTGCTCTGGAGATGCCATTTGCAATATTTTGTCTGCAGGTTTTACAGGCCAACTAAAAGGTTGGTGGGACTATTCTTTCTCTGAAGTACAGAAAGAACAAATGTTCTCTGCAATCAAGACCGATGCAGAAGGAAATCCAATCTATGATAATGAAGGTGAAACCATTCCATATGTGGTCAGCACCTTAATCTTCTCAATATGCGAACATTTTATGGGCAATTCATCCATTTGGAAGGATAGATCTGCTGAATTATTGTCCAACCTTAAGTGTAGATCATTATCCAGTTTTAGGTGGTATAAAGATACCTTCCTAACTAGGGTTTACACAAGAGAAGATTGCCAGAATAGATTCTGGAAAGAAAAGTTCATCGCAGGTCTCCTAACATCGTTAGGTGATCTTGTTAAAGATGATATCATAGCACAATCTCCAGATGGAAATATTCCATATGAGCAATTGAGTTATGGTCAACTCATTGCAGCTACCCAGAAAATAGGGCAAGACTTTGTAAAGAAGACAAAGTCAGAGTTCAGTTCAAAAAAGAAAAGGCCGCCAAAAAGGATTTAGGGACTTTTTGGGAACAATTTGGTATACCCCCTTGTCCAAAGGATAGGACCAAGTCTTCTAAGAAATACGAAGGCAAACCCCAAAAGACTAAGCATACCGATTATGCTAAGTATAAGAAAAACAAATGGTATGGCAAACCTAAGCCAGAATTCAAACCAGAATTCAAACCTAAACCAGCTACTGGTGATAGGAAAGCGGTTACTTGCTATAACTGCGGCAAAGCTGGCCACATCAGTAAATACTGTAGGCTAAAGAAAAGAATCAAGGAATTAAATCTTGAACCAACAGTTGAGGAACAACTGAATAATCTATTGGTTCAATCAGATACTTCAGACGAGTCAGATGATGATTTCGCTGAAGATATCAATCATGTCCAAGAAGATGATATTGGAAATCTTAGTTCCGATTCATCTCCTGAAATTAATGTCTTAACCAAGGAGCAAGATCTCCTTTTTGGAGTCATTAATTCAATAACTGATCCATATGAAAGGAGAAAGTATCTGGATAAGCTTAAATCTTCCATGGAATCCTCAAAGGAAAAGGCAAAGTTATAGTCAAAGATCATTTTGACTTCAAACAGATTCTTAAGCGGCTGGATGTTGCTCAACAAACGAAGCCTGTTACGATTCATGATCTCCAACAAAGATTAAGAATCTAAAACAAGAGGTTAAAGAGATCAAACAAGAACAAGTTGTTTGTAAATTGATTTTGTCTCAAATTACAGAGGCTCAATCAGATGAATCTGGTTGTGAAGACAATCCAGAGTCAAGTGCCTTCAAAGAAGATGAGCATGATAATCTTACTAAGGTTCAGGATGATCATGAGGATGAAGCGTTCCTAAATTTAATAAATCAATTAAGGATTCAAAAATTCCATATCAAAATCAAAATTACCATTGGAGAATTTGTTCTTGATTCTACAGTGCTTTTTGATACAGGTGTTGATTCAAACTGTATTCAAGAAAGATTAATACCAAATACAAACCTTTAAACCAATCTCTTAGGTGGATTAGATATCCAATTCCTAACAAAATGGATTTGCTTAACCGTCTAAACACGACAAAAGTATTTTCCAAATTTGACATGAAATCTGGTTACTATCAGATAGAGGTCAAAGAAGGTGACCGTTACAAAACAGCGTTCACTGTTCCTTTTGGGCATTACGAATGGAATGTTATGCCCTTTGGACTCTAAAATGCTCCTTCAGAATTCCAGAGAATTATGAATAAGATTTTCAATCCTTATTCAGACTTTACAGTCGTCTACATTGATGATGTTTTAGTCTTTTCTCAATCTATTGATCAACACTTCAAACATGTGAAAATCTTCATAGGAGTGATCAAAAGAAATGGTTTAGCTGTGTCGAAAACCAAAGTCAATCTCATTCAGACAAAGATTAGATTTCATGGTCATAATATTTTCCAAGGAACTATTATTCCAATCAATAGAGCAATTGAATTTGCTGACAAATTTCCAGATCAAATAACAGACAAACTCAGCTTCAGAGATTCTTAGGATTTCTCAACTATGTCGCTGACTTTGTCCCCAACCTTAGCAACATCATCAAACCTTTGCACAACCGTCTAAGAAACGAACCCCCTCCTTGGACAGATGAGCATACAAAAGTTGTCAAAATTATTAAATCTCAGATAAAGAATCTTCCATGTCTTTATCTTCCAAACCCTTCTGCCTTCAAAATTGTTGAGACCGATGCTTCTGACATTGGTAAAGCAAAGAATTTCAGAAAAAGAGCAAATCATTGCATATACTTCTAAATATTGGAATTCTGCACAACAAAATTATTCTACTGTCAAGAAAGAAATTTTGGCAATAGTTTTATGCATTTCAAAATTCCAATCTGATTTACTTAATCAAAAAATTTTTGTTAAAGTAGATTGTAAATCTGCTAAAGATATTTTACAAAAAGATGTTAAAAATTTAGCATCAAAACAAATTTTTGCCAGATGGCAAGCAATTTTAAGTGCTTTTGATTTTCAAATTCAATTTCTCAAAGGCTCTTCCAATTCTCTTCCTGACTTCCTTACTCGTGAATATTTACACGGTAGGTAGAAAAGTGAGAGTGGCAGTAATGCCTAAGTCAGAATCTTCCTCTGCAAAGGGGAAGGGTAAAGGAACACTAGTCCTTAAGGGACTCAAATGCCAAGGTGCATCAAAATCTGGGTCATCAACCCAAAAGCAATATGGTTCATCAACCCAAAAACCAACAATCAACATTAGGTCATCAAACCAATCTGGGTCTATTACAATCAACATTAGTTTTCTATACAACTCAACTGTAATTTTATTACATATGGTAATGGGAGAGAGAATATGTCCTATTACATATATATACACGTAGTAAGAGCATATATATACATGTCCTAATGGGAGTTGATTAGGAGTTTCTTAACAATAAAATAATATTTTGATGTGCCGCATATGATTTTTGGTTACTTAACATCGGAGAGGGTTGCTTGTATAAGCAATCATTCCTTACGGGTAACATTTGTGTGTAGACATGTAGGAGAAATAATATGGAATGCTGAAGAGAAAGAGAGAATATATATGAGTTAAGTAACTTGTTGATAGGAACTCCCATTGGAGTAAAAATTAATTGGATTGGTTAAAATTGAGGTGGCCCACTTGAAGGAATAAAGTGAGTTGTTTATATGAAGAGCATTGGAGATTGTAACACCCCGATTTTCACTGTTTTAAATAACAGAAATAAGTATGATTATGTTTATATATTTATATGAGTGTTAGAAATTTGTTTTCAACAAATGGAGTTCATCACTCAATTCTACTTGAACGTAGAAAGCTACGATTAAAATTTAGGTTGGAAAGTCAGGTGAATCTCGGCCCGCGAATTTCATTGACAGTATAATTATACTGCTCAAAAGACCTAATTTTAATTCGTGAACAAAAATCTTAAGATTTTTATTTTATTTCCTACGATAGTGTATTTTTAGAATTATTTCATAAAAAGTGAAATAATATATGTTTTACGGACGATATACTCAATCGGGCTAACGAGGAGCTGATTACGGGAGTTTCAGGACTCGATAAGTGGATAAACCCTATATTCTCTTAGGACGAAGTCATCCGCGTGAGAGGTTTAATTTGGCTTAGGGTTATGTTAGCAATTTTTGTTAATTGTATTTTGGCCCCTAAACTTTCTATTAATTACATTTTGGTCCCTAAACTAAGTTTCATGATACACCAAGTGAAATGGGCCAAATTCTTGTCATCCAAACCCATTAAGGGATGCGGCCTAGAGCCCAAATGTCATGACCAAAGATTAATTTTCATGATGCCATTTTAATTACCTAAGTTTCCTATGTCATGATTTTATGCCTTAAGCTATTTTAATGTTACAAAATCAATTGGACTTGGGCTTTCTTGGCCCAAAATTTGCGCAAGGCCCATGGCTTGCTCATAAACTTGATGATTCAAGTGGCTTCATGATTCTTCTCACACTTTCTCACATATTCTCACACTTTCTCAAAAGCTCTCAAGTGTTCTACCTTGTTCTTATTTTTCTCTCACACAAAGAAGCCAAGTTTGTGAAGGAGGTTGAAGATTGCTTGATCATTTTTCAATTCCAATAGGTTATTCTTCATCCTCATCATCTTTTAGTCATAGTTTCTTCAAATCATTTCTTGTTTTGAAGCTTTATTCAATATGTTTATCTTAGTTGTTCATGTCTTTAGAAAATGATAAAAAAATCATAGAAAAATCCTTTGAGTTTGAAACCAATTTCTATGTTCTTGTCATCATGTATATGTTTTAAATCCAAGAGTATGTTGAAATCAAAAATTTCCTTCTCTTTTTACTCATCAAGGGCGAACCTATAGAGGTGAAGTTGGAGGAGATTTTGTTCATGTCTTTTGTAAATAATCATGTATATTAGCTTGTTAGTATATATGTTTAGGGAATCCAAGTTGTTTTGTCAAAAAAAAATCCCTAGCCCTATGAACATGTCATGACCGAAACTAGGTGTGTGTGAGTTAGGAAGTTTTGATTTCCAAACTCAGTTGTTTAGCCACTAATCCATGATCTTGGTTAATTAAGGATCATTAATCCATGACTTAATCATGATTAGGAATTTTTAGTATCAAAGACCCTTGAGGTCTTGACCATGTAGGAAGGATTTTGATGGTTTTAATTGTTTGATTAGTAATGGTTTGATTGTATTGGAGAAGGTTGAATTTATTCCGTTGTGTACGTGAGAACCGGGCATTCGACGAAGCAATTTACTCCGCTGAGAATTCTACAAGAGGTAGGAGGGGATTGCCTGAGGGATTTTTTCGATGGCTACATGCTATCTGTGTTGGTCTGTATGATTTATCTGTGGTTGTGGTGTTTGGTTTGTGGTTGTGTTATTTATTTGTGTATGGTTATCTGCATTTAATTATTTATTTACAGTTATATATTATGATGTTGTGACGCATGATCTGCCTGGGAAAATTGTTATGATGTTGTTGATTGTTATTTGAGAAGCTTGACAGTGGTCAGTGCCCAATCAATTAACCAGATAAAAGCTTTAAGAAGCTTTATAAATTATATTCTATGTTTTTGAGAGAAATGTTGGAATATAATATTGATGAAACATTTTATTTGGAAAAATAAGGAATATTTGAAAATATTATTATTTTAATGATTTATTAGTGTAAAAGTAATTTTTGAGTCACGGTGAGGGCGTAACCGTGAAATTATTTTTGTACTGCTAATTTTTACATAAGAAATTCCGTCATATTATAAAAATATATTTTATGAAATTAATCTTCGAAAATAACTTAATTATTATTTTAGAAAATTATTTAAGTGGAAAAAGCTAATATTTGGCTTAAATGACTTTAAAAATATTTAACGACGGCAATTTGGAAAAGTATCGACGACAAGTGCTTCGAAAACAACAGTACGTATTTTTAATAAGTTTGAACCTCAAGTGACTCACTTTTCTGAAAACTAAGTTTTTGTATCAGATGGTTTTTATAAAAAGAATTTCCTAATTGAAATGATTTTCCGAAATCAAGTTTTGACTTAACTGCATTAAAAGTGTGTTGCAACTTAGTAACCGAGACGTCGGGGTATTAAGGTTCTTGGGTGTTGTGGACCTGGTGTCTTGACTGCGTGCCTGTATTCTGGCTATGTGCCTGGTGTTCTGGCTGCGTGCCTGGAGCCTGATCAACTCATCACTTGTTGGGATATCTCATAAGATTAAGTGTGAATGTTTAGATGGTGTATATAAAGTGTTCATGCATATTTTTCCAAAGGATGATGTTTGGGGTGTGAAACCCATTATGAGATTATATGTTTTAGTGTGAATGCTTGTATAGACATAACATGTATATGTGTGTTTTCTGTTGTGTCGCACATGTGGTCGTCGAGTTAAATCCATATATTGGTTTCTCACTCTTGCATGCTTTATTTGTGATTTCTTTGCTGTTTATATATTGGGGAGTTCAGAGGAGCCACTCAAGGATTATGGTGTCAACAAGAAGAATGCTACTTAGCTCGGAGTATACTGACGCTACTGCCTTGTGCTATAGTGTCTGTTAGTTATGACCAGCTTAGGTTTTATTTAATGTAGTGTTGTTGTTATTAAATAGTGATCTATATTATTAAAGATCTAAGTGTGAAAACAATATGAGGCAGTATAGTTGTATGACTTATACATACTTATATATTTAAGTTTGGCTATGCTTACTTGGTTGTTGTAATGTTGAAAAAGAAAAGAAAAAATTTATCACGATTTTGAGAATGATAAATAATAATAACAAGAAAATATTATATTTCCGAAAGCAACCAGCAAATATTCTTTTAATTTATTTTCCGCAAACAGGTAACCATGTAATGCCCAAGGGGGTGTTACAGAGATGCTCTAAGAGAAGCATTGAGATAGATATATGGTTTGCTAAATTATGCTTTTGGTCCCTTATCTTTATTTTAGGTTTCAATTTGGTCACATTTTTATTTTTTGGTTCGTTTTGTTTCCTTATCTTTATTTTAGGTTTCAATTTGGTCATTTCTATTTAAATTGTGGTACTAATAGGATCATATTGGTATAACTTTTTCAAAATAAAGGATCATTTCAAAACAAAAAATAAAAGAGAGATGATTTCACAAACAAAAAAAACAACCACATTGGTATGACTTTTACAAAATAAGGGACTGTTTTGAAATAAAGAATAAAAAATGGACCATATTGACATAACTTTAAAAAATAAGGGATCATTTTGAAATAAAAAATAAATAAGGGACCAAATTAAAAAATAAAATAAGGATAAGAGACTGAGAGAATAATTTAAACCAGATGATTCTATCTAATTCAATTAATGGTACCCTTGCTGCCATTACAAACGGGAAATAATGTCACTCTACTTTTCGGGAAAAAAATATGACCCGACAAGATCAAACAGACATATATTACATTACATATTTAAAGATGAATTGGTCTTCAACTTCTACAATTGCATAGTAAAGAAGTCAACAGTTGGGCACACACATATTAAAAATATACAGGCACATAATATATGATGAACTGTTATTTTCATTTTTATTTTGATTTTTTTCAAAGACTGATTTTTTTGGAAGATAAAGATACATAATCTGATACCTTGACAATGGTTCTTTGAAGATAATTAAGATTAAGATGCACAACGATATTGTGCATCCGTAGACCAACTCTCTGAGCTACTTAGTTCAGTTGGTGAAAGATTAAAAAGTCATAACTAATAGTATCTTCAATCATACCTTATATTTGAACATAGATGATCGACTTACCTGCTAGTTTTTCTTTTCCAGTTATATTGGTCAATTGATCTACCTCATTTACAAAGTTTTTATTTTTATTTTTATTTTGAATGCTAGCTGATTGTAGTTGATAGATTGGCAAACTAATCACATTGCTATACTCTCCTGTAATGTTGTATTTTGTTCCATTAATTTCATGTTATATTAGATTGCATCAACTTTTATGTCGGAAGTTTAAAGGTACACGAAGTTGAGGTTCTATTCTTTGAAATTGTTGGCCAATTCCTGTATCTATTTATCATCATTTCATTTTCAGTGAATGCAAAAATGTCAGAATTAGTTCTTAACCATTGTGAAGTGACACCTTAAACAATATCGGAATGTTTATGAAGTTGAGCTCCACAATTTTACAATGACAACTGTCATTTTAAAGCATTGGCCTTCTGCTCCGTATGGTTCTTATATGTTGTCATATTTTATGCTTCTTATATCCTATCAGCATTTTTAGTGGCAAGTACTGTTACAAAATCAGCATACTAACTTATGAACAACATTGATGAATTTAGAGTATATCATATACCAATACATTACTATGTACACGAGTCACTTTCCAGCATGCTTTCCAACATGAACAATGACATGGTGGAAGTGATGGGCTGAACGCATATGTCCATTCTCTTGATTTGATGATGTTGTTTCTGATATGGTGGGTTAGCAGTTAGAGAGACAATGTAGTGGATAGGAAGTAGTTATAATTTTAGAATATTTTATTTTTGTTTGAAGTGTCTTTGATCTGTAATAAATGGAAAGCATTTCTTGTGAAGGTTTTAACCGAAAATTCTTGGCTTCCATGTTTTTGCTTTGGACACTAATAATTTTTATAAAAATATGATTATTTAACTGTTTAGTTAGGGGCAAGAAAGGCCAAGTATAAATTGATTTAGTATGCTCTGGATCTCTTAGAGTACGTACTGGCTATGAGACTGTCCGAATTACAAGCTACTTGCAGCAAAATCTAAGAAAGGTGAGAGTTCTATGTATCTGTTTTACTCTATGGGTGATGTTATATATGATGAATCGTCCAATGTCAATACCAAACTAAAATGACCAATCAATTCTTGTGCTTATGTTTGTATTTTGATGTTTATTTAGGAAAAGTGTTTACTACCTGGCTTTGTTTATCTTGAAGAAAAACCATAAACAACAGAGCTTTATGCAAATTGGCAATATATAATCGTTTCACTTTAAAACCAAAGTTCATTAATTAGTATCAATGCATGTAGAGTTTCGATTGTAGCCATTATCATAAGTAATTGGTTTTCTTCAAAGTCAACAAGTAAGCAATCTGTTAAAGTTTTTTTTAATGATCTTTTTTCTTTCTTTTTTTTGATAAAATATTGATGTTTTATTTGCTTAACCTAAAGCAGCAGCATATTATTTTTCTACATATCTAATATCGTGTATGAATTAAAAAACATTGATCCTATGATTTTCATTGGTAGATGTGCAAATTTTTGTTTACAACTTTTTGGTTGTGTTTTTCAATATGCTTTTCTTGGCTTCAATAAACTATTTTTGGGTAAGAAACTATGATAGAACTTTAATAGAAAAATAGTTGAGGTTTCTAGTTGAAATAGTTGGAATGTTGAAGGCTATATAAGATTGATAGTAGATTGTATTGCACTCCAAATTGTTGAATACAAATGGACCCTTGTTGCCTATTTATAGGTGCTTGTCAGATTGTTCTAGAAGTAGAATAGTCTAGGCTTTTCCTTGACTTTTCTACATTGCATTGTTCTAGATGTTTCTAGATTGGCCTCATACTTTCTACATTATCTAGCAATTACAAAAATTGCTAGAACATTACAATGAGTTTTGCTAGAAGTATGGTGAAACTTCTAGAAAATTGCATCACTTTTTAACAAACTAGACATTGAAGAAATTCAAGGATGGAAGGTTTTTCTAACGGGTGGAATTCCTAAACAAGGCCAAATTAGCAAGTTGGCTTATGACAAATGAACCATTTTGAAAGAAGTTGGTTAAAAAAAAATTGCTAGGGTTTTGCATGGTAATCTAGGGTTTCTTCATGCTCATGCTCTCATGGCCTTCTCCTTCGAAGTTCAGTGGGAGTTCATGTTCCCATATATTCTCCCCGCTTCTAAGCCTCCTCCTTCTTGCTCTCATGTTCATATCGCTGATCAGGAAACTGATCCAAATCCTCAGTCAAAGCTTGACTCTTCTTTGAAGAATAAAACTTTTACGCAGGTAGTTGACTCATCAATGGATATACCTTTGTCACAGCTGTCTCAGGAGACTCCATATCGATCAATATATCTGATTCGGAATACAAGATTGCATTAGAGAGTGCAAAGAACTGTCTTCATGGCAGGCTTTTGATCCCGAAAGGTAATCAACCTTTGAAGGTCAATGACTTGCATTCCAAGTTTTCTTCCCTTTGGCATCCTACTGCTCAATGGCGAATGACCCTGTTAGGCAAAGGGTACTTTGAGTTCTTCTTTTCATCACAAGAAGACTTAAGGAGAATATGGTCATCCGATTCTTGGACTCTTAATTTGGGTCTCTTGTGTCTGTCTCGTTGGAGTGCAGATTTCAACCTTAACACTCAAAAACAGACTCATGTACAATGTTGGGTCAGGATTTTCGATCTCCCTCTGGAATACTGGCGTCCCAAAATCCTTTTGAGGTCGCGAATGGTATTGGCACTCCCATCACTTTGGATGAAAACACAAAATCAAGATCCCTGAGTCATTATGCTAGAATCTTGGTGGAGCTTGACCTCAACAAAACAATCTCGTAAGTCGTATGTACTCATGGTGGAAAGGGATGATTTTGCGTTTTATGTTAATTTGGAATATGAAAATTTGCCTTATTTTTGTGAAACCTGTCAATTGATAGGCCATGATCGGTCAAATTGCAAAAGAAACAATCCTATCCTAGATGTGCCTTAGCAGATTGTTAAGGCCAATGATAACCAGGTAAAACAAACAGTTATTGAAGGTGTCAATCTTGATGCTAAGGACGCTGCTGCAAATGGAAACATTGATAATAATATTGTTGTAGAGGATCCAATTATCGGATTAAGTAACATTGATATATTTCCTGATAGAGGTGACAAAGTCTTTGATATTCCTAGGGAAGTTGCTATGGAGACTATAACGAATAGAATCTTGAATGATTTGGCTAAGTCCCCTAGGAATCTGAGAGTTGAAGATCCAATGCATCATGGTGATAAGGGAGGAACTGATGATGATAATACTTCTGTAGATACTATCTATGATGAATCTCAGCCTACTCTTAATGATCAGGAGGATTTGTCAGAATTTGTTCCGGACTCCCAAGAAGTAAGGAACCTCAATTGACTCCTATCCAAGTGGTTGCTCATGTGATGATTCAATTTGGCTCTTATCAGTCTTCTTCTGTTCAGAATGAGGAGCTGCCATTGCCTCTAAGTTCTGGGCTGATGATAATGAAGAGAATGATGATGATGTTCAAGCACTTGTTGATTCTCTAAATCAGGGTGTGGATATTGCTGATAAAGAGAAGGAATTCACTGTGGTTCTGACAAAATCTCAGAAGAAGAATCTGAAGAAAAAAAGGAAGCCTGTCATAAAAAATGCTCGAAGCAGGGCTGGCATTAGAAACTTTGCCTAATGAAGGTTTTTTATTGGAATACACGTGGGGTTGGAAACCTTGATACAAAGTTAGTTCTTAAAAAATTTTGCATTCAACATAGGCCGGACTTCCTTTTCCACTATGAGACTACGATTTCAGAAGATTCTATTCCTGCATCTTTTTGGAAGAAACTTGGCTTAAAAGTTTTCTCAGTCAATAGTAGGGATCCCTTGATTCCCAATATTTGGGGTGTTTGCTCACTATCAATGTGTCCTTCCATAATTGATGTTTCAGCTTAGTATATTGCTATTTCTGTTACTTGTGATCATTTTACCTTCTTCATAGTTGCTGTTTATGCTGCCACTTCTCATGTTGTCAGAAGGCAGCTTTGGGCTGACTTAGCTAGTCTTCAATAATCCAATCCAGGGCCTTGGCTTTTTCTTGGTGATTTCAATGCCATTTTGGGATCTCATGAAATGAGAGGTAGGCATTTGCCAAATAAGACTTCCTGTGATGAATTCCAGACCTGGACAGACCTTTGCAACCTCACTCATCTTTCCACAAGGGGTTCATTCTTCACTTGGTCAAACAGAAGGAAGGGTTGTGCTTTCACTGAGAAAAGACAGGATAGAGCTATATGCAATGATGATTGGATGTCTTCTTGGAAAAGTGTTTCCTATTGTACTTTGACAAGGAGTCTGTCATATCATTTCCCATTACTGATAACCTTGAAGCAAGATGATGTATCTTTTCCATCTCCCTATTTGTGGTAGCCCTATGTTTGTTCTTGCTCAGAAATTAAAGCTTCTAAAGGCTGAACTGAAAGTGTGGAATAGGATGGTTTTTGGTGATGTGAACCAAAAAGTGGAGCTGGCTCAAGCTAATCTAGACAGTATTGAAAATCAGCTGGACTTGACTGGTTATACTGATACATTGATAGCTAGTGAGGAAAAATCTCAAATGGAACTTCAAAAGACCTTGTCATTTCAAGAGGAATTTTGGAAACAAAAGGCTAAGCTTAATTGGCTTACCTCGGGTGACAGGAACACTTCCTACTTCCATAAAGTTTCTAAGATTAGAAACACTTCAAAGTAAAATTCTAGTTTCAGAGATGGAGATTTGATCATTGATAAGAGGGAGGATATAGAGCAGCATGTTTTGGACTTCTTTACAAACCTTTATGCCTCTGATAATTGTTGATTTGAATGGTGACTCTGCTTCTGGCCCAGATGGCTTTGGAGGCAATTTTTATCAAGCTTTCTTGAATGTTATAGGCCATGATGTCCACAACTCAGTGCTGCAGCTTTTCAAACAGTCTTGGCTATTGCCTAACCTTAATTCAAATCTGGTTGTGTTGGTTCCAAAGCACCCAAGTGATGATAGAGTAGAGGATTTTAGGCCAATTGCATTGGCTAATTTCCAGTTCAAACTCATCATCAAGATTATGGCAGAAAGACTATCTTCAATTGCACCTAAAATAATTTCTGAGCATAAAAAAGGATTCATAAAAGGAAGGCACATATCATATTGCATATGTGTGAACACCCATTTTTGTCTGTCTTAATTTTATTCTAATTTTTATGATATCATGTTTCAAGGAGACTAATAATAATAAAGGAGAAAGAAGAAAAAGAAAATAATGAAGAAAGGAGGGGGTGTTCCAGTCCATTACCTTGGATTTGATGTTGGACGGGGTGATCCCTTCCAGTCCATCACATTTGCTATTGGACGGGGAGGTCTCGTCCATCACATTATTAACTTGTTGTTGGACGCGATCTAGGCCAGTCCCTTGCTTTGGACTTGCCATTGGACGCGGTCCAATCCAGTCCATCGCACTTGCTGCTGGACGGGGAGGTCCCATCCATTGCTTTGCACTCGTGGATGGACGGGGTGGTCCCGTCCATTGCCTTATACTTGCTGCTGGACGGGGTGGTCCCGTCCATTGCTTTGTGCTTGCTGATAGACGGGGCGGTCCCGTCAATTGCTTTGCACTTGCTGATGGACGGGGTGGTCCCGTCCATTACTTTGCACTTGCTGATGGACGGGGTGGTCTTGTCCATTGCTTTGCACTTGCTGATGGACGGGGTGGTCCCGTCCATTGCTTTGTACATGCTGATGGACGGGGTGGTCCCGTCCATTGTTTTGCACTTGCTGATGGACGGGTTGGTCCCGTCCATTGCCTTGTACTTGTTGTTGGCCCCGTCCAGTCCACTGCACTTGCCAATGGACGGGGTGGTCCCGTCCAGACACTACACTTGCTGGTGGACGGGGTGGACCCGTCCAGTCATGTCCCTTTTATTCCTGTTGGACAAGGGGGTTCCTTCCACTTCAATTATTTTGATTTCTGTTGGACGAAGATGCTCCGTTCACTGCAATTATCTTTTCTTGTTGGACGAGGAGGTCCGTCCAGTGTATATCTACTTTTCCATATCTAAGTTTCTGTTGGGACAAAGAGATTCCGTCCACTGCAATTTTATTTTTCAGGCTGAAGGCTAAAGAATAAAGAAAGAAGAAGGAGAAGATAAGGAAGAAAGGACGAAGAAAACAAGGAGAAAAAGACATTCAACAAAAAGGAAAGGAAACTGAGTTACACCTCCTACCCACTTTACATATCAGGCAATACCTCTTTTCCTCCTCCACCCATTGGTCCTTCTTCCTCCTTACCTCCTCCCTCGTTTTAACCTAGCAACCCTACTCCTAACCCTAAAAAGCCATCATACACATCAGACAAAACCCCCCATCTCCTTCTCTTTTCAAACACACAACCTTAAGGATAAATCACCTCCTTTTTGCTACTCAAGCCGCCCCATCTTGACACACGTTATTTCTGCTCAAAACCTCTCATCTCTTTCTCTTTTCAAGCGTGCAACCCTCACGTCAAATCACCTCCTTTCTGCTACTCATGCCGCCCCATCTAGACACACGCTATTTCTGCTCAGAACCCCCTTTTTGCACCTCCTTTACCCATTGGTCTTTTCTTTTTCCTCATCTTTTCCCGTCTTAACCTAGCAGCCCTACTCCTAACCCTAAAAAGCCATCACACACATCAGACGAAACCCCCCATCTCCTTCTTTTTTCAAGCGTGCAACCCTCACATCAAATCACCTCATTTCCGCTGCTCAGAACGGCCCAAGCCTTGGGTTTCGTACAAACCGACCTTGAAGCCAATGGAGAAGAAGCAAGAAGCCCTCTCCTCCGTCTATAAAAGGAAAGGAAAAAGAGAAGAAAAAGGGGAGGACATTTTTTTTGGGGAGAGAACATTGTCTTTAAAGAGGACATTTTTGGAGGGGAGAACACTGTTCTTAAGAGGAAACGAAAGATCAAAGAGGAGATAGAGAGGAAATATACAAAGAAAAGAGAAAAGAAAAAGAGATTTTTGTTGTGAGGAAGAGAGATCAGATCTGAGTTTCCTTTTCTCTTCCCTATTATTAGAAATGGTTAAGAAGGAGGAGCTGAAGGAGCCAGGGAGATTGAATGTAAAGACTTCGATCTTAAAATCTTACCACTGGGAGTAGACAAAGTCATTCTTATTCTACTCCCGTTTGGTAATCTTTGTTCTTTTCATTGATATTATTAATAAATTTCTCTTGACATTCTTATTTCTCTGTGCTTCTGTTCTCTGAATAAGTTGGTAAAAAGTTTCATTTCTACGTTTCTGTCCCATTTTCAAGAGATAAAAATTATTTATTTTACATAAAAAAATAGAGGATGATCACTTGATTAAAACAACCTTATTTTTTTGGGTTGCCCTATGACAAGTGTCATGTTCAACCCTTCGGATTTAGAGGTTGCCCTGTGGACTTACGTGCCATGTTCAACCTCATTTTAGTTTTAATAAAGAGATTCACAACGGGTAAAACAAATATTTCAAAGTTACTAATAATTTACACAACTAATTTTGGGTAACCATTTATGGATGTTCCAGGGTGCCGTGGGGTTAGGTCTCCATGCCTTCCCTAGACATAATCGACTCCCGAACCCAAAGCTTTTCTTAAAAGGTTTTCCAACTTCCTTGAAACAAAATAAAGTTGGTGGCGACTCCATGTTTTTTTTCTCTAAGAGGAAGGACTAGGTCTCTTTTTTAGGTCACTACAGATGGCGACTCCACTAGGGACTTCTTTTAAGAGAGTCAAGCCCATAAAAATTGGTTTTGCAAATTTTTAGTGACTTGTAGCTTATTTGTGTTACCTTCTATGGCTGTATCTTACCGTTTTTTCTCCTTGCAATAATTAAATGACAAAACCAAGAATGTTTTTGTTTGCAGTGCTGTTTGTTTGGATTGTCCTTTTGGTTGGGTTTTTCCTCTTATTTAAATAAGAAGAGTTAGTGGTGCATGCGTTTTAACTCACGTTATTATTATATATGTTTCACTGACAATGTTTTTGTTTCCTCCTCATTTCTTTTCTTTTCCCATGTTTTAACAACAGGATAGAGGACTTATAACCATTTTTATATATATCTATGTTTGTGTTTTGCAGGTTTTTCTTGTCTTCTCTTTTTATTTTTACTTTTAAGTGTTACAAGTTTGTATGCCCCCTTTCACACACATCACTATCACATATTGCACACACACTTAGCTCTATACCCGAGCTTGCTCAAAAACCCAAGGATTAGGCGGTTCTCTGACGTTGTTATTGAAGAGGTCTTGTACCTCCCTAATACTGGTCAGTTCACCACTCAGATTGTACATGAGATCGTGGAATAGTCATATTGAGAGGGTTTATCCCTACTTGTGGCTAGATTCACGAATCATACTCTTATGATGGCAATCTGGGGACCATGACTTTTAGAGGTCTAGACCCGTCCCAACTCTCACTAATAGAGCAGACCTAGTGGCCAACCTGTTTAGAGTCCTAACCTTAAGGCGTGTCCATCCTTAGGTTTTACCTGGCTTAGGGCAAAAGGGGGCGTACTTTCTTTCCCTCCTCTATCATCATAAGCATAAATTGTCATGCATGCTCATCGTCAGTATTCACGAAACTAGGGGCACCACATTGCTGCCTCAAACCTGAATGACATGTTCGAATATTATTGCACATCTAATAGGCGCTATGTCATAATGAAGGTGATGCATACCCATCAGGCTTTTCAACCCCATTGGGTCCCCTACAACATGAATCATGCAAGATATGTTTGCTTCACTATACTCTTTTTTTTTTGTGTCTCTTTGTTAGAAGATTTTGGTATTCACCTTATAGCAAGAAAATGGAAAAGCTTGGTTCAGAGAAGAGTACTAGCAACGCGAGTGTTCCAATAAAAATATCAAGATCGATGTGACACTCAATGACGTGAATAGATTATGTGAACTCAGTCATCAAATGTCAGAAAAAGCACGCTTAGACTTTGTCAGCAAGTATGGTAGAATATTGGACCTGTTGCGTGTTCCAGTGGAAGCTCCCACTCTGAGTGCATTAGCCCAATATTGGAACTCAGCTTTGAGGTGTTTTGAACTGCCTAACTTAGACATCGCTCCAACCATAGAAGAGTATGCTTATATGCTAAGACTGCCAATTCAAAAGAAGACCCGCGTCTACATGTATTATGGCCAATATGTAACAGATTGGAAGATAGCAAGTTTATTGGAGCTTCAACCGGAACAGATGGAGAAAGTTTTCATCCGTGTCTATCGAGCGTTTTCTAGATGATATCTATCAAGGAGTGCATTCTCCCTTAGATACGTCATCAACTATATTTTTACCCTAAAAACGACGTGTTTTCTGCGTTAAAATAAGGACGTTGCTGGTACGGGTTTGGTCTATTGAGGAGTAGATTCTCCCTTCGACTTGACACCAACTGCATCCAAACTAGAAGGAACCATACCACTAGATTTGATTGCGGGATGAGTTTTCTTGCTATAGGTGTATACGACAGTCTTCTTAAGAGTACTCTCGTAATCGAACAAAGGATATTAACTTGCACATGCATACATACACACACACAAAAATTTTGGATTTACTATCAATCTATTCGATTCAAAGGTTTTGGGGGGAAACTTAGCAATCAAATTCGATATAAAAAAGGCATTTGGCACCATGGATTGGAACTTTCTCCTTAAAGTTTTAGAAACTTTTGGTTTCAATCCTACCTTTTGCTAGTGGATTTCTGTGATTCTTCACTCAGCCAGACTCTCTTTTTCTGTGAATGGCCATACATTAGGATTTATATCTTGTAAAAGAGGGGTAAGACAGGGAGATCCACTATCTCCCCTCTTGTTTTGCCTTGCACAAGATGTTCTTAGCAGAGAGTTATCTCATCTAGTTGAAACAGGTTAGTTGAAGCCAATCTTTAGTCCTGGAGGGTTCACCACTCTTAGTCATTTGATGTATGCAGACGACATTTTAGTCCTCTGCAAAGGCACTAAGCATAACCTCAAGGCTCTAATGAACATCTTCAAGGAGTATGGAGAGGCTTCAGGTTAGCTTCTCAGTACTGGCAAATGCAGATTCTTTTCAGCAGAATTTCAAATAGTAGGGTTCTCAGCATATCCAATTTTCTGGGATTTCTTGCTAGCAGGCTTCCTTTTTCCTATTTGGGAGCGCCTCTCTTTCAAGGCAAGCCAAGGCAGAGATTTTTGCAGTCAATAGCTGACAGAATCAAAGCTGAGCTATCAACTTGGAAAGGTTCCCTCCTCTCTATAATGGGAAGAGTTCAACTTGTGCATTCAGTCATTCATGGTATGATTTCATATAACTTCCATGTTTATGCTTGGCCAATTTCCTTGTTAAAAATTGTGGATGCTTGGATTAGAAACTTTGTCTGGTCAGGAGACATCGATACTAGAAAACTAGTTACAATTGCATGGAATAGATTATGTTCTCCCACTCAAGAAGGGGGTCTTGGCCTCAGATCTCCTAAAGAAATTAATGATGCAACAATGCTAAAGTTATGCTGGAAAGTTCATTCTACCTCAGGTCAATGGGCCAAGTTCCTGAGAGCTAGGTTCTTAAGGCCCAGTGGTCCAGTTTTACATTATGTCAAAACTTCTATTTGGCCCTCTTTGAAGCCTCACTTGCACTCTATAGGCTCTGGTTGCAGATGGATCCTTGGTGATGGTAATTCCATTAATTTCTGAACTCAACCCTGGGTTTCTGATTCAGTGGTAAATCTGCTACAACTTGCTGCTTCTGTTCACCCTGCACTTCAAGCAAATGTCAGTGCTTTTATTCAGAATCAGACCTGGAGCATTCTTGCATTACTGAGTGCTAAATTCCCTTCTCTGATCAGAGAATTTGAGCAGGTAGTCATCCCTCTTATTCAAAAGGAAGATCAGGTAATTTGGAAACACACAGACAATGGGGAAATGTGCTTTAAAGATGCTTTCAACTTCTTGAGAAGGCCTGGACAGACTCTGCCTTGGGGGAACCTCATTTGGAATCCTATAGTTCCTCCTTCTAGGTCTTTCTTACTCTGGAGACTTCTTCATAATAAAATGCCATCAGATGAGAATTTGAAGTCTAGAGGGTGTATGTTGGTGTCCATGTGCAGTATGTGCTGCAAGGCAGAAAAGACTTCTCATCACTTGTTTCTGGAGTGTGACTTTGCTTCTCAGATTTGGTCATGGCTAGGTTCTAAGCTGCAATGTCAGGTTGATACTTCTTCTTTCCAGGCCATTCTATCAATTTTAAAAAATAAGTATAGCCCTCAATTGAAAGATGTTGTTCTCTCGGGTCTGATCAGTGTTGTTTGGGCTATTTGGTTTCTTAGGAACCAAGTGAGATTCAATGATAAAAAGGTGTCTATAAGGCAAGCCTTTTCTATGATTCATGCCTCTGTCTCTCTGTCGGGGAGTCTTTCATCAAGTAAAATGTCTCCCTCCATTGGTGACTTTGCTATTCTGAAGTCCTTTATAGTTATATGTCATCCATCCAAAGCCTCATATGTCATTCCAGTTAGTTGGTTCCGTCCTAAATATGGATGGATTAAATGCACTTCTGATGGAGCATCTCATGGTAATCCTGGTCACGCTTCCTGTGGGGGGCTGTTTAGGGACAGTAATGGTGCTTTTAAAGGCTACTGTTCCAATTATGTTACCATTGCTTCGGGTTTTCATACTGAGCTCTTGGGAGCCATGATTGCTATTGAAATTGCTTTCAAAATGGATTGGAAAAAACTCTGGTTGGAATGTGATTCTTGTCTGGTGATGCAAGCTTTTAGTAATTGGAAGATAGTTCCTTGGACTTTCATGAATAGATGGCTCAATTGTATTCATTTAACTAGGCAAATGAATTTTCATGTATCACATATTTAGGGAAGGTAATGCTTGTGCTGACAAGCTAGCTTTGTATGGTGTTAATAACCATTCTTTCTTTGGGTGGGATGATTTCAATCGAAATAGAATCGGTTTCCCCAACTATAGGTTTAATTGATTATTCTCACATGGGTTTTGGTTTGGTCCCCCCATGTTCTTGTCTTTCTTTTATTTTTTCATCTTAATAATATAAGGTGTGTTGCAGATGATTGGTAGAGTCCGGGGTGCCAACATAGTTGGGATGCCTTTCTCTATTGTGATGTCTATGCATGCCTTGCTGATAGGAGCCCGGCAAGTGTAATAAAAAAAGATCGAACCACAGAGACTGTGATCTTAAATGACAATTAGTTATTAAATTGATTTCACTGAACTGAAATAAGATTTGGTTTTCGAAATCGGAATCAAGTAACAATCAAATTTAATATCACAATTAAACAAAAAAGGAAAGCAATTCAAATTGGGGATTTTCAAATTCAAAAGGGATTTCCAGGAATTGGGATACCACAAAACTGTTTATGTTACTGAATCGACTCCTCTCCTTGTTAATTACCAAAATTTGCTTTGAAGGCGAATTTATCCTAAATTAGTTAATGCTCCCTCTCGGGTTACAAAAACCGTGCCCGATTAAATCAAACACTACTCTCGTGGTAATTGAATTTAAATCGGACCCTTTAAGTTTTGTGACAATTCGTGAATCCTCGAAGGACCGCTTCTAACTCTCGTGATTTAAGTCCTAAGTTCAATCCATATAGATCCGATACCTAAGTTCACCGCTAAGTTCGTCCTTAGTGTATCTACGACACGTAAATAAGTGGCCACCGAATTTACGAGTAATTAAAATAATAGGGATCAAATCGAAAACAAAATCGGAATTAACAAGAAATCAAAAATCAATTCATCACCATAAACGAGTTTTGGACATAGCCCCAATCCCTAGAAACAAGACTACTGCTCAAGCATTGCCATGGTTGTAGCAAGCTTGATTGAAAATAACATAAAGAGAAAAACCTAAGAGAGGAGGAGGAGGAGGAGGAGGAGGAGGAGGAGGAGGAGGAGGAGGAGGAGGAGGAGGAGGAGGAAGAAGAAGAAGAAGAAGAAGAAGAAGAAGAAGAAGAAGAAGAAGAAGAAGAAGAAGAAGAAGAAGAAGAAGAAGAAGAAGAAGAAGAAGAAGAAGAAGAAGAAGAAGAAGAAGAAGAAGAAGAAGAAGAAGAAGAAGAAGAAGAAGAAGAAGAAGAAGAAGAAGAAGAAGAAGAAGAAGAAGAAGAAGAAGAAGAAGAAGAAGAAGAAGAAGAAGAAGAAGAAGAAGAAGAAGAAGAAGAAGAAGAAGAAGAAGAAGAAGAAGAAGAAGAAGAAGAAGAAGAAGAAGAAGAAGAAGAAGAAGAAGAAGAAGAAGAAGAAGAAGAAGAAGAAGAAGAAGAAGAAGAAGAAGAAGAAGAAGAAGAAGAAGAAGAAGAAGAAGAAGAAGAAGAAGAAGAAGAAGAAGAAGAAGAAGAAGAAGAAGAAGAAGAAGAAGAAGAAGAAGAAGAAGAAGAAGAAGAAGAAGAAGAAGAAGAAGAAGAAGAAGAAGAAGAAGAAGAAGAAGAAGAAGAAGAAGAAGAAGAAGAAGAAGAAGAAGAAGAAGAAGAAGAAGAAGAAGAAGAAGAAGAAGAAGAAGAAGAAGAAGAAGAAGAAGAAGAAGAAGAAGAAGAAGAAGAAGAAGAAGAAGAAGAAGAAGAAGAAGAAGAAGAAGAAGAAGAAGAAGAAGAAGAAGGAGAAGAAGAAGAAGAAGAAGAAGAAGAAGAAGAAGAAGAAGAAGAAGAAGAAGAAGAAGAAGAAGAAGAAGAAGAAGAAGAAGAAGAAGAAGAAGAAGAAGAAGAAGAAGAAGAAGAAGAAGAAGAAGAAGAAGAAGAAGAAGAGGAAGATTTTAAGGTAAGTAGAAAAAAGAAGAAGAAGAAGAAGAAGAAGAAGAAGAAGAAGAAGAAGAAGAAGAAGAAGAAGAAGAAGAAGAAGAAGAAGAAGAAGAAGAAGAAGAAGAAGAAGAAGAAGAAGAAGAAGAAGAAGAAGAAGAAGAAAAAGAAGAAGAAGAAGAAGAAGAAGAAGAAGAAGAAGAAGAAGAAGAAGAAGAAGAAGAAGAAGAAGAAGAAGAAGAAGAAGAAGAAGAAGAAGAAGAAGAAGAAGAAGAAGAAGAAGAAGAAGAAGAAGAAGAAGAAGAGGAAGAAGAAGAAGAAGAAGAAGAAGAAGAAGAAGAAGAAGAAGAAGAAGAAGAAGAAGAAGAAGAAGAAGAAGAAGAAGAAGAAGAAGAAGAAGAAGAAGAAGAAGAAGAAGAAGAAGAAGAAGAAGAAGAAGAAGAAGAAGAAGAAGAAGAAGAAGAAGAAGAAGAAGAAGAAGAAGAAGAAGAAGAAGAAGAAGAAGAAGAAGAAGAAGAAGAAGAAGAAGAAGAAGAAGAAGAAGAAGAAGAAGAAGAAGAAGAAGAAGAAGAAGAAGAAGAAGAAGAAGAAGAAGAAGAAGAAGAAGAAGAAGAAGAAGAAGAAGAAGAAGAAGAAGAAGAAGAAGAAGAAGAAGAAGAAGAAGAAGAAGAAGAAGAAGAAGAAGAAGAAGAAGAAGAAGAAGAAGAAGAAGAAGAAGAAGAAGAAGAAGAAGAAGAAGAAGAAGAAGAAGAAGAAGAAGAAGAAGAAGAAGAAGAAGAAGAAGAAGAAGAAGAAGAAGAAGAAGAAGAAGAAGAGAAATTCTGATTTTTCTAAGGTAAGTAGTCCAAAAAAAGTGCCCAGTTTAGAGCCCTAGAGGGCTATTTATAATCTGTGGTAACTTGAGTCCCAAGCCAACACAAAAACCAAATCAAATCAGTTGTTGAAGATCCATAGATTGCGCGTCACGGCCGTGATGGCCATCACAGCCTGGCCGTGACAGATTCTGCCTTGGGCGTGGCTTCACTGAGTGGTCTGTCACGGCCATGACAGATTTTGTCTTGAAGGGGTCTGGCTCAGTTGACATGTCACGGTCGTGATGGGCAACACGGCCTGGCCGTGACAGATTCTGCCTTGAAGGGATCTGGCTCAGTTGACATGTCACAGTCGTGATGGGCATCACGGCCTGGCCGTGATAGATTCTGACTTTTCCATTCTTCCTTTTCAGCTTCACTTGATCATGGCCGTGATGGGCATCACGGCTAGGCAGTGATCAGCTTTGTTTGCCTCATTTTCTTGCCTTCCAAGCTCCATCTTCATGCCAGCTTCAACACAACTGATCTTGAGCAATTTAATCTTCGATTCCTGCACACAAGCACCACAAAACCACCTTACTCGTTCCAAGGTAAAAACTAACAAATAATCAAATAAAATAAGCCTAAACTATACGAGAATGCATGTAAAATATCATAGAATTATGAGGTGAAATCACACTCATCACTTGCCTTTTATAAAAAAAGAAGAAGGCCAAATTAGCAAGTTTTGATATCAATTTTGTAGCTCTGCCGGGTCCCAAAAGGTTCCAAATAATTATGACAATTTGCATGCTTGTGTGATAATTCTATTGTGGACATCAACCGTTTGTGCATATTTGTATTAGTTGGAATAAAGCAGAAAAAAATGTATCGGTTGCTGTATCCTATTTTGAATCTTATTTTATTTGACTCATAGGAAACACAAGTAGAGTAGATTTGAGCCAGCATAAGAAAAAAGGTAAATAGTTGTGGCCCTTTCTTCATGGTCCTTCTTAAGGGTGCTTTTAAAATCATGATTTTGATACATGATAGTTTTTGTAAAAAAAAAAAACTATGTTTACTTATCATTTTTTTATTGTGTTTTTTTCTGTTTCCACTGGTGTGTTTTTTCTCAAAGAAATTTCCCTGGTGTATTTAAAATGATGGTTTTTTTTAAGCAAAAAAATGATGGTTTTGATACATTATGGTTTTGTAAAAGATATATGCTTTCTCTTGGCTTCAAAATTTGGTTTAAAACCAGTTGAATACCCCGTGCATTGCACGGGTGTGTAAAAATATATGAAATTATTATTTTAAATGTTGATTCTAAATATAATTTAAGTATGTGAAAGTTATCGTTAATAATATTTATATATTAAAATGATTATATTGATTATAATATCATAATAGGTTAGCATATGAAAAAAACACTTTGATTTATGCAGTAGTAAATAGGTTAAAAAAGCATTAACAAAAATAAAACATTTACTAAGTGTTTGGATGGGGTATTTCAAAATTCCAAGGAATTTGAAATACAAGGTAATTCAATTACTTCAATTGAATCACTTTCATTTTGAAAATACTTTGTTTGGATAGCGTAATTCAAATACCTTGTATTTTAAATTCTTTGTTTGGATAAAGTACTTCAATTACCTTCAATTACATTTTTTTTCTGAATATTCATTTAAAAAATTGGGATTTCAACAGTCCGAGAGCCGGCGTCCCGAACCGGGTGTCTGGGGACCGACGCCCCCGCAGCAGGTATCCGGGGGAAGGCACCCCTGAACCCGGTGTCCAGGGGCCGGCGCCCCCCACTGAATGTTAGGGGGTCGGTGTGCCCCACTGGGGTCCGGGGTCGTCGCCCCCGCAACGGGTGCCCAAAGCCGTCACCCCCCCACTGGGTGTCTAGGGGTCATCCCCCGTCGGGTGTCCGGGGGCCGTAGCCCCTGCATCGGGTATCCGAGGGTCGGCGCCCCCCCGCTTGGTGTCCGAGGCTGGGCCCCGGTGGTCAGGGGGATCGGACCGGGTCTGGGGGTCAGGGACTAGGTCCAGGTGGTTCGGGGCCCGGCACCGGTGGTAGGTGGCACATGCATAAGGAGAGGAAATTTCAAAATACCACATCTTTAGGTGGTATTTCAAATTCCCCAAATTTACATTAAACAAAATACCCCCATAAAATCCCTTGATTTCTAAAATCCTTCGTAGTTAATACCCAAACAAAGTATTTTAGAGTGAAGTATTTTAATTACCCTCTTGAAATACTTCACCCTCTATAAATACCCCATCCAAACACAAGGATATTTTTATATCAATTCAAGCTTGAGCAACTTTCATGCTAACATTACATAAGTTCACATAGTATACAACAAAAGCATCGGAAATTAAAGAACTTTTCACATACAAAATACACAACAAAAACATAAACACTTCCATGCATAACGTCCTGACGATTGTTTAACAATATATGTAATTTTCTACATAGCAACAAAAATATTAATTCAATCTAATACCTCTCCTCCTTTATCTTTCGCAAAATCTTAGTTGAGGAATGCAAAGGTGATATCATATCAACCAAAGCAATATCACTATCATCTTGATATGGATTGTGGAAAGAAAAATGCTACACCTTAGCCATATCTATCCTATCTATACCTATAAATGGAATGCCCTATTCACTGTTCATGAGCACTGCTCACCCTCTCTCTTTGCACTGTTCATATTCACTGTTCATCCGACTATATATTCTCCAAAATTCGCTTTTCACCATCTAATGTGGCTAGGAATCTGTATCAAAGTAAAAATAATTTTAAAAAATAAAAAATAAAGACAAGACTGATCGAGACGATTTACTCTTTAACTGGTATAATGAAAAATCATTATTTAAAATAATAATAAAACAAAATAACATAAAAACTAATCATAAACTTTTTTGCGTAATAATCGTCTGGACTTGAGTGAATTTTGGAAAACGAAAAATTCTAATTATTTTGAAATTATTTAATAATTAATAATTTATTAATGATAATATTTTATGAAGTCTGATTTTTATAACTGTGCGATGCACAAGCTTAATAATTTAATGGTTAAAATATTATTTTAATCTCTTAACTTATTTTTTAGATTCATTTTGTTTTCTTAACTTTTAAAAGCTTTAATTTGGTCTCTTAATTTGTCTCTGTTGACTCAATTTAATCACCTCCGTCAATTAGTCATGTACTGGCCGAGGAGTAAAACCCGACTACCGAGCTTGGATACCCGATCCAACAAAGGCGGAAATGATAAAATATCGATATTATCTTTATTAATCCTGATATTATCTCAAACAACCATATCCGGTTAGAAGAGATAATATCCCTTAAATTAAGGGATAAGATATTGATATTATCCTTAAATAATCCTAGTATTATCTCAAATAACCTTATCCGATTAAGAGATCAATTTAAGATATTTTCTTAATCAATCCTGATATTATCTCACACAACCTTATCCGGTTAAAAGAGATAATATCCCTTAAATTAAGGAAATCACATCTCGAAGAAGATTTAAGAGATAAAAGGAGATAAATCCAGATCTCTTAAAGCCATAGGGATCCTATTATAAAAGGAGGAGAACCCAAGAGAGAAACTCACTTTTCACTGAACCCCGGTGACTCTCCCTTAAGCGTATTAAAGAAACTAGCTCATCCAAGAGACTATGAAGAGTCCTTGCTCGCTGGTATTCATCGGATACAAGATTAGGGGATCGAGATCACCGTATGGCCAAGGGTTGAACCTAGAACTACGTCTGGCTTTGATTCCCATTGGGATACGTAGGACCGGAATACAACATTCTGTCAAGCCATAATCTAAAACAACCCCCATTGTTCACTCTTGGTCTGACGTTCTACGGCGAGATTCCGGCAAGTCGGATCTCGGCAGGAACATTTGGCGCCCACTGTGGGGCCCGAGGAAAAACTTTCCCCGGTTCCACAAGAAAGCTTGATGGTGACTACACGGAATGGTCCGAGGGGAGGGGCGAACAGCATGAACCATGAAGATCATGAGGCCTCGAACACGAGCCAGAACCACGGCAATCATCCTCCCTCTCCCGTCAATGAAGATAACCCTCGGCTGGGAGAAGTTATGGAACAGCTAAGGCAGCTACGGAAGGAGAACGAGGAGATACGTGCGCAAAATCAGAGGCTTTTAAGAACTCGAAAAAGAGAAAGGTCAGTGACACCTTCCGACGAAGAGCAATCCTCACCCGAGGCTGGCCAAAAGGATCCGTCCTACGCACCTTCTCCCCGGGAAACTAACCGACCATCCAAAACCAAACTTCCCCCAGAGGCTTTAGAAGCTAAGTCTCATGCAGAAAGGACTAGCCAAAAAGGAAGGATAACGGACCGACGACCGTGGTTACCGTTCACGGATGACATTGATGAGGTAATCATGCCTAGACATTTTAAGCCCCTTAACATCGATAAATTCAATGGCACCACTGACCCAACCGAGCACGTAGAATCCTTTATTTCTTCTGTTTACTTGGTGACCGATTCGGAAGCCGTCATGTGCAAAGTTTTTCCAACCACTTTGCAAGGCCCTGCCTTAAGCTGGCTTACGAATCTACCACCTCGGTCAATTGATTCCTTTGATGTGCTCGTAACTAAGTTCATCGCACAATTCGCAGCAAGCCGAAAGCATAAAAGGCACTCGGTCTCGCTGGTAAATTTTAAACAAGAAAGGAATGAATCACTCAGAGATTATATGGCTCGTTTTAATGCCAAACAAATCTTAATTCCCAACATGAGCTCGGAACTCTGCCTTCATACCGTCATGGGCGGTCTGAGGCTGGGGCCATTCTTTGAGTATTTATCCCGAAAATCACCGAGAGATTTTGAAGAGTTGCAAGAGAAAGCTACCGGTTTCATGAACTTGAAAGAGATGGTAGAATTCAAGAGGAAAGAAAGAGGTTTCGAAGACAAGAACTTGGTCCCGAGCAAAGAAAGAAATAGGGGGCTGATCCACAAAGGACCCAAAAGACCAATGAAAGGGGATTCTCGGAGAGGCAACCCAGGTACCAGTCTTATACGCCGTTAAACCGATCTCGGACAACCATTCTCCAGGAGGTGTACAACGCCGAGTTACTCACCTTACCTCGACCGTCCAAAACGCCGGCCAATGCTGACAGAAGCAAAGAATGCATGTGGCATCAAAACTATGGTTACTCCACTGAAGACTGTAGAGCAACCCAGGAAAAAATCGAGGACTTGGTACGGGCAGGTCGTCTTGACCGTTTCGTTCGCCGAGATGATAATGGAGGCGGACGAGCTGGTCGAAGACGAAGGAGACGCGGTTATGACAACCGTAACCGAGATGCAAACCTGCAAGGAAACAACCAAAGTGGAGATCGGATGAATAATCAAAGAGCTCTTAATGAAGAATCAGAAGGAGGAGTCTGAGGGGTCATCAATACAATCTCAGGAGGATTTGCAGGTGGAGGAACGACGAGTTCAGCTCGGCAGTGTCATGTAAAATCCCTCCGATCTGTCAACATGGTGTCTGGAAAGCCTGCAAGGACAAGACCTCCAATAACTTTCACGGATGATGGTTTCCGAGGGGTGGATCCAAATCAAGATGATCCAATGGTGATAACGGTCGAACTAGCCAACTTCTCGATCAAACGAACACTCATTGATCAGGGGAGCTCGGGCGATATTCTATACCTGGCGACCTTCAAGAAACTTGGAATTCCAGAAAAGCTGATAAAAGAGCAGGAAGACAAGCTAGTAGGGATCACCGGGGAGCAAGTAAAAACCCGAGGTTACATAGACCTCTTAACAACGTTTGGAGAAGGAAGACTCTCCAAATCCGTATCAGTCAGGTACGTTATTGTAGAGG
Source organism: Sophora flavescens (assembly GCA_030762895.1). Classification (NCBI taxonomy): domain Eukaryota; kingdom Viridiplantae; phylum Streptophyta; class Magnoliopsida; order Fabales; family Fabaceae; genus Sophora; species Sophora flavescens. The sequence goes on from CM061064.1 coordinate 183,929,848, forward strand.
CCAGCACGTCGTACAACATCCTTATTGGAAGACCGACGTTGAATGAACTCGGAGCGATTGTCTCTACCCCACACCTGACAATGAAATTCCCAGCCGAGTCCGGAGATATAGTCGCAGTCCGGGCTGACCAAAGGCTATCCAGGCAATGCTATGTAGATAGCCTAAAGGCTACCCGAAACCAGGATATCTCAAAAAATCCCGAGGATGACAAAACAGAAGTGGTCAGTTCGGTAACTTCAACCAGCTCGGTCAGCATGTTTGAACTTGACCCAAGGATGGAAATGTACGAGTCCAGAGCCGAACCAACAGGGTCTTTAGAAAGGTTCCAGTTGGGAGCCCAAGCTGAACAATGCACCCAAGTCGGCAGTCAGCTCGATCCCTCGCTCAAACAAAGGATTCAGGCTGTCTTAAGAAAGAATGCCGATTTGTTTGCTTGGAAGACGTCGGATATGCCTGGTATAGACCCCAATTTTATGTGCCACAAGCTATCCATATGTCCCGAAGCCAAGCCTGTAGCTCAAAGAAAAAGGAAACTTGGCGAAGAAAGGCGCCGACCAGTAGCCGAGGAGACTTCCAAACTGGTCAAAGCAAATTTCATCAGAGAGGTGAAGTACACTACTTGGCTAGCCAACGTGGTGTTAGTTAGAAAGGCCAACGGTAAATGGAGAATGTGCACCGACTACACCGATCTCAACAAGGCGTGCCCAAAGGATTCTTATCCTCTCCCCAACATTGACAGACTAGTGGACGGGGCCTCGGGGTACAAAGTTCTGTCCTTTTTGGACGCATACTCAGGTTATAACCAGATCAGGATGTACCCACCCGATGAAGAAAAACGGCATTTATGACTGATGGGGCAAACTACTGCTATCGGGTAATGCCTTTCGGCTTAAAAAATGCTGGTGCAACATATAAAAGGCTTATGGACAAAGTTTTCGTCAACCAAATCGGAAAGAACCTAGAAGTATATGTTGATGATATGGTGGTAAAATCCAATGACCTAAGGGAACACCCAGCCGACCTCGAAGAAATTTTCAGCCAGCTCAGAAAATACAACATGAGGTTAAATCCAGAAAAATGCTCTTTTGGTGTACAAGGAGGAAAGTTCTTAGGCTATATGCTAACTCATAGGGGGATTGAAGCTAACCCGGATAAATGCAAAGCAGTTATGGAAATGCGGAGTCCTCGGAATGTGAAAGAAATTCAGAGGTTAACCGACCGATTAGCTTCTCTATCCCGCTTCCTCCCGAAGTCTGCAGAAAAAGCAAGACCCTTCTTCCAGCTTTTGAAAAAACCAAAAGATTTCATCTGGACTGAAGAGTGTGAGAAGGTCTTTGAAGATCTGAAACTCTTCCTAGCGTCTCCCCCAATCCTCACTCGGTCTCAGCTCGGCAAAGATCTGTACTTGTACCTATCTGTCAACGATTGTGCAATCAGTGCAGTGATCATCCAGGAAGAGGAAGAGCAACAGATGCCGGTGTACTATGTGAGTAGGATCTTGAAAGACGCAAAAACGCGATATCAAGTAATTGAAAAACTAGCCCTCGCCTTAGTTATGACAGCTCGGAGGTTACGACCCTATTTCCAGTCGCACCAAGTTATACTCAAATTAACTAATCATCCAATAAAGCAGGTACTCAGGAAACCCGATCTAGCCGGACGAATGATAGCTTGGTCGGTAGAATTGTCGGAATTCGGTTTGCAATGAGCTGAGGGGGCCGATGAAAGCACAATGCCTCTCCGACTTCATTGCCGAGCTCTCTTCTAAGTCAAGGTCGGAATCCTTCATCTGGCTCCTATATGTTGACGGATCATCTAACCTGAAGGGAAGCAGGGCTGGAATAATTCTCGAAGGGCCTAATGATCTAATCCTGGAACAATCATTAAAGTTTGGGTTTACTGCTTCAAACAACCAAGCAGAATATGAAGCCCTTATTGCAGGACTGATGCTAGCTAAAGAAGTTGGGGTCCGAGAGTTAAAGTGCCGAAGTGATACGCAGCTTGTAACTGATAAGCCTTTGGCTTATCTAGTTTTATAACTAGATGGACTGTGGTTTTTGTGCAAATTATTCGAGTTCAATCTCGTTTTCGCCCAAATTTGCCTTGTTTTGTCCCGAAGTAGACTTTGACTCGTTCTAGGCATTTTTTAGTAGTTTTTAGTCTATTTTGAATAGAATTACGCTTTTTGTGTCTTTTTATTATTTCAGGTTAGAAGTGAAGCTCCGGGAGTCAAGGAAAGTCAAGAAATAGTGGAAATTGCCATTCTGGAGATGATCGCCCCGCGAGTGGATGCTCGCCTCGCGAGTCTGAAGATCAGCTAAGCAGCAACGTCATCAATTCTGTCTCGCCCCGCGAGAATATTCTCGCCTCGCGAATCGTGAAGACCTGCAAGACAGAGACCATCACGGCTAAGCCGTGATGAAGGTCACGGCTGTGACAGATTAAGGTTTGAAGTCTCGCCCCGCGAGAGTTTGAAGACCCTAGAAGTCAGAGACCATCACGTCCTAGCCGTGATGAAGGTCACGGCTGTGAGAGATTGAAGTTTGAAGACTCGCCCCACGAACACACTCTCGCCTCGTGAGAATCCAAATTGAAAGTGCGCCAAAACTAATGTTCGCCTCGTGAAATATGGTTCGCCCCGCGAGCGTCCAAGAACCAGAATCCCTATTTATAGGTTGTTTCAGATCAGGTTGAGAGGACTTTTGATACTCACTTGTTTTAGATCAGTTTTAGGACGATTCCTTGTTTCTGGAGCTGCTTCTCCCTTCTCTTTTCTTTTCTTATTTTATTATGGAGATTATTGCCGATTGTTCGTTTGTCGTCATTACGGACATGAGGAACTAATCCCCTTGTCTAGGGGATCGATGAAGCCACCCATGGCGGTATAGTGTTCATGTGATGTATGTTTTTCTCCCCTTTAATTCAATTTTTGTTTTCCAATTCTGATTTCATTGTGTCGATTATATGCTTGCGTGATCGACTAGTTAAACGTGTTGAGGCTGATCGGCGATTCACGTTTTAGAACTTGAATTGGGATCATCGATCGAATATTGCACGATAGTGAGTAGGAGATCGGTGCAACCTTATAGGGAACAAGAATTAATAGAATTCGAGGATTAGGATTATGAGACTGGTAAGTAATTAATCCAAATCGTTGAATACATCCTATTGAGCACGACAGTGAATTTAGGAGAAATTGGGGGTCCCGGTTGACATTAAAATTGAACCTAGGGAGAGGATCATCATCACTTGGGTACCATGCATGATTGGGTAGGTGGATTTGAGACCTTAGATGCTTTTAATCCCAGATTTCAATACCATATTCCTTATTGATTTGTTAATTTGATTGCAATCCCATATTCTCTCCAACCACAACCACTTTCTGTACTTAACCAAACCTATTGAATTTCTCGCGAATTGGTAGAATTGGTAGCCCAATCCTTGTGTTCGACCTCGGTAAATTCTTACCGTGGTTTTATTACTTGTGACGACCCGGTACACTTGCCGGTGACCCAACAAGTTTTTTGGCGCCGTTGCCGGGGATTGGCACAACTAATTTTTCTAATTTTTAGGGAATTTGATTGATTGGTTAAGTTGATTTTATTTTTATTGTTGTTTTTATTTTTCTGATATTTATTTATTATTTCTCTCTACTTCTTTGATTCCACTTGGTCTTGCCGTGTTTTTGTATGCGAGGTACCCTTTCACAAGAGGACCTGCTATTTGATTCGGAGATCACCAAGACCGAGACGCGCTTAAGGAAGGAAGTCAGAGAAAGAAAAAGGCTTAAAGCGAGTGATCTTGAGAGAATGGAAGAAGAAAATCCTCCCCCTCCTCCTCCTCCTCGTTACAAGCCTCTCTTTGAGTACGATCTACCCAACTTGGGTGATTGTGATTCTTCTATTATGAGGGGCAACCTGAATACAGACTCCTTCAGAGTGGAAGGATGTGTCACATTCCAGATCCGTGAGAATCGGTTTGATGGGAGTGGCAAACAGGACCCTCGTAGACACATCACTCGTTTCCTTGAAGCTTGTGACTTGCAGAAGATAAGAGGAGTCTCACAAGATGAGTTTCGCTTGCGGCTTTTCCCTCTCTCTCTTAGGGATGTCGCTCGCGATTGGGTTGTGTTGCGTGAATTTTAGAATTAAAGGCAAGTGCACCTCGTCGCAATCAAGTAATACGGTGGTGAGACCGGTTATCGTATCCACAGGGATTGGTTGTCAATTACCAATTCACAAACTTAACAACTATCTAGACTAAACTATGGTATGAGGGATTAAAACAGAAACTAAAGAAACAAAATATTTTTGTCTTTTTGGAATTTTGTCAAACACTTGGTATGCAAACAGGGATGTGGCTAGAATTGTCAGGGTTAGACTACACTAATCCTCCCTTAGTTGCAATGAAATGGCTTCTAACACAAGTCCTAATTCAATTATGCCAATCAAGCCTTTTCTAAAGTACTCAAGCCTAATGTCTTAGGTGCATTGAGCCTAAAACCCCAAATTAAACCCTAATGTCTTAGGTGGAATAACCTGAGATTTTGCATTAAGTTAAGACTTATAAGATTGCAAGCAGCCAACACCTATGTCTAGATTCTTGACCTACTTGGCATATGATTCATGAGCATGCCTTAATACCAACCTTCCAGTCATCTATCAAAGCAACATATCATTCCTATGGGTAGCTAATCCAAGGAAAGCATTAAACACAGAATCACATACTCATACGAAATAGAAACTTGTATTAAAACAACCACATCACAATACAACTAAGTTTAGAAAAGTTACATCTAACCCCAACAATGGGGAATTAACTACTCATGGTAAGGAAATACAAAATAGAATGAGAAAAGGGATGGAGAACACTCATAGACAAGCTTCCTCCAATCTTCTCCCCATCCAAGAGCAGAGAAAACACCCCCCTTTTTGGGTAGAAACCCTCTCCAGCCGCCAGCCACAGCCTGCCTCCAAGTGCAGATCCCTAATTCTGTTCAGTGCAGGTTTATTTATAGGTCCGTCGCCCGTCACGGCCGTGATGGCCATCACGGCCAGGCCGTGACGCTTTCTGTCCAAGGCATGTCTTCAAGTTTTTAACTCTCGCGAGGCGAGAGAAGTGTTCGCGACGCGAGCCCTCATTTTCTGGTTGGTCACGGTCGTGATGTCTGTCACGGCTAGGCCGTGACAGTCTCTGACTTTTGCCTTCTTCTCTGCTTGATCACGGCCGTGATGGTCATCACGGCCAGGCCGTGATAGGCTCTGTTTGGCTATATTCTTCACTTTTCTAGCTCTTTTTCATCCAAGCTCCACCAAGGCTGATTTCTGGGCATTTTTCCACTGAATCCCGCAAAACAACACACGAAAACCACCTCATCCGTTCCAAAGGAAAACTATACAAAATCAACACTAAATTGGCCTAACTATATGCAAATGCATGCAGAAATGTACATGAAAAATGAGGTGAAATCACACTCATCAAATCACCCCAAGCTTAAGACTTTGCTTGTCCTCAAGCAAAAACTAAGGCCGAAGAGATAAACAAATAAAGCATGGATAGTGAACTAAGAACCCGAGTAAAATGATCCAAGCAATAGGCAATTCAAACAATTCAGCAAGAGACAATCAATTCAAGTCCAATTAGGGGCTTAAGTTTCCTAGACTCACATTCTCACTGATTCGGGCACTCTTGCTCACTTGAAGCTCACCCCAAGCTTGTTTATTTGCTTGGCTCTCTTTCTTGCCTCACTCACTCAAGTGTTCAAGTATACATACAATTCGCTCCATTTTCCTCAAGGAATGATTCCTACCATATGCTTGACTATCAACCAAATCTCCACTTTATTTATGAAAACACCTAAGAATCAAGAGGTCTTTATTTGGTTGTAACGTGGCCATGGGATTAATCTTTAGGTGGGGATAACAAGAAAGGGATATTTCAAAAGGCTAAACCAAGTATCAACCATTTCAACACAAGACACCTTCTAAAATACCTTCTTGGGTTTTCAATTTACTTTCCACCTTTCTTTGCTTTCTTTTTCTTTTTATTTCTCATTTTCTTTTTTCTTTTTTTTTTTTTTCATCCCCCTCTCTATTTTTATTTCTTTTTTTTTTCTATTTTATTTGGAGAAGGGGAGAATTTTTTTTTCTTTTTTTTTTTGATTCTTTTCCCAAACTTTCAACTACCTTTTTCACCCTTTTTGTGATACTTTAGAAGGTCCCTTATCAAGTATATGTATCAAAATTTTTTCAGGGTACCAAGAAAAGCATTTTATTCATTCAGGCTCAAAATTGGGCAACTACGGGTAGCATTTACACATTCAAAGCTCAGAAGGCCAGAAAAATACCTATTGCCTCAATCATTTTCAAAAATGTTTCCAAAAATTTTTAAGCTTTAAAATGGTTTCAAGTCAAGTTCTAGAGAAAACAAACCAAGAGGAATAACACTCTACACAAAGAATGGGGGCAGATTTAGTGAGTACCCCCTAATGGCTCAAAAGCTCACATTTATCAGTTCAAAAACCAGTGAGAAACACAAGTCTTAGAGGAACACATGCTAATCATCAACTATCCAAGATCATCTCAAGCATATTCATTTGCAGCCATATCACAAGAATAAACAGAATTGGGTTCAAAAATCCACTATCACAATTTAATTGGCACTTAGCTCTCACAATCATAAGCTCAATCAAAGCAAGGGCAATCAATTCATGTGATCATGCAAGACTAAACCTATATGAATGCAATATTTACAATGCAAGATATGAACATATGCAAAATACCCCTACCCCAAGCTTAAAGATTTACATTGTCCCCAATGTAAACAATCAAGTTGGAGAGGAGAGAAAAATAAAATAAAGCAAAAAAATTGGAACGGCTTACCGAGGCGGCAGCGGTGTTGGCTCACATGCTTGTTGGCTTTGTTTCTCCCCTCGCTCTTTTTCTCCTTCCTTTATTCAAAATCTGAAGACACTTAACAAAATTATTAACAAACCTCTTGAGCTTCTCAAATTATTCAAGAGGTTAAAGCAAAAACAAAATTAACTAAAGAGAAGGGTTAAGAAAAGTTGGGTTGCCTCCCAATAAGCGCTTCTTTAACGTCACTAGCTTGACTCATCAAGAAGCATCCACCTGGATCCCATAACCTGTGGTATAAGGACCAAGGAATGCTAACCATGTGAGATCCTTCACCTGGATCCCACGGTTTGCAGCAAAAATATGGGAGTGAGCGCTTGAAAATCATGGTGACCTCACCAAATGTGGCGAACTTCCCACTCCCTCTTGGGTCAGAATTGACCCCTTCATCCACAAAATCTTCCCAATAAAAGTGGGGTTCAACCTCAGGCAGAGGCATGAACTCCATTGTTGACTGCTTTAAAATGTGAGGTGGCAAACAATTCGAGAGGATCATTGATGCTGTTCTGGCTTCTGTACAATCTCCACTCTCAGCATTGCCAAATTCATCACCTTCCAAATATGCAGAAATCTCCGCACAAACCACACAAGTGTTTCTCCCATCACATTCCACACATGCATAGGGGCAAATAGCATCATTTAATTTCACAAGTTCTTCATCATCCCCGAGCATGGTGACATAGCTATCCTCCAAATGCCTCTTCCTTTCGTGCTCTTTAGTCAAGGGTTCAATGGGGAGTGGTGCAACTATGTTCTCCAAAACAGGGTCTTCACTTCTTGACTCGGTTGCTCCCACTTCTTCTTCTTCCTCCTCATCCATCATTGCATCATTTTCATCATCATCCATCAAGTCCTCATTTGGCATTTTGGATAGTAGGTTAGAGAGTTCCTCAATACGCACTGCCAGAGACTTCGAATGGCATCTTCTTGATTCTTTAATTCTTCCATTGTTGTTGCCATGAAGTTCTCCAAAACGGCCTCTAAGTGAGGTTGACTATCCGGGATAGGTTGCTCAACCTCGACTGGGAATGCGGATTTGAAGTTCTCCCAAGCAACTTCCAATGGGGATGGCTCATCATACCAAGGTGTGGAAGATTCCCAATGTTCCCCTTCATCCATCAAAGTATTGTTTGGAGGGTTCCCCCACCATGGAGTAGAAGTGTTGGGAAATTGATTTCCCCATTCAGAACAACCTACCATTGGTGGAGGAGAGATTTGTGCCCTTGACAGCTCATTACTCACTTGTTGGATTTTTACGGCTAATTGCAGCATATCTACCCGCAGCTGCAACTCAGATATCTCCAATTCTGCATCAGGTGGTTGATACCAATTGTAGTCCATGATCCTATCTAATCAATTTTTTTTCACCTCACAAACAATTAAGCCCAAGATCAAAGAAACACAAAAACAAATATATACAAAACTAACAAAAGAAAGATATCAATTATATACAGAAAAAAAATAAAAAAAAAATGTCTAAACTAGTTGTCTCATTTGTTACTAATGATATTGACAAAACCAATCCCCGGCAACGGCGCCAAAAACTTGTTGCGTGAATTTTAGAATTAAAGGCAAGTGCACCTCGTCGCAATCAAGTAATACGGTGGTGAGACCGGTTATCGTATCCACAGGGATTGGTTGTCAATTACCAATTCACAAACTTAACAACTATCTAGACTAAACTATGGTATGAGGGATTAAAACATAAACTAAAGAAACAAAATATTTTTGTCTTTTTGGAATTTTGTCAAACACTTGGTATGCAAACAGGGATGTGGCTAGAATTGTCAGGGTTAGACTACACTAATCCTCCCTTAGTTGCAATGAAATGGCTTCTAACACAAGTCCTAATTCAATTATGCCAATCAAGCCTTTTCTAAAGTACTCAAGCCTAATGTCTTAGGTGCATTGAGCCTAAAACCCCAAATTAAACCCTAATGTCTTAGGTGGAATAACCTGAGATTTTGCATTAAGTTAAGACTTATAAGATTGCAAGCAGCCAACACCTATGTCTAGATTCTTGACCTACTTGGCATATGATTCATGAGCATGCCTTAATACCAACCTTCCAGTCATCTATCAAAGCAACATATCATTCCTATGGGTAGCTAATCCAAGGAAAGCATTAAACACAGAATCACATACTCATACGAAATAGAAACTTGTATTAAAACAACCACATCACAATACAACTAAGTTTAGAAAAGTTACATCTAACCCCAACAATGGGGAATTAACTACTCATGGTAAGGAAATACAAAATAGAATGAGAAAAGGGATGGAGAACACTCATAGACAAGCTTCCTCCAATCTTCTCCCCATCCAAGAGCAGAGAAAACACCCCCCTTTTTGGGTAGAAACCCTCTCCAGCCGCCAGCCACAGCCTGCCTCCAAGTGCAGATCCCTAATTCTGTTCAGTGCAGGTTTATTTATAGGTCCGTCGCCCGTCACGGCCGTGATGGCCATCACGGCCAGGCCGTGACGCTTTCTGTCCAAGGCATGTCTTCAAGTTTTTAACTCTCGCGAGGCGAGAGAAGTGTTCGCGACGCGAGCCCTCATTTTCTGGTTGGTCACGGTCGTGATGTCTGTCACGGCTAGGCCGTGATGCCTCGACTTTTGCCTTCTTCTCTGCTTGATCACGGCCGTGATGGTCATCACGGCCAGGCCGTGATAGGCTCTGTTTGGCTATATTCTTCACTTTTCTAGCTCTTTTTCATCCAAGCTCCACCAAGGCTGATTTCTGGGCATTTTTCCACTGAATCCTGCAAAACAACACACAGAAACCACCTCATCCGTTCCAAAGGAAAACTATACAAAATCAACACTAAATTGGCCTAACTATATGCAAATGCATGCAGAAATGTACATGAAAAATGAGGTGAAATCACACTCATCAGGTTGACAGCTTGGATAGGAATAGTATCAGAACTTGGGAGCAAATGGCACAAAAGTTCCTAACCAAATATTTTCCTCCTCAAAAAGCGGCACAAGCAAGAATTGCCGTCACATCCTTCAGGCAGACAGAAGATGAAACCTATAATGAGGCCTAGGAGAGGTACAACGGGCTCTTGAGAAGATGCCCTTCGGCTTTCTTTGACCCGGTCTCCAAAGTTCAGCATTTCTTTAACGGGTTGAGGGGACGCTATCAGATGAACTGTGATGCCGCAGCTGGCGGTTCTTTTTCCTATTTAACAGCTGAGGATGGATGGGCATTATTGGAAAAGATGTCATATAATGATTACAACCGTGGTAGGGAAACCTCAAGTGGAATCAGTTCAGCGACAATGGAAGCCATTCTCGAGCAAAACAGATTGTTGAAGATGCAGGATGAGGCTTTGTCTGGAAGCAAAAGGGTTAATGTGATACACGAGGGGATGCCTCCGGGTTGTGACAATTGTAATGGAGATCATGACACTCATAGTTGTCCGCTCAACTTCTCTCAGGAACATGTGGACTCATGCCACAACTTCTATGATACTGTGCCCCAGAATAACTATCAGAGGAACAGACATAATGACTACAGTCAGAATCAGAATAGGGGGTATATGAGGAGGGACCATCCGGGTTTCGCTTGGAGTAATGCTAGTGGTGGTCTAGCCGGGCAACAACAACCTCAACAGGGTCTGAGGCCAAACATTGGGATCCAGCAGCGCAATACTCAGCAGGCTTTTCCGGGGCCTAATCGCCTGCAACTAACGTGATAGTGGAAGACAACCGTGGGAGCTGGCTTTTGAGAAGATAAGTGCAGCAGTAGAGAAATCGTCAATCAACACGAACACTGCCATTGACAAGTTGGTGACTCATACAGGGTCGGCAATTCAGAATCTTGAGACGCAGATAGCTCAGCTCGCGAAGCAACTAAATGAGCGTCTCCCATGCACTTTCCCAAGTGATACCGAGAACAACCCTAAGAACCATTGCAATGCCATAACAATCAGGAGCGGTAAAGTGTTGGGATCTAACAGGGGTGCAACTAGTTCTCAGGAAGACAAGGCCCCGGAACAACCACATGTTGAGGAAGAGCAACCTGAGAAAGAGAAGTTGGCAAGTGACAAGGCACCAGAGCAAGGGGAAGGCTGAAGCTTGTGGATGAAGAGTTCCGAAAGAAGAAGTGGGTTGAACCCCAAGACCTCCCGCCCTACATGAAGGTACCATATCCTGAAAGATTGAAGAAGCCTCAACAGGATAAGCAGTTCAACAAATTCCTTGATGTCTTCCGCAAACTTCAGATTAACATTCCATTTGCGGAAGCCTTGGAACAGATGCCATCATATGCCCGGTTTATGAAGGAACTTCTCACCAAGAAGCGGAGAATAGTGGATGAGGAAACGATTGCTTTGACCGAGGAGTGTAGTGCCATTCTTCAAAGAAAACTGCCTCCAAAGTTGAAGGATCCCGGTTCTTTTTCGATACCATGCACCATTGGGGGGATGACTGTAGGGAAGGCATTATGTGATCTAGGGGCAAGCATCAACTTGATGCCCCTCTCTATGATGAAGAGGTTGGGGATCAAAGAATTCAAGGATACACGGATGTCGCTCCAACTAGCCGATCGCTCTATAAAATATCCTTATGGGGTGGTCGAAGACTTGTTAGTAAAAGTGGACAAGCTCACATTTCCGGCGGACTTTGTAGTGTTTGATATGGATGAAGACGCCAAGGTCCCTCTCATATTGGGTAGGCCCTTCTTGGCCACTGCGGGTGCCTTGATAGATGTGCGACAAGGGAAACTCACTCTAAGGGTGTAAGATGATGAGGTAGTCTTCAATCTCTTTGAAGCAATGAAGCACCCTGCAGAGAGGTCGGAAGTGTATCGAGTGGATATGGTGGATCCAACTGTCAAGGAAAAGGCAACTAGAGAAGCCCATGGTTCTTCACTTGCTCAAGTGTTGGTAAAATCCCATGATGATGATAGTGAGAAAAAAGACCCTTTGGGGGATGAGGTCTATCTTGAGTGATTGAAAGACATGGAAGCCTTACCGAGTTCCCCAAGGGATGAATGTGCAAGGGAAGAGCGCAACAACAAGGGCATGGAAAAAGAGGATAAATCACCGGAGTTTAAAGGTGGCACACCCGTGGTGGTCAATGAAAACAACCAGTTGATCCCAAAAGGGACCATCACGGAGTGGAGAGTATGTGCCGATTATAGAGGGCTTATGGATTTAAATGAGTTGTCCGGGATCCGCAAGCAAGCAAACCACAAAAAGCGGACTAAGGAAAGGCAGGACACACACATCTTGCCTAGGGAGCTTGAGCCCGGGCAAGCGGTACTTCTTGACAACTCAAGGTTGAAACTCTTTCCGGGAAATCTAAGATCGCGGTGGTCGGGACCATTCAAGGTCCTCCAAGTTTGTCCTCACGGAACAGTAAAGTTAGAAGGGGCCTCCGGTAACTTCAAGGCGAATGGGAAAATGATAAGGCATTACCATGGGGAATCAGTCCCAAATTACAAGCAGTTTCTTCCTCCGGAATAACCCTCTGGGGTGACTTGAGTCAGGCTCGGGACGTTAAACAAGCGCTACTTGGGAGGCAACCCAAGCTAGGTATCCTTTGGTTTTAGTTTCTGTCATTTTCATTTATATTATTAAAAAAAACTTGATTCGCCACGCGAATCCACAGTGGCCGCGCGAGACAGAAGCCCTGATCTCAGAGGCTTGCTCACGTTTCTGTCTCGCATCGCGAGGGCTGCTTTCGCCTCACGATTCTGGGCATCATCATCTGTTGGAATTCCAGATTCGCCTCGCGAGATACTACTCGCCTCGCTATTCTGGAAAGTGTGAATAACAATTTTCCAGATTCGCCTCGCGAGTTGTCTCTCGCCTCGCGAATCTGCACTTAAGGTTTTAATTTGCAGGAGTTCTTCCAGGATGCTATGCAACAGAAGGGAGCCCGTGAAACCAATTGGATGAGGAGGCAACCATGGAAACTTGATCAGGGAACACCCTCTCCTCCCCTCACTTTTGTTTTGTTTTTGTTTTTGTTTTGTTTGTCGCTCTTGAATAATTTGAGAAGATCAAGAGTTTATGTATGAATGTGTGTCGGCAAGCTTGTTGGGTTTTAATTAAATTGAGCATAGATTGATTGCATAAATTATTTTGACCATTAATGATTTCCCCCTAGGTTCTGAAGATAGAAAATTGATCCCCATGTGAAAAATTGAAAACTGAACTTTGAGAATTTTATTGTGATTACTTGATTTATGATAAGTTTGGGGTGAGGGGGTGCACACACTAGGAATTGTATCTCGGTCAAATAATTTGCAAATATGTCCAGGTGAGGATTAGAGCCTCCAACTTTGTTTTTGAATGTGTGAATCACTGTTAAGTTGCACTTTCCCGAATTTGCTTGAATCTCTTTATGGTTTGCATGTTTATGTGTTGCATCAAATGATTTAGGCAATTTTCTTTGAATAACTGCTTGGCCTAAAAAGAACCATCCCTAATGCATGTTCCCTAGTTAGCCACATTGAGCCTAATTAGCCTATTGTTTCTTGATGACCCTATATTATAAGCCAAAAATCTGAAAAACCGTGTTAACCCAATCTTAGGATTAGGAGAGCATGGAAGCTTAGCAAGAGAAGGGTTGTGGGAAACTAAGTTTGGGGTGGCTACAAGGTGATGTGTCATATTGGGGTGAGAAAAAGAAAATTAAAGGTTGAAACCCAAGGCAAAAAAAGAAAAAAAGAAAAAAAGAAAAAAAGAAAAAATTATTGCCAAAAGAAAAGGGGCAAAACATAAAGTTTAGCAAGGAAAAGGCTGTAGTCACCCGAGGCAAAAAGAAAAATGGAATATGAGTAGAATATGCGTCAAATGCTCATGCTCTCTTAGTTCCTAGGGACTTAAGCCTAGTATCCTTAAATATCCTACCCATAGCCAGGCCACATTACAACCTTATTAAGACCTTCTGATGTTGCATGCATGTTTTCGTGGGAACCATTTTTGAGATAAAAATCAAATTCATGGAAAGTGCTCTTGATATGTGAAATTGAGTCAAAAGTTGATAGCCTAGACGAATTTGAGCGAATGAGTGAAATTTTACATACCCTTGTGAGGAAGGCAATTGTTTGAAATTGGTGATCTTCCTTCTGTGTGTGACTCTGATCCTCAACTTAGATTAATGATTGCATGAATGATGAAGTTCTCAATTGTTTAAAGTAAATGAATGTGGGGATTACATTGATGTAAGGGGGGAGATCATTGGAGAAAATTTGTTTTGATTGCATGAAATTTGTGCGAAATCGATTGATTCCTTTAGGCTTGTCAAGTCTTGAGTCCTATTTGAGTTTTAGCTTGCTTGGGGACAAGTAAGGTTTAAGTTTGGGGTGTTTTGATAAGCCTTTGGCTTATCTAGTTTTAAAACTAGATGGACAGTGGTTTTTGTGCAAATTATTCGAGTTCAATCTCGTTTTCGCCCAAATTTGCCTTGTTTTGTCCCTAAGTAGACTTTGACTCGTTCTAGGCATTTTTTAGTAGTTTTTAGTCTATTTTGAATAGAATTACGCTTTTTGTGTCTTTTTATTGTTTCAGGTTAGAAGTGAAGCTCCAGGAGTCAAGGAAAGTCAAGAAATAGTGGAAATTGCCATTCTGGAGATGATCGCCCCGCGAGTGGATGCTCGCCTCGCGAGTCTGAAGATCAACTAAGCAGCAACGTCATCAATTCTGTCTCGCCCCGCGAGAATATTCTCGCCTCGCGAATCGTGAAGACCTGCAAGACAGAGACCATCACGGCTAAGCCGTGATGAAGGTCGCGGCTATGACAGATTAAGGTTTGAAGTCTCGCCCCGCAAGAGTTTGAAGACCCTGGAAGTCAGAGACCATCACGTCCTAGCCGTGATGAAGGTCACGGCTGTGAGAGATTGAAGTTTGAAGACTCGCCCCGCAAACACACTCTCGCCTCGCGAGAATCCAAATTGAAAGCGCGCCAAAACTAATGTTCGCCTCACGAAATATGGTTCGCCCCGCGAGCGTCCGAGAACCAGAATCCCTATTTATAGGTTGTTTCAGATCAGGTTGAGAGGACTTTTGATACTCACTTGTTTTAGATCAGTTTTAGGACGATTCCTTGTTTCTGGAGCTGCGTCTCCCTTCTCTTTTCTTTTCTTATTTTATTATGGAGATTATTACCGATTGTTCGTTTGTCATCATTACGGACATGAGGAACTAATCCCCTTGTCTAGGGGATCGATGAAGCCACCCATGGCGGTATAGTGTTCATGTGATGTATGTTTTTCTCCCCTTTAATTCAATTTTTGTTTTCCAATTCTGATTTCATTGTGTCGATTATATGCTTGCGTGATCGACTAGTTAAACGTGTTGAGGCTGATCGGCGATTCACGTTTTAGAACTTGAATTGGGATCATCGATCGAATATTGCACGATAGTGAGTAGGAGATCGGTGCAACCTTATAGGGAACAAGAATTAATAGAATTCGAGGATTAGGATTATGAGACTGGTAAGTAATTAATCCAAATCGTTGAATACATCCTATTGAGCACGACAGTGAATTTAGGAGAAATTGGGGGTCCCGGTTGACATTAAAATTGAACCTAGGGAGAGGATCATCATCACTTGGGTACCATGCATGATTGGGTAGGTGGATTTGAGACCTTAGATGCTTTTAATCCCAGATTTCAATACCATATTCCTTATTGATTTGTTAATTTGATTGCAATCCCATATTCTCTCCAACCACAACCACTTTCTGTACTTAACCAAACCTATTGAATTTCTCGCGAATTGGTAGAATTGGTAGCCCAATCCTTGTGTTCGACCTCGGTAAATTCTTACCGTGTTTTTATTACTTGCGACGACCCGGTACACTTGCCAGTGACTCAACAGTAACAGGACAAGTCTCGGGTGATTATCAAACAAAGGATCCCCAACTAACCAGATATCTCTGCAAGGTTAATAGCCTAGTTTCTGAATTTGATAATTTCACTATTGAGCACATACCTCGGGAAGAAAATTCCAGGGCAGGTCTGTTGTCCAAGTTGGCTAGCACCAAGAAAGCTGGCCAGCTAAGAACTTTCATTCACGAAAACCTTCTCGAACCGAGCATAAAAAATGCCGAAGTAATAATGATCGAGCACTATGATCGTGGCTGGATGACACCGATTTGGGAATATCTAGCCTCGGACAAATTGCACAGTGACCCTAAGGAGGCGAGGCGAATTCGTCTAAAATCTTGTCATTACACCATCCGAGACGACGAGCTATACAGAAGAGGATTCTCCATGCCATTGCTGAAGTGCCTAGCAAAGGAGCAGTCCGAGTACGTAATGGATGAGATGCACCGAGGAATCTGTGGGATGCATTCAGGTGGCCGATCTCTGGCAGCACGAGTCCTGCGAGCAGGGTTTTACTGGCCAACCATGAGACTGGATTGTGCTACTTGGACTAACAGGTGTGAGCCCTACCAGAAGTTCACCAACATAGCACGTGTTCCCGGAGAAGAGCTCCATTCCATTTTCTCGTCATGGCCTTTTACTATGTGGGGGATGGACATAGTCGGTCCTTTCCCGGTTGCCAAAGGTTAGGTCAAGTTCTTGCTAGTAGGTGTAGACTACTTCACCAAGTGGATTAAAGCAGAACCATTGGCCACCATAACTGCTAAAAAGGTTCAGAGCTTTGTATGGAAAAACATCATATGCAGGTACGGCCTCCCTTATGCAATTGTCACTGATAACGGAAAGCAATTCACCGATAAGGAGCTCAGAGAGTTCTACTCCAACCTCGGTGTTAAACATAAAGTGACCTCGGTTGAGCATCCACAAACGAATGGACAAGCAGAGGCAGTCAATAAAGTCATTTTAAACGAGCTCAAAATAAGGTTAGGCCAATCAAAAGGGGCTTGGGTTGAACAATTACCAAGCATCCTATGGGCTTACCATTGCTCACCGCAATCTTCAACTGGTGAAACGCCGTTCAAGCTAACCTACGAAACCGATGCAATGATTCCAGTTGAGCTTGGCGAACTCTCTTTGCGAAGGCAGTATCATGACCAAAGTAAGAACGAAGAAGAACTCCGAGTTGAGCTTGACATGGCTGAAGAAGTCCGAGACGAAGCGAAAATTAAAGACGAGCTATGCAAGCAAAAAGCAACTCGAAAGTACAACTCGAGGTTGCGGCCGAGGGAGTTTGTGCAAGGTGACTTAGTGCTGAGATTGTAAAACGACGCGAGAAAAGACCCCAGAGAGGGTAAACTCGCATCGAACTGGTCTGGCCCATTCAGGATAGTTGAAAATGTGGGAAATAGTGCCTATAGGCTAGAAGAGTTGTCAGGAAAAGCTGTTCCAAGAACATGGAACACTTCCCACCTTAAGTTTTATTTTAGTTAAGGTTATAGGTAGTGCACTCTTTTTCCTATCCCGGTCTTTTTCCCACGAGGTTTTGGCCGAGAGGGTTTTAATGAGGCACACCTGGAAAAATAAATAAATAGAATCATTTTCAGTCGTACTATCAGGTAAAAATACTGTTATGATTAAAAATTTATTTGTAAAAACAATTAAAAACCTAAAGAGGATGTCCGGGCTAAAATCGACCGAGTTGAGGCCAAAATGCCGAGCCTAAAAAGGTGAAAAACGATTAAAAACCTAAAGAGGTTGTCCGAGCTAAAATCGACCTAGTTGAGGTTGAAATGCTGAGCCTCAAAAGGTGAAAAACAATTAAAAACCTAAAGAGGCTGTCCGGGCTAAAATCGACCGAGTTGAGGTCGAAACGTCGAGCCTAAAAAGGTGAAAAACGATTAAAAACCTAAAGAGGTTGTCCGAGATAAAATCGAACGAGTTGAGGTCGAAATGCCGAGCCTATAAAGGTAAATAACAACTTAAAACATGAAGAGGTAGTCTGAGTCAAGATTGACCAAACCAAGGTCAAACGGTTAAAACCTAAAAAGGCAACCAATGCCTAAGAAGGTAAGTAAAAACCTACAGGTATTTCAAACTCCGACTATTCGAGTAAATCGCGTAACACGCCAAAACTATAAAAAATGAGTACTAACTTAGAGAAATAGTTGCAAGCACTTTCTATGTAAACAGTAACTCGTAAGTTAGCACGTAATTCCATTAATAAAAAATGGGCAAAACCCAAAGTACATAAGAATTCAAAATAAAAAATTATTTGCCCTGGGAACTTTTTCCTTGGCTACTCATGGGCATCCCCATGAACAACGATTTCAACAGGAACAGAGTTGGGCTCATTGTTTGAACACACGAATGATAGGTAAGTATACCTAGTCGTACAAGTAATAAAGAGGTAAGAGGGATATCGTTCCCACGAGGACTGAGACAATGACTAGCACGTACCAAATCAACTACTATCTAAGCGAATCTTTGGATGGAAGGGAGCTCAATACTAAATACCAAGCCTAAGAGTTAAAATAAACAAAATAAAAGGAAAAAGTTCTTTTAGGGTCCGTTTGATTCACATAAAATATAGTACAGGACAAAACAAAGAGTAAAGTACAGGACAATTCGTTGAGTCACAGCACAACTTTTTGTGTTGTATGATGTTTGCTAATGCACAGCACAAATGATTTTGTACTGTACCTTGTTTGTTATGCCTATATACTGGACAGAACAATATAAAATTTACTAAAATATCCTTTGTACTATATAATGTTTGATTTACATTATGAAAAGACAGAAAACAATTTTTTTACAATTTATATTATTTTTTATTTATAATTAAATCATTATCATACTACCCTCCTATTTATAATTTATTAAATAATGTGTATATATATTCAAGTATTATTTCATTTTTACCATTTTAAAAAGAATAATTTTCATTTTATAATAATGTTGATATTTTTTTTTGCTATATTTTATAATTATATTATAAATTAAAATAATTTATAATAAAATATTGAAAAGAAAACAAAGCTTCGTTGTTGATCTTGATTCTTGATACACGGTTACTTTTTCATGGACTTGGATGTGTCTTGTCATCAATTAGAAGAAGCTTTGAGGACATGCTTTCAATTTCTAAACTATCGAGAGAGTGGAAGACAGGGAAACGTGGGAGAACCGTGAAGACGTGCGGAAGAGAGTGTAGCAGTGGAATGGATATTTTTGTCATTTAATTCTAATTGTATCTGGGATAACTTTTTGTCCCATGTTAAGTTAGTAACAAAAATTTATACTTTTGTTCTGTCCCTTAAGTATTTTCTTGTGCTGTCCCATATCCATTATCAAAATCAAACATAGAACAAGTTGTCTTGTTCTGTGTTGTCCCTTAAATTATGACAAATCAAACGAACCCTTAGGATTTTCAGCGAACACTTGGAATGCAGAAAAAGAGATTCTTCAAATATGAAAGATGTTGGGATTAAACTTCACCAAACCTTAGCCTCATGCAATGCCAGGACCACCAATCCAGTTTATGCTTCAATTATTAAAATCAATCCACGAGATTACTCAAGTCCTAATTCCTTAGATGACAAGAGCCTAAATCCCCTAATTAAACCCTAATTCCTTAGGTGGCCTAATTAGTGAATTTTCATTAAGAGTAGGGATTACACGATTACTAATAAACCAAAATCCATTCCTAGATGCAAGGTTTACTAGGTGATTAATTCCAGATCAAGAATTGATAAGAACGTCCCCATTGCAAATCAAATCTCAAAATCAATTCATGGATGATCAGACCACAAAAGGCATTAAGCATAGGAATCAAACACTAATACGAAAGCATAAACATAGATTAATACATCAAGGCAAATACATGATATTCGATTCAGTTACATCTAATCCCAACAAACGGGAATTAGCTACTCATAGTGATAGAGAAAGCCAAAACCAGAGAATTAGAAACAAAGGAGAGGAAAAACTCCATGGAAGCTTCCACAGCAGTCCAGTCGCCCTTTGATTCAGAGAGAATGTGTTTTTAGGGTTCCAAGTTGCCTGCTAGATCCAGAGTCCCTTTTCTGTTCTGCCCAGAGGCCCTTTTATAGATTAGGCGCGCATCACGGCCGTGATGGCCATCACTGCCAGGCCGTGACGGGTTCTGCCTGGACGCGCTTTCAGTTTTTGGTTTGTCACGGCCGTGACACTCATCACGGCTAGGCCATGATCAGTTATGTCTGGTTCAGCTAACATGTCACGACCGTGATGGCTATCACGGCCAGGGCGTGACCAGTTCTGACTTTTGAGGATCTGGTTCAGCTGACAGGTCACGACCGTGATGGGCATCACGGCTAGGCCGTGAAAGCTTCTGACTTTTGCCTTCTTTTCTTTCCAGTTTTGCTTGATCATGGCCGTGATGGTCATCACGGCTGGGCCGTGATGGGCTCTGTTTGGTACATTTTCTTCACTTTTCTAGCTTTATCTTCATCCAAGCTCCATCATGGTCAATCTTGAGCATTTTACCCTTAATTTTTGCAAAACAACACCACAACACCGCCTTACCCGTTCCAAGGTAAAAACTAACAAAAATCAAATTAACATTGCCTAAACTATATGAAAATGCATGCAAAAATATACATGAAATATGAGGTGTAATCACACTCATCAAATCACCCCAAGCTTGTTCATTTGCTTGTCCTCAAGCAATCACTAAGGCCAGAAGATATAAATAGTCAGAGCATGGACAGTGAACCAAGAACCCGAGTAACTAATCCAAGTAACAGGCATTTTCAAATAATTCACCAAGAGACAATCAATTTCAAGTCCAATTAGAAGCTTAGGTTTCCTAGACTCATATTTTCACTGATTCGGGCACTCTTTCTCACCTCACTCAAGTGTTTAAGGATATATGATGATTCACTCAATTTCCTCAAGGAATTAATTCTACCATAAGCTTAACTATCAACCAAAACTCTACTTTATTAATGAAAACACGTAAAAATCAAGAGGTCTTTTACTTTGGTTGTAACGGGGCCATGGGATTAATCGTTAGGTGGGGAAATCAAGAAAAGGGAATTTCAAGAAGGCTAAACAAAATATCAAGCATTGCAAAGCATGACACCTTCTAAAATACCTTTTTGGGTTTTGATTTTTTCCACCCTTCTTTTTATTTTATTTCTCACTTCCTTTTGTCATCCCTTTCTCTATATATAGATTTTATTTCTTTCCCTTTTTTTTTTTGACGAAGGGGAGATTTTCAATTCAAGAGAAATATTTTCTAACTTTCTCATCCCATACTTTTTCAACAACCTTTTTACCCTTTTTGTGATACTTTAAAAGGTGCCCTACCAAGCATATTCATCAAAGTAATTCAAGGTACCAAGAAAAGTATTTTATTCTTTCAGGCTCAAAATTGGGCAACTAAGGGGTAGCATTTAGTCAATCAAAGCTCAGAAGGCCGAAAAAATACCTAGTGCCTCAATCATTTTCAAAAATGTTTTCAAAAATTTTTAAGCTTCAAAACGGTTTCAAGTCAAGTTCTAGAGAATACAATCCAAGAGGAATAAAACTCTATCACAAAGAATGGGGTAGATTTAGTGAGTACCCCCTTTTTGGCTCAATCTCACATTTAGTAGTTCAAAAACCAAAGAGAAACATAAATCTACGGAACCACATGCTAATTATCAACTATCAAATATCATCTCAAGAATTTTTATGTGTAGCCTTATCACAAGAATAAAAAAATTGGGTTCAAAAATTCACTATCTCAATTTATTTGGCACTCAGTTCTCACAATTGAATGCATCATCTAAGCAAGGGGCAATCTAATCATGTGATCATGCAAAACTATGCCTATATGAATGCAACATGAAAAATGCAAAAATACCCCTACCCCAAGCTTAAAAATTTACATTGTCCCCAATTTAAATAATCAAGTCAGAGAGAGGAGAAAAATGGAACAACTTACCGAGGTGGCAGCGGGTGTTGGCTCACATGCCTAGGCAATGAAAGGCTGAAAAGTGTGTCACAGTCGTGATGCTCATCACGGGCAAGCCGTGATCAATTCTGGTTCATAGGAGCTGGCCTGTCACGGCCATGACCTCCATCACGGCTAGGCCGTGATGCTCTCTGATCTTCAGGGTCCTCTCATCACGCCCGTGATGGGTATCACGGCTGGGCCATGATCCTTTCTGATCTTCATGGCTGGCTCATCACGGTCGTGACCTGTGTCACGGCCTGGGCGTGATGGTTGCTGACTTGGCTTGTCCTTGCCCTTTTTGCTTCTCCTTCCTTCTTACCCTGAAAACACTTAACACATCTATCAATTTATGATCTTTTTCCTCTTGATCTTCTCAAACTATTCAAGAGTTAAAATCAAAAACAAATGGAAAAGGAAAAGAAAACTTGGGTTGTCTCCCAATAAGCGCTTCTTTAACGTCACTAGCTAGACGGGTCGGTGATCTCAAGGATCACGAAGGCGCACAACTGTGGTCAATCTCTCGATGTCACCACCCAAGTAGGCTTTGAGCCTTTGGCCATTGACTTTGAAGGTCCTTTTTGAAGTAGGATCCTCCACTTCTATAGCTCCATGAGATGAGACTTCTTTGACAATAAACGGTCCTCACCACTTAGACTTCAACTTGCCCGGAAACAATCTCAACCAAGAATTGAATAATAAAACTTGTTGTCCCGGCTGAAATGCTTTCATCACAATCTTCTTGTCATGATAAGTCTTGACTCGCTGCTTGTAAATAGCTGCATTCTCATATGCATTAAGGTGCATCTCCTCTAATTCATGCAGCTGATTGACTCTTTTCTCACCCGCCAATGTGGCATCAAAATTCAAGAACTTCAATGCCCAAAAGGCTCGATGCTCCAACTCTACGGGTAGATGACATGCCTTCCCATAGACCATCTGAAACGGAGATAACCCCACAGAAGTTTTTAATGCAGTCCGGTAAGCCCACAACGCATCGTCAAGCTTCTTTGCCCAATCTTTTCTTGAAGTGGACACAGTTTTTTCCAGAATTCTCTTAATCTCCCGGCTAGAGACCTCCGCTTGCCTATTTGTTTGCGGATGATATGGAGATGCCACCTTATGCCTCACATCATACTTGGTCAACACATTTCTCAGTTGTGAGTTGCAAAAGTGAGATCCTCCATCACTTATAAGCACCCTTGGGACACCGAACCGGGTAAAAATGTTCTTCTTGATGAACTTAATCACTGTCTGTGCATCATTCTTTGGTGTTACAATGGCCTCCACCCATTTAGAAACATAGTCCACCACCACCAAGATATATTGATTGGAGAATGAAGGTGGAAGTGGACCCATAAAATCTATGCCCCAACAGTCAAATACTTCAACCTCCAAGATGTTTTGAAGTGGCATCTCATCCCTTTTAGATATGTTCCCGGTCCTTTGGCACTTGTCACAACTCTTCACGTGATTGTAAGAGTGCTTGAAGATTGAGGGCCAAAAGAGCCTAGATTGGAGGACCTTTGCAACTATCCTATCCCCATTGTAATGTCCACCATATGGAGAGTTATGGCAATGCCACAAAATACTCCTCGCTTCCTCTTGACTAACACACCTCCTCCATAAGCCATCCGATCCAACCTTGAACAAAAATGGATCATCCCACATGAAATGGTTGGCATCCAGGAAGAATTTTTTCTTTTGTTGCCAAGTGAGGTGCTCTGGAATAATGTTGGCTGCCTTGAAATTTGCCATGTCGGCAAACCATGGTCTGTCATGCACTAGAAATAAGGCCTCATCCGGGAACTCGTCCCGAATGTCCTTTTCTTTTGCAGTAACCTTTTCATTCACTAACCGAGATAAGTGGTCAGCCACCATATTTTCGCTGCCCTTTTTGTCCTTAATGACTAAGTCAAATTCCTGCAACAATAAAATCCACCTTATGAGTCTTGGTTTTGAATCTAACTTAGTCAACAAATATTTAATTGCAGCATGATCAGTAAAAACAGTGACTGATGAGTGTGATTCCACCTCATATTTCATGTACATTTTTGCATGCATTTTCATTTAGTTTAGGGAATTTTACTTTGATTTTTGTTAGTTTTTCCCTTGGAACGGGTAAGGTGGTTTCGTGGTGTTGTTTTACAGGAATTAAGGGTACAATGCTCAAGATTGACCATGATGGAGCTTGGATGAAGATAGAGCTTGAAAAGTGAAGAAAATGAGTCAAACAAAGCCCATCACGGCCTAGCCGTGATGACCATCACGGCCATGATCGAGCAATAACTGGGAAGAAAGAAGGTAAAAGTCAGAAGCTGTCACGGCCTAGCCGTGATGCCCATCACGGCCGTGACATGTTAATTGAGCCAGATCCCTTCTAGGCAGAATCTATCACGGCCTAGCAATGATGCCCATCACGGTCGTGACAGACCATTTGGTGAAGCAACGTTCAGGCAGAACTAATCACGGCCTGCCCGTGATGAGCATCACGGCCGTGATAATCCAAAAATTATAAGCGCGCCCATGACAGAACCCGTCACGGCCTGGCCGTGACGCGCGTTATTTGAACCCAATTCTATAAAAGGGCCTCTGGGCAGAACAGAAAGAGAGATCTCTGGAGCATACTTTTACCCTAGAAAGAAAACACGTTCTCTTGGAGCCAAGGAGCTGCTGGGACTGCATGTGGAAAGCTTCCATGGAGTTCCTTCTTCCCCTTGTCTCTGTTGTTTTGATTTTGCCTTTCTCTGTAATCATGAGTAGCTAAATCCCTTTTTGTTGGGATTAGATGTAGCTAAACCAAATATCATGTATTTGCCATGATCTGTTAATCTATGTTTATGCTTTCGTATTAGTGTTTGATTCCTATGCTTAATACCTATTATGGTCTGATCATCCATGATTTGATTTTGAGATTTGACTTGCAATAGGGATGTTCTTATCAATTCTGGATCTGGAATTAATCACCTAATAAACCTTGCATCTAGGAATGGATTTTGGTGTATTAGTAATCGTGTAATCCCTACTCTTAATGCAAATTCACTAATTAGGCCACCTATGGAATTAGGGTTTAATTAAGGGATTTAGGCTCTTGTCATCTAAGGAATTAGGGCTTGAGTAATCTTGTGGATAGATTTTAATATTTGAAGCATAAACTGGATTGGTGTTCTTGGTATTGCATGAGGCTAAGGTTTAGTGAAATTTAATCCCAACATCTTTCATATTTGAAGAATCTCCTTTTCTGCATTCCAAGTGTTCGACAAAAACCCAAAAAGAACTTTTCCTTTTATTTTGTTTATTTTAACTCTTGTTAGGCTTGGTAATTAGTATAGAGCTCCCTTCCATCCAAAGATTCGCTTAGATAGTGATTGATTCGGTACGTGCTAGTACTTGTCTCAGTCCTCGTGGGAACGATATCCCTCTTACCCTTTTATTACTTGTACGACTAGGTATACTTGCCTAGATTTCGTCTAAACAGTGACTTATGACCCAATCAAGTATGAACGAAATTTTTCCAATGCAAACACTATGGCTAGCAACTCTTTTTCAGTTGTTGCATAATTTATTTGGTTCTCATTGAGAACCTTGCTAGCATAGTGAATGGCACGGAAAAACTTTTCCTTTCACTGCCCCAAAACTGCCCCAACTGCGTAGTCACTGGCATCACACATTAATTCAAATGGTGACTCCCAGTTGGGTGCAACAAGAATAGGAGCGGTGATCAACTTTTCTTTCAAAATCTGAAAAGAAGTAAGGCAAGCAGTATCAAACACAAATGGTGTGTCCTTGTTCAAAAGGCTACACAACGGCTTGGCTATCTTTGAGAAGTCTTTGATGAACCACCGGTAAAAGCCTGCATGCCCAAGAAAACTCCTCACACCCTTGACATTCACTGGTGGAGGTAGTTTCTCAATTACATCAACCTTGGATTTATCCACTTCGATCCCCATAGCTGAAATCTTGTGCCCAAGCACAATGCCCTCCTGCACCATAAAATGACACTTCTAATTTAAGACTAAATTGGTGTCCATGCACCTCTTTAACACAGCAGCAAGGTTAGACAAGCAAATATCATAAGAGGAACCGAAAACAGAAAAATCATCCATAGAAACTTCAATGTATTTTTCTACCATATCAAAGAAAATGGAAAGCATGCACCTTTGAAATGTTGCAGGCGCATTACAAAGACCGAAAGGCATCTTTCGATAGGCAAAAACTCCAAAAGGACATGTGAAGGCAGTTTTCTCTTGGTCATCCGGGTTAACCGCAATTTGGTTATAACCCGAATAACCATCCAAGAAACAATAATAGGCTTGCCCAGTCAACCTCTCCAACATTTGGTCCATGAATGGAAGTGGGAAGTGATCTTTCCTAGTAGCTTGATTTAGGTTCCGGTAATCTATACACATTCGCCAACCAGTGACTGTTCAAGTTGGGATCAACTCATTCTTCTCATTGTTCACGACGGTCATGCCACCTTTCTTGGGAACCACTTGTACCGGACTCACCCAAGCACTATCGGAAATCGGATAGATCATTCCGGCTTCAAGGAGTTTCAGCACCTCCTTCCTTACCACTTCTTTCATTGTAGGATTGAGCCTCACCGGTTTAAATTCAGCCTCCATCATGATCTTGTGCATACAAAATGTAGGGCTAATACCTTTCAAATCTAAGATGGACCATCCAATAGCTGTTTTATGCTCTCTAAGCACCCTTACAAGTTTCTCCTCTTCCAATTTGGACATTACATTGCTCACTATGACAGGATTTTCATTATTCTCACCAAGAAACACATATTTCAAGTGGGGAGGTAGAGGTTTAAGCTCTAAGTTGAGCTTCTCTTGGACTTCATCCTTCTTGAGCTCTTCTTTCTTAGTATTGACAGAAAGTTGTTTGGGTTGAGCTTCCAAATCACACAAACACTCCTCTATTTCCTTCTCCTCTTTCTCATCAAGATTTTCAATAGAGTTCACAATTACCTTCTCAAGAGTGGAGGAATGGTGCTGATGTGCAAAGACTTCTTTAGCCACTACATCCACAATGTCCATGCGGAAACAATTCTCTTCATCACTCGGGCGATGCATAGCTTCAAATACATTGAAAGTAACCTCTTCATCTTGCACTCTGAGTCGAAGCTGGCCTTTTTGTACATCTATCAAAGCACGACCAGTTGCTAGAAAAGGTTTCCCTAATATAAGTGGAACTTCTGCATCCTCCTCGATGTCTAATATCACAAAATCCACTGGGAAGATAAACTTATCCACTTTAACCAAAACGTCTTCCATAATACCAAGAGGACGCTTGATTGATCTATCTGCTAGTTGCAATGCCATCCTTGTTGGTTTCACTTCACCACCTCCAAGCTTGTTCAAGATTGAAAGCAGCATCAAATTGATACTCGCCCCCAAGTCACACAAGACTTTCCCAATAGCAACACTCCCAATTGTGCAAGGGATTGTAAAACTACCAGGATCTTTAAGCTTTAGAGGTAGCTTCCTTTGAAGTATCGCACTACATTCTTCCGTCAAGGCAACAGTCTCACCTTCTCTAAACCTTCTCTAAACCTTCTCTTCTTCGTCAGTAACTCCTTCATGAACTTTGCATAAGTTGGCATTTGCTATAGTGCTTCAGCAAATGGTATGTTGATTTGAAACCTCTTGAAGATGTCAAGAAATTTGGCAAACTGCTCTTCCTTCTCCTTCTTCTTGCTTAGGTGGGGATATGGAAACTTTACATAAGAAGGGATCTCTTGAGGCTTGTCTCCATCTTTCAAAATATGACTTTTACTCCTCCTCAAAATTGAATTTTCATCCACTAACTTTTCCCTCTTGTCTTTTTCTTCTTCCTCTATTACAACCTCTTTGCCTCTTTCTTCATTTTTCTCTCTTTTGTCAGCACTCAACTCTGTTTTTTCAGCAACTCTCTCATTTTTCAACAAAGGCTCATCGCTCTCTTTCTCAAGACTTTTACCACTCCTCAAAACAATAGCCTTACAATGCTCTTTAGGATTTGTTTGAGTATTACCTGAAAAACTGCCGCTAGATTGTTCCGCTAGGTGCTTTACAATTTGTCCAACTTGAACTTACAAGTTCTTTATGGCAGCATCGGTGTTTTTCTGGTTTGACATGGACATTTGCATGAATTGATTGAGGGTGTTCTCCAAGATTGAAGTCCGGTCTTGAGACGGTTGTGTGGGAAAAGGCTTGCTTGCTTGTCCTGCATCTTGTTTCCAACCAAAAGTTGGTTGATTCCTCCACCCTTGGTTGTAATTGTTGGAAAATTGGTTGTTACCTTGCCGCCCATAGTTCCCCATATAATTAGCTTCCTCATGGGAACTAGGTGTGCCCTCACAATTTCCATTATCATGATCTCCTCCACAAAAATCACATCTCATTACCTATTGAGGTGGCATGGTTGTCCCTTGAATGGTCTGGAGTTGTTGTGGGAGTTGAGCTAGTTGCTTGGTAATGGACTCAAGTTGTTGTGTCATAAGCTTGTTTTGAGCCAAAAGTGCAGTTTGTGAATCTAACTTCAACGCTCCCTTTCTTGATGTGGTACCTCTGTCATAATGCATCAAATAGTTATTAGATGCCATAGCTTCTATCAAGATCAATGCTTCCTCTGGTGTCTTTGTGTTCATGGACTGAGGCATCCAACATAAGCTTGGTTGACGGCCTCAATCCATTGCAAAATGTTTGCATTTGGACAAGATCATCAAACCCATGATTTGGACATCTTCGGAGCAAGCCTTTGAACCTTTCCCATGTGTCATGAAGAGTCTCACCCTCTTGTTGAGCATAGCTTGTGATATCACCCCGTGTCTTCACAAATCTTGAGGTGGGAAAGAATCTTGCAAGAAATTTAGCCTCTAAGTCAACCCATGTAGTGATGCTCCCCCTTGGTTGAGATTGGAGCCAAGCCTTGGCTCTATCTCTTAGAGAGAATGGAAACAACCTTAGGTGAATTGCATCATCGGTAGCACCATTTAACTTCACCATATCACACAACTCAATGAAGTTTGAGACATGATTATTAGGATCCTCCTTTTCCAGCCCGGCAAATTGATTTTGCTGCATCATATTCAAGAGAGCCGGCTTGATCTCAAAATTGTTGGAATTCACTGAAGGCCTCACTATGCTAGTGACATGCCGATTGACATTTGTGTTGGCATAATCACCAAGTGTCCTCCGTGGAGAACCCTCGCCATTGCCTGCCATCTCAAGTGGTTCTTAATGAACTTGTGCAGTGGAGGTCTCTTGTTCTCTTTCTTGTTGTGCTAGTAACTTCTGCTGTCTTGCTTGACTCCGATTCTTCCTAGCCGCTTCTTCTATTTCAGGATCGTAGAGAAGCTGGTCAGCCGGGATAGTACCTCGCATGCACAAAAGTCTAGACACCAAAATTGTTAGCACTCAATGACAACACAGAAAAACAGATAAGTAAAACAGATAAGTAAAACAGAAAAATAAAATTGTGCTTGAATTAGTAATCGAAATGGGTATGCTAATATTGAAACTCAATCCCCGGCAACGGCGCCAAAAATTTGTTTGAACACACGAATGATAGGCAAGTATACCTAATCGTACAAGTAATAAAGAGGTAAGAGGGATATCGTTCCCACGAGGACTGAGATAATTACTAGCACGTACCAAATCAACTACTATCTAAGCAAATCTTTGGATGGAAAGGAGCTCAATACTAAATACCAAGCCCAAGAGTTAAAATAAACAAAATAAAAGGAAAAATTTCTTTTAGGATTTTCAGCGAACACTTGGAATGCAGAAAAAGAGATTCTTCAAATATGAAATGCCAAGACCACCAATCCAGTTTATGCTTCAATTATTAAAATCAATCCACAAGATTACTCAAGCCCTAATTCCTTAGATGACAAGAGCCTAAATCCCCTAATTAAACCCTAATTCCTTAGGTGGCCTAATTAGTGAATTTTCATTAAGAGTAGGGATTACACGATTACTAATAAACCAAAATCCATTCCTAGATGCAAGGTTTACTAGGTGATTAATTCCAGATCAAGAATTGATAAGAACGTCCCCATTGCAAATCAAATCTCAAAATCAATTCATGGATGATTAGACCACAAAAGGCATTAAGCATAGGAATCAAACACTAATACGAAAGCATAAACATAGATTAATACATCAAGGCAGATACATGATATTCGGTTCAATTACATCTAATGCCAACAAAAGGGAATTAGCTGCTCATAGTGATAGAGAAAGCCAAAACCAGAGAATTAGAAACAAAGGAGAGGAAAAACTCCATGGAAGCTTCCACAGTAGTCCAGCCGCCCCTTGATTCAGAGAGAATGTGTTTTTAGGGTTCCAAGTTGCCTCCTAGATCCATAGTCCCTTTTGTGTTCTGTCCAGAGGCCCTTTTATAGATTAGGAGCGCGTCACGGCCGTGATGGCCATCACAGCCAGGCCGTGACGGGTTCTGCCTGGGCGCGCTTTCAATTTTTGGTTTGTCACGGCCGTGACACTCATCACGGCTAGGCCGTGACACTCATCACGGCTAGGCCGTGATCAGTTCTGTCTAGTTCAGCTAACATGTCACGGTCGTGATGGCTATCACGGCCAGGGCGTGACTAGTTCTGACTTTTGAGGATCTGGTTCAGCTGACAGTTCACGGACGTGATGGGCATCACGGCTAGGTCGTGACAACTTCTGACTTTTGCCTTCTTTTCTTTCCAGTTTTGCTTGATCATGGTCGTGATGGTCATCACGGCTGGGCCGTGATGGGCTCTGTTTGGTACATTTTCTTCACTTTTCAAGCTCTATCTTCATCCAAGCTCCATCATGGTCAATCTTGAGCATTTTACCCTTAATTTCTGCAAAACAACACCACAACACCGCCTTACCCGTTCCAAGGTAAAAACTAACAAAAATCAAATTAACATTGTCTAAACTATATGAAAATGCATGCAAAAATATACATGAAATATGAGGTGTAATCACACTGATCACTCATCCGCGACACTCGGAGGAATAGGAGAAGATTGACCGGGTAAGCTTATTCCCCCTTCACCATCAGCTTCCTCCTCGACCGCTTCTCCACCAGCTTCCTCTTCTTGAGTTGCCTCTTCATCATCCTCCAGCTCGGAAAACGGAACCAGAATTCCATCTCTGTTGAAATCCTTGTCCACGTCAGTAAGGGAAAAATCGGCATTTGGATTAAAACGCTGAAGCTGCTTCACGGCTCGGGAGAAGCCATTAACGTGCTCCTTCATGATGGAAGCCTCGGCCTTAGCCGGATCAGAACGGAGCCTCAGATTGATCTCCTTCTCGGCCTCAAGCAAATTCCGCAACTCAAGACTGGCCTCCTTCTCGGCTTGAAGTCCTTCTGCGACCTTCTGAAGATTAAGCCGCTGGGCTTTTTCTAGGTCCAGCTCGGCCAAAAGGACGGTCTTGTCTTTTTCCAGCTCAGTCTTTTGGGCCTTCAGCTGACCGATGACCCGAGCTTGCTCCTCACATTTGGCCACGGCCTGAGCCAGCTCGTCCCTCACCCTCAAGGCTCGCGCCGCATCGGCCCTCATCACCTCCATCTTCTTGACATTATCGGTAATCTGATGACTCCAGAAGCGAGTGATTGAGGCGATCCAGAGAGCATAGGCAGCGGCCGCCTCCATACTCTCATCAGGTCCTTGCTCTAGTAAGAGCCGAGCATCATAAGGTTTTAGCAGTTGGCCATCAATCAGGTCAGCAGGGTCAAACTCATTCCCCCAGAGCGAGCTGATCCCCGGGTTGCAGTTCCCATTGTACCACTTGGTGTCCGAAGTAAGATCGATCACCATGGGAGCATTGCCCAACCTCTTTGCAGCAGCAGGAGTTTCTTCAATCATCAGCAAGGGGGAAGGACTTCTAATCGGGACCTCCGACAGCATGTCTTCCCGAGTCCTTTTAGGAGGGTGAGTGTTCAGGTCAGAAGCTTCAGTGCCCTTCTTTTTCTTCCCCTTGACATTTGAAGCTATAGTTGATCCGCCAGCAGTTTGATTAGCCGACTTCTTCATCAGGGCCTTGTAGTTGAACTTCCCCATTATCACTACAAGAAGGAAATCGGTCAAATAAAATAAGTACGCTACCGGATAAATTACCACTTGTCAGTAAAAATCTACTTACATTCAAAATCATCTTGCCGAGTGGAAGAGGCAGTAAGCTTTAAAATCCTTCCACAATGCAATGGACGAGGATACAGTTTCAGGACCTCGATATCGGCTCGCTCCTGAGAGGTCATAGAGCCAAGGTTATGGCTAGAAAATTTGGAGGGGTGTGGTTGCCAGTAGAAGGTAAATTTAGGGTTTCCAGTCGAGTCAAAAAAGACAGACTCATTACCCTCTGAAGGTCGGACTTTGAAGAAATCCGACTTGAAAAACTTATACGAGCTCTTATAGAGCCCGATGATCCCCCTCTGCTCAATCCCACTCGGAGAGATCCAGCCAACTCGGTCCCCGAACCGAACTTGATAAAAGTAAAGAAACTTAGGAGCAGTAGCCTTTATCCCTGTCTGGCCACAAAGAATTTGGAAGGCTTTCAGAAATGCCCAACTATTCGGATGAAGCTGGGTAGGAGAAACGTTCATAACTCGTAAGACTTCGCATTCGAACGAGGTGAAGGAAAGGAAATTCCAATTTGTTCAAAAAAGGTCTTGTATACATATGTAAAGTGTGGCTCATATGAAGGAGGGCAAAGAAAAACATGATCATCTTCGGTACAAGGAAGGCATTCTACGATGCCTCGTCTAGAAGCAACCTTGTTTTTTATAGCTTTAAGGGAGTGAAGGTCCCTAAAATTAGAATAAAATGCAGCAACATCGGGTTTTACCCAGAAATACCCAGGGATGGTAATATCTGGGTAGGGAACCCTGGGCATCCTAGAAGCACGCTTGCGGTGCTTGGGGGCAACTATAACATCTGGAGTGGCAGAGCTCCTCCCGTCAGAAGAAGAAGAAGAGCCCTTGTCACCTCTATCGCTATGAGAATGAGAGGGGGAGTGATAGGGAGAGCACCCAATCCGATTGGTTTCGGGCTCTATAATCTGAACCCTGGAAGAGGCATTCTGGGATACCTCAAATGAAGTCTCCATGGATAAAAATGCCAGAAATCAAACTGGAATAAAATCTAGGGGAGTGTGAAAGAGATGAGAAGGACGTACCTCGAATAGGAAGGGAGAACGAAAGCTTGGACCAGAAAGGACTCGAGAAGGAAGAAAGTTTAGGGCTCAAGGAAGGTGAAACCCCGTGCCAGGGGCTCGTCCAAATTTATAGAAAAAAGCACAACGTCCTTTCGGCGAATTGATGATGGTTGTTGGCGTGCGAGAGAAGGGAAATGTCCCTTCAAGTCTGACCTAATGCGGCACACTAATGGAAAGGAAACACGTGGCAGAAATGTCGGAATGTACACTGTCATCAAGGAAAAATATGAGCACGCAACTACAGCGCAGGTCTCAGAAATGATGCCATAAAGGCCACGCGTCACAAAGAGCAACCTCTCTTTTCCATCTCGGGAACCAAGAAAGTATGGCCTCAGTACGAAACTCAGGTGATCACCTCCACCACGGCTAGGCTCGGCTCCTTCGAAAAAAGCTTCCACGCAATCAACTCAAAGCTTGG
Organism: Sophora flavescens; assembly: GCA_030762895.1. Lineage (NCBI taxonomy): Eukaryota > Viridiplantae > Streptophyta > Magnoliopsida > Fabales > Fabaceae > Sophora > Sophora flavescens. The sequence goes on from CM061064.1 coordinate 183,963,204, forward strand.
GGGCTTGTGTATGAGCCGAGGTGTAGAGCTCGGTAGCTCGAAGCGTCAAGCTCGGTCGCCAGAGCTGTTCACCGAGTTGGAGGATATATATATATATATATACCAAAGGAGTATGTATGTATATATATATATATATATATATATATATATATATATATATATATATATATATATATATATATATCATGAAAGCTTCTACGCTTTACTAGCTCAAAGCTTGGGGGACTTGTGTACTGGCCGAGGAGTAAAACCCGGCCACCGAGCTTGGATACCCGATCCAACCAAGGCAGGAAGGATAAAATATCAATATTATCTTTATTAATCATGATATTATCTCAAACAACCCTATCCGGTTAGAAGATATCCCTTAAATTAAGGGATAAGATATTGATATTATCCTTAAATAATCCTGGTATTATCTCAAATAACCTTATCCGGTTAAGAGATCAATTTAAGATATTTTCTTAATCAATCCTGATATTATCTCACACAACCTTATCCGGTTAAAAGAGATAATATCCCTTAAATTAAGGAAATCATATCTCAAATAAGATTTAAGAGATAAAAAGAGATAAATCCAGATCTCTTAAAGCCATGGGGATCCTATTATAAAAGGAGGAGAACCCAAGAGAGAAACTCACTTTTCACTGAACCCCGGTGACTCTCCCTTAAGCGTATTAGAGAAACTAGCTCGACCAAGAGACTATTGAAGAGTCCTTGCTCGCTGGTATTCATCGGATACAAGATTAGGGGATCGAGATCACCGTATGGCCAAGGGTTGAACCTAGAACTACGTCTGGCTTTAATTCCCATTGGGATACATAGGACCGGAATACAACATTCTGTCAAGCCATAATCTAAAACAACCCACATTATTCACTCTTGGTCTGACGTTCTACGGCGAGATTCCTGCAAGTCGGATCTCGGCAGGAACAAGTCAGTAACGGTGTTAACTTTTTAAGGATCAGGTTGAAACTCATCAACAATTTAATAATAAAATAATGATAGATAAATTTGAGTGACAAACTTTGATTATGAAATAATGATAATGATAATAATAATAATAATAATAATAATAATAATAATAATAATAATAATAATAATAATAATAAATAAATAAATAAATAAAAAATATAAATTTGTACTATAAAATTCATGGTTTGTAATAAAAAATCAAGTGATCAAATAGAGTAACAAAATGGAGGTGGAGTAGCTCAACTTATTTGAGCGAGTATAAGAAGTTAAAGGTTTAAGGTTCAAACCCTGACAAATGATAAAAGAATAACATAACATCTAACATATTAATATTTGTCTATAAAAAAAATTAACAAAATATATTATTTGAAATAATAATAATAAAATAATAAAAATAAACAATTGAACTAAGTGGGCAAAGATCTTAGTTAAAATAATAATAAAATATACGTACTTAACAAAAAATTTCATTTAAATAAAAATATGATATAATAAATTAATAAAATAATATGCTGTGAAACAAATTGAGAAAATTTATTATTTGAAATAAAAAAAATTAAAATGAACTTGATCCAGAATTAATTAAATAAAAAAATAAAAAAAATGAAATTTAGCAAAGAAAATCATTATTTGAACTAATTTATATAATAATAATGATAAATAAGACTAAGAAAAAATTGTTAAAATAATGATGAAATAATAAATGGTATGCAAGAAATGTACCTAATTGATTCATCAAGAATATATTATCATAATATTGTTGTTTATATTTGAACTCTTCACTTGACACATACAAAAATTAGGACAATATGTTTAAGTAGAAATTTTTTTAAAGTATTTTAAATAGCTATTTAGTTATTATTTTTATACTATTATTATTAAATCCGTGCATGGCACGTGTATAAAAATCTAGTTATAGATCATATTAATAAATTCTCGGTGTCAAACAACCCATAGTGAGCTGACCAAATGTAAACCAAGTGGGGAGAGAAGAAAAGAAGGGCGGAGTTAGAGAACAAAAGTGAAGGTCAAAAAGAAAATTTCTAATACTATATAATAAAATATAAAATATGCAGAAGGTAGAGTAACTTATTGTTCTAATTGAGCATCAAATTGTGCAATTTTTCGCTTGCAATGGTTGGAAGAAGTTGTCACTTATTCATTTTGATAAAAATCAATTGATTTTTCATAGTATTATGTACAGACGTGTACAACTCATTAATTTTGTGTGTGTATATATTAGTAAAACTCAATTATGAAATGTTCATGGTGATCTGATAATCTCATCAACTTCAAAGTAATTATTTAGTTACAAAACTAATATCCAGAAGCTGGGATATGGATACCATAGATAACCAAATATGCATTCCAAGCAATTAATTAAAATGATCATACTGAAACAAAAATCTAAAGTGATATACCTTCAAAAATCTAGCAGACAGAGAGAGAGTCTTTCAATGTTACATAAAATATTTACGTCATGTTCTAAGCAAGATCACACAGCCTCTGTATTCATAATGGGAAAATGAGGTTAACATTAAAAATGCTATCGTCATATAATTCATACTAATGTAAGTGATGACAAGCTAGACTACTCTATAATTTATTCCAGTTTAGCTACGTAAGCATGAATTCCAATCTAAAAATACTATGTAGATAATAAATTAAAATATGACATATAGACAGTCATAAAATAAAATAAGCAAATGGAAGTCAAACATAAGCAACTTAAACTTCAAGGACGCACAAATCAATTTCATCATCTGACTTAATATAAGCAAATCTAAATGAAATGAAAGTCTAAACTCATACCTAAATCTCGTCTGTAGTATATGTGACGCCTTGCATTTGACTTATATATATGAAAATCTTGAAGAATGAGATAACATAAAGATTTTCTAAATCATTTGATCATGGACAAGGTTGTAATTGTTAAGTAAAACTTACATTAGAGCTGCTACTTCAAATTTGGATTAAAGCTGCCATTTCTATAAGAGTGGGAAGATTATAAGTATTTCTATCGTTATCCCTTTTATGGATTAGCTTCAACTTCAACTCTTGATTCTTTTCATTCTGAAACTTATCTGTAGAAATTCTAAAACATTGAGGTAGAACATTGTTCACAACCATATCTTTCAAGCAATTAATTTAGTAAACAATATTTAAATCTTCAATGTTGCAAATAACTACCTTGTTGAAGCATTCTCCCATCATCAACTGAAATGGCAACATAAGAATAATTGTGAACAAAATAACTTATCCATATAAATTATTATCTTATGAAAGTTAAGAAAATTTTTTTTTTTGGTGCTAGAAAGTTAAGAATTTAAATAACAAAGAATCAAGAATTGTTGATCTTACCATGTCACATGTTTGCCATCATACCTTACTGGTACATCAAATAATGTTGTTTGGAGATCTACAGAGGGTGAAAACTTAAATTTTTTAGATCAAGTGAAAAAGAACATGACAGTACATAACAAAAAATTTCATTTAAATAAAAATATAATATAATAAATTAATAAAATAATATGCTGTGAAACAAATTGAGAAATTTATTATTTGAAATAATAAAATTTAAAAATGAACTTGATCCAGAATTAATTAAGTAATAAAAAATAAAAAATGAAATTTAGCAAAGAAAATCATTATTTGAACTAATTTATATAATAATAATGATAAATAAGACTAAGAAAAAACTGTTAAAATAATGATGAAATAATAAATGGTATGCAAGAAATGTACCTAATGGAGGGTTGGGCTACAATGCACCACCCACATTTTATACCACCTACTACATTACTCATGTGACAAATTTTGGACCAATCAAATTGCCACATGGATTTGGTCAAAATTTCAAACTTTCTAGTTGTATTATACTGTAGTCAAACTATATGAATACAGTATATTGTAATATAATATATGTGCTCTTTGTATTCACAAATTTAACTCATATTAAAATAATACTTTTTTGATTAAAAAAAAACTGATTATATTACAAAATATTATTGACAACGAATATTATTTTAATCAGTTTTTTTAATCAAAAAAACATTATTTTAATATGGGTTAAATTTACGAATACAAAGAGTACATATACTATAATATAATATATTGTATTCATATATTTGACTACAGTGGAAATACAACTAGAAAGTTTGAAATTTTGACCAAACCCATGTGGCAATTTGATTGGTCCAAAATTTGTCACATATGAATGGTGTAATAGGTGGTGCAAAATATGGGCGATGTACCTTAGCCCAACCCCCTAATTGATTCATCAAGAATATATTATCATGATATTGTTGTTTATATTTGAACTCTTCACTGGACACATACTAAAATTAGGACAATATGTTTAAGTAGAAATTTTTTTAAAGTATTTTAAATAGCTATTTAATTATTATTTTTATATTCCGTGCATCCCACGTGTATAAAAATCTAGTTATAGATCATATTAATAAATTCTCAGTGTCAAACAACCCATAGTGAGCTGACCAAATGTAAACCAAGTAGGGAGAGAAGAAAAGAAGGGCAGAGTTAGAGAACAAAAGTGAAGGTCAAAAAGAAAATTTCTAATACTATATATTAAAATATAAAATATGCAGAAGGTAGAGTAACTTATTGTTCTAATTGAGCATCAAATTGTGCAATTTTTCGCTTACATTGGTTTGAAGAACTTGTCACTTATTCATTTTGATAAAAATCAATTGATTTGTCATAGTATGCTGTACAGACCTGTACAACTCATTAATTTTGTGTGTGTATATATTAGTAAAACTCAATTATGAAATGTTCATGGTGATCTGATAATCTCATCAACTTCAAAGTAATTATTTAGTTACAAAACTAATATCCAGAAGCTGGGATATGGATACCATAGATAACCAAATATGCATTCCAAGCAATTAATTAAAATGATCGTACTGAAACAAAAATCTAAAGTGATATACCTTCAAAAATCTAGCAGACAGAGAGAGAGTCTTTCAATGTTACATAAAATATTTACATCATGTTCTAAGCAAGATCACACAGCCTCTGTATTCATAATGGGAAAATGAGGTTAACATTAAAAATGCTATCGTCATATAATTCATACTAATGTAAGTGATGACAAGCTAGACTACTCTATAATTTATTCCAGTTTAGCTACGTAAGCATGAATTCCAATCTAAAAATACTATGTAGATATAATAAATTAAAATATGACATATAGACAGTCATAAAATAAAATAAGCAAATGGAAGTCAAACATAAGAAACTTAAACTTCAAGGACGCACAAATCAATTTCATTATCTGACTTAATATAAGCAAATCTAAATGAAATGAAAGTCTACCCATACCTAAAGCTCGTCTGTAGTATATGTGACGCCTTGCATTTGACTTGTATATATGAAAATCTTGAAGAACGAGATAACAGAAAGATTTTCTATATCATTTAATCATGGACAAGGTTGTAATTGTTAAGTAAAACTTACATTAGAGCTGCTACTTCAAATTTGGATTAAAGCTGCCATTTCTATAAGAGTGGGAAGATTATAAGTATTTCTATCGTTATCCCTTTTATGGATTCGCTTCAACTTCAACTCTTGATTCTTTTCATTCTGAAACTTATCTGTAGAAATTCTAAAACATTGAGGTAGAAGTAGAACATTGTTCACAACCATATCTTTCAAGCAATTAATTTAGTAAACAATATTTAAATCTTCAATGTTGCAAATAACTACCTTGTTGAAGCATTCTCCCATCATCAACTGAAATGGCAACATAAGAATAATTGTGAACAAAATAACTTATCCATATAAATTATTATCTTATGAAAGTTAAGAAATTTTTTTTTTGGTGCTAGAAAGTTAAGAATTTAAATAACAAAGAATCAAGAATTGTTGATCTTACCATGTCACATGTTTGCCATCATACCTTACTGGTACATCAAATAATGTTGTTTGGAGATCTACAGAGGGTGAAAACTTAAATTTTTTAGATCAAGTGAAAAAGAACATGACAGTAACAAATTTCATTAATTATAGAAACACAAATGGGTACAAAAAAGATGAACAGAGATAGAGAACTAAATTATATGGCAAGGAAGATAAATATCCTTCAAATAAGACTTGGTCACAAAATCACGATGATAGAAGTCTTCATTTAGCAGAATAGATGCAATTAGCCAACCAAATTCACATATGATAAGATATGCATTAACAAAACAAAACATCATGGAAAAAACATAGAAATATCTTTGTATCAATGTTACTCAAAAAAAAAAAAAATTAATTTGAAAATTATATAAAAAACTCTTACTCAGAACATCTACCGTGAGAGAGAAAAAACTTCCTCAGAGACCGAGTAAAGGATGTGACCAGCGGAGAGAACCCGTCAACCATGTCTGACAGAAATGGAGTGAGAGATCAGCCATCTTTTGTTGATGTTGTCATAGATTTCAAATTTGAATGTTTAAAACAAATGGGACAAAAGAGAAAGAGGGAAGTGGTGTGGTGGAGAAGAGGAAGAGAATCACATAGAAAGAGAGAAGAAATTAAAGAATGCATTTTAAAATTAAAGAAAAAGAAGAAAATGAGATTGAAAAAGAGAGAGCTTGTAGAGCTCTGCATCTCTTTTTATTTTAAAAAAATAATAATAACGCATGAGTGGGTGAAAAAAACTGAAAAATGGGAGTTGTTATTTTATTTGAATTTAAATTTGAATAGAAAGAGAAGTTGTTTTAGCATGGGGTTGTGGAGAAAAGAAAAAACAGAATAAAATAAAATAATAATATTAGAAAGAGGAGGTTTTAGGAGGTTTTAAGCGGGAAAGATCAGTTGGAAAGACGCTGATTTTAGATATATAAGATTTGTAATTAAAATGATAGTTGCTCTCCTTTGTTAAGAAGACTTATAGCTTATTTATGGAAGTTATTTGAAACTGAATTTGTTGGGTGTTTTGATTGAAAGGTTTAGTTGATTTTTCACAATGTTGTTTGTTTTGTAGTGTTAAAAAGCATTGCGGTGTACCAATATATATTGCGAATTGCTAGGCATAAATATGTATATATGCTTTCTTTATTAGATTTGATAAAGTTCTTCTCTTTCGTCAGGTCAAAGTCCCCACTTATGAGTATGTTGGTTGGAGCAAGATTTGGCCTACATTGGAATCGAAAGAAAAACGTGTGGATTCTATCATCCTGGATCCAGTTAGTTATTCGGTAAAATATTAAATTGATATTTCTCTAACATCCAGTAACAAATAGACTATAGGGGCGGTTTCATCTTGTTTTTGTCATCTTCTTCTTAATATTAAATTGAGTCCAGCAACTCAATTCTCATCCGAAGGCTATGTCACTGAGTTGGTTATGCGAGATTGTCCCATCGATTAGTTTGTTTTAGATTTTAATAAAATTGATTTAGATAAAATTAATTTTGGAATAATTGATTTTAAAAAAATCAAGATTAAAAAAATTGATTTATGTTTAGTAACAATATTTTAAAAGTAGGTTTAAAAGAATTGATTTTGTTTAGATGATAAAATAAAATTATTTTTGATATATAAATATGTAGAATTTTGTGGATCATACATCTTGAATTAAATATTTTAACAAAAAGACTAAAAAATTTTGTATACACAAAACTCAATTTTACCTACCAGAAACTAATTAGTTTGAACGGGATTTTATACTCAAACATCTCAATTAATATAGTAATTGGGGTTCTCCCCCAACCCGAGCTCTGCTAGGGTTAGTGGCAGCCCCCCTCCAGATCTTTCTGGTACCATCCCAACTTGTGTGGGCTCTCCCTAGGTCATCCTAGTGCTCTCATCCCGGCCTCTCCCAGTCTCTTTTACCCTTTTCCCCTTGTCTTTTGTTTCTTTGGCGCTGTATCATGGATTAGTGGAAGGATGTTAATCTCTCAAAGGAGGAAGCAGAAGGCATCACTGTGGAAGAAAACGAAGGCTATGGTGAGGAGGTTTTCCGACGCACCCTAGCCGGGAAACTTTGGTCGGATAATCCCTACAACGTTAGAGCTTTCAAAACCACAATCGTCCAAGCCTGGCATCTTAAAAACCCAGTTGAGATTCAAGATTTGAACAAAAATCTCTACCTGTTTCGCTTCTCATCGAAGAAGGATGCCGATAATGTCCTAAAAGAGGGCCCGTGGAGTTTTGACAGGAACCTTCTCATTCTCGAAAGGGTATCAGGGGAAGAGCAACCCTCTGAATTGGCAATGACCTATGGCAATTTCTGGGTTCGGATCTATGACCTCCCTTTGAAGTTGAGGTCGGAATCCATGGCGAAAAAATTAGGGGATATCATTGGATCCCATGCAGAAACTGATCCAAAGGAAGGAAACCGGCTGGGTCGTTTTCTTCGAGTCAAGGTCTCAATCGACTTGAGGAAGCCCCTCAAACGGGGCACCGTCATCAGGTACCAGGGTAGGAGTTTGAGGGTTTATTTCAAATATGAACGACTCCCTACTTTCTGTTTTGTATGTGGGAGAATAGGACACCAACTAAAAGATTGTGAAGAAATAGAGAATAATGATGAAGATGGGTATGAAGATCTGGATGAAAAAGAACTGGCTTTCGGGCCCTGGTTAAGGGCATCCCCTCTACCGAAAGTGACTGGGGAACAAAGGAAGGAAAACAGTTCGGGATCTTGCAGTAGAAGCCTATTTGCCAACTCCAGCCACAGCAAGTGTGAATCCTCGACTAAAGGGAAAGAGATGGACTCCGAAGTTGAGCAGAGGAAAGCAGCAGCTACTGAGGGAAGAACTCTAGGTCCACCAAAGGAGACCAATGTGGAAGGGGGCAAGAATAATGATGATATTGAGAGCGTGGCTGAATCCCTGGGAGCGGTGGTTCTCTCAAAACTGGTTGAGGTCGAGAAAGGGAGCAAGGAGAAGGAGTCAGCTGGGAGAAAGAAGAAATGGGTTAGGCAGAAAAACCCCAGGAAAACAAAGGTCCCTAAAACCCCAATTCTTGAAAAGGAATTGGGAAAAAGACATCTCATTGATGTGGTCATCTTAGAAGGCAGAACCGAAGACCCCTTGGGAGGAGAGAAGAAGAGAAGACAGGATGTTGTGATGGCGGAGGGTAATGCTTCAAATCCAGAGGTGGTGTTGGAAAACCAACACCGCCTAGATCAATGAAGATCCTTAGCTGGAATTGCAGGGGGTTGGGGAATCCCCGTGCAATTTGAGCCTTGTCAAGGCTCATCCGTTTGGAAAATCCCCAAATAGTCTTCCTGATGGAGACTAGATTAAAGGAGGCTGAAATGGAAAGAATCAAAATCAAGTGTGACTTCAACTCTTGTCTCACTGTAGAATGTAAAGGAAATGGTAGGGAAAGAGCGGGTGGCATTTCTTTATTATGGAAGGATCAGATGAAGGTTAATGTGTTAGGCTTCTCCCTTAACTACATCATGGGATCTTTTGAGGATGATCAAGAAGGAGAGCAATGCTACTTTTCTGGAATCTACGGCCACCCAGAGGAACAAAACAAGTGGAAGACTTGGAACCTCATTCAGCTAATTACTTCCCAAGTGGGGGAGAAGTGGGTGTGCTTCGGGGATCTCAATGACATTACATCCGCAAACGATAAGAGGGGAGGTCTTGCCAGAAGTTTTTCACAACTCTCCATTGGTAGACAGGCTTTGGAGCTATGTGGCCTGATTGATCTTGGCTTTTCAAGTCACCCCTACACTTGGACAAACGGAAGACAAGGAGCTGAGAACATCCAATGCAGGTTAGACAGAGGTTTGAGCTCCCAATCTTTTGTAAACAGATTCTCCCCTATAAATGTGCTCCACCTGCCAAGATGTGGTTCAGATCATGCACCCATTTTAATTGAGCTAGAAGCTTCTCCCAATAATGGCTGGTCGAAAAAAGACAGAATCTTCAGGTTTGAAGATTGCTGGTCCCGTGATGAGAGGTGCGAAGAAGTGGTCCGGAGCTATTGGACGAGTGGGGGGCCTCACTGTCTCGGAAAACTGGGAGCTATGAAATCTCTGGATAGGGTTTTTGCTGAGTATAGAGGAGGGGAAATCAGAAAGGAGATCAGAAGGATTGAGAAGAAGCTGAAGGATAATAGTATGTGGTCCAGCTCGAAGGAAAATGTAGAAATGTACAAGGATCTAGAAAGTCAATATGTCGAGCTTCTCAAAACTGATGAAATCATTTGGAGGCAAAGGAGCAGGGCAACTTGGCTGAAAGAGAGAGACAGAAATACAAAGTTCTTTCATGGTAAGGCAAGCCAAAGGAGACAAACCAATATGATTAAAAAACTTAAGGACCCTAATGGAGTGTGGTGGCATGGAGAAGGAAATATTGAGAGGCTTCTCACTGGCTACTTCTCTGAGCTTCTCTCCACTTCTTTCCCAAAGGATATTGAGAGGACCTGTAAGGTGGTCAAAGGGAAACTCTCGGATGATCATAGAGCTTGGTGTGCTAGGGTTTTCACGGAGGGAGAAATTATTGAAGCAATCAATCAGATGCATCCTCTGAAGTCTCCGGGCCCTGATGGCCTACCAGCCCTCTTCTTTCAGAAGTACTGGCACATTGTGGGGGAAGATGTAAAGCAGCTGGTTCTGGGAATACTGAACCAAGAGAAAGCCCCGGACGAGATAAACAAAACCTTCCTTGTTTTAATCCCAAAAATCAAGAACCCAGCATCCCCAAAGTATTTTAGGCCAATTAGCTTGTGCAATGTGGTGATGAAGATGGTAACCAAGGTGATAGCTAATAGGCTTAAAGCCATCCTTCCAGACATCATTGACGAAGAGCAGAGTGCCTTTGTTAAAGGGAGGCTGATTACGGACAACGCTTTGATAGCCATGGAATGCTTTCATTGGATGAAGAAAAAGAAGAAAGGGAAAAAAGGAATGATGGCTCTGAAGCTGGACATGGCCAAGGCCTATGACAGGATTGAATGGGACTTTGTCAAGGGTGTCCTTAGTGCAATGGGTTTCCCAAGTCAGTTCATTAGCCTAATTATGAGATGTATATCTTCTGTCTCCTACCAGATCCTCATCAACGGAAAGCCATCCAAACTTTTCTCCCCCGAAAGAGGGTTAAGGCAAGGGGACCCCATATCCCCTTACCTGTTTATCCTATGCGCGGATGTGCTATCAGGACTATTGTCTCAAGAAGCCAAGAATAATATGATACATGGTATTAAAGTTGCTAGGAGAGCACCTGAGATCTCACATCTGTTTTTTGCAGATGATAGTCTTCTGTTCTCTCGGGCTAATCTGACTGAAGCAGCAAGTATAATGAGAGTTATTTCAACCTACCAGACAGCTTCTGGACAATTGGTCAATTTGGACAAGTCAGAGGCATCGTTTAGTCGAAATGTGCTAGATAAGGATAAAGAAATGATCTGTAATCAGATGGGAATAAAGACTGTTATGTCTCATACCAAATACCTGGGGCTCCCAGTTGTTTTTAGCAGATCCAAGAAGGAGATTTTCTCCTTTGTCATTGATCGTGTCTGGAAGAAACTAAAAGGCTGGAAGGAAAAATGCTTGTCAAGAGCCGGGAAAGAGATTCTTATTAAAGCTGTAGCCCAGGCTATTCCCAGCTACATCATGAGTTGCTACAAACTTCCCGAAGGCTGCTGCAGAGAGATAGAAGCTATGCTAGCAAAATTCTGGTGGGGATCAAAGGAGGGAGAGAGGAAGCTCCACTGGTTGAGCTGGGAGTCACTATCAAAGGTAGAGAAGAAGGGAGGCATGGGTTTTAGAGGCTTTAGTGATTTCAACAAAGCCCTTTTAGGAAAACACTGTTGGAGACTTCTGGTGGGGGAAGAGTCTTTGGTTGGAAGAGTTTTTAAGAGCCGATACCACCCAAGATGCTCCTTCATGGATGCAACTGAAGGCCACCTTCCCAGTTATGCTTGGAGGAGTATTCTGTGTGCAAGGAGTGTGCTTGGGCAGGGGGTCAGGTGGGTGATTGGCAATGGTGGAAGGGTGAAAATCTGGCAGGACAACTGGATACCATCACAAGCTGGTTTCAAGGCCTTAAGCCCGGTGAAAAACTTGAGCCCGGATGCACTAGTTAGTGAGCTGATTGACAGCCAGACAAAGCAATGGAAGAGGGAAACAGTCCTATCTTGCTTCAACCTGTTTGAAGCGAAGCAAATCATGAGTATCCCTATTTCTTTTAGGCTGCCTGAAGATAAGCTTGTGTGGCATTGGGAGAAAGATGGTGAGTATTCTGTGAGATCAGCATACCATCTGCTGTGCGAGGCTCGGAAAAGACTCCTTCCTGGCCCCTCAACTGATCCGGTCGATCCCCTCTGGAAGGAGATTTGGCATTCCCCTGTCCCCAACAGAATCAGGAACTTCCTGTGGAGATTGGTGAAACTCATTCTCCCCACTCGCAGCAACTTACGTAAGAAAGGTATGAACATTGATACCTGCTGCCCCTTGTGCAATGAATCGGCCGAGACTAATGACCACCTCTTCATGCATTGTCAATTTGCAAAACTGGTCTGGTTCTCATCCCCTCTTGGGATCCATACCCCAAACCATATGGACTTAAATATGTGGCTGCTGAAATGGCTGACTTGCAAGGACACTCTAGGCTCCCAGCTGTTTAGTACAACACTCTGGAAAATCTGGCAGGCTCACAACCAAGTGGTCTTCAAGAAAAAAGATGCTAGGCCAGAGATGGTGTCCAAGGAAGCCACGGCTTTTGTCTCTGAGTACAACCAGGCCAACCCGAGTCTTTCCAACCAAGGAAACCAGATTCTCTGGCGAAGTCAGCAAGCCTCTAGTCCTGTCCGCTTCACGATTCAAGTGGATCTTTGGCCGCTGCGGATGGCGATCTTGGGTGGGGCTGTGTTACAAAGGATAAGGAGGGCAGGGTCATCCTTCCAGCCAAGAGAAAAGAAGTCACAACAATCGATCCTCTGCTAGCTGAAGCTCTGGGTGTTAGATGGGGCCTTCAACTGGCCATGGAACAACAGCTGGAAGAGGTGATTATCTTAACTGATGCTTTGATGGTGGTAAATTGTATTAATGGTAAGTCTTTTATAGCCACTATTGACTTAGTTATTGAGGACTGTAAAGTGTTGATGAACATGATAGGCTCTGTTTCAGTGTCTCACATAGGTAGGCAACTTAATATGGAAGCTCACAATTTGGTAGGCATAGCAAAAGCTGTAGGATCAAAGTCTTGGTTGGGGCATGTCCCTTCCCTAGACTCTGTTTCTTGTTGTATCCCTTCTGTTTCCTTTGGCTAGTGCTATATATGAGTGCATTTCAAAAAAAAAAAAAATATAGTAATTGGGGTTTGGAGGTTGAAAGGGAGTTTCAGCTAATACCCAAATAAGCACTTACTGAGAAAGAGCTCTTCCAGGAACTACGCCAAGGTCACCCTCACCGATGTACTGCCCTCTATTTAGTGGTGGGCCTGGTGGCTATCTCAATCGAAAGAATAGGAGAAAATCACATATGCAATCTATAATATATTGATTAAAAAATTAGATTAAAAATTTACAACAAATCATGCTATGATACCAGTTGATACTGGGAGGCCAATATTTGAATCATATATATAACTTCTCCTGCAAATTCAACATGCTTTGCACATCACACAATATTCCAAAGAAAATCCTCCATTAAAACTGTTTGGATCATTACAACTCATCCTAAAAAAATCAACAAGTTAAGATAAATCAAAAACATTTTTAAAAAATGGCTTTTTTGTCTTGCTGCTTTGGCCGGAAACTGAGACCGATACCGGCAGATCAACCCCATCAGCCCCAATTTACCCTTACTCCACCTTCGGCTTGTTCTCCGTTGTTACCTTCTCTACTGGCGGCTTCTTCTCTGCCTTTGCTGAAGTGAGAGAGAGAGAGAGAAGATATCAAAGGCGGCAATGGCGGAAACGATGACATATGGTGGATTTACTTCGGGAATACTTTAAACTTTGCGAACTTGAGGATGTCTTAGTGGTTTTATGGTTTGCACTTTGCACCCCTTATAGAATGGTGTTTAACTTCGGATCGGGGGGATATTGGAAGTCTAGCTGTCCTTGTAACCTTGATCTTTATTTTCCTTTTTTGGGCATGGTTCTGTGTAAACATAATACTGATCTAAGATTGGGATCAGTATTTGATTAACATTTGATATCACTCTTATTGGTGTAATATTGTATATGGGTTGAGTACCTAGTACTCCTTATAAATATAGTTTTTGCTTACAAAAAAAAAGGATAGCATATCGCTTCTGGTTGATGTTGATCTTGTCGCTGTAGCGGCGCTAGATCTTGGTAGGTGCGAACATGTGGCCACCACGGGCCCACGACACATGCTTCTGAAGGCTCCTTGGCTGGCGCGATGGGTTCCATCATCGGGGACACATGCAGCTTGGGTGAGAATAGAGGTGGGAATAGGCTAGGTCAGGCCAGGCTTTGCTTAAATAGGCCTGGCCTATTTAAAGAATTAAAAGCCTACTCCCTTCCTGTTACCTGTTAAAGGCTTTATTTTAAGCATGTCCTAGCCTATTAGCCTTTTTAAAAGCCTATCTCATTTTAAGGCCTTCAAATAGGTCATTTGGCCTATCTCTTAAAAGGCTAAAAGGCCATTATTTAGGTCAAGTTTTCTATCTGTCCTATCTAAAATTGGTCCATTAAAAAAAAGGCTTGTTAAAAACAACAAAAGAGGAGTGAATTACATACAAATACAATATATATACAATATATATATATATATATATATATATATATATATATATATATATATATAATATACAAAGAAAAAAATTACTACAAAAAATTGTTAAATAGCGACTGATTTGATTCGTCGCCAATAGTGACCGAATTGGCGATCTATCTCAGATTCCAGTTATGGTTACATTTATACATTTAGCGATTAATTTAGCGACCAAAATTGATGGTTGCAAACACATCGGTCGCAAGACCAATAAGTTAGAAAGTCAAACAATTTTGACCAATTAGCAACCTTATTTAGAGACCATTTTTTTACAACGGAAAAATTTGACCTATTTAGCGACCTAAATAAGATCGATCGCTAAAGCGTGCTAAAATGAATTGAAGTTAGAGCCATTATACGACCAAATCTTTTGACCGGATTTAAATAATTGGTTTAGCGATCGATTAGTGACCAAAAAATTCGGTTGCTAAACTTAATATTCCTAAATCGCGAGCCTGTCCCCTTTCTTCCCCATTTCTCTCATTTCTTATGTTTTCTTCTCTCTCGCGCCTCCCTGCTCCTCCCTGCCACGACATGACACCCAGCTCCGACCACCATTTGCGGCCACGCAACCCCCCATCCCTCTCTCTGTAACCCTCACCACAACCACCATTTGGCCTCCCTCCCTCACCATAGCCACCACTCGCCCTCCCTCCTCTGGCCACCGTTCGCATCGCCATCGCAACGCCCTCCCTCACGACCAAGGTAAGTTAATTCCCTCCTTCTCCATTGTGTACATTTTCCCTCTCTCATTGTCTCACTGTCTCTCATTTCCCCCTTATTTCAGGGCTCATTTTGGTTACACTGCGCACACCACCACCATCACAATGCCCTTCTTCACACTGACCAAGGTAATTGCTTCTCCAGCTGTCTTTCTGTACATTCTTGTTTCTGTTGTGTGTTGTGTGTGCATTGGTGTTGTGTGTGTGTTTGTTGTGTGTTGTGTGTTGTGTGTATTAAAGTTTGTGTATTCAATTAGAATGTAAACATAGGAAACAAAGAATGAATATTGTAGGGTAGGTGTGTTTCTGTATTTTTGATGTGTATGTTTGTTGTGTATTGTGCATTTGGGGTGCTGTGTGTGTGTTTGTCTGTTTGGGATGTGTGTGTGTACAGGGATGTGTGTTTAGTGTATGTGTGTGAGTTTAAAAAAATTGGTTTTTGGAAAGACTCAATCACTTGGGCAAAGGCAGTAAAGACTCAATTACACCAATATGAATTAGGAAATCATCCAACAAACAATCACAACTAGTGGTGTATTTTAAGAAATTTTAAAGTGAAAACCATAAAAAAAAAAGTATGACTGTAATATATGTAATGTAATATATGTCTGTTTGATCTTGTCGGGTCATATTCTCTTCTAGAAAAGTAGAGTGACATTATTTCCTGTATGTAAAGGCCGCGATGGTACCATTAATTGTATTAGATAGGATCATCTAGTTTAAATTGTACTTTCGGTCCCTTATCTTTATTTTAGGTTTCAATTTGGTCCCTCTTTTATTTTTTATTCCAAAATGATCCCTTATTTTACAAAGTTTTGCCAATGTGGTCCCTCTTTTATTCTTTATTTCAAAACAGTCCCTTATTTTGAAAAAGTCATACCAATGTGATCGCTTTTTTTGTTTTGTGAAATGGTCTCTCTTTTAATTTTTGGTTCTGAAATGATCCCTTATTTTGAAAAAGTTATACCAATATGGTCCTTTCTGTACCACAATTTAAACAGAAATGACCAAATTGAAACCTAAAATAAAGATAAGGAAACAAAACGAATCAAATAATAAAAATGGGACCAAATTGAAACCTAAAATAAAGATAAAGAACCAAAAGTATAATTTAGCAAATCATATATCTATCTTAGTGCTTCTGTTAGAGCATCTCCAATGCTCTTCATATAAGCAATTCACTTTATTCCTTTAAGTAGGCCACCTCAATTTTAAGCAACCCAATTAATTTTTACTCCAATGGGAGTTGGAATCAACAAGTTGCTTAACTCATAAATATTCTCTCTTCTCTTCAACATTTCCATATTATTTATCCTACATGTCTACACACAAATGTTAACCGTAAGGAATGATTGCTTATACAAGCAACCCTCTCCGATATTAAGCAACCCAAAATCATATGTGGCATAACAAAATATTATTTTATTGTTAAGCAACTCCCATTAGGACATGTATATATATATGTGCTCTTACTACGTGTATATATATGTAATAGGATATATCCTCTCTCATATTACCTTATGTAATAAAATTATAGTTGAGTTGTATAGAAAACTAATATAATTAAATAATAAAAATTATATACACGTAAAATGATGTGAGTGTAAATATTTATAGTTAATGTTACTGAATATTAACCTTGGCATATATATATATATATATATATATATATATATATATATATATATATATATATATATATATATATGCTTACAATATAGACATTCCTTCTATTGTAAAAAATCCCTTTTACCCTTCACCTTCCCTATCACCACCTACCTCCTCCCGTCCTTCCACCTCTCCCTCTTCCTCTTTCACCGCCACTCCATCCCCTACCTCCATATCCTCTCTGTGTCCCTCATCCCCGCCACCATCTTAACTAGAATATTCCTCTCCGTCGCCCGAGATCCGCTACAAGCGGTGGTTCTGGCACCGCTCGAAAACCCCATTCCAATGGCTCTTATTCTTCCCCCTCGGGACAAGACCCTCCGGTCGCGTCTTCTTCTGGTCTAGGACTACCTATCCCCTCGGGAGTGAGCAGTGCGGTGGTTCGAGAGGCAGAGGCATGGTACGACGTGGTGGTTCCGATGGAGCGACGTCGCGGATCTATAAAGGTCTCGTGTGGCGAGCTTCGCAATGGCAATGACAGGGACTGAACGGATCTGTTGATGGTGGTGCAACCCATTGCAAACGATTTCGTCCAACACGAATCGGTGGTGTGACCCTCCGCCACTGGATCTGGGAGACAAGGGAAAGGGCAGTTGGTGGTGGAGGAAGAGGCAGGTTGGTGATGAAACTCAAGTTTTAGACCATGAAGAGAGGAAGGTAAGAAGGTGGTGGGCGGAGGGGTGGAGGTAAGGATGAAGGTGGTGGTGGTGGCGGCGGCGGTGGCGGCAACGACGGCTACTGGTGTAAAGAGATTTTGGGTTTGGTGGTAGGGTGGAAGAGGAAAGGGCAGTGTAGTCTTTTTCAATTTTTTGGTTTTTAAATCTGGACCGTCAATTATTTAATTAATATATCCAACGGTCCCAAACTTTTCACTCAAAGTTTCCATCTGGGTATACTGGTATGGAGGGACTTCAAAGGCTTCACCAAAGAATTCACCCAAGTTAAAACCCACAAGCTTATATCAAAGGGATAAAAAAGTTTGGTCCCTCTCAATTGACTTGTCATTAATTAATCCCATCCAATAATTTGAAGGACCACCACTCAGAATCTTTCGTAGTGGTATAAAAATGTAATTAGAGTTATATGGAGTAACTTATATGGCTAGATCTGAAATCTATCGACTAGGAAGTAGTTGCATCCCTGTTTTAGGAATTAGGACGGTGGTCTGACTGAAGGTTCCCGATTCCAATAATGCAAAAGGATGAGAAGACGTATGAACAAGAGATACTATCTGAGAGTCACAGTTGGGCACATGAGAATTGGTTGTATTATCATTGCTAAACCAGGGGTAGGTGGGGTTAGTTAAGTTCATCAAAGCTTAATTTTGTATTTAATTTTTTTAACTCTGTTAACCAGGGGTGGGAAAACGTGGTGTTAATTTAGTAAGCGGTCCAACGTGGTGTTTATTTAATAATGAGTCATGAGCTAAACCAATTTCCAACTTTCACCAACGCAAGTGCCTTATTTTAAGGTGAAAAAATAATGACTCAAACCACAACTAACAGAGTTAATTTTCCCACCTGAGGTTAAAAAAATTAAATACAAAATTATGCTTTGATGAACTTAACTAACCCCACCTACCCCTGGTTTAGCAATGATAATACAACCAATTCTCATGTGACCGACTGTGACTCTCAGATATCATCTCTTGTTCATACATCTTCTCATCCTTTTACATTATTGGAATCGGGAACCTTCAGTCACACCACCGTCCTAATTCCTAAAACAGGGATGCAACTACTTCCTAGTCGATAGATTTCAGATCTAGCCATATAAGCTACTCCATATAACTCTAATTACATTTTTATAGAACTACGAAAGATGCTGAGTGGTGGTCCTTCAAATTATTGGATGGGATTAATTAATGACAAGTCAATTGAGAGGGACCAAACTTATTTATCCCTTTGATATAAGCTTGTGGGTTTTAACTTGGGTGAATTCTTTTGTGAAGCCTATGAAGTCCCTCCATACCGGTATACCCAGATGGAAACTTTGAGTGAAAAGTTTGGGACCATTGGATATATTAATTAAATAATTTTGACAGTCCATATTTAAAAACCAAAAAATTGAAAAAGACTATACTGCCCTTCCCTCTTCCACCCTACAACCAAACCCAAAATCTCTTTACACCAGTAGCCGTCGCCGCCGTCACCACCACCTTCATCCCTACCTCCGCCCACCACCTTCATCCCTTCCACTCTTCATGATCTACAACTTGAGTGTCATCACCAACCTGCCTCTTCCTCAGCGACCAACGACCCTTTCCCTTGTCTCCCAGATCCAGTGGCAACAGGTCGCACCACCAATTCGTGTTGGATGAAATCATTTGCAACGGGTCGCACCACCATCCACAGATCCTCAGTTACCATCATCATTGTTGCGAAGCCCGCCGCGCGAGAGCTTTACAGATCCGTGATGCCTCTCCATCGGAACCACCGCGTCGCACAATGCCTCTGCCTCTCGAACCACCGCACTGCTCATTCCCGAGGGGATAGGTAGTTCTGGACCAGAAGAAGACACTGCGGAGTGTCTTGTCACGAGGGGGAAGCATAGGAGCCATTGGAATGGGGTTTTCAAGCAGTGCCAGAACCACCGCGTGTCGCGGATCTCGACGGCGGCGGAGAAAAATATTCCGGTGAAGATGGTGGCGGGGATGAGGGACATGGATAGGCTGTGGAGGTCAGGGATGGGGCAGCGGCTGAGGAGGAAGAGGGAGAGGTGGAAGGAGGGGAGGAGGTAGGTGGTGACAGGGAAGGTGAAGGATAAAAGGGGTTTTTTACAATAGAAGGGATGTCAATACCGGTATAGACAACACTTACCAGCTTCACCCAAGAATTGACCTTTAACTATACAATTCTATCGATTGTCTCACTGTAAGCATATATATATATATATATATATATATATATATATATAACTAGTAAGACTGTGGTTTTTGTGCTAATTATTCGAGTTTAATCTCGTTTTCGCCCAAATTTGGATTTAATCATCCTCAAGCAACATTTTGAGTCTCTTAAGTAGTTTTAGGATATTTTAGTTAATTTTGAGTCAAATAAAGCATTCACTGCTATTTCATATTTTCAGGTTAAAAGTGAAGCACTTAGAGTCAAGGAAAATGGAGAAAGCAGTGGAAAAGCGGTTCTGGAAGTTTCGCCTCGCGAGCCTGAAGACCAGCCTGAACAGCAACAGTCACCCTCTCTGTCTCGCCTCACGAATCACCATCTCGCCTCGTGAGAAATCCAAACACTGAAGATCTATTCATAAGATTCGCCTCGCGAACCATGTCTCGCCCTGCGAGACGGCGAAACCCATAATCTCTATTTATAGGTTGTTTTAGGGCAGATTAGGGGACTTTTTTCTCATTCACTGCTGCGAATTATTTTCTAGGTTTTGTGTTTCATTTGTGATGGAGAACTAATTTCCGGAAATTAATCTGCTGTAATCGGTTTCCGCCGACACTTGAGGTTCTATAATTCTCAATCTTATTGCTATTCCCTTTCAATATTATGCTATATGTCTTGTTTGCTTAATTGAAGTTATATAGAATAAGTATTGGTTAATTTTGATGATCATATGTTCCTTACTCTAATCGTGTTTGCTTAATTCGCGTGTGTATGATCGTGTTTGCTTAATTCACGAGGGCTTAATTCCGTTTGCTTAATTCGGAAATTAGGAACATATATCTCGTAGTGTCAATTGCGCTTGTTTAATTGTTGCTACAATCGAAAAGGGATTAGAATCCTCTTAGGGCATGGAATTTATGTGAATCGATGATAGTTGGGAAACCGAAACAGTAGATTAATCGTTTTAGCTTATTGATAATCACTTGTTTGCACTTTTTTTCCTAATTGAATCTTTAATCCTAACCCCCTCCCCCCCCCCCCCCCCCCAAAAAAAAAAAACTGACTTGAAGGTTAATAACAATCCAAGAGTCCTTGAGATACGATACTCGAGTTGTCGTTCCCTAACTACAGTTTTTCCAATTACTCGTTTTTGACCCGTGTGCGACAGCGGATCATATATATATGCCAAGGTTAAATCTGATTATCCAATAGGAGTATAAATCTGATTCATTAGTGGGAAAGGAGTAACCACCGGAATGATCGTTGGTGGGAAGAGAAGCCACTGTTATGATCCATTAGTAGATAAGAATTGCATGACAAACACTGGAGAAGCAAACAATAGAGCAGAGCCAAAGATATCGAGGTCATGCTAAAAAGTGGTCCATAGAGGGAGGTGATAACATATCCAGAAAGAGGAGGGCTCGGCGAGTCAGGCACTAAAAATGGCGGCCAGAACGGTGGCCGGACGCCATGTCACGAGCCGGAGAATGGTTCGTACGTGCGCGTGCAGATTGAAAGAGACGCGCGTGGAGGCGCGTCGGGAGGCAGACGACGACGCTGTTTGGACGGTCGGACAGATCTGACGACGGTGAGTCTGGTGGTGGGTTCGGCGGCCGGATACAACGGCGACGGTTGGTGGCTAACAGCGGCTGATGGGACAGAAACCATCACACAAGAGGGGGGTGAATTGGGTGACAATAGAAATTTAAAACTTTTACTAAACAACAAAACATAAATAAGAGTTTTTCAAATAAAGAGAGTGTAGATGGATAAAAGAAGATAATTTAAAAACCATCTAACAAAACTAATAACATATTTTTAACCAGTTTGGAAATAACGAATATAAAGCATTTCACTTGTCTAATTATCTTAGACTAAACATTAACCTGTTAGATAACATCTAGAGGATAAAAAAAACATTTGAAAATAGCTTAGAACATAAAGCTTAAAATCAGTTAGAAAACTTTGTTGAAAATACATAAAACAACAAAGATAAGGAGATAAGGGTAGAGAGAAAATAAACAACAAGATTTATCCTGGTTCACTCATATAAACGATGAGCTACATCCAGTCCCCAGCAGTAGCTGAGTTTTTCTCCACTATCACATCAGATAATTACAACGAGTAGTCTTTGCACACCTAGCATCTCCAAGCTCATTGAGTATTGTTCTTAACCAGCCTCTCCAGACTGTTGCAAGTATTATTTGCACACCTAGCCTCTCCAAGCTCATTGAGTATTGTTCTTAACCAGTCTCTCCAGACTGTTGCAAGTATTATTTGCACACCTAGCCTCTCCAGGCTCAACGAGTATTATTCTTAACCAACCTCTCCAGGCTGTTGCAAGTATTATTTTCACCTAGCCTCTCCAGGCTCAACGAGTATTATTCTTAACCAACCTCTCCAGGTTGTTGCAAGTATTATTTTCACCTAGCCTCTCTAGGCTCACTGGATTTTGATGAAGGTTACATAGAGAAAATCTCACAACACTCATGGAGTGATTTTACAATGAAGTACAGAGATGAGTTCTTCCTACACTCACAAGAGTGGATATATTTTTAAGTACTTCATAATTGATAAAAGAAATCTCTCATAACACTCACTTGAGTGAATATAGAATGTTTACATTGAGGATGATTTCTGTTGAGATGAAGGTGGCGATCCTCTCATTTTTCATTAAGTGTAGCAGAAGTAGTAGCACCAGCAACTCTCTCTCATCTACATCTTCAATGACTTCTGTATTTATGATCTTCAAGCATTTAGGATCCGTTAGAGACATTCCCTCAGATGTTGGCTTCAAGCAGAACTTCATTAAATGCAATAGAGTCGTTCTGGGCAGCCATTAATGCAATAGAGTCGTTCTGGATAGTCATTAATGCAATAGAGTCGTTGGTTGTACTCTAACATGAAGGATCATGACTTTATTCATCGTGCTACAACCATATCAGAGTTACGTAGAGAGCTTTTTGTACTTTGCTGAGTACATTTCTCTTTTCGTGTGAGGACCAGAGGTACTAGGGAATAAAGTACGTTGGAAGCATTCTTTAACTGGTCTTTGGTTCTGATTATCCAAGGTTGCTTGAGAGAGTAACTTCTGACTTTTCTTGATAATCGTGAAACTGAGTAGGAGAGAAGGCTTCAAGTCTCTTTCTGGTTCTTGAACTAAGATTCTGATAATCCTTATAGAATTCGCGTTCATAAGATAAGTGTTTCCATCTTGAAAATAATCACGTCTATCTAGTCATTTGAGTTTTCATTCGGGCTAGTAGACGAGCTCCATATCAAGGACTCAAAGTCCACAGATTAGTGTGGACGAGTGCTTCTGTCACCTTTAGTGGACGAACACTTCTGTCACCTTTAGTGGACGAGCACTTCTGTTGCTTTAGTGGACGAGAGCCTCTGTTACTTTAGTGGACGAGAGCCTCTGTTACTCTAGTGGACGAGAGCCTTAGTTACTCTAGTGGATGAGAGTCTCTGTTACTCTGGTGGACTAGAGTCTCTATTACATTAGTGGACGAGAGCCTTTGTTACTCTACTGGATGAGAGTCTCAGTTAGTCTGGTGGATGAGAGTCTCAGTTACTCTGGTTCCACCAGAGTCTTGGTTACTCTGGTGGACGAGAGTCTCAGTTACTCTGGTGGACGAGAGCCATTTGCCACGTCATTGGACGGATACATTCTGACCTTAATGGACGAGCTCCATATGCCACGTCATTGGACGAGCCATTCTGACCTTAATGGACGGGCTATTCTGATACTTTGATGGACGCGTTATTCCGATACTTTGATGGATGCGCTATTCTGATACTTTAATGGACGCGGGTTTCTGATACTTTATTGGACGCGCTCCAAATGCCACGTAGGTAGATGCTGGCTTTCGATTTAGTGGACGCTCGTTTCTATCTCTTTCGTTTTGGACGTGTGCTTCAATCACTACAATGTTGGACGTCTGCTTGTTACACTTTGTTAGATGTCTGCTTTTCTACACTTTGTTGGACGTCTGCTTTTCTACACTTTGTTGGATGTCTGTTTGTTACACTTTGTTGGACGTCTGTTTTTCTACACTTTGTTGGACGTCTGTTTGTTTTATTTAATCTGCACACTCGATAGACAGGTTAGCAGCCAATATGAAGGTTTAATTAAATCATTAACCAATGTTTAGTTCTCATCAAAACTTAGGGAAATGTACATCAGACATTTTAGAGACTTAACAATCTCCCCCTTTTTGATGATGACAAACATTGAGATGATTTAATGAACCTCAAAAAATATCAACAAAGAAAATAGCATATATAGACAGGTTGAAATTTTCTTAAGTGAACAGGTCATATCATATTCATTCTCCCATTCTATTTCTCCCATTCTCCCTATTCATTTCTCCCTTTCTCCCCCTTTTGTCAACATCAAAAAGGGTTATCAAGTTTTATTTATGAGATATGTTAAGGGCAAGATACCATGTTAAGAAAATCATAGTAATGTATCAAACATAGTAGACATACTCCACTTAAACTATTGTATCATTACTCCCCCTGAACTAATGCTTAGTTAAAAGAACATGTATATAGGAGTAATGACAGATTTAGCATAGACTCGTTAACATTCATACATGTCATTCAACAATGCAATGCATGTTTAGATTATCTCTAATAAATAAAAACCTTTCTTCTGCAAGGGGTTTAGTGAAAATATCAGCCCATTGATTTTCAGTTTTAACAAACTTAATATCAAAGATGCCTTTCTGAACATAATCCCTAATGAAATGATGTTTGACTTCAATATGCTTAGCCTTAGAATGTTGAATTGGATTTTTAGTTAAGCATATAGCACTGGAATTATCACACCATACAGATATGTTATGTTCATAAATAGAGTAATCCTCAAGTTGATGTTTTACCCATAAGAGTTTAGAGCAGCAACTAGCAGTAGAGATGTATTCTGCTTCAGCAGTAGACAGGGCAATGGTTGTCTGCCTCTTGCTTGACCATGAGACTAAACTTGCTCCAATGAAATGACATCCTCCACTGGTGCTTTTTCTTTCTATTCTGTTTCCAACAAAATCAGCATCACAATATCTCACTAATTTGTATTCTTTTGATCTTAAATACAACAAACCAAAATTAGTAGTTCCAAGCAAATTTCTAAATATTATTTTAACAGCCTTAAGATGAGATTCTCTAGGATCAGATCGGAATCTAGCATATATACAGACACTAAATTGAATGTCAGGTCTGCTTGAAGTTAAGTACAGTAGAGAGCCAATAATACATCTGTAGACAGTTTGATCTACCTTTTTACCTTCATCATCTTTGCTTAGTTTTGCATTGGGTTGCATAGGGGTTTTCATGAGCTTTGAATTTTCCATTTTGTATTTCTTGAGTATCTCCTTGGTATATTTTTGTTGATGAATGTAAATTCCATCACTTGTCTGCTTGATTTGTATTCCAAGGAAGAACATCAATTCTCCCATCATGCTAATCTCAAATTCAGCTTGCATTAGATTTGAAAATTCATTGCACAGCTTTTCATTAGTTGCTCCAAAAATAATATCATCAACATATATTTGAACTATAATAAAGTTCTCTTTAGAGCATTTTTTGAACAGAGTAGTGTCTATTTGTCCTCTAGTAAAACCATTATGCATGAGAAAAGAACTGAGTCTATCATACCATGCTCTAGGTGCTTGTTTCAAACCATATAATGCCTTTTTAAGTTTGAAAACGTGATCTGGTTTATCAGCATCCTCAAAACCAGGGGGTTGTTTAACATACACTTCTTCTTCAATTATACCATTTAGAAAATCACTTTTTACATCCATTTGAAACAGGGTAATTTGGTGTTGTGCAGCATATGACATTAAAATGCGTATGGCTTCTATTCTAGCTACAGGTGCAAAGGTTTCAGTATAATCAATACCTTCTTGTTGGTTATAGCCTTGAGCTACTAACCTTGCTTTATTTCTGACAACTTTACCATCTTCATCTAATTTGTTTCTGAAGACCCATCTTGTTCTAATAACCGACTTGTTTTTAGGCTTAGAGACAAGAGTCCAGACATCATTTCTGGTGAACTGGTTAAGTTCTTCTTGCATAGCAAGAATCCAGCTTTCATCCTCAAGAGCTTCTTCAATGCGTTTAGGCTCCAAATCTGAAATAAAGGCCACATTGCTTGATTCTCTTAATGTGGATCTGGTTCTTACTCATTCAGAAGGATTTCCAATAATAAGATCCTTAGGATGATGAGTGTTGAACTTCCAATCCCTTTTGAGATCATCATGAAGATCTTGACTTATCTGCTGACTCGTCTGTTCCACTTGTCTTTCAGCCTCAGGCACAGGTTCTGTTTGGGTTAGATCGGGTTGTTGACTTTCTGGCTTGTTTATATCAAGACCTGCAAGATCATCTTCTAGATCTGATAGTTCTTTATCAGTCTTTAAACCATCATTGAATTTAACATGAACAAATTCTTCAATAATACAAGTTCTTGAATTGTAAACTCTAAAAGCCTTAGACTTTTCAGAATATCCTACGAAAATACCTTTATCTACCTTAGAATCAAACTTTCCAAGATTATCTCTGGTATTAAGAATAAAACATTCACATCCAAAAGCATGTAAAAAGACAATGATATCATATATGCAGTCACAACTTATGAAAGCAACATGTTTGAACATTAAACATCATACTATCCAGGATAATTAGACATTACAATAATATTGGGATAGAGATACTTATTCAAGTTTGTGAGGTGTGATGCTCCATAATTGAGATGAATCATTGTGCTTTCCTTTTGATCATATGCTCTTGGAAAATTTCAGCTTTAGCCTTTGTTCTTCCACTTCATTTCTTTGAT
This sequence comes from Sophora flavescens, assembly GCA_030762895.1. Taxonomy (NCBI): domain Eukaryota; kingdom Viridiplantae; phylum Streptophyta; class Magnoliopsida; order Fabales; family Fabaceae; genus Sophora; species Sophora flavescens. Next base: position 183,989,967 of record CM061064.1, read on the forward strand.
TTGAACATTAGTGCCATGAATAAATTCTTCAATATCCATTTATCAACCAACTTTCCATCTGTGATAGTCTTCTCAGCATCTTCTAAGAATGGTGCTTGGAAGTGGTCTAGAAGGGTACTCAACATTTTTCTCCATTCATCTCCTTTTGTCCATACTTTCTTTGTTTTTCAATTGCTGTATACAAAACTTGAAAAAACTTCTCTAATACTTAGATTAGCAATATATAATTTTCAAGCATAACAATGCAAGCATTTTCAATCATTTAATCTTTCAGTAATTATAATGATGACAAAAAGAATCTCTTATGCATTGGACTATTATGATTTCAACTCATAAAAGCATTTCATTTCAGATTGATACCATTTCAACATAAGTTGAAGCACAAGAAATATTTAAGGCACGCATTTGATAACTTCAAGTGGAAAGAATCTTTATCAATATATTTCTTCCAAGTATGCATGTTGAATCATTTTAACATGTATAACAAACATTTTATGAGAATATTCAAATTCATGCGAGGGATAAGCAAATGCGAGTTTCGATTAATGAAAATTAAAATCATTATCTTATTTTAACATGAATGCACTTTAGCGCACACAAAAAAAAATGTGTAAAATAAATAATCACAAGTTAAACAACAACAAGAGATAAGGAGTAGATATCACCGAGTTTGATTCCTTTAATTTTTCAGCAGTCATGTTGTTCAGAACTTTTCAACAGGGAATAGGATCAAGTAACTTCCAATGTAGCTTCTCAAGTTTAATAAACTCAACTCCAAAAGTTCTTCTTCAGTTAGATCCTTCATGAAAAATTCTTCTTCATCCATATCTTCTAATCTCACAGGCTTCTTGAGACGAAGAGTCACTAATTATGTTGTGTTCTTCCTCTTAGTGACATTTTTATAATCCAACTTCTATCAATGACCTGCATCTTCTAATTCAAGGATATACTTTTACACAAAGAAGCATTTTTGGTAACATAAATAGCATTGAACAGAAATAAAATATTTTAAGATTTGATACACCTTTTGGGTTTGTCAAAAACAACAATTTTAAAAGACAAATTTTTTAAAAACATTTTTCTAATGTTAAAAGAAAAAAGTATCTTAACAAAATCAGTCCAAATGAATTTTGGTTTAGAAGGGAAAAGAGTATAAAGAAAAACATTACACAAAACAAAGTTAACATCTTATAAAAACAATTCCATTTTGAATTTTTGTGAAAAGAAATTCAAAGACATGAGGTTTTTCAAATTTAAAATCAAACATTTTTTTTAAAAAAAATGATTTTGGTTGCTAAGATAACAAGAATCTTTAACTCTAAGCGGTTAAGCTTCTCTACAGAGCACGTGGCTCTGATACCATTTGTTAGGTCAAAGCAACCATCACACAAGGGGGGGGGGGGGGGGGGGTGAATTGGATGATAATAAAAATTAAAAACTTTTACTAAACAACAAAACATAAATCAGAGTTTTTCAAATGAAGAGAGTGTAGATGAATAAAAGAAGATAATTTAAAATAATTTAAAAACCATATAACAAAACTAATAACATATTTTTAAACAGTTTGGAAATAAGGAAGATAAAGCATTTCACTTGTCTAATTATCTTAGACTAAACATTAACCGGTTAGACAACATCTAGAGGATAAAAAAACATTTGAAATAGCTTAGAACATAAAGCTTAAAATCAGTTAGAAAATTTTGTTGAAAATACATAAAACAACAAAGATAAGGAGATAAGGGTAGAGAGAAAATAAACAACAAGATTTATCCTGGTTCACTCATATAAACGATGGGCTACATCCAGTCCCCAGCAGTAGCTGAGTTTTTCTCCACTATCACATCAGATAATTACAATGAGTGGTCTTTGCACACCTAGCCTCTCCAAGATCATTGAGTATTGTTCTTAACCAGCCTCTCCAGACTGTTGCAAGTATTATTTGCACACCTAGCCTCTCCAGGCTCATCGAGTATTGTTCTTAACCAGCCTCTCCAGACTATTGCAAATATTATTTGCACTCCTAGCCTCTCCAGGATCATTGAGTATTGTTCTTAACCAGCTCTCCAGAATGTTGCGGCAAGTATTATTTGCACACCTAGCCTCTCCAGGCTCATTGAGTATTGTTCTTAACCAGCCTCTCCAAACTGTTACAAGTATTATTTGCACACCTAGCCTCTCCAGGCTCAACGAGTATTATTCTTTATCAACCTTTCCAGGCTGTTGCAAGTATTATTTTCACCTAGCCTCTCCAGGCTCACTGGATTTTGATGCAGGTTACATAGAGAAAATCTCAGAACACTCATGGAGTGATTTTACAATGAAGTACAAAGATGAGTTCTTCCTACACTCACAAGAGCGGATATATTTTTAAGTACTTCAGAACTTATAAAAGAAATCTCTCATAACACTCACTTGAGTGAATATAGAATGTTTATATTGAGGATGATTTCTGTTGAGATGAAGGTGGCGATCCTCTCATTTTTCATTAAGTGTAGCAGAAGTAGTAGCACCAGCAACTCTCTCTCATCTACATCTTCAATGACTTCTGTATTTATGGTCTTCAAGCATTTAGGATCCGTTTGAGACATTCCCTCAGATGTTGGCTTCAAGCAGAACTTCATTAAATGCAATAGAGTCGTTCTGGGCAGCCATTAATGCAATAGAGTCGTTCTGGATAGTCATTAATGCAATAGAGTCGTTGGTTGTACTCTACATGAAGGATCATGGCTTTGGTCCTCGTGCTACAGCCATATCAGAGTTGCGTAGAGAGCTTTTTGTACTTTGCTGAGTACACTTCTCTTTTCGTGTAAGGACCAGAGGTACTAGGGAATAAAGTACGTTGGAAGCATTCTTTAACTGGTCTTTGGTTCTGATTATCCAAGGTTGCTTGAGAGAGTAACTTCTGACTTTTCTTGATAATCCTGAAACTGAGTAGGAGAGAAGGCTTCAAGTCTCTTTCTGGTTCTTGAACTAAGATTTTGATAATCCTTATAGAATTCGCGTTCATAAGATAAGTGCTTCCATCTTGAAAATAATCACGTCTATCTAGTCATTTGAGTTTTCATTCGGGCTAGTAGACGAGCTCCATATCAAGGACTCGGCAAGTCCAAAGACTAGTGTGGACGAGCGCTTCTATCACCTTTAGTGGACGAGCACTTCTATCACATTTAGTGGACGAGCACTTCTGTCACCTTTAGTGGACGAGCACTTCTGTTGCTTTAGTGGACGAGAGCCTCTGTTACTCTAGTGGACGAGAGCCTCTGTTACTCTAGTGACGAGAGCCTCTGTTACTCTAGTGGACGAGAGTCTCTGTTACTCTGGTGGACGAGAGTCTCTGTTACTTTAGTGGACGAGAGCCTTTGTTACTATACTGGACTAGAGTCTCAGTTAGTCTGGTGGACGAGAGTCTCGGTTAGTCTGGGGGACGAGAGTCTCGGTTACTCTGGTGGACGAGAGTCTCGGTTACTCTGGTAGACGAGAGTCTCGGTTACTCTGGTGGACGAGAGCCATTTTCCACATCATTGGACGGATACATTCTGACCTTAATGGACGAGCTCCATATGCCACGTCATTGGACGAGCCATTCCGACCTTAATGGACGGGCTATTATGATACTTTGATGGACGCGCTATTCCGATACTTTGATGGACGCGCTATTCTGATACTTTAATGGACGCGGAGTTCTGATACTTTATTGGACGTGCTCCGAATGCCACGTAGGTAGACGCTGGCTTTCAATTTAGTGGACGCTGGTTTCTATCTCTTGCTTTTTGGACGTGCACTTCAATCACTACAGTGTTGGACGTCTGCTTGTTACACTTTGTTGGACATCTGCTTTTCTACACTTTGTTTGACGTCTGCTTTTCTACACTTTGTTGGACGTCTGTTTGTTACACTTTGTTGGACGTCTGTTTTTCTACACTTTGTTGGACGCCTGTTTGTTTTTTTTAATCTGTACACTCGATAGACAGGCTAGCAGCCAATATGAAGGTTTAATTAAATCATTAACCAATGTTTAGTTCTCATCAAAACTTAGGGAAATGCACATCAGACATTTTAGAGACTTAACAAAAGGAGGATATTTTTGGAAAAAATATTCAAAATAAAGTTGTAAGATGCAAGGAGCAATTTGCAAAGTGTTAATAGCAGGGGCGAAAACTATAAGTGTTTAAGAGAGTTCACCTTATATGATATATGATATGAAGCTTCTACAGCTGGATGGACGCTACCATCTTCTTATCACTGGCAACGAAAAAACATTTTAAAAATATTTTTTCTTTCATCTCTTTCTTACTTTAATCTCTCTCATATTTTCTCTCACTATACAGTACACACACCCAAAGCTATGGTGATGCAAACCAAGAATGATGTCTAATTTAAGGCCAAATTAATTTTTGATGAAAATTTTATTTTCATTGTGATGAACCCGTATACTTGTTTTGACTATATCTTAAGCTACAAATCTCTGATTGAAGCATTCTTTGGTTCTTTGGAAAGATTAGGAAATTATCTACAAATCATATCTCAAATCTCTTGACCTGATTTGGCTTATATCATGGTGAAAAACGGGTTGGAAATTTAATACGGATATTTGGACGAGTCTGAGCTTCAAATGAGTGTGACTTTTGGCTTGCATGCCTAAGTAACTCCTTTTTAGAAGTTATGGATCATTTTTATTATTTTGCTTAACTATGGTAGTAACTCCAATTAGTGGAGAGTTATGTCTTTAATTAGCCACTTAGTGGGTAGTAAATATTTTTATTACTCCATTAGTGCAATAGTTATGTTATGCTAAGGGTTATGTAATCTTATGATGACCTTTGGTAAGCCTTCTCTTGGCAGCCCCAATTCCCTATTTGTACACACCTATTACATGATGAAATACAACTTTGAGTTCAATTTGGATTTGATTCCTTTTGTGAGAGTGTTTAGCCTCTCTTAGGTTCTTCATTGAGCCAACCCATGTTCTTATCAAGAATCCAAGTTTCTTGTGGTGAACTTCACTTGGCTTATCAAATCCCCTTGGATTTGTGGCGCCTACCTTCCATTCATAAACTTATCCATTTTTGTATTCGTCTTTTTCTATAATTTTGGTTGGTCACTCAAGGATAGATCCGAAATTATATATGTTCCTTCTTAGGATTTTATCATTTGGTATTTAGAGCCATCATTCCTAGAGTGACTTTTGATCTTGTTCTTCGATTTTTTTCCAAAAAAAAAAAAAAATCTTCTTCCCACCACCTATCATGGCAACACTATACTTTGAAATGCAAAGATATCTACGACGCTTGTAGAAGAAGGGTTTTCCTCCAAAGGAAGCTTGCAAGACATTCAATGAAATTGAAGATGTGATTCCAAAGGATGAATGCCAACAATTGAATTGCAAGAGAAAGATAAGGAGATGAAGACAACTAGAGAATGTCCTTCCCCTAAAGCCGAGAATATATCTTCAAATTCACTTGGGAAGTCATGGTCATCTTTTACTCTAATACCTTCTTCTAGATTAGTTTGTGGAATCAAATGTTGGGATTCTTCTACTTTGTCTAATATTTCTCCCATAGGTCACGAAGAAAAGAATAGTGAAGGCCATACCACAAAAAGTAAATAGCAACAGAAAAAGAGTGAGGCAAAGGTTGAAAACAAAATTGAGAGTCTCTTTATAAAAGAAATCAAGATGATGTTCCTATCTTTGCCTAGAGGTGATGATTCTATTTTGAAGAAAGTTGAAGAAGTAATTTCAAAAGAGGTGCCCCATGGATTCAAAAGAGTTGTGTTTGAATCCGAAGGATGAAGACGATTCCCAAAGGCAATAAATTCAAGGTCGAATTCTCTTCAAGATGGAATGAATTATGCAAACCAAGAATGCTGTCTAATTTAAGGCCAAATTAATTTTTGATGAAAACTTTATTTTCATTGTGATGAACCCGTATACTTGTTTTGGCTATATCTTGAGCTATAGATCTCCGATTGAAGCATTCTTTGGTTCGTTGGAAAGCTTAGGGAATTATCTACAAAATCATATCTCAAGCCTCAAATGAGTGTAATACGAATATTCGAACGAGTTTAAGCTTCAAATGAGTGTGACTTTTGGCTTGCATGCCTAAGTAACTCCTTTTTAGAAGTTATGGATCATTTTTATTATTTTGCTTAAGTATGATAGTAATTCCAATTAGTGGAGAGTTATGTCTTTAATTAATCACTTAGTGGGCAGTAAATATTTTTATTACTTCATTAGTGCAATTATATTATGCTAAGGGTTATGTCATCTTATGATGACCTTTGGTAAGCCTTCTCTTAAGAGTCCCAATTCCTTATATGTACAATTTGGATTTGATTCCATTGAATTTGTGACACCTACCTTCCATCCCTAAACTTATCCATTTTTATATTCATCTTTTTTCATTGGTCATCCAAGGATAAATCCGAAATTATATAAGTTTCTTGTTAGGATTTTATCATATGGCTTCCGATTCTTCTCCCACGAATTTCAACAATGGTTCGTCTCCCTCTTTCAAATTTCGATTTTCTCTGATGCATTCCCGATTTGCTCAAATCCCTTTCCAGGTCCTTTATTTCCTGACGATTCCATTTCCAGCCCTGTCGGCAACACATTCTCCTCTCACGGAGATGTCGCTGGACGGAGACAGCGCCGCCGCCGCTTTTCCACCCCATTTGCATTCGGAAAAATCAGCGTGGATCGTGAAGGATTTTTTCCTCAAACCTGAAATTTTCTGTTTCCTTTATAAGATTTGAGGCACTAAGACTTATTATTTGTGATAATGATAGATTTCAACCTTATTTGAGGAACAACTGTGAAAGATTCCTTATGGAGCTGCAGTTATCATGCCGAGATGTTCAAAGAAAATTTCCAAATTCAAAGGTATTGTTTATTTTTGACTTTTTGAACAATATTGCTATACTCAGGAGTTAGAAGCAAGTTGAAAATTTCTTGATGAATCTAGGTAACAATGTGTGGAATTGATCTAGATGCATATAACTTTATGGTTGTATTTTAATTTTCTTAAAAGTAGTTGCCTTTTTTTTCTCCTGTCATATACATGTGTCATTTGTTTTTATTGTGTTGAATTTGTCTTTGATTTTCGGCTTTTTGACTAAAGTGAGTTCCATTTAGAAACTATTTACCAGTTCAAGGTTGTTCTGAAACTATTTATCAATGGGGGCTCCTTTTGGACACGTGGCATATTTTAATTTTTTTCACTCTGACGGGTCAAAGGCGTCAGTCAAACTGGCATCTTCCAAAGTCAAAGGCGTAAGTAGTATTAAAAAAAAAAGACAATTAATAGCAATAATAAGAGGCATAAAAAATTTATAGCAATAACAATTTACACCAATAAATATTCATCAATTATTACAGTAGTAAATTTTTTTTTACCTTGTAATAGCATTAATGTCATCGTTACTCCCTATACTTATAGTATAATTTTTTTTGTAGTAGTGTTCCTTCTAAATTAACTTTCTTTTAATTCTTATAAAGTAAAAAAAAATTTTATTACTGTAATAATTGATTAATATTTATTGGTGTAAATTGTTATTGCTATTGTTTTTTTATGCCTCTTGTGATATTATTTGCTACTTGTTATTAGGGGATTTTTTTTATTGCCTCTTGTTGTTTTAAATAGATACTTTATCATTAATGTCATCGTTATTCCCTATACTTATAGTATAATTTTTTTTGTAGCAGTGTTCCTTCTAAATTGCAGATAAATTTCTTTTAATTCTTACAAGGTAAATTTTTTTTTTACTACTGTAATAATTGATGAATATTTATTGGTGTAAATTGTTATTGCTATTATTTTTTATGACTCTCGTGATATTATTTGCTACTTGGGGGATTTTTTTATTGCCTTTTGTTGTTTTAAATAGATACTTTATCATTAATGTCATCGTTACTCCCTATACTTATAGTATAAATTTTTTTTGTAGCAGTGTTCCTTCTAAATTGCAAGTAACTTTATTTTAATTCTTACAAGGTAAATTTTTTTTACTACTGTAATAATTGATTAATATTTATTGGTGTAAATTGTTATTGCTATTATTTTTTATGCCTCTTGTGATATTATTTGCTACTTGTCATTGTTATTTGCTACTTGCTACTGATAAATAGTTTCTAAAAGAAACCCATTTTGGTCAAAAAGCCATTTAAAACAACAAGAGGCAATAAAAAAATTCCCTAATAACAAGTAACAAATAATATCACAAGAGGCATAAAAAAACAATAGCAATAACAATTTACACCAATAAATATTAATCAATTATTACAGTAGTAAAAAAAATTTACCTTGTAAGAATTAAAAGAAAGTTACCTGCAATTTAGAAGGAATACTGCTACAAAAAAAATTATACTATAAGTATAGGGAGTAACGATGACATGAATAATAAAGTATCTATTTAAAACAATAAAAGGCAATAAAAAAATCCCCCAAGTAGTAAATAATATCACAAGAATCATAAAAAAAAATAGCAATAATAATTTACACCAATAAATATTCATCAATTATTACAGTAGTAAAAAAAATTTTACCTTGTAAGAATTAAAAGAAAGTTACCTGCAATTTAGAAGGAACACTGTTATAAACAAAATTATACTATAAGTATAGGGAGTAAGCGTCTTTGACCCGTTAGAGTGAAAAAAAATAAAATATGCCTCGTGTCCAAAAGGACCCCCCATTGGTAAATAGTTTCTAAAAGGAACCCACTTTGATAAAAAAGCCTTGATTTTCATATTTTAATCTGCAACATGAAGTTGAAGTGATCTTTAATTTTTTTTATTTTAACTTCAGTTCTGCATTGATTTTATATATTTTGATGTTGTTATGGCAACACTGTTTTTGGTATTTGGTTAAATCCATCCTACTTTTTTAAAAGTTGAATTTGTTAATGATGAGTTTCCTAACCAGTTTTGTATGATTTCAAGTGGTTGTGGTTAAATTGTTTTACCTTGAGGATATTTTTGAATGAAATATTCTTTTCCATTTTTTGTGTTATTTTCTTTTATTTATATCATTCAAATTTAGCATCATTCAAGTTGTTTACATAGATGCATATCTGCTTTAGAACATGGATCTTATCTTCCTTGTGATTTACTGCTTTAGAACTTGGTATTGAATGTATCTCATTCGTATGTATGATTCCAATCAAAGTCATTGCTTAAGAGAAGACCCAATTCTTTTATCTGGATAGCTAAGTTTAACTTGTAATTCAACTGTTTTTCATGATTTGGGAATATGTGTTTAGGAATGAACAAGACGTTTAGGTTCTAAGGACATATGGAGGTTTAGTGAAGCGCCTTTCTTGATCAATTGATGTGGCAATTTGTAGCAGACAGTAGTTAATAGTAGATGATTATGACTACAAATATGGTGTGTGGTTTAGCGTAGCCTTATTTAATTATTTCTTTGGCAAAAACAATTCAGAAGAGCTTTCCTATTTTTAAACTTCACATTCTGCCCAATCAACTTAGTGTGTGTTTGGATGAACGTTTGACAAACGTGATTTTGGATGGAATAGATTTTGTAGAATTGATTTCAATACAATTGATTTGAAGTAAAGTAATTTTTGTTTGGATGTTTTTACTTTGAAAGCAAGTTTGATGTAAAACCTAGTGTAAATTTTCAATTCAAAAGCAGAAGCTACTCCAAGCTGCTTCGGGTAGAATCAATTCTGGATGCAAAATTGATTCCACAAACGTGTTGCCAAACACCTCTTTTATTACCAGAATCACGTTTAACAGGTGCAGAAGCACTTCTGGTGCCTCTAGAAGTGGAACCAAACACACACTAATATTGCTCAATTATGTGGAACATGAGGTTTATGGGTGAGGATACATTTTATCGTTCTACATGGTGTATTCCTTTCTCTATTTTCTCATGTCAAAGGAGCTCATTGTTACTTTTTTGTCCAAAAAATTATCCCTTATGGAGTCCATTTTGTAACATTCCTACATTGGTATAGATGGATTCTTGTGTTGTGCCATTCAAAAAGTTCTGAGAGGTTAAGGTATATGAAGTTTTGGCACTCCAGTATGAAACTTGGGAGTTTAGAAGTGAACTCATTGAGATCTAAACCAAGTTGAGGAAGGCATCCCTAAATATTGGGACCAGGAAGAATGAGATATAAAGTAGTTTGATTCATGGTCAAGGTGCCATACCTTGGGAGATTTATGATCTGACAGGAAATGGTGCCTTTGAGATTGTTGAAATAAAAACTAACATATTGAAGTTTCTTTAGCTGGCCTAGCTCAGATGGCAGAGTGTCCAAGTGCCATACCAAGGTTGTTGAGGGACCATCAGGTCAGAGAAGGAGGAAGGGGAGGGGATATGATGTTTTTCCATATAACAAGGGCTTCTGCTTCTTTTCTTTGTGCTATTGCTGTTTTTAATGGAAGCAAAGATATCAGGAGTACATGAAAGAGAAGAGCATGAGCCTATTAAGAGGTTGTCATGTCTCACCTAGCATATGGCCCATTGTTATCGATGGCGGAGGGCGGCCGGCCAAAAATCCGTCATACATTATAGCGGATGGTGATGCGGTCATATGGCGGATGCCATGGCGGACATAAAAATATTTATATATATATACATATACATAACAAAAATTGCAGAAATAAATATAAAATCCAAAACACTATCAACATAAGTCAAGAACCACAAACTAAATTGATAGAAAATGTCATATAAGTCTCATATTCACCTATCATAGACTACTAACAAGGTTGATTACCATCAAGTTCAACACTTCATAATTCAAAATAACAACAAAATAATAAAAACATGACATAATTTCCATCCAATATCAGCTCTGGAGAGGGCCCCGTGAAGCATCAGAAGAAGCTGGTTCCATTTTCGAAAATGACAGAAAAATGGAGAAAGCGAAGTCGGTCGCTGGTCACCGGTCAAAGGGTGGTCGTCAGAGGTTGGTGGTTGTTGGACGGTGGTCGCCCGATAGTGGGTGTCGCCGGAGAATGGGTGGTCGGAGAAGAAAGAGTGAAATGAGAGGAAGAGAAGGCTTCTGCCATTCTGCTCCGGGGTTTCTGTTTGGAGAAAATGAAGGGCTCAACGTCTGATAGAGTGATATTAGGGTTTCCACCCGTTTTGGGCCAGACCGGGTCGCAAAACCCAGCTAACCCAGAAGGATGGGTCTGGTTTTTTCTCAAAAAAAACCCCAGAAAATCTGCCATTTCCGCCATGGCAGGCGATTCCACCATACCCGCCACGCCACCGCCTCAGACGCCACCGCCTCTATATGGCGGTTCCTTCAAATCCCGCCACCGCTTTCCTCCATGATGCCGCCATGGCCACTATTCGACAACACTGATTTGGCCTTCATTTCTACCTTGCATTCCAGATAATGATTTACTTTCTTATATAAAAGAATCAATTTCTGTTAAGGTTTAGGAATTGTCAATCATATTCTGACATTTTGAATCCAACTTGAAATCAGTTGTTACAAGGCAAATAAACAGAAATTATGACTCAATTGGCTAGAAAAAGATGATCACAAGTTGAGCAATGGATGCAGTGTCACTTATATAGTTGCTTATATTGGTTCAATACAAGGGGGAACTATGGGGAAAAAGAGTAGTAATAGAGGAAACCTTTCGGTCATTGATTGCATATGTACATTAGTGATGGGTCTACGTGTTGTGGTTTAGCCATTTCATTTGCAATTCAACTGTTGGTGTATTTGACTTGGTTCATTTAGTGAAGACTAATTGTTATGTTGTTTAGATATTTAGTATTTGTTCTTGATTTTGATTTGACTTGATTTATCAACTTCGTTATTCTTTGGATAATATAAATACATTTCTTGGTTTTTTATAATTTAATTTCCTAATCATTTATCGAAGTCTCTTATATGTTGAGGTAATACACATTGATTAACAGGGATTTTCAAATATTGCACACATAGACTGAGGTGCATTTTGGGAAGTCGTAGTCATTGCTTTCAAGATTCAGCAGTTGCGTTATGCTTGTGGCCTATGCTGCATACCTATTTTTCCAGTTGAAAAGTCAAAAAAGTCCATGTGTCACTTTGAATAAGGTTGGTTGTCCTCTATCAAACATGTGTTTTTTGCTTCTTCAGCTTTGTTTGTTCATATGTGGTATGTGGTATATCATTTGATACAATTGATTTGCTTGCTCTTTAGTATATGTCATCATAGTTTTGTTCTGAATAGGAACTTAAACGCATGAACTGTTTAGGCTAATAGATTTTGGACAGGATGGCATCCCTTTTACTCCCAAACCAGGGGCAGACAGCAAAATCATGTCAAACTTAATTTTTGGAAAGTCTTGATTGCTATATCCTTTAAGAGTAACTGCTAGACTGACATAATGCAAGTCTAAATATTGCTCGAGTCCTCACCCAAGCCTTGGGCGTTGTTCACGATTCTAGCCCGAAGACTCTTGCTTGAGGGGTGCTTTAGATATATAAACCATTCATATGCTTTCACCTAACAGGTTAATATTTGGGAGAGATGGTTCATGACGGGGTTGTTTTGTATAAAAATTTCTTCTGGTACATATAAGCACAATTACAATGTTGTTTAGCTACTTTTTGTTGGTTTTATTATTCAAGTTATTCATTACCTAATTACTTTTCAATTTGGACCTTAGGCCCAACCTCTCCATCAGCTGATTATCTGGCATGGAGGCATTTGGAAAACATTATGAGTGTGGTTTTATTAAATAAATGAGTTTCTTTCTTTTTATTGTAGATGAGATGCATAGAACTTTTTGTCATATATTCTGCATTATTATGCAGGTTTACCAATGAAGAGGCTAAGCAAGTGGAGATTTCCAAACTTCAAAAGATGCTAGAAGCTTTGAATCTTGAATTAGATGCTGCTAAATTGGCAACATTTAATGAGTGAAACAAGAATGCAGTTCTGCAAAATCAATTAGAATTATCAGTAAAGATAAAATTTGCTTTAGAAAGAGAGCTACTTGCAATGGAGGAAGTACGAAAGGAAAATACTTTATTAAACGTGCTGCTTAATTAATGTTGAAAGAATGTGTTCGAGATTCTATTTAATTGTGATGGCTGATAAATTTAAGTTATTTGACCATAGTGACATGGCAGGATCTTTGATTTTGCCATTGTGGCATAGAATCAAGATTGAATTGCTGTACAAGCAATTTCACATTCTTGATTATTGTTTTATATGAACTTATCCATATATTTTTTTTATGATTTTCAGAGTCGGGCTATAATTTGCTTACTGTTATCATGGTTGGATATGAAAAGATAAATGAAGTTTGTAACATACTATTATGAGCAAGGTTCATAATAAATTGTAGCTAAGGTTATTAGTGGTCCTTATTGGAAGGCTGTTTTATTTTATAAGTCTGGGATGTAATCCAAGGTATCCTCACTACCATTAGTCATAGGATTAATCTTTCGAGAATGTAGAGTACCAGTTAAAGAGCAACTCTATTCTTATCATCAGGATTTGAATCCTAGTCACATGGTTAAAGGGCCCAGCCACTAGTCACTTGGACCACATCTTGTGAGTATGGTTGGATTTAAATATCAAAATAACAATTAAACTCATATGACAATTGAGAGGGGCAATTGAATCGAGTGAGATTGCAATTACATTATGAGCTGTGTTAATCTTTAAGATTGCCTCATTTAAATTTTAGAGAAATATTCTGAAAATATTTTATGAAACAAAAAACATAATGCACCAATAAGGAAAAATAAGAAAATATGATAAACAGTTAAGGGGCATTTCAACTTATTTGGAACAACTCAACTTTTGAGCAGTACATCATAAAATAAAGTAAGAGGCAGGTCGTTGATTATCCATTTTACCAATAAAAAATTATCTTCAAAGGAATAATTGCAAATATGAATATAACCATGCTACTATTGATGAATATAATATAATAATGAAAGATTGTAGTAGGTGTTGCTATAATTGCTTCTAGTGTACATGGCCATACTAAAATTCCTACAGGTAACAAGTGTGTCTCTGCTATAATATATGAACCTTCCACTTGATGCTATACTAATTATATTTTTATATGCAAATATTGGGTGGCTTCTAGCACGGAGTTATATTTTTATGGATATATCAGTATACTACTAAATAAATTTTTTATTTTATTTTGTTCTATAGGAAAACTCAATTATACCCTTGTTTATATCTTACAGTCCAACCTCCACCCTGTCACCACCACCTGCCACCTCGTCACCACCGTCGTCATCGCCCTCAGCCTCTCTAACCACCTACTATCTGGCCCATTCCCCACCTCCATCTGCAGATTCCGACTCCGCCCTTCCCCACCTCCCTTTGCTGTATTTGGTGGCTCAAATCATGTGACAGTGTAAGGGACCATTGTTCTCTTCGTACAATTCATGATGGAGATTGCAGAGGATTGCTTCTTGCTTTTGAATTCTTCTTGTGGGGGAGTTTCAAGCCCACGTTTCACAAACGACTAAACTCTTCACCCTCAATCAGAGGATTCTGATCCTGTCACCACCCCCTCCCTTCCTCCCTTCCGTCATCACCCATTCGACAAGCATATGCAGGCCATCGATTCGGATTCCGATTTGACCTACATCAAGCTAAACAACACAATGGTGGCTGCTGAGTTTTCTGGGTTTCAATGAATGATGAGATGATGGTGGGGTGGGGGTAGGGGTGAAGGTGGTGATGACGGCGGCGGCGACTGGTTGGACAACCGACAGTGAAGAAATTAAGGGTTTGGATGGCAGGGTGGGAGGGGTGAAGGGTAAGATAGTATTTTTCAAAAAATATTGGTTTTCAATTTTTTTTTTATCAATAAATTTGGATCATTGATTATTTAATTATTATATCTAATGGTTAAAAATCATCCCTGATGAAAAAAAAATTGGGGTATACTGGTATACCCATAAATGCCCCACTTCATGCTAGAAGCCACCCAAATATGACCTTGGTTCAAAAATATGTTCAATAGTCAGTATTAGAGACCATGAACCGTTTAACTTGAGATGCATTTGCATTGCAACAGAAGCATTTAAATGACATCCATTTAGTTTAGAAGATTGTTTAAAACAATGGCAACTAATTAAACCATACCAGTGTACTGGGCTTTGGATCTTTTACACTCCATGGTAGGTGGCCACATGCCATTGTCACCGATATGTCTATTCTCAACTTTCTCCACCTTTCACTTGATATATTAGAAGCTTTTATGTCATTTTTATATTTTTATGATATTGGTTTCTCTCATCTGCTAGAGTTCACATGATCTTGCTGTCAGTAGAAGATGGGGTCAGTTTGGTTTTCAATTGATTGTTGAATACCAATCAAAAGGGATCCAGATATCATGATTTCTTTTGTGGTCTAAGAACAATATACTTCAATATCGGAGAACTTTTTAGGGGAATTCGCAACCAGTTCCCAATGTGAGGCTTCTGCTTTCCTAAACAAGTAACCTCTTCGTAACCAACCTTATAATCGAGCTTCTTCAAAGATGTTTACCCTTACAATTAGCACATATCTAAGCTATTGAACTATTGAAGATTGAAGAGGTGGGGTAGCTCAATTGATTTGATTTATGAGTTTAAGATGTTGAAGGAGTTGAAGGTTTAGAATTTAAATTTGTACAAGAACAATTAATATACTAACATACTAATATTTACTTATAAAAAAATATTATTGATTCTCAATCAATCCTAGTATATATATATATATATATATATATATATATAATGTGCAACGAAACGAAGTAAGCCTTCACGGTTTCTTAATTTCTTTCCTTATAGTTAATAAAATACTGAACTCACACGGCTCTCCCTCCCCCCACTGAACTCAAACACTAATAGGAAAAAAATAAAAATAAAAATAACGCAACTAATGTTGCACATGACACTTCCCCCCACGACAGATAATTGCCAAAAGATGAAGAAAAAAGGTAAGGACTGTAGCACCACCACCAACTGCCAAAAGCATCCTGCAAGCTAATGCTAGTAGTGAGGTTGGTGATGGATTCTTTGAGCTGGGGAAGAGTAAAGTGGAGAGGCATGGTTCAAGGATGAAAGCACCAACTGATAGGGTAAGGATATGGGATAAAGATTTCCTTATTATGGAGGACAAGGAAGAAACCTCCTTAGACGTTAGAGAGAGGATTTTGGTTAATTTTCTGCTAGCCTTTTTCTTCATTCATTCATCACTTGTATAAGCTATTACATATCCTAATTATTGGTTGACCTTAATTCTAGGAAATAGAGAATCTACTCACATGGCTGAATAACCAAATGCAAAAGGAAATAACAAACTATATGAACCATTTGGTGGCTAGGCACTATGAGCCACCATGAGTCCCCAATTCTTTAGTCCTTGCTCTATCATAAGGTCTCCCACCCTAGAAGCAGCCTCATGATAGAACTGATTCTCATTGCGAACAATAAAACAAATAAAATACAAACAGAACGCTTGCGCCAAATTCTCTCTTTTTGAGTCAGGGCAGGGGCCAAGTAGGCAACGACAGTCGACAGGTTGTTGAAAATTGGAAAAAAGAGAAATGGTAATTTTATCATCCAATGCCAAGTTACATTATTGTACAATCGCTAATATATGGTTACAATTTAACAAGCCCGTTTACAGTTAAACTTAATGTGCAGTCAACACACCTGGTCAATTTTAAAGGAATTCAATCATCAAAACAGCTCAAAGCAGCAATAACCGACCCTGTTGTTTCAAAAGTTGATGCAATATCAGGGTAGTCTTTCCACGAAGTTGTCACCTTCAGAGATGGGTATAGCCACGTTTTAACCGAATCCACAAAGGAGTTTGGATCTAAGCTTAAAATAGCTTCCCAATCAACCTGTAAACCCTGTGGGATGCTTCCTGTGAACTCCATATTGGCAGCAAGTAACAAACCCAGCATAACCACAAATCCAACCGCAGCAGATCCTCTAGACAGTGGCATAAAGTTATACCTGAAAAGCAGTTCAGTTTGATTTACAGAAACGGCTTTCAAATGCATAGAAAGAAAGATAATTTACACATTTTGATAATGCCATACCAGTAATATGTCATCCTTAAAATTGCATCTCTCACGTTTTCAAGCATGTGGAAATCAGCAGACCCATAATTTTCACCACAGTAAGCATTGCAAAGTGCCTGACAGATAACAGTCCCAAGATGGATACGAGGTAAATATCACAATTCAAATAGTAAATTGAATTATAAAGAAATAAACAAACACATGTTTTCATATAAAACTTCAAGAATAATAAAATAAACTCAGTAAAATCTGACAATCGCCATGGAAGTATTCATGATTAACAATGATGGAATGAAGAGAGGTTGCATGAGATCATTGGTAAACATGCTAAAGAAACATTCCTACTTCAGAAATAAGCCACACAAAAGTGACCATATAAGGGGGGAAATTCTCTCAGTTAAATAATATACTAAGTTTTTTATATGAGTAACACACCTCCCACGCCATAGTCATTTCTGCATCAAAATCTTCCCACCTAGCAGGTGTACAAGGTGTTCTAATTGCGAAGTCAAAACCATGTTCCCCCCTGAAAAAATATTCATTAATTCCCCGTTAAAATATGGAAGCATGAAAAGAAAAATAAAGCAGCCAAGAAAGGGAAACGAGGGAGAAATAGCTTGAATTTTCACAAGGTTTGTATCAAGCTTACTTTTTTACAAGCGTTATCCTTGTCCCTTCAAGCTGCTTCCTGAAGAAACATTAACATCCAGAAAGTAAGCATTTGAAAAAATTATATGTTCGCAATGCAAATTGCACACTCTTACCCTTCAAATGCAGTACTGTTACACCAAGTAGCCAACCAGAAGTCCTCACCAACAACTCTATAAAGATCAGAGCACGATTTTGCATGCATAATCTGCACATCAAACATTAAAATTTTCATTTTCATAAAATCAAAGACTAAAAACATTATTATTCGAACTCTCTTATACAGCACAGAATAACATGTAGTAACATCGACCAAGACCAGTATTAAAATTTGATAACATTAGAGAAAAGAATCTTGAACCATTTCTTGGTCAAAATGTTAGTTGAAAAAAAAAAAAACTTAAGCTTCAATCTTATTTAGAAAGGATATCTCCTATTTCTATCACTGTATTTAATACTAAAACCAATTAATAAGAGTATACCAAAAAAAACCAATTAATAAGAAATTTCATATTACATTACGCAGTCTATCTGACTTGACGCATAATAAACATTGCAATTTCTGAATTTCAACTATCTATCCTAGGTGCACACCAACCCTATATAATGATAAGGCTGGTTGAAGCTTGCTATAAAACACTTCGCTTCTCCTGACACACGGTGTGTGCACATAGAAATCAGGTCTTATCAAGCATGCTACTGAAAAATTAAGTACTATAGTACTATATAAAGAAAAATAACGTACATTCTGCAAGTACAACTTTAGTATAACACCCAGCAAAACAATCGCATAATAGGTGCATTGTTCAAGTGAGACAAAAAACTTAAACTCCTCCAAAGCTACACCCTTTGGATAGTCAATCAAGCAATATTGCAGAAAGAAGTACAACAGATCTAAATCAACAATTAACAGCTTACCTCTTCTAGTTTCCCATCTTCGGAAAGACGAATGATCTCATTTGTTTTGCTGTGTACAGATGATCTCTCTTTCATGACAGTCTTTGCAATATCCAATGTCCTGTGACATTTAAAAATAATAAGTTCTTTCTAAGCCAGTAAACTAAAATAGAATTAATCAATAAAAACAGCCTCTTTACCTTTCATAATTAGGAAAGTAACGGACAACTTTGGCTTGTCCAAGAATCATAGGTGTCTGAGAACCAAATCCAGAATTAAACTCTACACTGCAGTGAAAAGAAACCAATTCAAAATCCAACAAAATATCTGTATTTGATTCAACTCTGAAATAATGATCTGAAGAAAAACTAGGGACATTAACCAATATTAGTAAGAGTCTTGCAGGCAATAAAAGGAAAACCTTAACTAATCCAGACCAATATAATTAGGGACGGTAATTTTCACATGTACGCGAGATTCCGCGGGGGATTGCCCCATTTGGGGGAGTATATACTTTAGAATAAAAGAAAAATACCTTTTCAAAAATCAAATAATTTGAATGATAAATAGGCCGCAGTTTTTGCTCAAGTCTAAACAACGGATATCAAAGCAACTCCAACAGGAGTTACTTGTTAAGTTCTTAAATCTATATGGTAAATAAGGAACCGTTGTTTAATTTTTTCCCCATTGGAGTTGATCAAGCTGGCAGTGTGGGTTGCTTAAAATAAGATACCTTTGCTTATATAAGGAATTCCAAGGATGGGTTGCTTATGAATAAAAAAATATTTTTTACCCAAAATGTGGGTGAGTTGCTTAAATATTGTGTGACATAATCGACTTATTAAAAAATATGCAACCCAAAGTGGTTGCTTAAGTGTTGTCCATTGGAGCAAAATATGAGTGAGTTGCTTAAATTTTATGTAGCATAGTGGGACCCTCTTAACAAGAGATAAGCAACCCAATTGGTTGCTTGAGTGTTGCCCATTGGAGATGCCCTTAGAGCTAACAAAAACTCCAAGCCATCTTTCTTTCTAAAATATCTAAAACCTCACAGAAACCAAAAACTAAAAGCATCCGTAAAAGGACAAAAGCTATGTTGCATAGGTACGGTACGGTCCCGGTACCGATACGGGATACGACATTTTTGGAAAAACTAAGGTACGGGTATGTTAGTGTTGAATATAATTAATATATGGACGGTGGATTTATATGGACGATGTGGACGGTGGAGTCTCATCCATTGTATTTGTTGAATATAATTGATATATGGACGGTGGATTTATGTGGACGGTGGAGTCCCATCCATTGTATTCTTATGATTCACTGTATATTTCTCCTAGGACTCAGTATAAACTTTTATTGTTCTGGGAATCAAGTCTAGAGTCAAGTATATATATATATCTTGTACTCCTATTCAATAAGATACAAGTAAAAAGTATTCAGTTTTCATATTCAAGTTGGTATCAGAGCCTATTCTAGATCCGTTGTTGGGTTGCCCGCATCATCCACGCTCCAAGCCCATTGGGCTTGGACGTGAGGGGGTGTGTTGGAAAGCCGCCTTAATTTGCGGTTCGCCCCTAGCCGCCTTAATTGCGGCAAGTTTGGGTTGCCTTCATTGCAACCTCCAGCACCTTCATTGTGCTGAGTGTGAGGGGTGTGTTTAGTCCCACATCACCTAGAGATATGGCCAAAGTGGTGCTTACAAAGCATAGGCAATCCTCACCTTACAAGCCAGCTTTTGGGGTTGAGTTAGGCCCAAGCCCAAATTTAAGAATGTTCAGGAAGCACTATCTCATCCAGGATGGCAACAGGCAATGGTTGATGAGATGACGACCTTGGAATCTAGTCATACATGGACCCTTGTTTCCCCTCCTGCTGGGAAATCAGTAGTCGGTTGTCGATGGGTATTTACAGTTAAAGTTGGTCCTAATGGGTAGGTGGATCGCTTGAAAGCCCGACTGGTCGCAAAGGGGTACACTGAGATCTATGGTCTGGATTACGATGATACTTTTTCTCCCGTTGCTAAGATGGCATCCGTTCGTTTGTTCTCGTCGATGGCTGCCATGAGACACTGGCCATTATACCAGCTGGATATTAAAAACGCATTCTTACATGGTGATCTGGAGGAGGAAATCTATATGGAGCAACCACCTGGGTTTGTTGCTCAGGGGGAGTCAGATCTTGTTTGCAGGTTACAGAAGTCCTTGCATGGCTTAAAACAGTCACCTCGCGCTTGGTTTGGGAAGTTCAGTAACGTCATCCAGCAGTTTGGCATGATTCGTTGCGAGGCAGACCATTCTGTATTCTTTAAATGCTCATCCTTGAATAAACATATTTATCTCGTGCTGTATGTGGATGATATTGTTATTACAGGTGACGATCAAGAAGGCATTAAGGAATTGAAGCAACACTTGTTTAAACATTTTCAAACCAAAGATCTTGGACAACTGCGGTATTTTCTTGGGATTGAAGTAGCCCAATCAAGAATAGGTGTTGCCATTTCTCAGAGGAAATATGCCCTTGACATTCTTGAAGAAACAAGGATGCTAGATTGTAAACCTGTTGATACTCATATGGACCCAAATGTAAAGCTTCTACCTAATGAGGGGGAGCCCCATCCTGACCCAGGCAGATATAGAAGATTAGTTGGGAAGTTAAATTATCTCACCATGACTCGACCAGACCTTGCTTTTCCGGTTAGTGTTGTCAGTTTCTCAACTCACCATGTGACAGTCATTGGAATGCTGTTGTTCGGATCCTAAGATATATCAAGGGATCACCTGGTAAAGGGATTGTTTATATGGACAGGGGTCATACTAATATCATGGGGTATACAGATGCAGATTGGGCAGGCGATGCTAGTGATATGAGGTCTACTTCAGGCTACTGCGTGCTTATTGGAGGTAATCTGATTTCATGGAAAAGTAAGAAGCAGAATATTGTTGAAAGATCAAGCACAGAAGCAGAGTATCGTGCTATGGCTAATACTACTTGTGAACTCCTATGGCTAAAATATTTGCTCCAAGAGTTGAAGTTTTGTGAGATAGGTCCTATGAAACTTGCTTGTGATAACCAATCAGCATTGTATCTTTCTTCAAATCCTATCTTCCATGAAAGAACCAAGCATATAGAAGTTGATTGTCACTTCATCAGGGAAAAGATCCTCTCGGGCATCATTAAGACTTCCTTTGTGGGTACTAGAGATCAACTTGCAGATATGATGACTAAGTCTTTACGGGGTCCTAGAATAGCATACATATGTGACAAGCTGATTGCATCAGACATATATGCTCCAGCTTGAGGGGGAGTGTTGAATATAATTAATATATGGACGGTGGATTTATGTGGACGGTGTGGACGGTGGAGTCCCATCCATTGTATTCTTATGATTCATTGTATATTTCTCCTAGGACTTAGTATAGACTTTTATTGTTCTAGGAATCAAGTCTAGAGTCAAGTATATATATATCTTGTACTCCTATTCAATAAGATACAAGTAAAAAGTATTCAGTTTTCATATTCAAGTGTTAGTATAATTCTTTTTTTAAAAAATCATATATTTCAAAAACTAAGGTACATACCACGGTGTATCCGAGCCGTACCCTTACCCGGTACGTACACGGTGCTGGTACTCCTTCAGAAATGGAGTACCCATGCTTCAGAGGACAAAAGTTAACACACTTAGTATGCACAAAAAATGCTGAAGGGCTAAACTGTAACAACAATCAAAAGAGAAGGAAAAACCCATACATAAAAGAAATAGAGGAATAAATGGTAAAAATTACAAGTAAAGGATCCAAATGAATTTCTAACAAAACAAGATTAACAGAGAAAATTTTATTAAAAGAAATTATGAATAACCAAATTTATTTATAAAAATCATCCACATTTAGAGAGACTTTTGGGGGGGGGGGGGGGAGACTGAAATAGAGAAGGAACTGTTAATTAATTGATCATTACTTTGTAACAAAAAGCTCTTGGTTAACCTATCCTGAAAATAGGAGAAGCTGAACACTACTAGTTCACTCGATTTAGATTCAAAAGACATAAATGAGTGGATTAAAGGTTCAAATCAGCAATTTAGCATACAATCTAAGTTTACACTCACCTTGTCCTCCCCCTGTTATTATATGTCTCAGCTTTTTCTAACTATCATTTGTTGTTAATTTATTAATATGAACATGTGACCTTGTCTACACCAACAACCTTTTGGGACATAAGGATACTACCTCAAATATATGAAGTCGTGTTTGAATATATGAATATGGTCACCTTTTGGGACATAAGGATACTACCTCAAATATATGAAGTCGTGTTTGAATATATGAATATGACCTTATAAACATTCTGTAAAGAGAGAGGAGGAACTTTGAATATGACCACAGAACATGTAGCTCTGTCATGCCTCTACGACTACGGGATTTCATAGCACAATCAACAATTATATTAATTAGAGATCAGAGAATTCACACGACAATGGAGATAAAATGAGAATCTATGTACGTACTGAATATAAACAAACACGTGTAAGATTATAAAATTTCTGATCAGAACATGGGTGGGACCGACACATTATATGCTCGACTAGAATACTTGGCCCAAAGATGGTATACCTTAGCTTGTTCACCCACACAACAGGGTCACAAGGCTCAGAAATTTGTCTCCATCTAACAGCTAGTGAGTAAACATCTTGCCAAGACATGGTACGGCTGGATGATCTATCATCTAAAGTGCCATGTGAAGAAGATGTTTCCAAGGCACTGCTTGTACTACAACCAGCACCTCCTCTGTTTTGACTGGGCATATTAATTCTTTCCCTTCTCCTGGCCCTTTTTCCATACTTTGAGTTGTTGCTTTTATTAGAATATTTCCATTCGGCACGCCAAGCCTTCGAGACCTTTTGTGCAATTTCAATAGCAGCAAGTCCTGCCATACGATGCTGACAAATAAGGAAATATTAACTATATGATATACAAGTTAAAAAGATGATAGTCTCAACAATAACAAGAATACCACAGGTGTCGATTGGATGCAATTCGCCTTAAATTGCAATTAAGAAAAATACAGCAACAACATTAAAAAAAAATAAGTATTTTTACTACGCGGGGTCGACACCATGGATTTAAACGACATCGCTGTGTTCTATAAAAAAAAAAAATCATAACTCACAGATATTTAGAATAAAGTGTCCAGAGAAAACAATCAAGCTTCACAAAGAGAAAAGCATATTATATAAATAGTCTAGACTCTAGAGTATATGATTCTATGAAAACCACATGCTTTTACTTAGGTAGCGTTTGGTACAAGTTTTATTTTAATATTCCTGGGAATGTAGATATGGGAATAAAAGTTTCCCATGTTTGGCACAGGTTTTAAAAAATTATTCTCGGGCAAAAAAGATGTCCGAGAATAAAAGCGGAAAACTTCATTCCCATATGTGGGTGTGAGAAAGAAATATTCCTGGGAATAAGATTATCGAGAATGTAATTTACCTGGTAATAAAACATTATATGAACCAAACGCCACCTTAGAGAGATGTGTCAGAAGTGAAAATGTTCTTTGATAATGTTAAGAGAAACAAGGGCAAAGAGAGACATGTGATGAAATCTGCTCCAACTACAAAGCAAGGGCTCCTTTATATAGGTTTAATGAAATAATTACAAAATAAACCTAGAAGATTCTTTTCCTATTTACATGATATGATAGGATACAATATGATATGCTTATACAATAAATCTAATTACAAGGATTCCAGCACTCCCCCTCAAACTGAAGCATATAGGTCATATGCACCAAGCTTGTTACACATATAACTTATTTGAGGAGCTCTCAAAGACTTAGTAAAAACATCTGCTAGGTGATCATTAAAATTGACGAAGCTTACGGTGATGTCTCCACATAATAACTCTAATAAAGTGACAATCTATCTCAATATGTTCGGTCCTCTCATAATAACTCTAATAAAGTGTTGTTGAATAGCGGCCACGGCAGAAAACAGTGGCGTGAAGGAACCGCCATACGAAAGAGTTGGCATATTGGATTTCACGTGGCGGTTCATGGCGGCCGCATGGCGGAATCGGCTGCCATGGCGGAAAAAGCGGGTTTTTCCGGGTTTTTTTGAGGAAAAAACCTGATCCAGCCTTCTGGGTTAGTTGGGTTTTGCATTCCGACCCGGAAGAATCGCATGATGAATCGATTTTGATGAAAAATCGTGCATCGAACTGATGAATCGGAAGTGAATCGCTTGTTTCGCGATGCAGAATCGTTTCGGACGATTCCAAAACTTGCAATCGTGGAGTTGGGTTTCGCAAATACGGGTTGGGTTTGAGCGACCTCCTTTTTTATGGAAGGTCCTGTTTTGGGGCTTTTTTTGCCTAAAAAATTTGAATGTGAATAGGACGAAATTCACCACCTCTGACCACTTAATTAGTTGTCTACTTCCTAAACCTAATATTTTAGTATTATAATAATAGCTCTCCATTTCAATTTCTTTTTTTCTCCAATACCCATTTGCACCGTTTCTCTCCTCTGAAGTTTCTCCAATTCGTGGTATGGTCCCTTTGTGTTCCTTTGTCCTTTTCTACCTTTTTTTAATAATTTCCTACCTTCCCTATCGAGGCTATGCTTTACTTTTGGAGAAATAATGGTTCAAACAACTATCTACTATTTATTTTGAATAATTTAATCTTAAATGATTTATTTTGAAGTTTCTATTTTAGTTTATTGGTTATTTAATGAGTTATTTGACTTTAAAATATTAATATCTACTATTTCTTTATGGTAAAATATAATGTATATATATATTTTAATTATTGGTCATGTATCTTATAATTATTTCTACAATTTTTGTTATGTATATATGCATATATATATATATATTTTTTTTGTCATGGCATCCGCCATATGGCCGCATCGCCATCCGCCATAATATATGGCGGATTTTTGGCCGACCGTCATAGGCTGCCATCGATAACACTAGTGCAATGTGGCTTCCCCTGATTTGGTAGAAGTTAAGCATTCAAATCCACAAGTAAACGGACTACGCATTCACAAGACCTGTTTCCTCAAGAATGTCCATAGCATTCTTTCTCTGTGAAATTATGCTACTGTCCTTAGATTGGGCCACTTCTATTCCCATGAAGTACCGAGGTGCACCAAGGTCCTTGATATGTAAGCGATGAGAAAGATATTGTTTGACCTGATTTATGCCAATGGTGGTCACTTCTAGTGATAATAATGCCATCAACATAAACAATCAAATAAAAGCACCAATGAGCGTAATGACAATAGAAAACAAAGTGGTCAGCCTCACTCAATGTCATACCAAATTGCTTGACTATCATCCTAAATCTGGCCCTAGGAGATTGTTTAAGGCCGTATAGAGACTTACAAAGACAACAAACTACTCCAGAAGACTCCCCCTATGCAACAAACTTGGAGGTTGCTTCATATAAACTTCTTTGACAAGGTCACCATGGAGAATGTCATTTTTGATGTCCAGCTAATGAAGAGGCTAGTGGCGAATAGTGGCCATAGACAAAAAGAACAGAGGCCATCTTTGCCACTAGCAAGAAAGTATCCTCATAATCCAAGCCAAAAACCTGAGTATACCCTTTTGCACCAAGCCAGCCCTAAGGCAATGCTTACCAACTAAACCAACATTGTCCATATAAATCCAACGACAACCTATAACAAACTTCCCAATAGGAACAGGAACAACATCCCAAGTAGCATTGCTCTGAAGAGCTCACGTCTCATCAATCAAAGCTTGTCTCCAACCAGGATGCGATTAAACATCACTTACAGATTCAAGAGGAGACACACAAGAGAAGGAATGAAGACAAGCATATGTAAGAAGAAAGGCGATGATAACTCAAAGTAACAATGAAGAGAAGGGTTATGAGTAGACTGGATACCTTTTCTGAGAGC
This sequence comes from Sophora flavescens, assembly GCA_030762895.1. Lineage (NCBI taxonomy): Eukaryota > Viridiplantae > Streptophyta > Magnoliopsida > Fabales > Fabaceae > Sophora > Sophora flavescens. Next base: position 184,016,462 of record CM061064.1, read on the forward strand.
AATATGAAGGTCAGAATCAGGAGGCAGTGCCAGAGCTGGTAAAGGAGCTGGTGCCGAGGAAAAGTCTGCAGTGGCTTCATCACTGACAGGTGGCGGAATGGAGGCTAAAAGCGGAGGCAGAGGTGGCCAATGAAGTTATACCTTGAGGACAAACATTACAAGCAAGTTCTATACCATCAATGGTCGGAGGTGGAGGTAACTCGACTGAGACGGGAGGAAGAGAAAGTGGTAAGACTACAAAGATGGACACAACGACTGTCTCAGCAGTTGAAGAAGGAGACACAAAGTGCAAAACCGACTCAAAGAAGGTAACATCTGTGAAGACCAGATAATGTCGTAGGTCAGGAAAAAACAAATACCCTTTTGAGACAGAGCATAACCAATAAAGACACACTTAAGGGACCATGCAGAAAATTTATGCAGACCGGGAGTGAAGTTATAGACACAACAAGTAGACCCGAAGAGATGAGGGTGCAGGGAAAGGGGAGGTTGACGAGGAAACAGGGTAGAGGGTGAGGGACTTGGTTACCGATGACAAAGGAAGGAATGAAATTGATGAAATAGCAAGCTGTCGGAACATCATCCCAAAAGTGAAATGGAACATTCCCATGAATTAAGAGCACCCGAGTTGTTTCAATAAAGGGGTTGTTTTTTACGTTCGTCAACCTTATTTTACCGAGGCACGAGCACAGAAAGTCTAGTTGAGAATCACATTGGCAGCCATAAGATTTTGAATAGACTGAGACAATTATTCACGAGGATTATCATTATTTAAAGTGCAAATTAGGACACCAGATTGGGTCTTTATTTCTTGACAAAAATTTGAAAAAAGGAAAAAACTCAAGATCCGTTCTGCATTAAAAATAACCAAGTACAACGAGAATATCCATTAATGAAGTAACAAGATATCTGGACCCAGAAGTAGACAGTACAACTAGGGCCCCAAACATCGAAATGAACAAAGTAAAAGGAGACGTAGCTCGACAACAGACTAGATCGGGAAACGAACTACGAGTATGTTTCCCAAGTTGACGAGATCACGAGACTCACATGGCAAACTGGATAACTTGAAGAGGCTTAGCACCAATTGTTGCAACTTGGAAGGACTGGGATGACACAACTGAGCAAGGATGGTGAGGGGGGAATCAGACATTGAGCAAACACGAGGAGCAAAAAACTGGTAGTGGTCATTGGACTCAAATCCAATGCCAATTATCCGTCCTAAACTTTGGTCATGCAAGAAGACGATCTTTTATGAAGGAGATGACACAGTCAAGAGAACGAGTTAAACAAGTAGAGGAAAGTATACTAAAGGGAGAATTAGGAACATAAAGCATTGAGTCAACTGAAAGGGAAGTGACGGGATGGTAGTGCCCATCCCTTAGATATGTGTTTTAGAACCATTGGATAAAGTAACAATAGACAAATAACCAAAGGCAAAGATATTGGATAAAAGAAATTTGATACTAGATACATGATCAGTGGCACCAAAGTCAACAATACATGGACCTAAGATGATGTCTGAGAGAGACAAGCATAAGAATTACTCGTGTGCGCAACAGAAGCAGTGGAACTATAACCTAGACATTCCTCAAACCATCTAAGAAAATCACATGTGCTGCGAGAGATGTAGTCGGTTGAGCGGATGACACAAATGGTGTTGGTGGATCAACTTGTGCAACAATGCTCATGGGAGCAAGGTGGACACGCAAAGCCCAACACTTATCAATAGTGAACCAAATGGTGGCAATAATTGCACTTTGGGCGAGATTTATTAGACTAACCACCCTTAAGTGCAACCATGACCGCTGTCCTGGGACACAAGTGCAAAGGCATCAACCGGAGTAGAAGGCAGCACCAAATCAGCAAGCTGTTTAGCCGAGACCCAAAGTAAAGTAGACCAAGCCGTGGCTAGAGATGACAGGAGACCCCAAAATCTGATCACGAGTGGTGGAGTATTCGGGAGGCAAACCATACAAGGCTAACAACATGAAAAAGGTATTGCGCTACTCAAGTTCTTGTGTAGGTGTCGCGGATGGGGGCAATAGTTCATTAAAATCATGCAAGGCTCCATGAACCTTTCCCAAATAAGCATAAATAGGACCTTCAAACTTCCAAGGGGCAAAGACAATCAGAAGGTTCTAGCTGACTCCATAGAAGTGTTGAGTATCATTGGTGTAAAAGACTTTGGATTGTTCCCAAACGGACTCATAGGTAATATGGGCATGGAAGATTTGCTTCAGAGATGGATGAATAGTGGACTTGAAATTATTCCACCATGAACGCTCAATTGCGGGCACGGTTTCCACTTTCTTGGTCAAGCACTTGGCATATCTTGTCCATTCAACCGAAGTTTAATATCAGAAGCCCATGTATCATAGTTGCTTCCATCCAATTTGTCAGTTAAGAGAGGTGCACTGACAAAACTGTTGAAAATAGGGGGCTTAGCCTTGGAAGAGTCTTGGGAGGATCTGAGGATCCATATCTAGCCATGGGTCAGATCACAACGGAAGAAAACTGAAACCGGAAGTACCTAAGAGGGTTGTGAAGGATAGAGGAGGCATAGAGGCGGTGAACGGCGCGTGGATGGCTGTTGACGACAGAAAAAGTTAGTAGGTTTTGTAGTTATAAGGATTCCAACAAATGAAAAATTGTTGAGGGGAGAAAAAGTTTCTGACCGTTTTTGTAGTTATTGCATTAAAACCAGAAACCTGACAGTCTGACACCATTTAACTGTACTAACATTATAGTTTATAATATTATTCAACCATTATATATTATTATTTCTTTGTCACTCAAAAAATAATAATTTCCTAATATGCCTTAGCTTAGTTAGAAGTAAACGGAAATAATATATTAGCAGTTTGATTTTACAACATGATATACACAAGGATCATCATTTTTCTAGATGCAACAAAATACTCTTCTAAGTCTATTAGAAAAAAAAAAGGTATAAGTCTAATCTTTCATACCAGAGATTGTCAAGAAATAAAAGTAGCCCTCAACATTTGATGGAAAAGAAAGGAAAATAAAATGATCACAATTAATATGCCACAAGATATAGAGACATTAATATCTGAAATAACTTTACCTGACGTCTGTTAGGTAGGAAACCAGGACAATCATACTGGATTTTCTTGCCAATGGAGTCTGCAGCCTGCAGAAGAGCAGCCTTCTGCTTCGTAATAGTAAACTCTGGCTTTCTGAGCTTTCCCTTTCTTGAAGATTCACGCAAAGGGGGTTGCCTGAAAACCTTTTCACATACATTCTTTGGATGCAATTTCTTGCACCAGTACTCCTGAATATATGAAGATACGAATATAATACCACACAAATGGGAACCCCAGGAATTATAAAACATGAATAACCAAGTATATCATGACTTAAAAGTTATAACCCAGTTGTTAAAGAACTTCTAAATCCACATCAAACTCCATGAAAATATTATCCTTCCTTTTTTCCTCCTATTTTTTCAGTAAGTGGGGTTACTTTACACATGATCACATAGAAGTTGAGAAATCCTTTAGTCAAGTAAACAGGGTTTTCTAATTAAGACACCTTTGAATAAAGAAAGATGAGAAATACAAAGGAAAGGTGGAATAATTTTCATAACTTTTACCTTAAAAAGTGCATCAATATCCCCATCAATATCAAACCAGCAAAAATCGCTGTTATTCTTTGAAGCTGTGTACAGAGCTATTTCTTTCTGCAAAAGAAAAAAAAGGTGAAGTGCATCATAGAACTAGGCTCTTAATGAGTGAAACTTAAAAAGGACCATGCTAACTGCCAGAGCACCAGTGACATATAAATCCATCAGTAGAATTTCATAATGCCCTAAAAGAATATACAGACCTAGTTACTTATATGTAGCAGAATCAAGGGAAGACAGGTCCTACAAGTGTGTCTCAACATAAACACACATGAAACCTAAGCAATATGAGGAACTAGAGCAGAAGAGAACAGCCTCATTTTATAACAAGCCAACAGAAATTTGCATGTTCAAATTAGCATGCTCTCAGTTTGTGTAGGATTGTATTACTCTCGCTCTAACTTGATGCTTCTATGACACTTCATTACTCAATGCTCTCAACATTGTGTTAGAACTGGTAAAACAGAAAAGAATGATTCTGTATAGTTCTCTATGTATATTGCTGAATCTCTGAGAGAAAATGCTCTCTACAGAGTAAGAATCCACACTACAATGAAAGAGAGGAAAGAAGAAAGGGAGAGAGAATAGACTGCTAGAGATTCGAGAGCCTAGCAGCCAACCGAATTCCAACTAACCAACTGAATGAATACCTAACTCTCCCTCCACTCCTCTATTTATACTAATTCAAGGAAGGCTACTAATACATTGCCTTAACTAACTAACTGTGTGTCAGCCACTTGAGCCTTGGGTTGTTTATTCTTCCTGATATAGACTTTGTGTATGGGAGGTCTTGTGCTGCTAACAATACTCCCCCCCAAAAGTTTCACCTTGTCCTCAAGGTAGAAAGAAGGGAATTGCTCCTGAATCACTTCATATGGTTCCCAAGTTGCCTCAAACTTGGGTAGACTCTTCCATTGGATCAGCACTTCTGCTTGCCCTGCTGCCCCTGTTCGGACTGCCAACACCTGATCTGGCTCAACTAGCAGCTCCAAGTCTCACTGAGGATCCGAGGTAGTGGCTGTGGCACCACTGATGGGCCCAGGGCCTTCTTTAACAAGGAAACATGAAAGACAGGGTGGATTTGACTCTCTGCCGGAGGTTCCAATTGGTAGGCCACTTGCCCGATTTTCTTGCAAATCTGATAAGGCCCATAGAATCTAGGCCTCAATTTTTCATTCATTTTCTTTGCCAATGACCTCAACCAGTATGGCTGTAACTTTAAGTAAACCCACTCACCCACTTCATAAGTGACATCTCTCCTATGCTTGTCTGCTGAAGCCTTCATTTGCCCATGAGCCTTAAGGAGGTTGCTCTTGAGGTCGTGCAAGAGCATATCCCTCTCTTCGGTCATCATATTAACCTCTTCCACAGCTGATGGTATGGTGGTTCCCTTCAAAATAAGTGGTGGGTCCCTATCAATACAGAGCTTTAAAAGGGGCGAGTTTGGTTGAACTATTATAGTTGGAGTTAAACCAAAATTCTGCCCAACTAAGCCATTTTAGCCACTGTTTGGGTTTGTATCCAGTCAAGTATCTCAAATAAGTCTCCAGGCACCTGTTAACCACTTCAGTCTGCCCATCCGTTTTGAGGGTGGTAGGCAGAGCTAAACTTCAATTTAGTACCAGCCAAGCGAAAAAGTTCAGTCCAGAATTGTCTAAGGAAGACCTTATCTCTGTCGGAAACTATGGTGGAAGGAAAACCATGTAGCTTCACTACCTCTCGGATAAAAACTTCTGCAACATCTTTTGCTGTGAATGGATGACCCAGTGGGAAGAAATGGGCATATTTGGTAAGTCTGTCCACCACTACTAGAATAACATTTTTTCCTTGAACCTTTGGTAATCCTTCCAAGAAATCCATCGAAACATCTGCCCAAACTTGAGTAGGGTTTGGGAGAGGTTGCAGCAAACCCACGGGGGATAATGTTTGGTACTTGTTGAGTTGGCAGGTCTCACAAGTAGCCACAAACTTCTGAATATCCTTCTCCATGCCTTCCCAGTACACCAAGGCTGATATCTTTTTATATGATCTGAAAAAACCGGAATGACCTCCAATAGCTGAACTATGAAATTCCTTGAGCAAAAGAGGAATTTTTGGGGACTGTTTGGGCAACACTAGTTTTCCTTTGTACATCAACTTCTTGTTTGCAAAAGTGTACCCTGGATGTGAAAGCGGGTCTCTAATTAGGTCTTGGATGATGCCCTGTAACTTCGTATCCTGAAGAATCTCCTCTTCCCATTCTTCAATTTCAGAAAATTGCACCATCGAAATGGCAGCATAAGTCATTCTGCAAGATAAAGCATCTGCTGCTCTATTATCATTTCCGGGCTTGTACTTGATCTCAAAGTCAAATCCCATTAGTTTGGAAGTCCATTTAAACTGCTCCTCACCCAACACCCGCTGTTCTGTCAGAAATTTCAAGCTTTTCTGATCTGTGTGTATAACAAAATGTCTCCCCATCAAGTAGTGTCTCCATTTCTGCACTGCCATGACTATGGCCATTAATTCCCTCTCATACACAGACTTCTTTTGTGCTCTGTCCGACAGTGTTTGGCTCAAAAATGCTACAGGCCTGCCTTCTTGCATTAATACTGCCCCTAGCCCTTTATTCGATGCATCGGTTCCAATGACAAATGATTTAGAGAAATCCGGGACAGTCAATATTGGAAGTTCGGCCATGGCATGCTTTAATAACTCAAAAGCCTCTTGAGCTTCTTCATTCCAACTGAAACCATCTTTCCTCAGAAGTAGTGTTAAGGGCCTGGTTATCTTACCATAGTCTTTTACAAACCTTCTATAGTATCCAGTGAGGCCAAGGAAACCTCTCAAGGACTTGATATCTTTTGGAACCGGCCATTGCTTCATTACCTCTAGCTTCCTTGGGTCTGCTGCTACCCCTTTTCCTGATATAATATGGCCTAAATATTCAATCTGTTTCTGCCCAAATGTGCATTTTTTTATGTTAACAAAGAGTTGATTCTGTTGCAGCAGAGATAAAACGGCCTGCAGATGCTTAATGTGATCTTCTTTAGTCTTGCTATACACCAATATGTCATCAAAAAATACTAGAGCAAACTTTCGTAGGTAAGGTTTCAACACTTCATTCATGAGGGCTTGAAATGTTGAAGGTGCATTGTTAAGGCCAAAGGGCATCACCACAAATTCATAATGACCTTCATGTGTTCTAAATGCAGTTTTGTCAATATCCCCTTCCTTCATTCTAATTTGATGGTATCCGGATCGCAAGTCAAGTTTGGAAAAAATTGTAGCTCCCCCCAATTCATCCAACAACTCATCAATAATGGGTATGGGGAATTTATCTGGAATTGTTGTTTTATTGAGAGCTCTAAAGTCCACACAGAAACGCCAACTTCCATCCTTCTTTTTAACTAGTATAATAGGGCTGGAGTATGGGCTAACACTAGGCCTTATAACTCCTGATTTCAGCACATCATCAACCAATTTTTCTATTTCAGTTTTTTGATAATGGGGATACCTGTATGGCCGCAAGTTGGGATGTTGGCACCCTCTTTGAGGACAATTGCATGATCATGCCTCCGTGATGGTGGTAAACCTTCCGGTTCTTCAAAAACTTACCCAAACTTATCCAATACTGCTGCCAACCATTCCACCTTTTCTGGTTCAACTTTTTCTTCTAGTTGCAGACTCTGATAATCCACTATGAATCCCTGCCCCTCTGCATGGATGGCTTTCATCACGGATTTTAATGAAGCTGCCCCTCTGGCCATTGCTGGTTCCCCTCTTAACACTAAAGTACCCTTAGGAGAAGGTAACTTTAATGCTAGTTCTGTTAGGACTGCTAATGTTGAGAGGGGTCCAAATGAGCTGCTAGTCCAGCAACGGCCCAAGCCTAGTGAGTGGAGGGTTTATGTTAGGAGAAATAGGAAAGGGCATAATGGGAATACCCACATGTTTGAGAGTGAGAGGTGAGAAATGGGTAAGGGGAAATTCTGTTATAAGGATGTTGAGTAGAGAGAGAAAGGTATCTAGAGAGATCATTGGAAAGTTATGGGCAGAGAGCATTTTGTTCTCTGAAGGAGCTTGGCTCTTGGACAGCAGGAATCTTCATTCCTCTGTATTATCTTTTTTCTGCAAATAATACAAACAACATCTCTTATCTTTAAACATTTTCTTCTTCATTCTGCAATTTACTTCTCTGGATTCTATCAAGTTTGATAGAATCCAGAGAAGTAAATTGCAGAATGAAGAAGAAAATGTTTAAAGATAAGAGATGTTGTTTGTATTATTTGCAGAAAAAAGATAATACAGAGGAATGAAGATTCCTGCTGTCCAAGAGCCAAGCTCCTTCAGAGAACAAAATGCTCTCTGCCCATAACTTTCCAATGATCTCTCTAGATACCTTTCTCTCTCTACTCAACATCCTTATAACAGAATTTCCCCTTACCCATTTCTCACCTCTCACTCTCAAACATGTGGGTATTCCCATTATGCCCTTTCCTATTTCTCCTAACATAAACCCTCCACTCACTAGGCTTGGGCCGTTGCTGGACTAGCAGCTCATTTGGACCCCTCTCAACATTAGCAGTCCTAACATTGCCCGCCTCTTGAAATACAGACTTGTCCTCAAGTCTGAGCTTGGAAAATTGGCTTTTAACATTGACCTCTTCCCTCCATGTAACTTCTTCCATAGCCTCCCCTTTCCACTGAATTAAAAACTGAGTAACAGAATTTATTCCAAAAACCTTCCTTGTGCAATAGTTGTTGAAAACCAAGCCCTTGCCCCCAGGATCCCACTGTTGGGAGCTTGACGAACCAGCTACGAGCGATCGAGCCACCTGCACAACTTCACTCCCACTGCATTTAGGTGGCAACGTGCAGTTAATTTCTTCCAAATTTAGAGGGGCCAATACTTCAGCAGTCACAACTTGAGCTAAAACCAGAGCAAGCTCATTTGAAGCATCCTTTATATCCAATGTCGTATCCTCTGCCATTCCCAGTAGCATGACAAAACCATTTAGTATATCCTCCGCTGGAAAGTTCTCTATATGAAGAGCATAAAGCAGTTCTGATGCCATATCCTTTTCGCTAGTCTTTCTGTCCATAGCAAGAGTTACAATTTTCTTCAAAATTATTGGGTTAAATTCAGGTGTACCAAGGTCTTCAAGACTTCGGATGAGTTCAAGTATGTCATCACCTGTTTCTGCTGTGGCAGCACATTGACAGGCATAGAAACCTGCTGTTTGGTCAAGCAGATGATCATAAAATTGACCTCTCAGACCAGTCCAAGGATTTAGTGTCTTCCAAATCAATACACCTGTATATTTGCCCCACATGTGAGAAGTCCATTCCTCCAAAAGAGCTCTATATTGTACTTGTATGTAGTTAGCAAGTTGAGCCTTCAAACAACAATCATCAAGATCTTTTAGGTAGAATCCATATTGATTAGCAACAATTGGCATTTCTACATAACCAACTTCTGGGTTCAATCCATATTTGTAAAAACTATCCTTGAAGAAATCTTCAGGATTTTGAATTTCATAAGGTCCATATGTGAAGTTTCCCTTACCACCTGCAAACCCATCCCAAAAAGATCCTTCTATATAAATCAGTGTGCCATTAAAGTGCTGGCTAGGATCATCAGTTTCACTGTGATATCCAGCACACAAGCCAATCACCATCATAAGACCGACGTCCTCAATCCCTCGTCTCTGTATTGTGTCTTGAAATTGAGGAAACTCCTTCACAACAGCTTCACATTTAGCACACTCCGCAGCAACTCTCCCCAGCAAGGTTGAAATCGCCAAAATACTGGACAAGGGGGCTGCTGAAAATTTGCCTCTGTGTGAAATGTGAGACTTGGACTCTGACACTTGAGTGGGTACTAGGAGGTTGTAAGCTAGAAACATCTTTGAGTGTTCTGGAACCTCTTCAAGTTCAATATGCGAATCCAGAGTGTCCACTTTCATTTTATTCAGTTCGGTGACATTGAATTGCCTCTCTAATTCAAGCAAAAAGTTAGAATTTGACAAATTATCCATTAGGCCCATTGTCCATTCCTCCTGAAACTTCTTCCATACATTAAGAAATTGGGCCAAATATTTAGTTCTTAGCATAGGCCCATAATCTTGTTTCAGGTGTGACCTAGCTTCCTTTTTATCATAATCAGAATTAATAACTTGGGCTTGGCCCCTTAGGTCAAAGAACTCACCTATTTTTGCCATTTTCATTTCTGCCCCTTTCTCCTTTCTATCTTCATTTCTGAACCCAGCACTTGCAACCTTCACCAATGATTGCAACCTCAAACCCGAACAGTCCCCAATAACAGCTATGGCGGTCCCGGCAGCTCCGACGCCGGACCTTGGCTGGTCGGTAACGGTGTCCACGAGACCAGCCGCCCACCGCCATGACAACAGGCAGCATAGATCGGACGGCTCTAGTGGTGGCGCAGGCGGATATGGTCGCGACTCAGGAGGATCCAGTGGCGGCGGACTAGGTATCCCCGACGGACCCGTGTCCAGAGGTTCCGGTGGGGGTGGAGATGCAACCGGGCTCTGTGTCATTTGGACCCCATTGGCCACCATAAGCAAGTCGGCATCCGGCGGTTTTGGTGGCGGTGGGGGTATGACCGATCCAACCGCAGCCTTGATCAATAAGTTCGGACTTCGACTTTCCCAGGCCTGTATTGTTCCATCTACCTCGACAAACGGCTTCAGGTGGAATTTTGGCCGTGATTCTTGTATCTCCTCTTTCATTGTCATGTCAACCAACTCCGGGCTTTGAAAACAGTAAGCCTTTGCTGGTGCATCTCCAGCTTCGACCTCCTTCTCGATCTCGACAGTTGGGTCATTCCCGGTTTTTGCTTCATTCTTCTCCATTTCTAGCTTTTTCTCCTTTTCACCATTACCCTTACTTGCCTCCTCCTTTGTCTGCTGTTTCTTGCTGAAACGCTTGACTAGCATCGCCATCAGTGTTTCATGATATTCAATGTTCTTGATCTGCATTGCTGCAATCTCATATTTTATGCTAACCAAATCATTCTCAAGAGCTGCTACCCTTGCTTCCATACTCCTTCTCCTTATATCGCTGATCCCCTCACGGATCCGGCAGGTCGGACCAGTTTGATAGAATCCAGAGAAGTAAATTGCAGAATGAAGAAGAAAATGTTTAAAGATAAGAGATGTTGTTTGTATTATTTGCAGAAAAAAGATAATACAGAGGAATGAAGATTCCTGCTGTCCAAGAGCCAAGCTCCTTCAGAGAACAAAATGCTCTCTGCCCATAACTTTCCAATGATCTCTCTAGATACCTTTCTCTCTCTACTCAACATCCTTATAACAGAATTTCCCCTTACCCATTTCTCACCTCTCACTCTCAAACATGTGGGTATTCCCATTATGCCCTTTCCTATTTCTCCTAACATAAACCCTCCACTCACTAGGCTTGGGCCGTTGCTGGACTAGCAGCTCATTTGGACCCCTCTCAACATTAGCAGTCCTAACAAGTTCCTTAAAATTTGCTCTGATCTCCCCTAGGCTTTCCAGCCACTCCATTCCCAACACCACATCAACACCACCTAATTCAAAGATGTAGAAGTTCCGTTGCACTTCCAAACCTTGAATTTTCACTCTCAAATCAGGGCAAACCCCTTCACATCGTATCTTCCTACCATCTCCCACCTCCACTGTGTATGGGTCTGTCTCCCTCACTTGCAGACCCTCCCCTGCCACCAGTACGGATGATACAAAGTTATGCGAGGCCCCACAATCAATCAACACTGTTACTTTCTTGTTTTCTACCTCTCCCCACATCTTAATGGATTTCTTTGAAGTGAGCCATGTGATACTATAAAGAGATAGTTGCAGGTTTTTAAGCTCTGCCTCCGTGTTTTCAGTTTCCTCCTCGGTTGATCCTTCATCCTTTTCTTCTTCATCTAAGGTCAACAATAACAGTTGTTTATTGGCGCACACATGCCCTGGACCAAATTTGCCGTCACATCTGAAACACAACCCCTTTGCTCTCCTTTCATCCTTCTCAGCTGGAGTCAGAATCTTAAATTATCTTCCTCAGTATGAACCTGTAGATTTCAGGCTAGTGGAATCAGTGCTTGAATTTACACTTCTACTGCTCCCCAAGCCTTGAAAAGTTCCTTTGTTTCCTGGATCCCATGTTACCATTCGTGTGTTGGAATAACTCCGATTGTTTCCTCCACTCTTGCTCACGGCCATCACGCCCTTACTCAACAATTCATTCCTCTCATCCACCTGTTGAGCAAATTTCATCATCTCTGGCAGAGTTTTCAACGAGTGAAACTTCAGTTCTGCCTTAATCAAATCATTCAATCCATTTAAGAATATTCCTTTCACATACTCTAGATCGGCTCCTTTCAATGGTCCAGAATAGAGCTCAAACTTCTCCCGATACTCCGCCACGGTGCCAGTTTGCTTGATACTCATCAACATCTCAAACGGATTCTGTGTGATTGAGGGTTGAAACCTCTCTATGATAGCTGTTCGAAACTCTTCCCATGTCGGGTTCTCTACGCAGAACTCCCACCATTGGTACCAATTTAGGGCTTTGCCTTCCATTGCAACCATCGAGGCTTGCAATTTCTCACGATCGGATACGTGTTTCATCTCGAAATAGCGTTCAATTTTGTTCACCCAGCCGTACACATCATCGCCGGTGAAAATAGGGATTTCGAGCTTCCTCCATTTATCTTCCTTTGAATCTTCGAAATTTCCACCGATCATTTCTTCCTCTTCACCTCTGTGATTTTCCTTGTCGTGATTGCTGTTATCACTCGAATTTCGTTGGATGTGAGCCAAAATCGCTTCAAGTTGCTTCCGATTTTCCTCCAATTGCCTCTGTGTTACCGCTTGTTCCTCCTCCACAATTCGCCTCAATTCCTGGCGTTCTCGGAGATCAACATCGTGATCGCATCTCAGTTCATCGATTCTGTGCTCCAGATTATCAATTCTTGCGAAACCGTGCTCAAGAAACTCAATGCGTGCTTCCATTCTTCGCGTATGGACCATGTACCACTCCCAGAAAAGAGCTTTGATACCAGTGTTAGAACTGGTAAAACAGAAAAGAATGATTCTGTATAGTTCTGTATGTATATTGCTGAATCTCAGAGAAAATGATCTCTACAGAGTAAGAATCCACACGACAATGAAAGAGTGGAAAGAAGAGAGAAAGAGAGAGAGAATAGACTGCTAGAGATTCGAGAGCCTAGCCTCTCCAACTGAATGAATACCTAACTCTCCCTCCACTCCTCTATTTATACTAATTCAAGGAAAGCTACTAATACATTGCCTTAACTACCTAACTGTGTGTCAGCCGCTTGAGCCGTGGGTTGTTTATTCTTCCTGATATAGACTTTGTGTATGGGAGGTCTTGTGCTGCTAACACATTGTTAGTAGATTTGTTTTTCATGGTGACGGAAAAGTAATTGTATTCATTTTTATAAGTAGAATAGTATTATCGGAAAAAAAAACAGATAATACAAATATGCTATTTCATAATAAAACAAACCTGATAAAAGGCAAGGCACTGGAGTACAAACTTGTCCATTGAGTCCAATTCCAAATCCAGTGCAGCATCATAATCCTTGACCTGTGACCATTAAGTAAAGTTGTAGCGTGACAAATGTAGACCAAATTTCACCCAAAAAGTACAAATTTAAACAATCGTACCGCCTCTTTGTATTGTCCAACAGCATGGTAGCAGGAAGCTCGTAAATAAAAACACTCAACGTTGCTGCCATCAATGCTCAACCCCGTTGTCAAATCCTTTATAGCCTTCCTGTCACAGTCAAACCCAATTTAAATCAGAAATGAAATCAAGTAGTAGAACATAGAGTACCAAACCGAAACAATTTAACACTGACCATTGATGTTAAATATTCATAAGAAATTTACATGGACCTTAGGTGCAATTATAAATTCAAACTTCAAAGCTATCACGAAATCATTATACTTTTATCACAACCAGTATCCCCATTGCCTAATAATTCAAATCCAATTTTTCTCTCTTAAATCTTAGATTGCAGACCAAAATAGCAGTTTCCCACTCTTTTTTACTCCACTAATTCTTAGGAACCAGATATGAACAATAACTACAATACAACTGCATGCTTTCAGACGAGAGGAGTAATAATTAGAACATAAATTTTCCTCAAAGTGCTTGTTCTCTAATACAAATCAAAAATTCTAAATACAAAACCATCCTCTCAATGACATTGCATTTAAGTTAACATAATTGATATTAAAAAACAGTAAATAATCTAAGTTCTCCATGCATGATCCTCCTTAGTCCCTAAAATCAGTATTATCACCTAATCTTTTTCCTTCCTGAAAGGCTTCACGTTATTCCATGTTCTACTATCCAAATTTGCTTCTAAAACTGCTTGAAGTGTGCCACTATACCTTAATGTTGTCCTTCCTAGTGTTCATGGACCAAATCATCAAGACTCGTGACATGTGAGAAACAGTCACATCAAAGAAATATTCAACTTTTTCAATTAATCAGCAGGTATAGTACTAAGGTTGTACAAATACCTGTGCTCACCCATCGCATGGAACAGGAGGCCACGCAAATAATAAGCTCTTGCATACCTAACATCAAAATTTAAAAGCAATCAGCCTCGGGTAAGGTGCACAGGCACAGAATAAAATAAAGTACAAGAAACCTTCACAACTTAAACTTTGAGAGATTTGGATATAATTTAGACCAAGAGATTTGTGAAATGCCTGAGTGAAATCACACTCAGCTGCATGCATATACAATTCATGGTACAATTTACAAACAAGTGAGATCTGTTTCCTAGACACTAATTCGTATGAGGTTGTATACATTTAACAAGTGATGCATTTTGCCTATGAGGCTAGATACATTTAACATGTGATACATTGCATGTGGAACTATGCTATTTCCAACACTTACCTCCCATCAATTTGCAGAACCTCATTTAGACATTCCTGAGCTTTTGTTGGATTTGCTAAATCATGATACAACTGCCAAAAACCACACATTCAGAAAAAACTTACCAAACCGAAATCATCTAACCTAATAGCTTTAAGCACATTAGTGATAATAAATAGGTAGTAATCGGTAGCATGCTCAATAGCTTTAAATCTCTGAGGCTTAAATCAGTAAATCTTTGATAAAACTGCCAAAAATACACATTCAGACCAAAGCTAGCAGGTAAAATAATCCAACAGAACAATGTTAAGCCTATTAATAAAAAGCCATAAAAAATGTAACCTACTTTATTGAAATAAGCCTATAACTGACTTAAAAAAATGTAGTTGTGAACTAATCTGATATGAAATGGATACTTCAAGTCAAGTTGATCAAGTGAATTAGATTAGCGGCAGACAGCACTGGCATGAACGAAGGTAATGAAGCAAGATATGACTCAGAGCATACAAGATTACAACTAAACATATTTCAAGTAAGTATATATTCATATTTGTAATATGCTCACACCATCAGTGCAGTATGGGTTTTGTTGACAGATACCTGAGTCAGATGCGCCCATGCTTCAACAAAATTTCTGTCAAGTTGAAGTGATTTTAGATGTGCTTCCTCAGCCTTTATATATTCACCAATTGAAGATAATGCTAAACCCTGTAAAGTCATTTTGTTCAGTGAAAGAATGAAGAAGATCACGAAACCAATATCAAAGTCCAAAATCAATGAGTATTCAAATGTTAAGACTTAAGGCCTACCAAATATGTGTAAGCAGACTTATTATCCTCATCTAGCTTCACACAAGCTGAAAGGTCTTCGACAGCAGCATCGAACTCTTTAAATTTGAAATTGACAATTCCTGCATTGAATTTTATGAAAAACATACATTATTCATTAGAAATGAGACTATACAGAGAATTCATTAATTCAATGTTATCACAATATGTATTCAGAACCAAACCCCCTAAACTTCAAATTGACAATGATATCTAAACAAAAATTAAGGGCAATCACATGAGAACCATACAAAATGGAACCATCCTATAAAGGAAATGGAGGTAGTGGGGAAGAAGAAAGGAACAAAAATGAGAGTAACCACCAAACTCAGAGCATAAAAGAACTAAAAGCTAAATAGAATATCTTATGTTACCCTACTCTGTAAAAACCCATTATGTTCCTGTTCTGGACCAGTATATCCCGGACCATAGCATAAGCAGGTCATGTAGCACAGCCTGCCCAACCCACATCTTCGGCCTCTATGACCCAATGTAACTAATCAGCCAACCTTCTAGAATGTAACTATATCTTAACAGTATCCCCTCCTAATGAGGATGATTAAGAGACCAAATCCCCTCATAACTACCAGGATTCCAATTTACAGGGGAACTTATCTATTAAGATATTACTTCTCTAGCAAGTAACCCCATGCTATAAATACAAAATTTAGCCACTCAAGTTTGCAATCTAATCCAATATGCTCTCCCCTTCTAGTGAAAACCCTAACGTGAGAGCCAATATGTCTTGCAAATACCCCACCCCCCTCTGCCAATGCCACGTGAGGAGGAGCTACTACATTTAACCACTCTGATCGAGACCAAGTACGCCGTCATTGATCTCTGTTCAGAACATTTCCCAGTAAAAATACTCCACAACAGACCAGATGAAGTCAAAATTTGACACACACAACCATATCTAAGTCAAGCTTCATTCAACTTTAAGTCACTCGAGACTGAATCATAATTTAGGAAAAAGATTAATTCCCATAACATATGTACAATGAGCAAAATAGCCTAAGGGACTTGAGCTATAATCTAATTACCTCAAATTACACATTTCTGTACTGTAATTAATAGAGTATAAGACTCACTTGGGTGTATGATCTATTGTAAGCACATAACCGAATGTGCTGAGTCAGCACCATTCGGTTATGGCAGTTATCTGATAGTTGTCAAGAGCTGCTAGAAGCTCAAGCTATAAATATAGCTCACTGTAATCAGTTCATTCAATAACAGAAAATACAAGTTCTTGATCTATCTTCTCTCTCTCTATCTATCTCTTCTCTATCCCTTAGTTTCTGTTTGATTATGGTATCAAGAGCTAGTTTCTGGTCCTCGTCTCCAATGGCCGCTTCTCCGCAACCTACTTTAGCAAAATTACCAAAGCACAGGAAAAAGTATACACCTTGAATCTTGATTGATGATTGCTCAAAAGCCTAGCTGAGGATTTACCTTCATTAAGAATTCCATGCATAAGGGGAAGATTCTTATATAAATTCATCCGGTAATTCCAATTTTTTTAATTCTCCATCTGCTTCTAACAAATGTCAATATATGTTCATAAAAGACATATTAACCATAAGGATTACAAACATGCTACATAAGGATTACCACGGGATACATACATCCACCCATCATAGTAGACAAAGAAAGAGAAAGAGAGGCATAATTAATTATTCCAGCATAAAAAAGTTATTCAACTAACAAAACAAAAATGACTCGGTCACATACAAGTTACCTCTCTCATGTAAAATATCTGCTGCGTTGGGTTCAAATTCTAATGCCTTAGTCAAGTCTTCAATAGCCTGATATCCAGATCAAAAGAGGGGGCAAAATCTCAGTTATGTTTACAGATTGTTATTTGTGCAAGAAAATCATATACCAATCAGAAGTCAGGTATCACAGGATGCACCAAAATTTTCGATCTTTGCATGTTCCAAACTTTTCTGGAAATGGAACATAAGATCTTGTAGGTCATAGTTAGAGACTGCAGTAACACTGAATCTCTCATGAACACGATAAAAGATCACAAGACTCTTGACCACCATATTAGTTTAGCAGAAAAAAGAATTCAGTGTTTAACATTTATGCATTCAACTAAAAGTCTAAAGCTTGAAGTGGCAGTGCCCAAATAATACTCGAGTCCATACCAAACCTAACATCTAAGTTAAAACAAGCAAAGCCACAAATAAAAAAAACAACATTTCTTGGGATTTTCATTTTCTGTAATAGAAGTATAGAACTGATTTATTTCATGAAGTATATATAAACAAAGGGTGGCTCAGTGCACAAGGCTCCTGCCATTGTCGGTTTCAACAAGTTTGATAGATGCTAAGATCCAAGGATTAGGGTTAGGCACACTCACCTCAAAATACTCTCCCAAGGCTGCCCGGGCCTGACCTCTCCTTTTCCATGCCTCACCAGCCAATGGATTAAATTGTATAGCCTAACATATACAGCATATAAACTACTTACATATAGAAGAAATATTATATCTCTCTATACACCTGTCAGATATTGTTCATTCAAATACCTTTGTAAAATCAGCTATAGCAGCATCAAGTTCTCTCTGGAATGCATATGCTGTCCCTCTTCCTATTAGTGCCTCGGGATATGCAGGGTCCTTTTTCAGTATCTGAGAATATAATGGGGACATGGCTACAGTTTATCATTTGATATTGATAGTAGGAAAAAAAGGAGGACAATCTAATAAATGCATGAGAGGAAGAAGCCAGGGGGGATCACTAGTGAGGGAAAAAATTCACCTTGTCAAAAATGGATATGGCATCAGCATATTTTCCTTCATTAACCTGCAAAAGAACCATAATGACAAATATGCTCTTAAACATATAAATACAACAAAACAAAAGCTGTCATGTAATATTACTTATTTAAGTAAAAGCATGAAAACAAACCTCTGCTATACCCCTTGAGAGTCGAAAATCTACGCTTATGGACATTTTGCTTGACATTCGAGCAACACAGAACTTCTTATTTTTCCTTGCTTCATCTTTTCTTTCATGGGGAAAAATAAACTTACTAATTGGATTTCTAAGAGTTTCAGTGGCATTAATTGAATCACTACTGTTGGCCGATATTTTATCACATGATTCTGAAGTGTCACTTGAGTCATTACATGATTCAGAATTGTAACCCAAAGTATCAATAACATCAGGGCTTCCATTCACTTGGCCATCGAATTTATTAGACTCTCTATCTTCATCATGCAATTCATTTTTCGAGTCAAAGTTTTCAGTAGACTTCAGGCTTGTCTCAGGTTTATCACTACCATTGCCACATAATTCAGCCTGAGCACTCGACCCATCTTGATTCTTGTAAGTTTTACTCGAGTTCCCATTACTCGGAGACTTTGATTCGGATTGTGGCACAGACGGCCCATGGGTCTCACAAAATGCATTGTTTTCTTGTTTGGCTGTTGTCAAAAGCTCTTCGAGTTCTAGCAGCTGCTTTAAATCTGCACACTGATACAGAGCATGTTGATAACCTTGCTCCCATACCAAAAGAGCATCCGCTTTCCTTCCCAACACAGAAAGCGCATGACCTAGATGACAGAATGACCAACATCGAAATCAAAATACAAGAACACATGCCTTTGCATTAGAAAAATTCGACAAAACCATTACTAATGACTAGACTACAAACAGCATGAACAAATCCCTTATATAGCATAATTCCGATGCAATCATTACACATAAATCAACTCTATGCTTTGGTGAACTTAAATTTCCTTTTCCCTTGGCTGCATCAATTTCATGTGTAACCGTTTGCTCTATAAAACCGCCCAGGGACGGATTTAAGGAAGTGCGAGCATGGGTGTAGTCCCCTCCCTCTTGAACATATTTTGTATAATTAGTTATATATATTTAGAACTTAAACAAAACCATATTTTCTAGAAATATTTGCTAGTTGCTACAAATATAAAAAAATTATCTATATATTCAACCCCTCCCTCTTAAGCTTTCGGATCCGTCCCTAGAAGTACATGACTGGAAACGCCGATTGAATAGAAAGTTAGACACTAAACTAATTTCCAAAGTCAGATAAAGTCAACAGTGGCAGAGTAAATTTCCAAGGTATATTAATATTACATAAGGAAAACTGGTATAACGTTGTAGATCGCAATCTTTTTATTTTGCTTACAATTACAAATGGTAGATTGCAATTTACTCCTGCGTAACTAGTTCAATTACAAATTCAGTAAAACACGCAATCAAAGAAAGTAATCAAACCCTAAAAAAGTTGAAAGAAGTAAAAAAAAAACGGTAAATGAATTTGAAAGGGGAATAGATGACCTTTGAGAATATAAGCTTGAAGAATCGTAGGGTCAAGCTGAATCGCTCTGTCACAATCCTTAATCACGTGTTTGTTAAGCTCTAATTTGCTATAACAAAAAGCTCGGTTGCTGAAATTAAAGCAAACAAATCAGATAAGAATGCGTGTTAAATCAACAAGCCAGTTTATCAATTTTCACAACAGTTAATCACGAAAAAAAAAAGAAGAGGAATCGAGCTACGAAGAAGTGTGATACGAACCAGATGTCTTGGATCGAAGGAGATTGTGAAATAAAGGAATCGAGAATTCGAATGGCTTTGGACCAGTCTTTAGAGGCACACAACCTGGCCAGCTCCACTCGCGAGGAGATAGCAGGAGCCATCGAGCTTTGAGCGAGTGAGGTGCACGGATCGGAGGAAACGCTGTGGTGTTTTGTTATTATGGAAGAGAAATTTGGGGCTAGAGTTGCAGTTGGGCGGTGGTGGAAATGGAGGATGAGCTGGCTTATCGATGAGCTTCAAGCTTTTGGGAAGTTAGGAGGAAGAAGGCGTGGGCTAGTAAACGGTGCTTGGAATGACTGCCCACGCGCACGACACAACAAGTGAAAGGCACTTAAACCAAAGCTTTCCCTTGCGTTTATTTTAGGGGGCACGCATTCTTGACAATAAAATGTTATTTGGACTTCGAAAATGAGGCAACAAATTGTAAGTAATCACGTGTTCAACTTAATAGATACTACCTCTTCTAGACTTATTTATAAACAAGAATAACTAATTTCATACTTATCAAGAAAGTTAATTAATTTAGTTTAATTATCTTGATTTATATAAAAAAAATTGAGTTGTAATTAGTAAATTACCATTTAATTGTTTTGGGAATGTATAATGCTCTTGAAAAAGTAAATGAATGATTGGTTTGATTGGTTAATTTTCTTGATTTTTGGAATACTTTCATTAAATATAGTTGAGTTGGTTGGATTTTGCTTATATTTGAGTCCATAAAATATAGAGTAGGTACTTTTTTGCTTATAATTGAGTACAGAGGGAGTACTATATCTAATATTGGTTAACGCGGTTCAGTGAATGATTAAGGTCTGTTTATTTTGTTTCCAGTTTCCTGTTTTCATTTTCTGTTTTCAGAAATAATTATAAAATTTTCACCTTATTTTCATTATGGTTCTTGTTTCCAAAGATTTATACATGAAACGGTGAAAACAGAAAAGGTCGCTTTCGGTGTTTCATGTACAAATTTCTAAAAAAAAGGAAACAAAATGATGTGCCATTTTTTGTAATTATTTATGAAAACTGGAAACTAGAAATAGAGCAAACAGACCCTAATTTATCTTGGTGTACTTATTAACCAAGTTCAACACGTTATTAACCATAATTTTCAATGTCGTTAACTAGTTTTTGATTGTTATCCCATTTTTTGTGTCCAAATAATAGAATTGCATCCTTAATAATGACAGTCATAGAATAGTATGATTGGAAATTAGGATGTTAAATTTAGATAAATTTAGGCTAAATTATATGGTTGGTCCTTTTATCTTGTTTTTTTAGTTTTAGATTGGTTTCATTCCAATGTAGTGTCTTGTATTGTCAACGTTACATTAAATTTGTCATTTTCGTTAGATTTGTACTAACGATATTAGCTTCAGTCATCATTCATCGAAAACCATCTTCTCTTGCCTGAGTTTTAGAGAGAGAAACCAATTTTTAGAGAGATGAGACTTAAATGTTGTTTTGGCTTTTAATCCCTGGATTTTAAAATTAGTGGAACAGACTTTGCATCTAGGTCTTCAAAATTTACATCTATAGGGAAATGTTGTTGAAATTTTCATACAAAAATATAATGCGAATTTTGCAAACTTGGATAGGATAGGATAGGAAGCTCACCATATAGAGTAATTGTTGTTAATAAGTATTTTGGTAGATTGGGAAAGTATGGATTGGAAATGAATGTATGTAAATCGTTTGTTGAATAAATACAAGGACAGAGTGAAAAAAATTATTAGCTTTGCAGTTGACCTTGCAGAAAATCGTAGTAGAATCATACAAGACAAATTAGTGCAGATGAGTTGGGAAGATCATTTATTGTGTAATGCAATTGATCAAAGTTATACATGTTGGACAAAGTATGGTAAGGCAGGAGATGAGTCTAGTGATGATCAAGAGTATAGTGTGAGATATGCATCAAATGACACTGACACACTTATATATATGAGGGCGACCATTTTGAAAAGATGACAAATATGGTTGAAGAGGATCTTCAAGATTGTCCTCAAATGTTTGAAATGTTGACAAGTGATGCAGAGAGATCGTTGTGTGCTGGTTGCACTAAATTCTCGATCAAGATTGTCGACAGTGTTAAGGTTGTACAAGCTAAAATCGGGTAATAGATGGATTGATAAGAGCTTTACAGACTTACTCACACTTATGAATGATATATTGCCAAAAGATAAATGTGCTTTCTAATCGAACATATGATGTTAAGCGAATGTTATGTGGTATTGCCATGAGCTGTGAGAGGATATATGCTTGTCCCAACAATTGCATTTTATTTTGGAATGAATATGCATCGTTAAGTATGTGTCAAAATGTAATGCCTCATGATATAAGCAAACGAAAGAATCGAGACTAGAGAAGGTGCTATGGTATTTTCTCATAATACCCAAATTTAGACTCATGTACTGTAACAGACCGTTTTTAATTACGTTGTATTAATGGTAAAAATATATTTTTTATTATATTTTTATCTACGACCCAGGAAATGATTTTTGATAAAACAAAATCATATTCCTATCATATCTTATGATATAAGGTTACGGTGAAATTTTGGGTTTAAAACTCATACGGAAACCGGTCTGCGTTTTTTTACTAACAGTATAATTTTATATCCGCAGAAAACCCTAATTTGACCCGAAACTGAAATTTGTATATTTTTTATATTATGTCCGTGAGGAATCCTGCTTTCCAAATTTCTGATCAGAAATGAAATATTATGTGTATTCAGACGAATTTTGGTGAAAGTTCAAACGGAAAACAATCGGTGTTTTCATTGACAGTAAGATTTTAATGATTAGAAAACCTAACTTTGACTCGTGAACGAAATGGGTAATGATTAAATCATATTTCCAATGAGTCTGGTTAGTTTGAAAATTTTCAGTCGAAAACGAAATATTACGCTTTTATTCGGGCATAAAACCCTAATCGGGAAACCGACGGAACGACAACGGAATTGCAGAGACAAAATGGGACACCAGAGGAGCTGAGCTATGGGATGACTCATCAAGAATTTATGATGCAACTAATGTTAGAAATTATGAGTTTTTAAGTGAAATGACCAAAATGCCCTTTTAGCTAACCTAACCAAAGTTAAGTTAGATTTTAACCATGGTTAAGGAACCATGGTTAATTTGTGTGGACAAGGGGCAGTCACACCACTCAAAGAATATGAGCCACATGATTTTAACCCTAGTTAGCAAAATAACCCTAGTTAGGTTAAGTATTAACTATAGTTAGTTAATATATATTATTATATTCATAAAACCTATTAATCTAATTCTAATAAACCAAACAAGGCCTAAGATATAGCCTATATATACCCCCCAAACCGCAGCCCCCTTCACCCATCTCTCCATCTTCTTCATTTTCTTCACTTTTCTCCAAAAAACTCCATTTTCAATCTTCAAAAGCTCCAAGAGCTTTCATGTGAAACTTGCCAAGATCATCATCTATTCTTCCTCCATCTTCTTAACTTAGGTAACATGATCATCTCCTTCCACTCTTAAGCTTTTGTTCTTCATATTTCATGAGTTTCATATTCTTAGATCTAGAACTTTAAATAATTTTAGAAAATTGTATAAAAATCATAAAAATGTGAAACCAATTTCTATGGTCTAGTTATGAACTACTTTCATTATCCAAAATCATGTGATCAAAGTCATTTTCCTTCCCTATTAACCATTAATGGCCGAACCTTTGTAGGAAAATCGGTTTGGTGTTTTGTTGTATGTTTTGAAAGTTAGTACTAGATTTAAACTCCATAATATTTGTATTATCTAAATCCAAGAGCTTGTAATCAAAAACAATTTCTAGTCTACTTTAACCCTTATGGCCGAAACCCTAACCTAGTTGGTTAGAGGATTTTGTTTCATAATTTTAACTATTAACACTTAATCTATGCTAGTTAATATTCTATGAACTAGTATCAAAAAGATTGGATTAAGAAAATAACCCTAGCCTTATTTTTATGACTTGGCCGAACCTAGCACCATATGGACATATTTAGATTTGTTTGATTAATTTGTTAATTTGTTGATTTGGTTGCAGGTGGTTTTGGTAACTCGTGGCGGGATATCGAGGATCGTCGATTTCGTGTTTCTGGTGGTAACTTAAGTGGGAGAAAGAACCATTCCATCGTCGGAATCGATAAGTAGTATATAATTTATAATAATGGTGTAGGGCAGCCTAAACCCTACTAGTGGTTGAGTAATCGACAATGCCAAAATCGCATTGGAAACTTTTCCGCTTTACCAATGACGATTTGGGAAATGTAGGTTTATCGCCTTAGGTTAATTTTTTAATATTGACGATGTCTGAATTATTTACTATTAACTGTTTGTGATACGCTGGTTGAGGTATTCTACTGCTTGTGACATTTTGTTTTGATGTTTGAATATTTTATTGATTATTATGTTATGCATAATCTACCTGGTTTGATAAATTGCTTAGTTAAATTTTAAGTAAAGATATATGTTGCTCAGAGGTATTTTGTTTGGGGTGAGAGCTTGAATATAAATTAAAGGTGCCTAGCTATTATTTTATAGAAGTTATGTGATTTAGAATGTAAGTGGAGGTTATGAGGAAAGCTTGAGGCACTAGGTTGTTATTGATAAAAGTCAGTGAGAATCATATGTTGCATTGTTGTTCATAACCGTGTATTTGAGATACACGAGGTCCAAAATTCTCGTGGGCCGTTCCAAATTAGAAGTTAAGTTGTGCAACTATAGTGTCATTGCTATGCATGAGCACCCTTGATAGAAATGAGAGAGAGAACCAGTGTAACACCCGGGTGCCGACGAGGGCGGGGAGTGGTCGTCGGTGCAAGAAGGCATGGACAAGGAGCGGCTCCTGGCAGGCTTCTAGGCGGAGGGACACATGAATGAACCGATCACACACCCGAATGAGAGAGATCCTGAGACTGTGTAGGTATGGGACTATACAGTTGAGGATGGCTTATATGAATTGATTGGTACTACCTATACTAACAAGATGCATCTTCTTTTCGGGAGCCCATCACTTAAGAACTCCACAGTTAAGCATACTTGACTTGGAGCAATTCTGGGATGGGTGACCTCCTGGGAAGTTTTCCCAGGAAGCATGTGAGTGAGGACAAAGCACGCTGAAAAGACCCGTGTTGGTTTGTGGGGACAGTCGTCAATCCATAAAGCAGCCAGGGATGTTACAAATGGTATCAGAGCGGCACCTCTCCCAGTACGGTGTGATTCGAGGATGAACCAAGCGGAAGATGGTGGGCATGTAACACCCGGGTGCCGACGAGGACGGGGAGTGATCGCCGGTGCAAGAAGGCATGGACAAGGAGCGACTCCTGGCAGGCTTCTAGGCGGAGGGACACATGAATGAACCGATCACACACCCGAATGAGAGGGATCCTGAGACTGTGTAGGTATGGGACTATACAGTTGAGGATGGCTTATATGAATTGATTGATACTACCTATACTAACAAGATGCATCTTCTTTTCGAGAGCCCATCACTTAAAAACTCCACATTTAAGCGTGCTTGACTTGGAGCAATTCTGGGATGGGTGACCTACTGGGAAGTTTTCCCAGGAAGCATGTGAGTGAAAACAAAGCACGCTGAAAAGACCCGTGTTGGTTTGTGGGGACAGTCGTCAATCCACAAAGCAGCCAGGGATGTTACAACCAGGGTGTGCACCGACAGTACTGTGCAGCTATAGTGTCATTGCTTTGCATGAGCATTCTCACCATGGATGAGAATGTGCACTAGCGTTGGGGACGCAAGGGATGTGTGATAGGATTAGTGGTGGTCACGTCAGCATAAAGGTTTAGTTGCATGAGTTGAAGGGTAGAGGATGATGTTATAAAGTATGGATGATTGTAGATTGTGAGTGATGCATGTTTGTTACTATTATTGTATTATATGCTATGAATCATTTCCGCTTATGATGATAGAACTGTTTCTTATCTCCCTATTTCTGTATTTTTATGTATGTCTGCTTTACTACGTTAGAAGACTCGATGGAAGAATATGTTGCTGAGGAGATGGATGGAACCCTGTATGAAACGAATGTTGATGAGGAGTCGGATGAAACTCCGTATGATGCTGATGCTAGAGGACAAGCTACAAATCCTAATAATATAGTGTAGTAAGTTAGGGCCAATGAGTCATATAAGACATTTTATTTTCCGCTAGTTATAAGCAGTTTTTGTAAATAAGTACCCGTGAGGGATCCTATTGAGAGGATACCCTTAACGGTGTCTTGGTAATGTAATGAATAAGTATGTGTGTATTTATATATTATAACATTGTTGTGTATTAATTTTGCAGAAGTTGTATGATTAGTATTAAGTTTTAATTTTTATATATTTTCAACAATAAGCATCGATTAAGTAAATAAATAATAATGTTTTAATTTAATAATACAATGGGGCACAACGGGGTGTCTCATGTACCACGGTGCAGACGATACAAAGTACTTAACATGGCATGAGGATGAAGTGATTCAAGATGCAAAGCTTTGACGACTGACAGATTCTCTTCAATGATCATAAAATGATTATGATTACCCTGATTTTGGGCGAGAAGTAAGATACCTATGCCTTGCTTTGTTTTTAACATGTTTAACTTGCATGATGTTCAAAGTATCACTCACAGTACATGACTAGTGATTTTAGTGATTTAAAACCTACCTCAATGGCTATGCATGAAGTGCAAATATATGATGTTGTCTATGTTAATTTCTGGGCCCAAACAAATAGAAAATGATTAGACATATACTTGGCTCTTTTAATCGAAGACTTGAAGCGGATATGGGACACAAGTGTAGAGGTGTATAATGGGTACAGAGAAGAATCTGTCATTTAGAGGGCTATGTTGTTCGGCACAGTCAATGATTTTTTGACATATGGTAATTTGTAAATATACAATATCAAATGTTAGTGTGCATGCCCTAATGTGAAGATGATACATATTGGATGCGAATGGAACATTGTAAGAAGAATGTCTTCCTTGCACATCGTCGATTTTTGCATCAAAAACATCACTGTCGATGGTGGAGAAAAGCATTCAAAGCATGTTTGAGAAAACTGGAAAAAAAGATTATGTTGATAATATGTTTTCAAATAATCGATTATAAATAATCGATTATTGTGATAATCGATTATCTGATCGATTATTATGATAATAGATTATAAACAGAATCAGCTTTTGTTTGGGTATGTTTGCTGAAAACCGATTCTAAGATAATTTATTTCGTTTGGGTGGTGCAAAAATAATCACTTTTACATAATAAATTACAAAAAAGTGTATGAAGATATTTGTTTATAATATTTGTTTTTCTTTTAACATTAGATTTTTTTATATCTTGTCATCAAATTTTATCTATTTATAAAATAAAATAAAAATCTAACTTTTTTTCCCCATGATTATGGAAAACATGTGATTTTTTTTTGCAATAGTTAAATAAAAACAATATATATTTCGATTTTTGTTTAATTGCTATACATTGTCAGTATAAATTTTTTTACACCGACAGCCAATCAGAAATAATGATATAGGTGGTTTTTAAAGTAGTTAGGATAAGAGACAAGCATTTTGCTAATATGGCAAGTTATGATTGGGTGACAGTATAAAAAAGTCTTTACAATGTCAGTGCATAATCCTTTCAATTTAATAACAAATAGAATTTGAGAGGTAAGTTTTAAACAAAAATAAAAATATGGCATTGTTTTAAAACATGATAATCAATCACAAACTTCTAGTAATAAAAATAAAGAGAAGTTCGGAAATAAATATTCTTACATAGTTAACTTGAAATCAGACAATCCACAAATAAATAACAACAATGCCATAAACTCCTAGTTTGGTAGTAAAACTTTAACAATATCACCCCTCATTGAATCCCGAATATGATCCATGTACTCAGAAGACACAGTATTATCCATGCGTTCAGGTAGGTCATTGCCATCATTGGTAGCATCATCATCATTTGGTAAAGTCTCATCACCAACAATGTTATTAAACTCAATATCCGTGATGCTATTTTGTCTAATAAAGTTGTGTATTTCCATTGTAGCAATAACTATCTGAACCTGATGGAATATTTAAATTTCGGCATGTGATTCAGAATTGCAAATCGATTCTTCCATACATCAAATGTCCTTTCTATTGTGCTTCTTAAGCTAGAATGAAAGTAGTTGAAAACTTCATTGTGACTATTAAATCTGGTAGTTCGCCTGAATTCTGGAAGATGATATCGCTCGCATTTATATTGCTCTAAGTAGCCAATGAGTGTTGGATAACCAGCATCAACCAAATAATATTTGCCTGAGCAATATTTTAAAAACAATTGTGAAGGCAAGGATATATTGAAACATGGAAGTAATGTATAAAGGACTAGTTAGAATATCAAACCTGCGTGAGGATGTGGAAATTTATAGTTTGCATTACGCAGTGCTTCATGAAAAATTCTAGCATCATGTGCTCTACCTTCCCAACCTACCAATGCAAATATAAAACACATGTCCCAGTCACATACGGCCATGACATTTGGCTAGTATATCCCTTTCTGCCTATATATTTTGCATGATCACTTTGAGGCACTACACAAGGAACATGGACTCCATCAATTGCCCCTATGCAATCTTTAAAAACAGGCCAATATCTGTCATCATATGCAATTTTGGAATGAATATTTTGGAAAGATGGACCTTGCGGCTTGATTAATATCATTGACAACTTCAAATAGGCCACTAAACCTTTGTGAAAACATCTACTAACGGTTTCACCTGAATATTGGAATCTTTCTTGGATAATTTTGTTGCCTATACCATGTCCAACCGCGTTCAAAAACATGGCCACCATCTCTAACACCCCTATATGTTTAGTATGCTTCAATCCATGCTCAACTAATTTGTCACAAAAAGCATAAAAAAACATGTTTTTTCCACTCTAAACATTTCATGACAACGAACTTCATTGCCACATAATATATCTTGAACCCAATTATGGCCAGTTAAAGCACTAGTTCGGCATGATTCTTTGCACATATATTTATAACCATAATCAATAACCAACACAGCCACTGATGTTAGTATAAGTACAATATCATCTTCAGACTTCTCAATATCATCTCCATTCCAGTTGTTATCATAATGTGATGAGCTTGTAACAACCATTTTACAAATGGAAAATGACCTTGTCCTGCAAAGTACAGATTTGGATTGTAATGTACACAGATACGAAGATATGCAAATAGATAATAATCATTTTATACATTAGCAAATGCAACATAACATATAATAGTGTTTCATACATCAGTAAGCAGCATTTTGAGTCGTTTAAGTATTTTTAGGTTAATTTAGTTGATTTAGTGTCATAAAGCACTTATGCTATTTCTTGTTTTCAGGTAATAAAAAGAAATAATTCTGGAGTTCTTCGCCCCGCGACTCCTCTTCTCGCCTCGCGACCCTGAACACTGACTGTTCCATAAAAATGCAAGATTTCTGTGTCGCCTCGCGAATACATGTCTCGCCTCGCGAGACTGAAGACCAGAAGCCATAACTCTTCCATTCCTCGCCACGTGAGCCGTACTTCGCCTCGCGAGAAGACCAAACGTTGCAGACTGTTCATAATATTCGCCTCGCGAGACAGTGTTCGCCTCGCGAGCTCGCGCAGAACTCACAGATATAAATTGGTGTTCTATGACAGATTGAGGCAGTTTTTTTTAGTAGTAGTTTATCTTCTTTTCTTTTAGAATATGACTGCTACGAATTTAGGTTTACAGTCTTGTTTTTCCTTTGTAATGGAGAACTAGTCTCCTTGATTAATCTACTGTAATTGGTTTCCATTTACGCTTGAGGTTTTGTAGTTCCTGAACTTTATGCTATTCTCTTTCAATACTTGTTTTATATGTTCTGTTTGCTTAATCCAGAATCGTATAGAACAGGTGTTGATTTATTTCGATGATTGTGTGTTCCTATATTTAATCGTGTTTGCTTAATTCGCGTGTGTTCAATCATGTTCGCTTAGTTCATGAGTGCTTCACCCCGTTTGCTTAATTCGGGAATAGGAACATATGTCTCGTAGCATTGGTTTCGCTTGTTAATTGATGTTACAATCGAAAAGAGAGTAGAATCTGCTTAGGGCATGGAAGTTACATGAACCAATGATAGTGGGAAATCGAGAACAGTAGGTTAATCGTCTTTAGCTTATTTGTCATTTTAACTGCTTTGTTTTATTGCTCTGTTTCTGTTCTGTTTCTTTATTTATTTTATTTCAAATATCCAAACCCCCCAAAATTGATTTTGTATTAATAACAACAACCTAAGAGTCCTTGTGAGACGATACTTGAGTTGTCGCTCCCTAAACTACATTTTTACAAACCGCTCGCTTTTTGGCGCGTGCGCGACAGCGCGTTCAAAAATTGGCACCGTTGCCGGGGACTCTTGTTGTTATTAACAGTTAAAAAAAAATCTCTTTGCTGAATTAGTTTTGTCTGCTTTGTCTGGTTATGAATCTTAGTACTCCTATGGATAATTTCCTGTTTGGTGATATGCCTAATGTTGATTATAAGCCACCACCATGCATATATTATCCTAACTTTGATAGGCCACCACCATGCATAAATTATCCTGATTTTAGTAAACCACCACCACGCACAAATTATCCTAATTTTGCTGGAAGTTATGAGTTTAGCAGTGGTTTTAACATGATTGGTGTGAATGAGGTCCATAGCTCTTCTTCCATCCAGGCCCTTGAGAATAGAATGGATGAGCTCAGTTCTTTGGTGAAGCAATTGGCAATGGATAAGGTTCAGTTGGCAAGGTTGTGTGGCATGTGCGGCTCTCCTGAGCACCTGTTTGATGCATGCCCCATTCTGAAAGAAGGATCAGTTACTGATTTGCCTCAAGCTTATGCAGTCCATCCTTACAATCAAGGCAACAATCAGAACAGGCACAACGTTCCTGACTTCTCCACTGATGAGTACCACCCTAGCCGGGGAAACCTTCCAAACCCTTGGTATGGGGACTCACAACTGATGTTACCACTGGCAACACCACAGAATCCTCCCCAAGTGACCACTTCTGTACCTTCTGGACCTTCACTAGAAGACATGTTCAAGCAAATGACTGAACAAAATCTCCAGTTGCAGCAGCAAATTGGACAGTTCCAGGCATAGTTACAGGCCTCACAGGCACAATTTCAGCAGCAAACAGATGCTAGCATTAATACTTTTCAGCAAGTCAGCGGGACTACACTGCAAACTCCACATCCCCTTGAAGAACATACAGTTTCGCAAGTAGTTATTCTTGACAATACCTCTGAGGATAATTTTGATAATGATGTCAGGAATACTTCTGTTGATGAACTGTGTGTTGAATCTCCAGATATTCACTCTTCCCCTGATTCTATCTATTATACTTCATGTGCTGATTGTACTGACACTGCTTTGTGTATAGCATGTTTTGAAAGGTATGAAGAGCAAAACATCCATATGGAACAGGAGACATATGAGGTTGAGGGCCCTGTTCGGCCAGGAAGCATAGAAAATGAGGATCAGGAGGACATCTGCTTCACCATGCTTGAGGATGATGAAGAACCTTTGGAAGTAGATGATTCAACTAATTCATATGCATGTGTTAAAAGTGATGGGATGGATGAACTGTGTGCTGAATTTCCAGACATTCTAGTTTTTACTGATTCAGTTTGTTGTACTATATCTACTGACTGTACTAACACTAACCTTTGTGTGGTGTGTGCTGAGATTTCTGCAGGCTTAGCAGGTGATGGATTTGTCAGTGCAGTGAATGAAGAACGTGCAGAAGTTGAAGCAACACCAGAGATCCTAGCTACCTATTTGCCATCTCCCCCTGTGGAACCACCAGTGATGGAGTTCAATCCTCTGGATTTTGCACCCTTGGATATGAAGACACTGTGGCCAGTCCAAGAGGTTGAACCCCAATTTTATTGGGAGGACTTTATTGAGAAAGAGGCCATTTCTGACCCAAGAGGGAGTGAGAAGTCCACCGCACTTGGCGAGGTCACCATAACTGTCAAGCACCCACTTCCATATCAAGGCTGCAAGTTAAGGGACCATGGAACAAGCTTCCGTCCCTTGTCTATCACGTGGGCCTTATGCTGTAGGCCATGGGATCCGGGAGGATCATACTGCAATTTGGGCATTCCGTGGCCGCTGTATCACAGACAGTGGGATCCTGGTGGAACCACCCCCAATGAGTTTTCTAAACCCTTTCTCTTTAGTTTACTTTCATTTTCTTGTTAGTTTCTGCTTTGCTTTGTTTTGTTTTGTTTTTCTTTTAGCTCCTGAATAATTTGAGAAGATCAGGAGTATGTGTGTTGAGTCTTGTGTCGGCAAGTTTGCTGGGTTTGATTGAATTTTGCATAGATGGATTGCATGATATATTTTGACTATTTTCCCCCTAGGTTTTGAAATTGAAAATTTGATCCCCACTTGAAAAATTGAAAACTGAACTTTGAGATTTTTTTTTATGATTGCATGATTTATGATAAGTTTGGGGTGATTGGAAGCACACACTAGGGATAGAATCTCAGTCAAACAATTTGCAAAAATGTCCAGGTGAGGATTTGAGCCTCCAACATGTTTTTAATTGTGAGAATCACTTTCAAGCTGCACTTTCCCGAATTTGCTTGAGTCTCTTCTTGGTTTGCATGTTTATGTGTTTGCTTCAAATGATTTAGGCATTTTCTTTGTAAATAACCACTTGGCCTGAAAAGAACAAATTCCTAATGCATGTTCCCTAGTTAGCCCCTTTGAGCCTGATTAGCCTGTTAATTCTTGATAACCCTATGTTACAAGCTAAAATCTGAAAAAAAACCATGTTAACCCGATCTTAGGATTAGGAGAGCATGGAATCTTAGCAAGAGAAGGTTTGCAATAAACTAAGTTTGGGGTGGCTACAAGGGTATGATGTGTGGTTTGGGATTGAGAAAAAGAAAAAAAATATAATAAAAAGGTTGGAGCCAAAGGGCAAAAAAAAAAACAAAAAGAAAAAAAAAAGAAGAAAAAGAAAAAAAAATAATAAAAAAAAAAAGTGCAAAAATGTCAAAAAGGCTATTTGAAAGAAAAAGGCTGTAGTCACCCAAGGCAAAAAGAAAAATGGAAAAAGGAACTTGAGTGGAAATTCAATGTATCAAATGTTCATGCTCTCTTAGTTCCTAGGGACTTAAGCCTAGTACCCTTGTATATCCTACCCTTAGCCAGGCCCCATTAGAACCTTAAAAGACCTTTTGATGTTGCATGCATGTTTTCTGTGGGAATCATTTGGAGATGAAAATCAAATTCATGGGAAGTGTTCTTGAAAAGTGAAATTGAGTGAAATGTTGTTAGCCTAGAAAAAAAAATTGAGCGGATGAGTGAAACACTAAATTCCCTTGTGAGGACGGCAATTGTTTGAATTTGGTGATCTCACTCTTGTGTGTAACTTGGATCCCTTGCTTAGATTAATGATTGTTTGAATGATGAAATTCTCAATTGTTCAAAGTAAATGAATGTGGGGATTACTTTGTTGAAAGGGGTTAACATTGAAAGAAAAATTATTTTGGCGAATTGCTTGAAATTTGTGCAAAGTTGATTGAATCCTTAAGCTTGCCATGTCTTGAGTCTTTTTAAGTTTTTGAGTTTTAGTTTGCTTGGGGACAAGCAAAGTTTAAGTTTGGGGTATTTTGATCAGCCGCTGGCTCATCTAATTTTATGACTAGTATGACCGTGGTTTTGTGCTAATTATATCTCATTTTCACCCAAATTAGACTTGATTGTCTTTAAGCAGCATTTTGAGTCGTTTAAGTATTTTTAGGTTAATTTAGTTGATTTAGAGTCAAATAAAGCACTTATGCTATTTCTTGTTTTCAGGTAATAAAAAGAAATAATTCTGGAGTTCTTCGCCCCGCGACTCCTCTTCTCGCCTCGCGACCCTGAACACTGACTGTTCCATAAAATGCAAGATTTCTGTGTCGCCTCGCGAATACATGTCTCGCCTCACGAGACTGAAGACCAGAAGCCATGACTCTTCCATTCCTCGCCACGCGAGCCGTACTTCGCCTCGCGAGAAGACCAAACGTTGCAGACTGTTCATAATTTTCGCCTCGCGAGACAGTGTTCGCCTCGCGAGCTCGCGCAGAACTCACAGATATAAATTGGTGTTCTATGACAGATTGAGGCAGTTTTTTTCAGTAGTAGTTTATCTTCTTTTCTTTTAGAGTAGGACTGCTACGAATTTAGGTTTACAGTCTTGTTTTTCCTTTGTAATGGAGAACTAGTCTCCTTGATTAATCTACTGTAATTGGTTTCCATTTATGCTTGAGGTTTTGTAGTTCCTGAACTTTATGCTATTCTCTTTCAATACTTGTTTTATATGTTCTGTTTGCTTAATTCAGAATCGTATAGAATAGGTGTTGATTTATTTCGATGATTGTGTGTTCCTATATTTAATCGCGTTTGCTTAATTCGCGTGTGTTCAATCATTTTCGCTTAGTTCATGAGTACTTCACCCCGTTTGCTTAATTCGGGAATAGGAACATATGTCTCGTAGCATTGGTTTCGCTTGTTAATTGATGTTACAATCGAAAAGAGACTAGAATCTGCTTAGGGCATGGAAGTTACATGAACCAATGATAGTGAGTAACCGAGAACAGTAGGTTAATCGTCTTTAGCTTATTTGTCATTTTAACTGCTTTGTTTTATTGCTCTGTTTCTGTTCTGTTTCTTTATTTATTTTATTTCAAATATCTAAACCCCCCAAAACTGATTTTGTGTTAATAACAACAACCTAAGAGTCCTTGTGAGACGATACTCGAGTTGTCGCTCCCTAAACTACATTTTTACAAACCGCTCACTTTTTGGCGCGTGCACGACAACGCGTTCATTCGGCCACGCTCATGAAATTGGAACGCAATGATAGATGCCGCACTGCCCCGAATTAACATTCATTCACACAAAAGGTTCAATAGAATCAACGACGTAACAACGATAAATAAAAATCAAATCAAAACATCATATAACTTTATTTCAGAATAGGGCTTCTTCAATCATCACTAATATTTTTTCTACCCATTGAATTCTACCCATAAAAAAAACCTACATCCCCTCACCTGAATCCACGAAAAAGAAAGGAGAAAGGAGAGTGAAATTGTATCCCTTGCACCAAGAGCACTTCTCTATGATCTTGAGCCGCCGCGCCCTCTTCCTCTTTTTCTCCAGAGAAAACTGATTTTAAAAGTTAGGGTTCTCCAGACACTCTAACTCTCTTTCCCTTATTTTATCTCTTAACCATTATACTTACCGAAGGGTCCTACCCACTAGGGGTAAAATAAAAACAAAAAAATCTATCTCATAACTCTATTTTACTTTGCTAATCTCTTATACATTCTTGCAAATATTTATTATTATTATTATTTTTCTTTAAATAAATAACTTTTAACTTTGACCATCAACGCTAATTAAATATATTTTTTTGTGGGTATTACAATTATATTTAGATAACATCATTGAACTTCAAACATCATTGAAAATTGAAAAAGACACAAATCATGAATTTGGCACATTAACCACCAATTGATTTTTGTATGTTAGATGAGTTTAGAATGAGAATCACTGAATCATCACACACACGAATTAACAAATGGCAGCAACTACCAATAGATGTTAAAAAATGCAGATCCAGCATACATGAAGGAGAAAAAAAACGTAGATCCATTAAAAATGCAAGGGAGAATAAACGAACCATAGATCTAGCATATAATGGAGAAGAAGAAAAAATACAGGAAGGAGAAAAACTAAGGAAATAAAATAGAAGAAGTCAGATCTACCCACCTGGTTGGCAGTGACGACAAGAGCACAATGATCGAACCCCACACGACGACGGCAGCAACGGCAAGCACGATGGACCAGGAGCAGCCAAGCGGCAATCACAGACAAAGGGAAACAACGTTCCTTCTATAGTGTTTGGTGGAAGGTATGAAAGATTAAGGATGATTAACATTGATGAGCTTTGGTAGAGGAAGGTGAATGTGTTATTATGGTAGAAAGTGACATTAATGTTGTTGGTGAAGAAGGACCGTTGGGGGAGGAGGAGGTTATTAAGGGGAAAGTTGGGAATAATCGGAACAAATTTAATCACACCGTTGGGTCATTCAGCTGGTCACAAAATAGTTGAAAGTAGTATAAAAGCTTTTTTAAGATTTAATCTTTTTACCCAAGCATGATAATCATTGATAGTAACAGCTTAATTATCTAAAAACAGCTGAATGTGAAGGATTAAATCTTTCCCAAACAAGCTCTCAATGGGAACACAAAAGAAGGTAGAACTCATTTGTCGTTGACGGGTGTGCAATTGTTTGAAAAGGTACTGGATTTAAATATTAATTTTGGTAAACCTTTTACGGGACAACTTGTGATGGATCAATTTTGAGATACACGATATAGCTTTGTACTTGGATTTGTTGGATGTTTGTTATGCCCAATATTAGCTTTTAGCATGGTTTGATGTTTTTGGATCTCATTGGCTTTAACGCAAAATCTTGGTTAATTTTTGGATTTTATTGCAACCTGAGTTTTCCTTCTTCCGTAGGCCATAACTTGGGCTATACTTATCCGGTGGATGATATCTTGGTGGAGTGGAATCTAAAAGGCAGAGCTACAACTTTCATGAGGACCTCAAAACCTAGCTCAGACACTAAAGTGGTGAAAATCGTATAATATGCTGACTGCTTGGACATGATGGGTAAATGTATTACACCTCAACAAGTCTTTATGTAATTAGTTGTTATTGGGCCAATAAATATCTTTTGGCCATTTTCTTAGGTCATACATCTTAGTTAACCTAGGTTAACCTAGGAAGACTATTAATATATTTTTTTAGAGTCTTAGTAATCATTTTTTTACGTTAGCAATTTGGAGGCTACTATTTTATGTGTTTTTCTAGCTATGATTCGTTTTTTTTCCTTTCCCATTTTCTTGATATTTTCTTATAATTCTTCATGGAAGGCTAAATCCTTTTGGTCAATTCACTGACATGAGGATTTTGTTTTAGGATCTTGAGGTTTGGTTTTGTTTTCGAATTTCATTCGTGATTTAATTTCTTTTCATTTTAATCTCTCTTCTCCTATCTTTTCTTGATTGCAATTTCTTTATTAGGTTGATAATTAATCATTTAATTTCGAATTTGCATGATTGCACATGTTAGATGCTTAATCTTACATGTCCAATTTGAGATTAATTTGATCTATGATACTTAGTCATATGTTTGATGGATTTT
The DNA here is from genome assembly GCA_030762895.1 of Sophora flavescens. Lineage (NCBI taxonomy): Eukaryota > Viridiplantae > Streptophyta > Magnoliopsida > Fabales > Fabaceae > Sophora > Sophora flavescens. The sequence continues at coordinate 184,053,696 of CM061064.1, forward strand.
CGGTTTGTAAATTGTTATGGTGTCTTGACGAGGCTTAATTGTCTAACCCTATTCGATTAAATTATGAATGCCCAATACAGTAGGTAACCAAAAGAATTGATTGGTGTTCAATTGGTTAATTTTGAGTTAAACAAGAATTTAATCAATAATTGGAATTAATTTCTCTAAAATTAGTGATGGTCCAAATTAGTAATCCTAGCCGGTGGATTGGTTGTTTTTAATTAATTGAATTCCTTTTTAAAATCAATCTGTTTTCACCCTGCAAAATTCAAAACCCTCCATTTTCTAACATTATTGATTGACTAATAATTTCAAAGGTCCTTGTGTGACAACCAAGGTTGCACTACCTTGCACTACAATTTTTCTATTATTTTGACTAGTGTAGCATCTAGGATCAACTAGTCATAAGAGGGAAGAAAAAGTCTATTTTCTTTTAGTTGACCTATTGTAAGTCATTATATGTTAGAAATTTCCTTCATGTGATGTGTGACATCCATTACCCCACGTATGATAATCTGTAAAGAAAATCATACATGCATTCAAAATAATGTCAACTTAATATAAAAGTTTGTCAAAAGTTAATGTGCATCACATTGACCTCGGATCAACTTGTCATAACAGGGTAGAAAAAAAAATTTCGATTTTCTTTGGGTTGACGTATTGTAAGTCATTATATGTTAGAAATTTCCTTCGTGTGATGTGTAACACCCATTACCCCGCATATGATAATACGAAAATAAAATCATACATGCATCCAGAATAATGTCAACTTAAAATAAAAGTTCGTCAAAAGGTCATATGCATCACATTGTCCAAAAATGTGAACTTCATTAAATTTGAAGAAATCAAAGAAAATATTTTTAGAAAATAACAAAATTGCAGAAAGAATAAAAATTCATCCCAATGTCACATGATCAGAGCTAGTATCCCTAAACAGTACATCAAAAAATAAGCTAGACAACTAAAAAAATTCTAACTACTAGCAGGACGGCTTTCACGGAGTCACTCCTCAACAGTCGAGTCACCCTCCTCTACATATACAATATACATGCCCAAAAAGAGATGGGTAAGAAACATAACTATGAATACATGTGAGTGGTTAGGAATAGTTATCAAGATGAACATATACAACATACAGTAATTAACAGGTCACAATAATTTATATCAAAAGATGTATGTCAATGTAAGTGCAACTTCAATACTCTGTATGCATGTGACCATAATCCTACCTCAAGAAAGACAATTAGAAATAAATACCCAGTTATCAACATGAATGAATCACCATACGAGATGATACCCACCGAATGTACGGTGTCTGTCAAAGTAATCAGGCTTGGTTAAGAGGACATTTCGACATGTGTAGCTAGCCCGCCTTAATGGAACCTTCACAACCGATTCATATACCATCAAGGCTAGGAAAACTCCCCTCAAGGCCCCAGTGTCGCGTTTCATTGTTTGCCTTTCACCCAACATATCATCTCAATATATGATGGATGTTATGCTCAACCATATGTGCAAACACATGTCCAACCATCACCACCATAATCAATAACATTGATTATTATCCATGACCATTAACAATGATCATTAACAACGCCTTAACGTTATCATCTATTTCAAAGACATTATCATCTCACGTAATCCTATAATTTCAACTCGCCTTTACCTTCCAAAATTAACCAAATCTAGTGACCAAGACCAGGTTAAGAAACTTCTAATCTTTGTTTGCTTTCATGGCGGTGCATTCCTCATTGAATCTGCTTTCCTCCAGATATATGATAGTCATTTATAAACTTTTGCCCCCCAAGAAAATGCTATAGTTGTTTCTGTGGATTACAAACTTTCTCTAGAGTTCCTCTTCCTGCATGTTATAATGATTATCATCGTCATGTGTGCTAGTGATAGAACTGAGGTTTTGCCTGGTGAGGGTTAAAATATGAGGAGCTATTTTATCTCACCTCCTTCTTCTATAGTTCATACACAATTGGATCAGAACCTTTAATGAAGCCCGAGCATAACACTTTCTATTCAATTTTAAATATGGCATACCTATCTGCATCAGGTGGGATTATCATATTGATAACCTTGTGATCAACTTAGTGGCTTCAGAAGAGAAAAAGAATAAACACAAGGAGAAGCCTCGAGCTTTCTCCTTTTTTATTTTAAAAAAATAAATACAATCAACCGCTCAGATTAAGTTATGTGCTATCGTTAGTGAGACTATATAACATTTCTTCATTGATGCACTATCATAGTTATAATTACGATAACATTTCCGTGAGGAAGCACGATTGTAGTATATCTATGATGAGTGTGATTTCACCTCATATTTCCATGACATTCTGCATGCATTTTCATATAGTTTAGGCGTATTTTATTTGATTATTTGTTAGTTTTTACCTTGGAACGGGTAAGGTGGTTTTGTGGTGCTTGTGTGCAGGAATCAAAGATTAAATTGGTCAGGATCAGTTGTGTTGAAGCTGGCATGAAGATGGAGCTTGGAAGGCAAGAAAATGAGGCAAACAGAGCTGATCACGGCCTAGCCGTGATGCCCATCACGGCCATGATCAAGTGGAGTTGAAAAGGAAGAATGGAAAAGTCAGAGCTGATCACGGCCACGCCGTGATGCCCATCACGACTGTGACATGTCAACCGAGCCAGACCCCCATAGGCAGAATTGATCACGGCCAGGCCGTGATGGTGGTCACGGCTGTGACAGACCAATCAGTGAGGCAACCCTCAAGGCAGAATCCGTCACGGCCAGGCTGTGATGACCATCACGGTCGTGACGCGTAATCTATGGATCATTAGAAACTAATTTGATCTGGTTTTTATGTTGGCTTGGGACTCAAGTTATCCCAGATTATAAATAGCCCTCAAGGGCTCGAATCTGGGGACTTTTTGGGACTGCTTACCTTAGAAAAATCAGGATTTCTCTTCTTCTCCTTCTTCTCTTCTCTTAGGTTTTTCTCTTTATGTTATTTTTAATCAAGCTTGCTACAATCATGGCAATGCTTGAGTAGTAGTCTTGTTTCTAGGAATTGGGGCGATGCCCAAGACTTGTTTATGGTGATGAATTGATGTTTGATTTATTGTTAATTCCGATTTTGTTTTCGATTTGATCCCCATCATTTTAATTACTCGTAAATTCGGTGGCCACTTATTTGTGTGTCATAGATACACTAAGGAGGAACCTAGCGGTGAACTTAGGTATCGGATCTATAGGAATCAAACTTAGGACTTAATTTACGAGAGTTAGAAGCGGTCCTTCGAGGGTTAATGAATTGTCACAAAACTCAAAGGGTTCAATTTAAATTCAATTACCATGAGAGTAGGGATTGATTTAATTGGGCACGGTTTTTGTAACCCGAGAGGGAGCATTAACTAATTTAGGATAAATTCGCCTTCAAAACAAATTTTGGTAATTAACAAGGAAGTAGTCAATTTAGTAACATAGGCAGTTTTGTGGTATCCCAATTCCTGGGAATCCCTTTTGAATTTGAAAAACTCCTATTTGAATTGCTTTCCTATTTTGTTTAACTGCAATTTTAAATTTGATTGATACTTGATTCTTATTTCAAAAATCAAAACCTTTTCAAAATCCTTTTTTATATAGTCCAGTTTAACCGATTTAATAATTAATTGTTATTTGAGATCACGGTCTCTGTGGGATCGATCTTTTTATTACTTGGCGACGAATCCGATACACTTGCCGGAGTCCACGCACATCAAGTTTTTGGAGCCGTTTCCGGGGACTATGTTTTCTTGAATCTCAAATTAATTTTTAAATTAATTTTTTTGTACTTTTTCTTTTTAATTATTTCTTTAATATATATATATATATATATATATATATATATATTCCTTTTTTATTTATCTCTTTTTCCTTCTAGAGATCTCTCTCTTATAGGTGTTTTTCTCTTTCATGCAAAGATCCCTAAGTCTTGGAAACCTTATTGAAGTCGATCCCGAAATCGAAAGGACCTTTCATAGATGTAGGAGACTACAAAGAGAGAGGGAAAGGTTGATTCCCATTCCACTCATGGCGAATATACCGGATACGAAACCACTGAAGGACTACGCAGCCCCAAATGCTAGGGGTTTGCGAACTGGGATTGCTAGACCAGAAATCGAGGCGAAAAACTACACTATACTGCCTATGCTAATTAGCATGATTAGGCAACTTCAATTCGGAGGATTGCCCTCGGAGGACCCAACTGATCATGTGGAGACATTCTTGGAGTTCACCGATGCAATTAGATTTAATGGCGCCCCGATTGATGCTATTCGCTTGAGGTTGTTCCCCTCCTCTCTGACTGGAAAGGCAAAAGCTTGGCTGAAGCAAGTTCCCGCTAATACCTTGTCGACTGGGGACCAACTGGAGCAGGCATTCTTGGAGAAATTCTTCCCTCCATCCAAGACGGCTTACCTACGAACCCAGATCACCGGCTTCTTCCAAAAGGACGGAGAACGCTTATCTGAAGCTTGGGATCGCTACAAGGGATTGCTAGAGTCCTGCCCACATCATGGACTCGAGAGGTGGCTTATAGTGCGTACCTTCTACAACGGATTGGATTACTCTTCGAAGGTGCCACTTGACTCCGCAGCTGGTGGAGCCTTTATGAATAGACCTCTGACTGAAGCATTCAATATCATTGAAAACATAGCTACCAACTACCACCAATGGGGCTCGGAAAGAGGTGATAACCTGAAAAAGATTTCAGGGGGTAAGTTTGAAATGAATAGCACTAATCTGATTATGTCTAAAATTGACTCACTGAATAAACGGTTTGATCATCTTGAAAAGGCTAATGTGAGTTCAATAGGTGCTACTAATATTGTTTTGTGAGATTTGTGGAATGCAGGGACATGACATAATGGAGTGCCCACGTGGTATGGCTCCTGGATCCGGTGCTTCGGGGGAACAAGTGAACTCTTGTCACAACTTCTATGACACGAACCCGATGCTGCCAAACCACACTCCCCCAAATCCCTACAACCAGAGGAAGAATAGCCCTTACCTCTCCTATGGGAACTACAACAACACGCTGAACCACGAATTCCAGTAAGGTCAAGGTAATAGGAAACTCGCATCGGGGTATCCTCAGGTACAAAAGTCTAAACTTGAGTCTCTCTTATAAAACTGTTGAAATTCAAACAAAGAAAAATGAAGAGTTTAGACAACAAGGTAGGGCAGTCAATGAGGCAATAAAAGAGTTAGCATCTAAGGTAGATAACTTAGCGAAGACATGAGCGAAGATGAAGAGATAGAGCCAAAGTATGTCCCTCCACCACCTTACCAACCCCCAATACCTTTCCCACAAAGGTTGGTCAAGAAAAAGCAAGTAGAAATAGAAACTAAGAGCTTAATTGAGGAGCATAATGCCATGATGAAAACTAATATGCCTCCTAAACTAAAAGATCCGAGAAGTTTCTCTATTGCTTGCTCAATTGGAGAGGTGAAAATAGACCAAGCCTTATGTGACTTAGGGGCTAGTGCGAGTTTAATGCCGCTCACTATCTATGAGAGGTTAGGAACCAAGAAATTGAGTCCATCTGAATCCTCCTTACAATTTGCGGATGGCTCAACTAAAACTCCTCTAGGCATACTAGAGAATGTTCCCATGAAGGTAGGGAAATTTTTCATTGCTGCCGATTTCATGGTATTGGATATGAACGGGAATTCTAAATTCCCTATCATTCTAGGAAGGCCATTCTTGGCCACAGCTGGAGTGATAATAGACGTAAAGAATGGCAAGCTCTCTCTGAATGTAGAGGAAGGTAGGGTAGATTTTGATTTGACTAACTCATATAACAACCCTCCTTTTGAGAGTCATGTGTGCAGGATCGATATAATGTCTCCAGAGGTGAAGGAAGAGCCTAATATGGAAGCAACTCTCAAGCTTTGCATGACGAATGATGCACCAAAGGGTGATGAAGTTGGAGTTGCTCATCATGTGGAGATAAAACTTCCGCCTGGAGGAAGTAAGGCCATGAAACTCAGAGTGAAAAGGGCAAAGGGAAAGCGCAATTGGCCATATGAATAAAATCGGCTCTTTGAAGGACTTGCATGGAAGACAAGTGCTCTTGCACTTCTAGGCCCAGCCGACCCCGGTTGATTGAGTATGGTCAAGCTTAAGACCGTAAATAAGCGCTTCTTGGGAGGCAACCCAAGTTTTCTTTCCCTTCTTAGTTTGTTTTTGAATTTTGTTTTTGAATAATTGAGAAGATTTAGCGAAGAAAGATCATAAATTAACGGATTTGCCAAGTGTTTTCAGGTCAGGAAGGCATGAAGAGTGACAAGGGCATGGAAAATGAAGTCAGACAGTATCACGGCCCAGCCGTGACTTCCATCACGGGCATGACAAGAAAGCCCCAGAAGATCAGAATCCATCACGGTCGTGATGTAAATTCCAAGAAGGGTCAGAAAGGATCACGGCCAGGCCGTGATAATGGTCATGGCCGTGATAGGCAGCTGAAGCAGGACAGATTCCATCACGGGCTAGCCGTGATACTCATCACGCCCGTGAAGAATGATTTTCCAGAAACAACGCGTCACGGCCGTGACGCACGTTTTGCGCTGATTCTTAAACCTAAAACGCATCCTCTCCTCTGCCACAAACCTCACTCTCTTCATCTTCTCAACCTCCTCTCCACCTCCATAACCACCAAGCTCCCACCCTTCATTCCAACTCCTCCTTTCCCTCATCTCACAATCATCAACGCACATTCCCCTTTAACCCAAATCCATCATCTTCTTCTTCATCCACTCATCTTCTTCTTCTTCCCCTCATAACCTCCACCATACCCATTCACCCAAAAAGGTAAAAATCTCACCTCCCCCATTACACCCATACCCAACCAACCCTACTCCCTTGCTCCCTAGACCTCACCCAACAAAACCCACTAGTCAAATCCTTCAATTTTGAGCAAAATCAAAAAGTCCCAATTTTGAAACCCTAACCAAACCGAATTTCAGAAGCAGTGAAGGGGATTGTGGATTTTGGTGCTCTGAGATCATGGCAAGCAAACGTCAAAGGGCAACCGAAGCCTCACGCCCTCGCACCAGAGGAAGCAGGAACCCAGGTAACTACTCTGACTCTGACTCCTCTAACTCTGAGACTGATGAACATGGGTATGAGATTGTTTTTAAAGATAATGCTCAACAAAATATCTTGATCATGGGTATGAGATTGTTTTTAAAGATAATGCTCAACAAAATAGGAAGATAGTCCAAACGAAATATCTTGATGATGCATGCATAGACACCCTAGGCTTGACTGTTGACATCAATTTGATGTTAGAAAACATAGGGTGGAGCGAGTTTGATCGCACTAGATACCCTGCATTTGCTGGCCCTACTCTAGAGTTCTTAAGCTCTCTGAACGCAAAAATTCTCCAAGGGCCGCATTGCTGAGAGGGACGGATCACATTCCGGCTCTTCAACCAGGACTTCGTACTAACCCTAGATGAATTTAATGAGATTTTTGGTTTACCAATAGGGGGTGACAAAAGATACCCCTTAGGGTTTAGTGCATATAGTTTCTGGTCGATAATCGACTATGAAGGCAGGAGTTTTGACCCTCGGACATCCAAGTCCACAGCCTTTGCTAACCCAATTATCAGATATATGCATAGGGCCATAGCCAATACCCTGTTTGGTCGTGGAGAGAGTGACGGATCCGTCTGCCAGGACGAGGTCTTTATACTATGTGCCATGTTCCACCCTGAAAGCAACGTGGACACAGGGTCATTTTTGGATAGACACCTCTTAAAGGTCGCTAAGAGTTCGAGTGGCACTATTGTCATTGGTGGCTTGATCACCACAATATGCCATCACTTCAACTTTGATCTAGATGGTTTTGAGGCAGTCCCAGGACGGACACGTATCTCCTTGCAGGCTTGTGAGGCCATGGGGATGATCATCCAGGAGGATGATATGTACTGCCTGAAACACCCAAGGCGCAGGCACCCAATTCCTCTCCCTAACCCCGCACTTTTGGATGTAACAAATCCGGCAAATTGGAAAGTGCTGGTGGGAGAGGAGCCTCAGCCTATTAGAGTACAAAGGCCGCTACGCCCGCCACCGCAGGCTAGGCCGTCTGGGCACCCATCTTCTTCCTCTGCAGGTACGTCGTCCGATGACTCCTATGCCTGGTTCGCATCCACATTTGACACTATCTTAGCGAACCAGGAGCACATCATGGAGGAGCAGCATGAGCAGAGAGCCATGATCCAGCAGCTCTACGACTGACATCTGAGCCAGCACCCACCACCTCAATGAGTTATTTTTTTTTCTTGTTTTATTTTATTTTATCCTCCCTACGAATTAATTATTTACATTGGGGACAATGTAAGTTTTTAAGCTTGGGGTAGGGGTATCATTTTTGCATTCTTGCATGTTGCATTCATTTAGGGTTAGTTTTGCATATATCACATGATTAGATTTCCCCTGGCTTAGGGTATGCCTCCAATAGTGAAAAACTTTGTGCCAATTGAATTAGGACAGTGGATCCTTGAACCAAATTTTTGTATTCTTGTGATAGGCTAAAAATGAAAAATGCTTGAGATGATCTTTTGATAGTTAATAATTAGCATATGGTTCCTCAGATTTAGGTTTCTCATTGATTTTAAACTACTAAATGTGAGCTTTTGAGCATAAAAGGGGTACACACTAAATCTACCCCATTCCTTGTGATCGAGTGTTATATTCCTCTTGGATTGTGTCCTCTAGAATTTGACTTGAAACCGTTTTCAAAACTTAAAATTTTTGAAAACATATTTGAAAATGATTGAGGCACTAGGTATTTTCCTGGCCTTCTGAACTTTGACTCATTAATTGCTACCCCTTATTTTCCCAATTTTGAGCCTAAAAGAATAAAATACTTTTCTTGGTACCTTGATCTATTTTAATGAACGATGCTTTGTATGGCACCTCCTAAAGTATTGCAAAAGGGCAAAAAGGTAGTTTGAAGAATAAATTGTGGGATAAAAAGTTAGAAAAATGTTTCTCCTAAGTTGAAAATCTACCCTTCTCCAAATAAATAATAAAAAAAATATATAGAGAAGGGGATGAGAAAAAGAAAGTGAAAGGAAGAAAGAAAGAAAGAAATAAAGGTGGAAAACTGAACTAAAGCCCAAAAAAAGGAATTTTAGAGGGTGTCATGCTTTGCACTATTTGATTTTGTTTAGCCTTCTAGAATTTTCCTTTTCTTGATTTCCCCACCTAACAATTAATCCCATGGCCCCAAACTTATGGTAGGGTACACTTCCTTGTGGAAATTGAGTGAATTGTCACATACCCTCAAACATACGAGTGAGGTGAGAAGAGTGCCCGAATTAGTGAGAGATGTGAATCTGGGGAACCTAAGCTTCTAATTGGACTTGAAATCGATTGTCTCTTGGTTTATTATTGAATATGCCTGTTATTTGAATTCATTACTCTGGCTCTAGATTCACTGTCCATGCTGTGATTAATTATCTTTTCCGGCCTTAGTTATTGCTTGATGACAAGCAAAATCTTAATCTTGGGGTAGTTTGATGAGTGTGATTTCACCTCATATTTCCATGACATTTTGCATGCATTTTCATATAGTTTAGGCGTATTTTATTTGATTATTTGTTAGTTTTTACCTTGGAACGGGTTAGGTGGTTTTGTGGTGCTTGTGTGCAGGAATCAAAGATTAAATTGCTCAGGATTAGTTGTGTTGAAGCTGGCATGAAGATGGAGCTTGAAAGGCAAGAAAATGAGGCCAACAGAGCTGATCACGGCCTAGCCGTGATGCCCATCACGACCATGATCAAGTGGAGCTGAAAAGGAAGAATGGAAAAGTCAGAGCTGATCACGGCCAGGCCGTGATGCCTATCACGGCCGTGACATGTCAACTGAGCCAGACCCTCACCGGCAGAATTGATCACGGTCAGGCCGTGATGGTGGTCACGGCCGTGACAGACCAATCAGTGAGGCAACCTTCAAGGCAGAATCTGTCACGGCCAGGCCGTGATGACCATCATGGCCGTGATGACCATCACGACCGTGACGCGCAATCTATGCATCACTAGAAACTGATTTGATCTGGTTTTTGTGTTGGCTTGGGACTCAAGTTACCCCATATTATAAATAGTCCTCAAGGACTCAAATCTGGGAACTTTTTGGGACTGCTTACCTTAGAAAAATCAGGATTTCTCTTCTTCTCCTTCTTCTCTTCTCTTAGGTTTTTCTCTTTATGTTATTTTTAATCAAGCTTGCTACAATCATGGCAATGCTTGAGTAGTAGTCTTGTTTCTAGGAATTGGGGAGATGCCCAAGACTTGTTTATGGTGATGAATTGATGTTTGATTTCGTGTTAATTCTGATTTTGTTTTTGATTTGATCCCTATCGTTTTTATTACTCGTAAATTCGGTGGCCACTTATTTGCGTGTCATAGATACACTAAGGAGGAACCTAGCGGTGAACTTATGTATCGGATCTATAGGAATCAAACTTAGGACTTAAATCACGAGAGTTAGAAGCAGTCCTTCGAGGGTTAGCGAATTGTCACAAAACTCAAAGGGTTCGATTTAAATTCAATTACCACGAGAGTAGGGATTGATTTAATTGGGCACGGTTTTTGTAACCCGAGAGGGAGCATTAACTAATTTAGGATGAATTCGCCTTCAAAGCAAATTTATGTAATTAATAAGGAAGTAGTCAATTTAGTAAGATAGGCAGTTTTGTGGTATCCCAATTCCTGGGAATCCCTTTTGAATTTGAAAAACCCCTATTTGAATTGCTTTCCTATTTTGTTTAACTGCAATTTTAAATTTGATTGATACTTGATTCTTATTTCAAAAATCAAAACCTTTTCAAAATCCTTTTTTATATAGTCCAGTTTAACCGATTTAATAATTAATTGTTATTTGAGATCACGGTCTCTGTGGGATTGATCTTTTTATTACTTGGCGACGAATCCGGTACACTTGCCAGAGTCCACGCACATCAATCTACAATGGCACTACGAAAGCGCAATCATTGTTTATCTCTTTTAATATCACTAAGATATATAGGGTCCTAAAGCGCTATAAAACGTAAAATAAAAATAAAATTAAACGCTATTAAAGGCCGAATGTGACGTAGGAAAAATATTGGTTTTTTAGAGAAGGAATTTGTTATGTTGCAGCAAATATATTTGCATTTGTCAAACAATAACTTTTAGCTGAAGAATACATCTTTAGCAACATATATAGTTTGAGTAATTTTTTTCTAGGTTAAATTAATTATTTTGATTTTTTTGTTCAAAAGCAAACTTCTAAAGTACCAATTAGTATATTTTGCAGGGTGATAAAGAAGTAGTTAAATGTGCATTTCAGATATAAATCAACAATTTTTTTTGATGAATAGATTGGTGTTGAAAAGGAATCAAAGTAATGAAAGTTATATAAAATATCATCATCACTGGCTATTTTCACTTTGCATTTATAAATTATGAAAAGTTCATATGAGTTTTTAGTAAGATTTTTTGAATTAAAATGGTAGAGGGATAGAAGAGTTATGTTATTTGATCATCAAATTTTGGACAAGATATATGAAACTATCACTAGTGCAAGAAACACTTTTTACGTCTGTTAAAAGTGTTTTTTAACGTCACGAAAAAGCCAGACGTTAATACAGCAGACGTTAAAAGTGACTTTTAAGGTCTGTTGTTTATTTAGCAGACGTTAATTTTTTTTTTTAAATTCTGATTATGCAATATCCCTTTCCTCCTGCTAGCTCCCTGCATTCACTAACATTCTAGAACATAGAATTTGCACAGATTACAGAATTTGCACACACTCATCACTAACAAGTTCATAACTTTGCACATAAATTAACTCATGCATTTGCATTCCAGCATTTTTCAGAACTAGAGCTAGTCACAAATATATATACAGAATTTTCCTTAACACAATTCAGTTTATATTCTATTACTAGCTAGGCCACAATACATGAAAAATTCATAATATATATTCTATACTAGCTAACACAAGTCCAATATATAAATATATACATGCAAATTCAGACAACTACACATTATCTTTTAAGTATGCAGGAGGTATCTTTTCTGCTACTTTTTCTACAACATACTTAAAAAAGCAGTTTGCAAATCGCATCCTGAAGTTTTTAAAATCTTCTTTCGAACGAGGAGATTGATCGCTGAAAGCCTGCATAAGTTCAAATAAAATAAACATTAAATCAAGTCATCACCAAAAGTAAAATATATAATTAAATAACTTGTTTACTTAATTACCTTCTTCTATCCCTCGGTAATAGATGCAGAGACGATGTTCAACATATGAAGCATCACATAATACGCACATGGCCACATATCTATATGATAACGAGACTACAAAAGAAATGAAATTTAATGTCAATTAAATGTATGTATGTATGTATGTATGTATGTATAGTAATTATAATATTAATTACTATTTAATAAACTAGCAACCTTGAGGATAATCCATTCAGGATTTGCTTTTGACTTCGAAGTCCTATTTTTCCCGTTGGCGCAAGATATGCTACATGCATTCATCGCACTATCATAAACAGAATATTCATGTCAATTATATGTTCATCATGCGTGTAATAAAATAAAAGCAAATGTTACAAATTAAATTAAATAGAAGATTGATTACTTACATATTGATACAGGCCACCACCTCCTTCGGCGGGTCCTGGTGGAGAGAGCATAAGAATACGACAGGATGCCTAGAAGGATGAAGTATGATCAACTGCCAACGTTAATTCCATAAGTAGGGTGCCGGATATATGTCTTTCCGATCACTTCCTCCCACTAAGTTGCCAATGTATGCACTGACTTTACTGTGATCGAACAAGAAATCAGGCAGCATGATAGTGGGGTCTAAGAATCCATAAACATTGCAACCCCTGTCAATTAGAAAGCGATGTAGATACCTAAGATATGGAATAAGTGGATGTGAATTACGTAATATGTTGAAATTGAAATAAATTATAAAATTAAAATGTACTTACGTGCACCAAATACTCATAACCGTGTTGGCTATCCACTCACCATCTGTGCAAAACTGCCCAATATCCTCACCAGTGAATTGAAAAAGAGCTATTGGGTCTAGGTGTGCCCTCCATCCATCGTGTTCCAGTGGAAATACAAAAATCTCGTACGCAAAATCCTCACCAAGAGAGAACAGACGAGTAATGGGAGACTGACGAAGTGGCATCGGCTTCGACTTTACCTTCAATTGTAAATAAAGAAAGCATAAGTAATTGAGAATAAATAAAACATAAGTAATTGAGAAATATGATCATTATGAAAATACCTGGGACAACTCGAACTCTCGCTGCGACAACTCCAGTTCCCGCTATTTCAACTCTCGCTCCCTCTTTGTCAACTCATCCAACTCCACATGTGTCTTTTGACAACTCTCTTTTGTTCTCACATGTGAAGGTTGGGCAACTCCCGCTCTTTCTTGCGAATCCATGGAGGAAAACTGCTCCATAAGCATCTGCGTGAAGGCTGGGTTCGTTAGAAACCCTCTCATCAGCTGATTTGTAAAGGTCAGGTCGGCAATGAGCTCCTGTTTAACCTCTTCTCCAAGCTCCTCCTTATCGATCACCCGCTCGACCCGTCTACGTGAAGCGCATTTCCCATAGAATTTCTTGATGCCCACCGTCCCTGGAACACCAGTGACCCGACCAGGGTGGTCGTCTTTGCCTAGGACAACAACCAAGATATCCCGACGTCCATGTGGGATGAATGATCCCTGCGAGCTTTTTTCCTTAAGATCCTCCTATAAAGTCGAAATTAAAAACGTGTAAGACAATGTGTTACAAATATCAACTAGAAAGGCAGTTAGTTTGTTACTTACAATCTTTTCTGCCACAATGCGTGTGACTTCAACTTTAAAATCTCCTTTTTTTGTCTTTCGGCCCTCCACCCAACACTCATCGCATGGGGGTGGAGACGGAGGATCAACAACTGTGTCCTCAGGTACCTCTCCTGCTGCTATCATCTGCTCCAACTTCTCCTGCCTCTCCTTGAGCTTCTTCTCCATCATATTCTTCTTCAAAGTGGGTACCCACCTTGAGACATGGTGTGGTGGTGAACATTCTTTGCTTGATTCTTACCCATTTCCCTTTTAGCCTGTTACAAATAACACGTAATAAATTTAGTTAAATATTTATTTTTACTTAAATGTACTTTAAAATGGATAAGTAAATTAACTTCAACTAACCAGAAAAGTAGGTGTGCCTCGGCTCCTAATAAAGCTATCCCACGTATCCTTATCAAGGAATGGGTATCAAGCAAGAGGAGATTCAAAGCTCTTCACTCCAAATATGTAATGCCTAGTCAAATCGTGGTTAAACCTCTTCCAACTCGTAGCCACTAGTGAGAGCCATTTCTGCATATGCTCATCAGTATTCGGCACAGTCCACGTGATCTACATTAATTACATAACAAAAAGGAGGATTTAGAACTCAATCACAATTTTCTTTAATAATGTACATCAAAAGAGTGTAAAAGTAAAATACCGTGATTGACTCCCAAATCCGATCCTCCACATTCTGCGGTTGATAGTGTGATTTTACATCATATTTTCTGTACACTTTTGCATGCATTTTTCATATAGATTAGGCATTCTTTATTTGATTTTAGTTAGTTTTTCCCTTGGAACGGGTGAAGCGGTTTCTTGGTGTTGTTTTGCAGGAACTTAAGGAAAACTGTGCAGATTTGGCCATAATGAAGCTTGGATGAATTTAGAGCTTGAAAAGAGAAGAAATTGGGCCAAGCAGAATTCTGAAGATTCACCCCGCGAGACTGGATCTCGCCTCGCGAGACTGAAGACTGACTGTGCCAGAAAATGCAACCATTTCTGTCTCACCACGCGAACCACGTCTCGCCTCGCGAGCCTGAGGACCAGAAGCCATCACGCCCAGGCCCTGATACTCATCACGGGCGTAATGAGAAGACTCTTTCTGTCTCGCCTCGCGAATCACCATTCGCGTCGCGAGAATTGAAATTCAATATGGGAACCATTTAGTATTCGCGTCGCGAGAGGCCATTCGCCTCGCGAGCGCGCGCAGAACTGATTGGTATAAGTTGTTGTTTTAGGGCAGAAAGAGGAGTTTTTAGTTTTAGTTTGAGGGTTTTGAGTAGAGAGGCACTTGGAGGCTGCGGCTGAGGGAGGATTGCAACCCTAGAAGGGAGTTGATGAGAGGAGCTGCTGTGACGACGGTGGAAAGCTCCCATGGAGCTTGTTCTTTCCTCTTCTCCTATTTCTCTGGTTTGGCTTTCTCTGTAATTATGAGTAGCTAATCCCAGTTTGTTGGGATTAGATGTAATCAAACTGATTATTATGTATTTGCCTTGACTGATTATTCTGTGTTCATGTCTTCATATTAGTGATTAATTTTCCATGCTTAATGCTTGTTGTGGCTAGCACCCCCATGACTCGATTTGTGTTTTGATATGCAATTGGGAAATTCGTATTAGAACCGGAATTGAATTTAATCACCTAGTAACCCTTGCGTCTAGGAATGGATTTTGGTTTACTAGTAATCGCGTAATCCCTAATCCTAATGCAAATTCATTAATCTAGGCCACCTAAGGAATTAGGGTCTATTAGTGGATTTAGGCTCTTGCCATCCGAGGAATCGGGGTTTGAGTAATTTAGTGGATTGATTTTAATATCTGAAGCATGAATGGGAGGTATCTAGTCCTGGTAGTACATGAGACAGATGTTTGGTGAAGTCTAGTCCCAACATATCCCTTTCGCACCCCAAGTGTTCGATAGAAATCCTCAAAGAACTTTTCCTTTTCTTTTGTTTGTTTTGATTTCTTTTCATAGTCTAGATAGTTGCTGAACTTGTGAATTGGTACTTGACATCCAATCCCCATGGATACGATAACCGGTCTCACCACCGTATTACTTCCACGACTGGGTATACTTGCCCAGATTCGTCAACAGCGGTGCGTCTTCTCATTCATCATACAGAATGCTAGTATGCTCTTTAGCTTCCTTAGCCACCCAACTTGTAAAATTCTTAGCAAGGGGTCCCTGGGGAGACAGTTCATCATTAAACCAGACCTCAAGCTTCTGAACGCTGAGCCTAGACTTGTCTAAATTTTTCAAATTACTGGCTGCTCTACCCCTTTTTTTATGAAATGCTAGTCGACCCTGCAGAATCAACCCTCTGTGATACCTGTTTGGACTAAAAAAAAAATTATGTTAGGTATACCATGGATAAATAAAAAATATAAATCTAATTAATTAACATTATATGTATAAATAAAACTTACACTATTAACTGGCGTAGCCGCCACCGACCCTCCCGTGCAAGAGGGATGTCTGCTGAATTAGTCATGTGTATGCCTGTTTAGATAAAAAAAATAATAAATTAGGTTAGTTTAACATGGATAAATAAAAAAATCTAAATAAACATGGATAAATAAAAATAAAGCTAAACAAACATGGATAAATAAAAATAAAGCTAAATAAACATGGATAAATGAAAATAAATCTGAACTAACATGGATAAATAAAACACTTGCCCTAAAAGAACAAAATTCACACTATGGTCAAGTTTAATTTAGCTAGATTAATATCCCTTCATGATGATCATCACGAGTGACATGTACATCGTCCACCTAATTTTCCTCAATGATAGTAGGCATGTTTGTTGAGAAAGAAGGAGTCTCAGGAATATCAAGAGTTGAATCTTGATTTTCATCACTACCATTATGCATGCTTTTTCCTTGGAGAACCACAGACAACCTTTTGTTAGAAGGATCAGTGATGTAAAACACTTGTTTTGCTTGGGAAGCCATGATGAAAGGCTCATCTGTATGACCTAACTTGGCAAGCTCTACCAATGTAAATCCCATTCATCGGTTTGTACACTACTTTTACTGTCAACCCACTTACATTTAAAAATCGGCACCGTAAGGTTAGTGTAATCGACACCCAAATCTCTTCAATGACTCCTAAGTAAGGTATCGGTTCAATAACGGGGTTTGTATCTTTTGAAGTAGAGAAGTGCATGGATTCAGCCACGACCATAACCCCACTATTTTGCATGGTACTCTTGTTATCTTGTTCCTTTGTCTAAAATGAAAAGTTATTGATGTCGTATCAGCTCCAACATGGATTCATCCACGTGCTAGAAATTTTAATGTATCAGAAGCAGTACTACCATCCTTCAGAATTTCTTATTTAAATCATTGTAAGAAAGTCTTATTATGCTTGTTCCACAACAACTTTTCGTTCATTCAAGGATTTTCTTCCTTGACTTTTCTTTTGTGATCACAAAAGTAAGGTTGAACTTCATCAATGCTATTCAATATATACAAATGTGCTTGAAGCACTTCCTCCCAACCCTTGCTCTTAGTCATTACACCATGTGTACCCTTACCTTGACATCTTCTCTCATCATGACGAGGCTTAGGAACCCCTATAGGATCCGTGTTAAAAAGGTAGTCTGAACAAAAGTCCATAGCTTCTTCTGCAACGTACCTTTGAACAATAGATGCTTCGGGACAGTGTAGATTCTTCACATACCCTCTCAAGATCTTTATGTAACGCTCAACTGGGTACATCCACCTCAAAAAAATGGGACCACATAATCTAATCTTCCTCACTAAATGAACAATTAAGTGAACCATGATGTCGAAAAATGAAGGAGGAAAATACATCTCCAATTGGCACAAGATTATAGCAGCCTCAACTTCAAACTCATCCAACTTATGGGGGTCAATGACTTTGCTACATATAGCATTGAAGAATGAGCACAACCTAGTTATGGCATGTCTAACATTTTTAGGAGCAATACCACGAATAGCCACGGACAGTAGTTGTTGCATCAAGATGTGGCAATCATGTACTTTAAGCCAACTAATTTGAGATCACTTGAGACAAACCTCTTGACATTTGAAGAGTAACCATGTGGAACCTTGATGCCCTGAAGACACTCACAAAAACTTTGTCTCTCTTTTTTTTTTGACAAAGTATGATATGCTGGAGGCAAATATGTCCGCTTACCATCCTCAACAACTGGAGCTAACTGCTCTCGTATACCCATCACAACGAAGATCGAGACGAGCACTCACGCCGTCCTTTGTCTTGCCCTGAATGTTGAGAAGCGTTCCGATTACACTATCACACACATTTTTATCCACATGCATCACATCAATACAGTGTCTGACATCAAGCTTACACCAGTATGGAAGATCAAAGAATACCGACCTCTTCTTCCATATGTTTTTCTCGGTAGCCTTAGCCTTCTTTTTGGCCTTGCCGAAGATAACATTGATTTGCTTCACCCGTTGATAAACTTTCTCTCCATTTAAGCCTGTCAGAGTATTTTCACACTCTTAGCATCCGTTAAAATCTTTTTTCAACTTACGATATGGGTGATCACGTCTAAGAAGTGTCCGATGCCCAAGGTAAACCGTATTCCTTCCATGAAGCAACTGAGTGAAGCATGTGCCTTCTTCACATATAGGGCATGCTTTATGTCCCTTAACATTGTACCTGGACAAGTTCCCGTATGACGGAAAGTCATTGATGGTGCAAAATAACATGTCACACATCTTGAAAGTCTCATGAGAATACCCATCAATTACATCAACACCTTCCACCTACAGCTTTTTCAAGTCTTCAATCAAGGGACTTAGATAAACATCTAAGTCATTTCCCGGTTGTTTTGGGCCCCGTAATCATCATAGATAACATCATGTATTTGCACTTCATGCACAACCAAGGAGGTAGGTTGTAAATTATCAGGAGAACATGCCATGAACTATGAATACTACTTAAGTTACCATATGGATTCATTCCATCCGTAGCAAGTCCAAGCCTAAGGTTTCTTGGCTCATTGGCGAAACCCAGAAACAAAGTATCAATTTTCTTTCATTACACAGAATCAGCCGGATGGTGAACCTGTCCATCACGTTTCCTCTCATCACCATGCCATCTAAGGCTCTTTGCGTCTTTTACATTAGCGAACAATCGCTTGAACCTTGGAATTATTGGAAGATACCACAACACCTTCGCAAGAAGACCCCTTTTTTCACATCACAACTAGAATCATCAAGATCATCACCATCCCTCACTTTGTAGCATGATAACCTACACTTAGGGTAATCGTGCATCTTTTCATAATCACCCGTGTACAATATGCAATCATTGGGGGGGGGGGGGGCATGCGTGTATCTTCTTATACTCCATACCCATCGGACACAATACCTTCTTCGCCTCATAGTTACGGTCAGGCAATGTGTTGCCCTCTGGAATCAAGTCTTTCAACAATTCAAGCAATTCGGTGAAGCTTTTATCGCTCCAACCATTTCTCGCCTTCACACAAACCAATTTTAACACCGCCGACAACCATGTATGAGAAGTACACCCCGGATACAAAGGCTTATCCGCATCATTGCACAATCTTTCATACACATGTGCTTGTTCAAAAGATTCTCATCCAATATCGCATATCATGTCCTCTACCCGATCATCCTCCATATCTACGTCAACATCCTCACTTTGGGAGACACTTGGCATGTTATTTAAAGACATATCACCATGCCATACATCTTGTAAAATTCAAACAAATCCCAAAACAAATAAGATGAGTACGTATATCCTTGATAGCACATTTAATTGTATTCAAACATTTGACACAAGGACAACATAACATTCCTTTACTATTAGGAACATTTCTTTGAGCAAATTCTACAAACTCCTCCACCCCCTTCAGATACTCATCACTTGTGCGTTTACAAACCATCCAACTACGATCCATAGCTAGATAGGTTCTGTAGATTTACACACATATATCCAATATAAGCACAATAGGAGAGATTGGAAAAGCACTAGTATCTGAAAACCTAACAACCATATATATACACCACTACACTCTTTCCCTCTTCTCCGAGGTCAAGGAACCAAAGCCACACACAATTTGAAGTTTAAACCACAACCACCAAATGCTAAAAAATCCACAACTACACTTTCTATACTTGAGAATGGCAACAAGCTACCTAAGACATAGAAACTAAGACCACAACATGGGAAGTTTTCAATCTAGTTAAATTTTAGGTCAGATAATGACTCTTTTAAGAGTCTAAAAGGTAGCAAATGGTTTACATGGAAAAACATTCTAGGAACTTAAATATAAATCCCACAACTTTAATAGCAAACGTTAGAAGAAGTTATGTCATTAATAGAGGCTTTGACTTCCAACAGTCAGCCGTTAATAATTTAGCCGTTTTCTTAATAGGCTCATTGATTTGAGATCCATCAACCCCAATATCCAAAATTTCCCCATCAACTTCAGCATCAACTACAATATTATTTGAATCCATGTCTGACAATTAAGCAAAGAATAACATGCATCAAAATAGGGACAAATAGAAACAGTCTAACAGAAACCAAAAATTTAGAAAACCAAAAGAGAAACCAATTAATAGTGTTTATTTATTTATTAATATAAACAATTAAGTGATTAACAAAGTCATTAACATAAACAAGTAAACAACCAATTAGTACTTAGTAGTTTAGGATGACCATAACATAGTAGCAACAAGTTACCCGCAGGAGGACTTCAACCATTCAACACTGGGTCGCGTCGGGGGAGCAGCGGTGCCGGTGACAGGCTAACAGACTACTGGAATGGACTGGAAAATTAGTTTCAGAACAAACCACCAATCTTCGAAACTGAAGGTGTAACACCCCCTTGGGCATTACCTCGTGAACACGAGCGTAAATAAATTAAAAAAAAAAATTGTTGGTTGCTTTCGGAAATTTATTTACTTTAGGTCAGAAACTTGGGTGTTAAAAAAACTTATTAATACTTTGGAAAATGTGATGCACACATCAAATAATAAAACTACGTCATACTTGTCAACACATACATTGATTTTATTTCCAAACAAAACCTTCCACAACGTACAAAATTTTCTTAAAAGACTTCATTATTCCCAACTGAAAATTAAAACCACATAAGAATTCTCAAGAGTACGTGTACCGACTTTCTGAAAAACACGAAACCTAAGAAAATCCTAAGCTGGTCACTCTAAAAAACATCTACTAGAGAAACCTCCATGGTCCTTACTACTATCACCGACCTCTTCAAGGATCGGGGCTAAACTCCTCGAGCGAATTGGAAATCCTATGCACCATCTGCTCTTATGTACCAAGGTACAACAACAAAACAAAAAACAAAAACAGATATATAGCAAGGGTGAGATACCAATATATGAGTTTATTATGATAACCACATGCGCAACACGCAAAACATCATACATATAAACTCACAACATATAAATTCTTAACATAAACACAACAGTTTATCAATGGGCTTCACACCCAAAAGTCAATCGTCATTTATAAAAAAATGCATGACACTTCAATATACAATGTCTAAATTTCATACCTAATCGCCGGAGATCGCAACTTCGTTTTAAATGAGCAAATAAAGCTCAATTGCCAAATAAGGCACAACGTTCAACGTTCCATGGCACATTGTTCAACACAAGGCATAATGGTTAACGTACATGGGGTTTCATTGTCCATCACGGCACAATGTACAACGTTACATGACACCTTGTCCATCAAGGTACCACGTTAAAACGACGTAGGCACGTCTGCCAAATAATGCATGTAAAACATTTTATTCTCGTCATTTTTCTTTTTGTTCATTATTTCCTTGTCGGAGCTCAAAGGCTCACGACCATTCAAAATTTTCAACGTTAAGATTTTCATTGTCGACACATGACATGAAGTCCGAGTGCTCAATCACAAAGCCTTAGACCGATGCCTTGGTCTTAGGTTTGTGATTATAGAAAACAACATTCACCTTTAACAACGTTCAACACATCGTATATGGAACACAAAGTCCATAACAACGTATCTTAGATTAAAGACCTACGTGTTCTTCTTACAGAATGCTAGAATCCCTACATCTCGGCTACTAGGTTCACTTTTCAACGTTAATAATACTTTTGTTCTGTAAAACACAAATTCAAAACAAAACCTCCACAACTTATCCAAGTTGTTGGAAATTATTTCGCTAAGTAAAACTCTTTTGCAGAAAATCTTTTCAGTTTGAAATTCGTTTATAAAACATTAAATTATAGAGAAATTCATTTTTCTCCAATTCTTTTCCTCTTAAAAAGTCTTTTTCCGAAAACTTTAATTCTTGAAAAAAGAACTCATTCATGACCCATTTCGGTCCAAAGAAAATGAAATTGTTTTTTAAGTGTTGCCATAAAACTAATTTCTGAATTTCTCGTCGTTTAGAATTAAAATCATTTTCAAGTCAAAAATTGACTTTTTCTCTTAAAATAATTTTCTCAACATGGAGATTAAGCTATTTTTGAAAAATAACTTTTTATTTTATTTTAGAATTTATTTTGTAAAAATTAACGTCGCTAAAAATTTTTCGCCGTTACGTCCTCACTACTGCTCGTAGATTACTCTTACCCCGTAAAATCATTAAAATATTATTATTTTCAATTTTTATTCAAATTCCACAAAATTAACTTAAATAACATCTTCTTTAGCGTTTTCAACTTGTTCAACATTTTTCCAAGCTTTTGTCCTTAATCTAAATTTTAGTACAGACCACTGTTAGGTTTTTCAATCTAACAAACAATCATAAGTAAAATCACATATCACAGTTATAACATATATCACAGTTATAACTTGCATCCAAAATAAACATACAACATATATAACACATATACCACATATAAACATACATAACAGAGAATAATGAATTAGCAAAAAACACTACATAAATTAAAATTAATAACCACAACAAATCACCAATACGCATACAAACTCACAGATAGCACGTGGCTATCAAAAACCCCTCAAGTAAACTCCCCTTACCTCTTGAAGATTTCAAGTCTCATTCTAGAAGTGTTTTCTGATTCGTTTCCGATTTCCTCCGCGTAACACAGAATAATCAAATACCGTTTGATACTCACAACAAATCATAACCAAAAATTAACACAATTAAATAAAACGTATCTAGTTCATGTGAACTAGGTTTAGGCCGTCACTAATTAATTAGACTAGGGATGTTAACATTTTATAAACTCTTTGATTAATGATCCTTAAGCATGAACAAGACATAATCAATGATCATTTGTCAAAGATTTGAATCAAAACTCATCCAACTAACTAGGTTAGGGTTTCGGCCTTCCTTAGAAAAATGGGCTAGGAATTTGATTTGATTTCTAATCACTCGGATTCAATAACCATAGATATTAAAGAGATGAAATCAAGTGTCACATGCCAAAGATTGAAGCAACAATCCATTTATACCAAAACCTAGGGTTTTGGCCTAAATGGAAAAGTAGGAAGGAAATGTTTTCTTGATTCATGCTTTTAGATGATGAATATAGAGATCACAATGAGTTTATAGAAATTTGCTTCAAATCAAATGGATTTTTCTACAATTTTCTAGAGATTTTTAAAGAAAGCTTCATGAACTTGGATGATGATGATTCATGGCATAAACTCACAAAATAATTGAAGGAGAAGACTTAGATGAGCAAGGAGATGAGGTTTTACCTCTTGAAGCTTAAAGAAATGGTTAGTATTGATGAAGTTCTTCACAAAATCAACTTAGGTGTTCTTGAGTTTTTGAGAGAAAAGTGTGATGATGAAGATTGTGAGTTGTTTTGGTAATTTGGGTACATCTCTCAATCTACTTATCTGTTTTTGATGATCTTTAGCTCGTTGGAAAGAAGAGATGAATAGGAACAACTTTCATGTAGAAAGTTTTCGAGTTTCAGAACAGAAAAAGGCCGAAGTTTCGGTATGGTTTCGATGAGTATGAGTCTCAATGAAGTTCTTATGTTTTTTGGAGAGAAATGATGAAGAAGATGATGAAAATGAAACAAAATGGCTAAGTGTGGTGGGGTGAAGGGTATGGACGTGTGAATGGAGCTGTTTTTGGTCCAAATTTGTTATGGTAAACTTCTAGTTTCCATTGAAAACCAAGGGCAAATCAATCATTTCCTTACCAAAATATCATAGATATTTTGTAAGTAATCATGACAAATGAATGGGCATGGTTGAAGGAGAGCATTATGTGGTGGAGAAGGTGTTGAGGAGGCGTGGTTGGTTTGTGACCATAAGAAGAGGACGAAGCCAATTTGAATTCATCTTGCCTTAACCATGGTTAAAAATTAACTAGGATTACTACAAAAAAAAGGTTATTTAGCGATCGAAAATAGTGACCGAATTTTTTGGTTGTTGTTTGCGATCGAAATGGCGACCGATTGTAGGAGCTACATGAAACACTGGTTATAGTTGATACTGCGACCGAAATAGCGACCGAAATATAGCGTAGCTGAGTTATCAGTCGCTATTTCGGTCGCTAAATAAAGGAAAGTAAAAGTCAAAACTTGCTGACTTTTTAGCGTCCGAATTGGCGACCGAGTTAAATGCAACGTTTAAATTTTATTTATATTTGCGACCGATATTAATTCGGTCGTTAAACGGCACGCAAAAAATTAAAATAGAGCGTGTTAGCGACCGATTTAAAAATCAGTCGCTAAATTTATGAATTCAAATTTCAAATTAACCCAGTTAGCAACCGATTTTGCGACCGAATAATTCAGGCTCTAAAAATAAAATACCTAAATCGCGATTTCCTTCCTTCGTTCCCCTATTTCTCTCTTTTCTTCTCTTCTCTCTCACGCGCAGCTCCACCCCTTCCCTGTTCCGACCGCGCATCGCCACCTCTCAGCGTCTTGTCCTCCTCCGATCACCACTTGGTAAGGTTCTCCCCTTATCCTTCTCATTTTGTGTTTCTCCTTCTCTGTCTCTCACTCTCTCTTCCTCCTCCCAGCAGCACCGTGCCACCACCGCCACCACGACCACCACTGTAGCACCGTGACCTCTTTCTTTGGTAAGGTCTCCTCTTCTCTCTCTCTGTATCTCGCTCTCTCTCTCTTGCTCGGTTTTCTATGTCTCAGTTTCTCTCAATGTCTCTCTCAGGTGTTGTCACTTCCTCCTCCGGCCACCACCACCATCTCAAGGGGTTCTGTTTGCGTAACCACCACCCCCACAGTCTCCTCTGATCGCCTTACCTCGGGTTAGGGTTCGGGGAAGTTCCGTTAGTATGGGTATTTATTGTCAAAAATTAATCATTGATGTTGTTCTAGTGAAATCCAGAGTAGAGAAATTTTGACAGTAGGGGTATATTGATTTAAATAACTTATTGGATAGATAATATAAGTTAGCTTCCTCTTGATTCACTATCTCTTCAACTGTAATGCTTGGAAGTAGGACTACTATAAGTTTCATGGCCATCCCTGTATAAAATAAGCAAATATGAAGCCAAGAATGTAATCAGTAAATTACAGGCACATTGTATTAGACATAAGGAAGACTATTTTAATATGAGTTTGAAGACCAAGTCAATGACAAATTGATAAGAAATTAGATATCAGAATAGATTATTATAAATATAAGTATTGACTTAGATTCTTGGAACAAGCAGACACCCACCAACGACCAAACATTTGTCAGTTTGTTGAAATGTTAGTATTTGACATGTTAGTTGTTGGTAGGTTATCAAGTCACTATTTTTTGTATTAAATAGTTATAATCCGAAGCCTGATTATCAAACGGTCTGGACTTGAATGGTAAACTCTATATTGAACTTGTTTGATATATATTTTATTGTATAAACAAACCAACTTGCTAGGAAGTAAGGATGTTTCACCAAGTCTTATGCTCCACACCCAAGTGGTATATACTTCACGACTTAAATATTATAAGTGGTGCATTAAGTCATTGATGATAGATTATTTTATACATGGTTATCTAATTCATTTATGTTCTACTCATGTCATGAATACAGAAATAGATTCATTTGCATGAAGTTTGCTAAAGGTTCATTTAATCAACTATTTTGCATTGCTTTCTATACAACTCTCTCTCTGTTCAAATATGTTATTCATGTGTATATCCTTAAGAAATTCAAAGAGTTCAAGACCCAATATAGCAATGATTTAAAAAACACAGAAAGAGAGGACAAAAGTAAAAGGCCTAATGGCTTTCAACAAACTCTTAAATATTAGTTTATTAAATGTTAGTATTTGACTGGATTAATTTTAGTTATGCATTATAGGTCATTGCTCTATTTCTCGTGAGTTGAAACCGAGTCCCTTCGTCCCCTCCATCTCCACAGGTAATCAATTGGTCGTAATGGCAATTTGTTGAACTTTTATATTACTAACTTGAATACAATTAAGTTGGATCTAAGGTTATTAATTTGCTTTCATATTGTCTTATTATATTTATCAGTTCCCGATCTTCTTGTCTGCGGCTCCTCCCCTTATCCTTACTTGTTTTTGCATTTTGTCGCATAGGTAAGTTCTCTCAATACTCTCTTTTAAGGTTCTGCTTTGTCTAAGTTCTGATTGTGTGGTGCTTGTAATGTGTTATGTGAATTATATATCTTGTTGTTTGTTAGTGGAGAGCTGAGCTCAATAGGAAGGTATCCTGCCTGAAAGGCAAGATGCTGATTGTGTGCTGATAATTTAATATTTATGCATGTATTTGCAAATATGTGTTGTTTGTTAGTGGAGAGCAGAGCTCAATAGGATGTGATCCTGTCAAAAAGGCGGGATGCTTGTTTGTGTGTTGCTAATTTAGAAGTTATGCATGTGTTTGACAATTATGTGTTACTTGTTAGTGGAGAGTGGAGCTCAATAGGATGTTTGCTACTATATTTTATCTAAGTTTGTATTGAAATATGCTTCAATATATATTTGGGATTTGTGAAATGCTTGAGTGATTAGCACTCAGTAGATTTGATATTTATATACACTTAGGAGTAATTACAATTCATGTTTATAAGATAATTAATGAATGATAAGCTAAATCCTAGGAACACCGTCTGCACCGTCCACACCGTCCGCACCGTCCACACCGTCCACACCGTCCAACTAATTCTAACACTCCCCCTCAAGCTGGAGCATACAAATCAAATGCTCCAAGCTTGGAACAAATATTCTGAATTCTCGGTCCTCTTAGAGATTTTGTAAAGACATCTGCCAGTTGATCATTAGAGCTAACAGATTCGGTGATGACTTCTTTAGAAAGGACTTTTTCTCGGATAAAATGACAATCGATCTCAATATGTTTAGTTCTCTCATGGAATACTGGATTGGAAGCTATATGGAGAGCTGCCTGGTTATCACAACATAACTTCATTTGTTGAGTATCTCCAAACTTCAATTCTTCAAGAAGTTGTTTAATCCAAATGAGCTCACACGTGGCTACAGCCATAGCTCTATATTCAGCCTCTGCGCTAGACCTTGCAACAACATTTTGTTTCTTACTCTTCCACGAGACAAGATTTCCTCCAATAGACACACAATACCCTGAAGTGGAACACCTATCAATGGGTGATCTTGCCCAATCTGCATCGCAAAATCCAACTATTTTAGTGCTTCCTTTGTCTTCATAAAGTAGTCCTTGTCCAGGAGTCTTTTTAATGTATCTCAGAATTCGAATTACTTCATCCCATTGATCATTATGAGGAGACTGCATGAATTGACTCACCACTCCCACTGCAAAGGAAATATCTGGCCTTGTAATAGTGAGATAGATGAGCTTCCTAACCAATCTTTGATACCTTTCAGGATCATAATAAGGCTCCCCCTGGTTGGGTAGCAATTTTTGATTCGGATCCATGGGACTATCAACTGGTCGACAATCTAACATACCAGTTTCTTCAAATATGTCTAATGCATACTTCCTCTGTGAGATGATAATCCCATTCTTTTACTGAGCAACTTCAATTCCAAGAAAATATTTCAATTTCCCCAATCCTTGGTCTGAAAATGACTACATAAATGTTCCTTCAGCTGAGAAATTTTCTCCTGATCATTTCCTGTAATGATTATATCATCTACATAGACCACCAAGTAAACACATCTATTTGGAGAGGTATAACAATAACAGACTGAATGATCTGCTTCACTATGTTTCATTCCAAAAGCTTGAATAACTGAACTGAATTTTCCAAACCAAGCTCGTGGAGACTGTTTCAGCCCATAGAGAGATCGTCGTAGCCTGCAAACCAAACCGGACTCCCCTTGAGCAACAAATCCAGGAGGTTGCTCCATATAAATCTCCTCTTCTAATTCTCCATGAAGAAATGCATTTTTAATATCCAACTGATATAATGGCCAATGACGGATGGCAGCCATGGCAAGAAATATTCGAACAGAAGTGATTTTGGCCACAGGGGAGAAAGTATCTCCATAATCAAGTCCATAAATCTGAGAGTAACCTTTGGCTACAAGCCGGGCTTTGAGCCGATCGATTTGTCCATTGGCCACAACTTTAATAGCATATACCCATCGACAGCCAACAGGTTTCTTTCCCGGAGGAAGAGGAGTCAAGTCCCAAGTACCATTATACTCCAAAGCCTGCATTTCATCAATCATGGCTTGTCGCCATCCTGGATGATCAAGTGCCTCACAAACATTTTTAGGAATGGAAACGGAAGATATAGATGACACAAAAGAATAATAAGAAGGAGAGAGACGATGGTAACTTAAGAAGTTATAAATAGGATGAGGATTTTGAGTAGACCGAGTACCTTTTCTAAGAGAAATTGGCAAGTCAAGGTTTCCTTCAGGTAGGTCAGTAGTAGGGTCATCTGCTGGAGTAGGACATGATTCAGCTGGTCTTTCAGTGCCTTCCAATTCTGTATTAAGAACTCGTGGACGATGATGATATATGATGGGTGACCTTTGAGATTGCTCGAGTGGGGGATCATTAGGAATTTCTGTAGTCGAAACTGATTCTGATAAAGGTGATGGACCAAGATACAGAATCGGAAAGACTTCTTGAATAGTCTGAGACTCAACTGTGGATGGTGAGAAGTAAAACTTTTCTTCGAAGAACGTTACATCTGCACACATGAAATAACGATTATGCACATGGGAGTAACACTTGTAACCCTTCTGTAACCTGGAATATCCCAAAAAGACACATTTGATGGCTCGTGCAGCAAGCTTACCAAGACCTGGAGACAAGTCATGAATAAAACAAGTGCATCCAAATATCCGTGGAGCGACATGAAATAGTGGCTCTTTAGGGAATAAAACGGAATATGGTATTTTATGATCAAGAGAGGATGAAGGCATCCGATTAATTAAATAACGTTGTCAAAACTGCATCACCCCAATGTCGGACAGGTACATTCGCATGGAGTAACAAGGTCCGAGCAGTTTCAACAAGATGTCTATTCTTCCTTTCAGCTATGCCATTCTGTTGAGGGGTATGAGGACAACTGGATTGATGGAGAATGCCCTGTGATGACAAAAAGGAAGAAAGAGCAGAAGAAAAGTATTCCTTTGCATTATCACTTCTAAGGATTTTGATTGTTTTACCAAATTGGTTTTTGACCTCATTAACGAAAGTGGTGAGAATAGATGAAAGTTCGGATCGTTCTTTCATTAAGAAAACCCAAGTGCACCGAGAGAACTCATCAATAAAGGTAACGAAATATCGGAAACCATTAGAAGACACATGACTCGGTCCCCATATATATGAATGGATAACTGAAATGGGAGAATCAACTCGGCTTTCAACTTTGCTGGGAAAGGAAGAGCGAACATGCTTTCTTATTTGACACGACTCACAGTTCAATGATGACATTTTTGCAAGATTCGGAACCATTTGCTTCAATTTTGACAAACTTGGATGGCCCAATCGTTCATGAAGAAGATTTGGAGACTCGACTGCAGTACAACTTACAGAAGGAGCTGATTGGAGGTAATAAAGACCATGTGATTCATGTCCTATGCCAATCATCCGACCCGTACCACGTTCCTGTATAGTAAAAGAAACAACATCAAAAGTTACTGAGCAGTTTAGAGAGCGAGTAAGTTGACTAAGGGAGATCAAATTAAAAGGGCAACCGGGTGTAAACAAAACAGATTTTAAAGTTATAGAAGGGGTGACTGAAACATGACCGATTCCTTTGGCGCTGACCTTAGAACCATCCAGAAGAGTAATGAAGTGAGGAAATTTAGGAGAAGATATGGAGGAGAATAAAGAATGATTACCAACAATATGATCAGAGGCACCTGAATCAATTATCCAAAGATTTTGATTGTTACCGGATTGAGATATGAAGGTTGTGGAGTCATGAACACCAGTGGCAGTAGACCCATGAGATTGATAGGCAGCTTTCAATTGAAGATACTCTCGGTACTCGGCTTCGGAAAATTTTTTCTTGAACATTTCAGTATTGACTGATTTTTGAGGAAACCCATGAAGAGAGTAACAAGTATTATGAGTGTGACCCATTCGCTTGCAATATGTGCATTGAGGATGACCCATTCGAGCCAAAACAGACAGAGAGGCTGCCTTAACACCTGAGATTGTAAAGAGACCAGCGGCGGCAAGCAACAACCAGAAACAGGAACCAAAAAATCATAGGAGACTAAAGGCAAGAGACCCACTTTCCAAACAACCCAAAAAGTGGATTTTGACCGGCTAGACAGACAGAGGAGGTCGTGGCGCACGGTTCTGGGCGATCGAGGTGTTTTTCTGATGGCAGGAGGGCGGCGCGAGTTACACGCGCCAGCAGGTGGAGGCGCGTGAAGCGGCACGTGACGGCGCGTCGAGAAGATTCCGGTGACGAAACTTCTGGATCTAGACAGTCGGCGATTTCTGAAGTGTTTTCCGACGACGGTGGACAGTGGGTGACCGACGACAGTGAGTTTTGAACTTGGACAGTGGCTGTTTGGGTCAAAACAGAGGACAAAAGTTGGGATTTTGAGGGTTTTGCTGGACCAGAAGCAAACACCTTCAAATGACAAATGAACCTGCTCTTGATACCATGTTGAAAGACTTGAAAGTAATTTTAGACTAAGGGATTTGTGAAATGCTTGAGTGATTAGCACTCAGCAGATTTGATATTTATATACACTTAGGAGTAATTACAATTCATGTTTACAAGATAATTAATGAATGATAAGCTAAATCCTAGGAACACCGTCCGCACCGTCCACACCGTCCGTACCGTCCACACCGTCCAACTAATTCTAACACTAATTTAGAAGTTATGCATGTGTTTGACAATTATGTGTTTCTTGTTAGTGGAGAGCGGAGCTCAATAGGATGTTTGCTACTATATTTTATCTAAGTTTGTATTGAAATATGCTTCAATATATATTTGTTGAAGTATGCTGCAATCCTTACAAGTCAATGATTTTATTTTCTGCTAGAGTTAATTATTAAGCTACGAAAGCCTTTGTTTCCTATTTGAGATTCAATATTAATGAGCATGCGTACCTTCTCAGGGCACGCATGCTCATTCAATATTTTGGATGTGCTTGAAGGATTCTTGAAGTTTGAGGTTTTTATTTAATTCTGCCTTAATGCCAAGGTCTTAGATAATGAAGGATTAAGTATAGGGTTAGATAAAATGAAGGGTGGGGCACAATTTGCCAGGCACATGACGTGCCGTCATCATTCAAACATTATTCACATTAGAAAGCAGCTCTGTACACAATATTATGAAAGCAACTCTGGTTTTCTACTCATTTGTTTCACTAGGCAATGGAGCTTTCCAGAAATAGTTGTTGACGACCATCTTTACTAGGTTATCTAGGCATTTCCAGTAGGAAAAGTCCTCTCTATGACCATCCTTCAAAATGACGTAAAAGCATCTACTTTCCTGAAAACTACTATGTTTGCTAATCTGTAAAGTTGCATGTGAAGTTGCATTTCTTTGTTCTATTTTAATATGCTAGTATGCTACATGGATCTTTCCATCTTTTCTTATTATCACTTGATGAAGTTTAGACATATGACTTGTTTTCCTTATCGTTTTATCAGAAAATGGATCCGACTAAATGTTTTGAGACAGTCATCCATTTAGACCAGGTACAGTATCTCATCAACTTAAGAATAACGATCAGATTCACGTAATGATGGTTAAGGCATAAACTAATCATTACTAAATTGTTATTGTGTATTTTCAGGATTTGATTTCAATCACTCGATCATTCTACCGTCGTTGGGGAAAAGAAATACCGCGTGTTGTGACAATTGAAGACAAATGTGGAAATCTGTTCAATGGGAATATAGTAATCCATGAGGATCGCCCATATTTTGCAACAGACACAAATGGTATCAGGGAGTTGTATTTGTTGTCCACTGGTGCATTGGCAAAGTTTAAGTACCTTGGGGGTTCTCGCATCTACATGTTCATCCCTTTGGAAGATTGATGAGTTTTGATATTTTGATTAGTACTTATTGACTGTGGTGTGTTTTTATGTTTTGATCGTTAATTAGTACATTATTAAAAAACTTTTTTTTTATAAACAATTATTAAACTTGTGTTAATTAATGTATGTGTTTTCTTGATCATATTGACTGTGGTGTTTTGGATCGTTAGTACATCATATTTACGTTTTCTATTTATTCAACAAAAATATTGGTGTATTTTGTTTATATCAGAAATTAAAAATCAATGGGGTAATAGTTGAAAAACAAAATTTGGTCGGTAGGATTAAGTTACAAGAAATTTTTTATAAAAAAAAAATTCAAAATTCAAAACCGAAATAGCGATTGGATATCAGTCACCAAATTCGGTTATCTGAGCATGCGACCAACTATACGGCGACCGAAATATATAATTTTGTGACCGAAATATCGGTCGCAAATTTGCAACCGAAATACAAATTCGATCGCTAAACATTTAGCAATCAGGGTTTCTACTACCCCCTTAATTCGGTCGCTACACAATATAGTAACCGAATTATCATGTTTAGCGACCGAAATCTTCGGTCGCTAAATAGGTTTTTTTTGTAGTGATATTAGGTTAAGATTAAGGACATTTTGGTCATTTCACTTAGGCGACATGATTACTTGCATTTAATGTTTCATAAATTCTTGGTGAGTCATGGTGGTGACTCAATCCATGGCTCAGCTCCTACGGTGTCCGGTTCTATCTTTGCAGTTCTGTTTTCGATTCATTCGATTTCCCGACTAGGGTTTTACGGCCGAATAAGCATAATAACTTATTTATTTTGAAAATTTTCAAAATAACCCATATCGTTGGAAATGGAATATAAAATCTAACCATTTCGTTCTCGATTTAAAATTAGGTTTTCTGATCAGTAAAATTTTACTATCAACGAAAACGCAGCCCGTGTTCCGTACGAATTTTCAACCCAAAATTTAACCGTAACCTTATAAAAATAAGTATAATATGAATATGACTTTGGTTTATCAAAAATCATTTTCTAAGTCATGGATAAAAATATAAACATTTATATATTTATTACCGATAATAGAAAGTAGTGAAAAATCGGGGTGTTACACAAGGCAGAGAACATAGAATGATAGAAATTAGAAATTTAGAACTCAAAGAAGCCAAAAAATAGAAAGAAAAAAAAGAATACTATGATTATTTACTTATTTTCAAATATTGAATACTGAGTAACGGAATATAAACTCACATTCAAAAAACTCAAATAGTCAAATATTGAATTCTGAATACATATATATTTTCAAATATTAAAAAATAACAATACAATGAATATTGAGTTATTGAGTGACAATATACTGATTACTGAACTTTCAACAGAGTTCAGACAGACAAACACACGTTCAGTGAAGCAAAACAGTTCCAAACATAAAAAGAGAAGCAAAACCGAAAATGAAATTGAAACTTTGATGCAAAATAATGAGGATCAAAGATGATGAACTATACAAATTTCATTCTCCATATTTGTCAAATATACTTTAGGCAGCAACAGATTTAGAGTCAGAAACTCACTCACAAATCACAAATTTACACAGTAAACCAGAACAATTTTTACTATATAACTTGAAAAATAGTGCATAAAAGTAGTCTAGCAATTTTTGATTTATTCTTTTTAAGTTGCGTACAGGAACAAGTTTCAAAGACAAGGAACACATTTGTTGTAGAGCCAATATATGTTTTAGAAAGTAAAAACTAGCAGGACGTACAGTAAAATGTTAATCCAAAATGAAGATGGATTTGAGTTCCTTGATTTAGATAGATAGCATTGCAACTGTGAAGCATGACTACAATGAACCTACAATGAAACTGAAACTGAAACTTTGAAGGTTTAAGGCGTTACCTGCATTCAGAGAGAGAAGAAGGAGAGTGGCTCAGTGGTGGTGTGACGTCTCGGTGTTGGCTCTCCACTGGTGGTCGTCGTTCGAAGTGGTGGCTGAGAGTGAGAGGGGCAAAGAGAGTTAGGGTTATATTCAAACGAGAGTGTGAAGTTCAGAGAGAGAGAGGTAGTACCTAGGGCAAGAGAGATCCTCGCGATGGAACAGGGGCAGAGTGAAAGGGTTAGGGCAGAGAAGGGCGATGGTGAACAGGCAGAGTGATGAAGAAGAGCATGGTTAACATATACTTTCTAAAAACATTGGAAATCACTTTTAACGTCTGTTACTTAAACAATAGACATTAAAAGTGACATTCATCACTTTTAACGTCTGTTGTTTAAATAACAAATGTTAAAAGTCATTTAAATGAACCATTTAATTAACCGCGTGTTTTTTAACGTCCACCTTTTTTTAACAACATTATATATGCTCATTTATTCCATATTTTTCAGTAGTGTAAATATGTTTATCTTTATCTCTCACTT
Organism: Sophora flavescens; assembly: GCA_030762895.1. Taxonomy (NCBI): domain Eukaryota; kingdom Viridiplantae; phylum Streptophyta; class Magnoliopsida; order Fabales; family Fabaceae; genus Sophora; species Sophora flavescens. Next base: position 184,088,373 of record CM061064.1, read on the forward strand.
ATTTTTTATCTTTTTATATACATATGTTTCTCGAAAATAAAATAAAAAAAAAGTACGCCTCATTTGGTTGAACAAAAAGCATGCCTGGGATAGAATGAGTACACTGTACTCGTACGTTCGGTATGTAGTAGTACATGTTGTACGAGAATGCTAATTACCATATAGAAGTTAAATTAATCAGCACCAAAAAAAAGTATATTAAGTATATTAATCAATAAATAATAAACCTACTTTAAAATAATAAAACAAAACTATTGCAGCAAAAGTTTAGATTCCTGATTCTTCCTTTCTTGGCCAGCTAGAAACCTCCACGAAGCTTAACAAGAAAGGGATAAACTATTGTGGGATCAAAGAATCAAAGAGGAAATATTCTGTCAATAAATTTTACTCTAAAATATATTTTAATCTTTCGCATGCTACAATTTGTAAGTACGTCATCAGTTTATAATATATATTATAAGTTCTTTGTTACTTTCTTCAAACCCATAGTTTTATATTATTTTTGTAGTTGTTAGTTTCTACAAGTTTCCGTTGATTTTCTGTTGGGTTAAGATTCTCTTAAAATGTATACACATTAACAAATGGTTTATGTTCATCTATCTAAGATAACAATTTGGCATTTTTTATATTACCACACTATTGATCATAAAACCCAACGACGAAAGTGGAAATTCACATATATTATGACTCAACCGTATTGGAGTTACTATAATTAATATAGTTAATTATGTTCTTCTTGCTGTTAAGTCTGTCAATAATTGTTCTTATTGTGACACTACAAGAATTTAAGCTATTTCCCAAGGCATATTACCCAGGGCAAAAAATCCCTAGGAAATTTTGACGTTTCCCACGGTTAAAGCCTTGGGAAAGTTCTCTCTATGGTTCCCACGGGTTGGGCCTTGGGTAACAGAGGCGCCAACTGCTCCCGCTTGTTTTCCCACGGACTGGGCCGCGGGTATGAGGCGCCAATCGCTCCGCTTGTTTTCCCACGGATCGGGCCCGGGAAATATGTTACACGATCGAGGCGCCGTTTCCCAGGGCTGTAGCCGTGAGAAATATGTTACATGAGTCGCCGTTTCCCAGTGGTGACCACGGGAAATATGTTACACGACGATCGAGGCGCCGTTTCCCAGGGATGTGGCCCTGGGAAATATGTTACATGAAGCGCCGTTTCCCAGGGCTGTGGCCCTGGGAAATATGTTACACGATCGAGGAGGCGCCGTTTCCCAGGGCTGTGGCCCTTCAGCCCTGGAAAATATGTTACACGATCGAGGCGCCGTTTCCCAGGGCTGTGACCCTGGGAAATATGTTACATGAGGCGCCGTTTCCCAGGGCTGTGGCCCTGGGAAATATGTTACATGCCGTTTCCCAGGGCTGTGGCCCTGGGAAATAAATAGGTTTTTTCCATTTAAGGGTAACCCGATGTCCATGTTGTTTTTTCCTCACCCTCATCCCACCCACCCCCCCACCAGCCCGAGAACAATGCTGGAAAATATAGCCCCTTCACGCACTGCCATTGATTTCTTTTAAGGTAATATCTGAAGTTAAATGTTTGGTTTCTTTTTCAATTTCTTCATCTTCTTCATCTTCATTTGCGACAGTGGCACATGTGGACCTGAACAGGGATGGAGGTGGAGCAGCTGCTCTGGAAAGACAAGATGACGTGGCTGCTTATTTCTCGGTGTGACAAGTGCGGCAAGGAGGAGATCGTGAAGAAGGACAACGAAGGACGCCCCTGTTTCATTTACACCACACTTCGATTGATTCATGACACACTCCGATTTGTAACTCCGATTGAACGGTGGAGATCTGTAACTTCGATTTTTTAATTAAAAAAAATACATAGGTTTCCCAAGGTTAAAACCCTGGGAAATGTTTCCCAGGGAAAATTCCGTGGGAAACGTTTCCCAGGGAAAATTCCGTGGGAAACGTTTCCCAGGGATTTTTCCCTGGGAAACTTTTCCCAGGGAGTAGTCCGTGGGAAATTTCCCAAGGGTGTGACCGCGGGGTATTTCCCAGGGCATACCCGTGGGAAACGTTTCCGACCAGCTGAAAACCGAGGGATCTGGATCCGTGGGTCATCCCTGGGAAATGTGTATTTTCCCACGGATTTTATGGATTTCCCAGGGCCATAGGCCCTGGGAAACAGCGAAAATTCTTGTAGTGTGATATCTTTGCCCATCAGGCCGGTCATGAGATTTTGCATGCTCTGGACGAACTCAGGAAAATGATGCTCTCATATTCATTTGAATATTATCCTACTTGTATTTTTTGCTGCAAAATATTTAATTATTCGATCATAATCAAGGTTTTAAAAAAAATCAATTTCAATAGAAGTTGATCGTAAATAAGATTTTAATCTGTATTGTGACATAGTAAATCATAAATAATATTTTAACAATTTCAATTTAGAAGTTGATGCAATAGTGATATGGATAGTATGTAAAATTTTTATAAATTTTAAATTTTTATATAACATTTATATATATTATGTATAATTTTACACTATCTGGTGCCCCAAAAAATTAGGGTCCTGAATGATCGCCTACCTCAACCATGCTCAGGGCCACCGGCTTGCATGCCATTTTTACTTTAAAAAAAAAAAAGTCTGTCAATAATCAAGGAGCTTTGTGGGTCATTATCCAGTCCGATCCACTACTACTAGTACTAGAGTGAATCACACTCTGAAATAATATATAGTGCTTAAGATCACCCGCATTGTACATTTACGAACATATATTTATCAGCTACGAAAGGGTTTCATATCCTTTGGTCTGGTTCTCATCATGTGTTGTTACATGAAGAGAAAACCAACTTCTGGTAGTGATATCCTCTAAACTCTAGAGAGATTCTTGTATGAACATGAAGTATACAAGTTGAATCTACTTATCAATCATATTATTAATTAATGAATAAATATTATATTTAATTGATAATAATTTATTATAACCTATCATAGCAAATTATGAATTTGTTAAAAAACATGCATGGCAGAGCCCAATAAAAAGAGAAAATAATTTGAGAAGAAGATTAAAATCTGAATTTGATACCTGATCAAAAATCTGAATTTGATAGAATGAGTAAAGGTAATTACAATGAGTGTAAAATACACCTTAATTACATAGTAATATCCCAACCAAGCTCACTAACCCTAACAAGATAATCCTAATCAACTTGCAACTATCTCTAACATTAATTGATCAAGTTCATCCAATTTGAATGTTCCATGTTAATTTATATTAAAATTTCTCCTAAGCTCCATCATTCTTAGCTGGAAAAGAAGGTTATTTGAACCACATGCTTGTTATGTGTAAGTTAGTCTGAAGTTGATGTTGTCTTCTCGATTGTAAGAATTAAAAAATATATAAATTTTATTAAAAATCAAAATATATCATTATTCAATTTTATTAAATATTCTATTTTTTAAGAATTTTTTCTTTATCCCATGGTCACCTGTTAACATTTGTCATGTAATAAATTTTCAAATGGGAAAAATACTCAAAATATATGAGATTTGTTAATTAATAAGTGTTTTAAAGACATTGTTTTTTAGTTTTCTAAGATATCTCGTGCATAGCTACTGCGAAAACTAATTCTTTGAGATGATCGGATCACAAGTGTAACAAAGCTCTCCTTCAAGAGTTTTAACGCTGTTGCATTCTCAGGGCTGGATTCAAACTTGAGACCACTGGTTAAGCCGAAAGAAATCAGTGTCATTTCATCTAAGCACTCTTGGGTTTTAAGGACATTGTTTAAATATATATATAAACAAAATAATTATTCATTGAAAAATTAAATATAGCTCTTCTTATTTTAGTTTTAAAATGGTGGCAAGTGAGCAAAGTACTGCCTCGCATTACCCTTCCGTTCCCAAGGATCGAACACACGATCACTTGGACGTTAAGGGACGAGGCGTCAAACCACCACGCTAGCAACATTGAGTAAATATAGCTCTTTTCAATATATTGAATACATCATTGTCCACAAAAACTTACTTTTTTTTTAGATATTTTAAATCAATGCCGTTAGATACTCATTAGCCTTTGTCATATTATATTTACAGAAAGCGGAAAAAAAGGATTGAACTTGAAAATAAACGAGCATTTTTTTTTTTGGGAATTTCTTTGCAACCCATTAAATTTGAAGGGTTTCGGTACCCTTATAGTGTGGTCCAATGAGAAGTTGACAACTATTTAATAAATCCGTGAATTTTTTTTAATTTGCATAATAGTCCTTTGATCAATTTTTTTGTGCATAATGATTAATCCCTTCCGTTCCCAAATTCCTTGCCCTTTTGGAGTGTGTGAACCCTCGTGGCCATGGTGCCGTGTTTATGATGAACCAATTTCATGCTTTATTAGCTTATATGTTTTTTTAATATATTATTAGTGGTTGTGATTCCATTTTGATTACTGATTGGTATCATTTGCTTCTGGTTTCGTGGTGAAGGTGGGTAAGCTTGCATCAATTCATTTTCAAAGTTGCGGAGCATGTCGAATGGATTTTTTTTTGGTAGAACATGTCGAATGGATGAACCAGAGGGGGGATACACTTAAGATTTTTTTATAAAAAAATAACGATTTAGATTAAGATGAATAAAAGAATTTTAATTATGAGGACTATAATGCAATAGTAAAAAGGTTAATATTTAATCAGATTTCATGACATTATTCAAACATAATTGATCCATGTTTTAAGGGTACCAAAGCCCTTACATTTTTAAAGGTACCGGAGCAATGCCCTTTTTTTACACCATGGAATTTGTCAATTTGATACCAAGACAGAGACAGTATCTTTATACGACTGCGGTTTTGAAGTGATAAATGAACACAAAAATCTACGGTATTGTGACGTTATTGTAGTGCTAATTTTTTATTATTATAAATTTTGACTTTTTTTAAAAAATAAAAATTTATTTATCAAAAAAGCTCATTAACCAGATAATGAACTGAATTAATTAGATATTTATACCTGATTAACCATATATTTTCACATTCTTAACAAAAAACTCATTAACCAGATAATGAACTAAATTAACCAGATATTTGCACATACTTAACCAAAAATTTTATTTCTCAAAAAAAAAATTAACCAGATATTTGTACGTGATTAACCAGATATTTACACATACTTAACCAAAAAACTCATTAACCAGATATTTGCACATACTTAACCAAAAATTTTATTTATAAAAAAACCCATTAATTTACACATACTTAACCAAAAATTTAATTTCTCAAAAAAAACCATTAACCAGATAATGAACTGAAATTAATCAGATATTTGTACATGATTAACCAGATATCTGCACATACTTAACCAAAAAACTATTAACCAGATAATGAACTGAATTAATCAGATATTTATACCTGATTAACCAGATATTGATACATACTTAACCAAAAATTTTATTTTTTTTAAAAAACTAAATATTTTAAAAAAAAGAACAAAATAATTTTTTTATAAAATATTTTAAAAAAAGGACTTATTACGATGTCGCATAGTGCACCACCATATCATGTCGCCTATGGTGTCGATACTTTGTGTCAATAATGTATATATATATATATATATATATATGTACTGGCCGAGAATAAAAGACCGAGAATTCGTCTATACGACCAGACCAACCGAGCTTACCCCCACGAATGGGCCTTGGCCCAAACCTCAAGGAGCCGAGAACATGTCAGCACGCCTGACATCCGAGGATAACTACTCGCCCCTGATCCATATCAGGCCACTCGCGAAGATACCTCGGCCCCAAGTTATCCATCCGCAGCTAACTGGGCCGAATATCTCGCTAGCCATAATGTTGCTCCGGATAATCAGGCTCCGGATATTTCTCCCCATGATCGCGATCTGGTCCAAATATTTCTCCGCTTATTTCGGAGCTTGATCCTGAGAGATCTCTATAAATAGGGGGCTTACCCCCTCATTCAGAACTACGTTTTGCTTTGATTCCCATTTGGATACGTAGGAGCAGAATCCACATTCTGTCAAGCACAATCCAAAAACACCCCACTAATCCTCGTTCGACCGAGTATCTCACATCCGAGGTATTTGGACGGAACATTTGGCGCCGTCTGTGGGAATCGAAGCAAATATTTTCCCGTACCACACAAAATGGTGAGGACGAGGAGCGGAAACTGCAGGAGGGAGGAGCCAGGGAATGCCAACAACGGAGTTAACGGGGATAATGGAGAGCGATCCGTAGGCCCAGCAGCAATGACCGATAATCCCATGGTTCAGAGCTTCTCGCGCATATTGCGGCAACGAGAAGGGAGAACGAAGAAATCCGCCCGGCAAAATAGCCATCGTGAAAGAGAGCGGAGCGAGGAAAAGGTCGGTCTCTTCTCCACAAGAAAGAGAGCGCCACCACCGGAGATTGAAGGGTCCAGAAACTTGTACAGGGGAAGGGGGTCCACACCTCCGGGCTTCCCATCACACCAACCGAGAAGCGAGAGGAGGAGGGATTCCCTAGGCGAGCCCCGGAGTTTTCACTCCCGGACAAACAGACTTAATGACAGGGGGCCAGCTGCGGAAGCCGAGGCATCCCTTCACGAACGATATCATGGGGGTCCCCTTGCCAGCCAACTACAAGCCCATCAACATTGACAAATATGATGGCACCTCAGACCCCGAGCGCCACTTGGACGCCTTCACCACGCAGATGTACCTTTTTACGGATGACGACTGCTGTCATGTGCAAAGTCTTCCCAACCACTCAAGGAGGCACGTGACCGTACACCCAGCTACCCCCAGCCTCGGTAGACTCTTTTGATACATTCGTGGCTAAGTTCAGCGCTCAGTTTGCCACGAGCCGAGCCCACCAAAAAACCTCGGCCTCGCTGGTAAACTTCAGGCAAGAAAAGAATGAGTCCTGCGCGCAACTTCATGGCCAGATTCAGCAAGGAGGCGGTACTCATCCCCAATCTCAGTGCCGATGTTGCACTACACACCATCCTGACCGGGTTGAGACCTGGCCCTTTTGCTAGGCACTTGGCTCGGAAACCACCGGCCAATATGGACGAACTGAGAAGAAAAGCTGCGGGGTTCATCAATATGGAGGAGGTTGAGGAATCGAAGAAAAGGGAGCGGACCGATGATGCTGACAGGCGAGAAGGTAAAGAGAAGAGGAGGGCAGGGGGTGATAAACCGAAATTTAAAGGCTCGTCCGAGCATTTCCAGAGGGGACCGAAGTATGAGCATTATACTCCCCTCAACACAAACCGGGCTCGGGTGTTCGAGGAAGCGTACAATGCAGAACTTTTGCAGCTCCCAAATCGTGGCCACACCCCCCAAAACGCAGATCGACAGAAGCACTGTCGGTATCACCGCAATTATGGCCATACCACCGAGGAGTGCTGGGTCCTAAGAGATAAAATTGAAGAGCTGGTTCAGGCTGGCCATCTCAACAACTTTGTTCGGAGAAACAACAACAACGGTGAGAGGCGTGGCAGAAACAGAAGGAGAGAGGGTGACCAAAGCCAGAGGAGGGGTGGCGGTCGACGAAATGATGAGAGAACAGAAACCAGAGAGGGCCAGAATGAGAGACGGGAAGAGGATAATGTCATTCGGGGAGTAATAAACACCATCTCAGGAGGATTTGTGGGGAGAGGCACAACAAGTTCAGCTCGGAGAAGACACCTGCGGGCCATCCGAGCTGTCAACTCGGTATCTGGCAAGCCTCCCCGAAGTTCCCCACCTATTATCTTTTCCGATGACGATTTTGTGGGAGTAGATCCCAACCAAGATGACCCCATAGTGATCACTGTACAGTTGGCCAACTTCTCGGTCAAAAGAACCCTCGTCGACCAGGGGAGCTCTGCGGATATATTGTATTACTCAACGTTTCAGAAGCTCGGGATCCCGGAGAAATCAATTCAACCGTACGACAGTAAGCTCGTCGGCTTCGCAGGGGAACAAGTTGATACTCGGGGATATATTGACCTCCTGACTACTTTTGGTGATGGCAGAGCTTCTAAAACTATCATGGTCAGGTATGTGTTGGTCAATGCTGTTACATCGTATAATATTCTGATCGGAAGACCGTCCTTGAATGAGCTAGGGGCTGTGGTCTCTACTCCCCACCTCACGATCAAGTTCCCTTCCAGCTCGGGGGACATAGTTGCTGTCCGAGCAGATCAGAAGATGGCCAGACAGTGCTATGCTGATAGTTTACGTGTGAGCAAACTTAAACCCACACCAGCAGAAACCCTAGACAGGGGGAAAGACAAGGCGGTGAATTCCGTAAACTCCGTGGAGCTAGATCCCAGGATGGACATGCAGGAACAACGTCCACAACCTATTGAGGAGTTAGAGAAGTTCCAGCTCGGTGCGCAGCCTGAACAGTGCACTAAACTTGGCGGTCACCTTGAACCTACTTTGAAAGAAGAAATAAAGCGAGTGCTACGTAGAAATGCAGATCTATTCGCCTGGACCACATCTGACATGCCGGGAATTGATCCCAACTTCTTGTGCCATAAATTGGCAATTTGTCCCGAGGCGAGCTTGATGGCCCAAAGGAAAAGAAGACTGGGTGAAGAAAGGAGAAAGGTTGTGGAAGAGGAAACAGCGAAGTTGGTCAAGGCCAATTTTATCCGAGAAGTAGAGTACACTACATGGCTGGCCAACGTCGTTCTCGTCAAAAAAGCAAACGGCAAGTGGCGCATGTGCACCGATTACACAGATCTGAATAAAGCTTGCCCGAAAGACTCCTATCCTTTGCCGAGTATTGACAGACTGGTTGACGGGGCTTCCGGATACAGAATTCTAAGCTTCTTGGGTGCATACTCCGGGTACAATCAAATCCGAATGTACCCCCCAGATGAGGAGAAAACAGCCTTCATTACTGAGGGGTCAAATTATTGTTACCGAGTGATGCCGTTTGGGCTGAAGAATGTGGGAGCTACATACCAGAGACTCATGGACCGAGTATTTGAGAAACAAATCGGCAGAACTATGGAAGTATATGTGGATGACATGGTGGTGAAATCCGATGACCCTAGCAACCACCCTACAGATCTGGAGGAAATCTTTCAGCAGCTGAGAAGGTACAATATGAGACTGAACCCGGAGAAGTGTGTTTTCGGTGTCCAGGGGGGAAAATTCCTCGGCTTTATGATGACGCACCGGGGAATCGAGGCCAATCCTGATAAATGTCGGGCCGTGATTGAGATGAGGAGCCCACAGAACGTTAAAGAAGTGCAAAGATTGGCAGGACGGCTTGCATCATTGTATCGGTTCCTGCCCAAATCCGCAGAGAAAGCTCGGCCTTTCTTCAAACTACTAAAGAAGCCCCAAACCTTCACGTGGACCGAGGACTGCGAGAAGGCCTTTGTCGACTTCAAGGCCTTTTTGTCTTCCCCGCCGATATTAACACGACCCCTCCCCGGGAAAGAGTTGTATTTATATCTGTCAGCCTCCGAGAATGCCATCGTGCCTGATCATTGTGCAGGAGGTAGAGAAAGCTCAAATGCCAGTGTACTTCATCAGTAGGGTACTCCATGATGTCGAAACTCGGTATCAAGTCATTGAGAAGCTGGTTTTGGCCTTGGTAACCGCAGCTCGGCGATTGCGCCCGTACTTCCAGAGTCACCAAGTGATTGTTAAGACGGATCACCCGATTAAACAGATACTCAAAAAGCCCGAGTTGGCAGGGTGGATGATTGCTTGGTCAGTAGAATTGTCCGAGTTTGGCCTGAAATACGAGATGAGAGGACCTCTGAAATCTCAATGCCTCTCCGACTTCATAGCCGAGCTCCATCCACCGCCAGTAGCCGAGGATATATGGTGGAATTTGTACGTGGACGGATCCTCGAATGTCAGGGGCAGTGGAGCGGGGGTAATTCTGGAAGGGCCGGGAGATCTGATCTTGGAACAGTCATTAAAGTTTGAATTCAAAACCTCGAACAATCAAGCCGAGTATGAAGCTTTGATAGCAGGATTAAGGCTGGCGAATGAAATGGGGGCAAGGGCTGTTAAGTGCCGGAGTGATTCACAACTAGTCACCGGACAAATATCCGGAGGCTACCAAACGAAGGAACCTCAGCTCAACCGGTACTTGTGTAAGGTCAACCAATTAATCTCCGGCTTTGAAAAGTTCACTATTGAGCACATTCCCCAGGAAGAAAACACTCGGGCTGATTTGCTGTCCAAGCTAGCCAGTACAAAGAAGCCGGGTCACCATAGAACGGTTATTCAAGAAACCCTCAATGAACCGAGCATTGGGACAGAAGAGGTGATGGCCAACGAGTTGGTTGACCGAGAATGGATGACGCCTATATGGGAGTATTTATCCTCAGAAACTCTGCCCTCGGATCAGGCCGAAGCCAGGAAAGTCAGGCTCAGGGCAAGTCACTTTGCTATAGTCTCCGAGGAGTTGTATAAGCGAGGATTCTCGGCACCATTGCTAAAATGTCTGACGAGGGCACAATCCAAGTATGTCATGGAAGAGGTTCACCGAGGAATCTGTGGTTTTCACAGTGGGGGCAGATCAATGGCCTCCAAGGTAGTCCGAGCAGGGTACTATTGGCCTACCGTCCGAGCTGATTGCATGGAGTGGACGAAGCAGTGTGATGAGTGCCAAAGATTTTCCAATGTAAATCATGCCCCCCCTGAAGGACTTCACACATTAAACTCGCCTTGGCCGTTCGCTATGTGGGGAATGGACATACTGGGGCCTTTCCCTGTAGCCAAAGGTCAAGTCAAATTCCTACTGGTAGCGGTGGACTACTGAACGCGCTGTCGCCACGCGCCAAAAAGAACGAGCGATTATTAAAATAATGTAGTATAGAGCGACAACTCGGATATCGTCTCTCAAGGACTCTTAGGTGTTGTCATTATTAACAGAAAATCAAAAAGTTAGTTTTGGGGGTTTTGGATTGAAATAAAATAAAGAAAACAAAACAAAGCAAACAAAGCAGTTAAAGAGAATAGCAAATAAACTAAAGACGATTAACCTACTGTTCTCGGTTTCCCACTATCATTGGTTCAAGCAAATCCAAGCCCTAAGCAGATTCTAAACCCTTTCCGATTGTAGCATCAATTTACAAGCGAAATCAATACTACGAGACATATATTCCTATTCCCGAATTAAGCAAACGGGGTGAAGCACTCATGAACTAAGCGAACATGATTGAACACATGCGAATTAAGCAAACACGATTATATACAGGAACATACAATCATCGAAATAAATCAATACTAATCCTATACATATCTGAATTAAGCAAACAGAAACATATAGAACAGTACTGAAAAGGAATAGCAATTCAAATATCAGAACCTCAAGTGTAATTGAAACCAATCCCAGTAGATTAATCTAGGAGACTAGTTCTCCATTACAAAGGGAAAACAAAAGACAAGAATTAAACTACTGAAAGCTACTACTACTGTCTAAGACTAGCCAAAACTGGCTAACTCTGACTTACTCCCTTCAGTTCTGTCTAAAACGCTTAAATACAATTTCTGGAATCAGCTTTCTCGCGACGCGAAGCCTCTCTCGCGACGCGAATCTTATGAACACTCTGCAACCTTTGGTATTCTCGCGAGGCGAACACACCTTCGCGAGGCGAGAATCTGAAAAGTCTTCTGTTACGCCCGTTATGAACATCAGGGGCCAACCGTGATGCTTTCTGACTTCCAGGGCTCGCGAGGCGAATGTATGCTCGCGAGGCGAGACTCTTCAACTTCAAAACTGCCACAGCCGTGATCTTCAACACGGGTAAACCGTGATCGTCTCTGACTTTTCAGGGCTGGGTGACTCGCGACGCGAGATATCCTTCGCGGGGCGAACAACATTTATTCCTTTTTATTAACCTGAAAAACAGAAAATAACATAAGTACTTTATTTAACTCTAAATCAACTAAAGTAACCTAAAAACACTTTACAGACTCAAAATACTACTTAAGGACAATCAAGTCTAATTTGAGTGAAAATGATATAAAATTAGCACAAAGCCAAGGTCTTTACTAGTTATAAAACCAGTCAAACAGGGGCTCATCAAAATACCCCAAACTTAAACTTTGCTTGTCCTCAAGCAAACTAAAACTTTAAAAACTCAAAAAGACTCAAGACCTGGCAAGCTCAAAGATTCAATCAACTTTCGCACAGATTTCAAGCAATTCAACAAAATGATTTTTCCTTCAATGTTCCCCCCTTTCAAACAAAGTAATCCCCACAATCATTTATTCCAAACAATTAAGAATTTCATCATTCAAACAATCATTAATCTAAGCAGGGGATCCAAGTTACACAAAAAAGGGAGATCACCAAATTCAAACAACTGCCTTCCTCACAAGGGAAATTTGTGTTTCACTCAATCGCTCAGTTTGTGTCTAGGTTATCAACAATTCACTCAGTTTCACTTTTAAGAGCACTTCCCATAAATTTGATTTTCATCTCAAAATGATTCCCACAGAAAACATGCAAGCAACATCAAAAGGTCTTTTATGGGTTGTAATGGGGCCTGGCTAAGGGTAGGATATACAAAGGTACTAGGCTGAAGACCCTAGGAACTAAGAGAGCATGAACATTATTTACACTTTGAATTTCCACTCAAGTTCCTTTTCTCATTTTTGATTTGCCTTGGGTGACTACAACCTTTTTATTTCTTTTTGGCATTTTTGCACTTTTACTTTTTTTCTGTTTTTCTTTTCTTTTTCTTTTATTTTCTTTTTATTTTCTTTTTTTTTCTCAATCCCAAACAACATATTACACCTTGCAGCCACCCCAAACTTAGTTCTTGTACCCATTCTAAGATTCCATGCTCTCCTAATCCTAAGATCGGGTTAACATGGTTTTCCAGATTTTTGGGCTTATAACATTAGGTTATCAAGAAGCAACAGGCTAATCAGGCTCAAAGGGGCTAACTAGGGAACATGCATTAGGATTTGGTTATTTTAGGCTAAGTAGCTATTTACAAAGAAAATGCCTAAATCATTTGAAGCAAACACATAATCATGCAAATCAAAAAGAGATTCAATCAAATTCAGGAAAGTGCAACTTAAAAGAGATTCTCACACAATTTAAAACATGTTGGAGGCTCAAAACCTCACCTGGACATTTTTGCAAATTATTTGACAGAGATTCTATCCCTAGTGTGTGCTTCCTATCACCCCAAACTTATCATAAATCATGCCATCATAATAAAATCTCAAAGTTCAGTTTTCAATCATATGGGGATCATTTTTCAATTTTTTTTTTCAAATACTAGGGGGGAAACAGCCACTATCATGCAATCAATCTATACAAAAATTAATCAAATCCAATAAACTTGCCAATACCAGACTCAACACAACTCCTGAGCTTCTCAAATTATTCATGAGCTTTATTCAAAGAAAAGGAAAAACTACAACTAATTCCCTCCCCCACACTTAAAACATACATTGTCCCCAATGAAACAACATAACAATAAAATCAGAGTGAGGGAAAGGAAAGGGAACTCCCTGATCAAGTGGCAATGTAGGAGCTTCCGCCTGGATCCCATTGTCTGTGATACAGTGGCCACGGGATGCTCAAATTGCGAAACGATCCTCCCGGATCCCATAGTATGCAGCATAATGCCCAAGTGATGGACAAATACTGGAAGCTCATTCCGTGCTTCCCTAACTTGCAGCCTTTATATGGAAGTGGGTGCTTGATAATTATGGTAACTCCGCCAAGTGCGGCTGACTTCTCACTTCCTCTCGGGTCAAGGTTGACCTCTTTCTCAATAAAATCCCCCCAATAGAAGTGGGGCTCAACCTCTTGGACCGGCCATGGTGCAAAATCCAAGGGTCCAGAATCCAGAGCTTTTGGTTCCACAGGGGGAGGTGGCAAACAGTTAGCTGGGGTTACTGGTGCTGCTTCAAATTCTGCATTTTCTTCATTTACTGCACGAACAAATTCATCACCTGCTATACATGCAGAAATTTCAGCACACACCACACAAAAGTTAGAGTTAGTAGAGTCAGTACATATATCACAATAAAATGAATCAGTAAAATTCTGAATGTCTGGAAATTCAGCAATTAATTCATCCACCCCATTACTCTCAACACATGCAATTGTTTTACTTGAATCATCTACTTCCAAAGGTTCTTCATTATCCTCAAGCACGGGGAAGCATATGTCCTCCTGATCCTCCTGATCCTCATTTTCTGTGTTTCCTGAAAAGATTAAATTTGCATAACAGTCTACACACAAAGCGGTGCCATCACAATAACATGAATTAGAATCAGGGGATTCAACACACAATTCATCATCAACAGAAATATTATCACAATCATCATCAGAAGTATCTTCAAGAATAACTTGTGACTTTGTAAGTTCTTCAAGGGGCTGTGGAGTTAGCATTGCAGCCGAGTTGGCGACAATTTGATCACTTTGCATGGCCAACTTCTGAGATTCAGCTTCTCCCCTCTGGTATTCAGCCTCCATCCTCTGTTGAAATTCAAGATTTTGTTGTGCCAACCGTTGATTATTCTCTTCCATCATCCGTTGAGTGTTCTCAGCCATTTGTTGTAGCATACAAGCAATCTCATCCAAGGTGCTCTGTGAAGGTTCGGAAGGTGCAGAGGTGGTCACTTGGCTAGGATAGTATCTAAACAGGAAGGCTTCCTTCAAATCAAACCAGCTTGAGATGGAATTCTCATCAAGACAATACAACCAATCTCTTGCAGCACCTTCAAGTGAGAACTGGAAAGCTTCCATCTTGATGTGGTCTTCTGTTATTCCTGCAGGTCTCAGCATTATAGAACAAGCAATCTGGAATTCCCTCAGATGCTCCTGCGGATTCTCACCTGCAAAACCACTAAACCTTGGCAACCAGTGCGATAAACCATAAAAATCAGGAAAATATATGCATGGTGGTGGTTCATAGTAAACATTAGGCATGTATCCACACATGTAATTCTCTATGGGAGTACCAAAATTCATAACCAGACAAAACAGACAAAACTAATTCAGCAAATACAATTTTATTTTATTTTAAATTTTTTTTTAAAAAATTTTATTTTCTGCTAATAACAAGAAACAAGAGTCCCCGGCAACGGCGCCAATTTTTGAACGTGCTGTCGCCACGCGCCAAAAAGAACGAGCGATTATTAAAATAATGTAGTATAGAGCGACAACTCGGATATCATCTCTCAAGGACTCTTAGGTGTTGTCATTATTAACAGAAAATCAAAAAGTTAGTTTTGGGGGTTTTGGATTGAAATAAAATAAAGAAAACAAAACAAAGCAAACAAAGCAGTTAAAGAGAATAGCAAATAAACTAAAGACGATTAACCTACTGGTCTCGGTTTCCCACTATCATTGGTTCAAGCAAATCCAAGCCCTAAGCAGATTCTAAACCCTTTCCGATTGTAGCATCAATTTACAAGCGAAATCAATACTACGAGACATATATTCCTATTCCCGAATTAAGCAAACGGGGTGAAGCACTCATGAATTAAGCGAACATGATTGAACACACGCGAATTAAGCAAACGAGATTATATACAGGAACATACAATCATCGAAATAAATCAATACTAATCCTATACATATCTGAATTAAGCAAACAGAAACATATAGAACAGTACTGAAAAGGAATAGCAATTCAAATAGGAAATCCAGAACCTCAAGTGTAATTGAAACCAATCCCAGTAGATTAATCTAGGAGACTAGTTCTCCATTACAAAGGGAAACCAAAAGACAAGAATTAAACTACTGAAAGCTACTACTACTGTCTAAGACTAGCCAAAACTGGCTAACTCTGACTTACTCCCTTCAGTTCTGTCTAAAACGCTTAAATACAATTTCTGGAATCAGCTTTCTCGCGAGCCGAAGCCTCTCTCGCGACACGAATCTTATGAACAGTCTGCAACCTTTGGTATTCTCGCGAGGCGAACACACCTTCGCGAGGCGAGAATCTGAAAAGTCTTCTGTTATGCCCGTTATGAACATCAGGGGCCAACCGTGATGCTTTCTGACTTCCAGGGCTCGCGAGGCGATTGTATGCTCGCGAGGCGAGACTCTTCAACTTCAAAACTGCCACAGCCGTGATCTTCAACACGGGTAAACCGTGATCGTCTCTGACTTTTCAGGGCTGGGTGACTTGCGACGCGAGATATCCTTCGCGGGGCGAACAGCATTTATTCCTTTTTATTAACCTGAAAAACAGAAAATAACATAAGTACTTTATTTAACTCTAAATCAACTAAAGTAACCTAAAAACACTTTACAGACTCAAAATACTACTTAAGGACAATCAAGTCTAATTTGAGTGAAAATGATATAAAATTAGCACAAAGCCAAGGTCTTTACTAGTTATAAAACCAGTCAAACAGAGGCTCATCAACTACTTCACCAAATGGATCGAAGCAGAGCCCTTGGCAAAGATTACCGCCGAGAAAGTGCAGAGATTTGTATGGAAAAGCCTTATTTGTAGGCACGGAATTCCCTTTGCGATCGTCACTGACAACGGAAGACAATTTGTGGATAAGTCGTTACGGGAATTCTATGACAACCTCGGTATTAAGCACCAAGTTACATCGGTTGAGCACCCCCAAACCAATGGGCAAGCCGAAGCAGCTAACAAGGTCATCCTCGGGGAACTGAAGAAAAGGGTAGGAAGATCCAAAGGAGCTTGGGCAGAAGAGTTACCGAGTATCCTCTGGGCCTACCACTGCACACCTCAATCTACCACTCAAGAAACACCTTTCAGGCTGACGTATGGAACAGACGCCATGATCCCAGTGGAGGTTGGTGAACCGTCTTTCCGACGCATACAACACAAGTCGAATGATAATGAGAGCAATCTGAGGGTCGAACTTGACCTGGTAGAAGAAGTCAGGGAGGAAGCCAGGATCAGAGAAGAAGCCTGCAAACAGAGAGCCACCAGAAGGTATAATTCAAAAGTAAAGCCGAGGAGTTTTTGCGCGGAGACTTAGTACTGAGAATAAAAGGAGAGGCAAGGAAAGACCGCACGGAAGGCAAGTTGGCAGCAAACTGGGGAGGGTCATTCCGAGTAGTTGAAAACCTGGGGAATGGGGCATATAGGTTAGAAGAATTGTCAGGAAATCCTATCCCAAGGACTTGGAATGCTTCTCATTTAAAGTTTTATTACAGCTGATGTATATAGTCGGGTGTTGTACTCTTTTTCCTACCTCGGTATTTTTTTCCCAAAAAGGGTTTTGACTGGGGAGGTTTAAACGAGGCACACCGCGGACTCCATCCAATAAAAAACAAATTTTATTATGAATATTGTTTTATGTTCTCTTACTTTGCCGAAGTATTTATTCTGCAGGCATCTTATTCTGGTGGCCGAGTATGAGCCAATGGCCGAGTTCGAGCCAGTCAAATTTCTAGAGGCCAAGTTTGAGCCTGGTGGCCGAGTACGGGCTAATGGCCGAGTTCGAGCCAGTCAAATTTCTAAGGGCCAAGTTTGAGCCTGGTGGCCGAGTACGAGCCAATGGCCGAGTTCGAGCCAGTCAAATTTCTAAAGGCCAAGTTTGAGCCTGGTGGCCGAGTACGAGCCAATGGCCGAGTTCGAGCCAGTCAAATTTCTAAAGGCCAAGTTTGAGCCTGGTGGCCGAGTACGAGCCAATGGCCGAGTTCGAGCCAGTCAACTTTCTAAGGGCCAAGTTTGAGCCTGGTGGCCGAGTAAGAGCCAATGGCCGAGTTCGAGCCAGTCAAATTTCTAAGGGCCAAGTTTGAGCCTGGTGGCCGAGTACGAGCCAATGGCCGAGTTCGAGCCAGTCAAATTTCTAAAGGCCAAGTTTGAGCCTGGTGGCCGAGTACGAGCCAATGGCCGAGTTCGAGCCAGTCAAATTTCTAAAGGCCAAGTTTGAGCCTGGTGGCCGAGTACGAGCCAATGGCCGAGTTCGAGCCAGTCAAATTTCTAAAGGCCAAGTTTGAGCCTGGTGGCCGAGTTTGAGCCATGAAATTAAGCCTAAAGGTCAAGTATGATCCTATTAGCCAAGTCCGAGTTATTAAGTTATTGACGCTGAATTTAAGCCGCCAAATTATTAAAGCCAGATATGAGCAAAGAACAAAGTTCGGATCAAAAAGGCCGAGTACGAGCCATTATTTTATTAAGGAAACCGAGTACAATGCATAAAGCAAAAATAAAGCCGAGTTTGACTCTTGAAAAGTACATTCAAGGACCGAGCACAACACTGAAATCGAAAGCCGAAATTGAAAATAAAGGCCGCTCGGCGGGACAGTAGTCCCCCCAATTAGAACAGGGGCAAGTCCAGACGGCCCCCCAATCCCCCTGATCAAGCGCCACCACTCTCTCTTAAGGGAGGCTGTAGTCACTTCCCCCTGAGAAAGCTGGATGATGAGGTGCTCGGTCAGCTCCGGGAGTAGACGACCTCTACCCCTTTCTCCACTCCCGAAGATTATCGTTCTCCCAGTTAACATCCTTCTTGAAGGATCGAATCATAAAAGGAGTTCTGGATCCCGTCTCCCACTTACATCCTTTTTGGCGGATGTGAAACCCAAAAAAGGATGTTAATTGGGAGAGGGGAACATAAACCCCTGACACTAGCATAGAACTACTCGGGTGGAAGAGAAGTAAGAAACAAATTTGGCTGATGGAAAAGGATGAGGAATGAACAAGTAAGGCAGCGGAATGGCCCTATTTATAAGCAAGGAAGGAAGTAGTATGCGTGAGAAAGGGTTTGTTGGAAAAACAAATCTCGAAACTAAGCAAAAGGCAGTGATTGCATGAACCCATTACGGTTTCCAAAGCATTTAATGCGTGACAACGTAAAGTGTAAAACACGTGTTTCACGTGTAACAACCACCGTCCATTTTTGATGTGGACGGTAGAGTACCTCGGCCTTAGCCGAAGATTTGATTAACAAGCCGAACGTAAAAGAGTCAGCGGAATGATAACAATTCTCATTAAGTAATATGTAACTTCAAGGGCATGAGCCCATTACAAAGGCTGAACAAAAAACAAAAGACTACAACAGTTACTCCCCCCTAGGACTCTCCTCGGCCCCAATGTGATCCTCGGGAGAATCCCCCACCACGTCTACCTCTTCCTCCTCTTCAGGAATGATGGGAACAAGTTCCCCATTCACCACCTCCATGTTTACATCGGCACCCGAAAGATCAATGCCAGGAGCTAGAACCTCAGCTTGGGCAATGGCTTTGTCAAAACCTTTTCGGTGCTCGATGATAATGCAGCTGGTGGCCTCCTTCACATCCTCCTCGAGCAGCATCTTGGCCTGGGTCTCAGCCTCCAGGGCAGCCTTGAGTCGCTCAATCTCAGCCTGAGCCTCTTTGAGCTTTTCCTCGGCACGAGCCTTGTCTTCTTCAACCCGAGCTTTGCCCTCCTTGGCCGATTTTGCCCGGGAATCCAGCTCGGAGTTCCGAGTATTAATTTCGGCAATGGTGGCAGTTAGGCGTTCGTTGCCGCGGGCCAGCTCTTCGCGCTCGGAAGAAATCCGGGAAAGATCCCCCTTCAACCTCTCAATAGCAGCAAATTCAGACTCCAACTGTTGGGACTTCCTCTCGGTCTCTGTCACCTCTCGGCTACAGAAACGAGCCAAAGCTGCAGCCCGAAGGCAGTAGACTGAGAGGGCCTCCATGCTAGATCGGGCCCCCTGCTGCTTGATAAGCCGAAGATCGGCGAGCTTTAAGAAGCTTGAGTCAAAAGAGGGGAAGGGGTTGAAGTCTTCACCCTAGAGAGATGAAGTCCCTGCCTTCAGGGAAGTGTTGTACCATTTCGGCTCGATGGGGGCAGGAGGTGGCTGTTCTCGCCCCGCGGTTTCCATCCCCTGAGTAGTCGGGCGAGGGGAGCTTGGGCCGGGGAGAGGAGAATCTTCGGCGACTACTTCAACCTCTGCCCTCTTCCTTTTTTGAGGGGCGGATGACGAAGCCCCCTTTACAGAAGTCTTGGTGGAAGGAGGTCTTTTCTGCTTCTTCTCGGCCGAAGAGGGACCCTGACCCTCTTTAGCAGCGCCAGCCTTTACAAGCTTTGAGAAGTCAAATTTCCCCATGATGACTGCCAAAAAGAAAAGGTTGTTAGTTCAGTAACGAAGACAAAAAGATTCCAGAACTAAAATGCCGAGTACTTACTTTTCAGGTCGGCTCTCGGGGTAGATGAGAAGGGGAGTTTCAGAAGGCGTCCACAATGGAGGGGCCGAGGAAGTTTTTCTAGTATATCTATATCCCGCCTATCCTCGGCCGGCAGGGAGTGGTACTCGAAGCCAACGAATTTTGTGGGAGAGGATTGCCAGTATAAGGGAAACTTGGCATATTTATTCTCGTCAAAAAAGTGGGAGGTGTGAGAACCCGAAGGGCGAACTCGGAAGAAGCCAACCTTGAAGTCTTTATACGACGATGCGTATAAACTAAGAAGGCCTCTTCGGTTCAACCCATTAAGGGAAACCCATCCCGTTTTCTCGCCAAACCTGGTTTGATAAAAGTACAAAAATTTTGGGGTAGTGGGCTTTATCCTGATGTATTTACATAGAATCTGAAAGGCTTTCATAAAAGCCCAGCTGTTAGGGTGGAGCTGAGTAGGTGCGACGTTCATGGTTCTCAGAACGTCGCACTCAAACTCGGTAAAAGGAAGAGACACATGCAGCTTCTCAAAAAGTGTTTTGTACATATATGTAAAGGGGGGACTCGGAAGGACGAGCCCTGAGAAAGACACACTCGGTACCCGAGCACGGAGAACAAATGAACTCGGACTCGTCTCCAGAGGCCGAGATATTAATATGGGACCGAAGTTGAACAATTGAATCGGGAGTTTGGTAGTCAGAGAAAAAGGACCCAACCTCGCCTTTAACCCAGGTATACCCAGGAAGGGTGATATCGGGAATAGGGTCTTTTGGAACCCTAGGGCGCTGTTTACAAGCGGCGGGTTTGGACACTCTGGGAGGGGGAGAACCAGATCTAGGAGAACCAGACCTAGGAGAATCAGACTCGGAAGAATCTGAATCAGTCGAAGACGACCCGGAGGAGGACGGTTCCGCCTCTCCGACGTTCAGTTCCTGTGAAGGAACAGAAGAAACAGAAAGAGATCCCCCAATTGGGGAAACTTCGCGCTCAACTAGAGTCGAGGTATTCGACTCAGAAGACACAGATGAACTCATATCTGGTAACCAGAAATAGAGCTTAGAAGCACGAAGGAAAGGAGGAAACGGAGCGTACCTGGAGGATGACAAGCAGAGAGATGATGGCAGAAACTTGGAAGACAAAGGTGAATGGCAAAGGAGGGTAAGCAAAGTAGGAGGGAGTTGGCGCCAGAGGGGATATTTATAGCCTGCGATTGGCGGCCCATCTCCCATCGGGCCCAAAAGGGCGCGACTTTTGATTTTCCCCCCATTAAATGGGCGTGGAACTCTAGGGTTTCTTGTCCATGGCGTGCCATAGAAGTAGTAGGGGAATAATTGCTTCCTCTGACAGAGAGAGAAGACTTGATTGAGACGACAGCTGGGAATGTGGATAACTACATAACCGAAGAATAAGCTCGGTTTCATACTTATCAGCTCTTTCGCTTATTTAAGCTCGGAGCTCGGGGGGACTTGTGTACTGGCCGAGAATAAAAGACCGAGAATTCGTCTATACGACCAGACCAACCGAGCTTACCCCCACGAATGGGCCTTGGCCCAAACCTCAAGGAGCCGAGAACATGTCAGCACGCCTGACATCCGAGGATAACTACTCGCCCCTGATCCATATCAGGCCACTCGCGAAGATACCTCGGCCCCAAGCTATCCATCCGCAGCTAACTGGGCCGAATATCTCGCTAGCCATAATGTTGCTCCGGATAATCAGGCTCCGGATATTTCTCCCCATGATCGCGATCTGGTCCAAATATTTCTCCGCTTATTTCGGAGCTTGATCCTGAGAGATCTCTATAAATAGGGGGCTTACCCCCTCATTCAGAACTACGTTTTGCTTTGATTCCCATTTGGATACGTAGGAGCAGAATCCACATTCTGTCAAGCACAATCCAAAAACACCCCACTAATCCTCATTCGGCCGAGTATCTCACATCCGAGGTATTTGGACGGAACAATATATATATATATTCTTTGAATTGGTTCCCCATGAATCTGGCGCAGCACGTTGATGCCCACTGATTGATTGAGGGGTTTAGGTGCTCCCATTTCCTCTGGTCTTTTACGAAATGGACACAAAACATAATTTTTTTTTATTTCCCATAAAAAGCTAAATAATGTAGCAGTCACTAATAACCAATCACCACCATCTACCATCAAGCCACAATATCATGACGAATGTGTTTGAGAAGCACCGGAATAACGATGATCGGCGAACTCAATTGTGGTAAATGACCCTCCGATGACATAACCTCAACAATAGACAAACCACCAAGATGTTGGTGTAAATACTCCGCCACAACCACCGGCACAGCCAAGTCCTTCATGCTTTGAATAATATGGCATGGGACAGTAACGATGCTTAAGATTTGCCTCATGTCAGTTTGAAATATGTTCCGCAACACGCTTAGCGCTATGTCTGGTCTCATGTTGAATAATGTTCGGCTAAATTCTTGTACCGCCACTGACTCCATGTCACCACCAATAGCCATTGGAGCAAACCCTGAACACCATGCTTTGTAATTTGATGCCATAGCATCAAATAATTGTTCCAGATCTTCCTGCTCAAACCCTCCAAAGTAATCTACGTCGTTCAAATACCTTGCCCAAAACATTAAGACAATATATATATATATATATTAACCACGACCCAACATTATTATTCAATTCATAGTTCTCACACACACACACACACACACACACATATATACATATATATATATATATATATATATATATATATATATATATATATATATATATACAAATAAAGGGAACTCTGAAATGAGCTTAAATGTAAAGTAAAAAAATAAAGTGTATCTATTATTGATTAGCTAAAATAATTTAAAATTTTAACTTAATTTACCTAATTACCATGGATTTGGATCATTTCTAGCCTGCCTAAAATTTTGTACACATTCCACATGCGATAATCATAAATATTGTCAGTTTTTACATACATTTAACGATCTAGATAAATAATGCATCAAATGGTTAAATTTTTGTCGGAGAAAAGCCGGAGAGAGGAACTGCTCCGGATGATTCAAGTCAAATCAAGAATTTTTACATTTAACCATCTAAATAAATAATGCATCCAATTTTTAATTTTTTGCTAGAGAAAGGAGAGGAAATGCTTCAAAGGATCCAAATCAAATCAGTAATAAATTCATTCTTACTTTCTTAATTTACACTCAAATTTAGCTTTCAATCTACATTTAATTAATTAGTAGCACTTATTAATAAAAGTCAAATAACACATTACTATTATTATTAGTAATCAATAATAATTAAGATGCAAGTTTAAATGAAGAATTATTACCTAGGGGAAGCTGAGATCATCATGATCTTGTTGAACAGATCGGGGCGAGAAATGGAAGCAATAGTTCCAATCATAGCGGAGACGGAGTGACCAACAAATATGCATGAATTAACTTGAACCTCTTCTAAGATAGCAAGCAAATCGTAGGCATAGCCTTCTAAGGTTGAGTAACGCTCAAAATCGAAGTAATCAGGGTTGGTTGTCCCAGCTCCCATGTTGTCGTAGATTATGACACGAAACTCGTCCAACAGATGAGGTACGAGGTGTTTCCACACGGATTGGTCGGTGCCAAACCCGTGAGCCAGAACTATAAACCGCGTACCCGAACCTAAAACCTTAACGTTGTGAGCTTCTTCCACTATCCCCATTTTTTGTTGATTGAATTTCGATCCCAGTATTATTATGCGTGACTTCATAAAGAAGGCAATGATATTGGTAAATAAATAATTAAAGAGAACAAGTTACAACACAAGTATGACCAAAATACGAAATAACCCTTAAGCTAAAGAAATAAGATAAGGACAAAAGTATAAAATTTGTTATGGTGAAAGAGAAATTTGGGGCTGGAAATGCAGTGAGTTGGGCGATGGTGAAATGGAGAATGTGATGGGTATGAATGAATGAACTCGAAGCTTGGCAAGATAGGAAGAAGAACGCGTGGGCCAAAGAGTAAATGGTGCTTGGAATGACTGCCCACGCCCACAGCACAACGCGTGAAAGGCACGTAAGCTAAGCTTTCCGAGTTTCCCTTCCCTCGCTTCCTTATCAATGCGATTCTTATTATAAGAAATAAAACTTTAAAACACATGAAACAAGAAAATGAATTGAAATAAATTAATTATAATTAATATTTATATAAATTTATAAAAATACTCATTCTAATCTTAATTAGTATTCCACCTATATGGAAAGTTGATACTATCTCGTAAATATAAATCCTATAATAAATGAGGATAAAATTGAAAATTAATATTTAATATATGTCAAAATTGATACATGTTTTTCATATTTTGAACCAAAAAAAATACTCATTTATTTTTTATAATAAAGATCGGAGAGAGTAAACCCTTTAAATAACGAATATAATTTTCATACATTATCATTATAAACCAATTATAAATAATCTCATATGTAATTTTAAATGTAATTATTATAAGAGTTGAATATTTTTAATACTGTATCAATTCATGATTGATTGATGTGACACCCTAACTCAGGTCATCACATGGTTACCCGTTTACGGAAATAAAATTTAGATTTGCTGGTTACTTTCGGAAAATAATGTTTTCTCAACGTTCAAAATATGGTGATAAATTTTTTACAACTATATGCCTCATATGTTTTAACATCTAGATCATTATCAGTTTAGTGACTTTCAAAACATAACATAACTCAATAGGACCTAAGCTGGTCGTAACTAACTGACACTACCAACAACCTGAGCAGCACAGCATGTCTCGAACTAGTCAGCCTTCTCCTTTTGTAGAGATCTCATCCCTTGTACGTCACTGATATGTTTGTAAGGGTGAGACGCCAATATATGGATTTAACAAAATAACTAAATGCACGACACAAAAGAAGACACATACACATATACATAAACATCTCAATTATAGCATACAGTTTATCAGTGGGTTTCACACCCCAAACATCAACATTGGAAAACTATGCATGAACACTTCAAAACATCATCTAAACATTCATACCTAATCTCCGGAGACCCCCAACGTCATTTAAAATGAGCTGATCAAGCTCGATTGCCAACAAAGGCACGTCGATTTTTGCCAACAGAGGTACGTCGATTTTTGCCAATAGAGGCACGTCGATTTTACCATAGCCCACTGTCCGGAACAGTGAGAACGTCGATTTATGGATTTTTTTCATTGCACGTCGATTGCCCAAGGCGTAATGAATTTCATTATACGTCGATTGCCTAAAGGCGCAATGAATACGTCGATTACATGAATATCATAAAATACCCTGATTTCATTGTACGTCGATTGCCTTGAGCACAATGAACACGTCGATTTCAGGAATATTATAAAGATACCATGATTAACAAATACGTCGAGACATGAATATCACCAAGATATCATGATTAACCTCGTAGGCACGTCTGCCAAAATGCATGCAAGAAAAACACTTTGTTCTCGTCGTTTTCTTTGTGTTCAATCTTTATTTGTCAAAGCTCTCAAAAGCTTATGACCCATCATCGTTTTAAACATCTTTACAACTTTTATTAACAACACAGGACCTCATAGCCCGAGTGCTCAATCACGAAGCCCTTAGACCTTGCAATCAGTCTTAGGTTCGTGGTGATAGAAAACATCATAAATCTTTTACCGTCGATTATTACGTCGTAAAGTAGACACACCGTCTACCTACTAGACACCAAGTCTATAACCTCATAAGAACACTAGTACCCCGACGTCTCGGTTACTAAGTTCCATATCGTCGTTTACGTCGTCGTCAGAAAAACAAATCCAAAATAGGATAACGTCATAAGAACATTAGTACCCCGACATCTCGATTACTAAGTCCAACTGTACTTTCAACACGGTTGAATCAACTTTTGATTTTTCAGAAATTCTTTTTCCAAGGTAGAAATTCATTATAAAATCCTTAAATCATAAAACTTAGTTTCTCATAAACCAATGAGTCACTTGAGGTTTATTCTCCTCAAAATATGCACTGCCGTTTCAAAAATACTTGCCGTCTACACTTTTCCAAATTTGCCGTCAAATATTATTTTTAAGGCTTTTTAAGCCAAAACTTAACTTTTTCCACTTAATTAATTTTCTAAAATCATGATTAACTTATTTTCACCAATTAATTTCATAAAAGAATATTTTGTAATATTCCGGGTTTTCTTATATAAAATCTAGCATTGCTAAAATATTTTCCAAAACTCCTCATTTTCCTCAAAATAAAATTCCTTTAATATTATATATCAATATTTTGTCGTTAAAACATTGAATATAATTTGCGTAGCTTCTTAAAGCTTTTATCCGATTAACTTTAATTGAGCACTGACCACTGTCAGGCTTCTCACACATCAACCAACAGTTATATCACGAGATATTTCCCAGGCGAGATCATGCATCATAGCAGTATAATATACAATTGCAAATAATTAAATAAATTAAACACAACTCCACACCAATACACAGATAAACCACACCACGTAAATAACAAAACCAATAACCACAACCACATATAAATCATATAAACCACACCACAAGCAAATAG
Source organism: Sophora flavescens (assembly GCA_030762895.1). Taxonomy (NCBI): domain Eukaryota; kingdom Viridiplantae; phylum Streptophyta; class Magnoliopsida; order Fabales; family Fabaceae; genus Sophora; species Sophora flavescens. Next base: position 184,114,993 of record CM061064.1, read on the forward strand.
TTATTAAGAAAAATCCCTCAGGTAAGCTCCCCTTACCTCTTGAAGACTCCTTGATGAACTTACAGATTCCTTCGAAATTTCAGTTACCTCGTAAACGTCGTACTCAACTAACCTTCAACCATTACAACCAAATAGTTACAACTCAAGAAACTAAAACATTCTAAACCCTAATACATAGTCACGACCTCTAGGGTTTTTGAATGACTAAAACTTCTAATCATGATTAAGTTAGGGAGTAATGATCCTTGATTAACCTAAATCATAGATTAGTGACTAAATAACTAAGTTTAAAACTCAAAACTTCCTAACTCTTTTATACATAGATTCGGCCTTAATAGGTTCCTAGAGCTAGGGTTCTTAGTTTAATAAATCAACTTGGATTCATAAAGCATACATACTAAGAGATTGATTTCTAAGATCATTTATGAAAATCATTAACAAAACTCGCCCACTTAGGGTTCGGCCAAAACAAATATTTTTGAGTAAAATATTCATTAATTTTAAGAGACTAACATGGATTAGAGTGTGTAGTCATACACGCCATATAGAATACATGATCATACATGAAAACACATGAACAAAACTCTACCAACCCTAAGGTGATAGGTTCGGCCAAAGCTAGGTTTTCAAGAAAGAAATTTTTGATTAAATCATGCTATTGGATTTAGATAATATGCATGATATGAAGAAGATAGAAAGTAGTTTCATCATCATTAGATTTTTCTAGAATTTATTATGACTTTTCAAAGTTCTAGGGTTAGAAACTTTAAAGTGATAAACAACTATGATGCAAGCCTTGAATCAAGAAACTTACTAAAGAACATAGACATGATTAAGAATGAAAATTAGTATTTACCTCTTGAAAATCAATGACAAAGGAAATCCAAGAACTTGCTTTACAACTTAGAACTAAGGAACTTGTAAACTTCAGAGTTTTGGAAGCAAATGACAAAAGAAACTAAATGAAAAGTGAGAGTAGGGTATTTATAGTGAGAGTGGCGTCCTATTAGGAAGACTCTATATGATGGTGAGTTGTCATGTTCAAGGATCAAAATGCAATTAAGTTCTAAGGACCAAATTGCAAAGATTCCAATAGTTGAAGGACTAGTTTGCAAATTATCAATAAAGTGTCATGATGATGATTTTGCCACATTAAATGCTAGCTTATCTTGACTTTGTTGGCTGAATTTATGAGTCAAAGACAAGTTAGGATAATTCAATGTATTTAGGAAGAATCAAGAACATTGTGGAAAAATCAAGGATAAAGTAGAAACTTGTAGAAACTTATGGAAAACTCTAGAATCAACATGATGAATCCAACAACAATGAGGCAGCCACAAATCCTCATGGGCTTGCGCATGGGCTGGGTTAATTTGGGCTTGGATTCATTCTTGTGGGGCCCACTTGAAAATTTAAGAATTAAGCTTAAGATAGGAAACTTAAGGAAACTTAAATGGCTTTATGGAATCAAACCATGAACTAGAAAATTTTGGGCTTCTTAGCCACGACCATTTGAGATTGGAAACAAGGATTCTAGCCCATTCCACTTGAAAAAACTTAAAAAACTAATTTAGGGACAAAAGGGTAATTTACAGAAAGTTCAGGGACTTAACCGTAAAATTTCTAAATTTTCTATTTAACCCTGAAAAACCTTCTAGACTTAAAAATATGATTCATCCCCTTGAATCATCTCAAAATCCTAAGATAAACCCTCTATCTACTCTTAGAAACTCTAATTTCCCTTCCGTCGTCTACCCGATTACGCTTTCCGCCCGTAATACGTAAATTATTTTATTTTTTTATGAAAAAAATTCTAAAAATACAGAATTGTAGAAAATAAAATACTAAACTTAAGTCTTTCGTTCAAAAATTAAAATTAGGTCTTTTGAGCAGTATTATTATACCGTCAATGGAATTCGCAGGCCGGGTTTCGCCTGACTTTGCAACCTAAATTTTAATCTTAGCTTCCTACATTCAAGTAGTATTGAGTGGTAAACTCCATTTATTTAAAATGGTTTTCTAAGTCTCATATAAAAATATAAACATAATTATATAAATTTCTGATATTAGAAAACAGCGAAAAGTCGGGGTGTTACATATACCCCTCTTAAAAAAATTTCGTCCTCGAAATTTCGTGACACGGAGCTAGATTGGAATGAAAGATCCAGAAGCCTTACTTTCACAAGAAAGTATTTAAAAGAATTTCATCAATCAGATAAGAATACAAGAATATTCTGTGCATAAAGATTCTTTAACAAATTCAGGAAGTAAAAATGTATGATCAGTACACTTTTACAAACATGAATCTAAGAAAGTTTCTCCTTTCGCAAGAACATAACAATTTTAAAAGGATATCAATCTGACAAAATGCAGATTGGGTCACTCTCCCCCAATGGGAAAAGTAACTAGACTAAGTCTCATCAAGAAACTCGTTTTGTCAGGAAAAGCGTCTATCCCGAACAAAATAGGACAGTCAAACATACTAAATGTCATAGTGACCAATTGAATAGTTGAAATTTGAAACAATTATCTCATGATAATCACAGAAACAAATAATTTCAACACATACACACACAATCCATCGAAACAAAGTATGAATTGTACCCGAATAAAATAGTGTAGGTAAGAGGTTACCGTCATGGTTTGAAGTTTCAGCTCCCCGCACACTATATACTCTACCCTCAGTCTTTGGCTTGACAGCATTGGTGTTATTGACAGCCGATCCACGCCTTGGCGCATTACATTCCCTCGATATGTGTCCCACTTGACCGCAGTTGAAACATTGGACTCCTCCCAAGGGAAAATTTTTAGACACATGTCTTGAGTCTCCACAATTGTAACATTTCCTAACTTGGCCTTGACTTTGGTTCCTCTGGCCTCCACTCCATGATGTAGAAGAATTAAAATGATATTGTTGTTGATTTTGGTTATTTCCCGGTGGACGGAAATAAGGTTTCTGCTGATTTCGTTCCTCTTTCAGATTCTGATTCTGGTTCTTGGCACGAGAGGGTCCTCCATTATTCCCCTTATTATCTTTTCCTTTTCTCATCTGTTCGATCTTCCGACTCATCTCAACCAACGCTTGAAAAGTTCGAAGTTGCAAAGGTAAGACAGATTCCTTAATCTCAAACCTTAAGCCCGCTTCGAACCTCTCACACTTCCAGCTCTCATTGGGTTGTGCTTGAAAGAAACGGAAGTATTTGGCAAGCGATTCAAACTTAGCCGCATACTCTCCCACAGACATATCTTGTTGTTGTAATCCCAGAAATTCCATCTCTTTCTCGATCCTAACACTCTCCGGAAAATACTTATCCATGAATGCAGTTCGAAAAATGTTCCAAGTAATATCTTGATTATCAGCCTCTAACAGTAGCCTGACGCCTTTCCACCAATACTCCGCACCTCCCACTAGTAGAAAAGCAGCATAAGTGACCCTAACTTCTGCCGGCGTGACCACTAACTCGAAAATTTTCTCCAGCTCCTGAATCCATAAGTCAGCTTTCTCATGATCAACATCCCTACCGAATTGTGAAGGATTTTGGGTTCGGAACGCAATCAAAGCTTTGCCTTCCGCAGCTTGTAGATTCTGGGCATTCATAGATGCAGTTTGATTGGCAATTGCAGCTGCCACATGTTCCATAGCCTGAGCCGCATAATCCATTCCTTCTTCATACTCCTCATTCATGTTACCACAACTGCCAACACGTCCACCTCTACGGCCTCTTCCTCGACCGCGTCCACGTCCACCTTCTGATGCAGGTTCCATAACTGACTTGTAGAACAAAATCAGTTAGACCGCAACCAGAAAATGAAACGTGCATTGGTGTATTAACACACATTACTTCTAAGAAGTAATTCAAACAAAACTTAACTCAGAGAAAACACAACGTCAACACAACAGACCTATTCCCCAAAGATCCCGAAAGACTCGACCAGCTCTGATACCACTAATGTGACACCCTAACTCAGGTCATCACATGGTTACCCGTTTACGGAAATAAAATTTAGATTTGCTGGTTACTTTCGGAAAATAATGTTTTCTCATCGTTCAAAATATGGTGAAAATTTTTTTTCTTCCTCAAGACAACAACAACGAAATCAAACCACACATAATTACATATTATATATAAGTTATACAACTATATGCCTCATATGTTTTAACATCTAGATCATTATCAGTTTAGTGACTTTCAAAACATAACATAACTCAATAGGACCTAAGCTGGTCGTAACTAACTGACACTACCAACAACCTGAGCAAAGACAAAGATGTCTCGAACTAGTCAGGCCTTCTCCTTTTGTAGAGATCTCATCCCTTGTGCGGCAGACGATATGTTTGTAAGGGTGAGACGCCAATATATGGATTTAACAAAATAACTAAATGTACGACACAAAAGAAGACACATACACATATACATAAACATCTCAATTATAGCATACAGTTTATCAGTGGGTTTCACACCCCAAACATCAACATTGGAAAACTATGCATGAACACTTCAAAACATCATCTAAACATTCATACCTAATCTCCGGAGACCCCCAACGTCATTTAAAATGAGCTGATCAAGCTCGATTGCCAACAAAGGCACGTCGATTTTTGCCAACAGAGGTATGTCGATTTTTGCCAACAGAGGCACGTCGATTTTTGCCAACAGAGGCACGTCGATTTTACCATAGCCCACTGTCCGGAACAGTGAGAACGTCGATTTATGGATTTTTTTCATTGCACGTCGATTGCCCAAGGCGTAATGAATTTCATTATACGTCGATTGCCTAAAGGCGCAATGAATACGTCGATTACATGAATATCATAAAATACCCTGATTGCATTGTACGTCGATTGTCTTGAGCACAATGAATTGCATTGTACGTCGATTGCCCAAAGGCACAATGAACACGTCGATTTCAGGAATATTATAAAGATACCATGATTAACAAATACGTCGAGACATGAATATCACCAAGATATCATGATTAACCTCGTAGGCACGTCTGCCAAAATGCATGCAAGAAAAACACTTTGTTCTCGTCGTTTTCTTTGTGTTCAATCTTTATTTGTCAAAGCTCTCAAAAGCTTATGACCCATCATCGTTTTAAACCTCTTTACAACTTTTATTAACAACACAGGACCTCATAGCCCGAGTGCTCAATCACGAAGCCCTTAGACCTTGCAATCAGTCTTAGGTTCGTGGTGATAGAAAACATCATAAATCTTTCACCGTCGATTATTACGTCGTAAAGTAGACACACCGTCTACCTACTAGACACCAAGTCTATAACCTCATAAGAACACTAGTACCCCGACGTCTCGGTTACTAAGTTCCATATCGTCGTTTACGTCGTCTGTGAAAAACAAATCCAAAATAGGATAACGTCATAAGAACATTAGTACCCCGACATCTCAGTTACTAAGTCCAACTGTACTTTCAACACGGTTGAATCAACTTTTGATTTTTCAGAAATTCTTTTTCCAAGGTAGAAATTCATTATAAAATCCTTAAATCATAAAACTTAGTTTCTCACAAACCAATGAGTCACTTGAGGTTTATTCTCCTCAAAATATGCACTGCCGTTTCAAAAATACTTGCCGTCTACACTTTTCCAAATTTGCCGTCAAATATTATTTTTAATGCTTTTTAAGCCAAAACTTAACTTTTTCCTCTTAATTAATTTTCTAAAATCATGATTAACTTATTTTCACCAATTAATTTCATAAAAGAATATTTTGTAATATTCCGGGTTTTCTTATATAAAATCTATCATTGCTAAAATATTTTCCAAAACTCCTCATTTTCCTCAAAATAAAATTCCTTTAATATTATATATCAATATTTTGTCGTTAAAACATTGAATATAATTTGCGTAGCTTCTTAAAGCTTTTATCCGATTAACTTTAATTGAGCACTGACCACTGTCAGGCTTCTCACACATCAACCAACAGTTATATCACAGATATTTCCCAGGCAGATCATGCATCATAGCAGTATAATATACAATTGCAAATAATTAAATAAATTAAACACAACTCCACACCAATACACAGATAAACCACACCACGTAAATAACAAAACCAATAACCACAACCACATATAAATCATATAAACCACACCACAAGCAAATAGTTATTAAGAAAAATCCCTCAGGTAAGCTCCCCTTACCTCTTGAAGACTCCTTGATGAACTTACAGATTCCTTCAAAATTTCAGTTACCTCGTAAACGTCGTACTCAACTAACCTTCAACCATTACAACCAAATAGTTACAACTCAAGAAACTAAAACATTCTAAACCCTAATACATAGTCACGACCTCTAGGGTTTTTGAATGAGTAAAACTTCTAATCATGATTAAGTTAGGGAGTAATGATCCTTGATTAACCTAAATCATAGATTAGTGACTAAATAACTAAGTTTAAAACTCAAAACTTCCTAACTCTTTTATACATAGATTCGGCCTTAATAGGTTCCTAGAGCTAGGGTTCTTAGTTTAATAAATCAACTTGGATTCATAAAGCATACATACTAAGAGATTGATTTCTAAGATCATTTATGAAAATCATTAACAAAACTCGCCCACTTAGGGTTCGGCCAAAACAAATATTTTTGAGTAAAATATTCATTAATTTTAAGAGACTAACATGGATTAGAGTGTGTAGTCATACACGCCATATAGAATACATGATCATACATGAAAACACATGAACAAAACTCTACCAACCCTAAGGTGATAGGTTCGGCCAAAGCTAGGTTTTCAAGAAAGAAATTTTTGATTACATCATGCTATTGGATTTAGATAATATGCATGATATGAAGAAGATAGAAAGTAGTTTCATCATCATTAGATTTTTCTAGAATTTATTATGACTTTTCAAAGTTCTAGGGTTAGAAACTTTAAAGTGATAAACAACTATGATGCAAGCCTTGAATCAAGAAACTTACTAAAGAACATAGACATGATTAAGAATGAAAATTAGTATTTACCTCTTGAAAATCAATGACAAAGGAAATCCAAGAACTTGCTTTACAACTTAGAACTAAGGAACTTGTAAACTTCAGAGTTTTGGAAGCAAATGACAAAAGAAACTAAATGAAAAGTGAGAGTAGGGTATTTATAGTGAGAGTGGCGTCCTATTAGGAAGACTCTATATGATGGTGAGTTGTCATGTTCAAGGATCAAAATGCAATTAAGTTCTAAGGACCAAATTGCAAAGATTCCAATAGTTGAAGGACTAGTTTGCAAATTATCAATAAAGTGTCATGATGATGATTTTGCCACATTAAATGCTAGCTTATCTTGACTTTGTTGGCTGAATTTATGAGTCAAAGACAAGTTAGGATAATTCAATGTATTTAGGAAGAATCAAGAACATTGTGGAAAAATCAAGGATAAAGTAGAAACTTGTAGAAACTTATGGAAAACTCTAGAATCAACATGATGAATCCAACAACAATGAGGCAGCCACAAATCCTCATGGGCTTGCGCATGGGCTGGGTTAATTTGGGCTTGGATTCATTCTTGTGGGGCCCACTTGAAAATTTAAGAATTAAGCTTAAGATAGGAAACTTAAGGAAACTTAAATGGCTTTATGGAATCAAACCATGAACTAGAAAATTTTGGGCTTCTTAGCCACGACCATTTGAGATTGGAAACAAGGATTCTAGCCCATTCCACTTGAAAAAACTTAAAAAACTAATTTAGGGACAAAAGGGTAATTTACAGAAAGTTCAGGGACTTAACCGTAAAATTTCTAAATTTTCTATTTAACCCTGAAAAACCTTCTAGACTTAAAAATATGATTCATCCCCTTGAATCATCTCAAAATCCTAAGATAAACCCTCTATCTACTCTTAGAAACTCTAATTTCCCTTCCGTCGTCTACCCGATTACGCTTTCCGCCCGTAATACGTAAATTATTTTATTTTTTTATGAAAAAAATTCTAAAAATACAGAATTGTAGAAAATAAAATACTAAACTTAAGTCTTTCGTTCAAAAATTAAAATTAGGTCTTTTGAGCAGTATTATTATACCGTCAATGGAATTCGCAGGCCGGGTTTCGCCTGACTTTGCAACCTAAATTTTAATCTTAGCTTCCTACATTCAAGTAGTATTGAGTGGTAAACTCCATTTATTTAAAATGGTTTTCTAAGTCTCATATAAAAATATAAACATAATTATATAAATTTCTGATATTAGAAAACAGCGAAAAGTCGGGGTGTTACATATACCCCTCTTAAAAAAATTTCGTCCTCGAAATTTCGTGACACGGAGCTAGATTGGAATGAAAGATCCAGAAGCCTTACTTTCACAAGAAAGTATTTAAAAGAATTTCATCAATCAGATAAGAATACAAGAATATTCTGTGCATAAAGATTCTTTAACAAATTCAGGGAAGTAAAAATGTATGATCAGTACACTTTTACAAACATGAATCTAAGAAAGTTTCTCCTTTCGCAAGAACATAACAATTTTAAAAGGATATCAATCTGACAAAATGCAGATTGGGTCACTCTCCCCCAATGGGAAAAGTAACTAGACTAAGTCTCATCAAGAAACTCGTTTTGTCAGGAAAAGCGTCTATCCCGAACAAAATAGGACAGTCAAACATACTAAATGTCATAGTGACCAATTGAATAGTTGAAATTTGAAACAATTATCTCATGATAATCACAGAAACAAATAATTTCAACACATACACACACAATCCATCGAAACAAAGTATGAATTGTACCCGAATAAAATAGTGTAGGTAAGAGGTTACCGTCATGGTTTGAAGTTTCAGCTCCCCGCACACTATATACTCTACCCTCGCCTTTTGGCTTGACAAAGATTGGTGTTATTGACAGCCGATCCACGCCTTGGCGCATTACATTCCCTCGATATGTGTCCCACTTGACCGCAGTTGAAACATTGGACTCCTCCCAAGGGAAAATTTTTAGACACATGTCTTGAGTCTCCACAATTGTAACATTTCCTAACTTGGCCTTGACTTTGGTTCCTCTGGCCTCCACTCCATGATGTAGAAGAATTAAAATGATATTGTTGTTGATTTTGGTTATTTCCGGTGGACGGAAATAAGGTTTCGCTGATTTCGTTCCTCTTTCGATTCCGATTCTGGTTCTTGGCACGAGAGGGTCCTCCATTATTCCCCTTATTATCTTTTCCTTTTCTCATCTGTTCGATCTTCCGACTCATCTCAACCAACGCTTGAAAAGTTCGAAGTTGCAAAGGTAAGACAGATTCCTTAATCTCAAACCTTAAGCCCGCTTCGAACCTCTCACACTTCCAGCTCTCATTGGGTTGTGCTTGAAAGAAACGGAAGTATTTGGCAAGCGATTCAAACTTAGCCGCATACTCTCCCACAGACATATCTTGTTGTTGTAATCCCAGAAATTCCATCTCTTTCTCGATCCTAACACTCTCCGGAAAATACTTATCCATGAATGCAGTTCGAAAAACGTTCCAAGTAATATCTTGATTATCAGCCTCTAACAGTAGCCTGACGCCTTTCCACCAATACTCCGCACCTCCCACTAGTAGAAAAGCAGCATAAGTGACCCTAACTTCTGCCGGCGTGACCACTAACTCGAAAATTTTCTCCAGCTCCTGAATCCATAAGTCAGCTTTCTCATGATCAACATCCCTACCGAATTGTGAAGGATTTTGGGTTCGGAACGCAATCAAAGCTTTGCCTTCCGCAGCTTGTAGATTCTGGGCATTCATAGATGCAGTTTGATTGGCAATTGCAGCTGCCACATGTTCCATAGCCTGAGCCGCATAATCCATTCCTTCTTCATACTCCTCATTCATGTTACCACAACTGCCAACACGTCCACCTCTACGGCCTCTTCCTCGACCGCGTCCACGTCCACCTTCTGATGCAGGTTCCATAACTGACTTGTAGAACAAAATCGCTTAGACCGCAACTTAAAAATGAAACGTGCATTGGTGTATTAACACACATTACTTCTAAGAAGTAATTCAAACAAAACTTAACTCAGAGAAAACACAACGTCAACACAACAGACCTATTCCCCAAAGATCCCGAAAGACTCGACCAGCTCTGATACCACTAATGTGACACCCTAACTCAGGTCATCACATGGTTACCCGTTTACGGAAATAAAATTTAGATTTGCTGGTTACTTTCGGAAAATAATGTTTTCTCATCGTTCAAAATATGGTGAAAATTTTTTTTCTTCCTCAAGACAACAACAACGAAATCAAACCACACATAATTACATATTATATATAAGTTATACAACTATATGCCTCATATGTTTTAACATCTAGATCATTATCAGTTTAGTGACTTTCAAAACATAACATAACTCAATAGGACCTAAGCTGGTCGTAACTAACTGACACTACCAACAACTCCGAGCAAAGACAAAGATGTCTCGAACTAGTCAGCCTTCTCCTTTTGTAGAGATCTCATCCCTTGTGCGGCACTGATATGTTTGTAAGGGTGAGACGCCAATATATGGATTTAACAAAATAACTAAATGTACGACACAAAAGAAGACACATACACATATACATAAACATCTCAATTATAGCATACAGTTTATCAGTGGGTTTCACACCCCAAACATCAACATTGGAAAACTATGCATGAACACTTCAAAACATCATCTAAACATTCATACCTAATCTCCGGAGACCCCCAACGTCATTTAAAATGAGCTGATCAAGCTCGATTGCCAACAAAGGCACGTCGATTTTTGCCAACAGAGGTATGTCGATTTTTGCCAACAGAGGCACGTCGATTTTTGCCAACAGAGGCACGTCGATTTTACCATAGCCCACTGTCCGGAACAGTGAGAACGTCGATTTATGGATTTTTTTCATTGCACGCCGATTGCCCAAGGCGTAATGAATTTCATTATACGTCGATTGCCTAAAGGCGCAATGAATACGTCGATTACATGAATATCATAAAATACCCTGATTGCATTGTACGTCGATTGTCTTGAGCACAATGAATTGCATTGTACGTCGATTGCCCAAAGGCACAATGAACACGTCGATTTCAGGAATATTATAAAGATACCATGATTAACAAATACGTCGAGACATGAATATCACCAAGATATCATGATTAACCTCGTAGGCACGTCTGCCAAAATGCATGCAAGAAAAACACTTTGTTCTCGTCGTTTTCTTTGTGTTCAATCTTTATTTGTCAAAGCTCTCAAAAGCTTATGACCCATCATCGTTTTAAACCTCTTTACAACTTTTATTAACAACACAGGACCTCATAGCCCGAGTGCTCAATCACGAAGCCCTTAGACCTTGCAATCAGTCTTAGGTTCGTGGTGATAGAAAACATCATAAATCTTTCACCGTCGATTATTACGTCGTAAAGTAGACACACCGTCTACCTACTAGACACCAAGTCTATAACCTCATAAGAACACTAGTACCCCGACGTCTCGGTTACTAAGTTCCATATCGCTGCTTACGCTGCCTCGGAAAAACAAATCCAAAATAGGATAACGTCATAAGAACATTAGTACCCCGACATCTCGGTTACTAAGTCCAACTGTACTTTCAACACGGTTGAATCAACTTTTGATTTTTCAGAAATTCTTTTTCCAAGGTAGAAATTCATTATAAAATCCTTAAATCATAAAACTTAGTTTCTCACAAACCAATGAGTCACTTGAGGTTTATTCTCCTCAAAATATGCACTGCCGTTTCAAAAATACTTGCCGTCTACACTTTTCCAAATTTGCCGTCAAATATTATTTTTAATGCTTTTTAAGCCAAAACTTAACTTTTTCCTCTTAATTAATTTTCTAAAATCATGATTAACTTATTTTCACCAATTAATTTCATAAAAGAATATTTTGTAATATTCCGGGTTTTCTTATATAAAATCTATCATTGCTAAAATATTTTCCAAAACTCCTCATTTTCCTCAAAATAAAATTCCTTTAATATTATATATCAATATTTTGTCGTTAAAACATTGAATATAATTTGCGTAGCTTCTTAAAGCTTTTATCCGATTAACTTTAATTGAGCACTGACCACTGTCAGGCTTCTCACACATCAACCAACAGTTATATCACGATATTTCCCGGGCAGATCATGCATCATAGCAAGATAATATACAATTGCAAATAATTAAATAAATTAAACACAACTCCACACCAATACACAGATAAACCACACCACGTAAATAACAAAACCAATAACCACAACCACATATAAATCATATAAACCACACCACAAGCAAATAGTTATTAAGAAAAATCCCTCAGGTAAGCTCCCCTTACCTCTTGAAGACTCCTTGATGAACTTACAGATTCCTTCAAAATTTCAGTTACCTCGTAAACGTCGTACTCAACTAACCTTCAACCATTACAACCAAATAGTTACAACTCAAGAAACTAAAACATTCTAAACCCTAATACATAGTCACGGCCTCTAGGGTTTTTGAATGAGTAAAACTTCTAATCATGATTAAGTTAGGGAGTAATGATCCTTGATTAACCTAAATCATAGATTAGTGACTAAATAACTAAGTTTAAAACTCAAAACTTCCTAACTCTTTTATACATAGATTCGGCCTTAATAGGTTCCTAGAGCTAGGGTTCTTAGTTTAATAAATCAACTTGGATTCATAAAGCATACATACTAAGAGATTGATTTCTAAGATCATTTATGAAAATCATTAACAAAACTCGCCCACTTAGGGTTCGGCCAAAACAAATATTTTTGAGTAAAATATTCATTAATTTTAAGAGACTAACATGGATTAGAGTGTGTAGTCATACACGCCATATAGAATACATGATCATACATGAAAACACATGAACAAAACTCTACCAACCCTAAGGTGATAGGTTCGGCCAAAGCTAGGTTTTCAAGAAAGAAATTTTTGATTACATCATGCTATTGGATTTAGATAATATGCATGATATGAAGAAGATAGAAAGTAGTTTCATCATCATTAGATTTTTCTAGAATTTATTATGACTTTTCAAAGTTCTAGGGTTAGAAACTTTAAAGTGATAAACAACTATGATGCAAGCCTTGAATCAAGAAACTTACTAAAGAACATAGACATGATTAAGAATGAAAATTAGTATTTACCTCTTGAAAATCAATGACAAAGGAAATCCAAGAACTTGCTTTACAACTTAGAACTAAGGAACTTGTAAACTTCAGAGTTTTGGAAGCAAATGACAAAAGAAACTAAATGAAAAGTGAGAGTAGGGTATTTATAGTGAGAGTGGCGTCCTATTAGGAAGACTCTATATGATGGTGAGTTGTCATGTTCAAGGATCAAAATGCAATTAAGTTCTAAGGACCAAATTGCAAAGATTCCAATAGTTGAAGGACTAGTTTGCAAATTATCAATAAAGTGTCATGATGATGATTTTGCCACATTAAATGCTAGCTTATCTTGACTTTGTTGGCTGAATTTATGAGTCAAAGACAAGTTAGGATAATTCAATGTATTTAGGAAGAATCAAGAACATTGTGGAAAAATCAAGGATAAAGTAGAAACTTGTAGAAACTTATGGAAAACTCTAGAATCAACATGATGAATCCAACAACAATGAGGCAGCCACAAATCCTCATGGGCTTGCGCATGGGCTGGGTTAATTTGGGCTTGGATTCATTCTTGTGGGGCCCACTTGAAAATTTAAGCATTAAGCTTAAGATAGGAAACTTAAGGAAACTTAAATGGCTTTATGGAATCAAACCATGAACTAGAAAATTTTGGGCTTCTAAGCCACGACCATTTGAGATTGGAAACAAGGATTCTAGCCCATTCCACATGAAAAACTTAAAAAACTAATTTAGGGACAAAAGGGTAATTTATAGAAAGTTCAGGGACTTAACCGTAAAATTTCTAAATTTTCTATTTAACCCTGAAAAACCTTCTAGACTTAAAAATATGATTCATCCCCTTGAATCATCTCAAAATCCTAAGATAAACCCTCTATCTACTCTTAGAAACTCTAATTTCCCTTCCGCCGTCTACCCGATTACGCTTTCCGCCCGTAATACGTAAATTATTTTATTTTTTTATAAAAAAAATTCTAAAAATACAGAATTGTAGAAAATAAAATACTAAACTTAAGTCTTTCGTTCACGAATTAAAATTATGTCTTTTGAGCAGTATTATTATACCGTCAATGGAATTCGCAGGCCGGGTTTCGCCTGACTTTCCAACCTAAATTTTAATCTTAGCTTCCTACATTCAAGTAGTATTGAGTGGTAAACTCCGTTTATTTAAAATGGTTTTCTAAGTCTCAGATAAAAATATAAACATAATTATATAAATTTCTAATATTAGAAAACAGCTTAAAGTCGGGGTGTTACAATTGACAGTATACTCTTTTTTTTTTACTCTAACATTGTAAATCATTAAATAATTGCATAAAAATATGAAATTTACAAATGGATAAGAAATTTAAAAATATTAAATATAGCGTAAAATTTCCTCCTTTTGGATGGTACAAACTAAATGCAGACTGTGCTTATGAAGGAAATCCAGGTGTTGCGGGATGTGGTGGGAATATAAGGAATGATGCTGGGTTATGGGTTCATGGATTTGTTCTGCATTCGTTGTGGCGCTTTGGGGCGTTCTTACGGGTATCCAAATGGCATGGAATCTTGGAATTCGTGCCTTGGTAGTGCAAGCAGATTTTGCTTCTCTAAGTGCTAGTATCCACTCACATTGGGCATGCTTATTGAGGATTGTACTTCTTTCTCTTATTTTGGAGTAGCAAGATAAAGGGCTTTTTGACCAAAATGAGTTTCTTTTAGAAACTATTTATCAATTTAGGGTTGTTCTGAAACTATTTATCAATGGGGAGTCATTTTGGACACGTGGCATATTTTATTTTTTTTCACTCTGACGGGTCAAAGCAATCGGCAATCGGCGCGCCAATGACCGAGCCTTCAAGTCAAAGCGCCCGGTCAGACCGCGTCTTCAAAGACGCGTCCGATCACCAGCGCCTACCAAGATAAAAAAAATAAAAATAAAACAAATGATAGCAATAATAAGAGGTATAAAAAAATAATAGCAATAACAATTTACACCAATAAATATTCATCAATTATTACAGTAGTAAAAAAATTTTTTACCTTGAAATATCATTAATGTCATCGTTACTCCCTATACTTATAGTATAATTTTTTTTAGCAGTGTTCCTTTAAAATTGCTGGTAACTTTCTTTTAATCCTCACAAGAGTCATAAAAAAATAATAGCAATAACAATTTACACCAATAAATATTCATCAATTATTATAGTAGTAAATAAAATTCTACCTTGTAAGAATTAGAAGAAAGTTACCTGCAATTTAAAAGGAACACTGCTACAAAAAAAAATTATACTATAAGTATAGGGAGTAACGAAGGCATTAATGCTAAAGTATGTATTTCAAACAACAAGCGGCTATAAAAAAAATCCCCTAATAACAAGTAGCAAATAATATCACAAGTGTCATAAAAAAATAATGGCAATAACAATTTACACCAATAAATATTCATCAATTATTACAGTAGTAAATAAAAAATTTACCTTGTAAGAATTAAAAGAAAGTTACCAGCAATTTTAAAGGAACACTACTAAAAAAAATTATACTATAAGAATAGGCAGTAACGATGACATTAATACTATTACAAGGTAAAATTTTTTTTACTACCGTAATAATTGATGAATATTTATTGGTGTAAATTGTTATTGCTATTATTTTTTTATACCTCTTATTATTGCTATCAATTGTTTTGTTTTTATTTTTTTTTAATACTGGTAGGCGCCTGACTGACGCCTTTGAAGGTGCCAGTCTGACTGGCGCCGTTGACTTGGAAGGCTCCAGTCTGACTGGCGCCTTTGAAGGCGCCAATCTGAATGGCGCCTTTGACCCATCAGAGTAAAATAAAATAAAATATGCCATGTGTCCAAAAGGACCCCCATTGATAAATAGTTTTAGAACAACCCTAAACTGATAAATAGTTTCTAAAAGAAACCCAGTTTGGTCAAAAAGCCCACAAGCAGCTGTGGTTTCTTCCCCAACGAACTAATATAAGAACACCAATTTAAATGACCTTATGGAAATATATACATACCGGCAAAAAAGAGAGAATAGCTACCCATCTTAAAACTTTGTTTATATTTAAAGTCGATGTGATATGTTAGAGGGAGAGCTGAATCAACCTTATGATTGGGGTAAAGCTGCTTGAGATGATTGAATATGAGTTCTTCACATGCTTTATCAGTTTGTGACTAAATCAACCTGTGCATCATAAAGAAAGTAAAAGAGCTATAATGTTTTTTTGTTTATATGTTGTGATAATTATCATGAAGAATGAAGAAAAGATCTAGTTTCTATTGAAAGTGCAGCAAGAAAATAGAAGAAGATAGAGTAACAGAGTACAACTGTCATAACAGAAAATAACTAACAAGTAACAAATGTGCAACCAGCCTTTCTTTTCATCAGCTAACAATCAATAATGTCCATATTTTTCTTATCTCCATTATTACCTGGAAATTCTTTTCCAAGAACAGAGAACAAGAGAGTACACCAAAACTTCTAAGTGTGTTTGGGTGAGTATTTGCAAAAAGTGATTTTGAATGAACTTGATTTTCACTACAAGAATAAGGTTAATTAGCGACGAAAATTTTGCGACGGCCTCAAATCCGTCGCTAATTTTATGTTTTGCGACGGCTTAAGCCGTCGCAAATGGTAGAGGAAATTACTGACGGAAGTTCCGTCGCAAATCTGTCAGTAACGTTCCCGCCATTTTACGCGAAATGTTGGCGCCAATTTGCGACGGGCATGGCCGTCGCTAATGTGCGACGGATGGTAATTTTGCGACGGTCATTCACAATTTGCGACGGAATCGTAATTTGCGACGGCCTAGCCGTCGCTAATATTAAAAGGCCGTCGCTAATTTCCAATAAGTAACTCGAACAGTTTTCTTCCTCCCTCAGTTGTCATCTTCGCCGCGCGTTTCGGTCTTCACTTCTGCAGCTCTGGACGCAACAAAAATGGCGAGTTTGTTCACTTCTTATTTCTACTTTGTTCATTTTTCTTTCAAAATATTACACTACCTTCTCTCATTTCTTCTTTCTAATTTGTTCATCTTCTCTTTACGATTGCAGGCGTAAAATACTAAGGATTGTTACTTATGCTTCACAGTACAATTGGATAGCTCCGAAACAGGTGTGAAATATTATTCATACAACAAGTTTTGACAACTTTTCCGAATATTATTCATACAATATTATTCATACTTTGTTCATTTTCCATTTCAAAATACAAATACCCCCAGTTCCTGTAAACATTAGCGATATAACCCCCTTTTTAGGTGGAGGCACAACCTTTAGTTGATGTAAATCCATGTACATGTCCATGTTGCACCGAAGGAATTCGTTTCCTTTTTCACGCTTTCCTTAATGTACTAATCTTTACATACTGCAATTTTTTAGGCGTCTTGTAGATGTATTTGATTTAAAAAAGAATGATGATAGTGAACAAGTATATCTATTGTTTATTTCTTGCAGTGTTTGATTTATATTTGTGGTTAAATGGTCATATTCTTTGATTCTAGTGTATTAACAAAACAAAAATCAATTTCCCCCCCTTTTTTAGAATTCTGTTTACTCTTAATTCATAGCCTTTTATATTCTGGTAAATATTAAAGTAGGCAATATAAATATTTTTAAGGCTATAAAAATAAAAAAATCACAAATGAAAATCAATCGTTTTTTTATGTTGTCTTTTTTTTTTGCAAATATCAAAAAGTAAAATAGATAGTTTTGAAGTTAAAAGTTTTGCACAACTACATGAATGGTGTATGACGCTAATTTTTTTTATTCTCGTGCTCAACCTCATTTTCATCAGTCCTCCGTATAAAAAAGGTTTTTTCAAAATTTTCCTATTTAAATAAATTTGAATGGCAACTCCTCTTTTTGTTTTCCTTTTTCGTTGTTCCTGCTGTAATCCTCTAGGGCTGCAAAGACAGTAGCACTTATCTGCTACTGCTGGTGCTGCTTGTTTGTGGGGTTATTGTTATGTCTCTCATATATCATACTTTTATTTTATTTTATTTTTTTAATTCTGTTACTTTTGCATTGCAGCTTATAGTATAATTTATGAACATTTCACCTGTATTGATTTTCTGAATTGAGGTAATTCCTTTCTCTTATCACTGTCTCCAATCTGTCTCTGCTATGAGAATGTTAGTGTGGTTTTTTTATTCACATGCCAATCAATCTGCATTAACGTTCTTCATCTGTGTATCCGTCATATATCTGAGTCATGAAAGGGTGGTTAATATGAAACCTTATATTTCTCCCATGATACACGATTATATGCTTTTATCTTTGCACCTTTCAGAGGAATGGTCTAATCTAATCTGTCTATTGACATGCCTGTGTAGTTGGGAACTCCCATTACCACGTTTGTGACTCTGTGTTAATGTGGTTTTAGCAAAATTTTTATTTTATCAGAATCCATTGGCTTTGCAGAATGTAATGATCTATTGGTAAAATTATTGATAATATACTAATACCTTTACGTGCAATTGCAACATCCGCGGAGAGCAGGGAATCTGTAAGATAGGTTGAATATTTTTATTTATATTTTTATACAATATAATTAAATTAAAGTTAGGCCTGCAATTATGGTGGTAATTTCGAAGATTATACTTTTCGGTTTGAAATGGTCCTCAATCTTCAGTTGAGGCCACTAACAGTGTCTACATGTCCCCAATTAAGAACATGGTGGTGGGACCTGACTCGCCATCCCGAGAACCATTTAGGAGTTCATGCTTGATTTCATTTATCCAAGTGAAGTCTTTTTCATTTGATTAATAGTTTCTTTTAAGATTGCCCTTAATTTGAGATTTGAATTCAAATCTGTTTACTTCATGCATACCCTCTCCCCCATTGGAATTGTAAACATGAATACTGTTTAGCTTGTGAAAAGCTCATTCAGGTCAGAACATACAAGTCTCTGTCGCATTATTATACTTCTTTTATTTCGCTTTGTTTTTTCTACTACCCCTTTCACAGCACTTTCTTCTATCCCTCGCGTCTTGGTCATTTAAAATTTGTTTTGTTGTTTTGTTCTATCAACAACCACTTTCTGAGCAAATGCTACCATTTTGAAAAAGTCACTTTGGTCCAGAACTTCGAGAAAAAGACACTATTAGGATGAAAAACTTGCCTTTGCATCACTGTATAAGCCGATTTGCATGTGTATTACTGTGATTTGTCTGAGTTTTGGAACATCATTTGCACAATATGGGGATAAAAATGACAACTGATTTAGAAATTTATATCAATAAATATGTTTCATTTTAGTTAGAAGATGGCCCTATGTAATGGGTTTTCATATCCATGTTTTAACAGGGTCAAGGATAATCGTTACCAGCAGATATACAATATATTGACTCTTGATGGGAAATTCCTGTTGTGCTTTCTCTGCGTGATTGTTTTGCTCAACAGATCAACATTCTTTTCCTACTTGGCAGGTTTGTAGTTTTCTAGATATGTAATAAAAATGTAAATAAAAAAAATTGTGTCTTTTTGTAATAGCCATGAACTGGTGACAGTGCAAAATCTATAAGCTTCTAAAAGTTGCTCTAAGGCTACTCTGAAGTCTTATATTATAAAGCCTATCCATTTATGCCTTGAAGTTATATTGCCCACAAATTTAGAGCATGTGAAATGGTTTCATAGTATTAGTCCTCAATTTATTAAGTCCAATGGTTTCATAGTATAAGTCATCAATTTATTAAGTCCATTCAGAGAGCCTTACATTGTGATGTAAGTGATAGGGTGACTGACTATTCATCGTGTTCTATTAAACTGCTCAAAATGCAATTGAGAAGGAGTTGTTAGCCGACAAGAAAATTTCCAAGACCAAATTCTCTTTTGTTTAAGTCATAAATAACCTTTCCTTTGTATGTATGTTTCTACCATGCAGTTATGTAGTCATGTTTTATGTGCTTCTTCCACCATATTTAGTCTGTATGTGATTTAGGTGATGTGTGTTTTTATTTTGTCAATGAAACGAGTCTCATGTAGTTTTGTGAACCCAGAAAATGTTAAAATGTGACATCTTTATGTTTTAGGTGTTGTTATACATTTAAAATTTGAAATGTGCAGATTCTCATGGACAAGTTTTTCAGCTGACATGAATTTGGTATAAGTTTAGGAGTGCTCTGCTCAGGTGATCTCTGCTTTCAAGACATTTATTGAGTATTTGAAGAATATATTTTTTTATAGTTAACTCTAATGTTTGTCTACCTGAAAAACCAATATATTTTGTTAAACAATTCAATAGATGTTTGTAAATGTTAGCATGAAGAAGAAACAAAAAAGAAATAGAACATGAACTAACAAACTGAGAGCTAACTGTATAATAGAAGACATTATAGTAGCTAATAACATTCCAGAGGGCTAGAAACTTGAATGTTTGGTGAGTGAAATACTTTGGTAAATTACATCTGTCTTTATGGTTTGGGTAATTGGCAGCATTGCCCTTTTTAAGGTAACAAATGTCTTTTTATTAATTAATTAATTAATTTATTTATTTATGCTTGTTAGACTTTTTCCATCGGTATTGAATTTTTTTGTAATGCTTGGACCAAGATATTTGATAAATGCGTCATAAATTGAGTAATGAAAGTTTGATTATTGTTCATTGTTTATTTATTTATGGTATAAAGGTTTAACTATTAGGCTTATCAACTTATTTATCTGTTATATTGCTATAGTGTTGTTAGTGGTAGGTGCTCCGCAATGCATTCATTCATTAACTTGATGCATTGATCATTCTCATCTCCCAAACTTTTTGAAATATGAGACAAGTTTGTATTCATGGTTTCTCGCGATTTCATATTTTGAAGAGAATCACTTGTCCAGAAAAAGGATGTTTTGATTGAAACAACTGTGTTTTGGAACATTGTTTAGTGTACGGAAATGTAAGTGATGTCTTGTGTTTGAAAACTAAATATAAGAACCATTTCTTTTGGCAAAGACAAGAAGCGAATATGCTTTTGCCAAAATCTAATTTTTCTATGTTTTCCAGAATCCGAATCTGATTGTGTAATGGCCAAAATATTTATAACACCCAATTACAGGAGGAATCACTTTTGGTTGTCTAGATGTGATTCTTGGATTCCAAGAAGCAACCCCTAGAAAACCTAGGAGGTTGGTGAAATCACTTTTTGAGTGTATTAAATTTACAGGAAGAATCTTTGTCGGTTGTCAATGTAGGCTTCTAGGGTGCCAAGAAGCAATCCCCAGGTTGATGAAATCAGTTTTTGAGTGTATTGTAAAATGATTTGAACTTCTCAGTCTCGCTATGTTATGTCCATATATGATTTCCCTGTTGAGTACTGTCTAGATTTTAAGTTCTTTTTATATATAGATTCTTACAGCTTTATATTTATGATTATATTCAATTTTCTGTTGGGCAGGTTCTTGATTTGTGAAAGTTATATACATTTCTAGTTGTGCTAGTGTTGCTCTCATTCTAATTGGTAAGTGATTTTAATTACTTTTTCCTTGTGGTTTAATGTAGTCTATTAAGTGGTTACTATTGATACTGTCTTTGCTCTTTAAAAATGAACTATTATGTAACATTAACAAATAAGATAAATGAGGATAAACATGAGCATGATAAGAATATTACACAATCAACTATGCATGTAACCTGACAATTTTTTTATGCTTGTGCTATCGTTTATAAACTACACCATGTGCTTTGTTTTCCTTATTCACTATATGGTTAGTAGCTTGCAATAAACTATGTGATAAATTATATAGACAATGACTATCCTATTTGGTTTATTTTTCTTTCATTGCTATCAAACCATTGCTCTGATTTAATGGCAATGCAAGTGTATGTTGTATTTTTTTTTATGATAAATAATGTGTGAATGTGATGCTCTCTTGAATATAACCGTTGAATTTAATTTTTGAAGAGGATACTTCCTCTATTTGGAATTTCATTATAGTTATCTTTTTTTTGGCGCAAATGCAGAGGATGGAATTTGTTCCTTTGAATCGTACTTGGATGTATGATAGGGTTTATCCGCGTAGAGGGGGTTAAAACAATCTTTCTTAGATGGTGTTGAAGAATTTATTACCAAGGCAAGTCAGCAAGATACTTATAACAATGGGGGGTTGATTAGATGTCCTTGTGTGAAGTGTGACTGTACCCGAATTAAGAATGTAGACGATGTGAGGGTCGACCTGTATAAAGTTGGGTTTAGGCCTAATTACTGGATTTGGACAAATCATGGAGAAGAAATGCCGCAATTTGATTTTGGCATTGACCAGAATTGCACAGTGGTTCAAGTAGTGGTGCGTGAGGCTGGATATGGAGATCATATTTTTCCATGGAGGAGATGGTGTGTGACGCTCTTATGATGTCCGGGTCGTTTGAGTCCAATAATACAGAAGAGCCTCCTAATGCAGATGCACAAAAATTTTATAATCTCCTAACAGAGGCAAATAAGCCTTTGTGGGAAGGGTCCCCCGACTCGACGTTATCGATGTGTGTTCTACTGTTGTCTGCCAAGTCCAATTGGAGTATACCCGAGTTAGGCTTGGATTTCATTGCCAAAATGGTTTTGGCCGGGACGCCTTTCAAAGGAGGATTACCCAACAATTATTATGATGCGAAGAGGTTAATGTCCAAGTTAGGATTGGAGTCCAAGAGGATTGATCATTGCGAGGAATGGGTGCATGCTCTTTTACGATAATGAATTCGACAAAAATGATGGCGCATTGGTTGAGTGCAGGTTTTGTCACGCACCAAGGTATCGTCAGCGCAACGCAAGTAGAAGTAATCTAAAACCAGTTCTTCCTGTAAAGTCGATGTTCTACTTGTCAATCATTCCTAGATTATAGAGGATGTTTGCATCGATGCAGACTGCAGGAAAAATGACATGGCACCATGAGAATAGGAGGAATGCAGGAGTGTTACGCCATCCTTCTGATGGTGAAGCATGGAAGCACTTTGATCGGGTGCATCCGGATTTTGCCGTTGATCCTCGTAATGTACGACTTGGGTTATGCTCGGATGGCTTTACCCCATATATCCAAGCCTCGGCATCACCTTATTCATGTTGGCCCGTTGTTGTTACCCCTTACAATCTTCCTCCCGAAATGTGTATGTCAAAGCCATATATGTTCTTGACTTGCCTGATTCCGGGTCCATCTAATCCAAAGGCAGGCATTGATGTATACTTGCAACCTTTGATTGATGATTTGAAGAGGTTGTGGAATGGTGTTATGACGTACGATATTTCTCGAAAACAAAATTTTAAAATGAAGGCAGCGTTGATGTGGACAATTAATGACTTCCCTGCGTATGGCATGTTGTCTAGTTGGGGGACGCGTGGGAAGCTTGCATGCCCGCATTGTATGGAGCATACAAAGGCATTTACCTTAAAATACGGGGGGAAGTCGTCCTGGTTTGATTCCCATCGCTGGTTCTTACCGAACGATCATCAATTTAGAAGGAATAAGAATGCCTTCAAGAAGGGGGTTGTTGAAATGGATGGACCGCCTCCGAGGTTAACACCAGAACAAATTTGGATAAGAATCAGGGACTTGCCAAAAGTGATCAAGTCGGGTTTCCAAATTAGATGGTTATGGGCAGTGGCATAATTGGACAAAGAGGAGTATTTTTTGGGATCTTCCTTATTGGAAAGATAATTTATTGAGGCACAATCTTGATGTAATGCACATTGAAAAAAATTTCTTTGACAACATTTTCAACACTATGATGAACGTGCATGGCAAGACCAAAGACAACGATAAGGCTAGAATGGACTTATAGTTGTACTGCAGGAGACCGGATTTGGAGCTGAGACATCAGGATAATGGGAAGATGTATAAGCCAAAGGCCAATTATACCTTGACTATCCAGGAAGCAAGGTTAGTTTGCCAATGGATAAAGGGGCTCAGGATGCCTGATGGTTATTCTTCTAACTTGGCAAGATGTGTTGATGTTATAAAAGGCAAGTTGCATGGGATGAAAAGCCATGATTGTCATGTGTTTATGGAGTGCTTACTTCCTATCGCCTTCAGTTCGTTTCCCCCCCATGTTTTGAATGCCCTTACTGAAATAAGTCAATTCTTCAAGGACTTGTGTTATGCAACTTTAAGGGAAGACGATTTGACCAGGATGGAACAAAACATTCCACTCATTTTGTGCAAGCTGGAGAGAATATTCCCCCCTGGCTTCTTTGATTCAATGGAGCATCTTCCGATTCATCTTGCATATGAAGCCAGACTTGGTGGTCCAGTTCAATATAGGTGGATGTATCCATTTGAAAGGTAATTTAAGTATCACAGTTATTGATCCTCTTTCATGCATATTAGTTAATTAATAATAACCTCGTCATTTTTTAATAGATTCATGGGCGAGTCAAAACGATGGTGAAAAATAAGGCTAGGGTTGAAGGTTCGATATGTGCGTCTTACTTACACCGTGAGACAATTCATTTCTGCTCTCATTATTTCAAACACATGGTTTTGTCTCCAACAACTAGAAGGAACGAAACGGAAAATGAAAGTGGAAGACTACCTGGAACCTTATCAATTTTTTGTCTTCCCGGTCGTCATTCCGGAAAGGAGTTGACACATTATTTAACGGAGGCAGAGTGGAACTCAGCTCATGTTCATGTATTGATCAATTGCGCCGAGGTTAAACCATACCATGAGTAAGTATGAGCTTATAATTTTTATTCCTTCGATAGCATATGTCAATTTTCATTGATGTTATCCATATATGTTCAGTTCATTCTTGTCTTCTCGTGATGCATCTGCTCGTACTCATGAAGATTTTCCAAAATGGTTTAAGCAACAAGTAAGTATCTCCCCATTAATCATTCTGTTATTCACTATAATGTATGCGGATAAAAACATATGTCGTTAAACTTTGTGAATAGGTTTACAATGAGGCACCTACTGTCATTAATCAACATTTACGAAACTTGGCTGACGGTCCTCTGACACAAGTCAAAGAATGGCACACATACTTCGTGAATGGGTACAAATTTCATCCTCAATCATGGACAGAAGACAAAACAACAATAAATAGTGGTGTTTACGTAAAGGGTGAGCCAAGCGGAGTTGCAGATGACTTTTATGGTGTCATACAACACATATATGAGTTGTCATATCGTTATTTAGACTACCCTAAGAGAATAGTGTTGTTTTATTGTAATTGGTTCGATCCATCTAGTAGAGGCACTAATTTGAATAAAAAATATAATATTGTGGACATCCAAATGAGTAGAAGATATCATATGTTTGATCCGTTTATCATGGCACATAATGTGAGACAAGTATATTACGTTCCTTATCCAGCAACTCAAACAGAAAAACGAGGTTGGTGTGTTGCAATCAAGACAAAACCAAGGGGTCGCATTGAAATAGATGTTTCAGAGTTGGATGAGCCATATCAAACGGATGAAATGTCACATGCAAATGAGGTCATTGAAGTAGAACCAATCTCATGTTTACAAGACACACAAGTTGTAGGGGAAGAAGTGGATACCTCCAGCTTGACATCAAATCAAGTCATTCCGGATGAAGATGTTGAAGAAGCAGAATCAACAGAAGATGAAGAAGATGAAGATGGCTATGAATATGACACTGGCTCAAATTCTGAATAACAATTACTTTATTTATTTTAGTGACGTATTTTGTATTAGGTAGTATTGTCATTGTCATAACTTTAAGTTCATTATGATTAGCATCAGTTTCCATTATTTACAAATGTGTGTTTGTGCTTACTTTAAGTTAATTATTATCACCATCATTTTCCATTATTTACAAATGTGTGTTTGTGCTTACTTTAAGTTAATTATTATCACCATCAATTTCCATTATTTGCAAATTTGTGTTTTGGTTACTTTTAATTAATTATTATTAGCATCATTTTTCACTATAGACATGGCTGATGGTAAGGGAAAGGGTAAGGCACCTGCTGGAGGGGTACGTCGTCGTGGTCGACCTCGCTTTGTGACACGGACAGTCGATGACGGATTCGTGTCCCTCCCATCTACATCTGTTACACTACGCCCACCGCCCACACCCATGCCTCCACATGATATGGCACCGGCACCCCCACTTGTTGCTCCTACACCATGTCCATCGCCCATACCCGTGCCTACACATGTTCTGACACCTCCCTACCGACCTGTTGCTCCAGCCACTCAGTTCATGGACACCTCCATTGGGATCACGATGATGCCCACCCCAAGGATTCCGACTCAGACCCATGCAGACAATTTCAGACAACCAGATGCATCAGGGGTAGATTTACCCATGGACGGTGATCATCAGTCTCATGGTGATGACGAGGAGACTTATGGATATTCCTCGCCTATATCATCAGATGATGAGGAGATCGAGGTTATGTCAGATGACCGAGTTATTGTTACCCCGACCGGTAAAGGGTAAGAAAGATCTCAAATATTGTTATTTTATTGTTGAGTGCAGATTTTATATGTATGTGTATTGATTGTTCTCATGTTCTATTGATAAGGTTCCTTCCGTCGAGAAAATCTGCAGAGGCCGTCACGTATGCAGTTACATCTCAGTTTGATCGGGCCTGGAAGCATTGGAGTGAGCTTGAGGATCAGGATCGGGATCGATTCTTTGCGGCTTTTAAGGGATTTTGTAGTTTTGAATTTACTTCCATTTTTTAGTTACTTTTAATGTTTCTTTAGTTTATTATTATCCTAAAAAATATTATATTCTCCTTATTTACAGGAGAAGGCTGCTTGGAGAGTAGAGCATTCCGCTGATGTAGAGATAATTTTTCATCAAAAAGCGAGCAAACGCCTCTCCGAGTTGTTGACTAGATATCGGAAAAAGGGACAGCGTCCAAAATGGTGTTTCCCACCCATTTGGGAGGAGCTATGTGCTTACTGGGCTACACCTGAATTTAAGAAAAAATCCGCCCAGGCAAAGCTCAACAGGGCCTCGGAAAAGGGTGGGAGCCTGCACACTGGCGGCAAGATCGTGAATCAGGAGCATGGTCGACGCCTTGTAAGTTCCAACATCATATTTTGTTAATTCATTAGATGTCTGGCTATTAAGGTAGTGTAACTTCAAATATGAACAAGTTTTTTTTTGGTGCAGGCTAGGGAGCTTGGCCGTCGCGTCAAGCCGGTTGAGCTACATGCCCGAACTCATACTAGAAAGGGTACCGGCGAGTATGTAGATGAGCGTTCTAGACGCACTCAGGTGATTTAATTTACATGTCTCTTTGTTGGAAATTATTTTTATTTTATATTTAATAATTATGGTCATTTTGTATGATTATGTGTATCAATTTTAATGACAGGAGGACTATCGTGATAAGTTATCTCGTGTTTCGGTCTCGGCAGCCTCATCTTCCCCTTCTTCTTCCACCACACTTGACCCGCAGGTGGAAGCCCAATTGGAGTTGCGGGCATGGGTCGAGGTTGTTTGGCGGTAAGAACAAGGGTCGCATATACGGTATGGGAGACCTAGCCAGAAACTATCGACGCGGTGCTCCAAAGATCTTCACTCAGCAGAGTCGAGCATCGTCCCAAGATTAGGCCCCGCCATCTCATGAGTCTCGCAGAGATGGTCAAGATGCGACGTAAACCGGCAGCTCGGATGAGATCAATCGGCACTGCTTACTCAACAAACACAGATGATGGAGCAGATAGAGATGATGGCAGCTACACAGAGAGAGCTCATGTTGCGTTTAGGAACCAAGACCCTCACCCACAATCGCAGCAGGACCAACACCTTCACAAAGACTCCTCACCACGCCCACAAATTCACCACCGTCCCAAACGAGGGTCATCATCAGACTGATGGACGAGGATGATCAATCCTTTACAGATTTGTTAATGCGGGGCTATAGAGAGGGTTATTAGTTTCTTGGATATTATATTTTATTTTGTATGATGTACGCACTCTGTCAAAAAAATTTGCTTTTATTTATGAATTTTATTTATTGTTTAAAATTATTATTCATTTATCATAATATAGTCTAAATTCTAATTAATATACAAAATAACTAATGTTTATATTAATTTTGAATTTTATATTAAATATTAAATAATTAATTAAAAATACTTCATATTTTAAATAATTAATTAATAAAAAATTACTTAACACAAAAACTACTTCTTATCACTTTTAGTGTGTGTTTGGAAAGGTTAACATCCTCCACATGCACGTTTTTTTGGAAGCTCCATATTGGAGCTTCTCAGTTTTGGTCCTTTTGAATGCACTTCTTTTGTCCCATTATGACGTGTTTCCAAACAGTATTTAGTCAAACTGAGGTTTAGAGGCAAAATTGATTTCGCCTTTTAGACTGAAACCAAGCATCTATATTTTCAATAAAATCATGTTTGACAGTAAGTAAAATCAATTATGATACTTCAACTTTGAAACTAAACACACCATAAATTAATTTTCTCCAACATAACCATATTATATTCATTACTTTTTGAGCTTGTTGTGCCTTGGTTAGGCATTGATATGCTAAAATTCAAGTATGTTTAAAGACAAGAAGAATCGAAGTCTTGAATCAGTAACAATGTGGAAAGAAACAAATGAAGCGGGAAATGAGAGAATGCAAACCAGTCCTTTGTGCTCCACGTTTTTGCTCCGGTAGAAACCTTTTCGAATAATCTGAACGAACAATAGAGTAAGAAGATAAAGAGAAGAAAGATGGAAAGGGAGAATGAAGAGATGATGAAGAGAAGGTGGAAAATGAACTGACCTCACCAGCTTTGGAAGCAGCGTCGACTGCAGATGCAAGATATCGCGAGAGCGATTCTGTATATTAATTGATTGAGAACAAATCTATAAGTATAAACTGAACCATTTTGAAGCAAATCTGCTCAAAGAGAGAGAGATAGGGTCCTACCAGTTTCAGTCATCTTCCTCCCTCCTGATTTTGTTTTGATTCTGAGAATGAATGAATGAGAGTGCTTTCTTACTGGATATTTCATCAAACTGGGTTTCTTTTAGAAACTATTTATCAGTTTAGCGTTATTTTGAAGCTATTCATCAATGGGGGTCCTTTTGGATACGTGGCATATTTTATTTTATTTTCACTCCGACGGGTTAAAGGCGCCAGTCAGATTGGCGCCTACTGTAATAATTGATTAATATTTATAGGGAGTAACGAAGGCATTAATGTTAAAGTATCTATTTAAAACAACAAGTGGCTATAAAAAAAATCCCCTGATAACAAGTAGCAAATAATATCACAAAAGTCATAAAAAAATAATAGCAATAACAATTTACACCAATAAAAATTCATCAATTATTGCAGTAGTAAATAAAATTTTACCTTGTAAGAATTAGAAAAAAGTTACCTGCAATTTAGAAGGAAAACTGATACAAAAAAAATTATACTATAAGTATAGGGAGTAACGAAGGCATTAATACTAAAGTATCTATTTAAAATAACAAGCGGCTATAAAAAAAATCCCCTAATAACAAGTAGCAAATAATATCACAAGTATCATGAAAAAATAATATCAATAACAATTTACACCAATAAATATTCATCAATTATTACAGTAGTAAATAAAAATTTACCTTGTAAGAATTAAAAGAAAGTTACCAGCAATTTTAAAGGAACACTGCTAAAAAAAATTATACTATAAGTATAGGGAGTAACGATGACATTAATGCTATTACAAGGTAAAATAATTTTTTTACTACTGTAATAATTGATGAATATTTATTGGTGTAAATTATTATTGCTATTATTTTTTTATACCTCTTATTATTGTTATCAATTGTTTTATTTTTATTTTTTTTTAATACTGGTAGGCGCCAGTCTGACTGACGCCTTTGAAGGCACCAGTCTGACTGACGCCTTTGAAGGCACCAGTCTGACTGATGCCTTTGAAGGCGCCAGTCACTTGGAAGGCTCCAGTCTGACTGGCGCCTTCATCTGACTGACGCCTTTGACTCGTTTGAGTGAAAAAAAATAAAATATGCCACGTGTCCAAAAGAACCCCCATTGGTAAATAGTTTCAAAACAACTCTAAACTGATAAATAGTTTCTAAAAGAAATCCAGTTTGGTCAAAAAGCCCAAGATAAAGATTGGAAGTTGACTTTTGTTCACACTTTCAGAGAAGGTAATATGTATGTATTGAGTGACTAGCTAATTGGAATCTCTTGTATGATTTCGATTTTCATGTGGTAGCTGAACCTAATGTGGAGCTTGCTAGTTTTCTTTTTGGTTATTTGTTTGCGGCCTCCTTACTCCATGTTACTTCTTTTGTTCCTCAGTTTTGCTTTGTTTTGGGCCTAGGTCCTTTTGTACAAAAAAAAAAGGTAAACTATTAAAAATAAGGATTTAATTGTCATACACCGTTATTAAAGATCTTTTACTTTGTTAATCAATCAAGAATTATGATATCATTAACAATGTTTGGCAGATGGATCCTAGCAAGTGTATCGAATCAATGTAAGTAATAGTTGAAATGGCGAGAACCGAGTATCATTCTGAGGGACTAGTGGATCAATTAAAGGAATGTTGGTTATCAATGATTAAAAGCAGTTAAATAACTAATTCTAATGAACTCACGCAAATAGTAAGCAAACAGTCAAAAGATTATGATGAATACCAATTATGAGAAAGACTTAGGGATCAGATTTCACCCACACTTATCTAGTTTGATACAATTATGAATCATCATATTTACTAATCCTCTCATTTTGTCAACCAAGAGTCCTAAATCATCCTAACACCTTTCTCGAGTACGCTAGTAAAAACCCCTTAACCATTAACCAACTTTATCTCTATGATGGTTAATTATTAAGAAATTCATTAAGATCTATGACTCCCTATGAAGGTTGTATACAATTTCTACGGTATATCTCTATCCGCATAAACTATATAGTTTTACCTCAATGCTCTAGACACATAAATCATCTCTCGGTCTCATTATGATTGACAAATCATGCATATCAATGGCCAGTTAATAGCAAGCATTAAGCATAGAAGCAAAACACAAAAGAGATGAAGAAAAGAAACTACGAAAATGTCATAAAAGTATTCAAACCTTCCAAATACGGCTACATCTTCCCCATAGAATGGAGAAATTAGTTCATGATCAAAGAAATCTAACACGCACTCAAAGAAACAAACATTAAACCAAGAAAATAAGATCTAGGCGTAGCCAAAAAGAGGGAGACGTAGCCAAGAGATCAAAGTCCGTACAAAGGCCATAATTTATATGTTATAATATCAGCGATTAGCAGGACGGATTAAGTTTCGTGGGGCGAAACTTAAATCCTGGTTCAAACCAGAATCGCACCATCCACGGGGTGAATGACTCAAAATTTCCATCCACTTCTTGCTTCTCTTCCTTGCTCCCTGACTTCACTTTTATCCTTTCCAAGCTTAAGTATGCATATAAAATTAATTAAAAACAATAATTAATAATAAAAAAAGACTCAATTTCCTAATTAAAAAAGAGAAAAATACACTCAAAGACTCTAAACACTACTTAAGGGGAAAAAAGCCAAATATGAGTGAGCATTGAGAATAAACTCAACAAAATAATCAAATCCACTGGAAAATCTTGGATAAATTGATAAAACTAGATAAGCCAGCGGATTATCGTTGACTCTTCTAATAACTACCTTAAAAGTCACTCATGGGATAATTTGTGATTGGTTCACAATATTAAAAGAAGTTTGAATCTAGAAGACTGCATTGAAGAAGAATCCTTTCAGAAGACTTTATGAGGCTACTATAGCCAGGGACGAACCCAAACTTAGATGGTGAGGGGGGACCAACTATAAAAATTAAATTCATCCAAAAAATATATATTAATTGAAATTCATATAAAATATTTATAATTATTTGTTTTAAAATGTTAGTTACATTAATAATCTATCAAAACATATTATGTATCTCCTGTATGTCAGGAAATCATCTATAATCGAATCTACACAAAAAGTTTCAACAGTTTTCTTTTCAATATATACTAACAGATAATAAGTAAAAAAAACTTATCTTCCATTATGAAGTATAGTATTAACTATATCTATAATTGAAAAAATATCACTCTTTAATAGTTCTAGAAACAAGAAGTATGAGAATAATAGTTTTCACTCTATACACATAAAATGATAGGTCTCTACTTTACTAGTTTTTATCGACAAATGACATAGATTAGAAATAGTTTTCAATGCTCCAAAGTTATAAAAACAAATTTCAGAAATAGTTTTCAATGCTCCAAAGTTATAAAAACAAATTTGGATAAGAATCATCAAAGGCATTACTATAATAAAAAAAATTAAAAAAAAGGTAGGGAGGGCCAAGGCCCCCCTAGGCACACAAGTGCCTCCGTCCCTGACTATAGCAAAGTCACAAAAGTCTAAAGTTTTACCCTATGATCACTCTTAGCAAAGAATATGAAGACAAAAGTCTTTGAAGAAATGATCAAAATTGAGGAAATAAAGATCTGTATCAAGATTGGGATAATGTTCAAAGAACCAATTCTTCATTCACATGAAGTAAATCAAGTCAAATAGATTGGGTATAATGAACTATTTAGTTCCTGTAAAATAGGCGAGTTTTGGTTTTGGTCCCTACCATTTTTTTTCCTTTGGATTCAATTCCTATAAGTTTCAGAGTTTTGGTTTTAGTCCTTGTTGTTAGTGTCGATCCATTAAGTGCTCACGTGGATAACGGTGTGTCACGTGAGAACTGCCATGTAAGCTAGTTTAATAATTTTTAATGCCATATAAGCTAGTTTTTAGCCCCATCAAAGTGCACAACTTTTGGCTTTGGTCTCTGCACTTTTTTCCCATTGTTTTGGTCCCTGCAAGTTCCAGAACTTTGGTTTTAATTTCTGTCATCAGTGTTCATCTGTTAAGTAATGACGTGGTTAACAACACACCATGTCAGCACTACCATGTGTAGATGATGATAAGAATGAGTCTCAAATGTGCTTCCGTGAAGAAAATCTCCACCTATTTTCAAGATCGAAGAAATGAAGTGTTTTGATGATGATGTAACCTTTTAGATGTCTAAGTTTTCTTTAGTAGGTTTTGACATTAACTAGTGGTGGTAACTTCTCAATTACCTCCACCTTTTCTCTATCCACCTCAATTCCTTTTGCAGAATTTGATGGCCAAGAAATATACCTTCTCTTACCATAAAATGACATTTTTCCCAGTTAAGAACAAGGTTAGTTTCTTGGCATCTTTTTAAAACCAAAACAAGGTTGGATAGGCAAATATCAAATGAAGATCCAAACACAAAAATCATCCATAAAAATTTCTATACATTTTCAATTAAGTCAGAAAAGATTGAGAACATGCACCTTTGAAATGTGGCGGGTGCATTACACAACCCGAAAGGCATACGCCTATAGGCAAAAACCCCAAATGGACAGGTAAAGACTGTTTTTTCTTGATCTTCCGGGGCTACTGTAATTTGATTGTAACCCGTGTACCCATCCAGAGAGCAATAGTACTCGTGCCCCGCCAACCTTTCTATCATCTTGTCAATGAACGAAAGCGGAAAATGATCTTTCCTTGTAGCTTGATTAAGCTTCCGGTAGTCAATACACATCCTCCAACCAGTGACTTGCCTTGTAGGAATCAACTCATTGTTTTCATTCATCACCACAATCATACCACCTTTCTTAGGAACTACCTGAACTGGGCTCACCCACTTACTGTCAGAAATGGGATAAATTATACCTGCATCAAGTAACTTTATCACTTCTTTCCTCACCACTTCCTTCATAGTTGGATTGAGCCTCCTTTGATGTTGAACCACTGGTTTAAAGTCCTCCTCCATAAATATTTTATGCATGCAGAATGTAGGACTTATCCCCTTCAAAACACTGATGTTCCAACCAATGGCTGACTTGTAATCCCTAAATACTCTAAGTAATTTTTCCTCCTCACTTTCTGACAACTCCACATTCACAATAATTGGATTCTTCTTTTTCTCATCTAGAAAAACATATTTCAGATTTGAAGGCAATGGTTTCAGCTCCATGGGTGGCTCATTTTCCACTACCACTTCTTCTTTTTCCAATTCTTGTAATTTTTTATTTGAAGAAGAGGTAGATTCTAAAGCTTCCAATTGATAGATACATTCCACCACCTCAGAATTGACTTCATCATGCACCTCCTTAATTTCTTTGCCTTTCATCAAAGTTGCTTCCAATGGACTTTCTGCAGCACTTTTTTCAAATTCCTCTAGGACCAAGGAATCCAAAACTTCAACTCGGAAACAACAATCAAAATCTTGAGCATGCTTCACTGCTTCTTTGATTGAGAAAACCACATTTTCATCTTCTACTCTCAAAATCAGTTCACCATTCTGTACATCGATCAAAGCACGAGCCGTAGCCAAAAATAACCTACCAAGAATAAGAGGAACTTTAGCATCCTCTTCCATATCCAGCACTACAAAATCTGCAGGGAAGATGAATTTATCAATTTTAAAAAGCAAATCTTCCACAATACCATAAGGATATTTTACCGAACGATCTGCCAACTGAAGAGACATCATAGTAGACTTCACTGTACCAATTCCCAGCCTTTTAAAAATTGACAAAGGCATCAAATTGATACTTGCTCCCAAATCACAAAGAGCCCTGCCAACCTCCATATTACCAATCTCACATGGAATGGTGAAGCTTTCTGGATCCTTCAACTTAAGAGGCAATTTTTTGTTGAAGAATAACACTACACTCCTCTGTAAGCATAACAGTTTCCTCTTCATTGGCCTTCCTCTTCTTGGACAACAAATCCTTCATGAACTTAGCATAACTTGGCATTTGTTCTAATGCCTCAGCAAATGGAATATTAATCTGCAGCTTTTTAAACACCTCCAAGAACCTAGAAAATTGCTTGTCTTCATTCTTCTTCTTCAACCTTTGAGGATAAGGAATTTTAGGAACAAAGGGCAGCGACTGTGTTTGCTTGTCAACTCGTGAATTTTCAGATTTTTCAGCTTCTTGCTTCTCTTCAACCACTACTTCCTCCCCCCTTGCTTTTTATCATGAACAACTTGTTGGTAGTGGCTACGGTCTCAAGAGGGGGGGGGGGGGGGGGGGCGGGGATTTGAGATATTGAAAACTTATTCAACAATTTAAAGCAAAACAGTGTTTCTTTAAAGAAAATTGGTTTTCACTCAATTTTAGTTCCAAGAATTAGGTTATGGAACAAGTAATGATGACAAGAAGAATTATAAGTAGGAACAACAGATTTCAGATTTAAAGATTCAAGTTTAAACAAGTATATGGAGTTTAGGAATTATAAGAACACGCAAACCGATTTATCCTGGTTCGGCTACCTCCTCTGGTAAGCCTACGTCCAGTCCCACACCACTGTGGATTTCTTCACTATAATCAGCAATTTACACAATTCTAATTACAGTAACACAAGGATAACCTCCTGGCTTGAAAAATATCCAGAAAGCAAACTAGCTTTCTTTACCTAAGGATCCCTTCTATCCTTGTTAAACCCTAAGAGATACCCTCTCTTAGTCACTCTAATTCACAAAAAAGAATTGAGTTGAAGCAAGACTCTAAAAGCCTGATAATACAAATTGAAGTTCTAACTATCACACTTTTCTCAGCGTTGAAGCACTTTGGATCAGGATGAATTTGTGTTGTTGTTATTGTACGTGTTCTGTATGAAAAGTATTTCTTTGATCCCTCTTTATATAGAAGTCATATTATAGCCGTTGGGATCATTTAAGACAGATTTGGATCTGATTTAACATAATCTGCTTTCTTGATTTCTTGATCTTGAAATGTGATTCTGTTTGATCTTTGTAGAGATTGCGTCCTCCTTGAAATATAACTGTTTCCATCTGAAAGGATAGCCATGCCTATTTGAAGAGTAATAAATCTGTTCTTAATTGAAGAGAAAGATAGTCGTGTCCATTTGCCATGTCAGCAGACGGGAGTATTAGCTCAAGTTTATTGGACTGGCTCCAGTTGGTAGACGAGAGTGCTAACACCGGGCAATTGGACGGGCTCCAAATTTTACTGTCAGTAGACAAGCTCTCCTTTTTATATCAGTAGACGAGCTCTCCAAGTGTTACTATCAGTAGACGAGCGCTCTTGTTACTTTCAGTGGACAAGCTCTCCTTTTTCCATCAGTGGATGAGCTCTCCAAGTGTTACTATCAGTAGACGCGCGCTTTTGTTACGTCAGTGGACGCGAGCTCCTTTTTACATCAGTGGACGTGCGCTTCTGTTTCATCAGTGGACGCATGCTTTTGTTTCATCAGTGGACGCGAGCTTGTATTTCATCAGTGGACGCGAGCTTGTATTTCATCAGTAGACGCGCGCTTGTGTGTCATCAGTGGATGCGCGCTTGTGTTTCATCAGTGGACGCGCGCTTGTGCCATGTCAGCAGACGAGCTCTGCTCTTCTGTTTCTTCTAGTGGACGCTCTTGCAGACGAGCTCTGCTCTTCTGTTTCTTCCAGTGGACGTGCTTCATGTGCCACGTCAGCAGACGAGCTCTTCTGTTTCTTTTAGTGGACGCGCTTCCGTTCTCTTTCAATGGATGACAGCTTTTTACTTTGTTCTTTTAGTGGACATGCTCTCTTTGTTCTTTCAGTGGACGTCAACTTTCTTTGTTCCTCCTTTAGTGGACGAGCTCTTTAATTGTTCATTGGACTTCATCTCTTTACTTTGTTGGACGTCATCTTTCTTTGTTCTTCCTTTAGTGGACGAGCTCTTTAATTGTTCATTGTACTTCAGCTCTTTACTTTGTTGGACGTCATCTTTCTTTGTTCACTTCATTGGACGAGCGCTTATATTTTTCCTGTGTTGGACGTGCGCTAGTTTTGCTTTGTTGGATGAGTGATCTTGCGTGCAACTTAACACGTAATGAGTACGTAGTCAGAATTAAAAATCTTATGCAAAATACACTTTGTTTGTCATACATCAAAAACATGAATGAGGGCTAAGTCTTACAAACTCCCCCTTTTTGATTATGACAAACCTTACCATACATAACCTAAGTTATTTAACAAATCAGAGTGCAGCTATTCAATAAGCATGGTTCTTTAGTTATTTTCGTCCTCCCCCTGTGTCATTGATATCTTTCAAAAGATCAAGTGTTATCATATAAAAAAAACATCTTGCAATTATTATAAGTTCTAGTATTTCTTTTCAAAGCAGTTCTTACTTATGTGTCAGAAATAAAAATTTGCATATCAGAAAATACATGGTTCATTTTTATGGTTCATATTTCTCCCCCTTTGTCAGAGAAATAATAATTTGCATATCAGAGAATGCATGGTTCATCATTATGGTTCATCTCAAATGTATGGTTCATCTTTCTCCAATGTGTGGTTCATTTTGTATGGTTCATTTTTCTCCAATGTATGGTTCATTTTTCTCCCCCTTTGTCATTATCAAAAAGAAACTTATGGAGAATATTGAAATCAAACTTAAAAGCAGTCTTGCATTCATTGATAATAAAGCATTTCAGAACTTATGCAATTCATGAAAACATCCAAAATACCAAAAAAAAATTACAGACACCTAAGGACGCTTAGCATCTTGCTCATGTCCTTCATAATTTACAGCAACTTGTGCTGCCTATCTGTTATTAGTTATTTTGAGGATCAATTATGCCAAGTTCCCTTCTTATAAATAAGAAACTCTCCTTATTAAGTGGTTTGGTGAATATATCAGCTAATTGCTTAGATGTATCTATATGTTCAATCACAACATCACCACTTTGAATATGATCCCTGATAAAATGATGCCTAATTTCAACATGCTTGGTTCTTGAGTGCATTATTGGGTTCTTTGTTAGATTAATTGCACTAGTGTTATCACATTTTATTGGTACATGATCTAGATAAACACCATAGTCAATTAATTGTTGTTTCATCCATAGGATTTGAGCACAACAACTCCCAGCTGCAACATATTCTGCTTCAGCTGTGGATAAGGCCACACTAGTTTACTTTTTACTAAACCAGGACACCAGGGAATTTCCTAATAAATGGCATGTTCCACTTGTGCTCTTCCTATCTAACTTGCATCCAGCAAAGTCAGAGTCGGAATATCCTATTAATGTGCAAGTGGATCACTTGGGATACCACAGCCCCATTTCTCTTGTTCCTAAGAGGTACTTCATGATTCTTTTAACTGCAGTAAGATGAGATTCTTTAGGATTAGCTTGATACCTTGCACACATACACACACTAAACATTATATCTGGCCTACTTGCAGTGAGATAAAGTAAGGATCCGATAATACCTCTATACTTGGATACATCTATAGATTTTCCATGTTCATCTTTGTCCAAGTAGCAGGCTGGACTCATTGGTGTTGCCATTTCCTTTGCGCTTTCGATTCCAAACTTCTTTAGTAGTTCCTTGCAATATTTTGTTTGGCTTATGAAGGTTCAATCTTGGCATTGTTTAATTTGAAGTCCAAGAAAGAAGGTAAGTTCTCCCATCATGGACATTTCAAATTCACTTTGCATTAGTTCACCAAATTCCTTGCATAAAGACTCATTAGTAGCACCAAAAATAATGTCATCAACATATATTTGAACAAGTAAGATATTGTGTGATTTTGTTTTAGTAAATAGTGTAGTATCAACTTTTCCTCTTTTAAATCCTTTCTCTAGGAGAAAATTGATTAACCTCTCATACAAGTTCTAGGAGCTTGCTTGAGTCCATAGAGGGCTTTAGTCAGTTTATAGACATGATTTGGGAAATCACTGTCAACAAAGCCAGGGGGTTGGCTTACATATACTTCTTCTTGTATTATTCCATTTAAAAAGGCACTTTTTACATCCATTTGGTACAGTTTAAAGTTCATTATACAAGCATAGGCTAAGAGCATTCTTATGGCTTCTAATCTAGCTACGGGAGCATATGTTTCATCATAATCAATTCCTTCTTCTTGATTGTATCCCTTAGCTACTAGTCTAGCCTTGTTTCTTACTATTATTCCATTCTCAGCCATTTTGTTTCTAAACACCCATTTAGTTCCGATTATTTGGTTACTTTTGGGTTTTGGAACTAAATCCCAAACTTTGTTCCTTTTAAATTGATTTAATTCCTCTTGCATTGTAATCATCCAATGTTCATCATTAATAGCATCATCAACACATTTTGGTTCTATTTGAGATACAAATGCCATGGTATTGCAAATATTCCTTAAAGAGTTTCTAGTGGTTACCCCTTTGGTGAGCTCACCAATGATATTGTCTAGGGGATGATTCTTTGAAGCTTGCCACTCCTTAGGAAGTTTTTCTTGTTGAAGTTATGCTTGAGGTTCTTTATTTCTTTCTTCATCTTCCTTTTACTTGTTGCTCTCCTTTCCTTCATCATATTTTACTTCATCCTCAAGAGTTTCTGCATCATCAAAAATGTCCTTTCCCAACCTTTTGGGGTTAGACTCATCAAATGTTATGTGAACAGATTCCTCTATTGATAAAGTACGCTTATTAAACACTCTATATGCTTTGCTAGTTAATGAATAACCTAGGAAAATACCCTCATCAGCTTTGGGATCAAATTTCCCAAGATTATCCTTGCCATTGTTTAGTACAAAACATTTACAGCCAAAGACATGAAAATGAGAAATGTTAGGTTTTCTTCCCTTGTAAAGTTCATATGGAGTTTTCTTCAAAATTGGCCTTATTAGTACTCTATTTAAAACATAACATGCAGTACTTACAACATCAGCCCAAAAATACTTTGGTAAATTAGAGTCACTCAATATGGTTCTAGCAATTTCTTCAAGTGACTTATTTGTTCTTTCAACTACTCCATTTTGTCGTGGAGTCCTAGGTGCAGAAAAATTATGTTTTATACCATATTCTTCACAAAATTTAGCAAACTCCTCATTTTGGAATTCTCCTCCATGGTCACTCCTAATTGAAACAATTTTCACGTCTTTCTCATTTTGAGCAACCTTAGCCATTTTCTTAAAAGCTTTAAAAGCTTCACTCTTTTGTGCTAAGAAAAAGGTCCAAGTGAATCTAGATAAGTCATCAACAATTACAAGAGCATAGAGATTTCCACCAAAGCTTTTTGTCCTCGAAGGTCCAAAAAGGTCCATGTGCAGTAATTGTAAGGGTCTACTAGTAGAAACAGTGTTTTTAGCCTTAAATGAGGTTTTCACTTGTTTACCCTTTTGGCATGAATCACATAGGCCTTCTTTAACAAAATTTTTATTTGGTAAACCGATTACAAGTTCTTTGGAAATTAATTTATTCAAGTGATCCATATGAATGTGAGCTATTCTCCTATGCCAAAGCCAATTTTCATCTTCTTTGGAAATTAAGCAACATGCATCATTGGAAATTAAGTTGTCTATATCTAGCATATAGATGTTATTTATTCTATTTCCAATCAATTTTATGTTATGATCATGAATAGATTCGATCATACACATATTTGAGTTAAAGTTTACCTTGTATCCTTTATCACATAATTAGCTTATACTTAGTAGATTGTGTTTGAGTCCTTCCACATAGAGAACATTCTCAATCTTGATTGCTGGACTTTTTCCTATTGTTCCAACACCAAGGATTCTTCCTTTGTTGTTGTCTCCATAGGTGACATTTCCACCTTCCTTGGGAGTGAAAGATGTAAATTTTGTGATGTCTCCGGTCATGTGTTTGGAGCAGCCACTGTCCAAAAACCAGCTTGAGGTTTTGGCCTTCAAACACACCTACAAAACAGATTCTTTTATGCTTTTCCCTTAGGTACCCAAATCTGTTTGGGTCCTTTAGTGTTAGTAGCAACATAAGTTCCTTTTGGAACCCAAATTTGTTTAATGCCAACATGAATGTTCTTTCTAAGTCTACAAGTTGCAGCTGTATGACCTTTCTTTAGACAATAATAGCATTTAACAAAAGGACTATTTGAGGAAAATGGGGGAACAAAAAGCTTCTTAAAAGAATTTTCATGTACCATTAGCTTATATCCAATTCCAGCTTTGTCATACACATCCTTTTGATGTCCTAATATGGCATTCAAGTTATCCCTACCCGAAGTAAACTTAGATAGAGTTGTATTCAACTTTTCAACCTCCTTTTCTAGTGTAGTGCATTTGGTGCAAATTGAACTAGATGCAAGTAATTTTGAATTTTCATCTTCTAGTTCTTTAAGCTTTATTTGTAAAGATGCATTATCACTACATTGTTTTGCGATGATCTTTCTAGAAGATTTAAGTTGTTTTCTAATCTTAACATATTCTTCATGCAATTCATCAAAAGCATCTTGTAACTCATCATAAGTAGGAGAGGAATCATTTACCTCGGTTTCACTGTCACTTTGATGATTTGCCATGAGACATAGGTTGGCTTCTTCATTTTCTGATTCACTACTAGTGGAATCCATATCTTTATCTTCCCAAGCTATGTATGCTCTTCTAGGCTTTCTTCCTTTCTTTTCCTTGCTGTCATTCTTCTCATACTTTTCTTTCTTTTGTAGCTTTGGACATTCATTTTTGTAGTGTCCAAGCTTTCCACATTCAAAGCATTTGATTGTTGAGGAAGATCTTTCACCTTTGTTCGTGTTCTTTTTGGTGGGAAAACTGAATTGCTTCTTGTTTCTGTTCTTTTTGATGAATCTTTTAAATTTCCTCACAAGCAATCCCATGTCTTCTTCTTCGGATTCTTCACTTTCATCAAGGTGTTCATCTTCATCACTTTCTATTAATTCTTTGGAAATATGAGCCTTAAGTGAGAGTCATTTCTTCTTTTTCTCCTTATCTTCATGACCTTTCAATCTATTTAGTTCCAATTCGTGTTCTTTCAACTTGCCATATAGAGTAGCAATCTGCATTGTGTCAAGATCCTTTGCTTCAGCAATTGCAGTAACTTTTGGCTGACATTCACGACTCAAACATCTCATAATCTTGTTAATCTTTTTCTCATATGTGATTGTATGTCCGGGTCCTTCTAACTGGTTCACAATGTGTGTAAACCTCTTTTGCAGATCATCTATCTCCTCACCATTCTTCATGTGAAAGAGTTCATATTTATGGACTAGTGCATTCATCCTTGCTCTTTTCACATCGTTGGTTCCTTCATGAGTGAGTTGAAGAGTATCCCACATCTGCTTTGCTGTTTTGCAATTGGAGACCCTGAAAAACTCAGCATAATTCAAAGCAGCTGTTATAATATTCTTTGCTTTAGCATTATAACCAACTCTTCTTTTATCATCATCATTCCAGTCATCTTTTGGTTTAGATTGTTTATTTCCCTTAGCATCAAGAATAAATGGAACATAGGGACCATTTTCAACAGCATCTAAAACATCTAAACCTGCAGCCTCAAGAAAGATAAGCATTCTTTCTTTCCAGTACATGTATTGGGAGCCATTAAAGGCAGGGGGTCTAGTGAGTGAAGCCCCATCACCCAGGATATCATTTGTAGCCATCTCTTGAAGCTATTA
Organism: Sophora flavescens; assembly: GCA_030762895.1. Taxonomy (NCBI): domain Eukaryota; kingdom Viridiplantae; phylum Streptophyta; class Magnoliopsida; order Fabales; family Fabaceae; genus Sophora; species Sophora flavescens. The sequence goes on from CM061064.1 coordinate 184,157,434, forward strand.
AGCTTTGTAACAAGAGTTTTAGCTATGATACCAATTATTGGTAGTGGCTACGGTCTCAAGAGGGGGGGGGGGGGGATTTGAGATATTGAAAACTTATTCAACAATTTAAAGCAAAACAATGTTTCTTTAAAGAAAATTGGTTTTCACTCAATTTTAGTTCCAAGAATTAGGTTATGGAACAAGTAATGATGACAAGAAGAATTATAAGTAGGAACAACAGATTTCAGATTTAAAGATTCAAGTTTAAACAAGTATATGGAGTTTAGGGATTATAAGAACACGCAAACCGATTTATCCTGGTTCGGCTACCTCCTCTGGTAAGCCTACGTCCAGTCCCACACCACTGTGGATTTCTTCACTATAATCAGCAATTTACACAATTCTAATTACAGTAACACAAGGATAACCTCCTGGCTTGAAAAATATCCAGAAAGCAAACTAGCTTTCTTTACCTAAGGATCCCTTCTATCCTTGTTAAACCCTAAGAGATACCCTCTCTTAGTCACTCTAATTCACAAAAAAGAATTGAGTTGAAGCAAGACTCTAAAAGCCTGATAATACAAATTGAAGTTCTAACTATCACACTTTTCTCAGCGTTGAAGCACTTTGGATCAGGATGAATTTGTGTTGTTGTTATTGTACGTGTTCTGTATGAAAAGTATTTCTTTGATCCCTCTTTATATAGAAGTCATATTATAGCCGTTGGGATCATTTAAGACAGATTTGGATCTGATTTAACATAATCTGCTTTCTTGATTTCTTGATCTTGAAATGTGATTCTGTTTAATCTTTGTAGAGATTGCGTCCTCCTTGAATATAACTGTTTCCATTAGAAAGGATAGCCAAGTCTATTTGAAGAGTAATAAATCTGTGCTTAATTGAAGAGAAAGATAGCCGTGTCCATTTGCCATGTCAGCAGACGGGAGTATTAGCTTAAGTTTATTGGACGGGCTCCAGTTGGTAGACGAGAGTGCTAACACCAGGCAATTGGACGGGCTCCAAATGTTACTGTCAGTAGACAAGCTCTCCTTTTTATATCAGTTGACGAGCTCTCCAAGTGTTACTATCAGTAGACGCACGCTCTTGTTACTTTCAGTGGACGAGCTCTCCTTTTTCCATCAGTAGACGAGCTCTCCAAGTGTTACTATCAGTAGACGCGTGCTTTTGTAACATCAGTGGACGTGAGCTCCTTTTTACATCAGTGGACGCGCGCTTCTGTTTCATCAGTGGACGTGAGCTTCTGTTTCATCAGTGGACGCGAGCTTCTGTTTCATCAGTGGATGCGATCTTGTATTTCATCAGTGGACGCGCGCTTATGTTTCATCAGTGGACTCGCGCTTGGGTTTCATCAGTGGACGCGCGCTTGTGCCACATCAGCAGACGAGCTCTGCTCCTCTGTTTCTTCCAGTGGACGCGCTTCATGTGCCACGTCAGCAGACGAGCTCTACTCTTCTGTTTCTTCCAGTGGACGCACTTCATGTGCCACGTCAGCAGACGAGCTCTTCTGTTTCCTTAGTGGACGCACTTCATGTGCCACGTCAACAGACGAGCTCTTCTGTTTCTTTTAGTGGACGCGCTTCCGTGCTCTTTCAGTGGACGACAGCTTTTTTACTTTGTTCTTTTAGTGGACGCGCTCTCTTTGTTCTTTCAGTGGACGTCGGCTTTCTTTGTTCTTCCTTTAGTGGACGAGCTCTTTAATTTTTCATTGGACTTCAGCTCTTTACTTTGTTGGACGTCATCTTTCTTTGTTCTTCCTTTAGTGGATGAGGTCTTTAATTGTTCATTGGACTTCAGCTCTTTACTTTGTTGGACGTCATCTTTCTTTGTTCACTTCATTGGACAAGCGCTTATATTTTCGCTGTGTTGGACGTGTGCTAGTTTTACTTTGTTGGACGAGTGATCTTGCATGCAACTTAACATGTAATGAGTACGTAGTCAGAATTAAAAATATTATGCAAAATACCCATTGTTTGTCATACATCAAAAACATGAATGAGGGCTAAGTCTTACACAACTTTTTCAGCATCCTTTTCTTTCGAAGACTCCTCTTAGACATCATTGTTCAGAACCTTGCCACTCCTCAAATGAATTGCTTTGCATTGCTCTTTTGGATTAGGAACAGTATCACCTGGCAAAGTACCTGAAGCTCTTTCAGACAACTGTTTAGAAATCTGCCCAATTTGTACTTCCAAATTTCGGATAGATGCCTCTTGATTCTTGAAGTTGGCCCTTGTCTCAGTCATGAAATTTGAAGATTGCTCCACAAAATTAGAAGTATTAATAGACAATTTCTCGAAAGCACTCTCCAAAGATGACATTCTGTTTTGAGGTTGTGATTGTCCTTGGAATGAAGAATTCCCTTGTTGTTGTAGTGGCTTGAATTGATTCTGACCTTGTCCACCCCATGAGAAATTGGGATGGTTCCTCCAACCTGGATTGTAAGTGTTTGAATAGGGGTTAATTTGTTGCCCCAATGCATTCACTTGCTCTCCGAGTTGATTTGTACCACAATCACCATTACGATGCTCTCCACCACAAATCACACACCAAGGGAAGTGTATTTATTGCATTAACTTAGCCATTCCCCAACAAAGTAGCAAGCTGTTGAGAAATCACCTTGTTAACTTGTTGCTCAATTAGATTAATATCCACAACATTCACCCCCAAGACTTTTCTGTTTTGCCTATCATGTTGCATATTCGCACTGCTGGCTGCCATGGTCTCTAGTATTTCCAAAGCCTCTTCTGGACTCTTCAAATCAAAAGCTCCTCCACATACATCAGCCATCATCTGTCTTACATTTGGATCCAGCCCATTATAGAAGGTTTGAGCTAACAACCAATTGGGTAAAGAATGATGAGGACATTTTCTGAGTAGCTCGTTGAACCTCTCCCAAGCATCATACAAAGTTTCTGACTCTACTTGCACAAATGAGGTAATTTCACTCCTCAATTTGGCTGACCTCGATGCTGGAAAATATTTTTGCATAAACTTGGACTCCAAATCATCCCATGTTGAGATATTGCCTTGTTGTTGTGACTGAAGCCAACTTCTAGCTTTATCCTTCAATGATAAAGGAAAAAGCCTCAATCTAATAGCGTCATCTGAAGCTCCATTGAACTTCACTGTGTCATATATTTGCAAGAAATTCTCCAGATGATGATTGGGATCCTCATGAGCTCCTCCACCAAACTGGTTCTGGTGCATCAAATTAACGAGTGCAAGCTTGATTTCAAAGCTGTTAGCCTGCACAGCAGGTCTCACAATAGAACCCCGGGCTCCTTCAGTATTGGGCTTGGAATAATCCCTCAATGTTCGCCTAGCCGGTTGCTCAGCCATGACCGTTTCAACTTCAACCTCCTGTTGTTGTAAAAGTGCCTGTTCCCTTTCTTGTTGCCTGGGAAGCTTGGCTGCCTTCCTGTTACTCTTAGCTGTCTTTTCAATTTCAGGATCAAACAGCAAAGAATTTTTGTCAACAGTACCTCGCATACACAACTCAAAAGAAAATCAGTGCACACTAATAATATAAAATAATAATAAAATTGTAGCAATTATAATAACATAAAATAAAATGCTCAAATCGAGATTTCCTTGGCACAATTAATACTAACAAAAATCATTCCCCGGCAACGGTGCCAAAAACTTGTTCATCAGAATTGGCAAGTGCACCAAATCGCTAACTGTAGTAATAAAAATATCGTCCTCAGGGATTGAACTATTAACTACTAACGTGCCAACTCAATTTCGTTGGAGCGACCAAATGGTTTGAACTTAGTTTTCACCAATAAATACGAATAGAAATGTAACAAGGAACAGAAAATATTTTTGGTATTTTCAATTGAGAAAATTAAGCAACAGAAAATTTGGGTTTTAACAATCAAGAAAAAAATTTGTTAGAGGATCGATTTCCCAGCCTTTCCTATTTGTTCGATCCTAGAAATTAACTTGAACAGTTTATCCAATTTCAAGAAACTGAGTTTTATAATTTATCCCCTAATTCCTTTGGTGAATAAACCTTTCTGTCTAAGTTACTAATTCAATTCCTTGAATATTAGATAAATAGCAGAAGCGTTAAGAAAGATTTCCACTCAAAAAAAAATTTGGTTGTGTTCTTATTCCTAAGTAACACGCGCAAATCGTTTATTCACAAACACCGATTATGAACTTGAATTTCCCAATTTCAAATTCATACAGTAGATAAACATGCAAACAGTGAATAAACTCTTGAAATTAAACAAACCAGAACAAGTAATTATCCAGAATCAAAACAAGTTATCTAGGAGGTTCCATCTACCTCTAACAAAAGAAAATTAGCTAGACATAATAGAAATAGAACAAACTCCGGAAGAAGATGAAGACAAGGTAGTCATTATGAGTCTCTACTCGTCAGCTTCAACTCTGTTGATTGCTCCCTTTTCTCCCTCTCAAAATTGTATAATTCTCTCTCGATCTATTTTTGCACTTTTTTTTCTCTGTTGCGGCGCTGCACTGGTCTCTTCGTTCTCTTTCTCCAATTTCGCTGACGCTTTCTATTTATATTTTCAAATCACTTTGATCAGTTCTTTGCCTCTTTCAAATCCAATTGCAATTGGATTTTATGACCATCACGTGGCCCATTACGTTTTTACATTCCAATTCTAACTTGAAATCTTCTTTCAATTGACGTGGGTCCCGTGTGTGGCTTTTTGGCAATTCACGTAATTGTTGTACTTTCCAATTGAACTTGTAATCACAAAGTGATCATGTGGCCCCTTGCTTTTTTCACTCTCTTAACATTCGTTAAAATCTTTTTTCAACTTACGATATGGGTGATCACGTCTAAGAAGTCTCTGATGCCCAAGGTAAACCGTCTTCCTTCCATGAAGCAACTGAGTGAAGCATGTGCCTTCTTCACATATAGGGCATGCTTTATGCCCCTTAACACTGTACCCGGACAAGTTCCCATATGATGGAAAGTCATTGATGGTGCAAAATAACATGGCACACATCTTGAAAGTCTCATGAGAATACCCATCAATTACATCAACACCTTCCACCTAAAGTTTTTTCAAGTCTTCAATCAAGGGATTTAGATAAACATCTAAGTCATTTCCTAGTTGTTTTGGGTCCCGTAATCATCATAGATAACATCATGTATTTGCACTTCATGCACAACCAAGGAGGTAGGTTGTAAATTATCAAGAGAACATGCCATGAACTATGAATACTACTTAAGTTACCATATGGATTCATTCCATCCATAGCAAGTCCAAGCCTAAGGTTTCTTGGCTCATTGGCGAAATCCGGAAACAAAGTATCAATTTCCTTTCATTGCACAGAATCAGCCGGATGGCGAACCTGTCCATCACGTTTCCTCTCATCACCATGCCATCTAAGGCTCTTTGCGTCTTTTACATTAGCGAACAATCGCTTGAACCTTGGAATTATTGGAATATACCACAACACCTTCGCAAGAGGACCCCTTTTTTCACATCACAACTAGAATCATCAAGATCATCACCATCCCTCACTTTGTAGCATGATAACCTACACTTAGGGTAATCATGCATCTTTTCATAATCACCCGTGTACAATATGCAATCATTTGGGGGGGGCATGCGTGTATCCTCTTATACTCCATACCCATCAGACACAATACCTTCTTCGCCTCATAGTTACGGTTGGGCAATGTGTTGCCTTCTAGAAACAAGTATTTCAACAATTCAAGCAATTCGGTGAGGCTTTTATCGCTCCAACAATTTCTCACCTTCACACAAACCAATTTTAACATCGCCGACAACTGTGTATGAGTAGTACACCCCGGATACAAAGGCTTATCCGCATCACTGTACAATCTTTCATACACATGTGCTTGTTCAAAAGATTCTTATCCAATATCGCATATCATGTCCTCTACCCAATCATCCTCCATATCTACGTCAACATCCTCACTTTGGGAGACACTTGGCATGTTATTTAAAGACACATCACCATGCCATACATCTTGTATAATTCAAGCAAATCCCAAAACAAATAAGATGAGTACGTATATCCTTGATCGCACATTTAATTGTATTCAAACATTTGACACAAGGACAACATAACATTCCTTTACTATTAGGAACATTGCTTTGAGCAAATTCTATAAACTCCTCCACTCCCTTCAGATACTCATCACTTGTGCGTTTACAAACCATCCAACTACGATCCATAGCTAGATAGGTTCTGTAGATTTACACACATATATCCAATATAAGCACAATAGGAGAGATTGGAAAAGCACTAGTATCTGAAAACCTAACAACCATATATATACACCACTACACTCTTTCCCTCTTCTCCGAGGTCAAGGAACCAAAGCCACACACAATTTGAAGCTTAAACCACAACCACCAAATGCTAAAAAATCCACAACTACACTTTCTATACTTGAGAATGGCAACAAGCTACCTAAGACATAGAAACTAAGGCCACAACATGGGAAGTTTTCAATCTAGTTAAATTTTAGGTCAGATAATGACTCTTTTAAGAGTCTAAAAGATAGCAAATGGTTTACATGGAAAAACATTCTAGGAACTTAAATATAAATCCCACAACTTTAATAGCAAACGTTAGAAGAAGTTATGCCGTTAATAGAGGCTTTGACTTCCAACAGTCAACCGTTAATAATTTAGCCGTTTTCTTAATAGGTTCATTGATTTGAGATCCATCAACCCCAATATCCAAAATTTCCCCATCAACTTCAACATCAACTACAATATTATTTGAATCCATGTCTGACAATTAAGCAAAGAATAACATGCATCAAAATGGGGACAAATAGAAACAGTCTAATAGAAACCAAAAATTAAGAAAACCAAAAGAGAAACAAATTAATAGTGTTTATTTATTTATTAACATAAACAATTAAGTGATTAACAAAGTCATTAACATAAACAAGTAAACAACCAATTAGTACTTAGTAGTTTAGGATGACCATAACATAGTAGAAACAAGTTACCTACAGGAGGACTTCAACCGTTCAACACTGGGTCGCGCCGGGGGAGCAGCGGTGCCGGTGACAGGCTAACAGACTGCTGGAATGGACTGGAAAATTAGTTTCAGAACAAACCACCAATCTTCGAAACTGAAGGTGTAACACCCCCTTGGGCATTACCTCGTGAACACGAGCGTAAATAAATTAAAAAGAATTTGCTGGTTGCTTTCGGAAATTTATTTACTTTAGGTCAAAAACTTGGGTGTAAAAAAAAATCTTCTTAATACTTTGGAAAATGTGATGCACACGTCAAATAATAAAACTACGTCATACTTGTCAACACATACATTGATTTTATTTCCAAACAAAACCTTCCACAACGTACAAACTTTTCTTAAAAGACTTCATTATTCCCAACTGAAAATTAAAACCACATAAGAATTCTCAAGAGTACGTTTATCGACTTTCTGAAAAACACACAACCTAAGAAAATCCTAAGCTGGTCACTCTAAAAAACATCTACTAGAGAAGTCTCCATGGTCCTTACTACTATCACCGACCTCTTCAAGGATCGGGACTAAACTCCTCGAGCGAATTGGAACTCCTATGCACCATCTGCTCTTATGTACCAAGGTACAACAACAAAACAAAAAACAAAAAATAGATATATAGCAAGGGTGAGATACCAATATATGAGTTTATTATGATAACCACATGCGCAACACGCAAAACATCATACATATAAACTCAAAACATATAAATTCTCAACATAAACATAACAGTTTATCAATGGGCTTCACACCCAACAGTCAATCGTCATTTATAAAAAAATGCATGACACTACAATATACAACGTCTAAATTTTATACCTAATCTCCGGAGACCCCAACTTCGTTTTAAATGAGAATATAAAGCTCAATTGCCAAATAAGGCACAACGTTCAACGTTCCATGGAACATTGTTCAACACAAGGCACAATGGTCGACGTACATGGGGTTTCATTGTCCATCATGGCACAATGTACAACGTTACATGACACCATGTCCATCAAGGTACCACATTAAAACGACGTAGGCACGTCTGCCAAATAATGCATGTAAAACATTTTATTCTCGTCATTTTTCTTTTTGTTCATTATTTCCTTGTCAGAGCTCAAAGGCTCACGACCATTCAAAATTTTCAACGTTAAGATTTTCATTGTCAACACAGGACATGAAGTCCGAGTGCTCAATCACAAAGCCTTAGACCGATGCCTTGGTCTTAGGTTTGTGATTATAGAAAACAACATTCACCTTTAACAATGTTAAACACATCGTATATGGAACACAAAGTCCATAACAACGTATCATATATTAAAGATCTACGTGTTCTTCTTACAGAATGCTAGAATCGCTACGTCTCGGCTACTAGGTTCACTTTTCAACGTTAATAATAATTTTGTTCTGTAAAACACAAATTCAAAACAAAACCTCCACAACTTATCCAAGTTGTTGGAAATGATTTCGCTAAGTAAAACTCTTTTGCAGAAAATCTTTTCCGTTTGAAATTCGTTTATAAAACATTAAATTATAGAGAAATTCATTTTTCTCCAATTCTTTTCCTCTTAAAAAGTCTTTTTCCGAAAACTTTAATTCTTGAAAAAAGAACCCATTCATGACCCATTTCGGTCCAAAGAAAATGAAATTGTTTTTAAAATGTTGCCGTAAAACTAATTTCTGAATTTCTCGTCGTTTAGAATTAAAATCATTTTCAAGTCAAAAATTGACTTTTTCTCTTAAAATAATTTTCTCAACATGGAGATTAAGCTATTTTTGAAAAATAACTTTTTATTTTATTTTAGAATTTATTTTGTAAAAATTAACGTCACTAAAAAATTTTCACCGTTACGTCCTCACTACTGCTCGTAGATTACTCTTACACCTATTATTTTCAATTTTTTTTTCAAATTCTACAAAATTAACTTGAATAACATCTTCTACAGAGTTTTCAACTTGTTCAACATTTTTCCAAGCTTTTGTCCTTAATCTAAATTTTAGTATTGACCACTGTTAGGTTTTTCAATCTAACAAACAATCATCAGTTAAATCACATATCACAGTTATAACTTGCATCCAAAATCAACACACAACATATATAACACATATACCACATATAAACATACATTACAGAGAATAATGAATTAGCTAAAAACACTACATAAATTAAAATTAATAACCACAACAAAATCACCAATACGCATACAAGCTCACAGATAGCACGTGGCTATCAAAAACCCCTCAGGTAAACTCCCCTTACCTCTTGAAGATTTCAAGTCTCATTCTAGAAGTGTTTTCTGATTCGTTTCCGATTTCCTCCGCCTAACACAGAATAATCAAATACCGTTTGATCCACACAACAAATCACAACCAAAAATTAACACAATTAAATAAAACTTATCTAGTTCATGTGAACTAGATTTAGGCCTTCACTAATTAATTAGACTAGGGATGTTAAAATTTTATAAACTCTTGGATTAGTGATCCTTAAGCATGAAAAAGACATAATCAATGATCATTTGTCAAAGATTTGAATCAAAACTCATCCAACCAACTAGGTTAGGGTTTCGGCCTTCCTTAGAAAAATGGACTATGAATTTTATTTGATTTCTAATCACTCGGATTCAATAACCATAGATATTAAAGAGATGAAATCAAGTGTCACATGCCAAAGATTGAAGCAAAAATCCATTTATACCAAAACCTAGGGTTTCGGCCCTAAATGGAAAAGTAGGAAGGAAATGTTTTCTTGATTCATGCTTTTAGATGATGAATATAGAGATCACGATGATTTCATAGAAATTTGTTTCAAATCAAATGGATTTTTCTACGATTTTCTAGAGATTTTTAAAGAAAGCTTCATGAACTTGGATGATGATGATTCGTGGCATAAACTCACAAAATAATTGAAGGAGAAGACTTAGATGAGAAAGGAGATGAGGTTTTACCTCTTGAAGCTTAAAGAAATGGTTAGGATTGATGAAGTTCTTCACAAAATCAACTTAGGCGTTCTTGAGTTTTTGAGAGAAAAGTGTGATGATGAAGATTGTGAGTTGTTTCGGTAATTTGGGTACATCTCTCAATCTACTTATCCGTTTTTGATGATCTTTAGCTCGTTGGAAAGAAGAGATGAATAGGAACAACTTTCATGTAGAAAGTTTTTCGTGTTTCAGAACATAAAAGGGCCGAAGTTTCGGTATGGTTTCGATGAGTATGAGTCTCAATGAAGTTCTTGTGTTTTTTGGAGAGAAATGATGAAGAAGATGATGGAAATGAAACAAAATGGCTAAGTGTGGTGGGGTGAAGGGTATGGACATGTGAATGGAGGTGTTTTTGGTCCAAATTTGTTATGGTAAACTTCTAGTTTCCATTGAAAACTAAGGGCAAATCAATCATTTCCTTACCAAAATATCATAGATATTTTGTAAGTAATCATGACAAATGAATGGGCATGGTTGAAGGAGAGCATTATGTGGTGGAGAAGGTGTTGAGGAGGTGTGGCTGGTTTGTGACCGCAAGAAGAGGACGAAGCCAATTTGAATTCGTCTTGCCTTAACCATGGTTAAAAATTAACTAGGATTACTACAAAAAAAAAAGGTTATTTAGCGACCGAAAATAGTGACCGAATTTTTTGGTTGCTGTTTGCGACCGAAATGGCGACCGATTGTAGGATCTACATGAAACAATGGTTATAGTTGATATTGCGACCGAAATAGAGCGTAGCTGAGTTATCAGTCGCTATTTCGGTCGCTAAATAAAGGAAAGTAAAAGTCAAAACTTGCTGACTTTTTAACGACCGAACTGACGACCGAGTTAAATGCAACGGTTAAATTTTATTTATATGGTCGCTAAATTTATGAATTCAAATTTCAAATTAACCCAGTTAGCGACCGATTTTGCGACCGAATAATTCAGTTGCTAAAAATAAAATCCCTAAATCGCGATTTCCTTCCTCTGTTCCCCCATTTCTCTCTTTTCTTCTCTTCTCTCTCACGCACAGCTCCGCCCCTTCCCTGTTCCGACCGCGCATCACCACCTTTCAGCGTCTCGTCCTCCTCCGGCCACCACTTGGTAAGGTTCTCCCCTTATCCTTCTCATTTTGTGTTTCTCCTTCTCTGTCTCTCACTCTCTCTTCCTCCTCCTAGCAGCACCGTGCCACCACCGCCACCACGACCACCACTGTAGCACCGTGACCTCCTTCTTTGGTAAGGTCTCCTCTTCACTCTCTATGTATCTCGCTCTCTCTCTTGCTCGATTCTCTTTGTCTCAGTTTCTCTCAATGTCTCTCTCAGGTGTTGTCACTTCCTCCTCCGTCCACCACCACCATCTCAAGGGGTTCTGTTTGCATAACCACCACAACCATAGTCTCCTCTGATCAGTTCTGTCTCAGGTTAGGGTTCAGGGAAGTTCTGTCAGTATGGGTATTTATGCTGTCAAATTAATCATTGATGTTGTTCTAGTGAAATCCAGAGTAGAGAAATTTTGACAGTAGGGGTATATAGATTTAAATAACTTATTGGATAGATAATATAAGTTAGCTTCCTCTTGATTCACTGTCTCTTCGACTGTAATGCTTGGAATTAGGACTACTATAAGTTTTATGGTCATCCCTGCATAAAATAAGCAAATATGAAGCCAAGAATGTAATTAGTAAATTACAGGCACATTGTATTAGACATAAGGAAGACTATTTTAATATGAGTTTGAAGACCAAGTCAATGACAAATTGATAAGAAATTAGATATCAGAATCGATTATTATAAATATAAGTATTGACTTAGATGCTTGTGAGCTATAACTACAATAACAAGCATTCAAGGAACAAGCATACACCCACCAATGACCAAATATTTGTCAGTTTGTTGAAATGTTATTATTTGACATGTTAGTTGTTGGTAGGTTATCAAGTCACTATTTTTTGTATTAAATAGTTATAATCTGAAGCTTGATTATCAAACGGTCTGGACATGAATGGTAAACTCTACATTGAACTTGTTTGACATATATTGTATTGTATAAACAAAACAACTTGCTAGGAAGTAAGGATGTTTCACCAAGCCTTATGCTCCACACCCAAGTGGTATATACTTCACGACTTAAATATTATAAGTGGTGCATTAAGTCATTGATGATAGATTATTTTATACATGGTTATCTAATTCATTTCTGTTCTATTCATGTCATGAATACAGAAATAGATTCATTTGCATGAAGTTTGCTAAAAGTTCATTTAATCAACTATTTTGCATTGCTTTCTGTAAAACTCTCTCTGTTCAAATCTGTTATTCATGTGTATATCCTTAAGAAATTCAAAGAGTTCAAGACCCAATATAGCAATGATTTAAAAAACACAGAAAGAGAGGACAAGAGTAAAAGGCCTAATGGCTTTCAACAAACTCTTAAATGTTAGTTTCTTAAATGTTAGTATTTGATTGTATTAATTTTATTTATGCATTATAGGTCATTGCTCTATTTCTCGTGAGTTGAAACCGAGTCCCTTCGTCCCCTCTCCATCTCCACGGGTAATCAATTGGTCGTAATGGCAATTTTTTGAACTTTTATATTACTAACTTGAATACAATTAAGTTGGATCTAAGGATATTAATTTTCTTTCATATTGTCTTATTATATTTATTAGTTCCCGATCTTCTTGTCTGCGGCTCCTCCCCTTATCCTTACTTGGTTTTGCAATACTCTCTTTTAAGGTTCTGCTTTGTCTAAAAGGTTCTGATTGTGTGGTTCTTGTAATGTGTTATGTGAATTATATATCTTGTTGTTTGTTAGTGGAGAGCTGAGCTCAATAGGAAGGTATCCTGCCTGAAAGGCAAGATGCTGATTGTGTGCTGATAATTTAATATTTATGCATATATTTGCAATTATGTGTTGTTTGTTAGTGGAGAGCAGAGCTCAATAGGATGTGATCCTATCAAAAATGAGGGATGCTTGTTGTGTGTTGCTAATTTAGAAGTTATGCATGTGTTTGACAATTATGTGTTACTTGTTAGTGGAGAGCGGAGCTCAATAGGATGTTTGCTACTATATTTTATCTAAGTTTGTATTGAAATATGCTTCAATATATATTTGTTGAAGTATGCTGCAATCCTTATAAGTCAATGGTTTTATCTTCTGCTAGAGTTAATTATTAAGTTACGAAAGCCTTAGTTTCCTATTTGAGATTCAATATTAATGAGCATGCGTACCTTCTCAGGGCACGCATGCTCATTCAATATTTTGGATGTGCTTGAAGGATTCTTGAAGTTTGAGGTTTTTCTTTAATTCTGCCTTAAGGCCAAGGTCTTAGATAATGAAGGATTAAGTATAGGGTTAGATAAAATGAAGGGTGGGGCACAATTTGCCAGGCACATGACGTGTCGTCATCATTCAAACATTATTCACATTAGAAAGCAGCTCTGTACACAATATTATGAAAGCAACTCTGGTTTTCTACTCATTTGTTTCACTAGGCAATGGAGCTTTCCAGAAATAGTTGTTGATGACCATCCTTACTAGGTTATCTAGGCATTTACAGTAGGAAAAGTCCTCTCTATGACCATCCTTCAAAACGACGTAAAAGCATCTGTTTTCCTGAAAACTACTATGTTTGCTAATCTGTAAAGTTGCATGTGAAGTTGCATTTCTTTGTTCTATTTTAACATGCTAGTATGCTACATGGATCGTTTCATATTTTCTTATTATCACTTGATGAAGTTTAGACATATGACTTGTTTTCCTTATCGTTTTATCAGAAAATGGATCCGACTAAATGTTTTGAGACAGCCATCCATTTAGACCAGGTACAGTATCTCATCAACTTAATAATAACGATCGGATTCACGTAATGATGGTTAAGGCATAAACTAATCATTACTAAATTGTTCTTGTGTATTTGCAGGATTTGATTTCAATCCTGCGATCATTCTACCATCGTTGGGGAAAATAAATACCGCGTGTTCTGACTATTGAAGACAAATGCGGAAATCTGTTCAATGGGAATATAGTAATCCATGAGGATCGCCCATATTTTGCAACAGATACAAATGATATCAGGGAGTTGTATTTGTTGTCCATTGGTGCATTGGCAAAGTTTAAGTACCTTGGGGGTTCTCGCTTCTACATGTTCATCCCTTTGGAAGATTGATGAGTTTTGATATTTTGATTAGTACTTATTGACTAAGGTGTGTTTTTATGTTTTGATCGTTAATTAGTACATTATTAAACTTTTTTTATAAACAATTATTAAACTTGCGTTAATTAATGTATGTGTTTGCTTGATCATATTGACTGTGGTGTTTTGGATCGTTAGTACATCATATTTACGTTTTCTATTTATTCAAAAAAAATATTGGTGTATTTTGTTTATATCAGAAATTAAAAATCAATGGGGTAATAGTTGAAAAGCAAAATTTGGTCGGTAGGATTAAGTTACAGGAAAATTTTTATAAAAAAAAAATTCAAAATTTGCAACCGAAATAGCGACCGAATATCAGTCACCAAATTCGGTTATCTGAGCATGCGACCAACTATACGGAGACCGAAATATTTAATTTTGTGACCGAAATATCGGTCGCAAGTTTGCGACCGAAATACAAATTCGGTCGCTAAACATTTAGCAACCAGGGTTTCTACTACCCCCTTAATTCGGTCGCTAATTCGGTCGCTACACAATATAGCAACCGAATTATCATGTTTAGCGACCGAAATCTTCAGTCGCTAAATAGGTTTTTTTTTGTAGTGATATTAGGTTAAGATTAAGGACATTTTGGTCATTTCACTTAGGCGACATGATTACTTGAATTTAATGTTTCATAATTGCTTGGTGAGTCATGGTGGTGACTCACTCCATGGCTCAGCTCCTACGGTGTTCGGTTCTATCTCTGCAGTTCTGTTTTCGATTCATTCGATTTCCCGATTAGGGTTTTACGACCGAATAAGCATAATAACTTATTTATTTTGAAAATTTTCAAAATAACCCATATTGTTGGAAATAGAGTATAAAATCTAACCATTTCGTTCTCGAGCTAAAATTAGGTTTTCTGATCAGTAAAATTTTACTGTCTGCGAAAACGCAGACCTTGTTCTGTCTGAATTTTCAACCCAAAATTTAACCGTAACCTTATAAAAATAAGTATAATATGAATGACTTTGGTTTATCCAAAATCATTTTCTAAGTCTCGGATAAACATATAAACCTTTATATATTTATTACCGATATTAGAAAGTAGTGAAAAATCGGGATGTTACACAAGGCAGAGAACATAGAATGATAGAAATTAGAAATTAAGAACTCAAAGAAGCCAAAAAATAGAAAGAAAAAAAGAATACTACGATTATTTACTTATTTTCAAATATTGAATACTGAATAACGGAATATAAACTCACATTCAAAAAACTCATAGTCAAATATTGAATTCTGAATACATATATATTTTCAAATATTAAAAAATAACAATACAATGAATATTGAATTATTGAGTGACAATATACTGATTACTGAACTTTCAACAGAGTTCAGACAGACAAACACACGTTCAGTGAAGCAAAACAGTTCCAAACATAAAAAGAGAAGCAAAACCGAAAATGAAAATGAAACTTTGATGCACAATAATGAGGATCAAAGATGATGAACTATACAAATTTCATTCTCCATATTTGTCAAACATACTTTAGGCAGCAACAGATTTAAAGTCAGAAACTCACTCACAAATCACAAATTTACACAGTGAACCAGAACAATTTTTACTCTATAACTTGAAAAATAGTGCATATTAGTAGTCTAGCAATTTTTGATTTATTCTTTTTAAGTTGCGTACAGGAACAAGTTTCAAAGACAAGGAACACATTTGTTGTAGAGCCAATATATGTTTTAGAAAGTAAAAACTAGCATGACAATAAAATGTTAATCCGAAATGAAGATGGATAGCATTGGAACTGTGAAGCATGACTACAATGAACCTACAATGAAACTGAAACTGAAACTGAAACTTTGAAGGTTTAAGGCGTTACCTGCGTTCAAAGAGAGAAGAAGAAGAGTGGCTCAGTGGTGGTGTGACGTCTCGGTGTTGGCTCTCCACTGGTGGTCGTCGTTCGAAGTGGTGGCTGAGAGTGAGAGGGACAAAGAGAGTTAGGGTTATATTCAAACGAGAGTGTGAAGTTCAGATAGAGAGAGAGAGAGGTAGTACCTAGGGCAAGAGAGATCCTCGCGGTGGTGAACAGGGGTAGAGTGAAAGGGTTAGGGCAGAGAAGAGCGGTGGTGAACAGGCAGAGTGATGAAGAAGAGCGCGCGGGTTAACATATACTTTCTAAAAACATTGGAAATCACTTTTAACGTCTGTTGTTTAAATAACAAATGTTAAAAGTCATTTAAATGAACCATTTAATTAACCGCGTGTTTTTTAACGTCCACATTTTTTTAACAGATGTTATATATGCTCATTTATTCCATATTTTCCAGTAGTGTATATATGTTTATCTTTATCTCTGACTTATTTTTTATCTTTTTATATACACATGTTTCTCGAAGAAAAAAAAAAGTACACCTCATTTGGTTGAACAAAAAGCATGCCTGGGATAGAATGAGTACACTGTACTCGTACGTTCGGTATGTAGTAGTACATGTTGTACGAGAATGCTAATTACCATATAGAAGTTAAATTAATCAGCACAAAAAAAAAGTATATTAAGTATATTAATCAATAAATAATAAACCTACTTTTAAAAAAAAAAAAAAACTATTGCAGCAAAAGTTTAGATTCCTGATTCTTCCTTTCTTGGCCAGCTAGAAACCTCCACGAAGCTTAACAAGAAAGGGATAAACTATTGTGGGATCAAAGAATCAAAGAGGAAATATTCTGTCATTAAATTTTAATCTATCACTCTAAAATATATTTTAATCTATCACTCTAAAATATATTTTAATCTTTCGCATGCTACAATTTGTAAGTACGTCATCAGTTTATCATATATATTATAAGTTCTTTGTTACTTTCTTCAAACCCATAGTTTTATATTATTTTTGTAGTTGTTAGTTTCTACAAGTTGCCGTTGATTTTCTGTTGGGTTAAGATTCTCTTAAAATGTATACACATTAACAAATGGTTTATGTTCATCTATCTAAGATAACAATTTGGCATTTTTTATATTACCACACTATTGATCATAAAACCCAACGACGAAAGTGGAAATTCACATATATTATGACTCAATCGTATTGGAGTTACTATAATTAATATAGTTAATTATGTTCTTCTTGCTGTTAAGTCTGTCAATATTTGATCTCTCTTCTTATTGTAATATCTTTACATGCCATCAGGGCCGGTGATGAGATTTTGCATGCCCTGGGCGAACTCGGGAAAATGATACCCTCATATTCATTTGAATATTATCCTACTTGTATTTTTTCTGCAAAATCTTTAATTATTCGATCATAATCAAGGTTTTTAAAGAAATCAATTTCAATAGAAGTTGATCGTAAATAATATTTTAATCTGCATTGTGACATAGTAGATCATAAATAATATTTTAACAATTTCAATTTAGAAGTTGATGCAATAGTAATATGGATAGTATGTAAAATTTTTATAAATTTTATTTCTTTATATAACATTTATATATATTATGTATAATTTTACACTATCTGGTGCCCCAAAAAATTAGGGTCCTGGATGATCGCCTACCTCAACCATGATGAGGCCCACCGGCCTGCATGCCATTTTTACTTTTAAAAAAAAAAAAGTCTCTCAATAATCAAGGAGCTTTGAGGGCATTATCTAGTCCGATCCACTACTACTAGTACTAGAGTGAATCACACTCTGAAATAATATATAGTGCTTAAGATCACCCGCATTGTACATTTACGAACATATATTTATCAGCTACGAAAGGATTTCATATCCTTTGGTCTGGTTCTCATCATGTGTTGTTACATGAAGAGAAAACCAACTTCTGGTAGTGATATCCTCTAAACTCTAGAGAGATTCTGTATGAACATGAAGTATACAGGTTGAATCTACTTATCAATCATATTATTAATTAATGAATAACTATTATATTTAATTGATAATAATTTATTATAACCTATCATAGCTAATTATTAATTTGTTAAAAAACATGCATGGCAGAGCCCAATAAAAAAAGAAAATAATTTGAGAAGAAGATTAAAATCTGAATTTGATACCTGATCAAAAATCTGAATTTGATAGAATGAGTAAAGGTAATTACAATGAGTGTAAAATACACCTTAATTATATAGTAATCCCAACCAAGCTCACCAACCATAACAAGATAATCCTAATCAACTTGCAACTATTTCTAACATTAATTGATCAAGTTCATCCAATTTGAATGTTCCAAGTTAATTTATATTAAAATTTCTCCTAAGCTCCATCATTCTTAGCTGGAAAAGAAGGTTATTTGAACCACAGGCTTGTTATGTGTAAGTTAGTCTGAAGTTGATCTTGTCTTCTCGATTGTAAGAATTAAAAAAAATATAAATTTTATTAAAAATCTAAATATATCATTATTCAATTTTATTAAATATTCTATTTTTTTAAGAATTTTTTTATCCCGTGGTCACCTGTTAACATTTGTCATGTAATAAATTTTCAAATGGGAAAAATACTCAAAATATAGGATTTGTTAATTAATAAGTGTTTTAAAGACATTTTTTTTTAGTTTTCTAAGATATCTCGTGCATAGCTATTGCGAAAACTAATTCTTTGAGACTATCGGATCACAAGTGTAACAAAGCTCTCATTCAAGAGTTTTAACGTTGTTGCATTCTCATGGTTGGATTCGAACTCGAGACCACCGGTGAGAAAAGTGCTGCCTCGCATTACCGTTCTGTTCCCAATAATCGAACACACGACCACTTGGACGTTAAAGCATGAGGCGCGGAACCACCACGCCAATAACGTTAGGTAAATATAACTCTTTTCAATATATTGAATACATCATTGTCCACAAAAAACTTACTATTTTTTTTTTAGATTTTTTAAATCAATACCGTTAGATACTCATTAGCCTTTGTCAAATTATATTTACAGAAAGGGGAAAAAAAAGATTGAACTTGAAAATAAAAGAGCTTTTTTTTTTTGTTGGGAATTTCTCTGGAACCCATTAAATTTGAAGGGTTTCGGTACCCTTATTGGTCCATGTTTTAAGGGTACCAAAGCCCTTACATTTTTAAAGTTACCGGAGCAATGCCCTTTTTTTACACCATGGAATTTGTCAATTTGATACCAAGACAGAGATAGTATCTTTATACGACTGCGGTTTTGAAGTGATAAATGAACATAAAAAAATGTCCATCACACCCGATATCTACGGTACTGTAGCATTATTGTAGTGTTATTTTTTTTTTATTATAAATTTTGACTTTTATAAAAAAATAAATATTTATTTTTCAAAAAAACTCGTTAACCAGATAATGAACTGAATTAATCACATATTTGTATCTGATTAACCAGATATTTGCACATATTTAATCAAGAAACCCATTATTTGTATCTGATTAACCAGATATTTGCACATACTTAACCAAAAATTTTATTTCTCAAAAAAACCATTAACCAGATATTTGTACGTGATTAACCAGATATTTACACATACTTAACCAAAAAACTCATTAACCAAATAATGAATTGAATTAACCAGATATTTGTACCTAATTAACTAGATATTTGCACACACTTAACCAAAAATTTAATTTCTCAACAAAACCCATTGATTTGCACATTCTTAACCAAAAATTTAATTTCTCAACAAAACCCATTAACAAGATAATAAACTGAATTAATCATATATTTATATCTGATTAACCAGATATTGATACATACTTAACAAAAAAATTTATTTCTAAAAAAATTAAATATTTTTAAAAAAGAACAAAGTATTTTTTTTTATAAATATTTTAAAAAAAAGTATGGTGTCACATAGTACACCACCGTATGATGTCGCCTATAGTGTCGATATTTTGTGTCAAAATATATATATATATATATATATATATATATATATATATATATATTCTTTGAATTGGTTCCCCCAATGAATCTGGCGCAGCACTTTGATGCCCACTGATTGATTGTACTACCTACCACAACTAAATGACATACGACAAAAAAACAGCAATACACAACCCAAGTAGAGGGGTTTATGTGCTCCCATTTCCTCTGGTCTTTTACGAAATGGACACAAAACATAATTTTTTTTTATTTCCCATAAAAAGCTCAATAATGTAGCAGTCACTAATAACCAATCACCACCATCTACCATCAAGCCACAATATCATGACGAATGTGTTTGAGAAGCACCGGAATAACAGTATCAGGCGAACTCAATTGTGGTAAATGACCCTCCGATGACATAACCTCAACAATAGACAAACCACCAAGATGTTGGTGTAAATACTCCGCCACAACCACCGGCACCGCCAAGTCCTTCATGCTTTGAATAATATGGCATGGGACAGTAACGATGCTTAAGATTTGCCTCATGTCAATTTGAAATATGTTCCGCAACACGCTTAGCGCTATGTCTGGTCTCATGTTGAATAATGTTCGGCTAAATTCTTGTACCGCCACTGACTCCATGTCACCACCAATAGCCATTGGAGCAAACCCTGAACACCATGCTTTGTAATTTGATGCCATAGCATCAAATAATTGTTCCAGATCTTCCTGCTCAAACCCTCCAAAGTAATCTACGTCGTTCAAATACCTTGCCCAAAACATTAAGACAATATATATATATTAACCACGACCCAACATTATTATTCAATTCATAGTTCTCACACACACACACACATACATACATACATACATACATACATACATACATATATATATATATATATATATATATATATACACCAATAAAGGGAACTCTGAAATGTGTTTAAATGTAAAGTAAAAAAATAAAGTGTATCTATTATTGATTAGCTAAAATAATTTAAAATTTTAACTTAATTTACCTAATTACCATGGATTTGGATCATTTCTAGCCTGCCTAAAATTTTGTACACATTCCACATGCGATAATCATAAATATTGTCAGTTTTTACATACATTTAACGGTCTAGATAAATAATGCATCAAATGGTTAAATTTTTGTCGGAGAAAAGCTGGAGAGAGGAACTGCTCCGGATGATTCAAGTCAAATCAAGAATTTTTACATTTAACTGTCTAAATAAATAATGCATCCAATTTTTTATTTTTTGCTAGAGAAAGGAGAGGAAATGCTTCAAAGGATCCAAATCAAATCAGTAATAAATTCATTCTTACTTTCTTAATTTACACTCAAATTTAGCTTTCAATCTACATTTAATTAATTAGTAGCACTTATTAATAAAAGTCAAATAATACATTATTATTATTATTAGTAATCAATAATAATTAAGATGCAAGTTTAAATGAAGAATTATTACCTAGGGGAAGCTGAGATCATGATGATCTTGTTGAACAGATTGGGGCGAGAAATGGAAGCAATAGTTCCAATCATAGCGGAGACGGAGTGACCAACAAATATGCATGAATTAACTTGAACCTCTTCTAAGATAGCAAGTAAATCGTAGGCATAGCCTTCTAAGGTTGAGTAACGCTCAAAATCGAAGTAATCAGGGTTGGTTGTCCCAGCTCCCATGTTGTCGTAGATTACGACACGAAACTCGTCCAACAGATGAGGTACGAGGTGTTTCCACACGGATTGGTCGGTGCCAAACCCGTGAGCCAGAACTATAAACCGCGTACCCGAACCTAAAACCTTAACGTTGTGAGCTTCTTCCACTATCCCCATTTTTTGTTGATTGAATTTCGATCCCAGTATTATTATGCGTGACTTCATAAAGAAGGCAATGATATTGGTAAATAAATAATTAAAGAGAACAAGTTACAACACAAGTATGACCAAAATACGAAATAACCCTTAAGCTAAAGAAATAAGATAAGGACAAAAGTATAAAATTTGTTATGGTGAAAGAGAAATTTGGGGCTGGAAATGCAGTGAGTTGGGCGGTGGTGAAATGGAGAATGTGATGGGTATGAATGAATGAACTCGAAGCTTGGCAAGATAGGAAGAAGAAGGCATGGGCCAAAGAGTAAATGGTGCTTGGAATGACTGCCCACGCCCACAGCACAACGCGTGAAAGGCACGTAAGCTAAGCTTTCCGAGTTTCCCTTCCCTTTGAAGGCGCCAATCTGACTGGCGCCTTTGACCAGTCAGAGTGAAAAAAATAAAATATGCCACGTGTCCAAAAGGACCCCCATTGGTAAATAGTTTCAGAACAACCCTAAGCTGATAAATAGTTTCTAAAAGAAACCCAGTTTGGTCAAAAAGCCCACAAGCAGCTGTGGTTTCTTCCCCAATGAACTAATGTAAGAACACCAATTTAAATGACCTTATGGAAATATATACATACCGGCAAAAAAGAGAGAATAGCTACCCATCTTAAAACTTTGTTTATATTTAAAGTCGATGTGATATGTTAGAGGGAGAGCTGAATCAACCTTATGATTGGGGTAAAGCTGCTTAAGATGATTGAATATGAGTTCTTCACATGCTTTATCAGTTTCTGTGACTAAATCAACCTGTGCATCACAACGAAAGTAAAAGAGCTATAATGTTTTTTTGTTTATGTGTTTTGATAATTATCATGAAGAATGAAGAAAAGATCTAGTTTCTATTGAAAGTGCAGCAAGAAAATAGAAGAAGACAGAGTAACAGAGTACAACTGTCATAACAGAAAATAACTAACAAGTAACAAATGTGCAACCAGCCTTTCTTTTCATCAGCTAACAATCAATAATGTCCATATTTTTCTTATCTCCATTATTACCTGGAAATTCTTTTCCAAGAACAAGAGAGTACACCAAAACTTCCAAGTATGTTTGGGTGAGTATTTGCAAAAAGTGATTTTGAATGAACTTGATTTTCTAAAATTTATTTGGTTAAAATTGAGTTTGAAGTGAACTAATTTATGTGTGGATGTTTTGACTCTAAAAACAAGTTTGATGTAAAATTTAGTATAAATATTTCAACTTAACGCAAAATCTACTTCTTATCACTTTTAGTGTGTGTTTGGAAATGTTGACATCCTCCACATACACCTTTTTTAGTCAAACTGAGGTTTGGAGGCAAAATTGATTTTGCCTGTTAGACTGAAACCAAGCATCTATATTTTCAATAAAATCATGTTTCACAGTGAGCAAAATCAATTCTGATACTTCAACTTTGAAACCAAACACACCATAACTTAATTTTCTCCAACATAACCATATTATATTCATTACTTTTTGAGCTTGTTGCGCCTTGGTTAGGCATTGATATGCTAAAATTCAAGTATGTTTAAAGACAAGAAGAATCGAAGTCTTGAATCAGTAACAATGTTGAAAGAAACAAATGAAGCGGGAAATGAGAGAATGCAAACCAGTCCTTTGTGCTCCACGTTTTTGCTCTGGTAGAAACCTTTTCGAATAATCTGAACGAACAATAGAGTAAGAAGATAAAGAGAAGAAAGATGGAAAGGGAGAATGAAGAGATGATGAAGAGAAGGTGGAAAATGAACTGACCTCACCAGCTTTGGAAGCAGCGTCGACTGCAGATGCAAGATATCCCGAGAGCGATTCTGTAAATTAATTGATTGAGAACAAATCTATAAGTATAAACTGAACTATTTTGAAGCAAATCTGCTCAAAGAGAGAGAGATAGGTCCTACCAGTTTCAGTCAATGTTTACGAAACCGGACAGGCAATCGAACCGGTGAAGGCAGCGGTTCGAGATTTAATGGTCCAACCGAGGTTGAATCATAGTTGAACCGGTTATAATTAAATAATATTATTTTAATTTTTAATATAATATTTGTAACAATATTAAACAAAAAAAACAACATAACAACTAAAATTATTAAGCACAATTTTTTTTATTTTGAAATTAAACTAAATAAATATAAAGATATATGTTAAAATCATCTTCATAGGGAAAACCAACCCAAAATCTGCAACCAGTCCACATAAGTTATAAAACAAAAGAATTGGATTTTGGCTAGGATGATCCAAATCCATTTATACTAATTTTTTTTAGGAAATCGGTTCAGGCCGGTTCACTATCGGTTATGACCGGTTTTACCGGTTTTGAACCGGTTTTCTGGTTTTTACACCGGTTTACCACGGGGCCGGTTTTCCCTGTTGACCGGACCGGCCATGGTCCCGGTTCTCGTTTCCCGGTTAAACCGATCGGACCGACCGGTCCAGTCCGGTTTTTAAAACCTTGGTTTCAGTCATCTTCATTTTGTTTTGATTCTGAGAATGAATGAATGAGAGTGCTTTCTTATTGGTCTTTTTGACAAAACTGGATTTCTTTTAGAAACTATTTATCATTTTAGGGTTGTTCTGAAACTATTTATCAATAGGGGGTCCTTTTGGACACGTGGCATATTTTATTTTTTTTCACTCTAACGGGTCAAAGGTGTCAGTCAGACTGGAGCCTTCCAAGTCAAAGGCGCCAGTCAGACTGGCGCCTTCAAAGGCGTCATTCAGGTGTCCACCAGTATCAAAAAAAATAAAAATAAAACAATTGATAGCAATAATAAGAGGTATAAAAAAATAATAGCAATAACAATTTACACCAATAAATATTCATCAATTATTACAGTAGTAAAGAAAATTTACCTTGTAATAGCATTAATGTCATCGTTACTCCCTATACTTATAGTATAATTTTTTTAGCAGCGTTCCTTTAAAATTGCTGGTAACTTTCTTTTAATTCTTACAAGATAAATTTTTTATTTACTACTGTAATAATTGATGAATATTTATTGGTGTAAATTGTTATTGCTATTATTTTTTATAACACTTGTGATATTATTTGCTACTTGTTATTAGGTGATTTTTTTATAGCCGCTTGTTGTTTTAAATAGATACTTTAGCATTAATGCCTTCGTTACTCCCTATACTTATAGTATTTTTTTTTTTGTAGCAGTGTTCCTTCTAAATTGCAGGTAACTTTCTTCTAATTCTTACAAGGTAAAATTTTATTTACTACTGTTATAATTGATGAATATTTATTGGTGTAAATTGTTATTGCTATTATTTTTTTATGACTCTTGTGATATTATTTGCTACTTGTTATTAGGGGTTTTTTTTTTATAGTCACTTGTTGTTTTAAATAGATACTTTAGCATTAATGCTTTCGTTACTCCCTATACTTATAGTATAATTTTTTTGTAGCAGTGTTCCTTCTAAATTGCAGGTAACTTTCTTTTAATTCTTACAAGGTAAAATTTTTTTTACTACTGTAATAATTGATGAATATTTATTGGTGTAAATTGTTATTGCTATTATTTTTTATGACTCTTGTGGTATTATTTCCTACTTGTTATTAGGGGATTTTTTTTATTGTCTCTTGTTGTTTTAAATAGATACTTTATCAATAATGTCATCGTTACTCCCTATACTTATAGTATAATTTTTTTTGTAGCAGTGTTCCTTCTAAATTGTAGGTAACTTTCTTTTAAGTCTTACAAGGTAATTTTTTTTACTACTGTAATAATTGATTAATATTTATTGGTGTAAATTGTTATTGCTATTATTTTTTTATGCCTCCTGTGATATTATTTGCTACTTGTCATTGTTATTTGCTACTTGCTACTGATAAATAGTTTCTAAAAGAAACCCATTTTGGTCAAAAAGCCATTTAAAACAACAAGAGACAATAAAAAAAATCTCATAATAACAAGTAGCAAATAATATCACAAGGGTCATAAAAAATAATAGCAATAACAATTTACACCAATAAATATTCATCAATAATTATAGTAGTAAAAGAAAATTTACCTTGTAAGAATTAAAAAAAAGTTACCAGCAATTTTAAAGGAACATTGCTAAAAAAAATTATACTATATGTATAGGGAGTAACGATGACATTAATGATAAAGTGTCTATTTAAAACAACAAGAGGCAATAAAAAAATCCCCTAATAACAAGTAGCAAATAATATCACGAGAGTCATAAAAAATAATAGCAATAACAATTTAAACCAATAAATATTCATCAATTATTACAGTAGTAAAAAAAATTTTAGCTTGTAAGAATTAAAAGAACGTTACCTGCAATTTAGAAGAAACACTGCTACAAAAAAATTATACTATAAGTATAGGGAGTAACGATGATATTAATGCTAAAGTATCTATTTAAAACAACAAGAGGCAATAAAAAAATCCCATAATAACAAGTAGCAAATAATATCACAAGAGTCATAAAAAAATAATAGCAATAACAATTTACACCAATAAATATTCATCAATTATTATAGTAGTAAAAAAAAATTTACCTTGTAAGAATTAGAAGAAAGTTACCTGCAATTTAGAAGGAACACTGCTACAAAAAAAATATACTATAAGTATAGGGAGTAACAAAGGCATTAATGCTAAAGTATCTATTTAAAACAACAAGCGGCTATAAAAAAAATCCCCTAATAACAAGTAGCAAATAATATCACAAGTGTCATAAAAAAATAATAACAATAACAATTTACACCAATAAATATTCATCAATTATTACAGTAGTAAATAAAAAATTTATCTTGTAATAATTAAAAAAAAGTTACCAGCAATTTTAAAGGAACACTGCTAAAAAAAATTATACTATAATTATAGGGAGTAACGATGACATTAATGCTATTACAAGGTAAATTTTTTTTTTACTACTGTAATAATTGATGAATACTTATTGATGTAAATTGTTATTGCTATTATTTTTTTATACCTCTTATTATTACTATCAATTGTTTTATTTTTATTTTTTTAATACTTGTAGGCGCCAGTCTGACAGATGGCTTTGAAGACGCCAGTCTGACTGGCGCCTTTGACTTGGAAGGCTCCAATCTGACTGGCGCCTTTGACCCGTCAGAGTGAAAAAAAAATGTCACGTGTCCAAAAGGACCCCCACTGGTAAATAGTTTCAGAACAACCTTAAACTGATAAATAGTTTCTAAAAGAAACCCAGTTTGGTCAAAAAACCCAAGATAAAGATTGGAAGTTGACTTTTGTTCACACTTTCAGAGAAGGTAATATGTATGTTGAGTGACTAGCTAATTGGAATCTCTTGTATGATTTCGATTTTCATGTGGTAGCTGAACCTAATGTGGAGCTTGCTAGTTTTCTTTTTGGTTATTTGTTTGCGGCCTCCTTACTACATGTTACTTCTTTTGTTTCTCAGTTTTGCTTTGTTTTGGGCCTAGGTCCTTTTGTACAAAGAAAAACAACAAAAAGGCAAACTATTAAAAATAAGGATTCAATTCTCATACACCGTTATTAAAGATCTTTTACTTTGTTAATCAATCAAGAATTATGATATCATTAAAAATATTTGGCTGATGGATCCTAGCAAGTGTATCGAATCGATGTAAGTAATAGTTGAAATGGTGAGAACCGAGTATCATTCTCAGGGACTAGTGGATCAATTAAATGAATGTTGGTTATCAATGATTAAAAGCAGTTAAATAACTAATTCTAATGAACTCACGCAAATAGTAAGCAAACAGTCGAAAGATTATGATGAATACCAATTATGAGAAAGACTTAGGGATCAGATTTTACCCACACTTATCTAGTTTGATACAATTATGAATCATCATATTTACTAATCCTCTCATTTTGTCAACCAAGAGTCCTAAATCATCCTAACATCTCTCTCGAGTACGCTAGTAAAAACCCCTTAACCCTTAACCAACTTTATCTCTATGATGGTTAATTATTAAGAAATTCATTAAGATCTATGACTCCATATGAAGGTTGCATACAATTCTAACGGTATATCTCTATCCGCATAAACTATATAGTTTTACCTCAATGCTCTAGATACATAAATCATCTCTCGGTCTCATTATGATTGACAAATCATGCATATCAATGGCCAGTTAATAGCAAGCATTAAGCATAGAAGCAAAACACAAAAGAGATGAAGAAAAGAAACTACGAAAATGTCATAAAAGTATTCAAACCATCCAAATACGGCTACATCTTCTCCATAGAATGGAGAAAATAGTTCATGATCAAAGAAATCTAACACGCACTCAAAGAAACAAACATTAAACCAAGAAAATAAGATCTAGGTGTAGCCAAAAAGAGGGAGGCGTAGCCAAGAGATCAAAGTCCGTACAAAGGCCATAATTTATATGTTCTAATTTCAACGATTAGCAGGACGGATTAAGTTTCGCGGGGCGAAACTTAAATCCTGGTTCAAACCAGAATCGCACCATCCACGGGGTGAATGACTCAAAATTTCCATCCACTTCTTGCTTCTCTTCCTTGCTCCTTGACTTCACTTTTATCCTTTCCAAGCTTAAGTATGCATATGAAATTAATTAAAAACAATAATTAATAATAAAAAAGACTCAATTTTCTAATTAAAAAAGAGAAAAATACACTCAAAGACTCTAAACACTACTTAAGGAAAAAAAAAGCCAAATATGAGTGAGCATTGAGAATAAACTCAACAAAATAATCAAATCCACTGGAAAATCTTGGATAAATTGATAAAACTAGATAAGCCAGCGGATTATCGTTGACTCTTCTAATAACTACCATAAAAGTCACTCATGGGATAATATGTGATTGGTTCACAATATTAAAAGAAGTTTGAATCTAGAAGACTGCATTGAAGAAGAATCCTTTCAGAAGACTTTATGAGGCTACTATAGCCAGGGGCGGACCCAAACTTAGATGGTGAGCGGGGACCAACTATAAAAATTAAATTCATCCAAAAAAATATATATTAATTGAAATTCATATAAAATATTTATAATTATTTGTTTTAAAATGTTAATTACATTAATAATCTATCAAAACACATTATGTTTATCCTGTATGTCACGAAATCATCTATACTCGAATCTACACAAAAAATTTCAACAGTTTTCTTTTCAATATATACTAACAGAAAATAAGTAAAAAAAACTTATCTTCAATTATGAAGTATAGTATTAACTATATTTATAATTGAAAAAATATCACTCTTTAATAGTTCTAGAAACAAGAAGTATGAGAATAATAGTTTCCACTCTATACACATAAAATGATAGGTTTCTACTTTTCTAGTTTTTATCAACAAATGACATAGATCAGAAATAGTTTTCAATGCTCCAAAGTTATAAAAACAAATTTGGATAAGAATCATCAAAGGCATTACTATAATAAAAAAATTTTAAAAAAAAAGGTAAGGAGGGCCAAGGTCCCCCCGAGGCACACAAGTGCCTCCGTCCCTGACTATAGAAAAGTCACAAAAGTCTGAAGTTTTACCCTATGATCACTCTCAGCAAAGAATATGAAGACAAAAGTCTTTGAAGAAATGATCAAAATTGAGGGAATAAAGATTTGTATCAAGATTGGGATAATGTTCGAAGAACCAATTCTTCATTCACATGAAGTAAATCAAGTCAAATAGATTGGGTATAATGAACTATTTAGTTCCTGTAAAATAGGCGAGTTTTGGTTTTGGTCCCTACCATTTTTTTCCTTTGGATTCGATTCCTATAAGTTTCAGAGTTTTGGTTTTAGTCCTTGTTGTTAGTGTCGATCCATTAAGTGCTCATATGGATAACGGTGTGTCACGTGAGCACTGCCATGTAAGCTAGTTTAATAATTTTTAATGCCATATAAGCTAGTTTTTAGCCCCAGCAAAGTGCACGACTTTTGGCTTTGGTCTCTGCACTTTTTTCCCATTGTTTTGGTCCCTGCAAGTTCCAGAACTTTGGTTTTAATTTCTGTCATTAATGTTCATCTGTTAAGTAATGATGTGGTTAACAACACACCATGTCAGCACTACCATGTGTATATGATGATAAGAATGAGTCTCAAATGTGCTTCCGTGAAGAAAATCTCCACCTATTTTCAAGATTGAAGAAATGAAGTGTTTTGATGATGATGTAACCTTTTAGATGTCTAAGTTTTCTTTAGTAGGTTTTGACATTAACTGGTGGTGGTAACTTCTCAATTACCTCCACCTTTGCTCTATCCACCTCAATTCCTTTTGCAGAAATTTGATGGCCAAGAACTATACCTTCTCTTACCATAAAATGACATTTTTCCCAGTTAAGAACAAGGTTAGTTTCTTGGCATCTTTTTAAAACCAAAACAAGGTTGGATAGGAAAATATCAAATGAAGATCCTCACCACTTCCTTCATAGTTGGATTGAGCCTCCTTTGATGTTGAACCACTGGTTTAAAGTCCTCCTCCATAAATATTTTATGCAGCAGAATGTAGGACTTATCCCCTTCAAAACACTGATGTTCCAACCAATGGCTGACTTGTAATCCCTCAATACTCTAAGTAATTTTTCATCCTCACTTTCTGACAACTCCACATTCACAATAACTGGATTCTTCTTTTTCTCATCCAGAAAATCATATTTCAGATTTGAAGGCAATGGTTTCAGCTCCATGGGTGGCTCCTTTTCCACTACCACTTCTTCTTTTTCCAATTCTTGTAATTTTTTATTTGAAGAAGAGGTAGATTCTAAAGCTTCCAATTGATAGACACATTCCACCACCTCAGAATTGACTTCATCATGCACCTCCTTAATTTCTTTGCCTTTCATCAAAGTTGTTTCCAATGGACTTTCTGCAGCACTTTTTTCAAATTCCTCTAGGACCAAGGAATCCAAAACTTCAACTCGGAAACAACAATCAAAATCTTGAGCATGCTTCACTGCTTCTTTGATTGAGAAAACCACATTTTCATCTTCTACTCTCAAAATCAGTTCACCTTTATGTACATCAATCAAAGCACGAGCCGTAGCCAAAAATGGCCTACCAAGAATAAGAGGAACTTTAGCATCCTCTTCCATATCCAGCACTACAAAATCTGCAGGGAAGATGAATTTATCAATTTTAAAAAGTAAATCTTCCACAATACCATAAGGATATTTTACCGAACGATCTGCCACTGAAGAGACATCATAGTAGACTTCACTGTACCAATTCCCAGCCTTTTAAAAATTGACAAAGGCATCAAATTGATGCTTGCTCCCAAATCACAAAGAGCCCTGCCAACCTCCATATTACCAATCTCACATGGGATGATGAAGCTTCCTGGATCCTTCAACTTAAGAGGCAATTTTTTGTTGAAGAATAGCACTACACTCCTCTGTAAGCATAACAGTTTCCTCTTCATTGGACTTCCTCTTCTTGGACAACAAATCCTTCATGAACTTAGCATAACTTGGCATTTGTTCTAATGCCTCAGCAAATGGAATATTAATCTGCAGCTTTTTAAACACCTCCAAGAACCTGTAAAATTGCTTGTCTTCATTCTTCTTCTTCAACCTTTGAGGATAAGTAATTTTAGGAACAAAGGGCAGCGACTGTGTTTGCTTGTCAACTCGTGAATTTTCAGATTTTTCAGCTTCTTTCTTCTCTTCAACCACTACTTCCTCCCCCCTTGCTTTTTATCATGAACAACTTGTTGGTAGTGGCTACGGGCTCAAGAGGGGGGGGGGGGGGGTGAATTGAGATATTGAAAACTTATTCAACAATTTAAAGCAAAACAGTGTTTCTTTAAAGAAAATTGGTTTTCACTCAATTTTAGTTCCAAGAATTAGGTTATGGAACAAGTAATGATGACAAGAAGAATTATAAGTAGGAACAACATATTTCAGATTTAAAGATTCAAGTTTAAATAAGTATATGGAGTTTAGGGATTAGAAGAACACGCAAACCGATTTATCCTGGTTCAGCTACCTCCTCTGATAAGCCTACGTCCAGTTCCACACCACTGTGGATTTCTTCACTATAATCAGCAATTTACACAATTCTAATTACAGCAACACAAGGATAACCTCCTTGCTTGAAAAATCTCCAGAAAGCAAACTAGCTTTCTTTACCCAAGGATCCCTTCTATCCTTGTTAAACCCTAAGAGATACCCTCTCTTAGTCACTCTAATTCACAAAAAAGAATTGAGTTGAAGCAAGACTCTAAAAGCCTGATAATACAAATTGAAGTTCTAACTATCACACTTTTCTCAGCGTTGAAGCACTATGGATCAGAATGAATTTGTGTTGTTGTTATTGTACGTGTTTTGTATGAAAAGTGTTCCTTTGATCCCTCTTTATATAGAAGTCAGATTATAGCCGTTGGGATCATTTAAGGCAGATTTGGATTTGATTTAACAAAATCTGCTTTCTTGATTTCTTGATCTTGAAATGTGATTCTGTTTGATCTTTGTAGAGATTGCGTCCTCCTTGAAATATAAATGTTTCCATCTGAAAGGATAGCCAAACCTGTTTGAAGAGTAATAAATCCATGCTTAATTGAAGAGAAAGATAGCCGTGTCCATTTGCCATGTCAGCAGACGGGAGTATTAGCTCAAGTTTATTGGACGGGCTCCAGTTGGTAGACGAGAGTGCTAACACCAGGCAATTGGGCGGGCTCCAAATGTTACTGTCAGTAGACACGCTCTCCTTTTTATATCAGTTGCCGAGCTCTCTAAGTGTTACTATCAGTAGACGCGTGCTCTTGTTATTTTTAGTGGACGAGCTCTCCTTTTTCCATCAGTAGACGAGCTCTCCAAGTGTTACTATCAGTAGACACGCGCTTTTGTTACATCAGTGGACGCGAGCTCCTTTTTACATCAGTGGACGCGCTCTTCTGTTTCATCAGTGGACGCGTGCTTTTTTTTCATCAGCGGACGCGCGCTTCTGTTTCATCAGTGGACGTGAGCTTCTGTTTAATCAGTGGACGCGAGCTTGTATTTCATCAGTGAATGCGCGCTTGTGTTTCTTCAGTGGACGCGCGCTTGTGTTTCATCAGTGGACGCGCGCTTGTGCCACATCAGCAGACGAGCTCTGCTCTTCTGTTTCTTCCAGTGGACGCGCTTGTAGACGAGCTCTGCTCTTTTGTTTCTTTTAGTGGACGCGCTTCATGTGCCACGTCAGCAGACGAGCTCTTCTGTTTCCTTAGTGGATGGGCTTCATGTGCCATGTCAGCAAACAAGCTCTTCTGTTTCTTTTAGTGGACGCGCTTCCGTGCTCTTTCAATGGATGACAGCTTTTTACTTTGTTCTTTTAGTGGACGCGCTCTCTTTGTTCTTTCAGTGGACGCCAGCTTTCTTTGTTCCTCCTTTAGTGGACGAGCTCTTTAATTGTTCATTGGACTTCAGCTCTTTACTTTGTTGGACATCATCTTTCTTTGTTCTTCCTTTAGTGGACGAGCTCTTTAATTGTTCATTGGACTTCAGCTCTTTACTTTGTTGGACGTCATCTTTCTTTGTTCACTTCATTGGACGAGCGCTTATATTTTCCCTGTGTTGGACGTGCGCTAGTTTTGCTTTGTTGGATGAGTGGTCTTGCATGCAACTTAACACGTAATGAGTACGTAGTCAGAATTAAAAATCTTATGCAAAATACACTTTGTTTGTCATACATCAAAAACATGAATGAGGGCTAAGTCTTACAAACTCCCCCTTTTTGTTTATGACAAACCTTACCATACTTAACCTTAGTTATTTAACAAATCAGAGTGCAGCTATTCAGTAAGCATGGTTCTTTAGTTATTTTCGTCCTCCCCCTGTGTCATTGATATCTTTCAAAAGATCAAGTGTTATCAAATAAAAAAAAACATCTTGCAATTATTATAAGTTCTAGTATTTCTTTTCAAAGCAGTTCTTACTTATGTGTCAGAGAAATAAAAATTTGCATATCAGAAAATACATGGTTCATTTTTATGGTTCATTTTTCTCCCCCTTTGTTAGAGAAATAAAAATTTGCATATCAGAGAATGGATGGTTCATCATTATGGTTCATCTCAAATGTATGGTTCATCTTTCTCCAATGTGTGGTTCATTTTTGTATGGTTCATTTTTCTCCAATGTATGGTTCATTTTTCTCCCCCTTTGTCATTATCAAAAAGAAACTTATGGAGAATATTGAAATCAAACTTAAAAGCAGTCTTGCATTCATTGATAATAAAGCATTTCAGAACTTATGCAATTCATGAAAACATCCAAAATACAAACAAAAAAAATTA
This sequence comes from Sophora flavescens, assembly GCA_030762895.1. Classification (NCBI taxonomy): domain Eukaryota; kingdom Viridiplantae; phylum Streptophyta; class Magnoliopsida; order Fabales; family Fabaceae; genus Sophora; species Sophora flavescens. The sequence continues at coordinate 184,191,435 of CM061064.1, forward strand.
CAAACACCTAAGGACGCTTAGCATCTTGCTCGTGTCCTTCATAATTTACAGCAACTTGTGCTGCCTATCTGTTATTAGTTATTTTGAGGATCAATTATGCCAAGTTCCCTTCTTATAAAGAAGAAACTCTCCTTATTAATTGGTTTGGTGAATATATCAGCTAATTGCTTAGATGTATCTATATGTTCAATCACAACATCACCACTTTGAATATGATCCCTGATAAAATGATGCCTAATTTCAATATGCTTGGTTCTTGAGTGCATAATTTGGTTCTTTGTTAGATTAATTGCACTAGTGTTATCACATTTTATTGGTACATGATCTAGATAAACACCATAGTCAATTAATTGTTGTTTCATCCATAGGATTTGAGCACAACAACTCCCAGCTGCAACATATTCTACTTCAGCTGTGGATAAGGCCACACTAGTTTGCTTTTTACTAAACCAGGACACTAGGGAATTTCCTAATAAATGACATGTTCCACTTGTGCTCTTCCTATCTAACTTGCATCCAGCAAAGTCAGAGTCGGAATATCCTATTAATGTGCAAGTGGATCCCTTGGGATACCACAGCCCCATTTCTCTTGTTCCTAAGCGGTACTTCATGATTCTTTTAACTGCAGTAAGATGTGATTCTTTAGGATTAGCTTGATACCTTGCACACATACACACACTAAACATTATATATGGCCTATTTGCAGTGAGATAAAGTAGGGATCCGATAATACCTCTATACTTGGATACATCTATAGATTTCCCGTGTTCATCTTTGTCCAAGTAGTAGGGGACTCATTGGTGTTGCCATTTCCTTTGCGCTTTCGCTTCCAAACTTCTTTAGTAGTTCCTTGCAATATTTTGTTTGGCTTATGAAGGTTCAATCTTGGCATTGTTTAATTTGAAGTCCAAGAAAGAAGGTAAGTTCTCCCATCATGGACATTTCAAATTCACTTTGCATTAGTTCACCAAATTCCTTGCATAAAGACTCATTAGTAGCACCAAAAATAATGTCATCAACATATATTTGAACAAGTAAGATATTGTGTGCTTTTGTTTTAGTAAATAGTGTAGTATCAACTTTTCCTCTTTTAAATCCTTTCTCTAGGAGAAAATTGCTTAACCTCTCATACCAAGCTCTAGGAGCTTGCTTGAGTCCATAGAGGGCTTTAGTCAGTTTATAGACATGATTTGGGAACTCACTGTCAACAAAGCCAGGGGTTGGCTTACATATACTTCTTCTTGTATTATTCCAATTAAAAAGGAACTTTTTACATCCATTTGGTACAGTTTAAAGTTCATTATACAAGCATAGGCTAAGAGCATTCTTATGGCTTCTAATCTAGCTACGGGAGCATATGTTTCATCATAATCAATTCCTTCTTCTTGATTGTATCCCTTAGCTACTAGTCTAGCCTTGTTTCTTACTATTATTCCATTCTCATCCATTTTGTTTCTAAACACCCATTTAGTTCCGATTATTTGGTTACTTTTGGGTTTTGGAACTAAATCCCAAACTTTGTTCCTTTTAAATTGATTTAATTCCTCTTGCATTGCAATCATCCAATGTTCATCATTAATAACATCATCAACACATTTTGGTTTTATTTGAGATACAAATGCCATGGTATTGCAAATATTCCTTAAAGAGTTTCTAGTGGTTACCCCTTTGGTGATCTCACCAATGATATTGTCTAGGGGATGATTCTTTGAAGCTTGCCACTCCTTAGGAAGATTTTCTTGTTGAAGTTATGCTTGAGGTTCTTTATTGCTTTCTTCTTCTTCTTTTTCCTTGTTGCTCTCCTTTCCTTCATCAGATTTTACTTCATCCTCAAGAGTTTCTGCATCATCAAAAATGTCCTTTCCCAACCTTTTGGGGTTAGACTCATCAAATGTTATGTGAACAGATTCCTCTATTGATAAAGTACGCTTATTAAACACTCTATATGCTTTGCTAGTTAATGAATAACCTAGGAAAATACCCTCGTCAGCTTTGGGATCAAATTTCCCAAGATTATCCTTGCCATTGTTTAGTACAAAACATTTACAGTCAAAGACATGAAAATGAGAAATGTTAGGTTTTCTTCCCTTGTAAAGTTCATATGGAGTTTTCTTCAAAATTGGCCTTATTAGTACTCTATTTAAAACATAACATGCAATACTCACAGCATCAGCCCAAAAATACTTTGGTAAATTAGAGTCACTCAATATGGTTCTAGCAATTTCTTCAAGTGGCCTATTTGTTCTTTCAACTACTCCATCTTGTCGTGGAGTCCTAGGTGCAGAAAAATTATGTTTTATACCATGTTGTTCACAAAATTTAGCAAACTCCTCATTTTGGAATTCTCCTCCATGGTCACTCCTAATTGAAACAATTTTCACATCTTTCTCATTTTGAGCAACCTTAGCCATTTTCTTAAAAGCTTTAAAAGTTTCACTCTGTTGTGCTAAGAAAAAGGTCCAAGTGAATCTAGAGAAGTCATCAACAATTACAAAAGCATAGAGATTTCCACCAAAGCTTTTTGTCCTAGAAGGTCCAAAAAGGTCCATGTGCAGTAATTGTAAGGGTCTACTAGTAGAAACAGTGTTTTTAGCCTTAAATGAGGTTTTCACTTGTTTACCCTTTTGGCATGCATCACATAGGCCTTCTTTAACAAACTTTTTATTTGGTAAACCGATTACAAGTTCTTTGGAAATTAATTTATTCAAGTGATCCATATGAATGTGAGCTATTCTCCTATGCCAAAGCCAATTTTCATCTTCTTTGGAAATTAAGTAACATGCATCATTGGAAATTAAGTTGTCTATGTCTAGCATATAAATGTTATTTATTCTATTTCCAATCAATTTTATGTTATGATCGTGAATAGATTCGATCATACACATATTTGAGTTAAAGTTTACCTTTATCCTTTATCACATAATTGGCTTATACTTAGTAGATTGTGTTTGAGTCCTTCCACATAGAGAACATTCTCAATCTTGATTGCTGGACTTTTTCCTATTGTTCCAACACCAAGGATTCTTCATTGTTGCTGTCTCCATAGGTGACATTTCCACCTTCCTTGGGAGTGAAAGATGTAAATTTTTTGATGTCTCCGGTCATGTGTTTGGAGCAGCCACTATCCAAAAACCAGCTTGAGGTTTTGGCCTTCAAACACACCTACAAAATAGATTCTTTTATGCTTTTCCTTTAGGTACCCAAATCTGTTTGGGTCCTTTAGTGTTAGTAGCAACATAAGTTCCTTTTGGAACCCAAATTTGTTTAATGCCAACATGAATGTTCTTTCTAAGTCTACAAGTAGCAGCTGTATGACCTTTCTTTAGACAATAATAGCATTTAACAAAAGGAGTGGTTGAGGAAATGGGTGGAACAAAAAGCTTCTTAAAAGATTTTTCATGTACCATTGGCTTATATCCAATTCCAGCTTTGTCATACACACCCTTTTGCTGTCCTAATATGGCATTCAAGTTATCTCTACCCGAAGTAAACTTAGATAGAGTTGTATTCAGTTTTTCAACCTCCTTTTCTAGTGTAGTGCATTTGGTGCAAATTGAACTAGATGCAAGTAATTTTGAATTTTCATCTTCTAGTTCTTTAAGCTTTATTTGTAAAGATGAATTATCACTACATTGTTTTGCGATGATCTTTCTAGAAGATTTAAATTGTTTTCTAATCTTAACATATTCTTCATGCAATTCATCAAAAGCATCTTGTAACTCATCATAAGTAGGAGAGGAATCATTTACCTCGGTTTCACTGTCACTTTGATGATTTGCCATGAGACATTGGTTGGCTTCTTCATTTTCTGATTCACTACTAGTGGAATCCATATCATTATCTTCCCAAGCTATGTATGCTCTTCTAGGCTTTCTTCCTTTCTTTTCCTTGCTGTCATTCTTCTCATATTTTTCTTTCTTTGTAGCTTTGGACATTCATTTTTGTAGTGTCCAAGCTTTCCACATTCAAAGCATTTGATTGTTGAGGAAGAGCTTTCACCTTTGTTCGTGTTCTTTTTGGTGGGAAAACTGAATTGCTTCTTGTTTCTGTTCTTCTTGATGAATCTTTTAAATTTCCTCAAAAGCAATCCCATGTCATCTTCTTAGGATTCTTCACTTTCATCAAGGTGTTCATCTTCATCACTTTCTATTGATTCTTTGGAAATATGAGCCTTGAGTGAGAGTCCTTTCTTCTTTTTCTCATTATCTTCACGATCTTTCAATCTATTTAGTTCCAATTCGTGTTCTTTTAACTTGCCAAATAGAGTAGCAATCTGCATTGTGTCAAGATCCTTTGCTTCAACAATTGCAGTAACTTTTGGCTGCCATTCATGACTCAAACATCTCATAATCTTGTTAATCTTTTTCTCATCTGTGATTGTATGTCCGAGTCCGTCTAACTGGTTCACAATGTGTGTAAACCTCTTTTGCAGATCATCTATCTCCTCACCATTCTTAATGTGAAAGAGTTCATATTCATGGACTAGTGCATTCATCCTTGCTCTTTTCACATCGTTGGTTCCTTCATGAGTGAGTTGAAGATTATCCCACATCTGCTTTGCCGTTTTGCAATTGGAGACCCTGAAAAACTCAACATAATTCAAAGCAGCTGTTATAATTTTCTTTGCTTTAGCATTATAACCAACTCTTCTTTTATCATCATCATTCCAGTCATCTTTTGGTTTATATTGTTTATTTCCCTTAGCATCAAGAATAAATGGAACATAGGGACCATTTTCAACAGCATCTAAAACATCTAAACCTGCAGCCTCAAGAAAGATAAGCATTCTTTCTTTCCAGTACATGTATTGGGAGCCATTAAAGGCAGGAGGTCTAGTGAGTGAAGCCCCATCACCCAGGATATCATTTGTAGCCATCTCTTGAAGCTATTAAGCTTTGTAACAAGAGTTTTAGCTCTGATACCAATTGTTGGTAGTGGCTACGGTCTCAAGAGGGGGGGGGGTGAATTGAGATATTGAAAACTTATTCGACAATTTAAAGCAAAACAATGTTTCTTTAAAGAAAATTGGTTTTCACTCAATTTTAGTTCCAAGAATTAGGTTATGGAACAAGTAATGATGACAAGAAGAATTATAAGTAGGAACAACAGATTTCAGATTTAAAGATTCAAGTTTAAACAAGTATATGGAGTTTAGGGATTAGAAGAACACGTAAACCGAGTTATCCTGGTTCGGATACCTCCTCTTGTAAGCCTACGTCCAGTCCCACATCACTGTGGATTTCTTCACTATAATCAGCAATTTACACAATTCTAATTACAGCAACACAAGGATAACCTCCTTGCTTGAAAAATCTCTAGAAAGCACACTAGCTTTCTTTACCCAAGGATCCCTTCTATCCTTGTTAAACCCTAAGAGATACCCTCTCTTAGTCACTCTAATTCACAAAAAAGAATTGAGTTGAAGCAAGACTCTAAAAGCCTGATAATACAAATTGAAGTTCTAACTATCACACTTTTCTCAGCGTTGAAGCACTTCGGATCAGAATGAATTTGTGTTGTTGTTATTGTACGTGTTCTGTATAAAAAGTGTTCCTTTGATCCCTCTTTATATAGAAGTCAGATTATAGCCGTTGGGATCATTTAAGACAGATTTGGATCTGATTTAACAAAATATGCTTTCTTGATTTCTTGATCTTGAAATGTGATTCTGTGTGATCTTTGTAGAGATTGTGTCCTCCTTGAAATATAACTGTTTCCATCTGAAAGGATAGCCAAGTCTATTTGAAGAGTAATAAATCAGTGCTTAATTGAAGAGAAAGATAGCCGTGTCCATTTTCCAGGTCAGCAGACGGGAGTATTAGCTCAAGTTTATTGGACGTGCTCCAGTTGGTAGACGAGAGTGCTAACACTAGGCAATTGGACAGGCTCCAAATGTTACTATCAGTAGACAAGCTCTCCTTTTTATACCAGTAGACGAGCTCTCCAAGTGTTACTATCAGTAGACGCGCGCTCTTGTTACTTTCAGTGGACGAGCTCTCCTTTTTCCATCAGTAGACGAGCTCTCCAAATGTTACTATCAGTAAACGCGCGCTTTTGTTACATCAGTGGACGCGAGCTACTATTTATATCAGTGGATGCGTGCTTCTATTTCATCAGTGGACGCGAGCTTCTGTTTCATCAGTAGACGCGAGCTTCTGTTTCATCAGTGGACACGAACTTGTATTTCATCAGTGGACGCACGCTTGTGTTTCATCAGTGGACGCGCGCTTGTGTTTCATCAGTGGATGCGCGCTTGTGCCACGTCAGCAGACGAGCTCCGCTCTTCTGTTTCTTCCAGTGGACGTGCTTCATGTGCCACGTCAGCAGACGAGCTCTTCTGTTTCCTTAGTGGACGCGCTTCATGTGCCACGTCAACAGATGAGCTCTTCTGTTTCTTTTAGTGGATGCGCTTCCGTGCTCTTTCAGTTGACGACAGCTTTTTACTTTGTTCTTTTAGTGGACGCGCTCTCTTTGTTCTTTCAGTGGACGTCAGCTTTCTTTGTTCTTCCTTTAGTGGACGAGCTCTTTAATTGTTCATTGGACTTCAGCTCTTTACTTTGTTGGACGTCATCTTTCTTTGTTCTTCCTTTAGTGGACAAGGTCTTTAATTGTTCATTGGAATTCAGCTCTTTACTTTGTTGGAAGTCATCTTTCTTTGTTCACTTCATTGGACAAGCTGTTATATTTTCCCTGTGTTGGACGTGCGCTAGTTTTGCTTTGTTGGACGAGTGATATTTCATGCAACTTAACACGTAATGAGTGCGTAGTCAGAATTAAAAATCTTATGCAAAATACACTTTGTTTGTCATACATCAAAAACATGAATGAGGGCTAAGTCTTACACAACTTTTTCAGCATCCTTTTCTTTAGAAGACTCCTCTTGGACATCATTGTTCAGAACCTTGCCACTCCTCAAATGAATTGCTTTGCATTGCTCTTTTGGATTAGGAACAGTATCACCTGGCAAAGTACCTGAAGCTCTTTCAGACAACTGTTTAGAAATCTGCCCAATTTGTACTTCCAAATTTCGGATAGACGCCTCTTGATTCTTGAAGTTGGCCCTTGTCTCAGTCATGAAATTTGAAGATTGCTCCACAAAATTAAAAGTATTAACAGACAATTTCTCGAAAGCACTCTCCAAAGATGACATTCTGTTTTGAGGTTGTGATTGTCCTTGGAATGAAGAATTCCCTTGTTGTTGTAGTGGCTTGAATTGATTCTGACCTTGTCCACCCCATGAGAAATTGGGATGGTTCCTCCAACCTGGATTGTAAATGATTGAATAGGGGTTAATTTGTTGCCCCAATGCATTCACTTGCTCTACGAGTTGATTTGTACCACAATCACCATTATGATGCTCTCCACCACAAATCACACACCACGGGAAGTGTATTTATTGCATTAACTTGGCCATTCCCCAACAAAGTAGTAAGCTGTTGAGAAATCACCTTGTTAACTTGTTGCTCAATTAGATTACTATCCACAACATTCACCCCCAAGACTTTTCTGTTTTGCCTATCATGTTGCATATTAGCACTGCTGGCTGCCATGGTCTCTAGTATTTCCAAAGCCTCTTCTAGACTCTTCAAATCAAAAGCTCCTCCACATGCAACATCCATCATCTGTCTTGCATTCGGATCCAGCCCATTATAGAAGGTTTGAGCTAACAACCAATTGGGCAAAGAATGATGAGGACATTTTCTGAGTAGCTCCTTGAACCTCTCCCAAGCATCATACAAAGTTTGACTCTACTTGCACAAATGAGGTAATTTCACTCCTCAATTTGGCTGACCTCGATGCTGGAAAATATTTTAGCATAAACTTGGACTCCAAATCATCCCATGTTGAGATACTGCCCTGTTGTTGTGACTGAAGCCAACTTCTAGCTTTATCCTTCAATGAGAAAGGAAAAAGCCTCAATCTAATAGCGTCATCTGAAGCTCCATTGAACTTCACTGTATCACATATTTGCAAGAAATTCTCCAGATGATGATTGGGATCCTCATGAGCTCCTCCACCAAACTGGTTCTGGTGCATCAAATTAACGAGTGCAAGCTTGATTTCAAAGTTGTTAGCCTGCACAGCAGGTCTCACAATAGAACCCCGGGCACCTTCAGTATTGGGCTTGGAATAATCCCTCAACGTCCGCCTAGCAGGTCGCTCAGCCATGACCGTTTCAACTTCAACCACCTGTTGTTGTAAAAGTACTTGTTCCCTTTCTTGTTGCCTGGGAAGCTTGGCTGCCTTCCTGTTACTCTTAGCTGTCTTTTCAATTTCAGGATCAAACAGCAAAGAATTTTTGTCGACAGTACCTCGCATACACAACTCAAAAGAAAATCAATGCACACTGATAATATAAAATAAAAATAAAATTGTAGCAATTATAATAACATAAAATAAAATGCTCAAATCGAGATTTCCTTGGCACAATTAATATTAACAAAAATCATTCCCCGGCAACGGTGCCAAAAACTTGTTGAGCAAAATTGGCAAGTGCACCAAATCGCTAACTGTAGTAATAAAAATATCGTCCTCAGGGATTGAACTATTAACTACTAACGTGCCAACTCAATTTCGTTGGAGCGACCAAATGGTTTGAAATTGGTTTTCACCAATAAATAAGAACAGAAATGTAACAAGGAACAGAAAATATTTTTGGTATTTTCAATTGAGAAAATTAAGCAATACAAAATTTGGGTTTTAACAATCAAGAAAAAAAATTGTTAGAGGATCGATTTCCCAGCCTTTTCTACTTGTTCAATCCTGGAAATTAGATTGAACAGTTTATCCAATTTCAAGAAACTGAGTTTTGTAATTTATCCCCTAATTCCTTAGGTGAATAAACATTTCTGTCTTAGTTACTAATTCAATTCCTTGAATATTAGATAAATAGCAGAAGCGTTAAGAAAGATTTCCACTCAAAAAAAAAAAATGGTTGTGTTCTTATTCCTAAGTAACACGCGCAAATCGTTTATTCACAAACACCGATTATGAACTCGAATTTCCCAATTGCAAATTCATACAGTAGATAAACATGCAAACAGTGAATAAACTCTTGAAATTAAACAAACCAGAACAAGTAATTATCCAGAATCAAAACAAGTTATCTAGGCGGTTCCATCTACCTCTAACAAAAGAAAATTAGCTGGACATAATAGAAATAGAACAAACTCCGGAAGAAGATGAAGACAAGGTAGTCATTATGAGTCTCTACTCATCAGCTTCAACTCTTTTGATTGCTCCCTTTTCTCCCTTTCAAAATTGTATAATTCTCTCTCGGTCTGTTTTTGCACTTTTTTTTCTCTGTTGCGGCGCTGCACTGGTCTCTTCGTTCTCTGTCTCCAATTTCACTGACGCTTTCTATTTATATTTTCAAATCACTTTGATCAGTTCTTTGCCTCTTTCAAATCCAATTGCAATTGGATTTTATGACCATCACGTGGCCCATTACGTTTTTACATTCCAATTCTAACTTGAAATCTTCTTTCAATTGACGTGGGTCCCGTGTGTGGCTTTTTGGCAATTCACGTAATTGCCGCACTTTCCAATTGAACTTGTAATCACAAAGTGATCATGTGGCCCCTTACTTTTTTCACTCTCTTAGCATCCGTTAAAAGCTTTTTTCAACTTACGATATGGGTGATCACGTCTAAGAAGTCTCCGATGCCCAAGGTAAACCGTCTTCCTTCCATGAAGCAACTGAGTGAAGCATGTGCCTTCTTCACATATAGGGCATGCTTTATGCCCCATAACACTGTACCCGAACAAGTTCCCGTATGATGGAAAGTCGTTGATGGTGCAAAATAACATGGCACACATCTTGAAAGTCTCATGAGAATACCCATCAATTACATCAACACCTTCCACCTACAGCTTTTTCATGTCTTCAATCAAGGGACTTAGATAAACATCTAAGTCATATCCTAGTTGTTTTGGGGCCCGTAATCATCATAGATAACATCATGTATTTGCACTTCATGCACAACCAAGGAGGTAGGTTGTAAATTATCAAGAGAACATGCCATGAACTATGAATACTACTTAAGTTACCATATGGATTCATTCCATCCGTAGCAAGTCCAAGCCTAAGGTTTCTTGGCTCATTGACGAAATCCGAAAACAAAGTATCAATTTCCTTTCATTGCACAGAATCAGCCAGATGGCGAACCTGTCCATCACGTTTCCTCTCATCGCCATGCCATCTAAGGCTCTTTGCGTCTTTTACATTAGCGAACAATCGCTTGAACCTTGGAATTATTGGAAGATACCACAACACCTTCGCAAGAGGACCCCTTTTTTCACATCACAACTAGAATCATCAAGATCATCACCATCCCTCACTTTGTAGCATGATAACCTACACTTAGGGTAATCGTGCATCTTTTCATAATCACCCGTGTACAATATCCAATCATTGTTGGGGGGGGGGGGGGGGCATGCGTGTATCCTCTTATACTCCATACCCATCGGACACAATACCTTCTTCGCCTCATAGTTACAGTCAGGCAATGTGTTGCCCTCTAGAAGCAAGTCTTTCAACAATTCAAGCAATTCGGTGAAGCTTTTATCGTTCCAACCATTGCTCGCCTTCACACAAACCAATTTTAACACCGCCGACAACCGTGTATGAGTAGTACATCCCGGATACAAAGGCTTATCCGCATTACTGCACAATCTTTCATACACATGTGCTTGTTCAAAAGATTCTTATCCAATATCCCATATCATGTCCTCTACCCGATCATCCTCCATATCTACGTCAACACTTGGCATGTTATTTAAAGACACATCACCATGCCATACATCTTGTATAATTCAAGCAAATCCCAAAACAAATAAGATGAGTACGTATATCCTTGATCGCACATTTAATTGTATTCAAACATTTGACACAAGGACAACATAACATTACTTTACTATTAGGAACATTTCTTTGAGCAAATTCTATAAACTCCTCCACTCCCTTCAGATACTCATCACTTGTGGATTTACAAACCATCCAACTACGATCCATAGCTAGATAGGTTCTGTAGATTTACACACATATATCCAATATAAGCACAATAGGAGAGATTGGAAAAGCACTAGTATCTGAAAACCTAACAACCATATATATACACCACTACACTCTTTCCCTCTTCTCCGAGGTCAAGGAACCAAAGCCACACACAATTTGAAGCTTAAACCACAACCACCAAATGCTAAAAAATCCACAACTACACTTTCTATACTTGAGAATGGCAACAAGCTACCTAAGACATAGAAACTAACACTACAAAAAAAAGGTCATTTAGCGACCGAAAATAGCAACCGAATTTTTAGGTTGCTATTTGCGACCGAAATAGCGACCGATTGTAGGGTCTACATGAAACACTGATTATAGTTGATTCTGCAACCGCAATAGCGACCGAAATAGAGCGTAGCAGAGATATCGGTCGCAAATTCGGTCGCTAAACAAAGGATAGTAAAAGTCAGAAATTTATGAATTGTTAGCGACCGAAATAAATGCGACGGTCAAAATGTGTTTATATTAGCGACCGATTTATATATCCGTCGCTAAATTTATGAATTCACACTTTAAACTGTATTTATATTTGCGACCGATATTAATTCGGTCGCTAAAAGGCGCTTTAAAAAAATAAAATTGCGCGTGTTAGCGACCGAAAATTTAAATCGGTCGCTAAAATTACAAATTCAAATTAAAACTAACCAAATTCGCGACCGATATAGCGACCGAATAATTCGGTCGCTAAAACTGAAACCCCTAAATCGCGAGCCCTTCCCCTTTCTTCCCCATTTCTCTCATTCCTTCTCTTTTCTTCTCTCTCCCTTGCACGCTCTGCTCCTCCCTGCCACCACGCGACGTCTGTGCTCCGGTCACCGCCAGGCCACGCACCTCCGGTGAGTGATTCCACCTTCCCCCTCTCTCTCTCTCTCTCTCTCTCTCTCTCTCTCTTTCTGATGTCTCTCTGTCTCTGTCTCTGTAGCGCACCTGAGCCGCCTCCCTTGAGCCACCACTGTCCGCAGCTCCGGTGACACCACCACCACCAAGGGTAAGCTACCTTGTCTTCTCTCCTATTCCCCCTCTCTCTCTCTCTCTCTCTCTCTCTCTCTCTCTCTCTCTCTCTCTTTCTGATGTCTCTGTCTCTGTCTCTGTAGCGCACCTGAGCCGCCTCCCTTGAGCCACCACTGTCCGCAGCTCCGGTGACACCACCACCACCAAGGGTAAGCTACCTTGTCTTCTCTCCTCTTCTCTCATTCTCTGTTTCTATAACAGAATGGATATTTGGTAGCAAGGGTAAGGGAGATTCAGCTAAGGATATTCTCGGGGGAATGGCCGTGTAAACTAGATATCAAGATGGAAAAGTACCAAATCAATCTACTTGCTTAAATTATTCCAGTCCACATGCCAGAAAACTACTTAAGAACTCGGCTTTAACTTTTCTCAAAGTCTCTCACAGAATCTCCTGGCCTCATTACATATTCTCAAAAATCAGAATCAAGATCAAGAACAGGGAGAAGTGATATGAAGATATTGTTCAAGAAGTCTTTGGCCTTTTTTTATATGGTTTCTATAAGTTGTCTATAAAATGTTTATCTTGCTGATCACTTTAGCACTTGATGAATGAGTATCTATTGATACGGTTTATATATAGCCCTCTACTTCTATTATCTGTGTCTGATGACAAGTGCTTTTGTGTTTTATCACTTACATACACTCAAATTTATTCTGCATTAGTTGTTATTCATTTGAATGTCATTAGTAGAATTTCCAATTGAATGATGCAAATTTGCATGCAGTTGACACATGCATTGCTAGTGGAATGCATGGTTTTAACTAAAACAGAATCAGATACTAATACACTTTTTAAATTGTTTTCATAGTGATTTAGCATGGTATATGCCTTGCAATTACAGTTCCTAGCTGTATGGCCAGATCAATCATACATAAACCTAAAGTAATTTATTTATTGGCCAACAAGGGACCATTTTCTGTTTGTTAGAGTATCACATATATCATATAGGTCTAAATGCATGGCTGTATCCTTAGAGCATCCATTTATTAGTAAAAATTCTACTCCTGCATGGATAAGAACAAGTGTACAGAAAATTAAAAGGCTGGTTATATAAGGAATGAAAAATGGACTGACTCCATGCACAAGAATCCGCTACATTAACCATGGTACAAGTCAAGGGCAAGGGAAGTGGTCCTATGTTGTAGTACTATATTTATTAACCGAATGTAAGTATAAAAGCAAGGACAGTTCTGGCTTTCCTTTTATCATTTAGTCCCTCTTGCTTAGGATTCCAGAAGGTGGGGCCTGTGTTTTTGTGCTAAGCATAAAAAGTTCAGGGTACATCTTCCTTCTTAAAGGGTGGGGGCTGAATAAGTACCAAACTTATTGAAGGACACAAAACATAATGTATTCTTATTCTATTCTTTACCTCCAAAACAGTCCAACGGGAAGCATCTTCCTACAATTTTATTTTTAACCTTCTCTTGTATGCCATTGTGCTCTAGTCAATAGAATTTTTGTTCTAAGTTCTCCTTATACAAACAACTAAGACATTCCCTCATGTCTTTGTCTGCATACTTTACCATACATAACATTCAACCCCACGTACTAGGGTGCTAGAGAACTATGCCTATTGTACATTGAGGACTAATAAAATGACACTAAGAAGCTGTGGAACTACAGATTTATTAGGCTTCTAACTTTTAAGAATTTTCCTCTAGAACAAAGATAAAGGATCGCTAGATGGGCTTTGGCACTTCCAAGTCGAGAGGGATATCAGATTCTCAGAACAAAGTCATAATATATATATATATATATATATATATATATATATCCACTTTCAAATTTCAGAATATGATTTCCACTTTTACCTGACAAACGAATAAGAATGCATATTGGATTAAAATTTGAAGGATCAATTCGGAACCTAATGCGGTTAGGAAATTGATATTGGCACATCACTTTAATTTTATCATATAAATTTTTTTGCGTACATTATTATATAAATTATGTGCAATTCATGCACAGGAAACTTATAACATGTGAGGGGATAAAGGTTATCTAAGGAAAAAAGTGTGGTAATATTATTTCCAAAGTTGTATAGCAGAGGAACTCAAATGGACAACACTATCTCGAGAATGGAAAGTGAAAGTAAGAAACATGGCCCACAAGTGAACAAAAGTAGGAAGGAATAATATCTATTTTTCAGGTCACTGCATACAAGGGATTAAGTTTGGTTTTCTATTGGTTCAAGAGTAAGTTTAAAAGGCTTGCTCTATATTCCTACCCTTCAATTTAAATTGGTGTATTGGATTGAGATTTTAAAAGATTATTTTGGTATAAAAGAATCTTGTGGATTTTAAAAGACTACATAGGAATCTTGATATTAGCCAACCCCAAAACCATCTTTCTCCATAGTTTCAAAGCACCTAATTTCAAAAACCAAAAACTTCAAAACAATGACTCAGTTTCTTTTCCTTTGCTTTCTATTAGCAAATATTTTCCTTGGTTTTGGAATAGTGATTTGATTTGAAATGAATAATTTCATTTATGCACGATAGGTCCTTGTTGTCATATTCTTCTCTGGCTCCTCCACTTATCCTTGCTCGAGTTGTGTTTTCTCTCTCTCGGTCAGTTCTCGAACACTCGGTGTAATGTATTATGTGAATTATCGTCTTGTTTGGTAGTGGAGAGCTGAGCTCAATAGGATGTGATCTTGTCCGATTGTATGCTGATAATTAATTTAATGTTTATGCATGTGTTTGTCAATATGTGTTGATTGTTAGTGGAGAGCGAGCTCAATAGGATGTGATCTTGTCCGATTGTATGCTGATAATTTAATGTTTATGCATGTGTTTGTCAATATGTGTTGTTTGTTAGTGGAGAGCGAGCTCAATAGGATGTGATCCTGTCCGAAAGGCGGGATCTTGGTTGTGTCTTGATAATTTAGAAATTATGCATGTGTTTGACAATTAATCGCTACTTGTTAGTGGAGAGCGGAGCTCAATAGGATGTTTGCTACAATATTTAATCTAAGTTTGTATTGATTTACGCTGCAATTTATATAAACTCAACAATGTTGCAATATTTATAGGTTAATGGTTTTATTTTCTGTTAGAGTTAATAATTAGTTTACGAAAGCCTTAGTTTCCTGTTTGAGATTCAATATTAATGAGCATGCGTAACTTATCAAGGTATGCATGCTCATTGTATTGAATCTTGAATTGTCCAATTGGGACAGTTTGGGAAAAAACCTTTTTCACACTCGTACAATAGTCATTTCAATGTTCAAATGCCTTATATACTTGTTGAAATCTCGGTCTGATGCATTTCCTTTTGTTCTCCTGGTGCATACTTGATCGCGGTGATTCTGACCGTGCTCGAGTCGTGTAACTTGGAGACCGATGGGAGATGCTGCCGAAATTTTGTCAAGTATAAGGTATTTGAATATGGGAATAACTATTAGTAGTCGAGTGTGACAAAGGTTTCTTCTCGAATGGGATAGGTTCATACCTTGTCATAAGAACGAGATTGATGGAGTTATTGGAATGCACCGTAATATATAAGTGTTATTGTAGGATTGGTCAGGCTATTTAATTGCTAGCAATGGATATTCCGGAGAATCGGAAATGGATGTATCGTAGGTTGGATCGGAATAAACGTCTTAGGGAAGAGTATAGAGTTGGAGTGGGTGAGTTTATAGAGTTTGTTGTTAGCCAGGAGAGATTTATACGGCTGGGCGGTGATCAATTGAGGTGTCCTTGCAAAAGATGCAAGTGTCAATCTTTCAAAAGTGTGGATGGAGTTGTAGCCGATATTTATGAGAAGGGCTTCATGCCTGATTACTATTGGTGGAGTAACCATGGTGAGACGTTGCCTGACTTAAACCCGATTGTGGCTGAAGGTTCGTACTATGGAAGTGGTGACGGGAGGGAAGAATTGAATCCATACGAGCAGATGATAATGGATCATGCTGGACCATCGGTTGGTGTTGTACTAGAAGAAGATGGGGGAGAAGATGGTGGAATGGGTTCCCAATACATAGAGGAGAATCTGAATCCCGAAGCTCAAAGATTCTATGATATGCTGAGTGCTGCACGATCTCCATTGTGGGAAGGATGTCAGGAGTACACGGAGTTGTCGATGTGCATGGAATGGTTGAGTATCAAATCTGACTACAATATGCAAGAAGGCTGTTTTAATCGCCTCAGCAGGTCAGTGTCCAAGGCGTTGCCAGAAGGCAATCGGATGCCTACAAGTTTTTATCATGCTAAGAAGTCCGTGGAAAATTTGGGTCTGGGGTGTTTGAAAATTGATTGTTGCCCGAATGGATGTATGTTGTACTATAAGGATGATTCAGCGGAAAGCATAACGTGTTGTCGATTTTGTGGTGCGGATCGGTATAAGACAACCACTAGGATGGGCATTGAGAAGAAGAGGTCGCTAAAAAAGATGTGGTACTTTCCGCTCGTGCCAAGACTTACAAGATTGTACTCTTCGATGGCCACTGCAGCTCACATGAGGTGGCATAGTGAGCATGAGAGGGAGCAAGATATCTTGTGTCATCCATCTGATGGAGAAGCTTGGAAGCATTTTGATAGGGTTCATATGGCATTTTCGCAGGACCCTCGCAATGTCCGATTGGGGTTATCTACTGATGGATTTAATCCTTTTGGGCAATCTGGAAAAGCATACTCTTGTTGGCCTTAGTTATCCCGACTCTGTACAATCTTCCCCCGGGGATGTGCATGAAGCGGGAGTTTATGTTCCTAACAGTCATAATTCCGGGTCCGTCTAATCCAAAAGGTAAGATTGATGTGTACTTGCAGCCACTGATAGATGAGTTGACAATGCTGTGGAATGATGGTGTGTTGACATATGACGTATCTTTGAGTCAGAATTTCATCATGAAAGCAGCTTTAATGTGGACGATCAACGACTTTCCTGCTTATGGGATGATGTCGGGTTGGATGACCGCGGGGAAGCTTGGATGCCCAATATGTATGGAGCGATCGAAGGCATTCACGCTTAAACACAGTCGAAAGATCTCATATTTTGATTGTCATCGTCAATTCCTTCCGGAAGATCATCCTTATAGGAGGAACAAGAATGCATTCAAGAAGCGTTGTGCGGAGAGAACACCGCCTCCACCACGTTTGACTGGTCCTAATGTATGGCGCAGAGTACAGTACTTACCGCTCGTCCATGAAACCCAAGGAGAACATATTCCTGATTATGGCGTCAACCATAATTGGACAAAACAAAGTATATTTTGGAGGTTGCCGTATTGGAGGATGCAGCTACTCCGTCACAACATTGATGTCATGCATACTGAGAGAAATGTGTTTGACACTGTGATGGACATCAAGGGGAGGACAAAGGATACAAATAAAGCCCGATTGGACCTGACTGACATTTGCAATCGGAAGGAGCTTGAGTTGCAAGACGGTGGTCGTGGCAGACTTATCAAACCGAAGGCAAGTTATACACTAAGCAAAGCACATAAAATGGCCGTCTGTAAGTGGGTTAAAGAACTAAAGTTACCAGATGGGTATGCTTCCAATCTGGGTAGATGTGTTGACATTAAGGAAGCAAAGTTACATGGAATGAAGAGTCATGATTGCCACGTGTTCATGCAACGGTTGCTTCCAATTGCGTTCGACGCATTACCGAAGCAAATTTGGAACCCACTTGTTGAGCTTAGCCACTTTTTCAGGGAGCTTACATCGACAACACTAAATGTGAATCAATTAAAGGATATGGAAGTCAAGATACCCGTTTTGTTATGTAAGCTGGAGCAAATCTTCCCGCCGAGTTTCTTTGATTCCATGGAACACCTGCCAGTTCATCTACCTTACGAAGTAAGAGTTGGTGGCCCAGTCCAATACCACTGGATGTATCCATTTGAGAGGTAAACAACATCAACTATTTTACTTAATACATATGAAATTCACGAACACGAGAGCAGTAGTTTAGCTTTCCCTAAAACTAGTAATTATTTGTATGTATCCCTCTTTAATAGGTTCCTGCACTCCCTTAAACACAAAGTCAAGAACAAGGCACGAGTGGAGGGTTCCATTTGTGAAGCATACTTAGTAGAGGAGACTTCCACTTTTGCCTCTTATTACTATCCGGACGAAGTTAACACGAGAAGGACAAGGATGCCTAGAAACGTTGATTCGGGCGAAGGATGTTCAACTAGTCCTCCTATATCAATATTCAACTATCCGGGCAGATTTAGTGGCAAATCAAAAGGATATTTCTTGGAGCAGTGTGACATTAATGCTGCTCATCTGTATATCCTTCAAAATTGTGAAGAGGTGGCGCCATATTTAGAGTAAGTTTCTACAACGTCTTTAATAAGTTCAATTGACATTTATTATTATTAATCGTCCTGCTGTTAATCTCCCATATGTAGGATGTACGGCAATTTTCTAAGGGATCTCCAACCTGACATTTCAAATGATCAGGTTGATCGAGAAATTACTTCTCACTTTGCTACGTGGTTCAGTAAATATGTAGGTTAAGCATCTTCATTTTTTGAAGCATACATTTTATCTCCTTAAATATATAGCATGTATAAGAATAATATAATATTTGATTGTTTAGGTACTAGATCCAAAAAACAATGTTCAAAATCCATTGTTGACAAATTTGGCATGGGGGCCTAACAGATGGGTTACATCATGGAATACTTATATTGTAAATGGATATAAATTTAACACAAAAACATGGAATGAAGGAATGCAGACGTGTAACTATGGTGTTTGTGTGCGAGCCACTGATGGCAATGTAGAGGATGATTTCTATGGGGTTCTAACTGACATCCTTGAACTCGATTATACCGGTTTCCCCGTGATGAAATTAGTTATCTTCAAGTGTGATTGGTTTGATCCTACTCTTGACGTAGGGACAAAAATAGATAAAAATTATGGTATTGTTCAAGTTAGGCTGTCTCGAAGGTATAATAAGGCGTACGACCCATTCATTTTTTCACAACAAGCAGAGCAGGTTTATTACTCGCCATATCCCGAAGGACATCATGGCTGGTTGGGTGTTATTAAGATAAAGGCTCGCAGTATAATTACTGATAATGTAATCAACCAGCCTGAAAAAAGATGCTCCGTACCAAGATGATGAGTTTTCAAGACCCCACGTCGTTGCAAATTACGCCGGACATTATTGTTAATTCTCCGGCGGACATTTCCGGAAATGGGGAAGAAGTTGAAAGAGAGTTAATGGATCAATCCGAGTTGGACGCATCTAGCGAAGGTACATTCCGATCAAGTGATACTGATGAGACTGAGGGTGAATTTAGTGACGGAGATTCTACTTAGGTAATTTATTTATGTCATAATTCATTGTGTGAATGTCATTCTACTTATTAGGTAATTTATTTTTGTATTATTTACACTGTTGTGTAATCATATTTTCATTTTTTTCACAGATGGCAGATTCCTCCAGAGGTAGGGGTCGTCGTGGAGGTCGTGCTGTGAGAGTCCCTTCGTCGGCCGACCCACAGCCTTCAGATCGAGACCATCCTACCAGCACCTCTGTTGACGGGACACCTCAGGGTGATGGAGTTGCACCCCCCACCCATCCTCATGTGGTCGGGACACAGGCTGCACCCTCATCATCCACACCTATGACGACAGGACCATCATCATCTTCGGGACAGGAGAGTCGTGGTCCATCCGACAGGAGGATTCTTCTTATCCCCAGGGGGGATAACGAGTATGCTAATTTAATTTTTTAATATATATAAAGTATCGTTAATTTCTATTTACTTGTTTTTAAAATTTAATTATAACATTTATTAATGCTCTAATTTTGCTGCAGCTTTCTGCCCGCGAAGGGCCCTTCTGATTCGATCTCGAAGATCCTGCGACGCAAGTTTGATGGTCCATGGCCTACATAGAAGGCCATCCCACTGGGCCATAGGGATCAGTTGTTTCTAGAGTTTAAGGTAACAGTTTATTAAGTTTTTTAAATTAAATTTACATTATATATATGTACACACGAATTTCCTAACAACTGTAAGTTGCAGAAAGAGTATAGGTGGGACTTAGCTTTAGAGGCTCTCGTCAGGGACATATTTGAGCATAAAGGCTCATTGGTTATGAAGAATCTGATGAACAAGCTGAGGAAGGGGCAGAATAAGGGGAGGTGGGTGGATCCTGAGATCATGAGGCAGCTGGACCAATACTGGGCTACTGAGAAGTTCCAGGAGATCCAGGCCACAGCTCGGCGTAATCGAGCTTCTGATGGTGGCGCATGTGCTTGGACCGGTGGGTCTAAATCAGCCGCCGTCCACTACAACGAGCTGGTAATACATTAAACTTTTGACTTAATATACTATTTAATTAATTAGTTTTCATTTTTAATTATTCTTATGAATTTAATATTATATTATTCTGTGCAGAAAGCACGAAAAACAATGCGGCCCCGATGCTATGGAGTTGGTGGAGAGGACGAAGAAGTTGAAGTCGGGGACATGGGTCAACGACAAGGCCCGTAACTATGCTGTAAGCAAAAAAATAATTTAGTGTTTACTTGTAATTTATTATAAATGATTTGTTAATATTGGATATAATTATTTTAACTAAATCTATTCAACTATACTCTGTAGGCGGGCTTCAACGAGAAGAAGGACGATGCCATATCACGTGCCTCACAAATCACAAGATGAGGCTTTGACCGGTGATGGCTGCTCTCCTGTCTCCGTCGATGATAATGCCATTTATTTGGAGGTCGTCGGGGCAGGAACAAGAAGGGACACGTGTATGGCCTCGGACACTGGGAGCCGAAGTTCATCGCTTCATCGTCCCGCACGCCGCTTCTTGCTGCCGATACCGTCCCTCGGAGCAGTTCCACCAAATGCGAGGACACCATCACGCAGCTGAACGCGGAGCTTCGGGAGAAGAGCGAGAGAGAGCAGAGATGGCGGACCAGATTGCATGATTGACTCGGGCACACCAAAGAATGATGCAGGCGAGCATCGAGCGAGGGCCGTTTCATCGCGGCTGGTGTTGGAGGCAGATGAGGATCCAGACTCCGGTGGCTCGGAGATGATGCTCGACGGTTGTGCAGCGCTCGCCGCCGCTCCTCCGGTTCCGCCGCCGCCATCGATGTCGCTATCGGCAGAGGACGATCAGCTAGCAGACGTCGGTGGTACGGACGCTGAGGATGATTGGATTCCTCCATCTCCCCCTCATCATGACTGATTTTTTCTCTCCATATTTTTTACTTTAAACGATTCTTGTACGACATTTTGGATTATTCTTTTTATATATATTTATTATTTTTTATGATTGTATATTTCATAAGTTATTTGGTGTGTTTTATTAGTAATTTTTTTAACGTTTAAAGAAAATCAAAAAAAAAATATTATAAAAATTAAAATTAAAAAAAAATTAATAATAACCAGTTTAGCGACCGAATTAGAAACCAATAATTCGGTCGCTAAACTTTATTTAAGATTTCCAGATGATGTATAGCGACCGAAAATCCGTCGCTAATATAGGTTAACAGTAACCAAAATTAGCGACCGAATTAGCAACCGATTATCGGTCGCTAAAAATGGTTACCTAAAAAATGCGACCGACCTAATAGCGACCGATTATTATTTTATAGCGACCGAATTTACGGTCGCTAATTAGCGACCGAAATAATAATTCGGTAGCTAAAACTTTAGCGACCAGGTATTCAGCTACCACCATAAATCGGTCTCTGATTCGGTCGCTAAAACAAATAGCGACCGATTTACATGGTTTAGCGACCGAAAAGAACGGTCGCTAAACAATTGTTTTTTTGTAGTGAGGCCACAACATGGGAAGTTTTCAATCTAGTTAAATTTTAGGTCAGATAATGACTCTTTTAAGAGTCTAAAAGGTAGCAAATGGTTTACATGGAAAAACATTCTAGGAACTTAAATATAAATCCCACAACTTTAATAGCAAACGTTAGAAGAAGTTATGCCGTTAATAGAGGCTTTGACTTCCAACAGTCAACCGTTAATAATTTAGCCGTTTTCTTAATAGGTTCATTGATTTGAGATCCATCAACCCCAATATCCAAAATTTCCCCATCAACTTCAACATCAACTACAATATTATTTGAATCCATGTCTGACAATTAAGCAAAGAATAACATGCATCAAAATGGGGACAAATAGAAACAGTCTAACAGAAACCAAAAATTAAGAAAACCAAAAGAGAAACCAATTAATAGTGTTTATTTATTTATTAACATAAACAATTAAGTGATTAACAAAGTCATTAACATAAACAAGTAAACAACCAATTAGTACTTAGTAGTTTAGGATGACCGTAACATAGTAGCAACAAGTTACCTGCAGGAGGACTTCAACCGTTCAACACTGGGTCACGCCGGGGGAGCAGCGGTGCCGGTGACAGGCTAACAGACTGCTGGAATGGACTGGAAAATTAGTTTCAGAACAAACCACCAATCTTCGAAACTGAAGGTGTAACACCCCCTTGGGCATTACCTCGTGAACACGAGCGTAAATAAATTAAAAATAATTTACTGGTTGCTTTCGGAAATTTATTTACTTTAGGTAAAAAACTTGGGTGTAAAAAAAAATCTTCTTAATACTTTTGAAAATGTGATGCACACATCAAATAATAAAACTACGTCATACTTGTCAACACATACATTGATTTTATTTCCAAACAAAACCTTCCACAACGTACAAACTTTTCTTAAAAGATTTCATTATTCCCAACTGAAAATTAAAACCACATAAGAATTCTCAAGAGTACGTTTACCGACTTTCTGAAAAACACACAACCTAAGAAAATCCTAAGCTGGTCACTCTAAAAAACATCTACTAGAGAAACCTCCATGGTCTTTACTACTATCACCGACCTCTTCAAGGATCGGGACTAAACTCCTCGAGCGAATTGGAACTCCTATGCACCATCTGCTCTTATGTACCAAGGTACAACAGCAAAACAAAAAACAAAAACAAATATATAGCAAGGGTGAGATACCAATATATGAGTTTATTATGATAACCACATGCGCAACACGCAAAACATCATACATATAAACTCACAACATATAAATTCTCAACATAAACATAACAGTTTATCAATGGGCTTCACACCCAACAGTCAATCGTCATTTATAAAAAAATGCATGACACTACAATATACAACGTCTAAATTTTATACCTAATCTTTGGAGATCCCAACTTCGTTTTAAATGAGCAGCTAAAGCTTCATTGCCAAATAAGGCACAACGTTCAACGTTCCATGGCACATTGTTCAACACAAGGCACAATGGTCAACGTACATGGGGTTTCATTGTCCATCACGGCACAATGTACAACGTTACATGACACCTTGTCCATCAAGGTACCACGTTAAAACGACGTAGGCACGTCTGCCAAATAATGCATGTAAAACATTTTATTCTCGTTATTTTTCTTTTTGTTCATTATTTCCTTGTCGGAGCTCAAAGGCTTACGACCATTCAAAATTTTCAACGTTAAGATTTTCATTGTCAACACAGGACATGAAGTCCGAGTGCTCAATCACAAAGCCTTAGACCGATGCCTTGGTCTTAGGTTTGTGATTATAGAAAACAACATTCACCTTTAACAACGTTCAACACATCGTATATGGAACACAAAGTCCATAACAACGTATCATAGATTAAAGATCTACGTGTTCTTCTTACAGAATGCTAGAATCCCTACGTCTCGGCTACTAGGTTCACTTTTCAACGTTAATAATATTTTTTTTCTGTAAAACACAAATTCAAAACAAAACCTCCACAACTTATCCAAGTTGTTGGAAATGATTTCGCTAAGTAAAACTCTTTTGCATAAAATCTTTTCCGTTTGAAATTCGTTTATAAAACATTAAATTATAGATAAATTCATTTTTCTCCAATTCTTTTCCTCTTAAAAAGTCCTTTTCCGAAAACTTTAATTCTTGAAAAAAGAACCCATTCATGACCCATTTCGGTCCAAAGAAAATGAAATTGTTTTTAAAATGTTGCCGTAAAACTAATTTCTGAATTTCTCGTCGTTTAGAATTAAAATCATTTTCAAGTCAAAAATCGACTTTTTCTCTTAAAATAAATTTCTCAACATGGAGATTAAGCTATTTTTGAAAAAATAACTTTTTATTTTTATTTTAGAATTTATTTTGTAAAAATTAACGTCACTAAAAATTTTTCACCGTTACATCCTCACTACTGCTCGTAGATTACTC
Organism: Sophora flavescens; assembly: GCA_030762895.1. Lineage (NCBI taxonomy): Eukaryota > Viridiplantae > Streptophyta > Magnoliopsida > Fabales > Fabaceae > Sophora > Sophora flavescens. Next base: position 184,215,694 of record CM061064.1, read on the forward strand.
TTACACTGTAAAATCATTAAAATATTATTATTTTCAATTTTTCTTCAAATTCCACAAAATTAACTTAAATAACATCTTCTTCAGCGTTTTCAACTTGTTCAACATTTTCCCAAGCTTTTGTCCTTAATCTAAATTTTAGTACTGACCATTGTTAGGTTTTTCAATCTAACAAACAATCATCAGTAAAATCACATATCACAGTTATAACATATATCACAGTTATAACTTGCATCCAAAATCAACATACAACATATATAACACATATACCACATATAAACATACATAATAGAGAATAATGAATTAGCTAAAAACACTACATAAATTAAAATAAATAACCACAACAAAATCACCAATATTACGCATACAAACTCACAGATAGCACGTGGCTATCAAAAACCCCTCAGGTAAACTCCCCTTACCTCTTGAAGATTTCAAGTCTCATTCTAAAAGTGTTTTCTGATTCTTTTCCGATTTCCTCCGCGTAACACAGAACAATCAAATACCGTTTGATCCACACAACAAATCACAACCAAAAATTAACACAATTAAATAAAACTTATCTAGTTCATGTGATCTAGGTTTAGGCCTTCACTAATTAATTAGACTAGGGATGTTAAAATTTTATAAACTCTTGCATTAATGATCCTTAAGCATGAAAAAGGCATAATCAATGATCATTTGTCAAAGATTTGAATCAAAACTCATCCAACCAACTAGGTTAGGGTTTCGGTCTTCCTTAGAAAAATTGGCTAGGAATTTGATTTTATTTCTAATCACTCGGATTCAATAACCATAGATATTAAAGAGATAAAATCAAGTGTCACATGCCAAAGATTGAAGCAAAAATCCATTTATACCAAAACCTAGGGTTTCGGCCCTAAATGAAAAAGTAGGAAGGAAATGTTTTCTTGATTCTTGCTTTTAGATGATGAATATAGAGATCACGATGAGTTCATAGAAATTTGTTTCAAATCAAATGGATTTTTCTACAATTTTCTAGAGATTTTTAAAGAAAGCTTCATGAACTTGGATGATGATGATTCATGGCATAAACTCACAAAATAATTGAAGGAGAAGACTTAGATGAGCAAGGAGATGAGGTTTTACCTCTTGAAGCTTAAAGAAATGGTTAGGATTGATGAAGTTCTTCACAAAATCAACTTAGGTGTTCTTGAGTTTTTGAGAGAAAAGTGTGATGATGAAGATTGTGAGTTGTTTCGGTAATTTGGGTACATCTCTCAATCTACTTATCCGTTTTTGATGATATTTAGCTCGTTGGAAAGAAGAGATGAATAGGAACAACTTTCATGTAGAAAGTTTTCGAGTTTCAGAACATAAAAGGGCCGAAGTTTCGGTATGGTTTCGATGAGTATGAGTCTCAATGAAGTTCTTATGTTTTTTGGAGAGAAATGATGAAGAAGATGATGGAAATGAAACAAAATGGCTAAGTGTGGTGGGGTGAAGGGTATGGACGTGTGAATGGAGGTGTTTTTGGTCCAAATTTGTTATGGTAAACTTCTAGTTTCCATTGAAAACTAAGGGCAAATCAATCATTTCCTTACCAAAATATCATAGATATTTTGTAAGTAATCATGACAAATGAATGGGCATGGTTGAAGGAGAGCATTATGTGGTGGAGAAGGTGTTGAGGAGGTGTGGCTGGTTTGTGACCACAAGAAGAGGACGAAGCCAATTTGAATTCGTCTTTCCTTAACCATGGTTAAAAATTAACTAGGATTACTACAAAAAAAAGGTTATTTAGCGACCGAAAATAGTGACCGAATTTTTTGGTTGCTGTTTGTGATAGAAATGGAGACCGATTGTAGGATCTACATGAAACAATGGTTATAGTTGATACTGCGACCGAAATATCGACCGAAATAGAGCGTAGCTGAGTTATCAGTCGCTATTTCGGTCGCTAAATAAAGGAAAGTAAAAGTCAAAACTTGCTGACTTTTTAGCGACCGAACTGGCGACCGAGTTAAATGCAACGGTTAAATTTTATTTACATTTGCGTCCGATATTAATTCGGTCGCTACACGGCGCGCAAAAAATTAAAATAGAGCGTGTTAGCGACCGATTTAAAAGTCGGTCGCTAAATTTATGAATTCAAATTTCAAATTAACCCAGTTAGCGACCGATTTTGTGACCAAATAATTCAGTCGCTAAAAATAAAATTCCTCAATCGCGATTTCCTTCCTCTGTTCCCCCATTTCTCTCTTTTCTTCTCTTCTCTCTCACGCGCAGCTCCGCCCATTCCCTGTTCCGACCGCGCATCACCACCTCTCAGCGTCTCGTCCTCCTCCGGTCACCACTTGGTAAGGTTCTCCCCTTATCCTTCTCATTTTGTGTTTCTCCTTCTCCGTCTCTCACTCTCTCTTCCTCCTCCCAGCAGCACCGTGCCACCACCGCCACCACGACCACCATTGTAGCATCGTGACCTCCTTCTTTGGTAAGGCCTCCTCTTCTCTCTCTCTGTATCTCGCTCTCTCTCTTGCTCGATTCTCTTTGTCTCAGTTTCTCTCAATGTCTCTCTCAGGTGTTGTCACTTCCTCCTCCGGCCACCACCACCATCTTAAGGGGTTCTGTTTGCGTAACCACCACCCCCACAGTCTCCTCTGATCAGTTCTGTCTCAGGTTAGGGTTCAGGGAAGTTCTATCAGTATGGGTATTTATGCTGTCAAATTAATCATTGATGTTGTTCTAGTGAAATCCAGAGTAGAGAAATTTTGACAGTAGGGGTATATTGATTTAAATAACTTATTGGATAGATAATATAAGTTAGCTTCCTCTTGATTCACTATTTCTTTGACCGTAATGCTTGGAAGTAGGACTACTATAAGTTTCATGGACATCCCTGCATAAAATAAGCAAATATGAAGCCAAGAATGTAATTAGTAAATTACAGGCACATTGTATTAGACATAAGGAAGACTATTTTAATATGAGTTTGAAGACCCACCAACGACCAAATATTTGTCAGTTTGTTGAAATGTCAGTATTTGACATGTTAGTTGTTGGTAGGTTATCAAGTCACTATTTTTTGTATTAAATAGTTATAATCTGAAGCCTGATTATCAAACGGTCTGGACTTGAATGGTAAACTCTACATTGAACTTGTTTGATATATATTGTATTGTATAAACAAACCAACTTGCTAGGAAGTAAGGATGTTTCACCAAGCCTTATGCTCCACACCCAAGTGGTATATACTTCACGACTTAAATATTATAAGTGGTGCATTAAGTCATTGATGATAGATTATTTTATACATGGTTATCTAATTCATTTCTGTTCTATTCATGTCGTGAATACAGAAATAGATTCATTTGCATGAAGTTTGCTAAAGGTTCATTTAATCAACTATTTTGCATTGCTTTCTGTACAACTCTCTCTCTGTTCAAATCTGTTATTCATGTGTATATCCTTAAGAAATTCATAGAGTTCAAGACCCAATATAGCAATGATTTAAAAAACACAGAAAGAGAGGACAAAATTAAAAGGCCTAATGGCTTTCAACAAACTCTTAAATGTTAGTTTCTTAAATGTTAGTATTTGATTGGATTAATTTTATTTATGCATTATAGGTCATTGCTCTATTTCTCGTGAGTTGAAACCAAGTCCCTTCGTCCCCTCTCCATCTCCACAGGTAATCAATTGGTCGTAATGGCAATTTGTTGAACTTTTATATTACTAACTTGAATACAATTAAGTTGGATCTAAGGATATTAATTTGCTTTCATATTGTCTTATTATATTTATCAGTTCCCGATCTTCTTGTCTGCGGCTCCTCCCCTTATCCTTACTTGTTTTTGCAATACTCTCTTTTAAGGTTATGCTTTGTCTAAAAGGTTCTGATTGTGTGGTGCTTGTAATGTGTTATGTGAATTATATATCTTGTTGTTTGTTAGTGGAGAGCTGAGCTCAATAGGAAGGTATCCTGCCTGAAAGGCAAGATGCTGATTGTGTGCTGATAATTTAATATTTATGCATGTATTTGCAATTATGTGTTGTTTGTTAGTGGAGAGCAGAGCTCAATAGGATGTTATCCTGTCAAAAAGGCGAGATACTTGTTGTGTGTTGCTAATTTAGAAGTTATGCATGTGTTTGACAATTATGTGTTACTTGTTAGTGGAGAGCGGAGCTCAATAGAATGTTTGATACTATATTTTATCTAAGTTTGTATTGAAATATGCTTCAATATATATTTGTTGAAGTATGCTGCAATCCTTATAAGTCAATGGTTTTATTTTCTTCTAGAGTTAATTATCAAGTTACAAAAGCCTTAGTTTCCTATTTGAGATTCAATATTAATGAGCATGCGTACATTCTCAGGGCACGCATGCTCATTCAATATTTTGGATGTGCTTGAAGGATTCTTGAAGTTTGAGGTTTTTCTTTAATTCTGCCTTAAGGCCAAGGTCTTAGATAATGAAGGATTAAGTATAGGGTTAGATAAAATGAAGGGTGGGGCACAATTTGCCAGGCACATGACGTGCCGTCATCATTCAAACATTATTCACATTAGAAAGCAGCTCTGTACACAATATTATGAAAGCAACTCTGGTTTTCTACTCAATTGTTTCACTAGGCAATGGAGCTTTCCAGAAATAGTTGTTGATGACCATCCTTACTAGGTTATCTAGGCATTTCCAGTAAGAAAAGTCCTCTCTATGACCATCCTTCAAAACGACGTAAAAGCATCTGCTTTCCTGAAAACTACTATGTTTGCTAATCTGTAAAGTTGCATGTGAAGTTGCATTTCTTTGTTCTATTTTAACATGCTAGTGTACTACATGGATCGTTCCATCTTTTCTTATTATCACTTGATGAAGTTTACACATATGACTTGTTTTCCTTATCGTTTTATCAGAAAATGGATCCGACTAAATGTTTTGAGATAGCCATCCATTTAGACCAGGTACAGTATCTCATCAACTTAAGAATAACGATCGGATTCACGTAATGATGGTTAAGGCATAAACTAATCATTACTAAATTGTTCTTGTGTATTTGCAGGATTTGATTTCAATCCCGCGATCATTCTACCGTCGACGTTGAGGAAAAGAAATACCGCGTGTTCTGACTATTGAAGACAAATGCGGAAATTTGTTCAATGGGAATATAGTAATCCATGAGGATCGCCCATATTTTGCAACAGATACAAATGGTATCAGGGAGTTGTATTTGTTGTCCATTGGTGCATTGGCAAAGTTTAAGTACCTTGGGGGTTCTCGCTTCTACATGTTCATCCCTTTGGAAGATTGATGAGTTTTGATATTTTGATTAGTACTTATTGACTGTGGTGTGTTTTTATGTTTTGATCGTTAATTAGTACATTATTAAACTTTTTTTTATAAACAATTATTAAACTTGCGTTAATTAATGTATGTGTTTTCTTGACCATATTGACTGTGGTGTTTTGGATCGTTAGTACATCATATTTACGTTTTCTATTTATTCAAAAAAAATATTGGTGTATTTTGTTTATATCAGAAATTAAAAATCAATGGGGTAATAGTTGAAAAACAAAATTTGGTCGGTAGGATTAAGTTACAGGAAAAATTTTATAAAAAAAAAATTCAAAATTTGCAACCGAAATAGCGACCGAATATCAGTCACCAAATTCGGTTATCTGAGCATGCGACCAACTATACGGCAACCGAAATATATATTTTTGTGACCGAAATATCGGTCGCAAATTTGCGACCGAAATACAAATTCGGTCGCTAAACATTTAGCAACCAGGGTTTCTACTACCCCCTTAATTCGGTCGCTACACAATATAGCAACCGAATTATCATGTTTAGCGACCAAAATCTTTGGTCGCTAAATAGGTTTTTTTGTAGTGATATTAGGTTAAGATTAAGGACATTTTGGTCATTTCACTTAGGCGACATGATTACTTGCATTTAATGTTTCATAAATGCTTGGTGAGTCATGGTGGTGACTCACTCCATGGCTCAGCTCCTACGGTGTTCGGTTCTATCTCTGCAGTTCTGTTTTCGATTCATTCGATTTCCCGATTAGGGTTTTACGCCCGAATAAGCATAATAACTTATTTATTTTGAAAATTTTCAAAATAACCCCTATCGTTGGAAATGGAATATAAAATCTAACAATTTCGTTAGGGAGCTAAAATTAGGTTTTCTGATCAGTAAAATTTTACTGTCAGCGAAAACACAAACTGTGTTCCGTCTGAATTTTCAACCCAAAATTTAATCGTAACCTTATAAAAATAAGTATAATATGAATGACTTTGGTTTATCCAAAATCATTTTCTAAGTCTCGGATAAAAATATAAACATTTATATATTTATTACCGATATTAGAAAGTAGTGAAAAATCAGGGTGTTACACAAGGCAGAGAACATAGAATGATAGAAATTAGAAATTAAGAACTCAAAGAAGCCAAAAAAAAAGAAAGAAAAAAAAGAATACTACGATTATTTACTTATTTTCAAATATTGAATAGTGAATAACGGAATATAAACTCACATTCAAAAAACTCAAATAGTCAAATATTGAATTCTGAATACATATATATTTTACAATATTAAAAAATAACAATACAATGAATATTGAATTATTGAGTGACAATATACTGATTACTGAACTTTCAACAGAGTTCAGACAGACAAACACACGTTCAGTGAAGCAAAACAGTTCCAAACATAAAAAGAGAAGCAAAACCGAAAATGAAAATGAAACTTTGATGCACAATAATGAGGATCAAAGATGATGAACTATACAAATTTCATTCTCCATATTTGTCAAACATACTTTAGGCAGCAACAGATTTAAAGTCAGAAACTCACTCACAAATCACAAATTTACACAGTAAACCAGAACAATTTTTACTCTATAACTTGAAAAATAGTGCATAAAAGTAGTCTAGCAATTTTTGATTTATTCTTTTTAAGTTGCGTACAGGAACAAGTTTCAAAGACAAGGAACACATTTGTTGTAGAGCCAATATATGTTTTAGAAAGTAAAAACTAGCAGGACAGTAAAATGTTAATCCAAAATGAAGATGGATTTGAGTTCCTTGATTCAGATAGATAGCATTGGAACTGTGAAGCATGACTACAATGAACCTACAATGAAACTGAAACTGAAACTTTGAAGGTTTAAGGCGTTACCTGCATTCAGAGAGAGAAGAAGGAGAGTGGCTCAGTGGTGGTGTGATGTCTCGGTGTTGGCTCTCCATTGGTGGTCGTCGTTCAAAGTGATGGCTGAGAGTGAGAGGGACAAAGAGAGTTAGGGCTATATTCAAACGAGAGTGTGAAGTTCAGAGAGAGAGAGAGGTAGTACCTAGGGCAAGAGAGATCCTCGCGGTGGTGAACAGGGGCAGAGTGAAAGGGTTAGGGCAGAGAAGAGTGGTGGTGAATAGGCAGAGTATTGAAGAAGAGCGCGCGGGTTAACATATACTTTCTAAAAACATTGGAAATCACTTTTAACGTCTGTTGTTTAAACAATACTTTAATTAAAGTCTGTTGTTTAAATAACAAATGTTAAAAGTCATTTAAATGAACCATTTAATTAACCGCGTGTTTTTTAACGTCCACATTTTTTTTAACAGACGTTATATATGCTCATTTATTCCATATTTTCCAGTAGTGTATATATGTTTATCTTTATCTCTCACTTATTTTTTATCTTTTTATATACACATGTTTCTCAAAAAACAAAAGTACACCTCATTTGGTCGAACAAAAAGCATGCCTGGGATAGAATGAGTACACTGTACTCGTACGTTCGGTATGTAGTAGTACATGTTGTACGAGAATGCTAATTACCATATAGAAGTTAAATTAATCAGCACCCAAAAAAAGTATATTAAGTATATTAATCAATAAATAATAAACCTACTTTAAAATAATAAAAAAAAACTATTGCAGCAAAAGTTTAGATTCCTGATTCTTCCTTTCTTGGCCAGCTAGAAACCTCCACGAAGCTTAACAAGAAAGGGATAAACTATTGTGGGATCAAAGAATCAAAGAGGAAATATTCTGTCAATAAATTTTACTCTAAAATATATTTTAATCTTTCGCATGCTACAATTTGTAAGTACGTCATCAGTTTATCATATATATTATAAGTTCTTTGTTACTTTCTTCAAACCCATAGTTTTATATTATTTTTGTAGTTGTTAGTTTCTACAAGTTTCCGTTGATTTTCTGTTGGGTTAAGATTCTCTTAAAATGTATACACATTAACAAATGGTTTATGTTCATCTATCTAAGATAACAATTTGGCATTTTTTATATTACCACACTATTGATCATAAAACCCAACGACGAAAGTGGAAATTCACATATATTATGACTCAACCGTATTGGAGTTACTATAATTAATATAGTTAATTATGTTCTTCTTGCTGTTAAGTCTGTCAATAATTGATCTCTCTTCTTATTGTAATATCTTTGCATGCCATCAGGGCGGGTCATGAGATTTTGCATGTCCTGGGCGAGCTCAGAAAAATGGTGCCCTCATATTCATTTGAATATTATCCTACTTATATTTTTTCTGCAAAATCTTTAATTATTCGATCATAATCAAGGTTTTTAAAAAAATCAATTTCAATAGAAGTTGATCGTAAATAATATTTTAATCTGTATTGTGACATAATAGATCATAAATAATATTTTAACAATTTCAATTTAGAAGTTGACGCAATAGTAATATGGATGGTATGTAAAATTTTTATAAATTTTAAATTTTTATATAATATTTATATATATTATGTATAATTTTACACTATCTGGTGCCCCAAAAAATTAGGGTCCCGGATGATCGCCTATCTCAACCATGCTCAGGGCCACCGGCCTGCATGCCATTTTTACTTTTAAAAAAAAAGGTCTCTCAATAATCATGGAGCTTTGAGGGTCATTATCCAGTCCCATCCACTACTACTAGTACTAGAGTGAATCACACTCTGAAATAATATATAGTGCTTAAGATCACCCGCATTGTACATTTACGAACATATATTTATCAGCTACGAAAAGATTTCATATCCTTTGGTATGGTTCTCATCATGTGTTGTTACATGAAGAGAAAACCAACTTCTGGTAGTGATATCCTCTAAACTCTAGAGAGATTCTTGTATGAACATGAAGTATGTACAAGTTGAATCTACTTATCAATCATATTATTAATTAATGAATAACTATTATATTTAATTGATAATAATTTATTATAACCTATCATAGCTAATTATGAATTTGTTAAAAAACATGCATGGCAGAGCCCAATAAAAAGAGAAAATAATTTGAGAAGAAGATTAAAATCTGAATTTGATACCTGATCAAAAATCTGAATTTGATAGAATGAGTAAATGTAATTACACTGAGTGTAAAATACACCTTAATTATATAGTAATCCCAACAAAGCTCACTAACCCTAACAAGATAATCCTAATCAACTTGCAACTATCTCTAACATTAATTGATCAAGTTCATCCAATTTGAATGTTCCATGTTAATTTATATTAAAATTTCTCCTAAGCTCCATCATTCTTAGCTGGAAAAGAAGGTTATTTGAACCACAGGCTTGTTATGTGTAAGTTAGTCTGAAGTTGATGTTGTCTTCTCGATTGTAAGAATTAAAAAAAATATAAATTTTATTAAAAATCTAAATATATCATTATTCAATTTTATTAAATATTCTATTTTTTAAAGAATTTTTTTTATCCCATGGTCACCTGTTAACATTTGTCATGTAATAAATTTTCAAATGGGAAAAATACTCAAAATATAGGATTTGTTAATTAATAAGTGTTTTAAAGACATTCTTTTTTAGTTTTCTAAGATATCTCGTGCGTAGCTACTGCGAAAATTAATTCTTTGAGACGATCGGATCACAAGTGTAACAAAGCTCTTATTCAAGAGTTTTAACGTTGTTGCATTCTCAGGGTTAGATTCGAACTCGAGACCACCGGTTAAGCTGAAAGAAATCAGTGTCATTTCATCTAAGCATTCTTGGGTTTTAAAGACATTGTTTAAATATATATATATAAACAAAATAATTATTCATTGAAAAATTAAATATAGCTCTTCTTTTTTTTTAGTTTTAAAATGGTGGCAGGTGAGCAAAGTGCTGCCTCGCATTACCGTTCTGTTTCCAATAATCGAACACACGACCACTTGGACGTTAAAGGATGAGGTGCCGAACCACCACGCCAGTAACGTTGGGTAAATATAACTTTTTTCAATATCTTGAATACATCATTATCCACAAAAACTTACTATTTTTTTTTAGATTTTTTAAATCAATGCCGTTAGATACTCATTAGCCTTTGTCAAATTATATTTACAGAAAGGGGGAAAAAAAGATGGAACTTGAAAATAAAAGAGCATTATTTTTGTTGGGAATTTCTCTGGAACCCATTAAATTTGAAGGGTTTCGGTACCCTTATAGTGTGGTCCAATGAGAAGTTGACGACTATTTAATAAAGCCGTGATTTTTTTTAAATTGCATAATAGTCCTTTGACCAATTTTTTTTTGCATAATGAGTAATCCCTTCTGTTCCCAAATTCCTTGCCCTTTTGGAGTGTGTATGAACCCTCGTGGCCATGGTGCCGTGTTTATGATGAACCAATTTCATGCTTTATTAGCTTATATGCTTTTTTAATATATTATTAGTGGTTGTGATTCCATTTTGATTACTGATTGGTATCATTTGCTTCTGGTTTCGTGGTGAAGGTGGGTAAGCTTGCATCACTTCATTTTCAAAGTTGCGGAGCATGTCGAATGGATTTTTTTTTTTGTTAGAACATGTCGAATGGATGAACCAGGGGGGGATACACTTAAGATTTTTTATAAAAAAATAACTATTTAGATTAAGATGAGTAAAAGAATTTTAATTATGAGGACTATAATGCAATAGTAAAAAGGTTAATATTTAACCAGATTAGATGACATTATTCAAATATAATTGGTCCATGTTTTAAGGGTACCAAAGCCCTTACATTTTTAAAGGTACCGGAGCAATGCCCTTTTTTTACACCATGGAATTTGTCAATTTGATACCAAGACAGAGACAGTATCTTTATACGACTGCGGTTTTGAAGTGATAAATGAACATAAAAAATGTCCATCACACCCGATATCTACGGTACTGTAGTGTTATTTTTTTATTATAAATTTTGACTTTTATAAAAAAAATATTTATTTTTCAAAAAAACTCGTTAACCAGATAATGAACTGGATTAATCAGATATTTGTATCTGATTAACCAGATATTTGCACACACTTAATCAAGAAACCCATTATTTGTATCTCATTAACCAGATATTTGCACATACTTAACCAAAAATTTTATTTCTCAAAAAAACCATTAAACATATATTTGTACGTGATTAACCAGATATTTACACATTAATTAACCAAAAAACTCATTAACCAGATAATGGATTGAATTAACCAGATATTTATACCTAATTAACCAGATATTTGCACATACTTAACCAAAAATTTAATTTCTCAACAAAACCCATTGATTTGCACATACTTAACCAAAAATTTAATTTCTCAACAAAACCCATTAACCAGATAATGAACTGAATTAATCAGATATTTATATATGATTAACCAGATATTGATACATACTTAACAAAAAATTTTATTTCTAAAAAAAATAAATATTTTTAAAAAAGAACAAAGTATTTTTTTTTTATAAAATATTTTAAAAAAAAATATGGTGTCGCATAGTACACCACCGTATGATGTCGCCTATGGTGTCGATATTTTGTATCAAAATATATATATATATATATATATACACGACATAAAACAGCAATACACAACCCAAGTAGAGGCGTTTAGGTGCTCCCATTTCCTCTGGTCTTTTACGAAATGGACACAAAACATATTTTTTTTTTATCTCTCATAAAAAGCTCAATAATGTAGCAGTCACTAATAACCAATCACCACCATCTACCATCAAGCCACAATATCATGACGAATGTGTTTGAGAAGCACCGGAATAACAGTATCAGGCGAACTCAATTGTGGTAAATGACCCTCCGATGACATAACCTCAACAATAGACAAACCACCAAGATGTTGGTGTAAATACTCCGCCACAACCACCGGCACCGCCAAGTCCTTCATGCTTTGAATAATATGGCATGGGACAGTAACGATGCTTAAGATTTGCCTCATGTCAATTTGAAATATGTTCCGCAACACGCTTAGCGCTATGTCTGGTCTCATGTTGAATAATGTTCGGCTAAATTCTTGTACCGCCACTGACTCCATGTCACCACCAATAGCCATTGGAGCAAACCCTGAACACCATGCTTTGTAATTTGATGCCATAGCATCAAATAATTGTTCCAGATCTTCCTGCTCAAACCCTCCAAAGTAATCTACGTCGTTCAAATACCTTGCCCAAAACATTAAGACAACATATATATTAACCACGACCCAACATTATTATTCAATTCATAGCTCTCTCTCCCTCCCTCCCTCCCTCCCACACCCACACCCACACACACCCACACCAATAAAAGGAACTCTGAAATGAGCTTAAATGTGAAGTAAAACAATAAAGTGTATCTATTATTGATTAGCTAAAATAATTTAAAATTTTAACTTAATTTACCTAATTACCATGGATTTGGATCATTTCTAGCCTGCCTAAAATTTTGTACACATTCCACATGCGATAATCATAAATATTGTCAGTTTTTACATACATTTAACGGTCTAGATAAATAATGCATCAAATGGTTAAATTTTTGTCGGAGAAAAGCCGGAGAGAGGAACTGCTCCGGATGATGCAAGTCAAATCAAGAATTTTTACATTTAACTGTCTAAATAAATAATGCATCCAATTTTTAATTTTTTGCTAGAGAAAGGAGAGGATATGCTTCAAAGGATCCAAATCAAATCAGTAATAAATTCATTCTTACTTTCTTAATTTACACTCAAATTTAGCTTTCAATCTACATTTAATTAATTAGTAGCACTTATTAATAAAAGTCAAATAACACATTATTATTATTAGTAGTAATCAATAATAATTAAGATGAAAGTTTAAATGAAGAATTATTAACTAGGGGAAGATGAGATCATGATGATCTTGTTGAACAGATCGGGGCGAGAAATGGAAGCAATAGTTCCAATCATAGCGGAGACGGAGTGACCAACAAATATGCATGAATTAACTTGAACCTCTTCTAAGATAGCAAGCAAATCGTAGGCATAGCCTTCTAAGGTTGAGTAACGCTCAAAATCAAAGTAATCAGGGTTGGTTGTCCCAGGTCCCATGTTGTCGTAGATTACGACACGAAACTCCTCCAACAGATGAGGTACGAGGTGTTTCCACACGGATTGGTCGGTGCCAAACCCGTGAGCCAGAACTATAAACCGCGTGCCCGAGCCTAAAACCTTAACGTTGTGAGCTTCTTCCACTATCCCCATTTTTTGTTGACTGAATTTCGATCCCAGTATTATTATGCGTGACTTAATAAAGAAGGCTATGATATTGGAAAATAAATAATTAAAGAGAACAAGTTACAACACAAGTAAGACCAAAATACGAAATAACCCTTGAGCTAAAGAAATAAGATAAGGACAAAAGTATAAAATTTGTTATGGTGAAAGAGAAATTTGGGGCTGGAAATGCATTGAGTTGGGCGGTGGTGAAGTGGAGAATGTGATGGGTATGAATGAATGAACTCGAAGCTTGGCAAGATAGGAAGAAGAAGGTGTGGGCCAAAGAGTAAATGGTGCTTGGAATGACTGCCCACGCCCACAGCACAACGCGTGAAAGGCACGTAAGCTAAAGCTTTCCCAGTTTCCCTTCCCTTGCTTCCTTATCGATGGTACTCCCTTCCATTCTTATTATAAGAAATAAAACTTTAAAACACATGGATCAAGAAAATGAATAGAAATAAATTAATTATAATTAATATTTATATAAATTTATAAAAATACTCATTCTAATCTTAATTAATGTTCGACTTGTATGAAAAGTTGATACTATCTCGTAAATATAAATCCTATAATAAATGAGGATAAAATTGAAAATTAATATTTAATATGTGTCAAAATTGATACACGTTTCTTATATTTTGGACCAAAAAAAATACTCATTTATTTTTTATAATAAGGACCGGAGAGAGTAAACCCTTTAAATAACGAATATAATTTCCATACATTATCATTATAAACCAATTATAAATAATCTCATATGTAATTTTAAATGTAATTATTATAAGAGTGAAATATTTTTAATAATGTGTCAATTCACGATTTATTGATAGCATACTCGTTTTTTTTTACTCTAACAATGTAAATCATTAAATAATTGCATAAAAATATGAAATTTACAAATGGATAAGAAATTTAAAAATATTAAATAAAGCGTAAAATTTCCTCCTTTTGGATGGTACAAACTAAATGCAGACTGTGCTTCTGAAGGAAATCCAGGTGTTGCGGGATGTGGTGGGAATATAAGGAATGATGCTGGGTTATGGGTTCATGGATTTGTTCTGCATTCATTGTGGCGCTTTGGGGCGTTCTTACGGGTATCCAAATGGCATGGAATCTTGGAATTCATGCCTTGGTAGTGCAATCAGATTTTGCTTCTCTAAGTGCTAGTATCCACTCACATCGGGCATGCTTATTAAGGATTGTACTTCTTTCTCGTATTTTGGAGTAGCAAGATAAAGATTGGAAGTTGACTTTTGTTCACACTTTCAGAGAAGGTAATATGTATGTTGAGTGACTAGCTAATTGGAATCGCTTGTATGATTTCGATTTTCATGTGGTAGCTGAACCTAATGTGGAGCTTGCTAGTTTTCTTTTTGGTTATTTGTTTGCGGCCTCCTTACTCCATGTTACTTCTTTTGTTTCTCAGTTTTGCTTTGTTTTGGGCCTAGGTCCTTTTGTACAAAAAAAAAAACAACAAAAAGGCAAACTATTAAAAATAAGGATTCAATTGTCATACACCGTTATTAAAGATCTTTTACTTTGTTAATCAATCAAGAATTATGATATCATTAAAAATATTTGGTTGATGGATCCTAGCAAGTGTATCGAATCGATGTAAGTAATAGTTGAAATGGTGAGAACCGAGTATCATTCTCAGGGACTAGTGGATCAATTAAAGGAATGTTGGTTATCAATGATTAAAAGCAGTTAAATAACTAATTCTAATGAACTCACGCAAATAGTAAGCAAACAGTCGAAAGATTATGATGAATACCAATTATGAGAAAGACTTAGGGATCAGATTTCACCCACACTTATCTAGTTTGATACAATTATGAATCATCATATTTACTAATCCTCTCATTTTGTCAACCAAGAGTCCTAAATCATCCTAACATCTCTCTCGAGTACTCTAGTAAAAACCCCTTAACCCTTAACCAACTTTATCTCTATGATGGTTAATTATTAAGAAATTCATTAAGATCTATAACTCCCTATGAAGGTTGCATACAATTCCTACGGTATATCTCTATCCGCATAAACTATATAGTTTTACCTCAATGCTCTAGACACATAAATCATCTCTCGGTCTCATTATGATTGACAAATCATGCATATCAATGGCCAGTTAATAGCAAGCATTAAGCA
Source organism: Sophora flavescens (assembly GCA_030762895.1). NCBI lineage: Eukaryota > Viridiplantae > Streptophyta > Magnoliopsida > Fabales > Fabaceae > Sophora > Sophora flavescens. Next base: position 184,231,288 of record CM061064.1, read on the forward strand.
TAGAAGCAAAACACAAAAGAGATGAAGAAAAGAAACTACGAAAATGTCATAAAAGTATTCAAACCATCCAAATACGGCTACATCTTCTCCATAGAATGGAGAAATTAGTTCATGATCAAAGAAATCTAACACACACTCAAAGAAACAAACATTAAACCAAGAAAATAAGATCTAGGCGTAGCCAAAAAGAGGGAGAGGTAGCCAAGAGATCAAAGTCCGTACAAAGGCCATAATTTATATGTTCTAATATCAATGATTCGCAGGACGGATTAAGTTTTGCGTGGCGAAACATAAATCCTGGTTCAAACCAGAATCACACCATCCACGGGGTGAATGACTCAAAATTTCCATCCACTTCCTTGCTTCTCTTCCTTGCTTCCTGACTTCACTTTTATCCTTTCCAAGCTTAAGTATGCATATGAAATTAATTAAAAACAATAATTAATAATAAAAAAAAGAATCAATTTCGTAATTAAAAAAGAGAAAAATACACTCAAAGACTCTAAACACTACTTAAGGAAAAAAAGTCAAATATGAGTGAGCATTGAGAATAAACTCAACAAAATAATCAAATCCACTGGAAAATCTTGGATAAATTGATAAAACTAGATAAGCCAGCGGATTATCGTTGACTCTTCTAATAACTGCCTTAAAAATCACTCATGGGATAATTTGTGATTGGTTCACAATATTAAAAGAAGTTTGAATCTAGAAGACTGCATTGAAGAAGAATCCTTTCAGAAGACTTTATGAGGCTACTATGGCCAGGGACGGACCCAAACTTAGATGGTGAGGGGGGACCAACTATAAAAATTAAATTCATCCAAAAAATATATATTAATTGAAATTCATATAAAATATTTATAATTATTTGTTTTAAAATGTTAATTACATTAATAATCTATCAAAACACATTATGCATCTCCTGTATGTCACGAAATCATCTATAATCGAATCTACACAAAAAGTTTCAACAGTTTTCTTTTCAATATATACTAACAGATAATAAGTAAAAAAAACTTATCTTCCATTATGAAGTATAGTATTAACTATATTTATAATTGAAAAAATATCACTCTTTAATAGTTCTAGAAACAAGAAGTATGAGAATAATAGTTTTCACTCTATACACATAAAATGATAGGTTTCTACTTTTCTAGTTTTATCGACAAATGACATAGATCAGAAATAGTTTTCAATGCTCCAAAGTTATAAAAACAAATTTGGATAAGAATCATCAAAGGCATTACTATAATAATAAAAAAAAAGGTAGGGAGGGCCAAGGCCCCCTTAGGCACACAAGTGCCTCCGTCCCTAACTATAGCAAAGTTACAAAAGTCTGAAGTTTTACCCTATGATCACTCTCAGCAAAGAATATGAAGACAAAAGTCTTTGAAGAAATTATCAAAATTGAGGAAATAAAGATATGTATCAAGATTGGGATAAAGTTCGAAGAACCAATTCTTCATTCACATGAAGTAAATCAAGTCAAATAGATTGGGTATAATGAACTATTTAGTTCCTGTAAAATAGGCGAGTTTTGGTTTTGGTCCCTACCATTTTTTTTCCTTTGGATTCGATTCCTATAAGTTTCAGAGTTTTGGTTTTAGTCCTTGTTGTTAGTGTCGATCCATTAAGTGCTCACGTGGATAACGGTGTGTCACGTGAGCACTGCCATGTAAGCTAGTTTAATAATTTTTAATGCCATATAAGCTAGTTTTTACCCCCAGTAAAGTGCACGAATTTTGGCTTTGGTCTCTGCACTTTTTTCCCATTGTTTTGGTCCCTGCAAGTTCCAAAACTTTGGTTTTAATTTCTGTCATTAGTGTTCATCTGTTAAGTAATGACGTGGTTAACAACACACCATGTCAGCACTACCATGTGTAGATGATGATAAGAATGAGTCTGAAATGTGCTTCCGTGAAGAAAATCTCCACCTATTTTCAAGATCGAAGAAATGAAGTGTTTTGATGATGATGTAACCTTTTAGATGTCTAAGTTTTCTTTAGTAGGTTTTGACATTAACTGGTGGTGGTAACTTCTCAATTACCTCCACCTTTGCTCTATCCACCTCAATTCCTTTTGCAGAAATTTGATGACCAAGAACTATACATTCTCTTACCATAAAATGACATTTTTCCCAGTTAAGAACAAGGTTAGTTTCTTGGCATCTTTTTAAAACCAAAACAAGGTTGGATAGGCAAATATCAAATGAAGATCCAAACACAGAAAAAACATCCATAAAAATTTCTATACATTTTTCAATTAAATCATAAAAGATTGAGAACATGCACCTTTGAAATGTGACGGGTGCATTACACAACCCGAAAGGCATACGCCTATAGGCAAAAACCCGAAATGGACAGGTAAAGGCTGTTTTTTCTTGATCTTCTGGGGCTACTGCAATTTGATTGAAACCCGAGTACCCATCCAGAAAGTAATAGTACTCGTGCCCCGCCAACCTTTCTATCATCTGGTCAATGAACGGAAGCGGAAAATGATATTTCCTTGTAGCTTGATTAAGCTTCCGGTAGTCAATACACATCCTCCAACCAATGACTTGCCTTGTAGGAATCAACTCATTGTTTTCATTCATCACCATAGTCATACCACCTTTCTTGGGAACCACCTGAACCGGGCTCACCGACTTACTGTCAGAAATGGGATAAATTATACCTGCATCAAGTAACTTTATCACTTCTTTCCTCACCACTTCCTTCATAGTTGGATTGAGCCTCCTTTGATGTTGAACCACTGGTTTAAATTCCTCCTCCATAAATATTTTGTGCATGCAGAATGTAGGACTTATCCCCTTCAAAACATTGATGTTCCAACCAATGGCTAACTTGTAATCCCTCAATACTCTAAGTAATTTTTCCTCCTCACTTTCTGACAACTCCACATTCACAATAACTGGATTCTTCTTTTTATCATCCAGAAAAACATATTTCAGATTTGAAGGCAATGGTTTTAGCTCCATGGGTGGCTCCTTTTCCACTACCACTTCTTCTTTTTCCAATTCTTGTAATTTTTTATTTGAAGAATAGTTAGATTCTAAAGCTTCCAATTGATAGATACATTCCACCACCTCAGAATTGACTTCATCATGCACCTCCTTAATTTCTTTGCCTTTCATCAAAGTTGCTTCCAATGGACTTTCTGCAGCACTTTTTTCAAATTCCTCTAGGACCAAGGAATCCAAAACTTCAACTCGGAAACAACAATCAAAATCTTGAGCATGCTTCACTGCTTCTTTGATTGAGAAAACCATATTTTCATCTTCTACTCTCAAAATCAATTCACCTTTCTGTACATCGATCAAAGCACGACCCGTAGCCAAAAATGGCCTACCAAGAATAAGAGGAACTTTAGCATCCTCTTCCATATCCAGTACTACAAAATCTGCAGGGAAGATGAATTTATCAATTTTAATAAGCAAATCTTCCACAATACCATAAGGATATTTTACCGAACGATCTGCCAACTGAAGAGACATCATAGTAGAATTCACTGTACCAATTCCCAGCCTTTTAAAAATTGACAAAGGCATCAAATTGATGCTTGCTCCCAAATCACAAAGAGCCCTGCCAACCTCCATATTACCAATCTCACATGGAATGGTGAAGCTTCCTGGATCCTTCAACTTAAGAGGCAATTTTTTGTTGAAGAATAGCACTACACTCCTCTGTAAGCTTAACAGTTTCCTCTTCATTGGACTTCCTCTTCTTGGACAACAAATCCTTCATGAACTTAGAATAACTTGGCATTTGTTCTAATGCCTCAGCAAATGGAATATTAATCTGCAGCTTTTTAAACACCTCCAAGAACCTGGAAAATTTCTTGTCTTCATTCTTCTTCTTCAACCTTTGAGGATAAGGAATTTTAGGAACAAAGGGCAGCGACTATGTTTACTTGTCAACTTGTGAATTTTCATATTTTTCTGCTTCTTTCTTCTCTTCAACCACTACTTCCTCCCCCCTTGCTTTTTATCACGAACAACTTGTTGGTAGTGGCTACGGTCTCAAGAGGGGGGGGGGGGGGGTTGAATTGAGATATTGAAAACTTATTCAACAATTTAAAGCAAAACAATGTTTCTTTAAAGAAAATTGGTTTTCACTCAATTTTAGTTCCAAGAATTAGGTTATGGAACAAGTAATGATGACAAGAAGAATTATAACTAGGAACAACAGATTTCAGATTTAAAGATTCAAGTTTAAACAAGTATATGGAGTTTAGGGATTAGAAGAACACACAAACCGATTTATCCTGGTTCGACTACCTCCTCTGGTAAGCCTACGTCCAGTCCCACACCACTGTGGATTTCTTCACTATAATCAGTAATTTACACAATTCTAATTACAGCAACACAAGGATAACCTCCTTGCTTGAAAAATCTCCAGAAAGCACACTAGCTTTCTTTACCCAAGGATCCCTTCTATCCTTGTTAAACCCTAAGAGATACCCTCTCTTAGTCACTCTAATTCACAAAAAAGAATTGAGTTGAAGCAAGACTCTAAAAGCCTGATAATACAAATTGAAGTTCTAACTATCACATTTTTCTCAGCGTTGAAGCACTTTGGATCAGAATGAATTTGTGTTGTTGTTATTGTACGTGTTCTGTATGAAAAGTGTTCCTTTGATCCCTCTTTATATAGAAGTCAGATTATAGCCATTGGGATCATTTAAGACAGATTTGGATCTGATTTAACAAAATCTGCTTTCTTGATTTCTTGATCTTGAAATGTGATTCTGTTTGATCTTTGTAGAGATTGCGTCCTCCTTGAAATATAATTGTTTCCATCTGAAAGGATAGCCAAGTCTATTTGAAGAGTAATAAATCAGTGCTTAATTGAAGAGAAAGATAGCCGTGTCCATTTGCCATGTCAGCAGACTGGAGTATTAGCTCAAGTTTATTGGACGGGCTCCAGTTGGTAGACGAGAGTGCTAACACCAGGCAATTGGACGGGCTCCAAATGTTACTGTCAGTAGACAAGCTCTCCTTTTTATATCAGTAGACGAGATCTCGAAGTGTTACTATCAGTAGGCGCGCGCTCTTGTTACTTTCAGTGGACGAGTTCTCCTTTTTCCATCAGTAGACGAGCTCTCCAAGTGTTACTATCAGTAGACGTGCGTTTTTGTTACATCAGTGGATGCGAGCTCCTTTTTACATCAGTGGACGCGCGCTTCTGTTTCATCAGTGGACGCGAGAGCTTTTGTTTCATCAGTGGACGCGAGCTTCTGTTTCATCAGTGGGGGTGAGCTTGTATTTCATCAGTGGACGCGGGCTTGTGTTTCATCAGTGGACGCGCGCTTGTGCTTCATCAGTGGACGTGCGCTTGTTTTTCATCAGTGGATGCGCGCTTGTGCCACATCTGCAGACGAGCTCTGCTCTTCTGTTTCTTCCAGTGGACGCGCTTCATGTGCCACGTCAGCAGACGAGCTCTTCTGTTTCCTTAGTGGACGCGCTTCATGTGCCACGTCAACAGATGAGCTCTTCTGTTTCTTTTAGGGGATGTGCTTCCATGCTCTTTCAGTGGACGACAGCTTTTTACTTTGTTCTTTTAGTGGACGCGCTCTCTTTGTTCTTTCAGTGGACGTCAGCTTTCTTTGTTCTTCCTTTAGTGGACGAGCTCTTTAATTGTTCGTTGGACTTCAGCTCTTTACTTTGTTGGACGTCATCTTTCTTCGTTCTTCCTTTAGTGGACGAGGTCTTTAATTGTTCATTGGACTTCAGCTCTTTACTTTGTTGGACGTCATCTTTATTTGTTCACTTCATTGGACAAGCGCTTATATTTTCCCTGTGTTGGACGTGCGCTAGTTTTGCTTTGTTGGACGAGTGATCTTGCATGCAACTTAACACGTAATGAGTACGTAGTCAGAATTAAAAATCTTATGCAAAATACACTTTGTTTGTCATACATCAAAAACATGAATGAGGGATAAGTCTTACAAACTCCCCCTTTTTGATTATGACAAACCTTACCATACTTAACCTTAGTTATTTAACAAATCAGAGTGCAACTATTCAGTAAGCATGGTTCTTTAGCTATTTTCGTCCTCCCCCTGTGTCATTGATATCTTTCAGAAGATCAAGTGTTATCGTATAAAAAAAAACATCTTGCAATTATTATAAGTTCTAGTATTTCTTTTCAAAGCAGTTCTTACTTATCTGTCAGAGAAATAAAAATTTGCGTATCAGAAAATGCATGGTTCATTTTTATGGTTCATATTTCTCCCATTTGTCAGAGAAATAAAAATTTGCATATCAGAGAATGCATGGTTCATCATTATGGTTCATCTCAAATGTATGGTTCATCTTTCTCCAATGTGTGGTTCGTTTTTGTATGGTTCATTTTTCTCCCCCTTTGTCATTATCAAAAAGAAACTTATGGAGAATATTGAAATCAAACTTAAAAGCAGTCTTGCATTCATTGATAATAAAGCATTTCAGAACTTATGCAATTCATGAAAACATCCAAAATACCAAAAAAAAATAAAAAAAATACAGACACCTAAGGACGCTTAGCATCTTGCTCATGTCCTTCATAATTTACAGCAACTTGTGCTGCCTATCTGTTATTAGTTATTTTGAGGATCAATTATGCCAAGTTCCCTTCTTATAAAGAAGAAACTCTCCTTATTAAGTGGTTTGGTGAATATATCAGCTAATTGCTTAGATGTATCTATATGTTCGATCACAACATCACCACTTTGAATATGATCCCTGATAAAATGATGCCTAATTTCAATATGCTTGGTTCCTGAGTGCATAATTGGGTTCTTTGTTAGATTAATTGCACTAGTGTTATCACATTTTATTGGTACATGATTTAGATAAACACCATAGTCAATTTATTGTTGTTTCATTCATAGGATTTGAGCACAACAACTCCTAGCTGCAACATATTCTGCTTCAGCTGTGGATAAGGCCACACTAGTTTGCTTTTTACTTAACCAGGACACTAGAGAATTTCCTAATAAATGGCATGTTCCACTTGTGCTCTTCCTATCTAACTTGCATCCAGCAAAATCGGAGTCGGAATATCCTATTAATGTGCAAGTGAATCCCTTGGGATACCACAGCCCCATTTCTCTTGTTCCTAAGAGGTACTTCATGATTCTTTTAATTGCAGTAAGATGTGATTCTTTAGGATTAGCTTGATACCTTGCACATATACACACACTAAACATTATATCTGGCCTACTTGAAGTGAGATAAAGTAAGGATCCGATAATACCTCTATACTTGGATACATCTATAGATTTACCATGTTCATCTTTGTCCAAGTAGCAGGCTGGACTCATTGGTGTTGCCATTTCCTTTGCGCTTTCGATTCCAAACTTCTTTAGTAGTTCCTTGCAATATTTTGTTTGGCTTATGAAGGTTCCATCTTGGCATTGTTTAATTTGAAGTCCAAGAAAGAAGGTAAGTTCTCCCATCATGGACATTTCAAATTCACTTTGCATTAGTTCACCAAATTCCTTGCATAAAGACTCGTTAGTAGCACCAAAAATAATGTCATCAACATATATTTGAACAAGTAGGATATTGTGTGCTTTTGTTTTAGTAAATAGTGTAGTATCAACTTTTCCTCTTTTAAATCCTTTCTCTAGGAGAAAATTGCTTAACCTCTCATACCAAGCTCTAGGAGCTTGTTTGAGTCCATAGAGGGCTTTAGTCAGTTTATAGACATGATTTGGGAACTCACTGTCAACAAAGCTAGGGGGTTGGCTTACATATACTTCTTCTTGTATTATTCCATTTAAAAAGACACTTTTTACATCCATTTGGTACAGTTTAAAGTTCATTATACAAGCATAGGCTAAGAGCATTCTTATGGCTTCTAATCTAGCTATGGGAGCATATGTTTCATCATAATCAATTCCTTCTTCTTGATTGTATCCCTTAGCTACCAGTCTATCCTTGTTTCTTACTATTATTCCATTCTCATCCATTTTGTTTCTAAACACCCATTTAGTTCCGATTATTTGGTTACTTTTGGGTTTTGGAACTAAATCCCAAACTTTGTTCCTTTTAAATTGATTTAATTCCTCTTGCATTGCAATCATCCAATGTTCATCATTAATAGCATCATCAACACACTTTGGTTCTATTTGAGATACAAACGCCATGGTATTGTAAATATTCCTTAAAGAGTTTCTAGTGGTTACCCCTTTGGTGATCTCACCAATGATATTGTCTAGGGGATGATTCTTTGAAACTTGCCACTCCTTAGGAAGATTTTCTTGTTGATGTTCTGCTTGAGGTTCTTTATTGCTTTCTTCATCTTCCTTTTCCTTGTTGCTCTCCTTTCCTTCATCAGATTTTACTTCATCCTCGAGAGTTTCTGCATCATAAAAAATGTCCTTTCCCAACCTTTTAGGGTTAGACTCATCAAATGTTATGTGAACAGATTCCTCTATTGATAAAGTACGCTTATTAAACACTCTATATGCTTTGCTAGTTAATTAATAACCTAGGAAAATACCCTCATCAGCTTTGGGATCAAATTTCCCAAGATTGTCCTTGCCATTGTTTAGTACAAAACATTTACAGCCAAAGACATGAAAATGAGAAATGTTAGGTTTTCTTCCCTTGTAAAGTTCATATGGAGTTTTCTTCAAAATTGGCCTTATTAGTACTCTATTTAAAACATAACATGCAGTACTCACAGTATCAGCCCAAAAATACTTTGGTAAATTAGAGTCACTCAATATGGTTCTAGCAATTTCTTCAAGTGACCTATTTTTTCTTTCAACTACTCCATTTTGTTGTGGAGTCCTAGGTGCAGAAAAATTATGTTTTATACCATGTTCTTCACAAAAGTTAGCAAACTCCTCATTTTGGAATTCTCCTCCATGGTCACTCCTAATTGAAACAATTTTCACGTCTTTCTTATTTTGAGCAACCTTAGCCATTTTCTTAAAAGCTTTAAAAGCTTTATTCTTTTGTGCTAAGAAAAAGGTCCAAGTGAATCTAGAGAAGTCATCAACAATTACAAGAGCATAGAGATTTCCACCAAAGCTTTTTGTCATAGAAGGTCCAAAAAGGTCCATGTGCAGTAATTGTAAGGGTCTACTAGTAGAAACAATGTTTTTAGACTTAAATGAGGTTTTCACTTGTTTACCCTTTTGGCATGCATCACATAGGCCTTCTTTAACAAACTTTTTATTTGGTAAACCGATTACAAGTTCTTTGGAAATTAATTTATTCAAGTGATCCATATGAATGTGAGCTATTCTCCTATGCCAAAGCCAATTTTCATCTTCTTTGGAAATTAAGCAACATGCATCATTGGAAATTATGTTGTCTATGTCTAGCATATAGATGTTATTTATTCTATTTCCAATCAATTTTATGTTATGATCATGAATAGATTCGATCATGCACATATTTGAGTTAAAGTTTACCTTGTAGCCTTTATCACATAATTGGCTTATACTTAGTAGATTGTGTTTGAGTCCTTCCACATAGAGAACATTCTCAATCTTGATTGCTGGACTTTTTCCTACTGTTCCAACACCAAGGATTCTTCCTTTGTTGTTGTCTCCATAGGTGACATTTCCACCTTCCTTCGGAGTGAAATATGTAAATTTTGTGATGTCTCCGGTCATGTGTTTGGAGCAGCCACTGCCCAAAAACCAGCTTGAGGTTTTGGCCTTCAAACACACCTACAAAACAGATTCTTTTATGCTTTTCCTTTAGGTACCCAAATCTGTTTGGGTCCTTTAGTGTTAGTAGCAACATAAGTTCCTTTTGGAACCCAAATTTGGTTAATGCCAACATGAATGTTCTTTCTAAGTCAACAAGTAGCAGTTGTATGACCTTTCTTTAGACAATAATAGCATTTAACAAAAGGACTAGTTGAGTAAATGGGTGGAACAAAAAGCTTCTTAAAAGATTTTTCATGTACCATTGGCTTATATCCAATTCCAGCTTTGTCATACACACCCTTTTGCTGTCCTAATATGGCATTCAAGTTATCTCTACCCGAAGTAAACTTAGATAGAGTTGTATTCAGTTTTTCAACCTCCTTTTCTAGTGTAGTGCATTTGGTGCAAATTGAACTAGATGCAAGTAATTTTGAATTTTCATCTTCTAGTTCTTTAAGCTTTATTTGTAAAGATGAATTATCACTACATTGTTTTGCGATGATCTTTCTAGAAGATTTAAATTGTTTTCTAATCATAACATATTCTTCATGCAATTCATCAAAAGCATCTTGTAACTCATCATAAGTAGGAGAGGAATCATTTACCTCGGTTTCACTGTCACTTTGATGATTTGCCATGAGACATAGGTTGGCTTCTTCATTTTCTGATTCACTGCTAGTGGAATCCATATCATTATCTTCCCAAGCTATGTATGCTCTTCTAGGCTTTCTTCCTTTCTTTTCCTTGCTGTCATTCTTCTCATACTTTTCTTGTTAGGAATTAGCGTATAAAACAAAAAGAAACGCAGGGGAAAAATTCCCATCGAAGGATCCTTGCGAATGGTCATGATTCATGATTAGAAGGTTTACCTCTTGAAGCGATGGCTGTTGATCAGAATTCGTCTATCACGAACACCGCACGAACGATGTCTCTAAAGGTATCCACACGAGCAGATTCCGTGAACGTCCAACGTCACGAACCCGAAGCGTCTCTGTCTCACAATGCTAGCTTCAAAACCGAGACTTGCTGTTCACACTTACTCTCTATGTGTGGCTAGGTTATCAACCGTGTGGGCACAACAACTTAAGTGGTCTACTTATAGTAGCGCCTCCTTAAGTGAGTTAGTGAGTAGCATTTGACCTAAGCCCATGTACTATGCGCTAGGCCCAATAGGAAAGTTCAACTCTCCTTTTAATGCTTCTTTTAATCCGCTCTTATGTGTGTGACCCTATAGGTTCCCAAAACGTTAGTAGTAATATTAAATCCCATTTAATATTACAAACAGTGAGCGATATCTAGCAATACATCACTGCTACCTAAGTAGTGAGAAAGTCAATGATTTGACGAAACCTTTCTGTGACAAATATTCATGTGCATTATTATCCCTTTGTCCATATATCTATATTGAACACAAGGCATAGAATGTGTCACCCTTGTATGGTTCAATATCATGTTCCCTGATACCCGAGTAGACTTAACAACAAATGAGGTCAATATCTCATATTGACTCATTTCAGCACGACCATGCATTTTACAGTCTCACTCTATCAGGGGGTCCACAGATATTACTCCTGTTATGTAGGAGGGACAAATTCCATCTAGGTCACTCACATCCCTCTACACGACTTGTGGTATGTCCAATGACCGTCTTCATAATCATCCTATTACAGATGACGTTTGACGATATTAAAGCACACGACTCCTCATGTAGGGATCGTAGTGATTTCAGGTCGAAGGATTGCATACACCATTGTCATTATGAGAACTACTTATGACACTCACATAATGCTCCATGTAGTGTTCTCATGGTGGGTCAATCCAGTACATCATTACTCTAATGTGTACCTATGTGGCGACTCGATATCTCATATCCATGACCCGTGAGATATGGCCATCAGTCTGCACACATAATAGTCTCAATGTATTATTATTGTCCTTATTAATAAAATACTTGACTACGGATATTTAAGAATAGGATTTCATTGTTCAATAGTGTCTCACGATCAAGTCATATACTTGATATTCTATTAAACTGAAATTTCTATTCTAAGGACTTTATTATGTTTAAACAAGTAACACAATAAACTGGAATGCCTCATATCATATATATATAATAGCAAGATACAAATGTAAGTCTAAAGAAATACACTGGCCTCTAGGACTTACACCAACAATCTCCCACTAGCACTAGAGCCAATCAGGCATAAATCTAATACCCATCGATCTAGTGTGACCTTCATGCTTCTGTTGAGCAAGAGGTTTCGTAAGTGGGTCAGCAACGTTATCAAGCATTGGTACTCTGCATATTTTCACATCTCCTCTATCGATAATCTCTCGAATGAGATGGAAGCGCCTAAGTATATATTTGGATCGCTGATGAGATCTAGGTTCCTTAGCTTGCGCAATGGCCCCATTGTTATCACAATAGAGATCAATGGGGTCCACAATACTAGGAACTGTACCAAGCTCAGTAATGAACTTCCTGATCCAAACAGCCTCCTTTGCTGCATTGGAGGCGGCAATATACTCAGCCTCTGTAGTAGAATCGGTAACTGTCTCCTGCTTTGAACTCTTCGAGCTTACAGCCCAGCCATTCAGGTAGAACACATAACCAGATTGCGATCTGGAATCATCCTTATCGGTCTGGAAGCTAGCATCGGTGTAACCTATTACAGCAAGCTCTTCCCCGTCTCCATATACCAAGAACGAATCCTTAGTTCTTCTCAAGTACTTAAGGATGTTCTTGACAGCAGACCAGTGACTTTCACTGGGATCAGACTGGTACCTGCTCGTTATGCTTAAAACATACGATACATCTGGTCGAGTGCATAACATGGAATACATGATAGATCCAATTGCGGATGCATATGGAATCTTACTCATGCGATCCCGTTCTTCTTGAGTGGAAGGGGATTGTGCCTTTGATAGGTATATACCATGTGACATAGGCAAGAGTCCTTTCTTGGATTCATGCATGTTAAAGCGTCTCAACACTTTGTCTATGTATGTACTCTGACTTAGGCCAAGCAATTTCAGTGATCTATCCCTATAGATCCTGATTCCCAATACATAGGTAGCTTCACCCAAATCTTTCATAGAGAAGCAATTCCCGAACCATGTCTTTACATTTTGTAGTGTAGGGATGTCATTTCCAATGAGTAATATGTCATCTACATATAACACCAGAAAAACAACAATGCTCCCACTAACATTTTTGTAGACACAAGGTTCATCTTCATTTTTGATGAATCCGTACTGTCTTACAGCATCATCAAAACGAAGGTTCCAACTTCTGGAAGCTTGCTTCAATCCATAGATTGATCGCTACAATTTACATACCTTTCCGGCATCCTCTGAAATGTCAAAACCTTCAGGTTGTGTCATGTACACATCCTCAAGAAGCTTTCCATTAAGGAAGGCAGTTTTAACGTCCATCTGCCATATCTCATAATCATGGTATGCAGCGATAGCAAGTAAGATCCGGACGGATTTAAGCATCGCAACAGGTGAAAAGGTCTCATCATAGTCGACACCATGAATTTGCTTGAAACCCTTGGCCACCAATTGTGCCTTAAAGGTATGTACTTTACCATCCATGTCAGTTTTCTTTTTGAAAACCCACTTGCACCCTATAGGTTTTACCCCTTCAGGTGGCTCTACCAAGGTCCATACCTGGTTGGTGTACATGGAATCCATCTCAGATTTCATGGCCTCAAGCCACTTCTCAGATTCTGGGCCAATGATGGCCTCCTGGTAAGTCACAGGCTCATCTTGATCCATGAGCAATACATCACCTTGTGGAGTCATGAGAAATCCATATCTCTCAGGCTTGTGACGTATCCTGTTAGACCTACGCTGGTCTTGTGCTACTGGAGCAGGTTGTTCCTTGATGAGTGTGATTTCACCTCATCTTTGTCTATCATTTTGCATGCATTTTCATGTAGTTTAGGCATATTTTTATTAGATTTTAGGTTAATTTTCCTTTGGAACAGGTAAGGCGATTTTCGTGTGTTGTTTTGCAGATATCAAGGGTAAAATGCTCAAGATCAACCATGATGGAGTTTGGATGAAGATAGGGCTTTAAAAGTGAAGAAAATGAGCCAAACAGAGCCCATCACGGCCTAGCCGTGATGCCCATCACGGCCTAGCCGTGATGCCCATCACGGCCATGATCGAGCAAAACTGATAAAGAACAAAGGTTGAAGTCAGAGTCTGTCACGGCCTGGCCGTGATAGCCATCACGGTCGTGACCCAAAACCACCTCAAGTCAGAGCACATCACGGCTAAGCCGTGAAATTTATCACGGGCCATGAAGCTGAGGGCTCGCGTCGCGAGACATATCTCGCGTCGTGAGAAATTGAATTTTCCAGAATTGGCAGAGGCAGAGACCGTCACGGCCTGGCCGTGATGGCCGTCACGGCCGTGACGCGCATTACTTGGATCAGAAGTAACAGAATTGGATCTAATTTGAGTTGGATTAGGACTCTAACTGCCCAATTCTATAAATAAGGGACCAGGCAGAGGCAGAAAACATCAGACCTTTGGGGCTACTACTCTAGGCATAGATCTCTTCTCTTCTTCTCCTCTCTTCTCTTTTCTGATTTTCACTATGTTGTCAACCCAGCTTGTCATCTCCATGGCAAAACTGGAGTAGTAGTTTGTTTCTATGGACTAGGGCTCTGCCCGAGTTTTGTAAATGTTGTTGATTTGATGTAAAAATCGTTGTTGATTTCGTTATTGTTTTAGATCTGATTTCTAGTGTGTTAATCACTCGTAAATTCGGCAACCGCTTATTTGCGTGACGTAGACGTTCTAAGGAGGAACCTAGCGGTGAACTTAGGATTTCTAGGGTGTTTCACTCGTAAAATTCGGCGGCTGTTTGTTTGTGAGATGTGGATGATCTAAGGAGGAACCTAGCGGTGAACTTAGGTTATTTGCATGACTTAGACATTATAAGGAGGAACCTAGCGGTGAACTTAGGTGTCGGACCTATAGAAGTCAGACTTGGGACTGAAATCACGAGAGTTAGAAGCCGTCCCTCGAGGAGCAACGAGTTGTCACGGAACGCAAAGGGTCCAATCTGGGATCGACTACCACGAGAGTAGGGGTCGGGTCAATTGGGCACGGCTTTTGTAACCCGAGAGGGAGCTTAAGCTATTAGAGGATAAACTCGCCTTCAAGGCAATTTCGGTAATCAACAAAGGTAAATCAGATTAGCAACATAAACAGCCTCAAAGGTAACCCAAATCCCTAGGAATCCGTTTAGATCAAAACCCCAAAAACATTTGTTTTCTGTTTTAATTGTTCTCTGCTCATCTATCTTTTAATTTCAAATTCAAAATCCTTTTCA
The DNA here is from genome assembly GCA_030762895.1 of Sophora flavescens. Lineage (NCBI taxonomy): Eukaryota > Viridiplantae > Streptophyta > Magnoliopsida > Fabales > Fabaceae > Sophora > Sophora flavescens. The sequence continues at coordinate 184,246,292 of CM061064.1, forward strand.
CTCAAAACATAAAAATCCTTTTTACAAAGTCCAGATCTAATCGATTCGAAAACCGATTGCGATTCGAGAACACAGTCTCTGTGGGTTCGATATCTTTTATTACTTGACGACAATCCGGTACACTTGCCGGAATCGCACGCGCGCGCCGCAGCGCACACCAAGTTTTTGGCGCCGTTGTCGGGGACTGTGCCTTTTCGAATCTCAATTCAAATTTTGAATTGATTTTTCTGGACCTATTCTTTTTGTTTGATTTTTATTTCTGAAATATTAAAAAAAAAAAAATCAAAAATTTCTTTTCCTTCTATTGTATCCATCTCTCTGTGAGTTATATGCAAAGATCCCTAAGTCTTGGGAGCCTTAGTGAGATTGATCCGGAGATCGAGAGGACCTTCCACAGACGTAGAAGACTACAAAGAGAGGGAGAAAGGTTGAGTCCCGTTCCACTCATGGCGAATCAACCGGATACAAAACCTTTGAAGGACTACGCAGCCCCAAATGCGAGAGGCTTGCGAACTGGGATTGCAAGGCCAGAGATTGAGGCGGAAAACTATACCATACCACCTATGCTAATCAACATGATTAGGCAACATCAATTCGGAGGATTGCCTTCGGAGGACCCGACCGATCATATAGAAACATTCTTAGAGTTCATCGATGCAATCAGGATTAATGGAGCCTCAGTCGATGTTGTGCGTTTGAGATTGTTCCCCTCATCTCTCACTGGAAAGGCGAAGGCCTGGCTTAAGCAAATCCCCGCTAATACCTTGTCCACTTGGGACCAATTGGAGCAGGCGTTCTTGGAGAAATTCTTCCCTCCATCCAAGACGGCCTACATAAGAACCCAGATCACTGGCTTCTTCCAGAAAGACGGAGAATCATTATCAGAAGCTTGGGATCGCTACAAGGGACTGCTGGAGTCATGCCCACATCACAGACTCGAGAGGTGGTTAATAGTACACACCTTCTATAACGGATTGGATTACTCTTCGAAGGTGTCACTTGATTCTGCAGCCGGTGGAGCATTTATGAACAGGTCTCTGACTGAGGCATTCAACATCATCGAGAATGTCGCCACCAACTACCACCAATGGGGATCCGAAAGAGGTAATAACCCGAACAAGATTTCGGGGGGTAAGTTTGAGGTAAATAGCACAGATCTTATTATGTCAAAGATAGACTCACTTAATAAACGTTTTGATCAGCTTGAAAGAGCTAATGTGAGTGCAATAGGTGCTACTAACCTTGTTTGTGAGATTTGTGGAATGCAGGGACATGACATGATGGAATGCCCACATGGATCTGGCGCTTCGGGTGAGCAAGTGAACTCTTGTAACAACTTTTACGATACGAACCCGAAGCTGCCCAACTATGTTCCCCCAAATCCCTACAACCAAAGAAGGAACAACCCTTACCTCTCCTACGGCAACTACAGCAACACGCTCAACCATGAGTTCCAAGAGGGTCAAGGTAATAAGAGAGCGGCACCGGGGTATCCTCAGGTACAAAGATCTAAACTCGAGACCTTATTTGAAAGTTTTGTTGAAACTCAGACAAAACAGAATGAGGAGTTTAGACAACAAGGAAGGGCAGTGAGTGAAGCAATAAAGGAGCTAGCATCTAAGGTAGACAACTTAGCAACTCATAACAAGATGCTAGAAACCCAGATTGCCCAACAAGCCATCACGTACTCGAGACCTAAGGGTACATTCCCGGGGCAACCCGAAGCAAGTCCCAATGAGCATTGCAATGTCATACACTTGAGGGATGATAAGCTTGGGGTGGGGGTAGCTGAAATGGAGGTGGAACCGGAGGAGGACACGAGCGAAAAAGAAGAGCCAGAACCGAAATATGTCCCTCCACCACCGTACCAACCCCCGATACCTTTCCCACAAAGGTTGGTCAGGAAAAAGCAAGTAGATGTAGAGATTAAAATGCCTACTAAACTGAAAGACCTAGGTAGTTTCTCCATCTCTTGCTCGATCGAACAAGTGCAAATAGACCGAGCCTTGTGTGACTTAGGGGCTAGTGCAAGCTTGATGCCCCTCACTATCATGGAAAGGTTGGAAAGTAAAGAGTTGAGACCGTTCAAATTCTCCTTACAATTTGCGGATGGCTCAACTAGGACTCCTCTAGGCATACTAGAGAATGTTCATGTGAAGGTAGGGAAATCCTTCATCCCTACCGACTTCCTGGTATTGGATATGAAAGGGAATTCTAAATTCTCCATCATTTTAGGAAGGCCATTCTTGGCAACCGCTGGCGCAGTAATAGACGTAAGGAATGGTAAACTCTCTCTAAATTTAGAGGAAGGTAGGGTAAAATTTCAGTTGACTAACTCTTGTAACAACCCCCCTTTTGAGAGTCATGTATGCAGAATAGATGTAACGTCTCCAGTGGTAAAAGAAGAGCTGAACATGGAAGCAACTCCGAAGATATGCATGTCTAATGATGCACCCAGCAGTGATGGAGTTGGAGTTGCTGTCCATACTGAAACAAAACTTCCGCCGGGAGAAAGGAAGGCTAGGAAGCTCCGAGAGAAAAGAGCAAAGCGGAAGCGTTACTGGCCGTATGAGCAGAAACGGCTTTTTGAAGGAGTTTCGTGGAAGAGAAGTGTTCCTGCACTTCTACGCCCAGCCGACCCCGGTTGATTTAAGGAAGTATGGTCAAGCTTAAGACCATAAATAAGCGCTTCTTGGGAGGCAACCCAAGTTTTCTTTCCCTTTTTCCTTTTGTTTTTGATTTAACCTCTTGAATAATTTGAGAAGATCAAGAGGCAAAAATATCATTAATAGGTATGTCTAGTGTTTTCAGGTTGAGAAAGGGAAGAAGAGCAGAGAAAAATAAAGTCAGAGGCCATCACGCCCTTGCCGTGACAGTGGTCACGACCGTGATGAACTAAACAAGAGCATAGTAAGGATCACGGCCTAGCCGTGACAACCATCACGGGCGTGATGAGTAGGATGCCAAGGCCAGAGAGCATCACGGCCTAGCCGTGATGTAGATCACGGCCGTGACAGGGCAACTCCTGAGGACCATAAACGATCACGGCATGCCCGTGATGAGCCTCACGGCCGTGATGAAATTTCTACCCAAGTTTTGACTGGAATGCAAGCCAACACCCGCTACCGATTCGGTAAGTTGTTCCACTTTTCTCCTCTCTCCGACTTGATTATTTACATTGGAGACAATGTAAGTAATCAAGCTTGGGGTAGGGGTATTTATTTTTGCATATTGCATTGTTGCATTCATATTGCATTCTCATAGGCATAGATTGGTATGATCACATTCTCTAGATTGCCCCTCACTTAGAACATGCATCCGATTGTGAGAACTTGGAGCCAAATGAATTGAGATAGTGAATTTTGAACCCAATTTTTCATTATTCTTGTGATATGGCTAAAAATGAAATTTCTTGAGGTAGTCATTTGATAGTTGATAATTAGCATGTGGTTCCTTAAACTTGTGTACCTCACTGATTTTTGAACTACTAAATGTAAGATTTTGAGCCAAAAAGGGGTATTCACTAAATCTACCCCATTTCTTGTGATAGAGTGTTGTAATTCCTCTTGGACTGTATTTTCTAGAACTTGACTTGAAACCATTTTGAAACTTAAAAATTTCTGAAAACATTTTTGGAAATGATTGAGGCACTAGGTATTTTTCCGGCCTCCCGAGCTTTGAATGTTTAAATGCTACCCCTTAGTTGCCCAATTTTGAGCCTAAAAGAAAAAAATACTTTTCTTGGTACCTTGAATTACTTTGATAAATAATGCTTGGTATGGCACCTTTTAAAGTATTACAAAAAGGGCAAAATGGTAGTTGGAAAAAGAATGGGATGAAAATATTTCTCTTGAGCTAAAAAGCTCCCATTCTCCAAACAAATAAAAAAAAATAAAAAAATTGGAGAAGGGGGTGACAAAGAAAGTGAGAAATGAAAAGAAAAAAAAAATTAGAAGGAAGAAAGGTGGAAAAGTAAACCAAAGCCCAAAAAGGGGTATTTTAGAAGGTGTCATACTTTGTAATGTTTGATAATCTGTCTAGCCTTCTTGAAATTCCCTTTCCTTGATTTTCCCACCTAATAATAAATCCCATGGCCACATTACAACCAAAGGAAAAGACCTCTTGATTCTTAAGTGTTTTCATAAATAAAGTAGAGATTTGGTTAATAGTCAAGCCTATGGTAAAATACTTTCCTTGAGGAAACTGAGTGAATTGTCAATAAACCCTAAAACACTTGAGTGAGGTGAGATGAGTGCCCAAATCAGTGAGGACATGAACTTGAAAAAAACCTAAGCTTCTAATTGGACTAGAAATTGATAATCTCTTAAATGCTTATTGAATATGCCTATCACTTGGATTAGCTTCTAGGGTTCTTGGTTCACTATCCATGCTTTGATTGATTTATCTTATGGCCTGAGTAATTGCTTGAGGACAAGCAAAGTTTTAAGCTTGGGGTGATTTGATGAGTGTGATTTCACCTCATCTTTGTCTATCATTTTGCATGCATTTTCATGTAGTTTAGGCATATTTTTATTAGATTTTAGGTTAATTTTCCTTTGGAACAGGTAAGGCGGTTTTCGTGTGTTGTTTTGAAGATATCAAGGGTAAAATGCTCAAGATCAACCATGATGGAGTTTGGATGAAGATAGGGCTTTAAAAGTGAAGAAAATGAGCAAAACGGAGCCCATCTCGGCCTAGCCGTGATGCCCATCACGGCCATGATCGAGCAAAACTGATAAAGAACAAAGGCTGAAGTCAGAGTCTGTCACGGCCTGGCCGTGATAGCCATCACGGCCGTGACCCAAAACCACCTCAAGTCAGAGCACATCACGGCTAAGCCGTGAAATTTATCACGGGCCATGAAGCTGAGGGCTCGCATCGCGAGACATATCTCGCGTCGCGAGAAATTGAATTTTCCAGAATTGGCAGAGGCAGAGACCATCACGGCCTGGCCGTGATGGCCGTCACGGCCGTGATGCGCATTACTTGGATCAGAAGTAACAGAATTGGATCTAATTTGAGTTGGATTAGGACTCTAACTGCCCAATTCTATAAATAAGGGACCAGGCAGAGGCAGAAAACATCAGACCTTTGGGGCTACTACTCTAGGCATAGATCTCTTCTCTTCTTCTCCTCTCTTCTCTTTTCTGATTTTCACTATGTTGTCAACCCAGCTTGTCATCTCCATGACAAGACTGGAGTAGTAGTTTGTTTCTAGGGACTGGGGCTCTGCCCGAGTTTTGTAAATGTTGTTGATTTGATGTAAAAATCGTTGTTGATTTCGTTATTGTTTTAGATCTGATTTCTAGTGTGTTAATCACTCGTAAATTCGGCAACCGCTTATTTGCGTGACGTAGACGTTCTAAGGAGGAACCTAGCGGTGAACTTAGGATTTCTAGGGTGTTTCACTCGTAAAATTCGGCGGCTGTTTGTTTGTGAGATGTGGATGATCTAAGGAGGAACCTAGCGGTGAACTTAGGTTATTTGCATGACTTAGACATTATAAGGAGGAACCTAGCGGTGAACTTAGGTGTCGGACCTATAGAAGTCAGACTTGGGACTGAAATCACGAAAGTTAGAAGCCGTCCCTCGAGGAGCAACGAGTTGTCACGGAACGCAAAGGGTCCTGATAAGCCTCTGGCTTATCTAGTTTTATGACTAGATGAACTAGGGTTTAGTTGTCTATTTATTCGAGTTCACTCTCATTTTCGCCCAAATTTGCCTTGTTTCGTTCCTGAGTTGGACTTTGACTCGTTTTGCGTATTTTGTGTAGTTTTTAGGTTATTTTGAATAGAATTACGCTTGTGGGTGCTTTTGTTGTTTCAGGTTAAATAAGTGAAGCTCCGGGAGTCAAGAAAAGTCGAAAAGCAGTGAAATTGCAAGTCTGGAGACACTCGCCTCGCGAGTATATTCTCGCCCCGCGAGCCTGAAAGTCAACAAAGCAGCAAAAGTCATCACTTCAGTCTCGCCACGCGAGATATGTCTCGCCCCGCGACTCATGAAGACCTGCAAGACAGAGAGCATCACGGCTTGGCCGTGATGAATACCACGCCCATGGCAGTTTGAGGTTTGAAGACTCGCCCCGCGAGAGACAGCTCGCCTCGCGAGAGAATGAAGACTTGGAAGTCAGAGGCCATCACGGCCCAGCCGTGATGAAGGTCACAGCCCAGAATTGAAGACTCGCCCCGCGAACATACTTTCGCCTCGCGAGAGTTCAAATTGAAAGCGCGCCAATTTTAATTCTCGCCTCGCGAAACTCTGCTCGCCTCGCGAACGAGCGCAGATCTGGAATCCTATTTAAAGGCTGTTACAGATCAGAACAATGGATCCAACTGGAAGGAGGCTGTAGGGCTTTTGGAGGGCCGCGAATCCTAGTAGTTTTCCACTGTTTAGAGTAGCGTTTAGGGTAGTTTCTTTTCTCTTTGGAGCTGCGTCTCCCTTTTTCTTATGGAGATTATGTCCGATCGCTTGTCTATGAGCATGAGGAACTAATCCCCTCGTCCGAGGGAACGATGAAGCCGTCCATGGCGATGTAAATCCGATATGATGTATGTCTTTCTCCTTTAATTCAATTCTTGTTTTCCGATTCTGATTTGAATGTTTGATCATATGTTTTGCATGATTAATCAGTTAAACGTGTTTGAGGCCTAACGGCGATTCGCGTTTCAGAACTTGAATCGGGATCATAAACGTTTTCTAATTCTGACTTGATTGTGTTGATCATATGTGTTGCGTGATTGACTTGTTAACGTTGATGAGGCTTAGTCAGCGATTCACGTTTAGAACTTGAATTAGGATCATCGATCGAATATTGCACGAGAGTGAGTAGGAGATCGGTGCGACCTTATAGGTAACATGAATTAACAGAATTCGAGATTAGGATTATGAGACCTAGTAAGTAATTAATCCAATCGTCGAATACGTCCTAATGAGCACGAGAGTGGATTTAGGAGAATTTAGGGGTCCCGGTTGACATTGTAATTGAACCTAGGGAGGAATTCATCATCACTTGGGTGTACATGTTGGGTAGGTGGATTTGTGACCTTGGATATTTTAATTTCTGATTTTTAGTTAATTAGTTTATTTAGACTTGTTAATTGAATTTAGATATCAATCTCTTTCTCTCAACCACCTTCTTCCGTAACTTGACCAAACGCATCGGATTTCCCGCGGATTAGTCGAATTGGTAGCCCAATCCCTGAGTTCGACCTCGGTAATTACTTGCCGTGTATTTTTATTACTTGCGACGACCCGGTACACTTGCCGGAGTCACAGCAGGTCCAATCTGGGATCGACTACCACGAGAGTAGGGGTCGGGTCAATTGGGCACGGCTTTTGTAACCCGAGAGGGAGCTTAAGCTATTAGAGGATAAACTCGCCTTCAAGGCAATTTCGGTAATCAACAAAGGTAAATCAGATTAGCAACATAAACAGCCTCAAAGGTAACCCAAATCCCTAGGAATCCGTTTAGATCAAAACCCCAAAAACATTTGTTTTCTGTTTTAATTGTTCTCTGCTCATCTATCTTTTAATTTCAAATTCAAAATCCTTTTCACTCAAAACATAAATATCCTTTTTACAAAGTCCAGATCTAATCGATTCGAAAACCGATTGCGATTCGAGAACACAGTCTCTGTGGGTTCGATATGTTTTATTACTTGACGGCAATCCGGTACACTTGCCGGAATCGCACGCGCGCGCCGCAGCGCACACCATTCCTCCACAACATTTTGTGAAGGTTGCTCATGTTCCACCAATGGTAGGTCACTACTCTGTGATTCTTGAATTTCTTCAAGTTCTATCTTCATCCCACTGGTTCCTATGGAGATAAACTCCTTTTCTAGGAATACACCAGTCCGTGCGACAAACACTTTGCCTTCGGAAGGATTATAGAAATAATATCCCTTGGTTTCTTTGGGATACCCCACAAAGAAGCATTTATCAGATTTGGGATCAAGCTTATTAGAAACTTGACGTTTTACATATGCTTCACAACCCCAAATCTTCATAAAAGACATGCTGGGTCGTCTACCAGTCCATATCTCATATGGTGTCTTTTCTACCGTTTTGGATGGAACACGGTTAAGTGTAAAAGCTGTTGTTAATAGAGCATGTCCTCAGAAAGAGTTTGGAAGGTTTGCATGACTCATCATAGACCGAACCATGTCCAACAAGGTTCGATTTCTCCTCTCAGAAACACCATTCCATTGTGGTGTTCCAGGTGGAGTGAGTTGAGATAAAATTCCACACTCTCTCAGATGATCATCAAACTCTAGGCTCAAATATTCACCACCTCGATCTGATCGAAGAGTTTTAATATTCTTACAAAGTTGGTTTTGTACCTCATTTTTGAATTCCTTGAACTTTTCAAAGGATTCCGATTTATGTTTCATAAGATACACAAATCCATATCTACTGAAATCATCAGTAAATGTGATGAAGTACTGAAAATCACCTCTAGCTAATGTGTTTAGGGGTCCGCATACATCGCTATGTATAAGACCCAAAAGATCATTGGCTCTTTCACCTTTACCGGTGAATGGAGCTTTAGTCATCTTTCCCAATAAACAAGACTCACATATATCATATGATTCATAATCAAATGAGTCCAAGAGTCCATCTTTATGGAGCTTCGAAATGCGCTTCTCATTTATATGGCCTAAACGACAATGCCAAAGATAAGACGGGTTCAACTCATTTGGTTTGAACCTCTTAGTATTTATGTTATAGATGGGCATTTCAAGATCAAGGACATAAAGTTCATTACTCATGTGTGCACTAGCATAGAAAATATCATCCAAATAAATAGAACAACTTTTGTTCTTTATTATAAAAGAAAAACCAATCTTGTCCAAACAAGAAACGGAAATGATATTCCTGCTAATTGCAGGCACAAAATAACAGTTCTCTAACAGAATAGTAAGCCCAGTGGGCAAAGTCAATACATAAGTCCCTACAGCTAAAGCAGCAACCTTTGCTCCATTTCCGACTCGTAGATCGACTTCGCCCTTTGTCAATGGTCTACTCCTGTTTAGATCCTGCACATTTGTACAAATGTGAGAACCACATCCAGTATCTAATACCCATGATGCAGAAGTAGATAAATTGACTTCTATAACAAACATACCTGAAGCGGAAGTCTCACTTCCCTACTTCTTCTTGATTTCTTCCAGGTATTTTGGGTAGTTCCTCTTCCAATGTCCGGTCCGACCACAGTGGAAGCAATTGCCTTCCTTAGCCACACCACCCACAGGCTTCAAGCCAGAAGTACTAGGCTTGGTCTTGTTGATGGCCTTGCCCTTTCCCTTGCCCTTTTGTTTGTTCTTGGGCTGCTTCTTGCTATTTCCAGCCTGGACCATCAAAATGGCCTTCCCCTTTCCTTTGTTAATATTTTGTTCAGCAGTTCTCAACATGCTCAACAATTCTGGCAAAGGTTTGTCAAGATCATTCATATTAAAGTTCATGACAAACTGACTATAGCTCTCAGGCAACGATTGCAGAACTAAGTCGGTGGCTAACTCTTGGCCTAAAGGAAAACCCAGTCTCTCGAGATTCTCAATGTATTCGATCATCTGGAGTACATGAGGACTCACAGGGCTCCCTTCTGCCAATTTACACTGGAAAAGGGCTCTGGAAACTTCGAACCGCTCATGCCTTGCTTGCTCTTGGTAGAGCAGCTTGAGGTGCACGATCATATCGTACGCCTCCATGGTCTCATGTTGCTTTTGCAGCTCAGAGGTCATGGTAGCAAGCATAAGACAACCGACGTCTAAGGCGTCATCCTGATGCTTCTTATAAGCATCCCTGTCAGTCCTAGGAGCACTTGAAGCCGGTGGCTCCTCAGGAATAGGCTCCTCAAGAACATACAGCTTTTTCTCATGTTTGAGGACAATCCTCAAGTTTCTGTACCAGTCCAGAAAATTTGTTCCGGATAGTTTGTCCTTCTCAAGGACGGATCGCAATGACAGGTTACTTGATGTGTTTAATGCCATGGTAATCTACAGAGATAAATATGCAAAATATAAGTATCATGCCATGAAGTTATTTAATAAGGTCTTTAATTAAATACGCCTCCCACTATTTTACTCAAAACAATGACCCTCATCATTGATTCGGAAAATCCCGTTGGAAGATTTTCTAGTGGGCCAAGATCCATATTTCACCTAGCTTTAAGTCAGCTTTGGCTGATAACTTAAAATTCGGTTATTTAGGTAGGAAACACTTTCCGATTGCATCTCATGCAACTCTTGGACAGTTGGGTGAATAACTCTTATTCAAATCCATCACATGGACTAAAGCCCAACTTATAAGCATCTAAGCCTTTCAATCCTATTGAAGTTGGCTTAGTTAAGTCAGACCCAATGGATAGCAGTTGAACATTACATTTGTCCCATCGCGTCTTACTAGTATAGATAAAGGTACCCCGCTTTGGCGGACCCACACTTAATCGATCCTAGTCTTGACGAGTGCCATGCATTGGAAGGCCTTTAAATGTGACTTAATATTTCCTTTTGAGGGATTTGATTAAAATTTGATCTCATCATTTGTTAAACTCTTTAACTTATTATTTACATACATGCATCTCATACATATATTAGTTAAACTCTTTTAACATACTATATACATACATGCATCTCATACATATATAAGGCAAATAAATGTGATATGGTTATGGCCCCTAACGCATTGATTCTCCCAAGCCAATGAGAGAATCTAAACTTAAACCTAGGAGCGTCCAAGCTTCTCCAAGCATGATCTCCCAGAGGATGACGTCTTCTTGTCTCCATCATTACATTACATAAACAGAAACCTCATTTTACATATGAGGGGAGTGAGATGAGAAAAGAAGATACATATGGAATATAAGAGAAAGGCACGGCACGCAGGCCGTATTTCAAAATATAAACCAAAAGATTAAAGGACTAAGGCCATAACCATTCACCATACATCACCAAATAAATAGTAACAACCAATAATAATACATAATTATTATTATTAAGTTTATTAATTAGAGATTTCAAAATCTGAATTTTGAAAACGTAACATATATATATATATAACAAATCACATTTATTATAATTGATGTTACTATAAATCACATTTATTGTAATTGATGTTACTATAAATCACATTTATTGTAATTGATGTTACTATTAGTTAAGTATTTCAAAATCTGAATTTTGAAACCATATCATATATATAACAAATCACATTTATTATAATTGATATCGTTATTAAATGGTGACATAAAAGATTTCAAAATTGAATTTCGAAATAACACGCTACGCAGAGGCCTGTGAACACTTCACGTTGCAAGGAACGGCGGATACGGTTTCAACCCTTGGAACCTCAGCCACAACAACATGAACTCTTCATGTCTGAAACCACTTAACGCCGCCAACAGAGAACTGAAACCAATCATGTTTAACATCAACATTTGACGCCATCGCAGAACATAATAAGGATTCAGAACCAATGTACGTATCGCATACATACACAAACATGCAATAGACGCATATATCATATACATACGAAAATTACAGAAACAAGGTTTCGCAAAACGGATGCAAACGATTTTCAAAAAACAATTTTCAGAAAAACGATTCACATTATAAACATGTTATCATACATAACAGGTAAACCACGTAACAGAATCATGGTTTCGCAAGCGGCTCTGATACCACTGTTGGGAATTAGCATATAAAATAAAAAGAAACGCAGCGGAAAAATTCCCATCGAAGGATCCTTGCGAATGGTCATGATTCATGATTAGAAGGTTTACCTCTTGAAGCGATGGCTGTTGATCAGAATTCGTCTATCACGAACACCGCACGAATGATGTCTCTAAAGGTATCCACACGAGCAGATTCCGTGAACGTCCAACGTCACGAACCCGAAGCGTCTCTGTCTCACAGTGCTAGCTTCAAAACCGAGACTTGCTGTTCACACTTACTCTCTATGTGCGGCTAGGTTATCAACCGTGTGGGCACAACAACTTAAGTGGTCTACTTATAGTAGCGCCTCCTTAAGTGAGTTAGTGAGCAACATTTGACCTAAGCCCATGTACTATGCGCTAGGCCCAATAGGAAAGTCCAACTCTCCTTTTAATGCTTCTTTTAATCCGCTCTTATGTGTGTGACCCTATAGGTTCCCAAAACGTTAGTAGTAATATTAAATCCCATTTAATATTACAAACAGTGAGCAATATCTAGCAATACATCACTGCTACCTAAGTAGTGAGAAAGTCAGTGATTTGACGAAACCTTTCTGTGACAAATATTCATGTGCATTATTATCCCTTTGTCCATATATCTATATTGAACACAAGGCATAGAATGTGTCACCCTTGTATGGTTCAATATCATGTTCCCTGATACCCGAGTAGACTTAACGACAAATGAGGTCAATATCTCATATTGACTCATTTCAGCACGGCCATGCATTTTACAGTCTCACTCTATCAGGGGGCCCACAGATATTACTCCTGTTATGTAGGAGGGACAAATTCCATCTAGGTCACTCACATCCCTCTGCACGGCTCGTGGTATGCCCAATGACCGTCTTTATAATCATCCTATTACAGATGACGTTTGACGATATTAAAGCACACGACTCCTTATGTAGGGATCGTAGTGATTTCAGGTCGAAGGATTGCATACACCATTGTCATTATGAGAACTACTTATGACACTCACATAACGCTCCATGTAGTGTTCTCATGGTGGGTCAATTCAGTACATCATTACTCTAATGTGTACCTATGTGGCGACTCGATATCTCATATCCATGACCCATGAGATATGGCCATCAGTCTGCACACATAATAGTCTCAATGTATTATTATTGTCCTTATTAATAAAATACTTGACTACGGATATTTAAGAATAGGATTTCATTGTTCAATAGTGTCTCACGATCAAGTCGTATACTTGATATTCTATTAAACTGCAATTTCTATTCTAAGGACTTTATTATGTTTAAACAAGTAACACAATAAACTGGAATGCCTCATATCATATATATATAATAGCAAGATATAAATGTAAGTCTAAAGAAATACACTGGCCTCTAGGGCTTACACCAACATTTCTTTCTTTGTAGCTTTGGACATTCATTTTTGTTGTGTCCAAGCTTTCCACATTCAAAGCATTTGATTGTTAAGGAAGAGCTTTCACCTTTGTTTGTGTTCTTTTGGGTGGGAAAACTGAATTGCTTCTTGTTTCTGTTCTTCTTGATGAATCTTTTAAATTTCCTCACAAGTAATCCCATGTCTTCTTCTTCGGATTCTTCACTTTCATCAAGGTGTTCATCTTCATCACTTTCTATTGATTCTTTGGAAATATGAGCCTTGAGTGAGAGTCCTTTCTTCTTTTTCTCCTTATCTTCATGATCTTTCATTCTATTTAGTTCCAATTCGTGTTCTTTCAACTTGCCAAATAGAGTAGCAATTTGCATTGTGTCAAGATCCTTTGCTTCAACAATTGCAGTAACTTTTGGCTGCCATTCATGACTCAAACATCTCATAATCTTGTTAATCTTTTTCTCATCTGTGATTGTATGTCCGAGTCTTTCTAACCGGTTCACAATGTGTGTAAACCTCTTTTGCAGATCATCTATCTCCTCACCATTCTTCATGTGAAAGAGTTCATATTCATGGACTAGTGCATTCATCCTTGCTCTTTTCACATCGTTGGTTCCTTCATGAGTGAGTTGAAGAGTATCCCACATCTGCTTTGCCGTTTTGCAATTGGAGACCCTGAAAAACTCATCATAATTCAAAGCAGCTGTTATAATATTCTTTGCTTTAGCATTATAACCAACTCTTCTTTTATCATCATCATTCCAGTCATCTTTTGGTTTAGATTGTTTATTTCCCTTAGCATCAAGAATAAATGGAACATAGGGACCATTTTCAACAACATCTAAAACATCTAAACCTGCAGCCTCAAGAAAGATAAGCATTCTTTCTTTCCAGTACATGTATTGGGAGCCATTAAAGGCAGGGGGTCTAGTGAGTGAAGCCCCATCACCCAGGATATCATTTGTAGCCATCTCTTGAAGCTATTAAGCTTTGTAACAAGAGTTTTAGCTCTGATACCAATTGTTGGTAGTGGCTACGGTCTCAAGAGGGGGGGGGGGGGGGTGAATTGAGATATTGAAAACTTATTCAACAATTTAAAGCAAAACAATGTTTCTTTAAAGAAAATTGGTTTTCACTCAATTTTAGTTCCAAGAATTAGGTTATGGAACAAGTAATGATGACAAGAAGAATTATAAGTAGGAACAACAGATTTTAGATTTAAAGATTCAAGTTTAAACAAGTATATGGAGTTTAGGGATTAGAAGAACACGCAAACCGGTTTATCCTGGTTCGGATACCTCCTCTTGTAAGCCTACGTCCAGTCCCACACCACTGTGGATTTCTTCACTATAATCAGCAATTTACACAATTCTAATTACAACAACACAAGGATAACCTCCTTGCTTGAAAAATCTCTAGAAAGCACACTGGCTTTCTTTACCCAAGGATCCCTTCTATCGTTGTTAAACCCTAAGAGACACCCTCTCTTAGTCACTCTAATTCACAAAAGAGAATTGAGTTGAAGCAAGACTCTAAAAGCCTGATAATACAAATTGAAGTTCTAACTATCACACTTTTCTCAGCGTTGAAGCACTTTGGATCAGAATGAATTTGTGTTGTTGTTATTGTACGTGTTCTGTATGAAAAGTGTTCCTTTGATCCCACTTTATATAGAAGTCAGATTATAGCCGTTGGGATCATTTAAGACAGATTTGGATCTGATTTAACAAAATCTGCTTTCTTGATTTCTTGATCTTGAAATGTGATTCTGTTTGATCTTTGTAGAGATTGCGTCCTCCTTGAAATATAACTGTTTCCATCTGAAAGGATAGCCAAGTCTATTTGAAGAGTAATAAATCAGTGCTTAATTGAAGAGAAAGATAGCCGTGTCCATTTGCCGTGTCAGCAGACTGGAGTATTAGCTCAAGTTTATTGGACGGGCTCCAGTTGGTAGACGAGAGTGCTAACACCAGGCAATTGGACGGGCTCCAAATGTTACTGTCAGTAGAAAAGCTCTCCTTTTTATATCAATAGAAGAGCTCTCCAAGTGTTACTCTCAGTAGACGCGCGCTCTTGTTACTTTCAGTGGACGAGCTCTCCTTTTTCCATCAGTAGACGAGCTCTCCAAGTGTTACTATCAGTAGACGCGCGCTTTTGTTACATCAGTGGACGCGAGCTCCTTTTTATATCAGTGGACGCATGCTTCTGTTTCATCAGTGGACGCGAGCTTCTGTTTCATCAGTGGACGCGAGCTTCTGTTTCATCAGTGGACGCGAGCTTGTATTTCATCAGTGGACGCGCGCTTGTGTTTCATTAGTGGACGCGCGCTTGTGTTTCATCAGTGGATGCGCGCTTGTGCCACGTCAGCAGATGAGCTCCGCTCTTCTGTTTCTTCCAGTGGACGTGCTTCATGTGCCACGTCAGCAGACGAGCTCTTTTGTTTCCTTAGTGGATGCGCTTCATGTGCCACGTCAACAGATGAGCTCTTCTGTTTCTTTTAGGGGATGCGCTTCCGTGCTCTTTCAGTGGACGACATCTTTTTACTTTATTCTTTTAGTGGACGCGCTCTCTTTGTTCTTTCAGTGGACGTCAGCTTTCTTTGTTCTTCCTTTAGTGGACGAGCTCTTTAATTGTTCATTGTACTTCAGCTCTTTACTTTGTTGGACGTCATCTTTCTTTGTTCTTCCTTTAGTGGACGAGGTCTTTAATTGTTCATTGGACTTCAGCTCTTTACTTTGTTGGACGTCATCTTTCTTTGTTCACTTCATTGGACGAGCGCTTATATTTTCCCTGTGTTGGACGTGCGCTAGTTTTGCTTTGTTGGACGAGTGATCTTGCATGCAACTTAACACGTAATGAGTACGTAGTCAGAATTAAAAATCTTATGCAAAATACACTTTGTTTGTCATACATCAAAAACATGAATGAGGGCTAAGTCTTACACAACTTTTTCAGCATCCTTTTCTTCAGAATACTCCTCTTGGACATCATTGTTCAGAACCTTGCCACTCCTCAAATGAATTGCTTTGCATTGCTCTTTTGGATTAGGAACAGTATCACCTGTCAAAGTACTTGAAGCTCTTTCAGACAACTGTTTAGAAATCTGCCTAATTTGTACTTCCAAATTTCGGATAGACGCCTTGATTCTTGAAGTTGGCCTTTGTCTCAGTCATGAAATTTGAAGATTGCTCCACAAAAATAGAAGTATTAACAGACAATTTCTCGAAAGCACTCTCCAAAGATGACATTCTGTTTTGAGGTTGTGATTGACCTTGGAATGAAGAATTCCCTTGTTGTTGTAGTGGCTTGAATTGATTCTGACCTTGTCCACCCCATGAGAAATTGGGATGGTTCCTCCAACCTGGATTGTAAGTGTTTGAATAGGGTTAATTTGTTGCCCCAATGCATTCACATGCTCTCCGAGTTGATTTGTACCACAATCACCATTACGATGCTCTCCACCACAAATCACACACCACGTGAAGTGTATTTATTGCATTAACTTGGCCATTCCCCAACAAAGTAGCAAGCTGTTGAGAAATCACCTTGTTAACTTGTTGCTCAATTAGATTACTATCCACAACATTCACCCCCCAAGACTTTTCTGTTTTGCCTATCATGTTGCATATTAGCACTACTGGCTGCCATAGTCTCTAGTATTTCCAAAGCCTCTTCTGGACTCTTCAAATCAAAAGCTCCTCCACATGCAGCATCCATCATCTGTCTTGCATTCGGATCCATCCCATTATAGAAGGTTTAAGCTAACAACCAATTGGGCAAAGAATGATGAGGACATTTTCTGAGTAGCTCCTTGAACCTCTCCCAAGCATCATACAAAGTTTGACTCTACTTGCACAAATGAGGTAATTTCACTCCTCAATTTGGCTGACCTCGATGATGGAAAATATTTTTGCATAAACTTGGACTCCAAATCATCCCATGTTGAGATACTGCCCTGTTGTTGTGACTGAAGCCAACTTCTAGCTTTATCCTTCAATGAGAAAGGAAAAAGCCTCAATCTAATAGCGTCATCTGAAGCTCCATTGAACTTCACTGTATCACATATTTGCAAGAAATTCTCCAGATGATGATTGGGATCCTCATGAGCTCCTCCACCAAACTGGTTCTGGTGCATCAAATTAACGAGTGCAAGCTTGATTTCAAAGTTGTTAGCCTGCACAGCAAGTCTCACAATAGAACCCCGGGCACCTTCAGTATTGGGCTTGGAATAATCCCTCAATGTCCGCCTAGCAGGTCGCTTAGCCATGACCGTTTCAACTTCAACCACCTGTTGTTGTAAAAGTGCTTGTTCCCTTTCTTGTTGCCTGGGAAGCTTGGCTGCCTTCCTGTTACTCTTAGCTGTCTTTTCAATTTTAGGATCAAACAGCAAAGAATTTTTGTCAGCAGTACCTCGCATACACAACTCAAAAAAAAATCAGTGCACATTGATAATATAAAATAAAAATAAAATTGCAGCAATTATAATAACATAAAACAAAATGCTCAAATCGAGATTTTCTTGGCACAATTAATATTAACAAAAATCATTTCCCGGCAACGGTGCAAAAAACTTGTTTAGCAGAATTGGCAAGTGCACCAAATCGCTAACTGTAGTAATAAAAATATCGTCCTCAGGGATTGAACTATTAACTACTAACGTGCCAACTCAATTTCGTTGGAGCGACCAAATGGTTTGAAAATTGGTTTTCACCAATAAATAAGAACAGAAATGTAACAAGGAACAGAAAATATTTTTGGTATTTTCAATTGAGAAAATTAAGCAATATAAAATTTGGGTTTTAACAATCAAGAAAAAAAAAATTGTTAGAGGATCGATTTCCCAGCCTTTCCTACTTGTTCAATCCAGGAAATTAACTTGAACAGTTTATCCAATTTCAAGAAACTGAGTTTTGTAATTTATCTCCTAATTCCTTAGGTGAATAAACCTTTCTGTCTAAGTTATTAATTCAATTCCTTGAATATTAGATAAATAGCAGAAGCGTTAAGAAAGATTTCCACTCAAAAAAAAAATTGGTTGTGTTCTTATTTCTAAGTAACACGCGCAAATCGTTTATTCACAAACACCGATTATGAACTCGAATTTCCCAATTGCAAATTCATACAGTAGATAAACATGCAACAAGTGAATAAACTCTTGAAATTAAACAAACCAGAACAAGTAATTATCCAGAATCAAAACAAGTTATCTAGGTGGTTCCATCTACCTCTAACAAAGGAAAATTAGCTAGACATAATAGAAATAGAACAAACTCCGGAAGAAGATGAAGACAAGGTAGTCATTATGAGTCTCTACTCATCAGCTTCAACTCTTTTGATTGCTCCATTTTCTCCCTCTCAAAATTGTATAATTCTCTCTCGATCTGTTTTGCACTTTTTTTTCTGTTACGGCGCTGCACTGGTCTCTTCGTTCTCTCTCTCCAATTTCGCTGACGCTTTCTATTTATATTTTCAAATCACTTTGATCAGTTCTTTGCCTCTTTCAAATCCAATTGCAATTGGATTTTATGACCATCACGTGGCCCATTACGTTTTTACATTCCAATTCTAACTTGAAATCTTCTTTCAATTGACGTGGGTCCCTTGTGTGGCTTTTTGGCAATTCACGTAATTGCTGCACTTTCCAATTGAACTTGTAATCACAAAGTGATCATGTGGCCCCTTGCTTTGTGTTGATTGATTTAGTTTGGATGAAAATTAAATCTCCTAAATTTGTGATCATGGCCCACATCAATTAATGGTAATTACAATTCTTCATATCAATTATCATCAATTTAATGATTTGGAGCCCCACTTGCTTCATATCACAATATCAATTTGCCTAATTCTCATGCTGCTGCCACTTTTCTATCTTCTTTTTACAATTTTCGTTAGAAGCCAAATCTATCAATCTCTTCAATTTTCCATCTCATCTTCATTATTTCCTACAAATATAAATAAGTAAAAACACTATTAGATTAACTCTAAAAACATGAAATTAAACTAAAATATTCAAAATATTATTAAAAACTAAATTAACTAAACTTAGGGACAAAACTCAATCAATCGACACAATTGGGAGCAAAAATCCATTTAATAAGCACACAAAAATCACATAATCTAGAAGATTATCAGTTGATTAGAGGACTAACAAATTAAAAAGGTAATAATGCTTAACCTAAAATAGAAATCAATATGAGCTACAATAAAATGCCAAATGATGAAAAATGTTTTTAAGTATATAAGTAATTACATACAAAGTTGTATATTGGTCTACTTTAAGGAATATGTGAAATTCCTTCAAGAGTATTCAAATACCAACTCATGTATGCTATTACTCAAGCATATTGACAATTTTGAGCAGAGTATTCAAATACCCTTGCTTGGTACTCGAATACCCTGTACTCTGTTAAGGTTGTTGGCTTATGTTATTCGAATACCCTATGAGAGTATTCGAATACTCACCTGAAAACCCAACAAACTTCAACTTTTTTCAACTCCAAAGGGCATATGCTTAAGAGTTAAAAACACGAAATCATATAAAAAAAAAACATACTGTTATTATGCCAAAATTGAGAGCCATCTATTCATTCTTTGTTACAAGTGATCTTAGAAGCTTTTCAAGATTTGATGCACAAGTGTTGTGCTAAGGAATTTCTTTTCTACTCAATTGTATTTCTGAGTTTTGTATTGGGTGTTTGAATCCCATATTGACTCAAGAGTGTGGTATCTCTTGAGTGGTGTAAATCTTTGTTGGTGTGGTATCCATCAAAGTGACCATTGGTGAATAATCTTTGTTGGTGAAGTATCCATCAAAGTAAGGGTGAGGCATCCCTTTGTGAGTTGTTGGTGAGGTATCCAACAAGATTCAAGAGTGTGGTATCTCTTGAGAGTGTGGTTCTTGCGGGTGAGGTATCCTACAAGAGGAGAGTGACTTTTGTAAGGAGTGTGGTATCTCTTGTACAAACTTTTGTCATAGTGAATTTCTCCAAGAGGATTCTTGGAGACTCGATGTAGGTTACCCAGGTTGTGGGCCGAACCAGTAAAATACTCGTGTCACTTTCTCTATCCCTACTCTCTTTACTTTCTTGCAAATTTTATTATCTTCTGCATGTTCTTCATGTTCTATGCTTATGATACTATATTGCATGATTGATGTATGATACACTCTCTTAGCTTATTCAATTGAATATCTTTCTTTAAGTATGTTCTTGAATTGATATTGCAATTATTCTTGATTAAGTTTCAAGGAAAATTACTCTCTTGCTACACCATTTGCTCAAGGAAAATTACTCTCTTGCTACACCATTTGAAAAGGGGAGTTAAATCTTGTTTTTTGAAGAAAAAAATTAAAAGGTCAATTCCCTCTTGACTTAGAACCGTTTCCAGATCTTACACCATGTGTATTAATTTTTATATTTTAAAGCCATGTAGGATGTCATGTGGGAAAACCATTTTTGTTTCAAATTTTAAATTAAATTAAATTATTTTATTTAATCTTATTATTCTTATCTTTTAGTTTATAAACTAGTAAATAGAAACTCAATATTGTTCTTCTTCACATTTCCACCTCTGTCAAGCTCTTTCCTCACGTTTCAATTGTCGTGCTTCTTCTTTGTTTTGCTCGTTTTTCCCTTTCCCATAATCAAGCTTGCCATGATGAACTAACTTGATTGGAGGACCCAGTTATCACTTCAATCTCCAATACCTATAATAGGGTTTGTAGTTGTGGATAGGTTTAAGTTGATGACATTAGGATCTAGAAGAACCCGAAGAGACAATTTTGGACTTACCATAATTGGAAGGTAAGTGAAATTTCTTTTCCAAAGTTCACCCCTAAATTTGGTAGTGCTAACGTGGTGTGTTGTTAGCCATGTCAGTATTTCTAGAACTTGCAAGGACCAAAACCAATGAAAAAGTGTGGGGACCAAAACCAAAACTTGGGCACTTTACAGGGACTAAAAAACTCATTAAATTTATTCTTACATGACACTAAAAATTGTTTAACTAGCCTACATGGCAGTGCTGACATGATGCACCATTAGCCACGTCAGCACTTAATGAAGGAGCAGTAACGACATGGACTAAAACCAAAATTCTGGAACTTATAGGGATCGAAACCAACGAAAAAAATGGTTGGGACTAAAACCAAAACTCACAACTTTGGAGGGACTAAAAAGCTCATTAAAACATCTTTCAATGAAGATTGAAGAATAAGTACTCAATGAAGACCAAATCTAACTGAAGATCAGGTTACATCTACAAAGTCAAGTTCAAAATTTGATATCAAGCGTATGGAGTCTGACAAGGATCATCTGACAAAAGCAATGAAGTTTCTTCAAGCTACAAAGCACTCTCAAGGATGAACATATTTTACAATATGTCCGAGCCTGTCCATGAAGTTTTTAGCAACAAGCAATCTGGACTCTAAAGAAGCATAGAACCAAGAAGACGGTATGAGCCAAGATGTCTTAAAGAAAATTTATCTGAGACAATGACTAATTATCAAGGAAATCCTTTTGAAGAAGAATACTCGTTGTGCTAAACCAAAGAAAAGATCATAATATTATAATCACGATTAAACAAAGTTTCCTATCTCATCCCTGAGAAAGGACAAAACACAAAAAAACACTTTGATTTCTCTATAAAGTACATAAATTTTGTTATGCTTTGACTCGAGAAAGTCAAAAACATACTTTATACCTACTCTGAAGACTGCTACGTAGAAAGCATAAGGAAAAACCAAAACATAGTACAAACGAAGCTTGCTTGTATTAAGAACGACTCTTTCATATCCAATGGACAAAGATTAAATCAAAGTTCATCTCTCCAACGGATATATCTGATGATGTATTTAAATAAGAGTTGTGAAGTTGCACATAAGAGACATACATACAGATCCATCATACATACACAGACATATTCGGGCATGCAAAGCTCAGAAGAAAACTCTCAAACGCTCGCAAACTTTGAAATACTTTGATACTCATTTCACTACATTCTCTCACATTGTAAATATCTTAGAAAAGCTAGTCTAAGGCGTCATATCTAAATTTATCCATTATCCACTCGTTGAGTGTTATCTGATTGAGCTGTCAGTCCATGTGAAGTGAAGTTGTTGCTTCAAACAATATTATTCCCTTGTAAAGTGCTGGATGAAATTTTTAATGAAGTTTTTAGCCCTTTATTTGCAAGTAATTCTCTAAGCAAAGCGAACAATCCAAAGCGATAGATGACATGACCACTTTGAAGCGAACAAGCCAGCAAGCTTCAGTATTCGATCATGACCCCTTTATTCTATTTTTCCCTTTTATTGCTTGTTTCTCTTCTCACTTTGAAGCACTTGTTCCCAACTAGGAGATTCAAAAAACCTTCCTACGAGTCCACCTAATCTTCAAAAAACCGTGGCAATGTGGTTTTCGGAGTAATGAGATCTTCAACGGCTCTTTTGCCTTATTGACGGCTTTGCCCATTGCTATATATATTTTTCATTACCGACGACTTACGGTGTCGGTAATTGTCGTTGGAATTTCAAGGATCACCGTGTTATCGACGATTTCTATCAATTGATTATCGACGGCAAGACCATCGGTATATTATAAGTAAATGCAACTCGTGCATGTCTCCTCCCTCAATTTCCCCTTCACTGCGCAAAACCTCCTTCTCCCCATTTTCACTCTCTTCTCTGCTCCAACAGACACGACCACTGCCACCTCAATTTGTTGCTCTACCACCTCACCCCCGTTTAGGTACGTTTTCTCTTTCCCTCTTTGTTCTATCTCTGTTCTTTGTTCTCTCCTACTCATCACTCTTTCTCTGTCTCAGTTTGCCACTCCTCTGGCCACCGACCGCAGCCGTCAAAGTCTCCACTAGCTACCATTCACAACCTTTGACCACCATTCACGAGTACACCTCAATCACTGCATTATACATTGTTGATTATACATTGTTTTAATGTATCAAAATTGATAATACATTGTTTGTACAACTCAGTCACCACCGTTTATGAGTTCTCTATATTGATTATACATTGTTTGTATGTATCAAAATTTGTATGGTTGTGGAGACCTTGCCAACAACTATCGACAAGGGTCCTCCATCATCTTCACCCAGCAGAGTCGGAAATACACCAGCAGGAGCTGCCTTTCTCAGGAGTCTGTCAAGACCGTTGAGCTTAGGTAGAGAGTGGCAGCCGGCGAGGAGCGTCAACAACAACTGATGGATGCTGTGGCCGTTGGCATCGAGCGTGAGTGTCGCATGTTAAATTTTTGATGTGTATAATATGTGGATTAGCATTAATTGGTGATTAAATTATAATTAAATTATTAATATATCAGTTATAAAATTAATTCTTAATTACGTAACCAATTGGTGAAATTGTTGTTGGGTATTTACTAAGAGTGACCCTATGATGGGCTGGGCCATTCTAATGTTAACCCGTTGAGAGGTCCCTACTCTCTGCTGGTAGGTTAAAAGAATTGCCTCCCCATTAGGCATTCCAGACACACACACTGAACCAACCAGAAAGAGAGAAGCAACCCTCTAACATTCTAATCTATTGTGATGGATTCTACGATGCTCCAAGGTACACAATTCTTCTCCTCTCCTTCGATTAACATGTGTAATATGCTATGATTTGTATCTGTATGATGTTCTAAACAAATTAGAATTATAGGTTATCTTTCAATTGGTATAGAGCCAAACAGATACATATTATAGCTGTTATTTCGTGGTTTATTTCAAGAGATTAGTTCCGTTTTGCACAATCTCATCCTCGAATTCGAAACCCCTATTCCAGCTAATGTTTTCGATAATTGATTGAGGGGTTTTCCTTTCTACATATAAACGAACAACATACTAAAAGATCATGAGATTACGTCATGTATTTCGTTCAAATCGAATGGAAGAATTTCACGTTTTCAAACGAAATCCGTTTTTCGATCTAAATCAGGTTCCACATTTTCGTTCCATAAAATCAAAAATTGATTTGGGGCTTCTATAGATCGAACAGTAACGATCAAAACCCCCCAAGAATCATCGAAAATGGTTGATTAAAATAGGAGAATCGATCGGGTCATTCTCGCGGGTCGTCGCGACCCGTTTTTGGAACCGGGTGAGGAAGATGACCTCTCCCTGCGCCCCGCGAGTGTATGCTCGCCTCGCGAGCCTGAAGATCAGCAAAGTCATCAAACCTATCTCGCGCCGCGAGGTCTACTTTAGCCTCGCGATTCTGGGCATCAGCATCTGTTGGAATTCCAGATTCGCCTCGCGAGATACTACTTGCCTCGCTATTCTGGAAAGTGTGAAAACAATTTTTCTAGATTCGCCTCGCGAGCGGCCTCTCGCCTCGTGAATCATTTTATATGGTTAAATCCGAAAATATATTGTATTTTTTAATACTGTACTCTCATTTTTTTTGGTCTAAAATTTTGTGATTATTCCCTACTTTTTTGTGACACTTTGATATGTTATACTCTCCTTGATCATGTGTCATATAGATGAAATTAATTTTAGAGCCTTATGTGAATTAAGTTGTGTGTTCTATGCTATATTTGTTATATAATATATTTTTTTCTAATGTATAATTGTAGCATGACTATTGATATTTTGTATAGTTATGAACTCACCTATCGTGGGTATAATTATACAAAATTTGTGTTATTAAATAATTAATTATTCTAATGTGTTATATTTGTATTATATTAATAATAATTATACACTATCGGTGTACTATTATTAATGTAATTCGTTATTATACATCGTACTATTGTCTTAAGCTTATGTCAATTATGGTTTTCAAGTACCCTATCGGTATTAGAAATTTTGGTGATGTAAGTTTTGTACATTGTATTATTCTTCTTATTATATTTCTTATTTATTATGATTTGGGACCCTTAGGCGGAATTATAATGAATAATAAATTTGTATTATGGGCAAGATTGACTGAACATATATATGGAATCATATTACCTTTCAATTCTTAATGATTCCTTATTCTTTGTTTTATGTCAGCCTCCTTCCCAAATTCTGTCAAAACTCTAAATGGGACAAACTATGAGGACTGGAAAGAGTCTCTAGATCTCTACCTAACCATTGCTGACTTGGATCTGGCCTTGAGGGAAGACAAGCCAGCAGCTCTCACAAATGAATCTACTGCAGCTCAGAAGAATGCTTATGAGAAATGGGAACACTCTAATAGAGTGTGCCTGAAAGTGATGAAGTATACTATGGAAAAATCCATCAGGCAGAGTATCTTAGAGACCGATAATGCTAAAGAATATCAGAAAGCTATTGGGGAGAAATTTATGACTTTTGAGAAGGCTCAGAAAAGTCAGTATCTTTCCTTGTTTGACAAGACCAAATATGATGGGGTCAGTGGTGTGCGTGAGCATATCATGAAGCTGATGCACTATTACAACAAACTGAAATCTCTTAAAGTTGAAATTGGCGAAAGTACTTTAATTTACCGGGTTCTTGAATCTCTTCCTTCACAATTCGATGTTATGAAGACCTCTTACAATACACAGAAGGCTGAATGGACAGTGGACGAGATGATTGCCATTGTTACACAAGAAGAATAGTCCATTAAAAAGGGTAAATCACACAGTGCTCATTTTGCTGCATCTGCTCCAACTCCAACTTCTAATTCAGGTTCAAGATTTGTGAAGAAAGATCAAAAGGGAAAGAAGAAAAACACAAAGCAAAGATTCTGCGAGGCTAAGAAAAGTTTCTTCAAGGGTAACTGCAAGTATTGTAAGAAGTATGGCCACAAGGTAGATGATTGCTATTTCTTGAAAAAGAAACAAGAGAAGCAAGGTATATTCCTAGCTCTAACATGCTTTGAATCCAATGTCATTGATGTTCCTCCAAATACTTGGTGGTTAGATTCAGGTGCAACCATTCATGTTGTGAATTCCTTGCAGGGGTTCACAAGCCTGAGGAAACCAAGTGATGCTGAGTCTAAAATTATTATGGGAGATGGAGCTGGAGTTTCTGTTATTGACATTGGAATTCTTTCTTTACTTTTGCCTTCTGGACATAATTTGTTTTTAAGAGATGCTGTGTATGCACCTTCTATGAGAAGGAACTTGATTTCTGTTTCTGCTTTGGATAAATGTGGTTACACCTTTAAGTTTGGTAGTGGAAAATTGATTGTTTGTTCAGATTCTATTTCCGTTGGTTCAGGGGTTTTACGTGATGGCCTTTATATGTTAAATCTACATGATATGTCTATCAATTCTGCTGTTGGAAACAAACGCAGTAGGATTAATGAGCATTCTTCTATGTTATGGCATCGACGTTTGGGGCATATTTCTAGGCCCCGTATTGAGAGGCTAGTCAAGGAAGGTATTCTTCATGATCTAGACTTCTCCGATTTTGATACATGTATTGATTGCATCAAGGGCAAATTTACTGCCAAGGTTAGGAATAAAGCAGCAAATAGGTGTGATGATGTGCTACAGTTGATTCACACCGACCTGTGTGGACCTATTACACCCACTGCCATGGGTGGATATGGGTATTTCATTACCTTTATAGATGACTTCTCGAGATATGGATGGATAGATCTCCTTCAAGAAAAGTCTAGTTCCCTAGATGCTTTCAAATCTTTTAAGGCTGCTGTTGAGTTGAAAACAGGTAGGAAGATAAAATGTGTAAGATCTGACAGAGGTGGAGAATTCTATGGTAGATATAATGAGACGGGTAGAAACCCAGGACCTGTTGGATGCAAATGGGTTTTCAAAACCAAACGTACTCCAGATGGTAAAGTTGAAAGGTACAAAGCCAGACTAGTAGCTAAAGGCTATAACCAAAGAGAAGGCATTGACTATAAGGAGACTTTCTCACCAGTCTCTACAAAAGATGCATTTCGAGTTGTCATGGCTTTGGTAGCTCATTTTGATCTAGAACTTCACCAGATGGATGTGAAGACGGCTTTTCTGAATGGAGACCTTACTGAAGATGTTTACATGGTTCAGCCTGAAGGTTTTACTGAAACAGGCAAAGAGCACTTGGTTTGCAAGCTGAATAAGTCTATTTATGGACTGAAACATGCCTCCAGACAATGGTATTTGAAGTTTGATCAGGTTGTCACTTCTCTTGGCTTCAAAGAAAATGCCTCAGATCAGTGCGTTTACTTGAAGACTTGTGAGGGTGAGTTCATCATTCTCGTTCTATATGTTGATGATATACTTCTTGCTAGCAGTTGTGTTAAAATTCTAACCAAGACAAAACTTATGTTGAGTAGCCACTTTGATATGAAAGACCTTGGTGATGCTTCTGTTGTTTTAGGCATCCAAATTTATCGTGATAGGTCACGTGGTGTTCTTGGATTGTCTCAAAAAGGATATATTGAAAAGGTCCTCAAAAGGTTTAATATTCATTCTTGCTCCCCATGTGCTGACCTATGATGGGCTGGGCCATTCTAATGTTAACCCGTTGAGAGGTCCCTACTCTCCGCTGGTAGGTTAAAAGGATTGCCTCCCCATTAGGCATTCCAGACACACACACTGAACCAACCAGAAAGAGAGAAGCAACCCTCTAACATTCTGATCTATTGTGATGGATTCTACGATGCTCCAAGGTACACAATTCTTCTCCTCTCCTTCGATTAACATGTGTAATATGCTATGATTTGTATCTGTATGATGTTCTAAACAAATTAGAATTATAGGTTATCTTTCATCGCATGCTGCAAACCATTGAGACGATAGAAGAATAGCAAAGAGAGTTCATGATGCGATTTGCATCCAGTATGCAGCCTCATCCACAGTTGCAACCTCTGTCTAACCAACATCGATGCCCTGCCCTTCGGCCTCAATCGCAGCTGTATGCCCGACCTGAGGGTAGCTGTTAATCAATATGGCACCTCAAGAGGGGGTGAATTGAGGTTTAATCATTTTCTTGAAAACTTTGCTTTCTTTAAAAAATTGTTCAAGAAAGACTATGTATGACGCAAAGAAATTGAATAGAAGAAGAGAGTGATTATGAATGAATGACCTCAATTAAAAATCAGAGAATTAAATCCACCACAATTAACCAAATACAATAAAGAACAACAACTGAACAATAATTGCAAGAACTAGAAAAGTGAGGGAAAGAGAAGATTGCACAAACGATTTTACTAGTTCGATCATAACTTGAGTGATCTACATCCAGCTCTCAAGAACCCTTGAGAGATTCCACTATTTTTGAAAATTGTTTACAAGATTACAATTTACCAAAAACTAAAGGATACCCCACCTTTACCTTGATTACTTTGAGATGCCCCACTCAAAGTAAAACTTAACTCCTAAGGATGCCTCACCTTAGCTTCAAGGATTCCCCACCTTGGCTTCAAGGATTCCCCACCTTGAAATTTATTTGGATGCCCCACCAAATCAATGAAGCAACTCTCCTATTGCTTACAATAAAAATTGTTTCCAAAAATAAATACAAAAGAAACTATAATTGCCTTTTACAAGATGAAGTATGAAAGCTCTAATGATTTTTGTGGAGGTATTTTGGTAGAGTTTTCTTAACTCAAAAGTCTTAATTTTCGTGCCAAAGTAACCCCTATTTATAGAGAAAAAGTTTAGAAGAGATTTTGAAAATGTGAAAATTTTTAATTCTGTTTTTACTGAAGTAGTCGACTACTTTATAGTAGTAATAGACTACTTTAGTGTAACAGAAGCAAGATTCAACAATTTCAGCTGAGTAGTCGACTACTTGACTGAAGTAGTCGATTACTCAACAAAGTAGTCGATTACTTTGATTAAAACATATTTCTGGAATGCTGAAGAACAAAGTAGTTGACTGGTTAACACAAGTAGTCGACTACTTGCCTTTTTCACATGAAAAATCAATTTTTTCTTTTCAAAGGAAAGTCCAGAAACTTGTTTTTAATATCTTGAATCAAAGTGTAATAATCTTTTAAACATTTTAACTCTAAAACACTTATTACATCACTTACAACTTATACTTCAATCTTAAAGGCAATTTTACAAAAATATTCCTTAAGAAAAATTAAAGCCTTCAACAATTGGAGTTTCTTCCTTGGTGCATTTGGAGATCAATCATCAAAACCATATATTGAACTCCAGTCTCCCCTTTTTTGATGATGACAAATGCCTTAAGCTCTTTATATCATTTGTTAACTCCTTTGTTGAATGAAGATGTGGAATATTTTTGGAAATACGCTTAGTC
Organism: Sophora flavescens; assembly: GCA_030762895.1. Classification (NCBI taxonomy): domain Eukaryota; kingdom Viridiplantae; phylum Streptophyta; class Magnoliopsida; order Fabales; family Fabaceae; genus Sophora; species Sophora flavescens. The sequence goes on from CM061064.1 coordinate 184,275,555, forward strand.
ACAAAAACTTTAACACTCCCCCTGAATTTGTGCATTATATTCTGAAAAAAAGAAATACAAGACCTTTCTCCCCATTTGACATCATAAAAAAGGAACCATTAAATGCATATGAGAAAAGTGTTGAAATGGAAGTGCATAGGGAGTAGAGAGTATAACGTGACAAGCAAAACGATCATGCATCAAAAGGATATACACCATGTAGAGTGTTTAAGCATACAATCATCCCATTGAAAATTCAAAACATCAAACTAACATTTGGCATTAAACATGATAGTGGGTAAGAAGATCACATAGCATAGATAAAGTCCAAAATGGGAAAAAACAGTCCAATAACCATAAACAGAAACAGTCCATAATAAACATGATCATCAACAAAACCTTTCCCATCCTTTTGGGGGTTAGTCTCATCAAAAGTAACATGAATAGACTCTTCAACAAAGATCAAATCAAGAAATACATGAAACATCAATAATACCAAGTTCCATTCTATGCATTTGATCTTCAAGAAATTATGCAAAACAAAATTAGGTCTTAGGTACCCAATCTAGTTTGGGTCCTTGATCATTAGTCTTGGGTACCATATTTTTAGGAACCCACATTAATTTTACTTTTTCAAGACCAATTCTTTTAATATAGCATCTAGGATAAATATGACCATGTTTTCCACAATAATGACATGTGCCTTTATTTCTTGCATTTTACTAGATGAAACAAATATTGTTTATTGTGGTTCTTTCTTATCATAAGAAGTATAACCTAAGCCGGTTTTCACAAAAGGAGATTGTTGATTACCTAGAAAATTATTTAAATTCCTTCTACCATTTGTAAATTTAGCAAGAGTATTCTTTAAGTCCTTATTTTCCTTTTCAAGATACATGCATTGATCACATTTTGAGGAACTAGGTATATCATTTCTAGAACTAGCATGCATCATGGTCATAGATTAATTTCTAATTTCAAGTCATTTATCTCCTTAGCTAATTTTATTTTATCATTTTCATGCATAGAGATTATTGACTTTTGTTTGGTTACCTTTCTAGCAAGCTCTATAGATTCCTCACGCAATTGTTCAAAGGCTAATTGCAATTCATCATAAATGAAAGATAATGCATATTCATCATCACTTACCTCTTGGTCATCTTTTTGACTTGCCATCAAGCAAAGATTTGAAACTTCATCATCCGTGCTATCACCACTTGATGAAATTAGATCGTTGTCCTCCTATGCTATGTATGCCCTTCTCCCATTCTTCTCCTTCTTAGGCCTCTTGTCACCTTTTTCTTTCTTTTGGAGAGTAGGGAATTCAAATTTGATGTGCCGGGTTTTCCACATTCGTAGCATAGAGGTGTTGATGATGGTGCATCTTTCTTGGTAGATTTCTTGGAATTGTTGAATCTCTTCCACTTACTTTTATTCTTGAGAAACTTCCCAAATCTCCTTACTGGTAGATTGATTTGTTCATCTTCCTTGTCATCTTCACTAGAATCATTACTTTCCTTGTCACTTTCATCTCTCTTGGAGGAAGAAGCCATAAGTGATATTCCTTTGCCCTTTTTATCTACTTCTTCATTCTCCTTGAGCCTTGTTAACTCCAATTCACGCTCCTTGAGCTTTCCAAACAAAGTTGCTAGAGACATTGTTGAAAGATCTCTAGACTTCATGATGGCAGTTACCTTTGGTTGCCATTCTCTACTAAGACACCTAAGTACCTTAGTCACAAGATCTTCATTAGTGAAAGTTTTCTCAAAAGAAAGCAATAGATTTACAATGACTTGAAAACGATTTTGAACCTCATTGATAGATTCATCATGATTCATTCTAAATAATTCATATTGATGCATCAAGGTGTTTATCTTTGATCTAATAACCTCACTAGTTCCTTCATGGGTCACTTGACTCTTGCAATTAGAAATACGACAGAATTCGTCAATTGAAAAAGCGGTGGTGAGGATATTCTTAGCTTCAAAGTCAAGTTGAACCTTTTGATATTCTTCTCTAGTCCATAGACTTTTGGGTTTGTCTCTCTCTTTATCTCCAACACCATGTTTGGGTCGAAGCTAGGGACCATTTTCAATAGTTTCCCATAAGTCTATGTCTATTCCTTAAATAAAAATTTTCATCCTTGCCTTCCAATAAGGATATCCTTCACCATCAAAAATTGGAGGAGAGGTGGTAGAAATATGTTTATGTTTCCTACTTGATTCAAGTGCCATTTTCGAAAATAATCTTGAAAGCTATTAAGCCTTATTCAAGACCCTAGCTCTAGATATCAATTGTTAATCAATATGGCACCTCAAGGGAAGGGAAGGTGGGGGGGAGGGGGGTGTATTGAGGTTTAATCACTTTCTTGAAAACTTTGCTCTCTTTAAGAGAGTGGTTAGAAGAAGAGAGTGATTATGAATGAATGACCTCAATTGAGTAGAAGAAGATAGTGATTATGAATGAATGACCTCAATTAAAAATTAGAGAATTAAATCCACCACAATTAACCAAATACAATAAAGAACAACAATTGAATAATAATTGCAAGAACTAGAAAAGTGAGGAAAAGAGAAGATCACGCAAACGATTTTACTGGTTCGATCACAACCTGAGTTTTATGGTGTTATTTTGTATCCGAGACAATTGTACATTATATCAGTTTTATTTATTTAGTTATAAAATTTATTTATCATTTAAATTTAATTTGCTTTCTTATTTATATATAATATTTAATATTTAATATTTAATATTTAATATCAAATTTATAATGAATAAATAAATAATTATATCAAATATTATAATTAATCAATAAATATTAATTATTGAAGTTATTTTAATTATTAATTAAATAATTAATACATATTGAATATCATAAATGGATGTTAAAAAAAATATATATATAGCATTAATGAGGCCACCGGTCGGTAATGTAGTCCATTATTCTTAGCTGTTTGTAATATATGACACATATCGACGTGTTAAGTGGTAAGTAATTTGTTGTAATTATTAATGTCTTTATCGGTTGGTAATTGGAACATAGTACCGACAGACAAAGCCGTCGGTAACGTCGACAATCTACCGACGCCTTTGTTAACAAATTGTCTTACGATGTAGATATTATCCCTATTCAAACTCAAGGGCATGTGTTGATCTGAATATACTACGCATTGTTTTAGCCTCCTTAGCTAGCAACTACCAAAGCGTACAATCCAGCAAGCTTCAGTATTCGATCATGACCCCTTTCTTCTATTTCTTCCTCTTCTCACTTTGAAGCACTTGTTCCCAACAAGGAGATTCAAAAACCTTCTTCCAGGTCCACCTTATCTTCCAATAATCTGAAACCTCTATCAACATAAACAGCCATTACATCGCACCTTCCATAGCCTATCACAAAAGTATGGTCAAACCTTTTCTCTAAGATTTGGATCTCATCTTATACTTCTTGTTTCATCACTGTCTACGGTGAATGAATGCTTTACCAAAAATGATATTATTTTCGCAAATCGACCACACCTTCTCATAGGCAAGAACATTATGTACAACAATACCACCATAGGGATGTCCCCTTATGGCGATCATTGGCGCAATCTTCGTCGTATCATATCACTTGAGGTTCTCTCAAATCTTCTCTCGAAATTCGAACGGAGGAGATTATGATGCTAATACAAAAGCTAGCTCAGGACTTGTGGAAGGATTTCGCCAAAGTGGAGCTAAAATCCAATTTCTTAGAAATGGCATCTAACAGTAAGATGAGAATGATGGCGGGCAAAATGTATCATGGTGAGGACTATACAACATGAGTGCTGTATAGGAGATGGTGATGTTTGGAGGATTAAACAACCCCATAGACTTCTTACCTATACTAACGTGGTTTGATTTTGGCTATGTGGAGAGGAAGCTAAAGAGGATTGGTAAAGAGGTTTGATGACTTCTTACAAGGACTCATTGATGAGCATCACAATGGGAAGCGGTATACTAATAGCATGATAGACCATCTCCTAACTCAACAAGAATCACAACCTGAATACTATACGGATCAAATCATCAAAGGACTTGTTCCGGTAATAGTGAAAACTGTATACCAAAATAACCTCCTCTTTAAACAATTTATCAAACTAATCTACTTTTGAATAAAATTTTCTTTTTTAGTGGAGCCAGTTTGATTGGCGCCGTTGATTTGTTGACCTGCCACGTGGGTCATGATTGGTCCGAAAAATTTGCAAAAAAAAAAAAATTTAAAAAAGAAATTTTTGACGAATAAAAAAGGTCAGTGCCACGTGGCGCACTCTGGTGGAGTTGTGCCAGTTTGACCGGCGTTATTGACCCGCCACGTGGCACCTCCTGATTGGTCCATCAGTTTTTTTGAAAAAAAAATTTTAAAAAAGGTTTTTCTGGTTAAAAAAAAGAAAAAAAAAGAAAAAAAGAAAATTAATTAATTAATATAATTCTATTAATAAATTTTATCATTACTTAATTATACTAATTAGTAATACTAATAATATAATTAATAATTAATTATTACCAATTAAACTTTATCATTATATAATTATAATAATTAATATTAATATACTAATTTTAAAATAAAATTATACCAATTAAAAGGTATAATTATTAATTTTAAAAATACTAATTTTAAAAGGTATAATATACTAATTTTAAAATACAATTATACAATTATATCATTATATTAATTATTAATTAGTATAATTATATAATGATAAAATCTAATTGGTTTTAATTAATTATTAATTATATTATTTGTGCCAATTAAAATTTATCATTATATAATTATACTAATTAATAATAATATACTAATTTAAAAATACAATTATACCAATTAAAAGGTATAATTATTAATTTTAAAATACTAATTTCAAAAGGTATAATTATTAATTGGTATAATTGTATTTTAAAATTAGTATATTATTCTTAATTAGTATAATTATATAATGATAAAATCTAATTGGTTTTAATTAATTATTAATTATATTATTAATTAGTATAATTGTATAATGATAAAATTTAATAATAGAATTATAATAATTAATTAATAATATAATTTTATTTTCTTTATTTTAATTTTTTAACCAGAAAAACTTTTAATTGGTATAATTGTATTTTAAAATTAGTATATTATTTTTAATTATTATAATTATATAATGATAAAATTTAATTTGTATTAATTAATTATTAATTATATTACTAGTATTATTAATTAGTATAATTACATAATGATAATTATGTATTAATATAATAATATTAATTAATTAATAATCTAATTTTATTTTCTTTATTTTAATTTTTTAACCAGAAAACCTTTTAATTGGTATAATTGTATTTTAAAATTAGTATGTTATTATTAATTAGTATAATTATATAATGATTAAATTTAATTGGTATAATTAATTATTAATTATATTATTAGTATTATTAATTAGTATAATTATATAATGATAAAAATTATTAATAGTATTATATTAATTAATTAATAATCTATTTTTCTTTTTTTAACCAGAAAAACCTTTTTTAAAACTTTTTTAAAAAAAACTGACAGACCAACCAGAGCTGCCACGTGGTAAGTCAATGGCGCCAGTCAAACTAGCGTCACTCCACCAGAGTGCGCCACGCGGTGTTGACCTTTTTTTTCGCCAAAAAAAATATTTTTTTCAAAAAAATTCGGACCAATCATGACCTGCCACGTGGCAGGTCAACAAGACAGGTGCGACTAAAAAAATAATTTTTTATTGAAAAGTCGATTAATTTGATAAATTATTTTAAAAAGAGGTTATTTTGGTACATAATTTCTAAAAGTGGATCACTTAAAAAAAAAAAAAAAACTTTTTACACCTAGTCCTACTCATGTATCCTTTGTACTCATCTATCATTTGTTGTTTTCAAGGCTCGAGTGATTTGATCAATGATTATAAAATATTTTTCAAAAAAAGTATTTAAAAAATGGTGTGAGAATATCATTATTGCTTATCTTTTAGCTTCCAAATACTAATACCGAGTTTGCAAATTGATGTTTGTCGCGAAAAATAAAAGTATTTATGAATAAGTCCATGGACCAGCTCGTTTAACTTGTGAATTATGTGGACTCGATGTGGACTGTATATATAATTCCAGGTCCATTTATTTCACGGATCTGTTCAATCCATTTAAATATGGACCAATATGGAGTGGACTTAAACGGATCGGACTAGCACGTATACCCAGCTAATCTAGTTGTCAGGATGAGTTTATCATAGAATAAATAATTTGTGCAATGGAAATAATGATGTACTTTATTTCTCAATAAAATATATTTAACATTTTAATCAATATTTTTAGCATACCGATAATGCAAGAATTAATATAAGGTAACAAGGTTACCTGCAATCATGCAAGATATAGACATGTTTGGTGTTTGAAAAATGAAAAATATCAATTTAATTATCAAGAATCTCAAAAGTCGGTGAAAATAGACTTTGATAAGATCAAGTTCCTAAAAATAATATGGGTCTTGCTAACAAGTGTCCTTAGTGTATTGATTAAGAAATACACAAAAGGAAAATTTGTATTGAAAAACTAAGTTTAACACTTTTCGATATACTAAATACACTATTTTCCATATAAAATTTCTATTATTGATTCCTTAAATAATGTTCTAAAAACACTTGTTAGCATTCTTCAAATAATCTTAAAAAAAGACTAATTTGACTGACTTTTGATATTTTGAAAGCTAAATTGAAATTTTTTATTTTCAAAGACTAAATATGTCTCTGTCTTTTTTGTCGGGACGAGTTTGGGCTTTACTCTAAATATAATGTTTCTTTATTTGCTCCATAGTGCGGTATTCTGTTTTTCTAACTACTGACTAGTAAGCCTCGGACTATGGAATACAAAATATAGAGGCTCTCCTTAAATTAATTATTTTTTACAAGTAAATGCAGGGAGTCTAATTACATTCTCATTTATCTATTTATACTCCATATTAATTGATAATATTCTTGTAAAATAAAATAATTATAATTAATTATAGGTAAAAGTGTAAATACATCCCTAATCTTTATATCATTTGCAAATAGGCATCTTCAATTATTTTTTATTCCCAATTAGTCCTCAAACTTTTACTATTAGTAAAATAAATTCATGAACTATTTTTTCATCTCAGTTAATTCTTAAACTTCTGATATTAGTAAAAAATCTTTTTGTTAACTCTTAGTTAAATCATTAACGGTGAATAAATTCAACTGTTCAGTTTGTTTAAGTCTAATCTGTTGGTTGTATTTTTTAAATTATTATTATTTTTTAAAAAAAGAACAAACCATTGAGACTTGTTAGTTAAATGATTGATTTTATTAATAGCAGTAGTTTAAGGACTAATTGGAACAAAAAATTAATCGAATGATTGATTTTACTAATAGCGGTTGTTTAAGAACTAATTAGAAATAAAAAAATAATTAAAGATGCCTATTAACAAATAGCCTAAAATTTAGGGGTCTTTATGCACTTTCCCCTTAATTATATAATAAATATAAATAAACAATTTAAAGTACCAATAACGTTATCTTCTTATATCGCGTACATCTGTAACTATTCCAATTGACATTATGTTGTACAATGTCATTTAGGCAGTACTTTTTTTTTTTTTTTGATGAAAGACAGTACTTCTTTAAGAGGAGGAGAACTGCACCCATGACATTTATAATAAAAATGATTAATTATTCACTTGGTCCATAATTATTTGATAATTTTTAAGTAGGTCTTTGAAATAAAAAAGTTTTTAATTAGATTCATGAGAATATATAAATTCTTTTAATTGGATCCCTAACCAAATTTTGTGAAAAAACTGTTAAGTTTTAAAAATCATTAATGTAAAAGTTTTTTAAACTAAAATTTAAATATAGAATACCATGTCATTTAAAATATTTGTCTCTCACAATAACTACTTTAAAAGCCGCATATGTGGTAACCCAAAGGGATTGGTCTAGTGGACCATGACAGGATCTCGTATCCGACATTTTGCAAATTCGAGTCCTCACTAGTGTCCTTGGGGTGAGGTAAATGTAAATCATTTGTAAGTGTTCATAGAGCCCGAAAGATTTTCCCTGTCTTGAACTGGGACACCATCCCCTCATCCTAAATTTTTTTCAATAAAAAAAAGCCACATACGTGGTAATGTAACATTGTTTGATTATGTAAAAAAGTATAGAATGATATTAAAACTAAATCCAAAATGTAGGAATTAATTTTATTGACAACAAAAATATGATTTTCCTTATTCATTTCATTGATGTTGGCTTGGTTGAACTTTACAGGATTTGACAGCTATAACTTTGGAGTGGGCAATGACTAATTTATTAAATCATCCAGAAATATTAATGAAGGTAAAAAATGAATTAGATACTCATATAGGACAAGATCGCCTGCTGGAAGAGCATGACATTTCAAAACTCCTTTACCTTCAAAACATTGTAAATGAGACACTTCGGTTACATCCTGCAGCTCCATTATTGGTACCTCATCTTTCTTCAGAAGATTGCACCATAGAAGAATATAAAGTCCCAAAACACACAATTTTATTGGGTAATGCTTGGGCAATTCATAGAGATCCTAATTCGTGGAGTGACCCTACACAATTTAAGCCCGAGAGGTTCGAGAAAGAAGGTGAAGCAAACAAGTTGATTTCATTTGGGTAAGGGAGAAGGACTTGTCCTGGAGTAAACTTGGCCCAACGTACAATAAGCTAAACTTTGGGCCTATTAATTCAATGTTTTGAGTGGAAACGAACAAGTGAAGAAGAAATTGATATGACTGAGGGAAAAGGAGTCACTGTGCCAAAGAAAATTCCCTTAGAAGCCATGTGTAAAGTGCGCCAACCATTGGTAGATAAGAATATTTTTCTAATTTCTTAGAGTTGTTGGAAGCACGCACATTAAATAATCATCTTAATGTAATTGGAAGCATGCATGCTTAGTGATCACGTTGAAGCAAAGCTATATGTGACTGTATATGTATGTGCAATAAAATAAATAATACTTGTGTGCTAAATTAAGTTGGATCATCGGTGTACAATTAGGTTTGAGTCGTTGGTGTTCTTCACATTTTGCCAACAAAACCCAACCACCAACATTATAAGTGAAATGCAAGGAAAGGAAAAAAATGTATTATCCTTTTTGTTAACAAAAAAATAAAAATAAAAAATGAGACCCGTTCAGGTATTTCCTCGTGGGCCGAGTTATCTTGGAACATAGATGTTGGAGGCTTTTAATTTTCAAACCCACCCAACTTCATCCTCCCACCTCCCTCTATTAATTTTTTCTTTTGATTTTCCCTAAATACCCCTAACCCCACCTCACCTTCCATACTTTCTTCTCACTCCCAGTTCCCACCCTCATTCCTCCCACCCCCCCTTCTGGTACTCGACGCTACCCCGAACCAACCCGCTACCCAACCATATCAGAGGCAACGATGGAGAGACAACAACACGATACATACTAAGTCATGAAAATTTAGTTTCTGTGAATGTTAAATATTTTTAACACAGCACATGGAAACTATAGGTTTCCGTGTGTTATAGTTTCCGTGTGTTGTGTTAAAAATATTTAACCCTCACCAGAAACTTAATTTATGTGTTATGAAATTTTTTAACACACACAAACTTAGTTTTTGTGTATTATAAAAATTTTGAACCCACAATTTCCGTCTGTTATAACACAAGTTTCAGTGTGATGAGGTCCAAAGCTTTCATAATGAAAATGGTGTTCCTCTTGATTGTAATGAAACTGAAATAGCGGTTGGCCAGACACACATGCATGAAGAAAACATTTCGGATTTTAGTAAGGGAAGTAGGCTTGGAAAAAGCAACATTTATGAAGTAACAAAGGGATAAGATAACAATATTGAAGTGATTTTGGAGGGAACAAAGAATGATGCTATATCTGATGAAGAAAATAATACTGGAACTATTATTCATTTGGATGCGTCAGACATCAACCGCAATTCAGAAATCGGTGGAGATAATCTAGTTTTATAAGCGTATAATTATGTTTCTCTCACCGTTGGGTGAAAATGTCTGGTGTGGCTGGGTAGTGGGATGGGGTGGGTGGGGTTAGGGATATTTAGAAAAAGTGAGGAGAAAAAAATTAAAAGGGGAGGTGGGAAGATGAATAAGAGGTGGTATGAAAATTAAATATCAATTTTGGATTGTTTTCAGAAGTTCCAAGCCCAACCCAGAAAAAAACTGTTAAGTGGGCTTGACTCTATTATGGGGCAGAAGGCAAGACACCTGACCTCAACATCTGTTATACCCACCTTCTCCATTAACTTATGATAGATAACTTTATTGAAGCATGACCAAGGAGAGGGGTCCTAACTGCACTCACGATCACTAGTACACACATGAACTGAAAATGGGCATATGAAGTTGACACAGAGAAACACAAGAAGGGGGGTTGAATTGTGTTTTTTAACAGATTTTTCAAATTTCTTTTGAAAACAGTTTTGCACGCTAACAAGAATTAAATTCACGCAAGAAAATCCTTTTAAAAAGAGAGTTAATAAAACTCAATATCAAATCCCCATAGTTAGTAGTAAAAGCTGAAGTTGACACAGACAAGCACAAGAAGGGGGTTGAATTGTGTTTGTTAATAATTTTCGAAAACAACCTTTAAAACAGTTTTTGCACACAAGGAGATTAGAAACAGAAGCAAGCACAAAGAAATAGATCCTTTTTAAAAGGCTTTAACAAAAGTAATATCAAAATCCCTCAGTTATTAAGAAACAAATAAAGCTGTAAGAGTTAAGACATAGAAGAATCACACAAGATGTTTTATCCTGGTTCACTCTCTTCCAACCAAGAGCTACGTCTAGTCCCTTCTACTTGAAGGTTTTTCTCCACTATTTTCCAAATAGATTACAACCAAGTATTCAACACCTCTCCAGGCTACAAGTATTTCTTTCTTACCATGCCTCTTCAGGCTCTAACTCTAACAAAGAGATTTAACGTTTGATCTTCTCAACTATGTTTGAGGATATGAAAGTTTAAGATCAGATGAATATTTTCACAATATTCAAACTTAGGAATGCAGACTCTTGCTTTTGAAAGAATATTAGAATGAGTGATTATCGATTGGCAAAAGTTGAGCTAGCAAGGTTGTGCAGTCAAGAGTTTTTTCTTCAGTATCTCAGGTCTTCTATTTATAGTGACATTCTTCTTCACTTGTATTTCTTCAACGATTATTCTGAATAATCCCGTTTAGAGATAGCATTTAATGCATGATATCCGTTGTGACTGATAGCTTGATTGTGGCAATGTTGAATAGTACTTTTGGTTATCGAGGTAGCATGAAATTGGAGGCTCGCTGCTCTGAGTATTGCAGCTTGAGAACTTGTTGTTCCTCCGTTGTGTACAATCCAGCTTTTTCAGTCATAAAGTTGTCATCGTACAGATCGTTTTGCAGTATTTCATTGTACGATTCTGCTTTTTGCATTTCTTGACCGTACTATGTTTCTTTTACAACAAGGTAAAACAATAAAGCAGATAGGGCAAAAGTGAAGAACACATATTCTATTGAAATAAATATCAATCATTTGAAATAAATTCAAGAGATTTTGATTGCATTTAATTCATTCAAAGATGGAGCTCGCCTAAGAAAAACTCAGTCTACTTAGTTATATGTGAGACTAAGTCTGTTTCAATGGATTATTTTACTCGTCCGATGACGTGACAGATAGAGCTTGTCTACCTGATTACTTTATTTTTCAGTTTATTCAATTTTACCAATTACTTTCGTCTGCTTACGTGGCAATCTAGACACGTTTACTATCAAGTCTTTGGACTTGCTGTATCTAAGAAGTTATTTTGATTTCCGTCTAGTAAGCATTTAGAGCATCGTCTACTTAAGAAAACCAGTCTACTCAAATAAATAAATAAGCAACTTTACCAAAATATTGAGCAGCCCGTCTAAATGGGTGGACGCGTATTTTTCAATGAAAACTTATCCCATGTTTCTTTTACTTATATTTAAATATTCCTGCATAACTGAAGGCACATGTTAGATCTCAACTAACACTTTGCCAAGAAAATTTAATCCTTTTGTTAGCATCAAAACTTAGAGATTATTTAAACCAAAACCACTTTGGTTCCAACAATCTCCCCCATTTTGATGATGACAAAACTAATTAAATTTGAAAAGCAATGTCTAAGAGAGCTTGCAGGGCTCCCCTTAAGACAAAGCATTCAAATAATTAAGCAGAAAAAAAAAGCATATGAAAAACAACTGCATATAAGCTAACAGATAGGTGCAACAACTTATCATACTTAGAGTATATATGAAGGAATAAATAAGCATGGTCAGCAGATATCAAAACAAATAAGCAAGCATAAGTATCAGAGCAGTTAGCAAGTAGAAAAGAATATGCATATGCAGACAAATATGAGCTTTTCAAAATTGACATTTTATATTTATATAAACAAATCTCTTCTTTTCCTTTCTCCCCCTTTTTGTCATCAACCAAAAATGTAAAAGGAGTAGACCATCATTGTCAGTATAAAAAAGAAGGATAAGAGGTTAAGGTTAGGCAGGAGAAGGTGGTGGAGGTGGAGGGTTCTGAGTCTGGCTTTTCTTGAAATCCATGAGGAATTCCAGCATTTTATTCAAAACCTCTAAGGTTGGAGCCATAGAAACTTGGACTCTCTGAGAGACTTCTTCTGTGATTTTCTGTCATCTTTTCAACTTTTTCTTCAACTAATTTTCCAAACCTTTCATCAACAATTTTTCCAAGAACCTCTTCAAGATTAGGTGGCAGAGCCTGTTGCCTTGAGCTTTCAGCAGACTCTTGAAATGTGCTTACTGTTCTTGAACGATCTGAAGGGTTCATCACAGCTAGAGCTAATGGTTGAGAAGAGTGTTTTTCTGATGAGCTCTGATTGTGAATGGATTCAGCTGTTTCTTCTAAGCCAACAGTAGTGACATTTTGATCAGGTTCTTCAACAACAATTTCATATGTGAGAGGCTCTGAAGTAGGTGAAGGGATCACTGAGACTTCTTTTGCCCATCTGATGGGTGATGAGTGTGATTTCACCTCATATTTCCATGACATTTTGCATGCATTTTCATATAGCTTAGGCTTATTTTAATTGATTATTAGTTGATTTTGCCTTGGAACGAGTAAGGTGGTTTTGTGGTGATTGTGTGGAGGAAAAGAAGATTGAAGTGCTCAGGATCAGTCGCGTTGGAGCTGGCACGAAGATGGGAGCTTGGAAAACAAGAAAAATTGGGCAAACAGAGCTGATCACGGCCAGACCGTGATGCCCATCACGACCGAGATCAAGTGAAGCTGAAAAAGAAGAATGAAAAAAGTCAGAAGCTGTCACGGCCTAGCCGTGATGCCCATCACGGCCGTGACAGGACAATTGAGCCAGACCCCTTCTAGGCAGAATCTGTCACGGCCAGGCCGTGATGACTATCACGGTCGTGACAGACCATTTATTGAAGCAGCGTTCAAGGCAGAAGCCATCACGGCCAGGCCATGATGGCCATAACGGCCGTGATGCGCATTCCATGGATCTTCAACAACTGATTTTATCTGGTTTTTGTATTGGTTTAGGATTCAAACTGCCCAATCTTATAAATAAGACCTAGGGGCTCAAGTCTGGTACTGAACTTTGTGTGGGTTGTTACCTTAGAAAAATTCAGAAATTCTCTTCTTCTCCTTCTCCTCTTCTCTTAGGGATTTTTCTGTTCATGTTATTTTTAACCAAGCTTGCTACAATCATGGCAAGACTTGAGTAGTAGTCTAGTTTCTAGGAATTGGGGCTATGCCCAGAACTTGTTTATGGTGATGTATTGATTTTGATTTCTTGTTAATTCAGATTTGTTTTTGATTCGATCCCTATTGCTTTAATTACTCGCGAATTTGGTGGCCACTTGTTTGCGTGCCATAGATACACTAAGGACGAACCTAGCGGTGAACTTAGGTATCGGATCCATAGGAATCGAACTTAGGACTTAAATCACGAGAGTTAGAAGCGGTCCTTCGAGGATTCACGAATCGTCACAAAAATCAAGGGGTCCGATTTAAATTCAATTACCACGAGAGAATGGATTGATTTAATCGGGCACGGCTTTTGTAACCCGAGAGGGAGCATTAGCTAATTTAGGACAGATTCGCCTTCAAAACAAATTTTGGTAATTAACAAGGAGAGGAATCGATTCAGTAACATAAACGGTTTTGGGGTATCCCAATTCCTGGGAACCCATTTGAATTTGAAAACCCCCAATTTGAATTGTTTTCTGTTTTGTTTAATTGAGAAATTAAAATTTGATTGCTACTTGATTCCGATTTCAAAGACCAAAACCTTTTCAAAACCTTTTTATATATATATATATATATAAAGTCCAGTTTAATTGATTTGATGATTAGTTGTGATTTGAGATCACGGTCCCTGTGGGATCGATTTTTTATAACTTGGCAAAGAATCCGGTACACTTGCCGGAATCTATCACATCAAGTTTTTGGCGCCGTTGCCGGGGACTGTGTTATCTTGAATTTCAATTTAATTTTTAAATAGATTTTTTTCTGGACATTTTTTTTTATATATATTAATTTATTTCTTATTTCTTTTTCTTTTTTTTAGAGTATCTATCTCTCTAACATAGGTATTTTTCTCTTTTATGCAAAGATCCCTAAGTCTTGGAAACCTTATTGAAGCCGACCCCGAGATCAAAGGACCTTTCATAGACGTAGGAGACTACAAAGAGAGAGAGAGAAAAGTTGGTTCCCATTCCACTCATGGCGAATCTACCAGATACGAAGCCACTGAAGGATTATGCAGCCCCAAATGCTAGGGGTCTACAAACTGGGATTGCAAGGCCGAAAATTGAGGCGGAAAACTACACTATACCGCCTCACTTAATTAGCATGATTAGGCAACATCAGTTTGGAGGATTACCCTCGGAGGACCCGACGGATCATGTGGAGACATACTTGGAATTCACCGATGCGATAAGGATTCAAGGTGCCCCGATCGATGCTATACGCCTGAGGTTATTCCCCTCTTATCTGACTGGAAAAGCGAAAGCTTGGTTGAAGCAAGTGCCCGCTAACACGTTGACAACTTGGGACCAACTAGAGCAAGAATTCTTGGGGAAATTCTTCCCTCCATCCAAGACTGCTTACCTAAGGACTCAGATCACTGGCTTCTTCCAAAAAGATGGAGAATTCTTATCCGAAGCTTGGGATCGCTACAAGGGATTGCTGGAGTCTTGCCCACATCATGGACTAGAAAAGTGGTTGTTAGTGCACACCTTCTACAACGGATTGGATTATTCATCAAAGGTGTCACTCGACTCCGTAGCTGGTGGAGCCTTCATGAACAGACCGCTGACTGAAGCGTTCAACATCATTGAGAACGTGGCCACCAATTATCACCAATGGGGTTCAGAAAGCGGTAATAACCCGAAAAAGCTTTCGGGGGGTAAGCTCAAAATGAATAGTACCGATATGATTATGTCTAAATTTGACTCACTAAATAAACGATTTGATAAGCTTGAAAAGGCTCATGTGAGTTCGATCCGTGCTACTAATGTTGTTTGTGAGATTTATGGAATGCAGGGACATGACATAATGGAGTGCCCACATGGTATCGCTTATGAGTCCGGTGCTTCAGGAGAACAGGTGAACTCTTGTCACAATTTCTACGACACAAACCCGAAGCTACCAAATTATGCTCCCCCAAATCCCTACAACCAGAGGAGGAATAGTCCTTACCTTTCCTACGGAAATTACAACAACACGTTGAATCACGAATTCCAAGAAGGACAAGGTAATAGGAAACCCGCATCTGGGTATCCTCAGGTACAAAAATCTAAACTCGAGTCTCTCATGGAAAACTTTGTTGCTACTCAAACTAATGAGGCAATAAAAGAACTAACATCTAAGGTAGATAACTTAGCCATCCATAACAAGATGTTAGAAACTCAAATTACCCAACAAGCTAGAAATTCGATGAGGCAACCGGGCAAGTTTCCTGGACAACCTGAGGTGAACCCAAATAATGAACAATGTAAAGCCGTGAGTCTAAGGAGTGGTAGGAAACTTGAAAATCCCGAGGCTAAAGGGGAGAGCGAAAACAAGAGTGTAGCTGAGGAGGAGGAACCTACTAAGACACAACCTTCAGGAGAGGAAGAGCCTAGTGAAAAAGCATCTAAGTATGTCCCTCCACCACCTTACCAGCCTCCGATACCTTTTCCTCAAAGGTTGGCTAAGGCCAAGTTGGATAAGCAATTTGGGAAATTTCTAGAGGTCCTTAAGAAATTTTACATTAATGTACCCTTCACCGAGGCATTACAACAAATGCCGACATATGCTAAATTTCTTAAGGATATCTTGTCAAATAAGAGAAAGCTAGAGGACTATGAAACAGTGGCTTTAACTGAGGAGTGCAGTGCTCTATTTCAAAATAAATTGCCTCCTAAATTGAAAGATCCAGGTAGTTTCTCTATCCCATGCTTAATCGGTAACACTAGTTTTGATAAAGCTCTTTGTGATTTGGGGGCTAGTGTTAGTCTTATGCCACTCTGTTTGCAAGAAGTTGGAGATGGGTGAACTAAAACCCACAACAATCTCCCTTCAATTGGCAGATCGGTCCGTCAAATTCCCTACAGGCATCTTGGAGGATGTTCCTATTAGAGTGGGTAAATTTTTCATTCCTGCGGATTTTGTTGTACTTGAAATGGAAGAGGATTCCCAAATCCCCATTATTCTTGGTAGGCCTTTCTTGGCTACCGCAGGAACCATTATTGATGTTAAAAATGGGAAATTAACCTTAACTGTGGGTGATGATAAAGTTGAATTTGATTTAGCTAAATCTATTAAACACCCTTCTTTTGAAGATTCTTGTTGCAGGATTGACTTAATGTACCAAGTGGTGAAAGAAGAATCTACACAAGCTTGTGTTGATGACCCGCTGGAAATGTGTTTGATTGGTGGAGACTTAAACGCTCATGGAGGAGAAGTAAGGGATTATGCCCGCTTTCTGGAGGCTAGTCCAGAAATTCCTCCCAACAAAACAAAGAAAGAGAAACTTGAGTTGACACCAGAGAAAAAGGATCTGAAAGATGAAGAAGCCCCTAAGGTAGAACTAAAACCCCTTCCCTCCACATTGAGGTATGAATTTCTTGGTCCTAACTCTTCCTATACGGTAATTGTGAATGCTAGCTTGAATGAGTTGGAAACTGAGAAATTACTTAGGGAGCTTAGAATGCATAGGAAAGTGATAGGATATACAATTGATGATATTAAAGGCATAAATCCTCCCTTTTGTATGCATCGCATTCTAATGGAAGATGAGTATAAACCATCCATTGAGCATCAACGTAGGTTGAACCCTAATATGAAAGAGGTGGTTAAAATGGAAGTGCTCAAGCTGTTAGATGCGGGGGTTATTTATCCGATCTCCGATAGTGAATGGGTTAGTCCAGTGCATGTGGTTCCTAAGAAAGGGGGGATGACTGTTATTCAAAATGAAAATAATGAACTAATCCCCACTAGGACAGTAACCGGTTGGAGAATGTGCATCGATTATAGGAAACTAAATAAGGCAACAAGGAAAGATCACTTCCCTCTCCCATTCATTGATCAAATGTTTGAAAGGTTAGCTAGGCATTCATACTTTTGTTACTTGGATGGATATTCCGGTTTTCATCAAATTCCTATACATCCTAGTGATCAAGAAAAGACCACGTTTACTTGTCCCTATGGCACTTTTGCCTATATAAGAATGCCTTTTGGTCTATGTAATGCACCGGCTACTTTTCAAAGATGCATGACTGCAATTTTTTCTGAATTTATTGAAAACATCATGGAGGTTTTTATGGATGATTTTTCTGTATATGGAACTACCTTTGATGATTGTTTAACAAATTTGTCTAAGATTTTGCAGCGATGTGAAGAAACCAATCTGGTATTGAATTGGGAGAAATGCCATTTTATGGTAAAGGAGTTAGAAGTTTCTTGGGACACGCCGGATTTTACCGGCGTTTCATCAAAGATTTTTCGAAAATTTCTAAATCTTTATCTAACCTTTTAATGAAAGATGCTCCATTTGATTTTAATGAGGAATGTTTGAGTGCATTTTGTAGGTTGAAGGAAGCTCTGACCACCGCTCCCATTCTGCAAACACCGAATTGGGATGAGTCGTTCGAAGTAATGTGCAATGCTAGTGACTACGCTGTGGGAGCAGTATTGGGACAGAGGAGAGACAAGAAGGTCCATGCAATATACTATGCAAGCAAAACTCTAGATGGAGCTCAATAAAATTATGCCACAACTGAGAAAGAGTTGCTTGCGGTTGTCTTTGCATTCGAGAAATTCAGATCATACCTCGTGGGGTCTAAAGTCATAGTGTACACTTACCACTCCGCACTAAGGCACCTCATGACTAAGAAGGAAGCAAAGCCGAGACTCATCCGATGGATTCTACTTCTTCAAGAATTCGATTTGGAAATTCGAAACCGGAAAGGGATGGAGAACTTAGTTGCGGACCACTTATCCAGACTTGAACCATTTGAACATGAGAAGGACAACCTGCCGATAGATGATTCTTTCCCCGATGAGCAACTGTTTGCCATCTTGGGAGAGGAAGCTCCATGGTATGCGTACTTTGTGAATTACTTTGTATGCGGGATTCTACCACCGGAGCTCAATTATCAACAAAAGAAGAAGTTCTTTTCTGATCTCAAGAACTACGTATGGGATGAGCCTTACATTTTCCGCAAGTGTGCGGATAACATATACAGAAGGTGTATTTCGGAAGATGAGGTTCCAAGTATCTTGAGTTGTTGTCATTCCTCATCTTACGGGGGACATGCTAGTGCCTTGAAGACAACAGCGAAGGTGCTTCAGGCTGGTTTCTATTGGCCTCATATTTTCAGAGATGCCCGGATGTTCGTGCTTGCTTGTGATCCATGTCAAAGAACGGGAAATATCTCTAAGAAGCATGAAATGCCACTCAACACCATGCTAGAGTTGGAGATATTTGATATTTGGGGAATCTACTACATGGGACCCTTTCCTTCCTCTTGCAATAATAAGTTCATTCTTGTAGCTGTTGATTACGTCTCTAAATGGGTGGAGGCCATTCCTTCCCCATCAAGTGATGCAAGAACCGTGATCAAACTATTCAAGAAGGTGATTTTTCCAAGGTTTGGGATTCCAAGGGCAGTCATTAAGTCATTAATGATGGAGGATCGCACTTCATTGAAGGACAATTTGAGAAACTCCTACTCAAATATGGAGTCACTCATAGGATCGCTACACCTTACCACCCTCAGACGAGTGGACAAATCGAAGTTTCCAATCGAGAGATAAAGAGCATTCTTGAAAAGACCGTTTCGGGGTCGAGAAAGGATTGGTCCTTAAGGCTTGATGACCCTCTTTGGGCCTACCGTACGGCTTACAAGACTCCTATCGGGATGACACCCTTTAGACTTATTTACGGTAAGCCATGTCACCTACCAGTCGAGCTTGAGCATAAAGCTTTGTGGGCTATTAAGATGCTAAACTTTGATATGAAAGCCGCTGGGGAAAGGAGAATCCTTCAACTTCAGGAACTTGATGAGCTAAGGTTAGATGCCTATGAGTCCGCACGATCTTACAAGGAGAGAACAAAGAAGTGGCATGATAAGCATATCCTTCATAGAGAATTCCATGAAGGAGAACTAGTGCTACTTTATAACTCAAGGTTGCGGTTATTCCCAGGGAAGCTCAAGTTTAGATGGTCCGGACCATTTAAAGTAATGAAAGTATTCCTGTATGGTGCCGTCGAGGTCTGGAGCCAAGAACGTGGAGCATTCAAGGTCAATGGACAGAGGCTGAAACACTATCTTGGAGAACATCCACTTGAGCAGGAGGTTGCGATTCCCCTCCTAAATCCAACAACGAAGGACTGAAAGGACTATGGTCAAGCTTAAGACCGTAAATAAGCGCTTCTTGGGAGGCAACCCAAGTTTTCTTTCCCTTTTCCATTTGTTTTTGAATTCAACTCTTGAATAATTTGAGAAGATCAAGGGGAAAAAGATCATAAATTAATAGATTTGTCAAGTGTTTTTCAGGATAGGAAGTGATGGAGAGTGAAGAGAGGATGGAAAAGAAAAGTCAGCAACCATCATGGCCGTGATGTACCAATAGCTAAAAGTCAGAATCCATCACGGCCTAGCCGTGATGGACATCACGAGCGTGACAAGAAATCCCCAGAAGACAGAGTCCATCACGGTCAGGCCGTGATACCCATCACGGCCGTGATGTGAAGACCAAGAGGGCCAGAAGCCATCACGGGTAGGCCGTGATATAGGTCACGGCCATGACAGGTAGCTAGAGCAAGACAGAAGCCATCACGGGGAGGCCGTGATACGCATCACGGCCGTGATTCAGGGTTTTCTAAGAAACAGAACGCGTCACGGCCTGCCCGTGATGTGGGTCATGACCGTGACGCGAGTTTTCCCTGTTTTAAAAACCTAGATCGCAGCCTCCTATGCCACAAACCCTATTCCTCTTCTTCTTCTTCCTCCTCTCACACTCACCTCCATAACCACCAAGCACCCACCTCTCCTCATTCCCCTCAAATCGCAGTCATCTCGCACTTCTCCCCAACACCATCACGCTCCTCATCATCCCAATCCTCTTCTCCTTCTTCCTCTCACATCCACCTCCATAACCACTTCGCCAACAAAGCTCGAAAATCACCTCCCCACTACACCCACACCCAACCAACCACACTCCCTCACTCTCTGGCCCTAACCCAAATAGCCCCACAGGGCAAATCCTCCAATTTTGGGGAGATTCAAAATTTCCCAATTTCGAAACCCTAGCCAAACCAGATTTCAGAACAGTGAAAGGGATTGTGATTTTGGGACTCTCTGGTCATGGCAACCAAACGGCAAAGGGCAGCAGAGGCCTCACGCACTCGCAGCAAAGGAAACAGAAACCTAGGTAATTACTCTGACTCTGACTCCTCTAACTCTGATACTGATGGATATGGGTATGAGATAATTTTTAAGGATATTGCTCAGCAAGATAGGTTTAATGCTTTAAAAAATAAGAAGATAGTCCAGACCAAATATCTTGATGATGTATGCTTAGATACCCTAGGCTTGACTGTGGACATCAATTGGATGTTGCAAAACATAGGGTGGAGCGAGTTCGCTCGCACTAGATACCCTGCATATGCTGGCCCTACTCTGGAGTTCCTAAGCTCCCTGAATGCGGAAATTCTCCAAGGGCCGCATTGCCAAGAAGGACGGATCACATTCTGGCTCTTCAACCAGGACTTCACACTAACCCTAGCTGAATTTAATGAGAATTTTGGATTACCAGTAGGGGGTGACCGAAGATACCCCTTAGGGTTTAGTGCGCATAGTTTCTGGTCAGTAATAGATTTTGAGGGCAGAGGTTTTGACCCTCAGACATCCAAGTCCACCGCTTTTGCTAACCCTAGCATCAGGTATATGCATAGGGTCATAGCCAATACCCTGTTTGGACGTGGAGAGAGTGACGGATCCGTCCGCCAGGATGAGGTCTTTATATTATGGGCCATGCTCCACCCTGAGAGCAACGTGGACACAGGGTCATTCTTGGCTAGGCACCTCTTAAAGGTGGCTAAGAGTTCCAGTGGCGCTATTGTCATTGGTGGCCTCATCACCACCATATGACATCTTTTCAACTTCGATCTAGATGGTTTTAAGGCCGCCCCTGGTCGGACCCGTATCTCCTTGTAGGCTTGTGAGGCTATGGGGATGATCGTCCAGGAGGATGACATATACTGCCTGAAACACCCCAGGCTCAGGCACCCAATTCCTCTCCCTAACCCCACACTGTTAGATGTATCAAACCCGGCAAATTGGAAAGTGTCGGTGGGAGAGGAGCCTCAGTCTATTAGGGTAGAGAGGCCGTTACGCCCGCCACCGCAGGCTAGGCCGTCTGGGCACCCATCTTCTTCCTCTGCAGGTTCGTCATCCGATGACCCCTACGCGCGGTTCGCATCCACTTTTGACACCATCCTAGCGAACCAGGAGCGCATTATTGAGGAGCAGCGCGAGTAGAGAGCTATGCTCCAGCAGCTCTACGACTGGCATCTGAGCTAGCACCCACCACCTCAGTGAGTTACTTTGTTCCTTTTTATTTTTATTTTTATTTTTATTTTTATTTTTATCCTCCCTACGGCTTAATTATTTACATTGGGGACAATGTAAGTTTTTAAGCTTGGGGTAGGGGTATCAATTTTGCATTCTTGCATGTTGCATTCATTTAGGATTAGTTTTGCATAAATTACATGATTAAACTGCCCCCTGCTTAGGATATGCCTCCAATAGTGAAAACTATGTGCCAATCGAATTAGGACAGCCAATTGAATTATGACAGTGGATTTTTGAACCCAATTTTTGATTTCTTGTGATAGGCTAAAAATGAAAAATGCTTGAGACAATCCTTTGAAAGTTAATAATTAGCAAATGGTTCCTTAGATTTAGGTTTATCATCGATTCTAAAACCACTAAATGAGAGATTTTGAGCCAAAAAAGGGGTACTCACTAAATCTACCCCATTCCTTGTGATCGAGTGATTTATTCCTCTTGGATTGTGCCCTCTAGAACTTGACTTGAAACCGTTTTGAAGCTTAAAAAATTTTTAAAACACATTTGAAAATGATTGAGGCACTAGATATTTTTATGGCCTCCTGAGCTTTGATTGATAAATTGCCCCCCCTAAGTCGCCAAATTTTGAGCCTAAAAGAATAAATATTTTTCTTGGTACCATTGATCTATTTTAATGAACAATGCTTAGTATGGCACCTCTTAAAGTGTTACAAAAGGCAAAAAGGGTAATTTGAAGAATAAATTGTGGGATTAATAGTTGGAAAAATTTCTCTAAAGTTAAAAAATCTCCCCTTCTCCAAACAAATAAAAAAAAATTATAATAAAAAAATTGGAGAAGGGGATGAGAAAAATAAAGTGAGAAATAAGAAGCAAAAAGATGAGAAAAAGAAAGGTGGAAAACTGAAGCCCAAAAAGGAATTTTAGGAGGTGTCACGCTTTGCACTGCTTGATTTTGTTTAGCCTCTAGAATTTTCCTTTTCTTGATTTCCCCACCTAACAATTAATCCCATGGCCCCGTTACAACCAAAATAAAAGACCTCTTGATTCTTATGTGCTTTCATTAATAAAGTAGAGATTTGGTTAATAGTCAAGCTTATGGTAGGGCACCTTCCTTGAGGAAATTGAGTGAATTGTCACTGGTCGCGCTGTCGCGCACGCGCCAAAAAGGTCGAGCGGGTTTAAAAGTATAGTATAGTGCGACAACTCGGATGTCGTCTCTAAGGACTCTGAGAATATTACTTTTCACAAAAATAAGTTTTGGGGGGGTTTGGATTGGAATGCAATTAAGAACAAACAAAACAGAGCAATCAAAAACAAAGCAGTTGAAAAGGGTTTATCAGTTATCAAACAACGATTAATCTACTGTCAAGAATTCTCAACTATCCTTGGTTAATGTAAACCCAAGCCCTAAGCAGATTCTAATCCCCTTTCGATTCAAGAATAACTAACAACGTAATTGCTACTATGGATGCAAGTTCCTATTCCCGAAATAACAAACGGGGTTAAGCGCTCATGAACGAACGAACATGAATGAACACACGCGAAATAACAAACGCGATTATGTATAGGAAAATAACATCATCGAAACAAATCAATACAATACTACACACTCTCGAAATAACAAACAGAAATGTGTAATATGGTATTGAAAAGGGAAAAGCAATTACAATAGGGTTTTACAAAACCTCAAGTATAGAGAATTCCCAAACAAGAGACTAATCCTAGAACTTAGTTCTCCATAACAAACGAAATTACACAGAAAAACGTAAAACTAAACAATGGAGAAGCAAGAGTCCCTACAAAATATTCAGAACAGCCTTTTATACAATTTCAGAATCGAGAGGCTCATGAGGCGAACAACCATTCGCGAGGCGAATTTCATGAACTCATCAAAGCAACCCTTGGCATTCTCGCGAGGCGAATTTCTGCTCGCGAGGCGAGGATATGAAGAGTTTTCTCCTTACGCCCGTTATGGCCATCGTGCCCCAACCGTGATGCTCTCGACTTCCCGGACTCGCGAGGCGACTTGATGCTCGCGAGGCGAGACTCTTCAACTTCAAAACGCCACGGCCATGACCTTCTTCACGGGCAAGCCGTGATCGTCTCTCGACTTTTTCAGGTTTGGAAGACTCGCGGGCGAGACCTTCTTCGCGAGGCGACCCGAGACTTAGCAATTTCTTGGAACAGTCAAAGCTTGGGTCGCGAGGCGAGCATGGCTTTCATGGGCGAATCCCCGTTCTTTATTTTCTCAACTTCTACTTAACTCGAAAACAAGGAAATAAGCATAAGTGTATTATTTTGACTTAAAACTTGCTAAATTAACTTAAAACTACTCTAGAGACTCAATACCTTGCTTGAGGACAATCTAATCTAATTTGGGTGAAAATACGATATAATTTGCACAAAACCCCGGTCATACTAGCTATAAAACTAGATGAGCCAGGAGGCTTATCAAAATACCCCAAACTTAAACTTTGCTTGTCCCCAAGCAAACTAAGACTCAAAAATCAAAAAGACTCGGGACCTGGCAAGCTTAAAAGATTCAACCAACATTGCACAAATTCAAGCAACTTCAAAGACAATTTTTCTTCATTGTTTCCCCCTTTTCAAACAGAGCAATCCCCACATTCATTTATTCCAAACAATTGAGAGTTTCATCATGAAAACAATCAGAAATCTAAGCAGGGAATCTAAGTCACACACAAGAGGGGGATCACCAAATCCAAACAACTGCCTTCCTCACAAGGGCATTATTTGTTCACTCGACCCACTCGGTTTATGTCAGGCTAACAACTTGCACTCGGTTTCACTTTTCAAGTACACTTCCCACAAATTTGCTTTTCATCTCAAAATGGTTCCCACAGAGAACATGCAAGCAACATCAGAAGGTCTTTATTGGGTTGTAATGGGGCCTGGCTAAGGGTAGGATATACAAAAGGAACTAAGCTGAAGACCCTAGGAACTAAGAGAGCATGAACTATATTTACACATAGAAATTCACTTAAGCTCCTTTCTTTATTTTTTTCTTTACACTTCTGGGTGGCTACAGCTCTTTTTATTTCTTTTTGGCATTTTTGTCTTTTTATTTTTTCTTTTTTTTTTTCTTCTTTTTTTTCATTTGTACACCCTTTTTTTTTCTTTCAATCCCAACAACATTTTACACCACGCAGCCACCCCAAACTTTAGTTTCTTGCACCCATTCTAAGATTACATGCTCTCCTAATCCTAAGATCGGGTTAACATGGTTTTCCAGTTTTTAGGGCTTATAACATTAGGTTATCAAGAATTAACAGGCTAATAGGCTCAAAAGGGCTAACTAGGGAACATGCATTAGGAATTGGTTTATTCAGGCCAAGTAGCTATTTACAAAGAAACTGCCTAAATCATTTGCTACACACATATAATCATGCAAACCAAAAAGAGATTCAATCAAATCCAGGGAAGTGCAACTTGAAAGTGATTTTCACACATTTTAAAACATGTTGGAGGCTCAAAACCTCACCTGGACATTATTTGCAAATTATTTGAACAGAGATACTATCCCTAGTGTGTGCTCCCTATCACCCCAAACTTATCATTCATCATGCTATCATAACAGAATCCCAAGGTTCAGTTTTCAATTTCACATGGGAATCACAAAAAAATTTTCAAATTTTTCAGCCTAGGGGGAATCATCACATATCAATCATGCAAGCAATCTGTGCAACATCAATCAAAATCTAACAAACTTGCCAATCAAAAGACTCAACACACAAATGCTCCGAGCTTCTCAAATTATTCAGGAGCTTTTATTCAAAGGAAAGAAAACTTTATTCTAATTCCCTCCCCCACACTTAAAACATGCATTGTCCCCAATGAACAGCAGAATTATAAGATCATAGTGAGGGAAAGGAAAAGAGTACTCCCTGATCAAGTGCAATGTAAGCGGGAGCTGTCACCGATCCCATTCCTTGCGATCTAAGTCCAAAGAGGTAGAGAAGGCCTCCAGTGCTCCTTCATCTTCTTCATGTTTCTCATCCACCGCACCGACAATCTTATCACCTGCTAAACATGCAGCAATCTCAAAGACAAAAACCACAAAATGGTTAGCGTTAGTACAATCAAGAAAAGAAAGAATATCATCACAAAGAGAATTAAGTGGAGAATTAGAAAACAAGTTCTCATGGTTATCCTCAATAGTCTCGGATACCAGCTCAATGTGGAATACAGAGTGCTCTTCCGCTGGATGTTTCATAGCATCAAATATGTTGAACTTTGCAACTATATCCCCAAACTTCATAGACATGGTTCCATCACCCACATCAATGTTAGTCTTGGTCTGTCTTCATGAATGGCCTACCCGGGATGATTGGTGATTTACCTTGGAATGTGTCTCCTTTGCCATGTCCAAGATGTAGAAATCAGGTGGGAAGATCGGATCATCAACTTGCACTAGTACATCTTCCACCATTCCCATGGGGCGGGCACAGTCCTGTTGGCCAACGAGAATGGTGATACTGTGGTACTTCAAAGGACCAAGATCCAGGTTTGTTAAAGATGGAGGTAGGCATTACATTGATAGATGCTCCCAAGTCCAACATGCAGTTTTCAAACTTCTTGTCTCCAATAGTGCATGGGATAGTGAAGGTGCCTGGATCCTTGCACTTCGGTGGCGATGCACGAGTGAAAGCAACAACGTCTTCCGCTTAGACTGGATAAGCGTCGAGACATTTCTTCCCAAGTCAACCCTCTCATTAGACTTCATCTTCCTCTTGTTGGTGCATAGGTCCTTGAGAAATTTTGCATATCCGGGCACTTGCTTGATCATATCCAACAGAGGGATATTAACACCAACCTTTCTTAACACATCAAGAATTGCCTTCTCTTTATCTTCACCACCACTCTTCAAATTTTTCTGGATTCCGTGTGGGAATGGAATGGGTGGTTTATACACTCTCTCGGTTTCAACTTCAACCACCGGCTCAGGAGTAACTTCAACAAGTAGGCTCGGGAGTAGCCTTCATAGTTTCTTCATTCTTTCCAGAAGTGGCCTCAACAACCTTTCCGGACCTCGAGAGATATAGAACTCACATTGGGATTGGAGGCATTAGGATTGATCACTTTGGGTCTTGCTGGCAAGTGGGTTGTTCCTTGACCTTGCTTTATATTATTTATGTCTGTAGCCATCTGTCCAATCTGTGTATGCAATGCCTGAATACTCGCCTCCGTTCTCTGCTGAAATTGTGCCTGTGAGGCCTGGAATCGTGCCTGGAATCTGTAGATTTTGTGCAGCCATTTGTGCAGCCATTTTATTGAGCATGTCATCTCATCAAGGTCCGGAGGGTGCTTGAAGTAGTCACTGGAGGAGAATTTCGAGGTGCCATCGGCTGTTGGGATGAGTTCCCATACCGCATGATTAGGGTGATTACTCCACTGGGATGGTACCTATTTGTTGAAAGATCCGGAATGTCAGATCTCGCTCTGGTTATTGCCCTGATTATACTGATGGACTGCAAAGGCTTGAGGTGATTCAGTATTTGATCCTCCTTGCAAAATAGGACAAGCTTCATATGGGTGCTCAGGAGAACTGCACATGCCACACAACACCGCAGGCTGAACCCTATCCATCACCAATTTCTCTACCAAGGAAGTGAGCCTATCAATTCTATCATCACTGTCATGCCGGGAAGAGGAAGTGCGGACCTCATGTACACCTCTAGTCTCAACAGAATTTCTTCTTGTAGTGAATTGCTGGGAATTCATCGACATGTTCTCAATAAGTTGCTTAGCAGCAGCTGGGGTCTTGTCAACCAATGCTCCCCCACTAGCAGCATCCAAAATATTCCTATCCATAGGCTGCAATCCTTCATAAAAATATTGGATGAGGAGCTGTTCAGAAATTTGGTGCTGGGGGCAACTAGATGTCAACTGCTTGAACCTCTCCCAATACTCAGCTAGCGAC
This sequence comes from Sophora flavescens, assembly GCA_030762895.1. NCBI lineage: Eukaryota > Viridiplantae > Streptophyta > Magnoliopsida > Fabales > Fabaceae > Sophora > Sophora flavescens. Next base: position 184,303,614 of record CM061064.1, read on the forward strand.
TCATTTCCTTGCCTTATTCCACAGATTTCTTTCCTAATTGCAGCGGCTCTGGAGGCAGGAAAATATTTCTCCAGGAAGAGCTTCTTCAAGTCGTTCCATGTGGTAATGGAATTCGGCGCAAGGTATAAAAGCCAATCTTTCGCAGCTCCCTGGAGTGAGAATGGAAAAGCCTTCAACTTGATATGATCCTCAGTTACTCCTTCTGGCCTCAAAGTTGTGGAGCAGACAACTTGGAACTCCTTCAAGTGCTTGTGTGGATCTTCACCTGCAAGACCATTAAATCTTGGCAACAAATGGATTAGCCCAGATTTTAACTCAAAAGGTGTGTCAGCACCAGGATAAGCAATGCACAAACCATTATAATTCACATCAGGGGCAGCAAGCTGCCTCAAAGTCCTTTGGTCTCCCATGTTTTCAAAAGCAGTTTTAAAATTGGTATCACTACTAGTGCTAGCCCGAAATTCCCTACGGAGTGTGTGCAATGTTCTTCCAATTTTCGGGTCAAAATCACACAGTTCAGGGCAATTAGACCTAGTAGCCAGACCAATTCAAAACAAAACAAAATAAAAGAAAGAAAGAAAAATAAAATAAAACAAGTTGCGAAAAATAACAACTCAGAGTCCCCGGCAACGGCGCCAATTTTTGGTCGCGCTGTCGCGCACGCGCCAAAAAGGTCGAGCGGGTTTAAAAGTATAGTATAGTGCGACAACTCGGATGTCGTCTCTAAGGACTCTGAGAATATTACTTTTCACAAAAATAAGTTTTGGGGGGGTTTGGATTGGAATGCAATTAAGAACAAACAAAACAGAGCAATCAAAAACAAAGCAGTTGAAAAGGGTTTATCAGTTATCAAACAACGATTAATCTACTGTCAAGAATTCTCAACTATCCTTGGTTAATGTAAACCCAAGCCCTAAGCAGATTCTAATCCCCTTTCAGTTACAGTAACAACTAACAACGTAATTGCTACTATGGATGCAAGTTCCTATTCCCGAAATAACAAACGGGGTTAAGCGCTCATGAACGAACGAACATGAATGAACACACGCGAAATAACAAACGCGATTATGTATAGGAAAATAACATCACTGAAACAAATCAATACAATACTACACACTCTCTGAAATAACAAACAGAAATGTGTAATATGGTATTGAAAAGGGAAAAGCAATTACAATAGGGTTTTACAAAACCTCAAGTATAGAGAATTCCCAAACAAGTAGACTAATCCTAGAACTTAGTTCTCCATAACAAACGAAATTACACGAAAAAACGTAAAACTAAACAATGGAGAAGCAAGAGTCCCTACAAAATATTCAGAACAGCCTTTTATACAATTTCGAATTCGGAAGGCTCGCGAGGCGAACAACCATTCGCGAGGCGAATTTCATGAACTGTCAAAGCAACCCTTGGCATTCTCGCGAGGCGAATTTCTGCTCGCGAGGCGAGGATATGAAGAGTTTTCTCCTTACGCCCGTTATGGCCATCAGTGCCCCAACCGTGATGCTCTCGACTTCCCGGACTCGCGAGGCGAATTGATGCTCGCGAGGCGAGACTCTTCAACTTCAAAACTGCCACGGCCATGACCTTCTTCACGGGCAAGCCGTGATCGTCTCTGACTTTTTCAGGTTTGGAAGACTCGCGGGGCGAGACCTTCTTCGCGAGGCGACCCAGAGACTTAGCAATTTCTTGGAACAGTCAGGCTTCGGGGTCGCGAGGCGAGCATGGCTTTCGCGGGGCGAATCCCCTGTTCTTTATTTTCTCAACTTCTACTTAACCTGAAAACAAGGAAATAAGCATAAGTGTATTATTTTGACTTAAAACTTGCTAAATTAACTTAAAACTACTCTAGAGACTCAATACCTTGCTTGAGGACAATCTAATCTAATTTGGGTGAAAATACGATATAATTTGCACAAAACCCTGGTCATACTAGCTATAAAACTAGATGAGCCAGAGGCTTATCAGTCACATACCCTCAAACACTTGAGTGAGGTGAGAAGAGTGCCCGAATTGGTGAGAGATGTGAGTCTGGGGAACCTAAGATCCTAATTGGACTTAAAATCGATTGTCTCTTGGTTTCTTATTGAATATGCCTGTTGCTTGAATTCACTACTCGGGTTCTAGATTCACTGTCCATGCTTCGATTGACTATCTTTTTCTGGCCTTAGTTATTGCTTGAGGACAAGCAAAATCTTAAGCTTGGGGTAGTTTGATGAGTGTGATTTCACCTCATATTTCCATGACATTTTGCATGCATTTTCATATAGCTTAGGCTTATTTTAATTGATTATTAGTTGATTTTGCCTTGGAACGAGTAAGGTGATTTTGTGGTGCTTGTGTGGAGGAAAAGAAGATTAAAGTGCTCAAGATCAGTCTTGTTGGAGCTGGCACGAAGATGGGAGCTTGGAAAACAAGAAAAGGGGGCAAACAGAGCTGATCACGGCCAGGCCGTGATGCCCATCACGACCGTGATCAAGTGAAGCTGAAAAAGAAGAATGAAAAAAGTCAAGCTGTCACGGCCTAGCCGTGATGCCCATCACGGCCGTGACAGGACAATTGAGCCAGACCCCTTCTAGGCAGAATCTGTCACGGTCAGGCCGTGATGACCATCACGGCCGTGACAGACCATTTATTGAAGCAGCGTTCAAGGCAGAAGCCATCACAGCCGTGATGCGCATTCCATGGATCTTCAGCAATTGATTTTATCTGGTTTTTGTATTGGTTTAGGATTCAAACTGCCCAATCTTATAAATAGGACCTAGGGGCTCAAGTCTGGTATTGAACTTTGTGTGGTTTGTTACCTTAGAAAAATTCAGAAATTCTCTTCTTCTCCTTCTCCTCTTTTCTTAGGGATTTTTCTGTTCATGTTATTTTTAACCAAGCTTGCTACAATCATGGCAAGGCTTGAGTAGTAGTCTAGTTTCTAGGAATTGGGGCTATGCCCAGAACTTGTTTATGGTGATGTATTGATTTTGATTTCTTGTTAATTCAGATTTGTTTTTGATTCGATCCCTATTACTTTAATTACTCGCGAATTCGGTGGCCACTTGTTTGCGTGCCATAGATACACTAAGGACGAACCTAGCGGTGAACTTAGGTATCGGATTCATAGGAATCGAACTTAGGACTTAAATCACGAGAGTTAGAAGAAGTCCTTCGAGGATTCACGAATCGTCACAAAACTCAAGGGGTCCGATTTAAATTCAATTACCACGAGAGTAGGGATTTATTTAATCGGGCACGACTTTTGTAACCCGAGAGGGAGCATTAGCTAATTTAGGACAGATTCGCCTTTAAAACAAATTTTGGTAATTAACAAGGAGAGGAATCGATTCAGTAGCATAAACGGTTTTGTGGTATCCCAATTCCTGGGAACCCATTTGAATTTGAAAAACCCCAATTTGAATTGCTTTCTGTTTTATTTAATTGAGAAATTAAAATTTGATTGCTACTTGATTCTGATTTCAAAGACCAAAACCTTTTCAAAACCTTTTTTTTATATATAGAGTCCAGTTTAATTGATTTGATAATGAGTTGTGATTTGAGATCACGGTCCCTGTGGGATTGATCTTTTTATAACTTGGCAACGAATCCGGTACACTTGCCGGAATCTATCACATCAATGGGGTAGATGAATTCCACATTTTTACTATTTATGGGAAGTCCCTAAAGGTCTTTATAGATCATATACCTGAAATTTGAAAGACCACATTTCCCTCTGACCTTAGGAATTTCCTTCTTCTCCTCTTCAGCCAGTCTAGAGGAAGATGCCTCTCTTGTGCAGTGAATAATATGAGATTTCCAGAAATCTGTAGAACAATGTTCATTGATCAACCCAATGGATTCAGTATGCAAAAAGAAATCCAGCATTGAGTAGTCAAAAGTTTCTTGATGTAGATCAAGCACTGTTGATTCAGCTTCAGGCATGACTCCTTTGAATCTTCTGTTTTTGTTTTCCTTGTCCTTATTCAGATCTACCATCGACAGTCTTGGACAGATTTTGTAAGCTATGATTCCAACTCTGGTGGCTTCATTATGTCTCAACCAGGATGGAGGGACAAAATGCACGGCTCTATCAACTCTGAAATGACTGAATTCCCACTTCAGCATTTCATAGATAAGCTGATCCAGGAAAAAATCAGAGGCTCTCCCATAGACTCTGGGATGCTCAAAGGATACCCATTTTGTGTCCCTTGGCATGATCATGGGAACATACTTTGAGGATCGTGCTCTTTGCTCAGGGATGGTAGGAATATTTTTTCTTTTGGGGTCAGTCTCCCAAACAGGTATAATGTGCCTCTCAACTCCACCAGTGAGGGGTATGAGAGGAGGAGTTTTGACAAGGTTAGGGTAATTTTTTCTGGGGGGGAATTTGTTTAGGGGTAGATGAGTGACTAATGGTCCTAAGTTGTTGTGCATTTGTGAAGGCACAATTTTGATTAATTTACAATCAGGATGAGGTAGGTAAAGGGGTTCAACGGGTGGGTTGACTTCTTCTTCATACTCAGGTAGAGGATACCATCTGTTAGGAATGTTTTTGAGTTCAGGTTGGTGAGAGTGAAACAGAACTCTCCATTCCCTTTTTACCTTGGTCCAATCCTTAGATTTGCCATAATAAAGAACATTATTTGGGGTGAAGGGAAATAGGGTTCTCAAGGGTTTGGGGAAAGGAGCACCAGGGGAAATGCCATCATCAGGTTGATTGAACTAGGGATCATCGGCGTGAATAAATAGTTGAAATTGTGGAGTGGATATTTGTGTTGATTGGGGTGAAAGGGGTGTGGGAATGTATACATCATCTAGAGTGGAGACAGCAATGTTATCATCAACAGAAACATCATCAACTATAGTTTCTAGACTAGACACTAAGGCATCTACTGTTATTCGAACAGGATCACTAGCAGAGATGGTTACCTTAGAGGTCTTAGTTGTTCTGTTTTTTCTTGCTGGTTGCCTTTTGGGTTTTGTTGTAGCAGGCACAACGGCCTCAGCAGCAGCAACAGAAGTTTTCTGCTTCTTCAAGATGGTACTGATAGGAACTCTGTCCTCATCAGCTTCCTCATCTTCATTATGTGAGAAGATAACTCTTCTTTGCTTCTTCACAGTAGGAGCATCAGAAGGTTCCCTGATAATAATTCTACCAGCTGGTCTCTTGGTAGGCTTCCTTGCTGTCGTGGTCTTTTTCTTGATATTCTTCTTTGGCTCCATAGCCTCAGCAGTGTTTTGTTCCACCATTTCCTCTTTCATTTTCATCAGCTTCCCAGTTTTGGTCATTGCAGCAGTAGCATAGGTACTGAGGTTCATATTATCTATATTCATACCAAAGTCTGCAGCCGACATTGGTTTTTCAGTTAAGATCCTAGCTTGCTCCTCAGGAGTCCTTGCTGCAAGTATTTCTTGAATTCCTTGAGCCTTGAAGATCTTAGAAAGAAGATGGCAATAGGGAAATGCTGAGAGTCTTTTCTTGTTCATCACAACATCTCTAAATATTCCATACAGAATTCTTGGAAGATTGATCTTCGTTTCAGTGAGGAGATGACAGAGGCAGAATTTGTGCAGAGAGGAGAGGTTGTCTTTGGATCCAACCTTATGAAGAACCACCTTATTTAGAAGATGATGAAGGATGCGAACAATGTCCTTCATTTCAATAGCTTTCCAAGTGTGAGTTCTGATTGTATCTTCTTTCATGAGACAGACTTCAATGGTCTCAGAGCCACCCAAATCAGCTTCCCATGACTCAGTAAAAACCAAATCCTCCTGAGCACAGAAAATAGCATCAGCAATAGTCTTCTCTGAGACTACAATCTTCTTTCTCAACACCATAGAGAAGAAGTTAGTATCAGTCACTTGAACATTCCTCCAGAAATCCCTAATCAGGTTGGGAAAGACAGAGACTTTCTCTGTGAAGAGTCCGCCCCACCCAGCTGCATTAACATACTTGCTTATGTCTAAGTTGAAGTCTTGCAGCACTCCAAAGTTGAAATGATTCTCAATTGCCATGTTGAGCTTGTCCACGTTGAAGGTTGAAGAAGAAGGCATTTTAGTTGATCAGAGAGCTTAGGGTTTGAAAGTAGAGAGAGAAAGATAGCTTGAGAGGTTAGGGAAGTGTAAAGTTTTTCTCAGAGGGAAAAAATTAATTTTAAAAGTTTTTTAAATCCTAAAGGTTAAAAAAAACTTTTGACATGACATGTCATTATGGATAAAACGGCGTTGGTAACTTGGAACTATAAAAAGGTCTTGATGGGATTGATGGAAGTACTGACTTAGTAAAGAGAATAAAGGATAAATTTATCATTGAGACAAAATAAATGCATTTATTAAAAAAAAAATATGCTTAAACACAGGCAGATGTGGACTCGTCCGAAACTATACAATGGACGCGGTAACCAACAACAGTGGACGCGACATATAGACGTGCAACACAACATGCAATAGACGCACAACTTTTAATAGGTATTAGATGTGCATAGGTAATAGACGCAAGATTAACAAAACAATTTTTTCTCAAGGATGGACGCCTAAATTAATCCACATATATCATATTAAGATGCTTTCTAATAAAGATAAATCTGTCCTCTGCAAGAGGTTTAGTAAAGATATCTGCCCATTGATGGTCAGTATCAACAAATTGTATATCAAATACACCTTTTTGCACATAATCCATAATAAAATGATGTTTAATCTCTATATTCTTAGCTCTAGAATGCAAAATTGGATTCTTAGATAGATTTATTGCAGCAGTATTATCACACATAAGTGGAATACTACTTACAAACACATTGCAGTCCTCCAATTGATGTTTGATCCAGAGAAGTTGTGAGCAGCAACTTGCAGCTGATATATACTCAGCTTCAACAATTGATAAGGCAATGGTACTTTGTCTTTTGCTTGACCATGAGACAAGATTAGATCCAATGAAGTGACATCCTCCACTAGTACTTTTTCTTTCAATTCTATCTCCAGCATAGTCAGCATCACAGAAACCAACTAATCTGTAATCTTCATTTTTCTTAAAGCACAAACCAAGATTAGTAGTACCTTTTAAATATCTAAATTTTCTCTTAACTGGTAATAAGTGAGATTCTCTAGGATCAGATTGAAATCGAGCATATAAACATACACTGAACATAATACCAGGCCTAAATGCAGTAAGATATAAGAGAGATCCTATCATACCTCTGTATACCTTTTGGTCTACCTTTTTTCTCTTTATCATCTTCGTTCGGTATGGAAGTGGGGTGCATAGGAGTATTCATTGGCTTACAATCATCCATCTTAAACTTCTTCAGAAGCTCTTTTGTATACTTAGTTTAGTGGATGAGCACCTCGTCCAAGGTTTGTTTTACTTGAAGTCCAATGAAGAATTTGAGTTCTCCCATCATGCTCATTTCAAATTCTTTCTGCATTAACTTAGAGAATTCCATGCATGGAGACTCCTTAGTTGTACCAAAAATAATATCATCAACATATATTTGTACACCTATGAAATTATACTTAATGGATTTTCTAAATAAGGTTGTGTCAACCTTTCCTCTATTGAATCCATTTTCCATAAGAAATGAACTTAGTCTGTCATACCAAGCTCTAGGAGATTGCTTAAGACTGTACTAAGATTTCTTAAGCTTATATACATGTTCAGGATGGGTTTCACACTCAAAACCCGGAGGTTGCATAACATAGACTTCTTCATTAATAAAGTCATTTAGAAAAGCACTTTTAACATCCATCTGAAAAAGCATAATACTATGATGTGCAACAAATGAAAGTAGAATTCTAATAGCTTATAATCTAGCAACAGGTGCTAAGATTTCGGTATAATCTATACCTTCTTCTTGAGAGAAACCTTGAGCAACAAGTCTTGCTTTGTTTCTTATTACCTTACCATTTTCATCAAGTTTGTTTCTGTAAACCCACTTTGTTCCAATCACTGATTTGTCTTTGGGCAGGGGAACCAGAGTCCAAACATCACTTCTTTCAAAATGATTGAGTTCTTCTTGCATGGCTAGAATCCAACCATCATCTAGCAGAGCCTCGTCCACAGTCTTTGGTTCCAACTCAGAGACTAGTGCAGAAATATCTTGTTCTCTGAAGGTTGATCCGATTCTTAGCTTGTCATTGGGGTTTCCAATGATCTGATCTTGTGGATGATAATTCTTGACGTACCAAGATTTTTGAACTGTATCATGTTGAGAAGTGGAAGTTTCTGGTTGTTGACTGAGGTCATATGCTTAATCATCAACTTTTATCTCTAGTGAGTCTCCTGGAATGTTTAGATCAAGATCTGCAAAAGCTTCATCTAGCTCTGATAATTTCTTATTAGGCTGTTTGTCATCAAACTTGACATGAATACTTTCCTCTACTATCAGAGTCCTAGAATTATAAACTCTAAAGCCTTTAGATGTTTCAGAATATCCTAATAGTATTCATTATATGTTTTAGCATCAAACTTATCAAGTTGATCTTTAGTATTCAGTGTATAGCATTTACAACCAAAAGGGTGAAAATAAGATATGTTGGGTTTTCGTCCTTTCCACAGTTCATAAGAAGTCTTATTCAGGATAGGTCTAATGTATATTCTGTTCTGAATGTAGCAGGCAGTATTAACAGCTTCAGCCCAGAAGTGTCTAGGGACAGAGTTGTCATTGAGCATAGTCCTAGCCATCTCTTGAAGAGATCTGTTCTTTATCTCTACCACACCATTTTGTTGTGGTGTTCTAGGTATTGAGAAGTTGTGAAGGATACCACTTTCTTCACAGAACTTATGAAATAGCTCATTTTCAAACTCTCCCCCATGGTCACTTCTGATTGAAGTGATACACATGCCTTTTTCATTCTGTACACATTTGCAGAATACAGAAAAGACCTTAAAAGACTCATCTTTGTGAGTTAGGAACACAACCCATGTCCATCTAGTGTAATCGTCTACTATGAAAAGACCATATTTCTTACCACCGACAGAGGCAGTCCTTGTTGGACCAAAAAGATCAAGATGTAGCAACTCTCGTGGTCTATTGGTACTAACAACTTTCTTAGATTCAAAAGAACCTTTGATTTGTTTTCCCTTTTTACATGCATCACAGAGAGCATCATATTTGAACTTAAGGTTTGGTAGTTCTCTCACGAGGTTATGCTTGTTTAGCTTTGAAATTAATTTCAAGCTTGCATGACCTAACCTTTTGTGCCAAATCCACCGCTCATCTTCAATGGACACTAGACAAGAGACACTTTGATTTGAGTGGTCCTCCAAGTCAATCTTATAGAGATTGTTTTACCTTTTAGCAGTGAATAAAAGTGATCCATCATCTTTCTTGACAGTACACATGTTCTTATCAAAAGAAACTGCATATCCACTGTTACATAATTGACTTATGCTCAGTAGATTGTGCTTCAAGCCATTTACTAAAAGAACATTATCAATGGAGGGAAAATGATGTTTACCAATTTTACCTATACCAATGATCTGATTTCCTCCAAATGTGACCCAGTCACCATCTTTGGGCTTAAGGATTTGGAACATAGACCTTTCTCCCGTCATGTGTTGTGAGCAGCCACTGTACAAGTACCAAGACATCTGTTTTCTTCCTGTTGTTAAGCAAATCTGCAACATGTATTATCTTATCTTTAGGTACCCAAACTGACTTGGGTCCTTTCTTGTTAGTTGTTACTGGATAAGTATGCTTGGCATGTTTATTGTGTATGCATCTAGATGTAATATGCCCACTTTTTCCACACACTTTGCAAAAGGTGTTGGACGAGCTAGGCTTAGCTTTAGTATATTTATTTGGAACTTTTGAAGCTCTATGTTGTGTAAGTGGTTTTGAATTTTTGTGAGATGCATCTTGCTTCTCTTTGTCATAGCCAAGACCAGATTTATCATGAGGTGACCTAGAGTACCTTAAAATGAGACTAAGCTTATCCGAGCCACCTACAAGATTTGACAGAGAATCTGTTAGATATGTTACATCTTGTCTCAGTTTTGCAACTTCACAAGAAACATCAGGTTCACACACTATTTTTTCAGCTAGACCGATATTCACTGATTTTAGTATGTCATTTTCATCCTTACGGTTTTGTTTCTCAGTGCAGACCCTATCATATTCTTTAGTCAGTTTAGAAAATTTCTTTTTGAGACTCTTGTATTCTCGTGATAGTATAGATGATTCATGCAACAATTCATCAAAAGCATTTTGAAGAGTGGACGGGTCAGAGTCCATTACCTCAGCATCAGTGTATTCATTTTCTGAAGCAGTGTCTGCCAGGAGACAGATATTTGCCTCTTCCTCAACTTCATTTTCTTCATCTGATGAAGACAGATCAAGATCCTCCCATGTAGCCATTAAGCCTTTCTTCTTTTTGAAGAATTTCTTTTTATCCTTTAGCTCAGGGCAGTCAGCTTTGAAATGACCAGGTTTCTTGCATTCAAAGCACAAGGGTGGACCTTTTTCCTTGGAGTCTGACTTCTCCCTGGAAAACTTTTTGTTGAGTTACTTTCTTCTAAAACCACATTTCTTTCTCCACATATGTTGAATTTTCCTGGAGATAAAGGACAATTCATCCTCATCTGATCCTTCATTATTATCAGAAGATTCAGACTCATATGATGACTCAGCAACTTTGAGAACTTTTGATGAACTTGCTTTCTTTGCCTTTAGGGCAATAGATTTTCGTTTTTTGGAATTTTCTTCTTCATTAAGTTCAAGTTCATGAACCTTGAGAGATCCAAGAAGCTCTTCCAGAGATAGTGTATTCAGGTTTTTGCTTCCTAAATAGCAATTACTTTGGGTCTCCATTGCTTGGATAGATTTCTCAGGATTTTTCTGACATGATCTCTATTTTCATAAACTTTTCCAAGAGATCTGAGACTGTTGGTGATGGTTTGGAATCTTCCAAACATTCGGTCTATTGTTTCATGTTCACCCATCTTGAACAGCTCATACTGATGAACCAACATGCTGATCTTTGATTCCTTAAATTGTGAGGAACCCTCATAAGCTAGGGTAAGAGTATCCCAGATTTCTTTAGCGGTATTGCAGCTGTAAACTCTGTCATGTTCAGATTTGGTTATAGTACACATGAGATAGTGCTCAGCCTTCAGATTCAGATGATGTTGGTTTTTCTGCTCTCGAGTCCATTGGGCTCTAGGAATAGCAGCTCCAGCTTCATCTCTTGGTTCAGTGTGACTGGTTTCAATCAGTTCCCAAATATCTACATTATGTGCATCTAATAAGGTCATCATTCTCTTCTTCCAGTAGTCATAATCTGTTCCATCAAAGAGGGAAGGTCTGTTGATAGCTTGTTCTTCTGCATCCATGATTGTTGGATCGTACTCCCTCAGCACTTGTTAGATGCTCAACCCTTTCGAGGCTGAGCTCTGATACCAACTGAAGTTGACACAAGCAAACACAAGGGGGGGGGGGGGGGGGTTGAATTGTGTTTGTTAATAATTTTTCGAAAGCAACCTTAAAAATAGTTTTTGCACACAAGGAGATTAGAAACAGAAGCAAGCACAAAGAAATAGATCCTTTTTAAAAGGCTTTTGCTACGAGACATATGTTCCTATTCCCGAATTAAGCAAACGGGGTGAAGCACTCATGAACTAAGTGAACATGATTGAACACACGCGAATTAAGCAAACGCGATTAAATATAGGAACATACAATCATCGAAATAAATCAACACCTATTCGATACGATTCTGAATTAAGCAAACAGAACATCTAAAACAAGTATTGAAAGAGAATAGCATAAAGTTCAGGAATTACAAAACCTTAAGTGTAAATGGAACCTAATCACAGTAGATTAATCCAAGGAGACTAGTTCTCCATTACAAAAGAAACACAAAATGCTAAACCTATTGTTGCAGCCGCAACTGTGAAAAGAAAAGAAAAGAGATGATAAAAAAACTAACTACTGAGTTCTGCCCTAAAACAGACTTAAGTACAGATTCTGGATTCCGCGATCTCGCGAGGCGAGCATACCTTCGCGAGGCGAATAATATGAACAGTCTTCAGTGTTTGGATTTCTCGCGAGGCGAGCTTATCATTCGCGAGGCGAGACTCTTAAAATTCCAAACTGTCACAACCGTGATGGCTTCTGGTCTTCCAGGGTTGGATTACTCGCGAGGCGAGTCAAGTATTCACGGGGCGAGACAGAAAGGATTGCATTTTCTGGCACAGTCAGCCTTCAGGTTCGCGAGGCGAGTAGCCTCTCGCGGGGCGAACAACTCCAGAACTGCTTCTTTTTATTACCTGAAAACAAGGATTAACAGTAAGTACTTTATTCGACTCTAAATCGACTAAATTAACCTAAAAATACTCTAGAGACTCAAAATGTTGCTTAAAGACAATCAAGTCTAATTTGGGTGAAAATGAGATATAATTAGCACAAAACCCTGGTCATACTAGCCATAAAACTAGATGAGCCAGCGGCTGATCAGCTTTAACAAAAGAAATATCAAAACCCCTCAGTTAGTAAGAAACAAATAAAGCTGTAAGAGTTAAGAGATAGAAGAATCACACAAGATATTTTATCTTGGTTCACTCTCTTCCAACCAAGAGCTATGTCTAGTCCCTTCTACTTGAAGGTTTTTCTCCACTATTTTCCAAATAGATTACAACCAAGTATTCAACACATCTCCAGGCTACAAGTATTTCTTCCTTATCAAGCCTCTTCAGGCTCTAACTCTAACAAAGAGATTTAACGTTTGATATTCTCAACTCACTATGTGTGAGGATATGAAAGTTTAAGATCAGATGAATATTTCCACAATATTCAAACTAAGGAATGCAGACTCTTGCTTTTGAAAGAATATTAGAATGAGTGATTATCGATTGGCAGGAGTTGAGCTAGCAAGGTTGTGCAGTCAAGAGTTTTTTTCTTCAGTATCTCAAGTCTTCTATTTATAGTGACCTTCTTCTTCGCTTGTATTTCTTCAACGGTTATTTTGAATAAACCCGTTTAGAGATAGCATTTAATGCATGATATCCATTGTGACTTATAGCTTGATTGTGACAATGTTGAATAATACTTTTGGTTATCGAGGTAGCATGAAATTGCAGACTCACTGCTCTGAGTATTGCAGTTTGAGAACTTGTTGTTACTCCTTTGTGTACAATCCATCTTTTTCATCCATAAAGTTGTCATCGTATAGATCGTTTTGCATTATCTCATTGTACGATTCTGCTTTTTGCATTTCTTGATGGTACTATGTTTCTTTTATAACAAGGTAAAACAATAAAGCAGATTGGACAAAAGTGAGGAACACATATTCTATTGAAATAAATACCAATCATTTGAAATAAATTCAAGAGATTCGAATTGCATTTAATTCATTCAAAGATGGAGCTCGTCTAAGAAAAACTCCGTCTACTTAGTTATATGTGAGACTAAGTCTGTTTCAATAGATTATTTTGCTCGTCCGATGACGTGGCATATCTTCTCGTCTATCAAGTCTTTGGACTTGCTATTCCTCAATGAGTTATAAAGATCTCCGTCTAGTGACGTGGCAGATAGAGCTCGTCTACCCGATTACTTTATTTTTCAGCTCATTCAATTTTACCAATTACTTTCGTCTGCTTACGTGGCAATCTAGACACGTTTACTATCAAGTCTTTGGACCTGCTCTATCTAGAAGTTATTTTGATTTTCGTCTAGTAAGTATTTAGAGCCTTGTGTACTTTAGAAAACCAGTCTACTCAAATAAATAAATAAGTAACTTTACCAAAATATTGAGCAGCCCGTCTACAAGGGTGGACACATAGTTTTCAAAGAAAACTTATCTCATGTTTCTTTTACTTATATTTAAATATTCCTGCATAACTGAAGGCACATGTTAGATATCAACTAACACTTTGCCAAGCAAATTTAATCCTTTTGTTAGCATCAAAACTTAGAGATTATTTAAACCAAAGCCACTTTGGTTCCAACAAAAGCAACTAAAGGAGATAAGGGATAAGAGAATCACAACACGAGGATTTATCCTGGTTTACCCTCTTTCAACCAAGAGCTACGTCTAGTCACTTCTACTTGAAGGTTTTCTCCACTCTAATCCAATAGCTTACAAGTATTCTTTACATTTGCCTCTTCAGGCTTTACAATTACTCAAGTATTCAACACCTCTTTAGGAACTCAAGTATTCTTTTACAGTCAAACATCTTCAGGCTCTTTCTAACTTAAGAGATAAAAAGAGTTTGATCTAAGAACCCACTATGTGTGAGGATATGAAGGTTTAAGATCAGATGTGATTACACAGAATAGATTCACAAGAGTTTTTGACAGAATTTCAGCACTTTGAAATTTCAGAGCTTTGTTGTTATTGTTATGTATCTCTCTTCTTTACTGGGGTTGTCCAATATTTATAGATGAAGTGCAACTTCAGCTCTTGTCTCTTCACCGATCTTCAAGATGTATTCGTTTAGAGGTAGCATTTAATGTTAGGATCCGTTGAGTCTGATAACTTGATATGCATTATGTGAAAAGAGTTATTGGTTATTAGAATGCTCAAAGTGCTACTGTCACTTCTCTGTTATACTCAAAAGTTACCTTTTATCTATCCTTCTTTGTAATGAGTCAACTTTGCAGCAGCATGTGTCAGAGTACAAAAACCTTTGTGTAATTGATGATACTATATTTCTCTTTCGTACCAATGAATATAGTGTATAAAATTAAAATAACCAAGGTAACGAAAACATTCAAGGCATTTACATTTAATAAAAATCATTTGAAATAAAGGTTTATGACTAGACGAGTTTAAAAGCGTTACATCTTTGGACGTGTGTTTTTAACTTTGAATAAACTAGTTGAGCAGTCCATTTCTGGATCGTCTAGTGTTTTACCGGGTGGACTAGTATACAATTAGTTAGCTTTTACCGGGTAGTCCACTTAACATATCGTCTACCTTTTATCGGGTAGTTTACAAGCCTTTGGGCTTGTTAGGTATTGGAACTAGTTCATTCAACAGATAAACATGTGGCTCGTCTAGCGAACTTAGTGTGGACCAATGATGCTTTTGGACTTTATTTTACAAGCGCTCTAGACTAGTATACTCGTCTAGCGATATAAGAACAGTCCTGTACAGTAGAGTAGACGAGTTAGATCATAAACTGAACATTGTCATATAAATTTAATCTTTTTGTTAACATCAAAATTTCCAGAGATTATTAACCATAATCACTTTGATTCTAACCACATAGACTTCCCTTACGAGCATGGACGCCTATAGAGTCAAGCACACTACATTTCTCATTTGGAAGCATGTCCATGCCCCCATCTTTAGCGTCAGGGTGATGATTGTGGGTTGTACAGAAATTTCATATTGTAAGTTAAAACTTAAAAGTGCAGTGTAATTTACCCCAATTTTGTTTGCTTAAACTGCATTCCAACTGTATACATGGTTTATTGTGTGATGATGGCGTGAGGATCACGGATTAATCATATGATCATGAAAAGAGGGTCTTACACCATAATTTCTTTTAATGCACCACAAATTTTTTGAATATCTCCAAAATAGCCTCATTGTCTCCTTTCCGATATGTATATATGTTTAGGGTTTAGTTACCGGAATTATTTCCGATATCATAGAATTATAATACCGGAAATATAGTTCCGATATGTTATTGAAATTGTACCCAAACTAAATTTCTGATATGCTGCGTGACAAATACACGTTTGTTAGCAAGAAACAACACTGAACATTTTTGTTTTTTAACTTTTATGAGAAGATACAAATTATTCTTTCCGATCCACAATATAAGAAACAAATGTATCATTTTTTATCCAAAATATAAGAAACATGCATTGATTTTCACACATATTAAATGCTCATTTCTAATATTGTCCTTATTAATTAGTGTCATTAATTCTAAGCCATCAGAATGTTAATTAAAATTAGAAGGAGTTTTTTTAGGAAATTTATGAGTATTAATTATAATTAACTCATTCCAATATATTTTCTTGATCTATGTGTTTTAGGGTTTTGTTTCTTATATTGTGGATCGGAGGGAGTAGTTCTTAAGCTCAGGACTTCATGTTTCCAGCTGTATGGATCAACCGCTACCTTAAAATAGGGCTTGCATCCCAAATGGATCAAGCACGTTTTGTTTCTTTCGTTTCTCTTCCTTGCGATAATGATTTTTGAAACCAAAAGAAAAAGGAAACGGATTTATATAATTTATAGATATAGATGCGTACCGACCGAGAAGGTAAGGCCGAGGACTCGTCTATAGTTTGGATTGACCGAGATTACCCCGGCTATGGGCCTTGGCCCAAGCTCCTCCAAGGCCGAGGACATATCAGCACACTGGGCCAGCCGAGGATAAGTACTCGGACTCGCCCCGTCAGGGAAGTACATCCCGGTCCCTTGCGGATCAGTCATGAATGACTGACCCGAATATCACTCCGTGTAATTAGGGGCCTGATCCTAATATCCCTCCGTATATCTCGGAGCCTGATCCTAATATCCCTCCGTATATCTCGGAGCCTGATCCTAATATCTCTCCGTATATCTCGGAGCTTGATCCTGAAAGATCTCTATAAATAGGGGGCTTACCCCCTCATCTAGAACTACGTTTGCTTTGATTCCCATTTGGATACGTAGGAGCATAATTTCATTCTGTCAAGCACATTCCAAAACACTCCCACTAAGCTGTCTTCGACCGAGTATCACTCATCCGAGGTATTTGGACGGAACATTTGGCGCCGTCTGTGGGAATCGAAGCAAAACTTTCCCATACCACAAATCATGGTGAGAACAAGGAGCGGAAACTGCAGGAGAGAGGAGCCAGAAAATGCTGACAACGGAGATAATGGGGAACGGTCCACGAACCCGGCTATGACAACCGACAACCCCCTTATCCAGGAACTTCTTGCACAGATTGCCACATTGAGAAGGGAGAATGAGGAGATTAGGCGATAGAACAGCCGTCGTGAGCCGGGGCAGAGCAGGGAAAGGTCCGTCTCGTCTCCTCCAGAGAGAGCGTCGGACACTTGAGAATGAGGGGTCCAGAAATTCGCACAGAGAAGGAGGCCCACAACTTCGGGATTCTCATCATATGGACCGAGTAGATGAGGAAGAATTTCCTAGGCAGGCCCCCGAACTGTCACCGCGGGCAAATAGACTTAATGAAAGGGCCAATGTGCGGAAGCGGAGACATCCCTTTACAAACGCTATTATGGAGGTTCCCCTACCAGCCAACTACAAGCCAATTAGCATTGACAAATATGATGGCACCTCAGACCCCGAGCGCCACTTGGACGCTTTCACCACTCAGATGTACCTCTTTACCGACGACGATTCTGTCATGTGTAAAGTCTTTCCGACTACTCTGAAAGATGCCGCGTTGACCTGGTATACCCAGTTACCGCCAACGTCAGTTGATTCCTTCGATACGTTCATGGCTAAGTTCAATGCTCAGTTTGCCACCAGCCGGGCGCACCAAAAAACCTCAGCCTCATTGGTAAACTTTAGTCAAGAAAAGAATGAGTCCCTGCGTGATTTCATGGCCAGATTCAGCAGGGAGACAGTCCTCATCCGGAATCTCAGTGCCGATGTTGCACTACACACCATCTTGACCGGGTTAAGGCCTAGCCCTTTCGCCAGACACTTGGCTCGGAAGCCACCAACCAGTATGGATGAGTTGAGGAGAAAAGCTGCGGGATTCATCAATATGGAGGAGGTTGAGGAATCGAAGAAAAGGGAGAGAACTGATGATGCGGACAGACGAGAAGGAAGAGAGAAGAAGAGGGCCAGAGGTGATAGGCCGAAATTCAAAAGCCCGTCCGAGCATTTCCAGAGGGGATCGAAGTACGAGCATTATACTCCCCTCAACACAAACCGAGTTCGGGTGTTTGAGGAAGCATACAATGCGGAACTTTTGCAGCTCCCTAATCGTGGCCACACCCCCTAGAATGCTGAACGACAAAAGCATTGTCGGTATCATCGTAATTATGGCCATACAACCGAGGAGTGTTGGGTCCTGCGGGATAAGATTGAAGAACTGGTACAAGCCGGCCACCTCAACAATTTTGTCCGGAGAAACCACAATAACAGTGAGAGGCGTGGCAGAAGCAGAAGGAGAGAAGGTGACCAAAGCCCGAGGAGGGGAGGCGGTCAACGAAATAATGAAAGAACAGACACCAGAGAGGGCCAGAACGAAAGACGAGAGGAGGATAATGTGATCCGAGGTGTGATAAACACCATTTCAGGTGGATTCGCAGGAGGAGGCACAACAAGTTCCGCTCGGAGGAGGCACCTGCGGGCCATTCGGGCTGTCAACTCAGTATCCGGCAAACCCCCGAGAAATTCCCCACCCATTATCTTTTCTGATGAAGACTTTGTAGGGGTGGATCCTAATCAAGATGACCCCATGGTAATTACCGTGCAGTTGGCTAATTTCTCGATCAAAAGAACCCTTGTTGACCAGGGGAGCTCGGCAGATATTTTATATTACTCAACATTTCATAAGCTCGGTATCCCAGAGAAATCTATTCAACCGTACGACAGTAAGCTCGTCGGCTTCGCAGGGGAACAAGTTGATACACGGGGATACATTGACCTCCTGACTACTTTTGGGGATGGCAGAGCATCCAAGACTATCATGGTCAGGTATGTGTTAGTCAATGCTGTTACATCATACAATATCCTGATCGGAAGACCGTCTTTGAACGAGCTAGGAGCTGTGGTCTCTACTCCCCACCTCACGATGAAATTCCCTTCCAACTCGGGAGACATTGTTGCTGTCCGGGCTGATCAGAGGATGGCCAGACAATGCTATGCTGATAGTTTGCGTGTGAGCAGACTTAAACCTACACCTGCAGAAACCCAGGACAGGGGGAAAGGCAAGTCGGTGATATCCGTTAACTCCGTCGATCTGGATCCGAGAATGGACATGCAAGAGCAACGCCCACAACCTATTGAGGAATTAGAAAAGTTCCAGCTCGGATCACAGCCTGATCAGTGCACCAAACTCGGCGGTCACCTTGAGCCGAATTTGAAGAAGAAAATAAAGCAAGTGCTTCGCCTCAATGCCGATTTGTTCGCCTGGACCACATCCGATATGCCGGGAATTGATCCCGACTTCTTATGCCACAAACTGGAAATTTGTCCCAAGGCGAAACCGGTGGCCCAGAGGAAGAGGAGACTGGGGGAAGAAAGGAGAAAAGTCGTGGAAGAGGAAACAGCGAAGTTAGTCGAGGCCAATTTCATCCGAGAAGTGGAGTACACTACCTGGCTGGCCAATGTTGTTCTTGTCAAAAAAGCAAACGGTAAGTGGCACATGTGCACCGATTACACAGATCTAAATAAGGCTTGCCCGAAGGACTCCTATCCTTTACCGAGTATTGACAGACTGGTGGATGGAGCATCCGGATACAGGATTCTGAGCTTCTTGGACGCATACTCGGGGTACAATCAGATCCGAATGTACCCCCCAGATAAGGAGAAAACAGCTTTCATTACTGAGGGCTCGAATTACTGTTATCGGGTGATGCCGTTTGGACTGAAAAATGCAGGAGCTACATACCAAAGGCTCATGGACCGGGTATTTGAGAAACAAATCGGAAGAACTATGGAAGTTTATGTGGATGACATGGTAGTGAAATTCGATGACCCCGACAACCACCCAAGAGATCTGGAGGAAATTTTTCAGCAATTGAGGAAGTACAACATGAGACTGAATCCGGAGAAGTGTGTTTTCGGTGTCCAGGGTGGAAAATTTCTCGGCTTTATGCTGACGCACCGGGGAATCGAGGCCAATCCTGATAAATGTCGGGCTGTGATTGAGATGAGAAGCCCACAGAACGTTAAAGAAGTACAAAGACTTGCAGGACGACTCGCATCATTATCTCGGTTCCTGCCCAAATCTGCAGAGAAAGCTCGGCCTTTCTTTAGATTACTAAAGAAGCCCCAAACCTTCGCATGGACCGAGGAATACGAGAAGGCCTTCGTCGATTTCAAGGCCTTTTTGTCTTCACCGCCGATATTAACTCGACCCATCCCAGGAAAAGAGTTGTACTTATATCTGTCCGCCTCCGAGAATGCCATCAGCACAGTCATTGTACAGGAAACAGAGAAAGTTCAAATGCCGGTGTACTTCATCAGCAGGGTACTTCATGATGCCGAAACTCGGTATCAAGTCATTGAAAAGCTGGTCTTGGCCCTGGTAACCGCAGCTCGGCGATTGCGCCCGTACTTCCAAAGTCACCAGGTGATTGTCAAGACTGATCACCCGATTAAGCAGATCCTCAAAAAGCCCGAATTGGCAGGACGTATGATTGCGTGGTCGGTAGAATTATTTGAGTTCGGCCTAAGATTCGAGTTGAGAGGCCCGCTGAAAGCTCAATGTCTCTCTGACTTTATAGCTGAGCTCCACCCGCAGCCGATATCCGAGGATGTATGGTGGAATTTGTATGTGGATGGGTCCTCGAATGTCAGTGGCAGTGGAGCTGGGGTGATTCTGGAAGGCCCGGGAGATCTGATCCTGGAGCAGTCGCTAAAGTTTGAGTTCAGGACCTCAAATAATCAAGCCGAATATGAAGCTCTGATTGCAGGATTAATGCTGGCGAAGGAAATGGGGGCGAAGGCTGTTAGATGCCGGAGTGATTCACAACTAGTCACTGGGCAAATATCTGGAGGGTATCAAATGAAGGAGCCTCAGCTCACCAGGTACTTGTGCAAGGTCAACCAATTAATTTCCAGCTTTGAAAAATTCGCTATTGAGCACATCCCCCGAGAAGAAAACACTCGGACTGATTTGCTGTCCAAGCTAGCCAGTACAAAGAAGCCGGGTCACCATAGAACGGTTATTCAAGAAACCCTCAATGAATCGAGCATCGGGTCAGAAGAAGTAATGGCCAGCGAGCTGGTTGATCGAGAGTGGATGACACCCATATGGGAATACTTATCCTCAGAGACTCTGCCCTCAGATTAGGCCGAAGCCAGAAAAATCAGGCTCAGGGCAAGTCACTTTGTTATCATCTCCGGAGAGTTGTATAAACGGGGATTCTCGGTACCGTTGCTAAAATGTCTAACGAAGGCACAATCCAAGTACGTCATGGAAGAAGTTCACCAAGGAATCTGTGGTTTTCACTGCGGGGGCAGATCAATGGCCTCCAAGGTAGTCCGAGCAGGGTATTATTGGCCTACCATCCGAGATGATTGCATGGATTGGACGAAGCAGTGTGATGAGTGCCAAAGATTTTCCAACATAAATCGTACCCCTCCTGAAGGACTCCACACATTAAACTCGCCTTGGCCGTTTGCTATGTGGGGAATGGATATACTGGGGCCGTTCCCTATGGCCAAAGGTCAAGTCAAATTCCTGCTAGTAGCAGTGGACTACTTCACAAAATGGATTGAAGCGGAGCCTTTGGCGAAGATTACTGTCGACAAAGTACAGAAGTTTGTGTGGAAGAACCTCATTTGTAGGCACGGGATTCCCTTCGCAATCATCACAGACAACGGAAGACAGTTTATAGATAAGACATTGCGGGAATTCTATGACAACCTCGGTGTCAAGCACCACGTTACATCGGTCGAACATCCCCAGACCAATGGGCAAGCCGAAGCAGCCAACAAGGTCATTCTCGGTGAACTGAAGAAGAGGGTGGGAAGATCCAAAGGAGCTTGGGTAGAAGAGTTACCAAGCATCCTCTGGGCCTACCACTGCACGCCCCAATCTGCCACTCAAGAAACACCCTTTAGGCTGACATATGGAACAGACGCCATGATCCCTGTTGAGGTCGGTGAGCCGTCTTTCCGGCGTATGCAACATGAACCGAATGACAATGAAAGCAATTTGAGGGTCGAACTTGACTTGGTAGAGGAGATCAGGGATGAGGCCAAAATCAGAGAGGAGGCTTGCAAACAGAGAGCAACTAGGAGATACAAGAGTGAAGCCGAGGAGTTTCCTGCGTGGGGACTTGGTATTGAGAATAAAAAGAGAGGCAAGGAAGGATCACACGGAAGGCAAGTTGGCAGCAAATTGGGGAGGGCCATTCCGAGTAGTGGAAAACCTTGGGAACGGGGCATATAGGTTAGAAGAGTTGTCAGGGAAGCCTATCCCGAGGACTTGGAATGCTTCTCATTTAAAGTTTTATTACAGTTGATGTATATAGTCGGGTGATGTACTCTTTTTCCTACCTCGGTATTTTGTCCCAAAAAGGGTTTTGACCGGGGAGGTTTTAACGAGGCACACCGCATACTCCATCCAATAAAAGAAATTATTATGAATATTGTTATGTCTTCCTAATTAGCCGATGTATGTGCTCCACGCGCCAGTCAAATTTCTAAAGGCCAAGTTTGAGCCTGGAGACCGAGTTCGAGCTGTTAATTTTGTAAAGGCCAAGTTTGAGCCTGGTGGCCGAGTACGAGCCATCAAATTTTTAAAGGCCAAGTTTGAGCCTGGTGGCCGAGTACGAGCCATCAAATTTTTAAAGGCCAAGTTTGAGCCTGGTGGCCGAGTACGAGCCAATCAAATTTTAAAGGCCAAATTTGAGCCTGGTGGCCGAGTACGAGCCAATCAAATTTTAAAGGCCAAGTTTGAGCCTGGTGGCCGAGTTCGAGTCAGTAAATTCTTAAAGGCCAAGTTTGAGCCTGGTGGCCGAGTACGAGCCAATCAAATTTTAAAGGCCAAGTCTGAGCCTGGTGACCGAGTTCGAGCCATTAAATTTTTAAAGGCCAAGTTTGAGCCTGGTGGCCGAGTTCGAGCCATTAAATTTTTAGAGGCCAAGTTTGAGCCTGGTGGCCGAGTACGAGCCAATCAAATTTTAAAGGTCAAGTCTGAGCCTGGTGGCCGAGTTCGAGCCATTAAATTTTTAAAGGCCAAGTTTGAGCCTGGTGGCCGAGTTCGAGCCATTGAATTTTTAAAGGCCAAGTTTGAGCCTGGTGGCCGGGTATGAGCCAGTTAAATTTCTAAGGCCAAGTTTGAGCCGGGTGGCCGAGTGCGAGCCAATTAAGGTTCAAAAGCCAAGTTCGAATAATCAAAACTTCAATACAAAGGCCGAGTACGAGCCGTTATTTTATTAAGGAAACCGAGTACAATGCGCAAAACAAAAATAAGGCCAAGTTTGACTCTTGAAAAGTACAAACAAGTGAAGACATTAAGGGAACCGAGCACAGCGCTGAATTTGAAAATAAGGGCCGTTCGACAAAACTGTAGCAAGTCCAGTCGGGCCCCAGTCCCCCCAATCGAACGCCGCGACTCTCTCTTAAGGGAGGATGTAGTCACTTACCCCTGAGAGAGCTGGATGATGAGGTACTCGGCTGGATCCGGGAGTAGACGGCCTCTACCCCTTTCTCCACTCCCGAAGCTTGTTTTTCTCCCAGGTAACATCCTTTTTGTTGGATTAAAGTGTGGAAGGAATTCTGGATCCTATCTCCCAATTACATCCTTTTTGACAGCTATTGAGCTCAAAAAAGGATGTTAACTGGGAGATAGGAACGTAAACCCCTGGTGGCATTGTGGAAGTATCCGGGGTGAAGGTTACTCGTGTCACACAAGAACGAGCTTGGTAGATCAAGAGGATGAAGAATGAAGAAGGGAAACAAATGAGCAGTCCTATTTATAAGGAGAAAAGGACGATGAAAGGAGTAATGGCGCGCAGGGAATAGACGTATGGAAAGAACGAATATTCATTGGAAAATGACACATTGAAAAGAATAAATCTTGGAACTCTACAAGAAGCAGTAAATACGTGAGTTTTCCAAAGCGTATAATGCGTGAATGCATGCGTAAGGCGTCAAACATGTGTTTCACCACCGTCCATTTTTAACATAGACGGTTGATTACCTCGGTCCTAACCGAGGATTTGCTTAAACGGGCCAGACATAAGTGTATCTCGGCCAAACAAGAGGCTACAAGACAACGGAAAGTCATCAAAACGGTAACATTTTTCATTAAGTAAAGCCAAGTTACAGGGGCACAAGCCCAGTACAAGGGATAAAGAAAAACAAAAAGCCAAGTTACTCGCCCCTATGACTTTCCTCGGCCTCAATGTGACCCTCGGGAGAATCCCCTACCACATCTACCTCTTCTTCCTCCTCAGGAATGATGGGGACAAGTTCCCCATTCACCACCTCCTTATTCACATCGGCTCCAGAAAGATCAACGCCAGGGGCTAGAACCTCAACCTGAGCAATGGCCTTGTCGAAACCCTTCCGGTGCTCGATAATAATGCAGCTTGTGGCCTCTTTCACATCCTCCCGGAGCTCCAGCTTGGCCTTGGTCTCGGCCTCCAAGGCAGCTTTGAGTCGCTCAATTTCAGCCTGAGCTTCTTTAAGCTTTTCCTCAGCGCGAGCCTTGTCCCCTTCAACCCGAGCTTTGTCTTCCTCAGCTGATTTCGCTCGAGAATCCAGCTCGGAGTTCCGGGTATTAATCTCGACAAGGGTGGCAGTCAGGCGTTCGTTACCGCGGGCTAGCACCTCGCGCTCAGAGGAAATCCGGGTGAGATCCCCCTTCAGCCTCTCAATTGCAGCAAATTCAGATTCCAACTGCTGGGACTTCCTCTCGGTCTCTGTTAACTCTCGTCTACAGAAACGAGCCAGAGCGGCAGCCCGAAGGCAGTAGACCGAGAGGGCCTCCATGCTAGATCGGGCCCCCTGTTGCTTAATTAGCCGGAGATCGGCGGGCTTTAAGAAGTTTGAATCGAAAGAAGGGAAGGGGTTGAAGTCTTCACCCCAGAGAGATGAAGTCCCTGCCTTCAGAGAAGTATTGTACCATTTCAGCTCGGTGGGGGGAGGAGGGGGTTGTTCTCGCCCTGCGATCCCCGTTTCCTGGGTAGTCGGGTGTGGGGAACTTGGGCGAGGAAGGAGGGAATCTTCGGCGTCTGCTACAACCTCCACCCTCTTCCTTTTTTGAGGGGCTGATGATGAAGCCCCCTTCACAGAGGCCCTGGCTGGAGGAGGTCTTTTCTTCTTCTCAGCTGAGGAGGGCCCCTGACCCTCTTTTGCAGCAGCCTTTACAAGCTTGGAGAAGTCGAATTTCCCCATAATTACTGCAAAAAAGAAAGAGTTGTTAGTACAACAACGCATCGATAAAAATATTTAAAAAACTAAAAAGCCGAGCACTTACTTTTAAGGTCGGCCCTTGGGGTGGAGGAGAAGGGGAGTTTCAGGAGACGTCCGCAAGGGAGAGGCCGAGGAAGTTTCTCTAGGGTGTCTATATCCCTTTTCTCCTCGGCAGGAAGGGACTCATATTCGAAACCGACGAATTTGGTGGGAGACGATTGCCAATACAAGGGGAACTTAGCACACCCATCCTCATCAAAAAAGTAAGAACGGTGAGAATCTGAGGGACGAACTCGGAAGAAACCAACCTTAAAGTCCTTGTACGAAGATTTAAACAAACTGAGCAACCCCCTTCGGTTCAGACCGTTGAGGGAGATCCATCCGGTTTTCTCGCCAAACCTTGTTTGATAAAAATACAAAAATTTGGGAGTAGTAGGCTCCATCCCGATGTATGCACACAAAACTTGAAAGGCTTTCAGAAAAGCCCAACTATTGGGGTGAAGTTGAGTAGGCGCGACGTTCATAGTCCTTAGAACGTCACACTCGAAGTCAGTAAAAGGAAGAGAGACACGCAGGTGAGAGACAAGTGCTTTGTACATATACGTAAAAGGAGGCTCGGAAGGACGAGCCCGGAGGAAAACATACTCGGTATCCGAGCATGGAGAATAGATGAACTCGGACTCGTCCCCAGAGGCCGAAATGGCAATCTGGGACCGAAGATGAGTGATTGAGTCCAAAGTCTGGTAACTAGAAAGGTAAGCGCCAACTTCGCCCTCGACCCAAGTGTACCCAGGGAGGGTAATATCGGGTACAGGATCTTTCGGAACCCGCTGGCGCCGTTTGCGCGTGGTGGGTTGGGAGATTTGTGGGGAAGAAGAACCGGACCCGGAAGAAGATGACCCGGAGGAGGATGACCCCACCGGACCGACGTTCGGCCCCTGGGGAGAAATAGGAGAGGCGGAAGGAGAGCCCCCAATGGGGGAAACTTCCCGTTCCACCAGAGGAGAGGTGTTTGATTCGGTGGAATCAGACGAACTCATGACCGAAATTCAAAGATAAACTTTAAAAAGGAAGGAGGCTGGGCGTACCTGGAGAGTGAGAGGCAGAAAGATAGTCGCAGAGGCTGGAAAGACAAAGCTGAAGAGTGAAGAGAAGTAGGCTGAGAGGGGGAATAAAGGGAGACTTGGGGATATTTATAGCTGTTGCGGGTGATGGCGCGATCAACGGCCCACGTCCCGTCCAACCCAAAAGGTGCGACTTTTGATTTTCCCCCCATTAAATGGGCGCGGAACTCTAGGGTTTCTTACCCGAAGCGTGCCACAGAAGTACTAGGGAGAATGATTGCTTTCTCTGACAGAGAGAGAAGACTTGATTGAAATGACAGCTGGGAATGCGGGTGCCTGTGTAGCCAAAGAATAAGCTCGGTTACATGCTTATCAGCTCTCTCGCTTATTCAAGCTCGGAGCTCGGGGGGCTTGTGTACCGGCCGAGAAGGTAAGGCCGATGACTCGTCTATATTTTGGATTGACCGAGCTTACCCCGGCTATGGGCCTTGGCCCAAGCTCCTCCAAGGCCGAGGACATATCAGCACACCGGGCCAGCCGAGGATAAGTACTCGGACTCGCCCCGTCAGGGAAGTACATCCCGGTCCCTTGTGGATCAGTCATGAATGACTGACCCGAATATCACTCCGCGTAATTAGGGGCCTGATCCTAATATCCCTCCGTATATCTCGGAGCCTGATCCTAATATCTCTCCGTATATCTCGGAGCTTGATCCTGAAAGATCTCTATAAATAGGGGGCTTACCCCCCCATCCAAAACCACGTTTGCTTTGATTCCCATTTGGATACGTAGGAGCAGAATTTCATTCTGTCAAGCACATTCCAAAACACTCCCACTAAGCTGTCTTCTGCCGAGTATCTCTCATCCGAGGTATTTGGACGGAACAGATGCCATGAGAATGAAGATTGTGGATTTTCTTTCCTATTGTCTGGGTGTGAGCATCAATGTTTTTACAACATGAAAATAATCAATTTCATTATCAGAATTATGAAAAGCTCAAAAAAGTTGTCGTCCAAATGTCGTAATATGAAATTCCAGGTTAAATAAACGACTATATGAAGGTTAACCGTGCTAGAATAATATCTTCTATAATATCTAATGAAATTATATGATGGATCTATTAGAAGACAATGAGATTAGGGATTGAGAAACTGCTAGAGCATAATAACCAATAATGATTTTCATCATTGAATTATAAAAACCTACACAGATTTTAAGATACAAATGGTAGAGATATATTTTGTAATGTCATGACTTACAATGGTATTTCAAATAATCAAATCCAAGATTTTTGTTCCCTCATTAGCAAATATTTTTTTTTGATAATCCCCTCATTAGCATATTAGTGCTTTCTTATTTTTGTCGTTGTCAATTAACCTTGCAGGCTTGCAGCATGACAAAATTGTACCATAGGTGTAAAGACATTTAGTTTTTTGGCTGAGAGCAAAATTGTAAAGACATGAAAGCAAACGAGAGAGACGTGGTTTACGTTTTTAACAAAAAATCACACTGAATTAGTAATTAGACATAAATGATTTGTCATAACTCATAAGTGTTGACAATTATGTGCAATTAGCTGAACAATGATAAGTTTTAAATTTCAAAATCTAACATACCAATTTACCCTAATTCTTATAATCGCCTAAATATTATCACCGCCAATTTGATAAGGTGAATCTCACTCTGACGGTTTTGTAAGAAATTTAAATGTACACGATCTTTTGCCTTAATGAATAATAAAAATTGATCCTGACAAATATTTCTTAACTTATTATCATCAATATTAATAGATTATCGTAAGTAAATACCAGCACGGTTAGTAGATAAGCATATGAATATGGAAATAATATTTATTGGGATATGTTAATCTATAAAATTAATGTCAGTATCTTAAGAGATTAATTTCTGGATCCCGGGTATCTCAAAAAAAAAAAAAAAAAGATTATCGTAAGCAGATCAAGGTTACGTTACGCTACTTTTCTGTATGCGTTTCTTATTAGTTATTACTGTACTTGAAATTTCAAATTATTTTCCTACTGAAAGATACGATTTTAATTCAATTTCAAATATAACAATTGTCCCCACCCCCCACTTAAGGCATTGACAAGCCCACTTGCGTTGCCTTCATTCATATTCCAGAAAAATAGCATCGAAAGCAATAGTAGAGAGGTACAGCTTCTGCAGTGGCAGGCCCAAAAAGTCACGGTCCCTTTCTCAGTCCCAAACAAGGAAAAGACACTATTTTGTTATTATTTTTTTGGTCATTTTACACTGATTGCTTCTCTGCCCTTTACTACATGCTCCTCTTTATATTTTAACATTATTTAAACATTTCAATTTGATATTATATAATATATATAAGTTCATTTATTTTATTTTAAAATATAAAATATCTTGCAACATATTTTTAAAAAACATAAATTATACGGATTCACTCTCTCTATTCAATGAATCATATATGAATCCACCTTAGGAAATATATTAAGAATGTTTATCCAATAAATATTTTATGTTTTTGACATTTCTACTTTTAATTTTTAATTAAACATAAACATTTGATAGATATTTTATATATTTATGCCGTCAATATTATTGTTAGTTTCATTAGTTTTGTAGTATTTTTATCTCTTTATTAATAAAATATAGTATAAATTAATTATTAAATTAACTTTTTACCTATTAGCGAAAGAAACATATTAAAAATTACCTAATAAAATCATTAGATAATAAATTAAAGATTTTAAGAATCATTTTTTTACCTAAAAATGTAAAGTACAATATTTATAATATACATTGTATTAATATTCTATTAATTTAATACCAATTATAAATTATAATTATTTTAAAAAAGAAAGAAAAAGAATTCAAAGTAATTAAATAAACGATAAATATTGATGAATTAGGTATACAAAATATTTATATAAATTCCTATAAGTAAATTAAAATGTGTGATGTTGGGATGGAGACGCTCTTAGACATTATGTATATGCGTTCGCAATTGACAATAGAATATGAGTTTAATTGATATGTGTTGTCGGTATAAATTTTTTTACACTATTAAAAACTTTTACACTGACAATATATATCAATTAATAGAATTTTTTCAGCAATTCATGAAAACATAATAACATGTATTGTCATATCGCCATTAAAAAACGACAACAAATGTACCTAAGAAACTATACTAAGTTTTCTATTTTTTTTTTATGAAACACCACCACGTCTATATAAAGTGTTATAAGAAAGAAAAAACATTTCTCATAATATTCCAAATGTCTCTGTCTCAGTCAGTCTGTCACCCACATCGACACTCCCCTGTTCCAATATCTTCACCATAAATCTTATTTATCTATTTATCCCTTCCCCCGACACCAAACATCTTTCGAACCAAACCTGTTTGTTCCTTTCTTTACATGGCGACAAACAGTGTCCAAGGAAAACGGGATCAGGTAGAAGAAGAGAATGAAGAGAAGGAGGAAGAAGAAGAAGAAGCATTGTCACTTTGCGATCTTCCAATCACTTTGATCAACCACAAAGACCAAGACCAATCAACAAAAGAAGACTCTCCTCACATCAATGAAACACAAGAAGAGTTTGATTTCCGTTCATGGGGTGGTCTCTTTTCCAAAGAACCAGAAATGTGTGCTGCTGATGATGTTTTCTTTCAAGGTCAAATCCTCCCATTGCGCTTCTCATTCAGCTCCGACTCTGGTTTAATAACCAAACGTGATCAAGTTATTAAGCATATTTCCGAAGGTGAGTTTTTTCAAAGCAATAGCAGTAGAAGCAGCAGTGTTGGAAGCCAGAACTCATCAAGCAGCAGCACTACTAGCTCCACCACCACAAATACTACAACAACCCCAAGAAGAATTTCCATACCCAGAATTCGAAACCAGTTTCACACACATCCAAGTCCCAAACCTCAATTAAGAAGAATATCTGGTCCAAGACAAACAAGTACTCTTAGCAGCAATCAAGGTAGAAAATCTTCATCAACATGGGAATTTTTCCGTCTTGGTGTGGTCCCTGCACCCGAGATAGCTTTGCAAGACCTTAAGCTTCGTAGTAGTAATTCAAATTCAAACAGTGCTAACAAAAATTGTGTTAGTCGCAATAGCAGTAACAGCAGTAGCAGCAGCATCAGCACTAAAAAAAGTGTCAAAATAATGAGTAACAAGAGTACTCATCATGATGGAGATAAGAACAACAATCATCATGTTTTCAAACAACTCATGAGGGGTTGTAAGTGTTCTGTTGAAACTGTTGGATCGGACATTGTGATGATCAAAGGTGGCACCAAAAGCACCAAAAAGAAAGAAAGTACACAGCACGCGGTGAAAGAAGAAGAAAAAGGGGTGGTGGAGTTGAAGAAGCAGAAGCATAGATCACAAAAGCAAGGGAAGAAGGTGATGTCACGTCGTCGAACGTTTGAATGGTTAAAAGAGCTTCATGCATGCCATCCTGATGAGGAAGCTTTGTTATCAAACCCATGATTGGTGTGGTCGAAATTCGCATGCTTGTAGTTTAATTTAGATTAGATTTGATGATTGCCTTTGTGGCTTGCTTTTGTTTACTTTAGTTTGAATTAAATTATAATATTGCAGTGCAGGCTCTGTAATCAAAATTTCTTACTTTCTCGTGAGAATGAGGCTGTAATCAAAATTGCTTTTTCCCCCGTTTTTTTTTGGTTGGGTGTAAATTAATAATTTAATTAGTTTTGTTAAGGGATTGTGTTGATTGAGATTTGGGGTATGCACACTAAAATGATAAGCACCAACATTAGTCGTGAAGATTGGTGCTTATGCTTGTCATGATTAAAGTGTGAACTTGGATGCTTTTTGGTTGGTTGGGTGGAGAATGTAAAACAGGACTTGGGGACTGCACAAAGTCACGCGAGGCGAGAATCAGAGATAGAAAAGATTAGACGAGGGAACGTAGGATCTGGATTCCCTCCATCAGTTTCCTCTCCATCATTCCTCCATCATCTTTTTTCTCTCTTAACTTTATTTTTTCTCTTCATTATTTATCATTTTCTCTCTCATGATCCAAAACCCCCCTTTAATTTTTTTGCTGGACTAGCTCCATCGCTGGAGGCAATCCTGATTGGGGAACGGAGGATGGGAA
The DNA here is from genome assembly GCA_030762895.1 of Sophora flavescens. NCBI lineage: Eukaryota > Viridiplantae > Streptophyta > Magnoliopsida > Fabales > Fabaceae > Sophora > Sophora flavescens. Next base: position 184,334,804 of record CM061064.1, read on the forward strand.
AGTCGTGAAATGGAAAAAAGAAAAAAGAAAAAAGAAAAGACTAGGAATGAAGTTACAAGGGTTAATTACAGATTTGATCCCTCTATTATTGGTCATGTACGATTTTATTCTCTAAAGTTTTTTTCTTACACATTTGATCCTTTTTTTTTAATGTTGCGAATTTGGTATTTCTGTCAATATCTGTCAAGTTTTCAATGATCAACATAGATGAACCACTCTTGTAAGCACACAAACAACTGCTCTAAGCACATAGAACCTGTTTTTGAGCTTTTGTAGTAAAGAATCATGTGGTAGAACCAAAAAAGGTCCCGGAAAGGAGGGACAAAATCAGTAAATAGCAGAGAGGAACCACCGAATCATGTTGAATCAGAGACATGGAGGAGTGGGAACCTTAACCAAAGGTTGTGTGCCTAGAGGAGTGGTTTCCACTACTAGAAAACTTGAGTTTTCAGACGGAATTTTCGGACGGAAATATTTCCGTATGAAATTTTATGAACATTTCGGACGGATTTGAGACGAATGCAATTTTCAATGAGATTCCGTCTCAAATCCGTCTCTACTTTGTCTCAAACTTTCGTGCCAATAACGTGCCAAAATATTTCCCACAGATTTCGCACGGATCGGTTTCATATTTTTTTTTTATCTTGGGTCTTTTCAATCATCTGTCTGAAATCTGTCCGAAAATTTGAGACAGATTTCACACGGATTTGTTATTTTTTATATTTTTTATTGATTTATCTTACATCCGTCTGAAATCTGTCCGAAAATTTGAGATAAATTTCACACAGATTTATTATTTTTTATATTTTTCTTGATTTATCTTACATCCGTCTGAAATCTGTCCGAAAATTTGAGACAGATTTCACACGGATTTGTTATTTTTATATTTTCTTGAAAAAGATTAAATAATTTATCTTACAAATATGATTAAAATATTTGATCTTAATAAATTTAAAAGTAAACAAGTTTTATGAAAAAAAAAATTAAAAAACATATTTAGACTAATAAAATGTAAAATTAAATTCAAAAATTAAATTTTAGAAATTAAATTGTTGTAAAAATTTATAACAATAGACTAATATACAACAACAAAAAATAGGCAACATGATCACTGTGCCATAAATTTATACGTATAAAAAATCTCCATCTGGTCCCTATACATTACCCGTTTAGTCCCTATACGAGAAAAACATAATTAAATCTGCCCATAAAATTTTGTACGGCAGGGACCAAATGGGGACTTTTTGTACGTATAAGGACAATTTTAATAATTTTTTATGTATAGGGACCAAATCGAGAATTTGTGTCACGTGTAATACCCTAGTTTTTACACATATGATTAATTATTTTATTTGGATGTGTATGTTTATTTTGTTATATGTAACATCCCGGTTTTCATATAGATGTTTAATTATTTTATTGGAGTAGTTAATTATCCGGATGTTTAAGTTTGTTTATTTTTATGTTGTTTAGTTTGAATAATTATATTTACTCATTAAAATTATTTTATTGATTACGTTAGCAATGTGCTACTGAAGTGTATACACGCTTGCAGGGCAATAATATTGTGCTATTGTTACTGTTATTATCTGCTTAGAAAAATGTATTAAATAATTTGATTAAAAGGAATTTATTTTCATATTTTATTCTATTTAATTTTAAATTTGAAAATAAATTAGTTTAGTGTTAACTAGAGATTAATTTTGGATCACTGATTTTCTTGGTTGACCACTTCAATCATCAATCTTTACTCCAATTTAAATTTTAAAAGTATATATTTGTTACTCGTTGTTTTTAGATCTAATGTTAATATATTTCTTTTTCTAAATTTAATTTCAACCACACATTTTACCTACTACCCAAAATAAAAGAAAACAAAAGAAACGCCCCCCTCCTTCTCGCGCAAAACGCCCCCACATTCTTTCTTTCCATTTATTTTTCTCCTTCTTCAACAACAGAACAAACCCTTCTTCTCATCTCTCTCCCTAACTTCAACTCCTTCTTCCTTCACTCTTGGACCCGGCCGCGACCACCGACCTTGCCGTCAACGTCCAGCAACGCGCCATCGCGTCGTCCGACCACTGCTCGACGAGAAGGCAGCCACGCGACACCGGCCGTTCGCTGCTCCTCCAATCAGGACCACCACGCCGGAAACAGGGAACTAATACCAACCACCACAGACCCATAACCCAGAATGCAAACCACCTCTCGCGGCGGGTCGCACCACCCTCCTCTTTATATTTTATTCTTTTTCTCAATTTGTTGCACTCAACAGTGAACACCGTCTCCAACGAACTCTCAAGTTCTCAACTCTCTCTTGTTCTCTCTGCTTGCTGCATCTTCAGAAACCCTTGAACTCTCAAATTCATTTTCAGGTGTCATTCGTTTCTGTTCCGTCCAAATATCTCAGACGAGAGATACTCGGCCGGAGAAAGTTTAGTGGGAGTGTTTTGGAATTTGCTTGACAGAATTGAGATTCTGCTCCTACGTATCCAAATGGGAATCAAAGCAAACGTAGTTCTAAGTGAGGGGGTTGGACCCCTTTTTATAGATATTTTTAGTGCAACCGCTTGAGTAAGACGGTTACCGAGATCCTATTTGTTAGGATCAGATCATTCTTGCGGTTAGACAATTGATATGGATAAGGCTTCGAGTTATACGGAGAGATATTTGGACCAGCGAGATATTCGGCCCAGTCAGTTGCAGCTGGATAGCTCGGGGCCGAGATATCTTCATTCGTGGTCTGGTGTGGAATAGGGCCGAGTAGTTGTCCTCGGGTGTTGAGAGTATTAATAGGTCTTCGGATTTATGGGAGTTCGGGTGAATTTCCACTTACGAGGATGAGCTCGGTCGTATTGACAATCCTCGGCCTTATATCTTCGGCCGGTACACAAGCCCCCCGAGCTCCGAGCTTAAATAAGCGAAAGAGCTGATAAGTATGAAACCGAGCTTATTCTTCGGCCACACAAAATTCTGTATTCCCAGCTGTCATTTCAGTCAAATCTTTCCTCTTTGTCAGAGAAGGCAATCATTTCCCCCCTAATACTTCTGCGGCACGCTTTAGGTAAGAAACCCTAGAGTTCCGCGCCCATTTAATGAGGGGAAAATCAAAAGTCGCGCCTTTGGGCTTGATGGAACGTGGGCCATTGATCGTGTTCTCAACTGCAGCTACAAATATCCCCTCCGACTCCAACTCCCTTCTACCTTGATTATCCTCCTTTGCCCTTCACCTTCATCTTCCAAGTTTCTGCCATCATTCCTCTGCTTGTCATTCTCCAGGTACGCTCAGTCTCCTTCCTTCCTTCGTGCTTCTAAGTTTAATTTCTGCTTACCAAATATGAGTTCGTCCATGTCCTCTGAGTCAAATACCTCGCCTCTAATTGAGCGCGAGGTTTCCCCCATTGGGGGTTCTCCTTCCACTTCTTCGATTCCTTCACAGGAATTGAACATCGGAGAAGGGGAAGCGTCCTCCTCCGGGTCGTCTTCCCCTGGGTCTGATTCCTCTGAATCCGATTCTCCTAGGTCTGGGTCTCCCTCTCCCCCAGTATCCAAACCTGCCGCTCGCAAACAACGCCTAAGGGTTCCAAAAGAACCTATTCCCGATATTACCCTTCCTGGGTATACCTGGGTTAAAGGCGAGGTTGGGACCTTTTTCTATGACTTCCAAACTCCAGAATCAATTGATCAACTTCGGTCCCAACTTAATATCTCGGCATCTGGAGACGAGTCCGAGTTTATTTGTTCTCCATGCTCGGGTACCGAGTGCGTCTTTCTCAGGGCTCGTCCTTCCGAGCCCCCCTTTACATATATGTACAAAACATTATTGGATAAGCTGCATGTGTCTCTTCCTTTTACCGAGTTTGAGTGTGACGTTCTGAGAACCATGAACGTCGCACCTACTCAGCTCCATCCCAACAGCTGGGCTTTTATGAAAGCCTTTCAAATCCTATGTAAATACCTCGGGATGGAGCCCACCACTCCAAAATTTTTGTATTTCTACCAAACAAGGTTTGGTGAGAAGATGGGATGGATTTCCCTTAATGGGCTGAACCGGAGAGGACTGCTTAGTCTATACACATCGTCGTATAAAGATTTCAAAGTCGGCTTCTTCCGAGTTCGCCCCTCGGGCTCTCACTCCTCCCACTTTTTTGACGATGATAAATGCGCCAAGTTTCCTTTATACTGGCAATCCTCCCCCACAAAATTCGTTGGCTTTGAGTACCAATCCCTTCCGGTCGAGGATAGGCGGGATATAGACATACTAGAAAAACTTCCTCGGCCCCTCCATTGTGGACGCCTTCTGAAACTCCCCTTCTCATCTACTCCAAGAACTGACCTGAAAAGTAAGTGCTCGGCTTTTGAGTTTTTGAATCTTTTCTGTATGTGTTGCTGTACTAACAACTCTTTCTTTTTAGCAGTCATTATGGGGAAATTCGACTTCTCCAAGCTTGTAAAGGCTGCTGCAAAAGAGGGTCAGGGTCCCTCTTCAACTGAGAAGAAGAAGAAAAGACCTCCTCCCACCAAGACCTCTACGAAGGGAACTTCATCATCTGCCCCTCAAAAAAGAAAGAGGGTAGAGGTTGTAGTTGACACCGAAGATTCTCCCCCACCTCGCCCAAGTCCCCCATACCCTACTACTCAGGAGACCGGAACCGCGAGGCGAGAAGAACAACCCCCTCCATCCACCGAGCTGAAATGGTACAACTCTTCTCTAAAGTCAGGGACCTCATCCCTCTGGGGTGAAGACTTCAACCCCTTCCCTTCTTTCGACTCAAACTTCCTAAAGCCCACTGATCTCCGGTTAATGAGGCAACAAGGGGCTCAATCCAGCATGGAGGCTCTGTCCACCTACTGCATCCAAGCTGCTGCCTTGGCCCGATTTTGCAGCCGAGATTTAGTGGAGGCTGAAAGGAAGTCTCGACAACTGGGAGCCAAACTGGCTTCTATTGAGAAGCTGAAGGGGGATTTTACCCCGACCTCCACGGAGCGTGACAAGCTGGCCAAGGCTAATAATCTCCTGAACACCACCATCACCGAGTTGAATGGCCAGAACTCCGATCTTAACACCAAAGCAAAATTGGCTGAGGAGAGTAAAGCTCAGGCTGAAGAAGGTAGAGCTCGTGCTGAAGAGGAGCTCAAAAAGGCTCAAGCTGAAATTGAGCAACTTAAAGCTGCCTTGGAGGCCAAGACCAAGGCCAGGATGGAGCTCCAGGAGGATGTAAAAGAGGCCACTAGCTGCATCATTATCGAGCATCGGAAAGGTTTTGACAAGGCTATTGCTTAAGTTGAGGTTATTGCCCGAGGGGTTGATCTTTCGGGAGTCGATGTGAATAAGGAGGTGGTGAACGGGGAACTTATTCCCATAATTCTTGAAGAGGAATAGGAGGTGGAGGTGGAAGGGGAGGAAGACTCTCCCGGGGATCACATCGAGGCCGAAGAGGGTCCTGGGGACAAGTAGCTGTATTAGCTTTTTGTAGTCTTTATCCTTTGTAATGGGCTTTTGGCCTTGTTACTTTAATTTTGACTTAATGAAAATTGTTGCACCATTTTGGTGACCTTTCGTTGCTCTCATTTGGCCGAGATACACTTGAAGTATTTTTTTTATCTTTCTATGTTGTATTCGGCCTGTTTAAACAAATCTTCGGTTAAGACCGAGGTATTCTACCGTCCATATAAAAAACGGACGGTAGTTGTCACACGTGAAACATATGATTCACACCTTACGCATGCAGTCACGCATTATATGCTTTGGAAACCGTAATGGGTTCATGCAATTACTGCTTTCGCTTAGTTTCGAGACTCGTTTTTCCAACACACCTTTTCCCAGCGCATATTTCTTCCTTTCCAACGCCTCTCACTCCTTATAAATAGGGCTGTTTCACTGCTCCATTTACTCATTCTTCATTCTTTCCCACCAGCCATATTCGTCTTCCTTTAACCCGAGTAGTTCTATGATAGTGTTAGGGGTTTACGCTCCCCTCTCCCAGTTAACATCCTTTTTTGAGTTTCATAGCTGCCAAAAAAGATGTAAGTAGGAGATGGGATCCAGAATTCCTTTTACAATTCAATCCTCCAAGAAGGATGTTAACTGGGAGAATGGCAGTCTTCGGGAGTGGAGAAAGGGGTAGAGGCCGTCTACTCCCGGAGCGGGCCGAGCACCTCATCGTCCAGCTTTCGCAGGGGGAAGTGATTACTTTCCCCCATGAGGGAAAGTCGTGGTGTCCGATTGGGGAGACTGCTGGCCACCTGATCTTGCCCCTACCCTAATTGGGGAGACGACTGGCAACCCGGGCGGGCCTTATTTTCAATTTCAGCCCTTTATGTAAGTCGTAGTACTTTCTAGTACTCGACTCGTACCTTGCTTTTACTTTCAACATTGTACTCGGTATTATCAATAAATTTCAATGACTCGGATTCAGCCTTTAGATTACAATTTTATTCTCCTTACTGCTCGTACTTTATCGCACTTGAGTAATTTCAAATGCTAGTACTCGGCCTTCAGGCTCAAACTTGGCCTTAGACAATTTAATTGGCTCGAACTCGGCCTTTAGGCTCAAACTTGGCCTTAAACAATTTAATGGCTCGAACTCGGCCTTCAGGCTCAAACTTGGCCTTAAATAATTTAATTGGCTCGAACTCGGCCTTCAGGCTCAAACTTGGCCTTAAACAATTTAATTGGCTCGACTCGGCCTTCGGGCTCAAACTTGGCCTTAAACAATTTAATTGGCTCGAACTCGGCCTTTAGGCTCAAACTTGGCCTTAAACAATTTAATTGGCTCGTACTCGGCCTTCAGGCTCAAACTTGGCCTTAAACAGGCTCAAACTTGGCCTTAAACAATTTTAATGGCTCGAACTCGGCCTTCAGGCTCAAACTTGGTCTTAAGCAATTTAATGGCTCGTACACGGCCTTCAGGCTCAAACTTGGCCTTAAGCAATTTAATGGCCTTAAGCAATTTAATGGCTCGTACTCGGCCTTCGGGCTCAAACTTGACCTTAAGCAATTTAATGGCTCGTACTCGGCCTTCAGGCTCAAACTTGGCCTTAAGAAATTTAATGGCTCGTACTCGGCCTTCAGGCTCAAACTTGGCCTTAAACAATTTAATGTTCGCGAAACACATACATCGGCAAACTAAGAAAACAATGTTCATAATAAATTCTTTTATTGGATAAAAAGGGAGTCTACGGTGTGCCTCGTTAAAACCTTCTCGGTCAAAACCCTTTTTGGGACAAAATACGAAGGTAGGAAAAAGAGTACATCACCTGACTATATACATCAACTATAATAAAATTTTAAATGCGAAGCATTCCAAGTCCTCGGGATAGGCTTCCCGGACAACTCTTCTAACCTATATGCTCCGTTTCCCAAGTTTTCTACTACCCGGAATGGCCTCCCGGTTCTTTGCCAACTTGCCTTCCGTGTGATCCTTCCTTGCTTCTCCTTTTATTCTTAGCACCAAGTCTCCACGCAGGAAACTCCTCGGCTTCACTCTTGAATTATACCTCCTAGTTGCTCTCTGCTTGCAAGCTTCTTCTCTGATTTTGGCCTCCTCCCTGATTTCCTCTACCAAGTCAAGTTCGACCCTTAAATTGCTTTCATTATCATTCGGCTCATGTTGCATACGTCGGAAAGACGGCTCACCAACCTCCACTGGGATCATGGCGTCTGTTCCATATGTCAGCCTGAAGGGTGTTTCTTGAGTGGTAGATTGAGGCGTGTAGTGGTAGGCCCAGAGGATACTTGGTAACTCTTCTGCCCAAGCTCCTTTGGATCTTCCCACCCTCTTCTTCAGTTCTCCGAGAATGACCTTGTTGGCCGCTTCGGCCTGCCCATTGGTTTGGGGATGTTCAACTGATGTAACGTGGTGTTTAACATCGAGGTTGTCATAGAATTCCCGTAATGTCTTATCTATAAACTGTCTCCCGTTGTCTGTGACGATTGCAAAGGGAATTACGTGCCTACAGATGAGACTTTTCCACACAAACTTTTGTACTTTCTCGACGGTAATCTTCGCCAAAGGCTCTGCTTCAATCCATTTTGTGAAGTAGTCCACTGCTACCAGGAGAAATTTGACTTGACCTTTGGCCACAGGGAATGGCCCCAGTATATCCATTCCCCACATAGCGAAAGGCCAAGGCGAGTTTAATGTGTGAAGTCCTTCGGGAGGGGTACGACTTATATTGGAAAATCTTTGGCACTCATCACATTGTTTCGTCCACTCAATGAAATCTGCTCGGATGGTAGGCCAATAGTACCCTGCTCGGACTACCTTGGAGGCCATTGATCTGCCCCATGAAAAAACCCGCAGATTCCTCGGTGAACCTCTTCCATGACGTACTTTGATTGTGCCTTCGTCAGACATTTCAGCAACGGTACCGAGAACCCCCGTTTAAACAATTCTCCGGAAATGATAGCAAAGTGACTTGCTCTGAGCCTGATCTTCCTGGCCTCCACATGATCTGGGGGCAGAGTTTCTGAGGATAAATACTCCCAAATGGGTGTCATCCATTCTCGGTCAACCGGCTCGTTGGCCATCACCTCCCCAATCTTGACACTCGGTTCATTTATGGTTTCTTGAATAACTGTTTTATGGTGGTCCGGCTTCTTTGTACTGGCTAATTTGGACAGCAGATCGACCCGAGTGTTTTCTTCTCGGGGAATGTGCTCAATAGCAAATTTCTCGAAGTTGGATATTAATTGGTTGACCTTGCATAAATACTTGGTGAGCTGAGGCTCTTTCGTTTGACACCTTCCAGAGATTTGCCCTGTGACTAACTGTGAATCACTCCGGCATCTAACAGCCTTCGCCCCCATTTCCTTTGCCAGCATTAATCCTGCTATCAAAGCTTCATATTCGGCTTGGTTGTTTGAGGTTTTGAACTCAAACTTTAGTGACCGTTCCAGGATCAGATCTCCCGGGCCTTCCAGAATCACCCCAGCTCCACTGCCCCTGACATTTGAGGATCCATCCACATACAAATTCCACCATATATCCTCGGTTATCGGCTGCGGGTTGAGCTCGGCTACAAAGTCGGAGAGACATTGAGCTTTCAGAGGGCCTCTCAACTCGTATCTCAGGCCGAACTCGGATAACTCTACCGACCACGCAATCATACGTGCTGCCAACTCGGGCTTTTTGAGAATCTGCTTGTCGGGTGATCGGTTTGACAATCACCTGGTGACTTTGGAAATACGGACGCAATCGCCGAGCTGCGGTTACCAGGGCCAAAACCAGCTTTTCAATGACTTGATACCGGGTTTCAGCATCATGAAGGACCCTGCTGATGAAGTACACCGGCATTTGAACTTTCTCTATTTCCTGCACAATGACTGCACTGATGGCGTACTCGGTGGCTGACAGGTATAAGTATAACTCTTTCCCTGGGATGGGTCGAGTTAATATCGATGGTGAAGACAAAAAGGCCTTGAAATCGACGAAGGCCTTCTAGCATTCCTCGGTCCATGTAAAGGTATGAGGCCTCTTCAGTAATCTAAAGAAAGGCCGAGCTTTCTCTGCAGATTTGGGTAGGAACCGAGATAATGATGCCAGACGTCCTGCAAGTCTTTGCACTTCTTTAATATTTTGTGGGCTTCGCATCTCAATCACAGCCTGACATTTATCAGGATTGGCCTCGATTCCCCGGTGTGTCAACATGAAGCCGAGGAATTTTCCACCCTGGACACCGAAAACACACTTCTCCGGATTCAACCTCATATTATACTTTCTCAGATGCTGAAAAATTTCCTCCAGATCTTTTGGGTGACTGTTGGGGTCATCGGATTTTACGACCATGTCATCCACATAAACCTCCATGGTCCTTCCGATTTGTTTTTCGAATACCCGGTCCATGAGCCTTTGGTATGTAGCTCCAGCATTTTTCAGTCCAAACGGCATTACCCGGTAACAGTAATTCGAGCCTTCAGTTATGAAAGCTGTTTTCTCCTCATCTGGGGGGTACATTCGGATCTGATTGTACCCCGAGTATGCATCCAAGAAACTCAAAATTCTGTATCCGGAGGCTCCATCCACCAGTCTATCAATACTCGGCAAAGGATAGGAATCCTTTGGGCAAGCTTTATTCAAATCTGTGTAATCGGTGCACATGCGCCACTTGCCATTTGCTTTTTTGACCAGAACAACGTTGGCCAGCCAGGTAGTGTATTCTACTTCTCGGATAAAGTTGGCCTTGACCAACTTCGCTGTTTCCTCTTCCACAACCTTTCTCCTCTCCTCACCAAGTCTCCTTTTCCTTTGGGCCACTGGTTTCGCCTCGGGACAAATTGTCAGTTTGTGGCATAAGAAGTCGGGATCAATTCCCGGCATATCAGATGTGGTCCAGGCGAACAAATCGGCGTTGCTGCGAAGTACTTCCTTTATTTCCTCTTTCAAATTCGGCTCAAGGTGACCGCCGAATTTGGTGCACTGATCGGGCTGTGAACCGAGCTGGAACTTTTCTAACTCCTCAATAGGTTGTGGACGTTGTTCCTTCATGTCCATTCTCGGATCCAGTTCAACAGAGTTAACATAATTCACCGACTTGTCTTTCCCCCTGTCTAGTGTTTCTGCAGGTGTAGGTTTAAGTTTGCTTACACGCAAACTATCAGTATAGCACTGTCTGGCCATTTTCTGATCAGCCCGGACAGCAACTATGTCTCCCGAGTTGGAAGGGAATTTCATCGTGAGGTGGGGCGTAGAGACCACAGCTCCTAACTCGTTCAAAGATGGTCTTCCGATCAGGATATTGTATGATGTTACTGCATTGACTAACACGTACCTGACCATGATAGTCTTGGATGCTTTGCCATCCCCAAAAGTAGTCAGGAGGTCAATGTATCCTCGTGTATCCACTTGTTCCCCTGCAAAGCCGACGAGCTTACTGTCGTACGGTTGGATAGATTTCTTTGGGATCCCGAGCTTCTGAAATGTTGAGTAATATAAGATATCTGCCGAGCTCCCCTGGTCGACAAGGGTTCTTTTGACCGAGAAATTAGCCAACTGCACGATGATTACCATAGGGTCATCTTGATTAGGATCCACCCCCACGAAGTCTTTGTCAGAAAAGATAATAGGTGGGGAAATTCTCGGGGTTTCTTGGGATCACGAGGTTTGACGGCCGAATAGCCCGCAGGTGCTTTCTCCGAGCTGAACTTGTCGTGCCTCCCCTGCGAATCCACCTGAAGTAGTGTTTATCACACCTCGGACCACATTATCCTCCTCTCGCCTTTCATTCCGGCCTCTCTTCGTTCTTCTTTCATTATTTCGTCGACCGCCGCCCCTTCTCGGGCTTTGGGCACCTCCTCTCCTTCTGCTTCTGCCACGCCCCTCATCATTGTTGTGGTTTCTCCGAACAAAATTATTGAGATGGCCAGCTTGCACCAACTCTTCAATCTTATCTCGCAGGACCCGGCACTCCTCGGTGGTATGGCCGTAATTACGATGATACCGACAATGTTTCTGTCGATCAACATTCTGGGGCGTGTGGCCACGGTTAGGGAGCTGCAAAATTTTCGCGTTGTATGCTTCCTCAAACACCCGAGCTCGGTTTGTGTTGAGGGGAGTATAGTGCTCATACTTCGGTCCCCTATGCAAATGCTCGGACGGGCCTTTGAATTTCGGCCTATCACCTCCGGCCCTCCTCTTCTCTCTCCCTTCTCGTCCGTCAGCTTCATCAGTTCTCTCCTTTTTCTTAGACTCCTCAACCTCCTCCATATTAATGAATCCCGCAGCTTTTCTCCTCAATTCATCCATACTGGTTGGTGACTTCCGAGCCAAGTGTCTGGCGAAAGGGCCAGGCCTTAACCCGGTCAAGATGGTGTGTAGTGCAACATCGGCACTAAGATTCCGGATGAGGACCGTCTCCTTGCTGAATCTGGCCATGAAATCACGCAGGGACTCATTCTTTTCTTGCCTAAAGTTTACCAATGAGGCCGAGGTTTTTTGATGAGCCCGGCTCGTGGCAAATTGAGCATTGAACTTAGCCATGAATGTGTCAAAGGAGTCAACGGCACGGTGCGGTAGGCTGGTGTACTGCAGGTCAATGCAGCATCCTTCAGAGTAGTCGGAAAGACTTTACACATGACAGTATCGTCGTCGGTAAAGAGGTACATCTGAGTAGTGAAAGCGTCCAAGTGACGCTCGAGGTCCGAGGTGCCATCATATCTGTCAATGCTTATTGGTTTGTAGTTGGCTGGTAGGGGAACCTCCATGATAGAGTTTGTGAAGGGATGTCTCGGCCTCCGCAAGCCGGTCCTTTCATTAAGTCTATTTGCCTGAAGTGACAGTTCAGGGGCCTGCCTAGGAAATTCCTCCTCGTCTACTCGGTCCATATGATGAGAAGCCCGGAGTTGTGGGCCTCCTTCTGCTGTGAGTTTCTGGATCCTTCATTCTCAGCTGTCCGACGCTCTCTCTCAGGAGGAGAAGAGGCGGACCTTTCTCTGCTCTGTCCTGGTTCGCGACGGCTGTTCTGCCGCCTAATCTCCTCATTCTCCCTTCTCAGCATGGCAATTTGTGCAAGAAGTTCTTGGATAAGGGGGTTGTCGGTCGTTATAGCCGGGTTTATAGACCGTTCCCCATTATCTCCATTGTTACCATTCTCTGGCTCCTCTCTCCTGCAGTTCCCGCTCCTTGTTCTCACCATGGTTTGTGGTATGGGAAAGTTTTACTTCGATCCCCACAGACGGCGCCAAATGTTCCGTCCAAATATCTCAGATGAGAGATACTCGGCCGGAGAAAGTTTAGTGGGAGTGTTTTGGAATTTGCTTGACAGAATTGAGATTCTGCTCCTACGTATCCAAATGGAAATCAAAGCAAACGTAGTTCTAAGTGAGGGGGTTGGACCCCTTTTTATAGATATTTTCAGTGCAACCGCTTGAGTAAGACGGTTACCGAGATCCTATTTGTTAGGATCAGATCATTCTTGCGGTTAGACAATTGATATGGATAAGGCTCCGAGTTATACGGAGAGATATTTGGACCAGCGAGATATTCGGCCAAGTCAGTTGCGGCTGGATAGCTCGGGGTCGAGATATCTTCATTCGTGGTCTGGTGTGGAATAGGGCCGAGTAGTTGTCCTCGGGTGTTGAGAGTATTAATAGGTCTTCGGCTTTATGGGAGTTCGGGTGAATTTCCACTTACGAGGATGAGCTCGGTCGTATTGACAATCATCAGCCTTATATCTTCGGCCGGTACAGTTTCTTTCATTGATTTAGTATCTTATCTGATTTCTTTCTCTTTGATTAGGTTTTTCATCCCCATAGATTAATTTCATTTATCTTGTTCTTAATCGATTTCCAAAATTTCACTAAGGTTCTTGATTCTTCTCCTCTAACGATGTGGAATTCATAGTTTCCTAAACTTGATTCAACCTCTGATCATTTGATTTCTACCCTCTAGGTTTTTCTAATGCGGATCACTTGGAGCGTAATTTGCTTATTGTCCCTCCCAAAACTTTCGAGATCGACCTCGAAGCTAGTCCCAACGAACAAATTCAGTGTCGGATTTGTCTCGAAACCGATGGTAATTGTTATTTCATCATCTTATTTTTATTTCAAATTTCATTTTCACGTTATGGCAAATTGTATTTCGATAATTCGTCGTGAGAATCTGTTCTTAGTTTTGGAGATAAATAAATTGTGATTTGAAATTTTTTTATGCGTTCACTTTATTGTATTTAGTTTGTTAATTTATGAAGTCCTAGAAACTTGAATTGTGAAGTTGAAGGTTAGTTTTAGGATTTTAGGAAAGCTTAGTTGAATTGTCATGGTAGCATTTTAGTTGAAACTGGAATGTTGATGTATATTATTGAAGCTATGTCTAAACTCTAAAGCCTATGATGTAGCTAGGTTGATGAAAGATGATGATCATGATTGTTAATTTGTATGGTAGTTGAACTAAAGTGGAATGGGAGAAGGAGTGAGATCTATGCTTCTTTTCTTCTATCTTTTTTGTTGTGTAAAAGACGAAAATGAATGGAAGAGAGTGGTAGCAGAAGAGTTTCACGGGTTTCTTTGTTTGTTCAAGTCCAATGAAGGGTTTGATGTACTTCAAAAGATGCAAAGCCTACATGGTAACGAAGTGTAAGATGTAAATGAAAATTTGTGATTGGAAATTTTCTTTATTTCTGAATTTTTATGAATTGAACTTCCTAGCATGCACATTAGATATGGAACTTGCTGGACATTTTAATTTGGTTTCCACCTTGTATAGTTACTCTGTTTGAGGTTGAATTAGTTTTACTTGGTTTGCACATATACTATTTGGTAAAATGCCAAACTTATTTTACTGAAGATCTTTTAGACATATATTTCCGTTTATACTGAGGTATGGATTCCAGAACCTGCGGATGAGTTATGGGATTCCAGAACCTCTTGTTTCTCAACACTTCTTGAGTTTCAATCTGGTTTCCTTTCTATATATAACTTTTATATAGAATTTCCTAACTGAAGGCACGTATTTGTCAAGGCTAAACTGGAATTTCTGTTTTCACCACCTTCTTTTTCTCCATTTGTTTCCTATGTATTTTCTTCCTGTTGGTGCAGCTGTTGTGTTCTAGCCTTCTTTGTTCTCTTCCTTAAATAATCAAAATATTAGAAAAGTTAGCTGAAACAATTTAGTACTGTGTATTTATTTTGCGTTTACATGCGTTTACTTTATAAATATGTATATGAATAAGTACATGCATATCTGTATATGTATCAAGTGTTTAAAGTCACTTTCACACACTCATTGCCTCGTGCTCTCCCCATCCATGTATATCTTGTATTTTCTTAATATTTGGTTATAGATCAGTTGAATGGTTATCTTTGGTTCTTATCATTTAACTTTATTGTTGCAATTGTTTGGAGACCCTCAACTCCAAGTATATATGGATGCAGGGTTCCATTTTATCTTTTCAACAAAGATGACACTCTAAAGGTGAATTGCCATTTTCAATTTCCTTATTTCATTGTTTGACCTCATGCTCTCCCCACCCATGTATATCTGTATGCTTGTAGAGTAAGAAGTCTAAAGTTCCAGGACTAATTGTTTAATATAGTTATTGACATTTTTGAAATATTGAGTTCAGTATTACCTTTTTAGTAGTCTGGTTTTTTACAGCAATTCTTTAGATGCAGAGGCAAAGCTTATAAATCGTAATTTTATAAAAAAATATTTAAAAATAAATAGTTGTCAATAAAATGCTCACTGATGGGGTAGAATATAAATGCCCTTAGTTTAAAGAAGTTCTTTTATCATTATGGGGAGATCAAATTGGTCTTTGGTTTCATTTTGTTATTTTATTGAAATCATTATCCTTTGAAATATTCTGTCTTATGACCTTTTGACTGAAACCTTCGTATCCTGATTTTTGTTTTAATATGCATCTTGGACTTGTTTGTGCAGGGTTATCCTAAGAAGTCTCATGTCAAGAGAGGTAAATCACTGTGTCACTTGCTATTATGTTGTCCTTTATGTAGTGATGACATAATCAATTGAGCTAGAATCAATAAACACTGACTATATATACATTTGCAATTTGCAATTATAGATAACTGGTGATCCTATTGGGAAGTGAGAGCCGTATCTGATATGCACCAAAGGTACAAGACTCTATGCATATAGAAAAACACTTGTTGAGGTCAGTCTCTAAACTATTTTATTTGTGTTATATTGGAATTTGCAAGTATTTTAGCTTTTAAATACACACAACATCAACAGTACTAATTACTTTATACTGACAGTTAATTTTCTAGCTGTTACTGCTTATTACCTTTAAGTAGTAGAACTGATCTTGTGTTTTTAATTTTCTTTTCCTTCTTATTGTTTCATCTTGTAATTGTGATGTTAAGATGATGTGCGAGTTTGGCTTTTTTTTTTGTTAGAGGTTGGCTTTCATAGTGGATGATATAAATTGATGTTATTAAACTAAATTGTGGCACGACTTCGATGGCCCAAATTTAATGTTGCCCCTCTTCAATTTGCTATATGTTTTGGTGCAGTTGTTATTGGTCCACTTGTTACAGGGCAGAGCCTCAAGTTAATAAGATGACATTTACTCATTTTCCCATTACAACAAGCATATGAGAGGAACCATTCCCATTATTGAGATGACAATGACGATGATATGATGATGAGGAGGAGATGATGGATGATGTGCTAAATGAAGATGAAGAGTTTAGTGATCAAAGTAACAATGAGGAATATATGTCTTTGATGTTTGTAATGATATTTTAATGCTTTGAATCTTAATATATCATTCTTGTATTTCAAGATACTTTGTGTTTTTGTTTATTTGAAGCTTGATACTTGTCTAGAGTGGTACCTTAATAATAATTATTTTTTATTATATTATATTAGATTCCAAGTCCAGGTACCTAATTTGGTATGCATAATTATTTAAGTTTGGCCCTTTTTTATTAATAAACTTGATTTTTTATCAAAAAATATTATTTAAATATGATTATCTAATCCGTGGGAAATCTGTCCAAAATGATATCATAACATTCGTCTGAAATCCGTCCAGAATTTGCATGAATAGCAATATTGAATCCGTCTGAAATTCGTCCGAAATTAAGCCAATATAACCAAAATTCAGATTTTTGTGTTTGTCTGAAAACTGTCCGAAATCTGTCTGGAACTAATTTCGGACGGAATTTCGGACAAAATTTTTAATTTGGAACGAGACTTTTTCGGACCGGGGGTGTTCCGTCTGAAATCCGACCGAAATTAATTGTCCGTCCAAAATCCGTGGGAAAAGTGTCCAAATTCCGTCTAAAATCTATATGTGAATCCGTCCGAAAATAACAATTTTCTAGTAGTGTTCTCTATGTTGATTGTAACACCATCCTTGGCATTACATGGTTTTCTCTCTTATTACAAATTAACTTGAAAAAAGAATCATTACTTATCGCTGGTTACTTTCGGAAATTCCTTACCATTTTGGGTATGGAAAAAAATCGACAGAATCTCCTCTGTAATTTCAACATTCCTAGCAATAACACCTGCTCAAAACATTTATATTTTTAATCGAAAGAAAAGCTCTCTGAGCCATAACGTACACACACACACACACACACACACATATAACTATGCATCATATCTATCCAGACCCATATAACCAGGAGTCATCATATCAGAGTTCTACGGTAGGTTAGGAAAATATATACAGACATAAGTACACAAAAGTAGGGGTCCATCAGAGAAAGCCACTAAACAAAAACTTGGCTTTCGTTAGCCAGATATACAAAACCCCGTGGAGTTAGTACTACCCAAAAGAACTAAGCTATCAACACCCTACGAGCCTCTTGGTATGTCCATTGGGGAGATCTCCATGATCATCCCCAGGGTCCGACGGGTCTGGCAAAAATCCTCCCTCAGTATCAGCCTCTACAGGCTCCATTTCCTTGTCGAGAGGATTATACTCCGGTACCTCGCCCTCCGGCTCCTCCGGCTTCTCCACTATAGGCTCCTCCTCGATGAGATCCGCCTCAGGAAGTGCCTCGGAGACCAAGATGTCGTCATCCTCCTCCTCTCCGCCATAAATGACAATGGGAGCAGGTGGCGGCGACTCTGGTACTCCTGCAGGGACGGCTAGCTGTAGTGGCGGCTGATGGTAGGTATTCCCAGACTCTACCAGATGTCGAAGCAATGTCCAGATGGGAGGTTGCGGTCTTCACTTGCTGAGTGATCGAGGTGACTCCCTCCTTTATCCCCTTTGTCGATTGTAGCGGCCCTGTATACGACGCGCTGCGGGCCCTAGTATGGATGACCCACACGCCAGCCTCATCGCGGAACTCAAACGTATGGGCCAGGAAGCCCGATGGTATCATGTGATGCAGGGGATCCATCTAAACATATTATATAAAGTTTCCACAATAGAGAAAAACAAACAACATAAAGTTGCGTTACCAATATATGAGCATAAACCATAGCGGTCATATACTTAATCCAATCAGTATAATAATAATAGTTGCATAACATAACATTTAAGGATATCTCCATAGTAATTAAAGATAAAAAGTCTTTCGCAAGTTAGTCTTAACACTTAAATATCCACATTTTAAAACACAATCTCCGGAGATCCTAACTTCTATTCTTCGAACTTGATAGGTCACGATAATCCCTATAACACAATTGTTTAGTGTGGGCGGCCTCTTGAATGGGTCCGTTGCCCCAATTGTTCTATAGGGTATCGTATCTCTCCTATATAATATTTGGATAGTTCCCGATTGAGCACATTCGTGCAGGGTAACCAAGTTCCACGACAAGAGGTTGCAAAGCCCTAAGAATTACGTGGAGTTCGAGCCCGAATGTCCCTAAAGACCCAAAAGCCCAAGAATATGCCTTTGGTCCGTAACTATCAAATTTGTTAGTTCACCCCGTGTGAAATTGTAGCTCGATTCGCAACGGCACGTCTGCCAAAAAATCTTTTATGATATTAATTAGTCTTTTAATATCAGTTAGAATTTCAAAACATCTTTAAGAAATTTTCAAAAATCTCTTCTCATCACACGCTAGTCTGACATCTCGGAACGCTAGGTTCTTAACAGTGGGAATGCTAGTCTGGCTTCACCGTAATCAGAATTCAGTCAGAAACCTCAGCACGGAAATCTAGTCCATTCCTCTTTGTTTCCATTCACTTTCCAAATAAAGCCAAATTATTTTCTATTTTCATATGATTTTCTAAAAAATAACTTTTCCAAAATATAAGCTATGACGAATATCATACCTCAACTAGTCTCAACAGTTCAACAACACCAATGACAACATATACACATATTCATCAGACATACGTAATTCCAATATCTCAGCATCATATAACTTATAAATATTCATAATCAAACCACATTATATATCATCACAAGCAGTTCATAACATTAAGTATATAACTACTAGGAACTCCTCAGGCTGACTCCCTTTACATCAGAAATTAAAGTTTCTTGTCTTGGAATGAATCGTGTAGCCCTCAGATTCCTCCAACAAGTCCAGGCAATACACTTATACCAAGTTTCCTTCACAAATCATCATCATACATGTGAATTTTTGAAAAATTTCGTCTAGCTCACATAAAAGTGATTTTCAGCTATAACTAGGAAAATTGGCTAGGAATTTTGGTTTAACTTAAGCTATTAAAGCTTGATCATATAAGTCCTAGGGAGCTCAAAACAAGTATTAAAATTGGAAAAATGAAACAAAATCACTCATCCTCTCTCAATCTCAGTTTCGGCCTTCATAGGGGGAGGGGGTTTGGGTTTTTCATTTGGCTCAAACAATAACAACAACAAAGACAACAAGATTATAAAAATAATCAAGTGAGTTTAACTCTCTAAACTTTAAATCATACAACAACAAGAGGATGTAAGTTCATGAGAGTAGAAAATGAGTTTTCTAACTATATGGACATGACAAGGAAATGACAAAGAGAATGAATAAGAAATAGGGTCAATGGCAAGAAACTCACCCAAAGTAGAAAACGAGGAAGAAGATGATCTTAGCTTGGTTGAACTCAAAATACTTAGCTCACAAGTTGGTAGAAGTAAGATGAAGAAAATATGAGAGTGTGGGGAGGGGGTAAGGGCACCGGGTTTGGGGTTTTATAGGGGGGAGGGGAGTTTGATATTTTAGGGAGTTGTTTGGTTAGATTAAAAGGATTAATGGGTTTTAACTATATAGTAATATATTAGGTTAATCATAGATTAAAAGTTATGATGTAACTAATTTCCATGAGTCCCATCAATCACTTTTATCATCTCTGCCCCACATTATTTATGGACACATCTCGTTCTGTTATTTACCCGTCTCAAATTTCCTCTGCGTGCTTTCATTAATTATTTCGAAAAAATTCGAAATAACTCTTATCACTTGAGATTAGAGTAAAAGTCATTGATTTTTCGTTCATGAGTCAAAATTAGGTTCTCTGATCAGTAACTTTTTTTACTGACAGTGAAAACACGGATAGGTTTTCGTCCGAGTTACAAACCTAAAATTTAACTAGAACTTCATTCTATTTGATAGAATTCAGAAGTGATTTTGTTTTAGCCAAAATCACTTTTCTAGGTTTCGGATAAAATATCCACATTTAAATATATCAACAAATATAATAAAGCGAATAAACTTGGGGTGTTACATTGATCATTGAAAAAATCGACAGACTTTGGACAGAAGGACCAAATTTGCAACATTGAAAAAACCAGGGATCAAATATGCACGAAAAAACTTTTGAGACCAAAATCACACATGACCAACAGTAGGGGGACCAAAACTGTAATTAAGCCTAAAAGTTATGATATTTAGACACAAAAATATTGTACAACATCGTAGGTGCCAGATTTGTTTATCATTTTAGTCTCTCTCTTTCTTTAATTCATTAGTTCAAAACATTACTAAAGGTACAATGTCGCCTCATAGGTGTCTAATTTTGTTTTCAAAATATCATTTTCGTAAAGTTAAATGGAGGTGGAAAAGGTTTTTCTTTGATTCTTCTCATTTTGTAGGAGTGTAAAAGGTGAGTTTGATTCTCTCCAAGAAGAGGTGTCTACAGCCTCTCTCCATCAAGCATCTGGACTGTCCATTTAATCCAACGGCCCAGATTAAATCAGCATTATAAAACAACTCAAAACCCAAAGAAAAACCACCCTTCTCTTGTTCACCTTCATGGCTGCCAGTTCAACTCAGTCTCACCCCTCGGCCTCTCTGTCGCCATTTAAGCCGTCGTTGCCGTTAACAACAATAAGTTGCACCTCCTCTATACCACCATTAACAGCAGTAAGCCACCGCTCGTCACCACAGAGATGGC
The DNA here is from genome assembly GCA_030762895.1 of Sophora flavescens. Classification (NCBI taxonomy): domain Eukaryota; kingdom Viridiplantae; phylum Streptophyta; class Magnoliopsida; order Fabales; family Fabaceae; genus Sophora; species Sophora flavescens. The sequence goes on from CM061064.1 coordinate 184,355,576, forward strand.
AACGAACGCACGCTCCGCCGCCGGTCATTGCATCACACACGCTCCAGTTCGTAAAACTATATCAAATAAATAATTTTTGTGCTGTGTTCCTACAAAACCCAACAAAATGTGATCTTCAGTAGCTAACATTGAGGGCCATTTGAGAAACCCCTTCTAGCACATTAAGTGTGTGTTTGGATGGGGTATTTCGAAATTCTAAGGAATTTGAAATTCAAGGTAATTCAATTGCTTCATTTAAATTACCTTCATTTTGAAAATACTTTATTTGGATGGGGTAATTCAAATACCTTATATTTTAAATTCTATGTTTGGATAAAGTATTTTAATTACCTTCAATTACAATTTTTTTTTGAATATTCTTTTTTAAAAAAATGGGATTTCAATATAAAACATGGATATAAAATCTATTACATATAAATAAGACCGAAAATCCAAAGTCTACTACAAAATACTCTCCCTAAGCAAAGTTTCTTCTAACTTGATAATCAACAAACATATCTTTTGCTAGTGTCACGAAATATTGTCCATTCCTCAGTGACTTGAATAGTTGCAACCTCGTCCGGGGTATTATTTGCAACTCTTTCCCTATGTTGATTGGTTAACTCTTCATCAACTGCAGATAAAAGCTCCAAGTCTTGGACCTCTAAAATTGGATCACTTTGTTGCTCGTCTCTTATAAAATTATGTAGTATGAAACAAGCATTAATAATTCTTATTTGTGTTTTTATATCAAAAAATGATGGAGTTCTTAATATACTCCATCTTTTTTTCAATATCCCGAATGATCTTTCAATGGCATTCCTTGCACTTGCATGACGACGATTAAATAACTCCTTGTAATTTTGAGGGGCATTTCCCGTCCATTCATTGAGATGATATCTAGTCCCTCGATAAGGTGTTAAAAATCCTGGGCCATTAGTATATCCCGCATCCACAAGAAAGTATTTACCTACAATAGTTTTTTAAAAAATTATATAGTTATATATGATGAATTAAATAAAGTTTCCTTCTTTTCATGATATTACCATTTGGAACTTGGAGACGGTCTTGACGACGTAAAGCATCTCGTAATATTCGAGAATCTCCAGCCGACCCTTCCCACCCGGGTAATACATAAATAAACTTTAAATCTGGACCACAAGCTCCTAACACATTTGTGGATATATCTCCCTTTCTGTTACGATATCTGGGCCTATCTTCAGTACCAACTGTGACCGGAATATGTGTCCCATCAAGTGCTCCAACAGAATTCTAAAAACATTTTAAAATCATAAATAAGTTATAATAACTAAAGATGCCATAATTAGAAAATTTAGCCTAACAAACAAACTTACCTTAAACCATCTCCATCTGTTTGCCTCAGAGCCTTCTAGATTATAGTCATGAAACTTTAAAAAATCCTTGCTCACTTTCATTATAGCTCGTAGGACATTATTGAATTGCCTACTTATTGTTTCTTTGGATCTACAATAACTAAAGTGCACTACTCTATATTTTAGATTATGAGCAAGGATATGTAAAAACATTGCCACAACTTCGGTTATAGGGACATTTCTCGTTCTTACTAATCCCCCTTTCTCTTGTAAAATTCTACACAGCTTAAAAAATGCTCGTTTACTGACCCTTAGTTGTTCAATGCAATCATTTTCTCCTTCGTTATATAGACGATTAAGGAAGCTGCGCCTTTCCAATTCCTAATTATGGTATGGTTCCTTAACAAAATATTTGTCATAATACCAAGCCACTGCACCCATAAGCATTACAGCGGCACTAACAACAATGAATTTTATTTTCTCCTCAAATTCTACCTCCTCTTCATTTCTTTTACGTTTTCTTGAAGTATCAACTATACTAGTGTCCGTTTCTTCACTATACACAACATATAACATAACATCAAATTATGAACAAAACTTCAATAATGAAGAGTAAAAATCATCAGATAACACATCCAAAGATGAAACTTTAATTAAGAAAACTAAAGTAATTAGACCATCAAACAGGTAGCAGTCAACACAAAATGTGAAAGCTAGCACTTTCATTCAATGAAGTTGAAGATATTGCGCATCAACATACAAAAGACCCTGCACCATATGTGCCTGAAATCGGATATGCATAGATCACACCAGCCATTTATAGCAGCAAATAAGCCATCCAGAAACTGAAATCGCAGTGCAGCACTGATTTACATTTTAGACCATAGCAGCAGAAATCATTATTTATTCTAATTGATTTATTTCTTTTGATTACCTGATAACGACTTGAAGATTTTCAACTCTAAAAATATGTATGAGAAGGATAAGTCTTCTCTTAATGGACTTGTTTGTGAAGTGAGAAAGGGTGTATTCTCTTCAATTAATGGGTTAATAAAAATGATCCAATTACTTAGGTGGAAAGACAAGAGTAATATAGCATACATGGAGATGATTATGTCTTAACACAATCACAATGTGATATGCAATGAAAAAAATCTCGAAAGCCCGAAGCAAAGTGCAAAAACCCCGGTTTCTAGTGGTTGCCCTCATTGCTCATCTAGTCCTTCATGCTTACAGAATAGAGCTAGAGTTGGTTTACAAAATGTCACTGGTGTAAAAGTTCAGGAATATGAAGCCTCTTCTTGAGCATATTCCAAAGCCACAATTATAGACTAATTACATTTTAAAATTTTTGTATTTTCTGTTTGAGTTGTACAGCTATAGAAAGTTCTATTTGTCTACCCATATATAGCCATATGTCCCTCAATGTCCAGAACACAAATAGAATGTCTAATGTCTACACCCTTCAAGTGTTTTAACAGTAGAATGACATGCCACTGAAAGAACAATTAAAGAGGAAGGCTTCTTATTAGTTATTTCATCACTATCGAGTATAGATTAAGCTAATTAACAATGTGTGTCAAAGGACCAGCTTAGTTATATCTAGACAATGGTGTATATATGTATATATACTGCAAGATTATGCATAATTGTCTATAAATTCTGTTACAATCACATTAAATTTTGTTATGCATCAAAACATTAGCATATGATTGTCTATAACATCCACCATAAATTCAAACACTACAGTTTAATGGCCTCAAATTGATTTACTCAGAGTGCAATTGTTTTTCTTTGTTAATTAAATGGTTCACATAGAATTCATCTCACAAGTCACAGTAGAGAAAAGGTTATAGCAAATTACAAGTATAGCTGGCCTAACAAAAATCAAAAGACTAGATTTTCCATCAATATGATCTTATTACTAAGAAGAATTAAATAAAATGTGCAAAGTGTCACAATACCAGTGTTTCCGGTGCCAATCTACAATAAGGTCAACTGGAAGGATAACAACCAGCTATTATTTAAGAAGACATTTTCTAAAAATCAAATAGGAGAAAATTATAAAAGACATGGAGGTATTCTCCTCCAAGGGTATATTGCTTGTTTTGATCCTCAACCATAGCATCAGAGCATTGGTTAAACATATCTGTAGAACTATTATCTAAACAGTCATGATCTTTAACATTAAAAGCTTATACAAGTTGCCTATTTTTATTTAGCAGAGAAGTGTTTTATAGAAGTTGTACTTAGCACAATTAACATCGAACATCTATTTTTGCTACCACTAATTCAACTTTCTTTCCAACCCTTAAATAAACTAATTGAATTCTATGTGCAGATACACACATGTGCAATCGGCCTAACAAAAGAGGAATCCACAAAGGAAGACTTGTACACCTATTAGAACTAGAGAATGGCAACTATATAGTCCATACACATACCTAAAAAAATGTCTACTGGTACTATCAAATTTTTCTGTAAGCAAGCATGTGGCTAGGAGAATAGGTAGCACAAGTATTCAAGGAAGGATCAATTATAAGCATCACAGTGCTAGAAAAAGCTTTGTTACAACTTCAGGTAATTTTCCTGTAAGGTTGCTTTCATGCCTTCAAAAATCACATATTACCTATGGTTGGTTGATGATGTAAACACAGGTAATTATAACTAGTTTAAACAGATAAGTAACACAATCAATCACATACAGTGACATAAATGGCCAAAATCTGAACAAATCAACATGGTATTAGCAATTCAAACTCATTCATATTCTACATAATCACATACCCAAATCCCAGATGTTACTGACTCAACAGACAAATATCCAAATGATTGAGATGGTTTCAAACACAACTCGTTCTGAAACAAGAGCTTGTAGGAAGAATCTGAAAACAAGAAAAAGAACACAAACACATATTCAAAATCAGCATCATGGTATAAATAAACTTCACAGATAGCAACAAAATCTAAATATGAAGCAAAATAAGCAAAGATGTAAGAAGAAATAGTAGACATGATACCTAGGAAGCTCTCAAATCGTCAAGATGCTGCTATGGAATTGAAGAATGAACAGCTATGGAGTTGAAGGAAGAAAAGCTATGGAGGGTGAGGAGAAGAATAGCGATGCAGAAACTGAGTCGTGACGAAGACGAAGTGTGACGATCGGTGAGTGAAGAAATGAGTCAGTGTGAATGGGACCAAGAAGTGCAAATGGGTGAAGCTGGGAATTTGAAATCCCACCCCAGTAGTTATTTTAAATCCTTGATTTTGTATTAATGAAATACCCGTTTGAAATGCTGGGTATTTTAAAAAAATTTGGGTTAGATATCCAAACAAAATATTTCAATACATTTCATTTTAAGTGCTCTCTTTAAATACTTTATCCTTTTCAAATATTTCATCCAAACACATCATAAAGTGATAATTGGGCAACTCATTGGAGATTTTGGGATTGGTGACATCGTCACGGCCCAGGAAATTTTTTATCTTTGATTTAGACCCATACTTTAATAAAAAAAAATTTATCTTTGATTTAGATTCAGACTCAAACTTTAAGAAAGTTAAGAAGAGGCTTCAGGGTTTTTTTTCTTTGGGTTTTGATTTTTCTATGTTTAAAAATGATGGCTTAATTTGGACCTTTGGATTAAATGTATGGTCTAGATGTTTGGTGGAGTGAGCTTGTAGACAACTTTTGCTGGAGATCTAGAGCAACCGAATCCCATTTATACTAGTAAGTTCTCATTATTACTGAAAATCCAGAACATAGTTTTCTTAAGCACTGCAAAACAAATCATGTGTTTGTGACTCTGCAAGCAAAGTTCCTCCCTCCTAATCAAAAGGCAAAGGCAAGGCAGTCACAACTGATACAGATAAAAGAAACAGAAACTTGCATATTAAATTTTTTATTTTTTTAAAAAACATAAAAGTAGTACTTAATTGAACAGGAATAAGGTGGCTTCTAAGGTGAGGGAGCAAATAAGTCCCTCGTCAATACACCACAGGTTTCTAGGTAAAATATTCAAATTATTAATTTTTTAACTTCCTTTTAATTTTCAAAAGTCACCCTTACCCCTAAACCTCATCACCACCCCCAACTGTTAATCCCACTTCCATCCTGAGCAACGTTAGTATCCCGGCAAGGGGCCGAGGCAGTCGTTCTGCCTCCTCAAGAAAACAAGCAACTTCTGTTAGTGTCCCTGCAAGAGTCAGAGGATACCGCCTACGATTCCTCCGAGAAGGCTATGGTGGTTGGAATCAACGAGTCCGAGGGTGACATGGACAGATGGGCCTTCTCATGGAAGAAGCTGTGGCTATTCCTCGGGCCTGGGCTTCTGATGATCATCGTTTTCTTAGACCCTGGGAACCTGGAGGGAGATCTTCAGTCGGGTGCCATTGCTGGGTATGCATTATTCACTGATTTCTTCTTCTGAGAGTATTTTGCATGGAGATATTCGATGTTGCTTGCTAGCTGTGTTTTCGATGGGGGTGGAGATGGGATGAAGGGGATAGGGATAAAAGTGTCACTATGATTTTCGTGGTTGATCTGTTTAGCCATTTGCCAGTTTTAATCTCAACCATCCAATTATTTTTTTAAAATATCTAAGGGCTAAAAAACATGGTTCACAGGTGATGGACTTACTTCCTCCCTCACCTTAGAAGCCACCCAGGAATAAGATAACTTTAACCAAGTTTTTTTACTGGAAATTTTACCTAAGTTTATCTATCGCTTTCTAACCTGTTTTGTTCAGCTAGACACATAATAGCTTTGCTTTTGTAATTTTTTTAAGCAAGGTGATCTTATGTGTAGGGGCAGAAATAGGTTAGGCCGCTCGTTTGGTGTGACACCCTCTACCTCGCATGTATTCGAAAGCGATATACACATATATAAAAGGGAAAGAACACATGCAAATACATAATATTAAAAACCGGGTAGAGACTACCGCATTTTAACATAACGCAGAAAAACCAACACATGTTTATAAAGAAACATAACATAAAAACAAAACCATAAACCAACCCAACCTCGATGTCACACTACAGAGCTGGTCTAACAAATCCGATAAACAAAATGAAACTAAACACTAAACTACGAAAAGCGGGAAATCGCAACTACGAGTTGCGGTTCCTCAGAGTCATTCCTCAACTGGCTGCTCACCGACCTCTGCATAAAAGAAAATGCCACAAATAAGAAATAAAGAGATAGGGAGTAAGAAACATGTATATAAATATAATGGCAATGAAATAGTTAGCAAGACGAGCATACATGAAACAAGCATGTTATAACAAACAACAAATATAACATAACAATTATCATCATACAAATGTGTACGCTATGCAATGCCACTATGCTCCACTACTCCATTATGAATGTGGATCCAAACTATCTCAGGAAGTCAACTTCAGAGTTATATCTCTACATTGGCTAATAAGCACCAACACCGGGACAGTTCACCTTACCATGGGTGGACCCCTAGGATAGCCGACGCACCTTATTCTCGGATGCGCCACCGCGGGGGCACATGATTCACCTAACTCTCAAATGAATCACCACAGATGGCCGGATCGTCTTACACACGGGCGACCTCCCCAATGTTGCACAACCTCCATTAACATCTCCGGTGCGTGAATGCATGTTCAACACAATACACAAACACAACCACCACCTCCGCTTGGGCCACTAGGCTACCCTAGTTTATCACCATCAATACCTTGACCACTCGGCTATCGAGGATTATCGTTATCATTTCGTATTTATCTTTTAAACACTCTGGTCGTTCTGCACCAGAGATTACCACCTTCACCATCAAGCATCAAGGCCCCCTTGGCCACTTGGCTACCAAGGTACATCGTCATCTTTTAACACTCTAGCCATTAAGCACTATAGATTACCACCTTGACCATCATGCATAAAGGTCCCCCTTGGCCACTCGGCTACCAAGGTACAACATCTTATCACTTGTCTTTTGGTCTTCATGTTTCGTTGGTATCTTATCAAGTCTTTTAAGCGCTTCGGGTGAAAACCTCTATTTCAGCATTCTGGTTCTGTTCTGGTCATGCTCACCCTCAGCACGGGCGTACTAGACCTCCAGGCAAGCACGATTGTGCTGCCTGTTAAGCATGAGCGTGCTCAAGTGCGCGCCCTATTCTGGATTTTGAACTGGAGCACGGGCGTGCTCACTGTTAAGCACGATCGTGCTCAATGGAGCGTGGCTATACTGCTCTGGGAAGAAAGGGTCAGTGACCCTTTCCCAAATCCTTGGGATAGTTCACAGATTAAATCTACTGGCTTTTACTAATCCATTGAACATCAGCTTCATTAATCTTAACTGTTCTTCATTAATATTCATGTCTTATCATCATGGGGACTTAATCCTTTAATCATAGATTCGTTACTAATGTCCCTAGAACACTCACTAATCAATCCCAGGGTCTTTAACTAAGCCCTATGAACATAACCTTACCTCTCATACTACATTCATGTCTTATGAACAACTGGGAAAACATCCCTTAATTCTCATTATCATTATAAACGTATTTTAATGTCTCAACGTCATTGTTGGCATTAACATCCTCAACAATCAACACTCATTAAGAGCACCACATCAAACAACAGCCAGTAACATCACATCATAACTCATCATAAACATGGCATCATGACATCATCATATTCATAACAGACAACAATCATTGACAAGAACATTCATACCAATATTATCATCACAAACAGATAATCATCAAATAGAAAGTAGGCTTATAAACATGTTATCAAAGGAAAGGGTCATGGATAACCCTTTGTCTTATGCTACCATCAAGCCTACATACTCATGCTATTCCTTCTCCCCATACCTGGTATGAAGATTCCCAAACGATAACGTTGTCAAACTAGACGAGTACCCTCGAGCGGCTCGACAAGTTCCCTCAACAACGTTACCTTAAACGACACGATCATGCTACTTCTCTCCCAAAACTAGAGCAAGAGCACCAAGAACTTCAAGGGAAGGAAGGGAGAAGAGGTTTCTACCACAATAGGATTGCCCAATATGCCAAAATAGGGTTTAACACGTTAACCCTCACACTACTGTTTTATTTATAGACTCTGAGACCCGAGCATGTAACATCCCGATTTTCGTATAAGGGATTATGTTACTACGGATGCCTAGTTGTTGTTGTTGTTATTATTATTATTAATGAAGTTAATATTGTTATTTATATAATTGATAATGTAATTTTTATTAGTGTTGTAGTATTTTTTTATACATATACATACATACATATATATATATGTATATATTATTAAATATGATAGTATGTATTTTAATATATGATTATTTGCATTAATATGAGATTGTGTCCCTTAATGTGTGATCTTACAAGGATATATGATTTTGTATGTGATTTTATATTATAATATATAATATGTGTTTTTATTAATAATAAGTGATTAAGAAAGATATTATAAGATATTGTGTGATTTAGTATTTAAATCGAGATAGTGTTTCTCCTAGGTTTTAGTCCCTCAATTAATCATATTTGAGTCCTTATTAATATAGGTTAATCCTCTTTTTGATTATCTCTTAAGATCTTATCATAATCTTCTAAGGATCCTATCTAAAAATAACAACCAAATCTGTCGGTAAACTTCCATCAAACTTTTGACCATCTTAGAGTCCGATTTAGGATTTGATTGTTAGACATTAATTTATAGATATTTCTGAGCTTTCTAACGACACCAAGAACGCCTCAATCGGAAACTTTTAGCTCAAGTTATGGTCAAAATACCGATCTGTATACAATTTCGACTGAAATAGGAGTCTGTTATGCCCTAACTTGTATTTATACCATAAGACTCGACCTAAACCCTATTTCTCACATTGTTAACCTCATAATAGCTGCTTCTATTCATCTTTCTTAGTTTTCCCTTGAACCTCTTGAAGTTCTTTGAGTTTGTGAGTTCGTTTGGGAGAGAAGTTACGTGTGTTAGCATCGTTTAAGGTAACGTAGTTATCCCTCCTTAATCTCCCTTTCCATTTCTTTTTAATTGGGGATTAATTGGTTATTATCTCCCCTTCTTGTTTTTCCAAGGCTTGAGGAACTCGTTGAGCCGCTCAAGGGAACGTATCTAGTTTGCCAACGTTATCGTTTTGGGAATCTTCATACCAGGTATGGGGAGAAGGGCTAGTGTGAACATGTAGGCTATGGGATAGCGTAAGATGAAGGGTTAACCCATGACCCTGGTGTTTTATTAAACGCCTATATGACTGTTTGTATAATAACATGTTTATATGCCTCTCTGTCTAATTATTATATGATGTTAATTGTTTTGATGATGATATTGGCATGACTATTATTAATTGATTTATGTTGGTATGAATGTTCTTGTTATTTAATGTTGTCTGTTATGAACATGTTGAATGTTGATGCCATGTTGTAATGAGTTATAATGGTTACTGGCTGTTGTTTGATGTTGTGCTCTTAAAGAATGTTGATTGTTGAGGATGTTAATGCCAACAATGATGTTAAGACATTAAAACGCGTTAATTATAATAATGAGAATTAAAGGATGTTTTTCGCAGTTGTTCATAAGATATGAATATAGTGTGAGAGGTAAGGTATTGTTCATAGGCTTAGTTAAAGACCCTAGGTATTATTAGTGAGTGTTCTAGGAACATTAATAACAAAGCTATGGTTAAATGATTAATTCCCCATGATGATAAGACATGAATATTAATGAAGAACAATTAAGATTAATGAAGTTGATGATCAATGAATTAGTAGAAGTCAATTGGTTAAATCTGTGAACTGTCCTAAGGATTTGGGAAAGGGTTTCCGACCTTTTCTGGCCAGATTAATATGACCACGCTCCATTGAGCGTGTCCATGCTTTACAGGAAGCACACCCATGCTCCAGTTTGAAATCCATAGAAGGGCTCACTTTTAAGTATGCCCGTGCTTAACAGGCAGCACGGTCGTGCTTGCCTGCAGGTCCAGCACACTCCTGCGGAGGCTGAGCACGCTTGTGCTCACTTGACCAGAACAGAACCAAAATGCATGAAATAGGGGTTTTCGTCCCAAATTCTTAAAAGACTTAAGATTCCAACGAAACATGAAGACCAAAGACACGTGAAAAGATGATGTTGAGCCTTGATGCTTAATGGTCAAGGTATTGTTGATGTTGTACCTTGGTAGCCTATTGGCCAAGGGGGCCTTGATGCTTAATGGTTAGGTGTTGAGGCTCTGGTGCTTTTTGGCCAAAGTGTTGTTTAAAGTTAAAATATTAAAGATGATGTTACCTTTGATGCCTGTTGGCCAAAAAGGTTAAGCCATAATAAATGGTGTTGATGGAGGTGGTGGATAACGGTTGTTTGTTGTGTGCATGCATCATTCATGGAGTTTTAGGGGGAGGTACGATAGTTAAGAGGAGGTCGTCCGCGTGTAAGACGATCTGGTCATCCACGATGATTCATCCGAGACTAAGGTGATCATGTACACCCGTGGTGGCGCATCTGAGAATAAGGTGCGTCGGCTATCCTAGTGGTTCACCCATGGTAAGGGAACTGCCCCGGCGTTGGTGCTTATTGGCCAATGTGGAGATGTAACTTTGGAGTCGTACACCTGGTGTAGATGGATCTACAAGCACTCGGAGTAGTGTTTCGCATTGCATTGTATGAATGATGTTATATTGTGATATGCTTGTTGTGGTTGTATGATGACCATGTTATGGTTGCTATGTGTTGTATGTTCATCTTGCCAACTATCATGTTGCCGTTATGTTTATATATATGGTTCTTACTCCCCATCTTTTGTTGCTTTTGTTGCATGTATCCTTTGGTTATGCAGAGGACGGTGAGCAGCTTGCTGCGGAGTGACTCCGAGGAGCAGCTACTCGTAGTTTAGTTTATGTTTAGTTTAGTTGCTTATCCAATTTGTTTATCGGATTGGTTATACCAGCTCTGTAATGTGATATCGGGGTTGGGTTCGTTTATATCTTCCGTTTATGTTATGTCTTTCTTCTTAAACATGATTTATTTTCCGCGTTGAGACATTGTTACAATGTGGTATCCTTTACCCGTTGGTTTTCTTTTATAAAGAATAAGCATGTGTTTATCTTATTTAAAAAAACTAAATTATTTCTTTATATGTTATCACTTTAAAAATACATGCGGGGTAGAGGGTGTCACAGAGCATGGCTGTGCACCCCATTAAGCACGGGCATGCTTACATTAGCATCTCCGTGATGCCAATCTCTTGCACGACCGTGCTTACTATTAAGCACGACCGTGCTCCTGCATCAGGAAGGGATTTCTCACTAAAAAACTCACTTAGCCCTTTTCTAGACCGTCCTAGGCAAACAAGGCATACACAACAAGCACTTATACGAAAAACGGTGTAACATCCCGTTTTCGTGTTAAGCCTTTAAGTGCTTATGTGTGTGCTTTAGATGTTAAGTTTAGCCTTAGAAATATTCGATCCTTTTAGAGTTCTAGTAACCCGTTTCACCGTTTTGGCCATATCTTGAGTTCTAGATGTCCGTTTGAGGTGATCTTTGATCCGTTAGAAAGCTAAGAGAATTGTCTACAAGTTTTATCTCATATGTTTTTGCCAAATTCATTTGTTAGGATGCACGTCCGTACATATTATGTCCCACCTGTGTCCTGCTTCGCGTCGTTTCTTCGAAACACGCTGCGAACAATCTATGCACGGTCGTACATCACGAAACACGGCCATACATACTATCCTGATAGTATAAATAGAACAGTAGCGTGAGGGTTACCGTGTTAAACCCTATTTTGGCACATTGGGCAATCCTAGTGTCGCAGAAATCTCTTCTCCCTGCCTTCCCTTGAACCCCTTGAAGCTCTTGGTGTTCTTACTATAGATTTGGGAGAGAAGTAGCGCGATAGTGTCGTTTAAGGTAACGTTGTCTTCCCTCTCTCTTAGTCTCTTTTCTATTATCAGATCTAAAGACTAATTGATTATCCTCTTCTCATTTGGCCAAGGCTTGGGGAACTCATCGAGCCTCTCAAGGAAACGTGTCTAGTTTGCCCATGTCAACGTTGTTTGGGAATCTTCGTACCAGGTATGGGGAGAAGGGCTAGTATAAACTTGTAGGCTATGGGGTAGCGTAAGATGAGGTTTAACCCATGACCCGTTTTGCATGCTAGTTGTCAATTTGATAATGTATGTTATTGTATGATGTTATCTGCTCCCGATGATATGCTCTCAATTGATGATTAGTATGCCTATGTATGTATGATGTTATTGATGTGATATATGCCTTGATAATGATGTTGTTTTGATGGTGAGACTGTTATGATAATGATGATGATGTTGTGCTCTTATGAGTGTTGATTGTTGAGGATGTTAATGCCAACAACGATGTTAGAATATGTTAATGAATCATTAATAGGATTGTTGTAACACCCCAACTTGGGTGCGGAAAAATAAAACTGATTAAAATGCTGGTTACTTTCGGAAAATAACATTCTCTTAATAATTAAATATTCTCAAAATGGTGATTATATATATATATATATATATATATATATATATATATATATATATATATATCTTAAAGAGTAGATGAACACTCAAAACATGATAGATGAACAACATAAATATCTAAGCAGTGACAGTTGCAACTTGATATATATATTACAAAAGGTCAGGGCCTTATAGTATCGGCCATTAATAACACTAAACATAAAAGGGAAAAGCTATAAGCAAGATAAAGCAAAACGGGGGAAGGTCCGGAACCACATATCAAAATACTGTGGCTCTATGAAGCCAAATACAGTCAGACCAAGATACACTATTCCCAAAAAGGACACCCCTAAGCTGGTCTACAACTAATAGCTGTAAAAAGGGCCAGTCTAAACACTCTCGCTCCCTGAGGAGTTCCCCGGTGACGCATCCACCACTTCTCCGCCCTCATCGGGGGAGTCAGAATCATCAAAATCAGGATCATCGTCAGGCACATATTCCGGTACATCGTCAATGTCGTCATTGTAAAGGACGTGATCTTCCAGCTCGCCTTCAGGGTACTCCTCAGGATCTTCCTCCGGATCCTCTTTAATAGGTGAAGCTGGTTCAATTCCCGGAAATGGCACTCCTAAGGGTGGGTGCTCGTGAAGCTGTCCCCTCTACGCCAACACTTGTAGATAGTACCAAGGGGGTGGTAGTGACACCCAAACCATTCCTACTGTCTACACTCGCTGTTGTGGTCCCTCTTCCCCGTTTCCTTTCAGTTCACTAACCGGCCCGCGATAGATGGTTGCATGAGATCCGAAGAGTATGTTCCACACCCCCGGATCTCCCGCATTATCAAAAGTTAGTGTCCTCATTCCTATCGGTGCCAGAGACGCGTCGGGATCCATCTAAACCCGAATATATATATATATATATATATATATATATATATATATATATATATATATATATATATATATATGGAGAAGGAACAATAAGAAAACATGTAAGAGTGATATACCAATATATGGATTGGACACAATATCCATATTCATGATGCACATCACATAAGCATATATCAGATATTTCCAAATAATTTATCAGAATTAAACATGTATAATGTCAAAGGGTCTCATGCCCGCACGGTCAGTTTCGATGAAAATAAGCATGACACTTCAATATTCATGCTCTAAACTTAATCTCATGAGATCCCTTCGTCATTCTAAGAGTTGATCAAACCCAAATCGCCCTCACTTTGGCATCACGTTAAGTGACTAAACATCCATAGCATATTGTCCCATCCCAGGATGCAGTATTCATTGGTCATGGATTTAATAACACACTGTCCCATCCCAGGATGCAGTGATACATCGTATTGTGAATACCTGATCATCAAGGCATCACTCCTATCAACGTGAGGCATGTCTGCCTAAAATGCATGTAAAACAATTGTTCTCAACCTTTTCTTTGTGTTCATTCTCTTTCGTTGTCGAAGCTCAAAAGCTAACGACTTTTCATAAATTTTAACATTTTGAAATTATCAACATCAACATGGGACACACAGTCCGAGTGCTCAATCACAACACCTTAGACCGATGCACCATTCAAGACTTGTGGTCATATAAAACAACTTTCAACTTTTCCATGTTTTATCACAACGTGAATAGGATGCACGGTCCACAACAACGTGACACAGATCCAATATCTACGTGTAAGTTATATAACTCTAGTATTCGACGTCTCGCATACCAGATTCATCTTTCAGCATATTTATTCCTTTTCATTCAGTGAAATACAAATACAAAATGAAACATCGGAGACTTGTCCAAGCTTGCAGGAATATTTTCAAAAGTATTTTACCAAAATCTTTTCATTGGAAATGCATTTGTAAAACGTTAAGTCATCAAGAAATCCATTTTCCCCCTTTAAAATTCCTCTTCTCTTCCAAACTAACTTTAGAACGTTGTCAAATCCTTTCAAATTATTTTCTAAAATAGTACCAATCATCACAACAATCATGCATACAATTATTGGAAACATCCCTCAGGCTTTCCCCTCTTATCTAAGATCGAGGTATTAGTGCTTCTAGCTTGGTGTAGGTTACTACGATCCTCCGTACTCGCTTCACGACAGAAGTCTAAGAATTTCAATCATATAACACAAGTCAAAAACAACTAAAACATCAACATCTAACTTAGTCCTAGATTCAGCCATGACACAAACATAGGGTTAGAGATTTTCAAAATTTATACAACTCGTGGATTAATGATCTTTAAGTGCTAGGAGTTCATAAACAATGATCACTTTACAAAGATTGAACAAAATCCCACTAATCCCATTAAGAGGTTTAAATTCATGATCATATTACAAAAGTTGAAACAAAACTCCCTAGGTCCAAAACCACATAGGTTCGGCCATCCTTGTATAAATAGGCTACAAATTGTTTTTTGATGCAAGCTCATAGATAGTGAATATAGAGATGGTTATGAGTTCATAGAAATTGATTTCAACTCAAACAGATTTTTCTACAATTTTCTACAGATTTTAGAAGTTAAAAAGAGCTTTAAGAACATCAATGGAAAACATAGAGTAAACTCATGAAATAAATGTAGAACTTGAAAGAGAAGAGTTTGAGAGTGTTACCCTTGAAGCTAGGATGAAAACGTATAAAGAACTTGAAGCTTGACAATAAGTAAAAATGAAAACTTTAAGTGATAGAAACTTGAAATAATAGGATGAAGAAGAAGAAAATGAGTGAGGTGAAATGGAGTGTCAATATATAGAGGGAGAGAGGGAGTAGGCGTGAAAGAGAGAGAGAGAGAGGGAACTTGATGACCAAGTTTTGGGTTATGCCATGTTTGGTTGGCAAAAAGGAGAAAAATTGACTTATTTGATTATAAAATAGTAAAATTTGAAAAAGTGTAATGATGACACTTTTTTATGGATGTGACAAAAGGCTTCTACCACCATGCCTACTTTTCCAACAAGTCACTTCAATCCTTTCATGTCTCCTATTCTGCTCCATTGTGTATCCGGTTCAAGTTCTTGATCGTATTTCACCCGGAATAAATACTATATTTTGACCCAAAACAAGGATTTTCGAAAATTCCCAGTATTATAAAAAAACAACAAAACCACCAACCGTTTCGTTCACGGGTCAAAATTAGGTTTTCTGCCCAGTAAACTTGTATCGACAGTGAAAATGCAGATCGACTTTCGTTTGAATTTTCAACCGAAAATTTAACCATGACTTCCTACGGTAATAGAACACAAGAAAATGATTTTAGTTTATTTAAAATCACTCTCTGGATTTTACCAAAAATAAATATATAAACACATGTATTTACTGCTACAGAAAGACACAGAAATCAAGGCGTTACAATACTACCCCTCTAAAAAGAATTTCGTCCTCGAAATTATGCACCTAGAAATAGTTCAGGATATTTTAACTTCATCTTGTCCTCGACTTCCCATTTCGCTTCTCCGGTTGCATCGTTCCAGATAACCTTGACCAAAGGAATTTGTTTTCCTCTGAGTTGCTTCGTCATCTTGTCCGTGATTCGTACAGGCGAAGTCTAAAAAGATAAGTTCTATTTTAATTGCACATTATCGGACTCAATTATATGAGATGGATCATGAACATACTTTCTCAATTGTGAAACATGGAAAACATCGTGAATATTGGAAAGAAAGGTGGTAAAGAAATTTTATAGGCTACTGGACCTACGCGACGACTAATTTGGTAAGGTCCAATGAATTTGGGAGTGAGCTTTCTGGATTTAATTACTCTGCCAATCCCAGTCGTAGGCGTGACTCTTAAAAACACATGCCCGCCTTCCTCAAACTCGAGAGGCCGTCGTCTCTTGTCAGCATAACTCTTCTGTCGACTCTGAGTTATCCACATTTTCTCCTGAATCAATTTCACCTTTTCTGTTGTTTGTTGCATGATTTCTGGTCCCAATAACAAGCTTTCTCCACCCTGGTACCAACATAGAGGTGTTCTGCACCGTCGACCATATATAGCTTCGTAGGGTGCCATTCCTATGCTTGAGTGGAAGCTGTTGTTATAAGTGAATTCTATCAACGGTAGAAATTCATCCCAATTTCCAGTGTTTTCCAAAATACAAGCTCTCCGCAAAACTTCTAGTAACTGAATCGTTCTCTTTGATAGTCCATCTGTTTGTGGATGGTAAGCAGAACTCAATCTGAGTCTCGTTCCTAATGAGTTTTGTAGTCCTTGCCAGAACTTTGACCTTAACCTCAGATCACGATCCGAAATGATACTCAAAGGTATACCGTGCAATCTGACAATCTCATCAATGTACAACTGAGTTATCTTTTATATTGGATACTTCATGTTGATAGGCAAAAAGTGAGCTGACTTGGTCAGTCGATCCACTATTACCCATATAGCCTCATGTCTCTTCAGAGTCCTTGGTAAACCGGTTACAAAGTCCATTGAAATTACATCCCATTTCCATTCCGGAATGTCTAAAGATTGTAGCATTCCCGATGGCTTTTGGTGTTCAACTTTTTCCTTCTGACACACTAAATACGAAGCAACGTATTCCATTACGTCCCTCTTCATTCCATACCACCAGTATAACTTTTTGAGATATGGGTACATCTTTGTGGCTCCTGGGTGTAAACTTAACTTACTCTTGTGAGCCTCTTCTAGAATCAACTTCCTAAGTTCGGCATCATCTGGCACACAAATCCTTTCGCCGAATCTCAATATTCCATCTGTTCCTTGCCTGAATTCTGACAGTGCTCCTTGTCGCAGTAGTTCTCTTTCTCCTTGTAAGTACTGATCACTTCCTTGTTTTTCACTTATCTGATCCATTAGTCCATTGGATACGACGATCCTTCCCAAACACAGCTTTCCTGGTGACATCTTTACTGTCAAACTCATATCCCTGAATTGTTCCAACAATCCCTGCTCTCTGACCATCATTAAAGATGAATGTATTGACTTTCTACTCAGGGCATCTGCCACCACATTTGCTTTTCCAGGGTGATACTGCAGTTGGAAATCTTAATCCTTCAAGAATTCCAACCAACGTCTCTATCGCATGTTCAACTCCTTCTGGTCGAGTAGGTACTTCAAACTTTTGTGGTCACCGAAAACATTGAATGTAGCTCCATACAAATAATGTCCCCAGATTTTCAAAGCAAAAACCACCGCTGCTAATTCCAAATCATGGGTAGGGTAATTCCTTTAATGAATCTTCAGTTGCCTTGAAGCATACACCACAACCTTCCGATTCTGCATCAGTACACAACCTAACCCCTGATGTGAAGCATCACAATAAACGTCAAAAATTTCCTTAGGATCAGGGAGTACTAACACTGGTGAAGTAGTCAACTTCCTCTTTAACTCTTAGAAACTTTCTTCACATGCTTCAGTCCATGTAAACACTTCGTTCTTCCGCATTAACTGGGTAAGAGGTCCCACTATCTTGGAGAATCCCTCGATGAATCTCCTATAGTATCCTGCCAAACCCACGAAATTACGGATCTCTGTCGCCAACTTTGGTATTTCCCATTCCAAATTAGCTTCAACTTTCGACGGGTCTACTACAATTCCTTCACCCGATATGACATGACCCAAGAACTGAACTTGGTCCAACCAAAATTCAGACTTTTCCAGCTTCACATAAAGTTGCTTCTTTATTAAGGTTCGAAGAACTACTCTGACATGTTCAGAATGGTTTTCCTTGCTTGGAGAATAGATTAGAATGTCATCGATAAAGACAACGACAAACTACTCTAAGTAAGGATGAAAAATCCTATTCATACAATCCATGAATATCGCGGGAGCATTCGTTACTCCAAACGGCATCGCTAGATACTCATAATGTCCATAACGTGTCCGAAACACTATCTTAGGGACATCCTCTGCCTTCACACGGATCTGATGGTATCCCAACCGTAAATCTATCTTCGAGAAAATGGTCGCTCCACGTAATTGGTCCATTAAATCATCTATCCTTGGAAGTGGATACTTGTTCTTAATTGTCACCTTGTTCAACTGACAGAAATCCACGCATAACCGAGAAGTTCCATCTTTCTTCTTCACTATCAAGACTGGGGCTCCCCATGGTGACACACTCGGTCTAATGAATTGCTTCTTCATCAACGCCTCCAGTTGCTCCTTCAAGTTATCTAGCTCCGATGGCGACATACAATAGGGTGCCATAGAGATTGGCCCAGTTCCTGGAACCAGATCAATCACGAACTCGATGTCTCTAACAGGCGGTAGTCCAGGTACATCTTTAGGAAAAACTTCCGGAAACTCATTGACGATAGGTATGGATTCTAAGTCTAACTCACTTTTAACTTCTAAGGAAAACAACAACATGTATCCTTGAGCTCCCTCTTTCAAAGAAGCTCTTACCTGACTAGTAGATAACAATCCAGAAATCTCATCCCTAAAAACTAAGGTTTTCTGGGCACAATCTATTAAGATATGGTTGGAAGATAACCAATCCATGCCTAGAATTACATCTAACTGTATTAAAGGCAAACATATCAGATCTATAAGAAAATGTCTATCCTGAACAATGATGGGACAATTCAAACAAATAGAATTGACAATAACTGGCTCAGCAGCTGGGGCTGAAACAATCAGATTATATGGCAAAGAAGAAATAGGCAAATTTAGAAGTTTCACACGATCCATCGAGATAAAAGAATGCGTTGCTCCCGAATCAAAAAGTAAAGTTAAAAGATTTTTATCTATATCGCATTTGCCTTGCATGAGATCGTCGGAATTTGATGCCTCAGCTCCATTCATAGTATAAACCCTTCCGTTTTGTAGTTGGCTTGTTGGCTCTGGCATGATTAACAGCTGGTTCACGCTTTGGTGCTCTACAATCTTTGGCTAAGTGTCCAGTACGATCGCAGTTGAAACACTTCATTCCCCTCTTTGGGCAAGTATTGGAAAAGTGGCTGGGTCACCACACTCATAACATTTCCCTTCTTGGCCTTGATTTTGGTTTCTCTGACCTCTAGTTCCAGCTCTAGATGTACCGAAACGATGTTACTGTTGTCTTTGATTGTTGTTGGGTGATTGGTAGTATGGTTTTCTCTGGTTCTATTTCCATATTTGGTTCTGTCCTTGAAATTGATTCTTAGGACGAGAGGGTCCTCGAGCATTCCCTTTGGTGTCTCGTCCTTTCCGCATTATCTCCACCTTTCTGCACTTTTCTACTAAGGCCTGGAAGTTCCTGATCTCTAGTGGTAGCACCGACTCCTTGATTTCGAAGCGTAGTTCGCCTTAGAATCTTTCACACTTCCATTCTTTGCTTGGGTTGTTCTGTACGAAGCGGAAATATTTGGCAAATGATTCAAATCTTGTCGTATATTCCCCTACAGTCAGGTCTCGCTGATGCAGACTCAAACTCTTGTTCTTTCTCAGTCCGAGCACTCTGGGGAAAGTATTTATCCAGAAACTTGTTACGAAATACCTCCCAGGTGATCGCTTGGTGTCCAGCCACTAACGGTTACCTGGTGCTTTTCCACCAGTATTCAGTATCTCCTACCAGTTGAAATGTTGCATAAGACACCTTCACTGCTTCCAGTGTATGAACCGGCTCAAAGATCTTTTCCAACTCCTGTATCCACAGATTAGCTTTCATAGGATCCACGTCTCCATCAAACTGAGACGAATTCTGACGTCCGAAAGCATTCAGATGCTTTCCCTTAGTAGCTTGCTCAGCCCTCAGCTGCTCCTGTTGGTTTTGGGCAGCCATCATAGCAGTATGGAAAGCAATTGCCGGAGCCACATTAGCCATTGCCTGGGCGGTGAAGTCCATTCCGCCATTGCCTCTTCCACTACCACCACATCCGCGTGCACCTCCTGGTTCCATACTGACCTGTAACGCACAATCAGTGAGATGGTAACCAGAAAAGAAAATATGGCCTGCCGTTTATCACACATTACTTCTAAGAAGTAATTCAATCGAGTCTTAGTCAGAGAACACACAACATAAACATAATAGACCTAAACCCAGAGATTCTCGAAAGACTCGACCAACTCTGATACCACTAATGTAACACCCCAACTTGGGAGTCACATGGTTACCCGTTGCGGAAAAATAAAACTGATTAAAATGCTGGTTACTTTTGAAAAATAGCATTCTCTTAATAATTAAATATTCTCAAAATGGTTATTATATGTATATATCTAAACATAAAAAGGAAAAGGTGTAAGCAAGATAAAGCAAAACGAGGGAAGGTCTGGAACCACATATCAAAATACCGTGGCTCCATGCAGCCAAATACAGTCGGACCAGGATACACTATTCCCTAAAATGACACCCCTAAGCTGGTCTACAACTAATAGCCGTAAAAAGGGATAGTCTGAACACTCCCGCTCCCTGAGGAGTTCCCGGCGATGCATCCACCACTTCTCCGCCCTCATCGGGGGAGTCAGAATCATCAAAATCAGGATAGTCGTCAGGCACACACTCCAGCACATCGTCAATGTCATCGTCATAAAGGACGTGATCTTTCTGCTCACCTTCAGGGTACTCCTCATGATCTTCCTCCGGATCCTCTTCAATAGGTGAAGCTGGCTAAACTCCCGGAAGTGGCACTCCTAAGGGTGGGTGCTTGTGAAGTTGCCCCTCTACGTCAACACTTGTAGATAGTACCAAGGGGGTGGTAGTCACACCCGGACCATTCCTACTATCTGCACTCGTTGCCGTGGTCACTCTTCCTCGTTTTCTTTCATTTCACTAACCGGCCCGCGATAGATGGCCGCATGGGATTATGTTCCACGCCCCCGGATCTTCCGCATTATCAAAAGTTAGTGTCCTCATTCCCGTCGATGCCAGAGGCGCATCGGGATCCATCTAAACCTGAATATATATTTATATATATATATATATATATATATGTATATATATATATATATTTATATGTATATATATGTATATATATATGTATATACATATATATGTATGTATGTATATGTATATATATATATGTATGTATGTATGTATATGTATATATATATATATGTATATATATACACAACAATACCAAAGGGAGAACGAACAACAAGAAAACATGCAAGAGCGAGATACCAATATATGGATTAGACACAATAACCATATTCATGATGCATACATCACATAAGCATATATCAGAAATTTCCAAATAATTTATCAGACTTAAACATGTATAATGTCAAAGGGTCTCATGCCCGCACGGTCAGTTTCGATGAAAATATGCATGACACTTCAATATTCAGGCTCTAAACTTAATCTCATGAGATCCCTTAATCATTCTAACAGTTGATCAAACTCAAATCGCCACCACTTTGGCATCATGTTAAGTGACTAAACATCTATAGCACACTGTCCCATCCCAAGATGCAGTATTCCATGCTCATGGATTTAATAACACATTGTCCCATCCCAGGATGCAGTGATACATCGTATTGTGAATATCTGATCATCAAGGCATCACTCCTATCAACGTGAAGCACGTCTGCCTAAAATGCATGTAAAACAATTGTTCTCAACGTTTTCTTTGTGTTCATTCTCTTTCGTTGTCGAAGCTCAAAAGCTAACGACTTTTCATAAATTTCAATGTTTTGAAATTCTCAACATCAACAAGGGACACGCAGTCCGAGTGCTCAATCACAAAACCTTAGACCGATGCACCAGTCAAGGCTTTTGGTCATAGAAAACAACTTTCAACTTTTCCACGTTTTATCACAACGTGAATAGGACGCACAGTCCACAACAACGTGACACGGATCCAAGATATACGTGTAAGTTATAGAACTCTAGTATTCGACGTCTCACATACCAGATTCATCTTTCAACATATTTATCCCTTTTCGTTCAGTGAAATACAAATACAAAATGAAACCTCGACGACTTGTCCAAGCTTGCCGGAATATTTTCAAAAGTATTTTACCAAAATCTTTTCATTGGAAATGCATTTGTAAAATGTTAAGTCATAAAGAAATCCATTTTCCCCTTTAAAATTCCTCTTCTCTTCCAAACTAACTTTAGAACGTTGTCAAATCCTTTCAAATTCTTTTCTAAAATAGTACCAATCATTTTCAAAGGTTTTCCTTCATAAAACGTACTTCTTAAAATTATTTTCACTTATACTAAAATTATTTGAATGGAAGAAAGGTTGTTCTCGAGCTTTAAAATATTTTCCACTTAGTTCCCAGAATACTTTCCATTTCATTTTTTTTCCTGAAATTGGTAATATACTAAAATATATTTTCTTTTCTATTTCAAATCTCAACTTCATTTCTTTTAACAAAGAAGAGCTTTGATAAACACAGTTATATTCAAGGTTTCCTCATGAGTCTTTTGAGACTTTTATCTCAATAATTAATTGTGCACTGACAGATGCCAGGCTTCTCAGACATCAATCAATATCAGAATAATATTCTCATCAACATCATAACAAATAAAACAGTTCATGCCATATATCCAAATCATAAATCATAATCAAGTAAATCATCAAGCTTAGACATTTAAAGCAAGCAGTTCAATCATATTAGACAACTCGGTACATCACCATTCATAAAAGACAACTCAGTTCATCACAACAATCGTGCATACATATATTGGAAACATCCCTCTGGCTTTCCCCTCTTACCTGAGATCGAGGTATTAGTGCTTCTAGCTTGGTGTAGGTTACTACGATCCTCCGTACTCGCTCCACGACGGAAGTCTAAGAATTTCAAACAGATAACACAAGTCAAAAACAACTAAAACATCATCATCTACCTTAGTCCTAGATTCAGCCATGACACAAACATAGGGTTAAAGATTTTCAAAATTTATACAACTCATGGATTAATGATCCTTAAGTGTTAGGAGTTCATAAACAATGATTACTTTACAAAGATTGAACAAAAATCCCACTAAGCCACTAGCTTAGGGTTTTGGCCTTGCTAGGAAAATGGGGAGAGAAATTTTTGTTTGATGAAAGCCCTTAGATTTGGCATCAAAAGGTACTAAGAGGTTTAAATTCATGATCATATTACAAAAGTTGAAACAAAACTCCCTAGGTCCAAAACCACATAGATTCAACCATCCTTGGATAAATAGGCTAGATTTTTTTTTTATGCAAACTCATAGATAGCGAATATAGAGATGGTTATGAGTTCATAGAAATTGGTTTCAACTCAAATAGATTTTTCTACAATTTTCTAGAGATTTTAGAAGTTAAAAAGAGCTTTAAGAACATCAATCGAAAATATAGAGTAAACTCATGAAATAAATGTAGAACTTGAAAGAGAATAGTATGAGAGTGTTACCCTTGAAGCCAGGATGAAAAAGTATGAAGAACTTGAAGCTTGACAATGAGTAAAAATGAAAATTTTAAGTGATAGAAACTTGAAATAGTAGGATGAAGAAGAAGAAAATGAGTGAGGTGAAATGGAGTGTGAATATATAGAGGGAGAGAGGGAGTAGGCGTGAAAGAGAGAGAGAGAGAGAGAGGGGGAACTTGATGACCAAGTTTTGGGTTATGCCATGTTTGGTTGGCAAAAAGGAGAAAAAATGGCTTATTTGATTATAAAATAGTAAAATTTGAAAAAGTGTAATGATGACACTTTTTTATGGATTTGACAAAAGGCTTCTACCACCATGCCTACTTTTCCAACAAGTCATGTCTCCTATTCTGCTCCATTATGTATCCGGTTCAAGTTCCTGATCGCATTTCACCCGGAATAAATAATATATTTTGACCCAGAACAAGGATTTTCGAAAATTCCCAGTATTATACAAAACACAACAAAACCACCAACCGTTTCGTTCACGGGTCAAAATTAGGTTTTCTACTCAGTAAACTTGTACCGGCAGTGAAAATGCAGACCGGCTTTCGTCTGAATTTTCAACCGAAAATTTAATCGTGACATCCTACGGTAATAGAACACAAGAAAATGATTTTAGTTTATTTAAAATCACTCTCTGGATTTTACCAAAAATAAATATATAAACACATGTATTTACTACTACAAAAAGTCATAGAAATCGGGGCGTTACAATTGTTAATGAGGTAATGCATGAATGTAATGTGAGAAGCGAGGTTGCATTCATAGGGCTTAGTTAAAGATCCTAGGATTGATTAGTGAGTGTTTTAGGGACATTATTAATAAAGTTGTGATTAAAGGTTTAATTCCCCATAATGATAAGACATGAATATTAATGAAGATCAGTTAAGAATAATTAACCCGATGTTCGATGGATTAGTAAAAGCCAATAGGTTGAATCCGTGAATTGTCCCAAGGATTCAGGAAAGGGTTTCCGACCCTTTCTACCTAGGTCAGTAAGGCCACGCTCCACTGAGCACGATTGTGCTTAACAGGGAGAACGCCCATGCTCCATTTTGAAATCCAGAATGGGCGCGCTGCCTGAGCATGCCCGTGCTCAATAGTCAGCACGGTCATGCTTGACTATTGAGTTCAGCACGCCCGTGCTTCCCCGTGCAAGACAGAATGCAGAAAGCTGAACGGGAGTATTTTTACCCCAAGTATCCTAATAATAATAATACAAGAAGACACCAAACAAAGTTAATACAAGCTAGATGACTTAAAGATTATAATGTACCTTGGTAGCCGGGTGGCCAAGGGGGCCTTGATGCTTAATGATCAAGGTGGTAATCTCTGGTACTGCAGAACCAGAGTGTTAAAGACTAATGTGATAAGATGTTGGGCCTTGATGCATGATGGTCAAGATGGTAATCTCTAGTGCTTAATGGCTAGAGTGTTAATTAAAGATGATGATGTACCTTGGTAGCCTAGTGGCCAAGGGGGCCTTGATGCTTGATGGTCAAGGTGGTAATCTCTGGTGCAGAACGACTAGAGTGTTTAAAAGACTAAATGATGAAACGATTAACGGTAATCCTCGATAGCCGAGTGGTTGATGGTCTTGATGGAGGTGGTGGATAGACGGTTGTCTGTTTGTTTGCATACATCATGCATGAAGTTATTAGGGGGAGGTATGACATAGGGGAGGTCACTCGAGAATAAGACGATCTGACCATCCGTTGTGATCTAAGTGATCTGGCCCTCCGTGGTGGCGTACCCGAGAATAAGGTGCGTCGGCTGTCCTAGGGGCCCACCTATGGTTTGGTGGATTGCCCCGGTGTTGGTGCTTGTTGGCCAATGTGGAGATGTAACTCCGAAGTCATACACCTGGTGTAGATGAATCCACATGCATTCAGAGTAGTGCTTCACATTGCAGTATATGATTGATGATTATATTGTTATATTGTGATGTGTTGTTGTGTTGGTATGATGACTATGTTATGAATGCTATGTTGCTATGTTTCTATGTGTTGTATGATCATCTTGCCAACTATCCTGTTGCCATTATGTTTATATATATGGTTCTTACTCCCTGTCTTTTGTTGTTACTTTGCATGTACCCTTTTTGTGTTATGCAGAGGACAGTGAGCAACTTGCCGAGGAGTGACTCTGAGGAGCCGCTTCTAGTAGTTAGTTTATGCTTAGATTAGTTTGTTATCCGAGTTGTTTATCAGATTTGTTATACCATCTTTGTAATGTGAAATCGGGGTTGGGTTTTGTTTATATGTTTATGTTATGTTTTCTTTGTAAACATGTTTTGGTTTTCCGCATTATGTTACAATGTGGCAGTCTCTGCCAGATTTATTATTATAATGTTAATTACATGTGTTCTTTCCATTTTATATCTGAGTTATCGCTTGTGAATACATGCGGGGTAGATGGTGTCACAAACGGGTGTTATATCTGGGGCCTATGGCCTAGCCTATTTAAGGCCTAGCCCGATCTAACCTATTTAGTAAAAAAGCCAGG
Organism: Sophora flavescens; assembly: GCA_030762895.1. Lineage (NCBI taxonomy): Eukaryota > Viridiplantae > Streptophyta > Magnoliopsida > Fabales > Fabaceae > Sophora > Sophora flavescens. Next base: position 184,382,176 of record CM061064.1, read on the forward strand.
TCAAGACTTTTTAAAAAGCCTATGTAGATAAAGAGGTCAAGCCTAAAGCTTTGAAAAAAGCCTACTAAGCCTATCAGACTGGCCTATTTAACACATACGCAGACATAAATATATATTTATAATATTTGAAAGTAAAGGCCTATTGGCCCATTTAAAATAAGTGGTCTATTTGCCTAATTATTTGTGAAGGTCTAGTGACCTATCTATCAGTATATGTCTGCCAACTTTTTTATTATCAGAGGTCTATGAACTTATTTACAAGTGAAAGCATATGACATATTTATAAGCGGAGACATATTTAATGGTCTTGTTGATAAGTAGGTTTTCAAATAGGCTTTCAGGTCAGTCAGACTTTGAAGTAGTCTAGGCTTAGGCCTAAAAAATTGGCCTATATCAGGCTAATAGGCCAGGCTCAAGCCTCGATATTGAATGCAGGCCAGACTCAAGCCTGTCAGGGCCTAGCTCGACCCAGTATATTCCCACTCCTACCTATGTCACCATATTTTATTGATAAAAAGAAGAAAAAAAAACAAAATCATGGAGGGGACATAAATCAAAACCCATGCAAAAAAAAAAATCATTTAAATCTAGAATTGAGTTTTATATTCTTTATCAAGTTATACTTTCGAGATTTGGAGAAAACCATTTTTAAATTTGAATCGTCCTCAGTAGCATTATCAATATTTTGCTCTGCTGAAAGAGAGTCGTTTCCTAGGTCACACGCATCCCCATCTCCCAAAAACTTAACAAGTACTTTCATATCATGAATAACATTAGGATGTATAGGGGTACTTTTGAAATATCCAATTAAGCGGTTCTTTTCCATTTGTAATAACTAATAACCGTCTACACAATTTGGGCAACTACTTCAATATTGTATTGTAATGTAGGCGGGTTCTATGGTGAGCGACGTAACCATATCTCTCACCGTGACAGATGTATTGTAACCGTTGGATCGTGGTTAAAAACATATCGATGGCTGAGACCCATTACTGGTGACCCGGTATCCCAGTTTTCCATTATTTGTAAATTGGCCCATCCCTTCCACTTCGTCTTCCACCATTGTCGGTGAGCCACTATTGCACCATCCCACCACAACCCAAGGCCGCCTCTTTTTCTCTACTCTTCATCACCTACAATGTATTAGAGCTACAAAGACCCACTTACTCACATGAAATCGACACCCATCCTAGCCCCAACCTCGAGTCGGTTCACCACCGTATTGATTAGATGGTTCCTAGTTCACAACCACACGTCGAGCAACAACAGCAATTGGAGTGCTCTTGGAATTCCTTTTCTTAGGTGCTCGACTATGATCCCACCATTCTGGATATCCCACAAGTTCGTAGCAGCAATCTTTGGTATGTCCAATCTGATCACAATGGGTACACTTGTAAACATATTTGTCGACACTTGGTTGATTTTTGTCTATTTCGAGTCACCATTGCTGCAGCTTCATAGTTTCTAGTCTCTCCCTTCAAAGTTGCACGACATACTGTTTCTCGTCGAATCAATGCATGACATTCTTCCAAACCTGGGACGGATTCCTTGCATAAAATTTCTTCATGAACCTGTTCAAAATCACCATTCAATCTAGCAAGAAATATATGCGCTCTTAATCGTTCAATGGACTTTTGGTATGCTTTTACATCATCAGGATATTTCATGACCACGGTATCTCGATGGTCCAATTCTCGAAAAATATCGACCAACTCCCCGTAGTATTCAGAAAGAGACCTTCCATTTTGTTTGGCAGTGAAAGCTTTTTGGTTTAAAGAAAAGACTTGCAATTCATCACTTTCATCATAGAATTCTTTTGACAAAGCACTCCTAATGAAGATAAGGATAGTCAGTATTAGTTATCAAGTCGGTTATCAAGATGTTTCAGATTATCTATTGTTTGATATCTGCTATTTTGTTTTGATAGTGATAGGCTTAGATAAAATCTGTTGAGAGTTTGTTAAGCTCAATCTGTATATATACACCATCCGTTTGATGGAATGATTAAGATCATGAATTCCCAAGTTAGAAAGTGAAGATCATGAATTCCCAACTTGGAAATGAAGTATTGAAACTGTTTTTGCCCCAAAGCCTTGGTAAAAATGTATGCCAATTGTTGCTTGGTGGATATATGATCAATGGCAATTTGTCCGGCCTGTATGTGTTCTCTTACGAAATGACAATCCACTTCAATATGCTTGGTGCGTTCATGAAAAACGGGGTTGGCAACTATATAAAGAGCAGATTGGTTGTCACATAGCAGCGGAGTAGGCTTGTCACATGGTATTTGAAGATCTGATAGTAGATTGTGCAACCAAATAATCTCACTAGCTGCATAGGACAATGCTCTATACCCTGTCTCACAGATTGAGCTTAACAAACTCTCAACTGATTTTATCTAAGCCTATCACTATCAAAACAGAATAATAGAATAACAGATTTCAAACAATAGATAATCTGAAACATCTTGATAACTAATAATGATTATCCTTATCATAACAACTTGATAACTGACTTGATAACTAATACTGACTATCCTTATCTTCATTACTCCCCCTTAAGTTGGAGAGTGAAGATCATGAATTCCCAACTTGGAAATGAAGTATTGAAACTGTTTTTGCCCCAAAGCCTTGGTAAAAATGTCTGTCAATTGTTGCTTGGTGGATATATGATCGGTGGCAATTCGTCCAGCCTGTATGTGTTCTCTTACGAAATGATAATCCACTTCAATATGCTTGGTGCGTTCATGAAAAACGGGGTTGGCAGCTATATAAAGAGCATATTGGTTGTCACATAGCAGCGGAGTAGGCTTGTCACATGGTATTTGAAGATCTGATAGTAGATTGTGCAACCAAATAATCTCACTAGTTGCATAGGACATCGCTCTATACTCTGCCTATATTGTGGAGGGACTAAGTATTGATCACCAATTTCAGCTGATAGGCCATGATTTTGTTCCATAGGAAAACTACAAGGTTTACAATCTAGCATCCCACATTCCTTTAGGATGTCAAGAGTGTATTTCTGTTGACAAAGAAACAAACCCGTGTTTCCATAAGAGAGTTCAAGTCCTAGAAAGTATTTAAGCTTTCCAAGATCTTTCTTTCGAAAACATTCACTCAGATATTGCTTGAATTTGTTGCTTGCTATGTTGTCATTACTGGCTATGATTAAATCATCAACATAGATCATAGTGGCAATGAAGTTGGAGCCCGAAGAGAAGGTGAACAAACTATGGTCAGCATTGGATTGCTTGAAACCATAGTGCAGCAAGGCCTGAGACAGCTTAGCATACCAATTTCTGGATGCTTGCCTAAGGCCATAAAGTAACTTGCTCAAGCAACAAACATGTTGTGGATCAGCTACCACATAACCGGGAGGAACATACATATACACTTCTTCATCAAGATCTCCATGAAGAAAGGCATTGCTAACATCCATTTGGTGGAGTTCCCAATTTTTAACAACTGCTACAGATAGCAAGCATCTAACTATTGTCATTTTGGCCACGGGAGCAAAAGTCTCTGTGAAATCCTCTCCTTCAACTTGAGTGTAACCTTTGGCAACCAATCGTGCCTTGTACTTGTCAATATTCCCATTTGCCTTGTACTTGATCTTGTAGACCCATTTACATCCAACCAATTTCTTTCTCTTTGGAAGGGGTTCTAATGTCCAAGTATTGTTTTCTTCCAATGCCTTAATCTCCTGTGACATTGCTTCTTGCCACTGTGGAAATTGGGCTGCCTGTTTAAAATGTCTAGGCTCATCATGAGACTTGATTACCGAAAGAAATGCTTCATGTGAGGAGGAGAAATTATTGTAACTAATGTATTGTGATATGGGATAGGGCTTACCAGAAGAAGAAGTGGATGTTGAGGTGATGCGTGGGGGGTTTTGAACTGTTGTACCATAATAGTAGTCCTTTAAATATGTTGGAGGTCTCTTAGCTTTTGGTTCTGGGACAGTTAAGGTGGCTTCCCTGGACGGCAATGTTTCCCTTGATGGAGAGGATTCTTGTTGTTTAGGCACGTCACTGGTTGGCTCGCTTGAATGGAAATCTGCATTGCTTGAATCATGACCTTCATCAACTAATACAACACTATCATGCAAATAAGTTGATTGATTTATCTCATCTAATGAAGGATAATTAGGATAAGTGGTTGTTATGCTGCTGTCTTCTTTGTCTTGTCTATATGGAAAGATATGTTCATAGAATTTAACATCCCTTGAAACTGAAAATTCCTTAGTGTTTAGATTGTATACTTTCCAACCCTTTTGTCCTCGAGGGTATCCTATAAATATGCATCTATGTGCTCTAGCATCAAACTTATCATTTGGTTTTGTTGGTGTCTTCACATAGCAAAGGCAACCAAATACTCGTAAATGCTCATATGATGCAGTCTTATCATATAGCAATTGATAAGGGGACATTACTTCATTAGTTGTAGTTGGTGTCCTATTTATAAGGTGGACATCTGTTTGCACGCATTCTCCCCAAAAGTGCAGAGGTAAATTAGCATGAAAACGAAGAGCACGAGCCACATTGAGAATGTGGCGATGCTTTCTTTCCACGCGTCCATTTTGTTGTGGTGTGTGAACACATGAGGTATCATGAAGAATTCCTTCATCATGGAGAAAACCTTGTACCTTTGAATTGATAAATTCGGTTCATTATCACTCCTAATGACTTTTACTTTGGTTGCAAATTGGATTATGATCATTTTACAAAAATTAATAAGGTGACTAGCTGTTTCAGACTTCTCTTTTAGCAAAAATACCCATGTAGCTCGAGAATAATCATCAACTATTGTTAAGAAGTAATGTGAGCCATTATGTGATGGTGTATGATACTTTCCCCAGAGGTCACAGTGAATCAAATCAAAGATCTTATTGACTTTACTATCACTCAAAGGAAAAGAAACCATACATTGTTTGGAACGATGGCAAACATCACAACATTCCAATTTATTTGCATCTAAGGGAAAATTAATGATTCTAGAGAGTCTAGACATATTCCTAATTGAAGGGTGGCCCATTCTGGCATGCCAAAGAACACTGTCTTGATTGCAGCTTGCTATAAATCCTCCTTCTTCCACTGTTTTGAATATGTAGACCCCGTCACGCACATCACCTGATCCAATCTTCTTCTTCCTAGCTAAGTCCTGTATTACACAATCATTAGCACAGTAGGTTACCGTACAATTCATATCATTGGACAGCTTATGAATGGAAATTAGATTGCATCTAAATTGAGGAATAAAGAGAACATCTAATAGTGTTATGTTTCTGTCTAGGGTCACATCCCCCTTTTTCTTGACTAAAACCACTTCTCCAGTTGGAACTGAAATATGTAGTGGTTCTGGAAGTTCCCACACACTGTTAAGGAAATGATACAATGGAGTCATGTGATGGGATGCTCCACTGTCCAGCTCCCAACATCGTGTGTTAAAATAAATTTATTACCAGGCAAGTTTTCTTGATGATTCTCTATGTTACTTTCACGAGTTCCATGGAAGGCTGAATTGTTTCCCTCTAGATTTGCATTCTTGTTCTGATTATTGTCAGCCCAAGCAAGCCGTGGTCCCCCTGAATTAGAAGAGTTTCTCCTGTTTACGCTGCGCATGTCCCAGTGAGGTGGATATCCCACAATTTCGAAACAGTTTGATTTCTCATGGCCAAATTTTCCACAGTGATCACTGAACGCGCTATCGCCACGCGCCAAAAAGAACGAGCGATTATTAAAATAATGTAGTGTAGAGCGACAACTCGGATATCGTCTCTCAAGGACTCTTAGGCGTTGTTATTATTAACAGAAAATTAATTCTGGGGGTTTTGGGTAATTGAAAAATAAAGAAAACAAAATAAAAACAGAGTAAGAAAACAAGCAGTTAAAATATTATCAATTAAACTAAAGAACGATTAACCTACTGTTCTCGGTTTCCCACTATCATTGGTTCATGTAAATCCAAGCCCTAAGCAGATTCTAATCTCCTTTCAGTTGTAGCAACAATTAACAAACGAAATCGCTACTACAGATATATGTTCCTATTCCCGAATTAAACAAACGGGGTTAAGCTCTCATGAACTAAACGAACATGAATGAACACACGCGAATTAAACAAACGTGATTAAGTATAGGAACATAACATCACTGAAATGAATCAACACAACACTATACATTCCTGAATTAAACAAACAGAAACATATAACATCGCATTGAAAAGAGAAAAGTAAATGAAAATAGGAAATACAGAACCTCAAATGTAAATGGAAACCAATCCCAGTAGATTAATCTAAGGAGACTAGCTCTCCATTACAAAAGAAAGACAAAAGAACAGAAAAGAAAATAAACTACTGACAACTACTGACTAAAAACTTGCCAAAACTGGCTAGCCCCCCTCTCACTACTACTCTGACTCCTATTTATACAAATTCTCTCAAGACCTCCTCTCAATATCTGAATACTCCTTTAATTCACTTCAACCTCTGCCTCTCAGCTTTCCAAAGCCACTTAATTTGCTTAATTATGAATTAAGATGAGAGAGTTATGTCCACATTCAATTCATAGGGCAGCTGAAACGCCTCTGACTTCACATGGATTGGAGCCCCTCAAAACGTCTCTGTTTGGAATAATGGTCTTCATGAGAGTTAAAGCTCTATGTTTGATCTTTCATTTGCCACCGGTTTCACTTCCAAACGACATCTACAGCCCAAGTTATGGCCCAATCTTCATGACTAGTTCAGGTTCCAATGGACAAGAATTATATTCTGACTTCCAGACTCGCGAGGCGAATGGATGCTCGCGAGGCGAACGCTTCAACTTCAAAACTGCCACAGCCGTGATCTTCAACACGGGCAAGCCGTGATCGTCTCTAACTTTTCAGAGTTGCAATACTCGCGGGGCGCGAGTCGCCATGGGGCGAACCGCTTTATTCATTTTTATTACCTGAAAATAAGAAATAACAGTAAGTATTTTATTTAACTTTAAATCAACTAAATTAACCTAAAAACACTTTACAGACTCAAAATCTTACTTAAGGACAATCAAGTCTAATTTGGGTGAAAATGATATAAAATTAGCACAAAGCCAAGGTTTTTCTAGTTATAAAACTAGACTAGCCAGAGGCTGATCAAAATACCCCAAACTTAAACTTTGCTTGTCCCCAAGCAAACTAAAACTCAAAAACTTAAAAAAAACTAAAGACCTAGCAAAACATGGCAAGCTTAAGGATTCAATCAACCTTGCACAAATTTCAAGCAATATTTCAAAAGAATTTTTTTTTCTTCCAATGTTCCCCCCTTTCAAGCAAAGTAATCCCCACAATCATTTATTCTAAACAATTGAGAATTTCATCATTCAAACACTCATTAATCTAAGCAGGGGATCCAAGTCACACACAAAAGAGAGATCACCAAAATCAAACAACTGCCTTCCTCACAAGGGAAATTTGTGTTCACTCAACGCTCAGTTTTTGTCAGGCTATCAACAATTCACTCATTTCACTTTTCAGAAGCACTTCCCATAAATTTGATTTTCATCTCCAAATGATTCCCACAGAAAATATGCATGCAACATCAAAAGGTCTTTTATGGGTTGTAATGGGGCCTGGCTAAGGGTAGGATATACAAAGGAACTAGGCTGAAGACCCTAGGAACTAAGAGAGCATGAAACAATTTTATACATTGAAATTCCACTCAAGTCCCTTTTCTCATTCTTCTTTTTGCCTTGGGTGACTACAGCCCATTTTTTTTCTTTTTGAAATTTTTGTACTTTTTATTTTTATTTTTTTTATTATTTTTTTTTCTTTTGGCCTTTGGCTCCAACCTTTTTATTATTATTATTTTTTTCTTTTTTTTTTCTTTTTTTTTCAATCCCAAACAACTCATTACACCTTGTAGCCACCCCAAACTTAGTTTCTTGCAACCATTCTCTTTCTAAGATTCCATGCTCTCCTAATCCTAAGATCGGGTTAACATGGTTTTTCAGATTTTAGGCTCAATACATAAGGTCATCAAGAATTAACAGGCTAATTAGGCTCAAAGGGCTAACTAGGGAACATGCATTAGGAATTGGTTATTTTTAGGCTAAGTAATTATTCACAAAGAAAATGCCTAAATCATCTGAAGCAAACACATAATCATGCAAACCAAAAAGAGATTCAATCAAATTCAGGAAAGTGCAACTTAAAAGAGATTTTCACACAGTCAAAAACATGTTGGAGGCTCAAAACCTCACCTGGACATTTTTTGCAAATTATTTGAAAGAGATTCAATCCCTAGTGTGTGCTTCCTATCACCCCAAACTTATCATAAATCATGCCATCATAATAAAATCTCAAAGTTCAGTTTTCAATCTCATGGGGATCAAAATTTCAAAAAATTTTCCAAATCCTAGGGGTAAACAGTCAATACATATCATGCAATCATCTATGCAAAAATTAATCAAATCCAATAAACTTGCCAATACTAGACTTAACACAACTCCTGAGCTTCTCAAATTATTCAGGAGCTTTATTGGAAACAAAACAGAAATAAAGCAAAGAAAAAAAAAAGAAAATTAAAAGAGCAAGGTAAAGAAAAACTCATTGAGGGGCGGTTCCACCGGGATCCCATTGCTTGTAACATAAGTCCCACATGGTAGCCAAAGGACTGAAATTCATTCCAAGCCTCCCTAACTTGCAGCTTTGATGCGGAGGTGAGCACTTGACAATTATAATAACTCCACCCAGTGCGGCGGACTTCTTACTACCTCTCGGGTCACAGATGACCTCCTTCTCAATAAAGTCTCCCCAATAGAAGTGGGGCTCAACCTCTTGGATTGGCCATGGTGCAAAATCCAAGGGTGCAAAATCCAGAGCTGGTGGCTCCTCAGGGGGAGGTGACAAACAGTTAGTTGGGGTCTCCGGTGTTGCTTCAACTTCTGCCTTTTCTTCATTCACTGCACTAACAAAGTTATCACCTGCTATACATGCAGAATTTTCAGCACACACCACACAAAGGTTAGAGTTAGTACATATATTACAAGAAAATGAATCAGAAAAAGTTAGAATGTCTGGGAATTCTTCACATAGTGCATCCACCCCATTACTCTCAACACATGCATTTGCTTTAATTGCATCATCTACTCCCAAAGGTTCTTCATCATCCTCAAGCACGGTGGAGCAGATGTCCTCTTGATCCTCCTTTTCTAAGTTTCCTGAAAAAAATAAACCTGCAAAACGATCTGCATTTTCTATTTTTCCTGAAAAGTATAAACCTGTAAAACATTCTACACACAAAGCAGTTCCATCACAATAACAAGCATTAGGATCAGGGGATTCAACACATAATTCATCATCAACAGAAACATTATCAAAATCATCATCAGAAATATTTTCAAGAATGACTTGTGAATCTTTATGTTCTTCAATGGGTTGTGGAGTTAGCATTGCAGCCGAGTTGGCGGTAACTTGATCAATTAGAGCCCACAACTTCCGAGATTCAGCTTGGTCCCTCTGGTATTGAGCCTCCATCTTCTGTTGAAATTCAAGATTGCTCGCCTCCATCATCCGTTGAAATTCAAGATCTTGTTGTGCCATCCGTTGATTGTTCTCTTCCATTTGTTGTAGCATTGAAGCAATCTCATCCAAGGTGCTCTGTGAAGGTTCGGAAGGTGCAGAGGTGGTCACTTGGCTAGGATAGTATGGTGGTGGCTCACTAAAATTAGGATAATACATGCAAGGTGGTGGTTCATAATAAACATTAGGCAAATATCCATACATGTAATTATCCATGGCAATCAAACATCCAGACAAAGCAGACAGAACTAATTCAGGAATGCAAAAGGTTTTTTTTTTTTTTTTTTAAATGTAACTTTCTGCTAATAACAACAAACAAGAGTCCCCGGCAACGGCGCCAATTTTTGAACGCGCTATCGCCACGCGCCAAAAAGAACGAGCGATTATTAAAATAATGTAGTGTAGAGCGACAACTCGGATTTCGTCTCTCAAGGACTCTTAGGCGTTGTTATTATTAACAGAAAATTAATTCTGGGGGTTTTGGGTAATTGAAAAATAAAGAAAACAAAATAAAAACAGAGTAAGAAAACAAGCAGTTAAAATATTATCAATTAAACTAAAGAACGATTAACCTACTGTTCTCGGTTTCCCACTATCATTGGTTCATGTAAATCCAAGCCCTAAGCAGATTCTAATCTCCTTTCAGTTGTAGCAACAATTAACAAACGAAATCGCTACTACAGATATATGTTCGTATTCCCGAATTAAACAAACGGGGTTAAGCTCTCATGAACTAAACGAACATGAATGAACACACGTGAATTAAACAAACGCGATTAAGTATAGGAACATAACATCACTGAAATGAATCAACACAACACTATACATTCCTGAATTAAACAAACAGAAACATATAACATCGCATTGAAAAGAGAAAAGTAAATGAAAATAGGAAATACAGAACCTCAAATGTAAATGGAAACCAATCCCAGTAGATTAATCTAAGGAGACTAGCTCTCCATTACAAAAGAAAGACAAAAGAACAGAAAAGAAAATAAACTACTGACAACTACTGACTAAAAACTAGCCAAAACTGGCTAGCCCCCCTCTCACTATTACTCTGACTCCTATTTATACAAATTCTCTCAAGACCTCCTCTCAATATCTGAATACTCCTTTAATTCACTTCAACCTCTGCCTCTTAGCTTTCCAAAGCCACTTAATTTGCTTAATTATGAATTAAGATGAGAGAGTTATGTCCACATTCAATTCATAGGGCAGCTGAAACGCCTCTGACTTCACATGGATTGGAGCCCCTCAAAAAGTCTCTGTTTGGAATAATGGTCTTCATGAGAGTTAAAGCTCTGTGTTTGATCTTTCATTTGCCACCGGTTTCACTTCCAAACGACATCTACAGCCCAAGTTATGGCCCAATCTTCATGACTAGTTCAGGTTCCAAAGGACAATTATATTCTGACTTCCAGACTCGCGAGGCGAATGGATGCTCGCGAGGCGAACGCTTCAACTTCAAAACTGCCACAGCCGTGATCTTCAACACGGGCAAGCCGTGATCGTCTCTAACTTTTCAGAGTTGCAATACTCGCGGGCGAGAGTCGTCATGGGCGAACCAGTTTTATTCATTTTTATTACCTGAAAATAAGAAATAACAGTAAGTATTTTATTTAACTTTAAATCAACTAAATTAACCTAAAAACACTTTACAGACTTAAAATCTTACTTAAGGACAATCAAGTCTAATTTGGGTGAAAATGATATAAAATTAGCACAAAGCCAAGGTTTTTCTAGTTATAAAACTAGACTAGCCAGAGGCTGATCAATCACACTTGGGTCTTGGCCCATCTTTGTAATCTTTGTTCCTGTTCTTGTTGGAAAAATAGGGTGCACCAGCTTCAGCTCTGTTGGAATTAAAACCTACACCAATGTCATGCTTCACCTCCCCGCCTCTTTTAGTCATGACCCGGGATTCTTCCCTTTGAATGTGATAGAAAGCTCGTCTGAGTGAGGGCATGGGTTGTGTTGAGGATTGATCCTTTGACATGCATATATCGATCGCTGTCTAGTCCTCCCAGAAAAGATGAACTCGCTACTCCTATTCTCTCTGCGCAAGCTCTCTGGAGGCACCACAGGTGCATTAAGGCAGCGGCTGCAACTCGCTAAGCTCATCAAAAATGCTTTTGAATCTTGTGTAATGCTCTGTTACGGTAGTCCCTGATTCTTGTTGAATCAAGCAAAGATCACGCCATAATTGGTGAATGCACGGTGTAGGGGTATTCATCAACCGATCCAATCCAATTCCAACCGCACTAACCGAACCGAAAAAACCAACAACCGAAAAACCGAAAAAACCGTAAACCGAAAAAAATTGAAATTTTTCATTGGATTGGATCGGATTTCGGATCCTATATGTAAAACTGATCCAATCCAAACCGAACAGAAATTATTTAATTCAATGAAAATAATTTGATCTTTATATTATAAAAGTAATTATTAGTCTTTATATTTTTATAAGTTATCATCTAGTCCATATATTAGAGAGTTTAATTGGTATGTAAATGTAATGTTAAAGGAAAAACTTTTCCACTGTTAACCAATTATAAATCATGTTATGAGTGACTTTTAATATATTTAGGACAATAATCAAATATTTATAATGATTTAACAATTTATAATTAGTTGATAGTGTAAAATATCTTTACACATGAGAGTGCATATCAATTCATGTATATCCCGTTAAAACACTTATTAGAAATTGTCAATATAATATTTTAAAATTAATTTTTATTTTAAATAAGTAACAAATTCATATGACTCTTTAAATACTCAATCAAATCCAAATCGAACCAAAATATCGGATGTTATTTGATGTAAATAACTATGTAAATATGTATCGATAAAAACCGAATTATCCAATCCAATCCAAACCGCATTTGATTGGATCGGATTGGATCGGATTTTTTGAAGGAAGCAAACCGATCCAATCCAAACCGCATGTTGTTTTTATCATTGGATCGGATGACTTTTTTGCTCAAAACCGATCCAATCCAATCCGCGAACACCCCTAGCGTGGTGCATTAGTTTGGGCAAAACGCTCCTCAAGATCAAGCCATACATCTCTGGCTGTAGTTGTGTGGGAGATGCTTCCGTGGAGTGTGGGGTCAATTGAATTGATGATCCAAGCTGTGACCATCGAGTCTGCCTTATCCCAATCGTGGTATTCTACAGATGTTAGGAGGGGTTTCTTGATTGAACCATCAATGAAACCCATCTTTGTTTTTGCCCTTAATGCAGTCTTCATGGATCTTGCCCAATTTCTGTAATTATCTCCCTTTAGTGGTACTGACACAAGGGGAGTTCCAGGATTGTCTAAAGAATTCAAGTGATAGGCTGAAGAAAGCATGGTGCTAGACTTGTCACCTTTGGTGTTCTTGACACCCTTGAGGAAGTCACTTTATGGCCTTAGGCAAGTATCCAGAAATTGGTATGCTAAGCTGTCTCAGGCCTTGCTGCACAGTGGTTTCAAGCAATCCAATGCTGACCATAGTTTGTTCACCTTCTCTTCGGGATCCACCTTCATTGCCACTCTGATCTATGCTGATGATTTAATCATAGCCATTAATGACAACATAGCAAGCAACAAATTCAAGCAATATCTGAGTGAATGTTTTCGAATGAAAGATCTTGGAAAGCTTAAGGGCTCGTTTGGTGCTCAAGATAAGAGAGACAGGATAAGATAAGCTATCATATCCTGTCTGAAACTATTGTTTGGTGAGCCAGCAGGATAGGATAAACCAATCTTGTCTCCTATCCTATTCATCTAGTTAAAATTCTATCCTGAGGGGGAGCTGGGTTAGAACTCAACAGGATAGGATAAGGTGATTTAAAGTATAATAAAGTATTAAAAAAATGTATACATAAAATAATTAAAGTATAATAAATTATAACATGGTTACCGAAAAAGGTATAATAGAACATAAAATAATAAAAATATTAATAATTAATTTTAAAAATTATTATTTCTTCTCACAAGGCTAATTTTGTTACGTCATATTATTTTTAAAAATTGAAAAATAAATAAAATTATTCTTATAATTTAACTATATGTAAAGTAAAAACTAAAAATGAATATTTAAAATTATAAAAAAATTAATTTAAGTTAAACAATATTTTAAATTTTTTAAATATTATATGTAATTTTATCAGAAGGACAATTTTGTCTTTTTATATAATCTTAAAAAATGAAAATTATAAAAAAAAACTAAAATCTAATAAAATATGAAAACATTCAGAACAAGAACGAAAATTTTAAAATTCATACTAAAATTACAATGCTATCCAGTTGGTTATCTGGTGGACGCCAATCGTCGGATAGGATAACAGCTTATCCTGCTCATATCCTATCATACTCCTATCATGCTCCCTTATCCTAACCGCCCCTATCCTATCCTGACCACCAAACGAGCCCTAAATACTTTCTAGGACTTGAACTCTCTTATGGAAACCCAGGTTTGTTTCTTTGTCAACAGAAATACACTCTTGACAGGTTACTGTGACTCGGACTGGGAATCTTGCCCTACTACAAGGCGCTCCATCTCAGCATATTTCATGCCATTAGGCAGCAGTCCTATCTCTTGGAAAACAAAGAAACAAACTACTATTTCTCGATCATCCTCTAAGGCAGAGTAGAGAGCAATGTCCTATGCAACTGGTGAGATTATTTGGTTGCGCAATTTACTATCAGATCTTCAAATACCATGTGATAAGCCTACTGCGCTGCTATGTCACCAAGCATATTGAAGTGGATTGTCATTTCGTAAGAGAACACATACTGGACGAATTGCCACCGATCATATATCCACCAAGAAACAATTGGCAGACATTTTTACCAAGGCTTTGGGGCAAAAACAGTTTCAAAACTTCATTTCCAAGTTGGGAATTCATGATCTTCACTCTCCAACTTAAGGGGGAGTAACGAAGATAATGATAGTCAGTATTAACTATCAAGTCAGTTATCAAGTTGTTATGATAAGGATAGTCAGTATTAGCTATCAAGTCAGTTATCAGGATGTTTTAGATTATCTATTGTTTGAAATCTGCTATTCTGTTATTCTTGTTTGAAATCTGCTATTCTGTTATTCTGTTTTGATAGTGATAGGCTTAGATAAAATCAGTTGAGAGTTTGTTAAGCTCAATCTGTATATATACACCACCCGTTTGATGGAATGATTTAGAGATAATATTCATTTACTCAACTTTTCTACTTCTGTTCTATGTTTTATTAACTCCATATTTCATGGGCAGTGGGTAGGCGTAAATACCTTTTCATAATTTCTGGTGTCATGGACATCAATAGCCACCTTTTTACTTTTTGATTTTCAATATACCACCTTTTTGATCTTGCCACGAATATAAGAGAGTTTCTCTCTTTCAGCAATGTGCATCTCCATCAGTTGTGATCAAACATCATAGTTTGATTCATTAAGAACAATTCCTGCATTAAAAACTCCTTCAGATTGAACAATCACAGGAACCAATTTTGTTTTGGATGATGTTGTTTCAGATGACTCACTATTGGTTTCACTCATTTTCGGTGAAAGTTTCAGGTTTCAAAGGGGTTGGCTTTGATACCAACTTGAAAAAGGGACGAATATTTCTTATTGACATTCACATACCAGTAAAACAGAGTACAGCCAGTATTAATAGTATAGTGGAGCTAGAGATTAAGAAACAAATAGCTAAAAAATAGGAGTATAATGAGCCCTAAATTAGAAGACTGATATTACAGCTATACAATCTCTTAATCTAAGGAGATTATAGAGAGATTTGAGGAGAGAAAATATCAACAATTCTAACATAGTTACCCTTGCCAAATTCCCAAGTTCAAGTCTAAATTCAATTTTGATAGATATCAAATATTATAATTGTATAAACTATAATGTCCTTTGTATGTACTCAGCATCCAACTTGTTAGTGAATCTAATATATACCGCATACTTTACATTGTGATGGAGAAAAAAAACGAAATATTGTGCAATAAACGGTTATTACTTATTGTAAAACATGGATTCGCCGATTATATTTTATGTTGGGTCTTGGTGAAAGTCCTACTTTTTATTTTGCTGCTTACTTATGCTCACTTCATGTTCCATTGATTTCTTCCTAAGAACACATATCATTAGTGAGTAATATAATGTACTGTTCTGAAGATTGGAGAATTCAAAACAAGGAACTGATGATAAATATATGTACAATACGAATAAAAACAAACAATTTAAGTGACGTGACTCAAGGAGGGGAGGGGGAGCTCTGTTCTACCGATATACTTCAGAAAATGGATTATGAATTATTGGGTTTAAGATATTTGGGCTTCACAGTTTGCTCCCTGAAAAAATACAATATATTATTTGCAAAAAGACCCTTACAACCGGTTAATTTATAAAAAGGTACCAACTTGACTTAAGATAACAGGTGAAAACACGTGTGCACTGGTGCACTCCTAGGCCATTGAGTGCACCATAAAAGCCGCGATCTAAACCCTAAGTATCTCGACTGGTTCATCGGTTTACAACTACCGCTTTAAGAGGCACAACAAGATTGCCCAATGGTCCTGTTAAGGCTTTGTTTGTGAGTTATGAGGGAAAGAAAATGAAGGATATCAAAGAGGAAGGAGAGGGGAGGGAGGGAAGGAGAAGGAGATGATTATCTCTCTTCTTGTTTGAGAGTATGTTTTATGTGAGGGGAAGGGAATGAAGGGTTTATAACATGCTTTTACAATTTTACCCTTATTTGAAAAAATTAACTTAGTGATATTATTTAAATAATATTAATGCAAAAAAATAAAATAAATTATTTTTCCAAAATTATCCCAAATTAGAAATTTATGTTAGTTTTCCTCCAAAATACCCCAAATTGAGGAAAAAAAAAGTGGGAAGAGGAGGGGTTTGGAGGGTTTATTAAAATCCTGAAAACATTCCCCTTCAATTTTCTAAACTCAGAGACAGAGGTGACCTTCCAATATAGATTCTAGAAGTAGCTAACATCTAATCGTTGATTCATTTTGTTTTACTTAGGCATTAATATAAATGAACTTGAAAAAAATGCATTTTTCTACAACAGAACATCTGGGCAAAAGTTATAATGCTTGATATATTTGGATTTTTATAACTATCAGAAAATATTCCATCTAATTTGCATCTATCCACCAAAGGAACCTGTAACAAATTGTAGTACACATCCAAGGATGATTCAAAAAACAAGTATGTATGGAGCTTGTGAGGTCCACCAGGCCACCATCTATGCCCATGAGGTCATTAGAAGAGTATGTTTTTAAATTGATGGCTATGGATTATCCAAAGAAGGTTAAGTTCCCTTATTCTTCAATGTGGTGCAATAAATAGCAACAAAGTAAAGGATACGAATTTAAAGCAGTAGAAGGAAATGGAATCATTGGATATTTGATTTGAATGCGTTGTCATACTGAAAGCACGAGTTCTAAGTGATCTACTCAAAACTCAAAAGTGGTCCACGAACTAGCTAGTATACTTAACAATGATTTATATAATATGCATAGGCATATAATTTGTATATGGATTTTTGGATGCTCTGTTGGAGAAATGTGGTTTAAGAAAGACTAGTTTCATGCCAACCAATAAAGTGGAGGATGATGAACAAACTATGATGTACCAAATGGACAAATATGATTTCAGAACATCAAACATGTTTCTGGTCCCAATTGTAGCACTCCTCACCATCAACATATCTTGCTTCTTAGGGGGCATCTACAGAGTGGTATCTATGGGAGATTGGGACAAGATGTTCATACACCTTTTCCTTCCAGCTTATATCATTGTTGTCAACATTCCTATCATTGAAGGACTGGTGATAAGGAAAGACAAAGGACACATTTCTCCTTCAGTAGTTGTAACATCTTATGTCTTGGCCACAATTATTACTACTGCACTTTATCCTCTACTAAGGAAGGTGTAATGATCCCTGCTATCTGGCCAAAAACACTAATATAGGGTTTTAGGGGAAATAAAAAGTTCACTTGTAAAGATACAAGCTGATAAAAGTAGTTATTTCTGTTATTTATGTTAGTGTATCAGTTAATTAGTTTTTAGATTGATTAGCTCATAATCACAGCATAACTGAATCAGTTATGATGGTTTAGCTCTTGATCTCTTTTCACATGACTCTATATATACTATAAGTCACTCTTGTAATTCTTCAAGTTAATCAACAAAGTATTATTCAGATAATTCCTCTTTGCCTTTTTCCTTTTCTCTGCTCAACTTAGTGCTCGGATACCTTTATCAATGTTTTTGGTTTCTTTTGCATTGGGAAATTAACATTGTAAGGCAAAGATGAGAGTGGCAGTGGTTGGTGCTGGGATTAGTGGGTTGGTTTCTGCTTGTGTTTTGGCAAAATCAGGAGTGATTGTGGTGCTGTATGAGAAGGAGGACTACTTGGGAGGACATGCCAAGACTGTGAATGCTGATGGAATTGATTTAGACCTTGGCTTCATGGTTTTCAACTGGGTAAGCAGTAAATTAATTTGTTTTTTTTCTTTGTTGCTCTTATTGCTTTGATTCTTTGTTTCAACACTACACTGATGAAGATTTTGGTTAGTTAAGCCTTCAACTGGTGAGGTTTTTGCAGAGGTTCGCAAAGAAGAAACCCGAAAAGTGTAATGATGGGAAAAACCAAAATAGATTCAGCCTCTAGTCCTCTACTAAGAAAAGCGCCTTTGGTGTAGAAGCCACACACCAGAGGAGTCCTTCGAATGTGTGGTGCCATTATGGCAATGAACCTCGCCATACCCGAGAAAACTGTTGGGAAATCCATGGGAGACAGCACACTTGCAGGGAAGCATACCTGCCCCCAAGCCTTAACTGAGCACCTCCCACAGCTCATGAAGCCAAAAAGACCTCTTGAGCAAGGACCACTTGAGCAGCTCCTAAGGTTGCTAAAAACTAGTTCCTTGTCTAGTATTCCTAATGGTTCTGTGGCACAAACATTTAATTTTAATATTCCTAATGGATCATTGATTCAGGTGCATCTGATCATATGACTAGCCTTTTGTCTCTGTTTAAGACCTATTTCCCTTGTCCTGGAAGTGAAAAAAATTAAAATTGAAGTCCCTCCCCCCCGCCCCCCTCCTCCTCCTCCTCCTCCTCCTCCAATTGCAGGTAAAGACAGCATCACCCTGTCCAAACTCATTGACTTGGAAAATGTCTTACATGTTCCCAAACTATCCTGCAATCTTCTATCTGTAAGTAAAATATGCAAAGATTCTAATTGCCATGTAGAATTCTTAAACTCTCACTGTGTGTTTCAGAACCGGACATCGGGAAGGACGATTGGTAGAGCTAAGATGATAGATGGACTCTACTACTTTGAGGATGACTTTTGATAATAAAATAGAGGGCTATTGGAATTCCTTACTATCATGGCATGCCCTCTTTTGTATGCAATGTCTACTTCTACTTTTAATTTTTTTTCTTTCTTATGAAACCGTGGCCTATTAAATTGCAATGGTTATCATCATCCAAAAATTGCTTTGCAAAGTATTTCTTGGATAAAAATAAAGTTGGTTGATACTTATGTCAAAATTTAATGGCAGAATTAATTGGTTGGTCGATACTCATGTCAATTTTCATCATCTTTATTTTTCAATCAAAATTTGTTTTAAAAAGACAAACCAAACATATAAACCTCTCATCTAGCCCACCTGCTTTACCATACATAGGCCATTTTCATTTGATTAAAAAACCCCTACATAAAAGCCTACATACGCTCACCCAAAAATATGGCCACATACCATTTGAAGCACCCACCTTGCTTTCTTGAAACACTTGTTTCACCAAGAGTTTCACTTCTTCCTCTCGAACTATTGCAAACATGGCAAGGCGGTTGTTAGATAGGTTGTTGGGTGTTGGAGTTTGCGCCAGTGGTCACCAAGGAAGCATACCCTATTGTCTTCTTGTTGTAGTTCATATGTTTAGTTGCGAGGATGTGTTGGGGATGATTTGCAAAAGTTATGTCATTCAATGTAAAGCATTCTTCAACAACTGAAGGTGAAGAGACAACGAGAACATTGTGTCTCCCAAGTTGAAGAAATATTATGGGACCATTTTTTTGGGTGAGCGCATGTAGGCTTTTATGTAGGTTTTTTAATCAAATGAAAATGGCCTATGTATGGTAAAGTATGTAGGCTAGGTGGAAGGTTTATATGTTTGGTTTGACTTTTTAAAAAAAAATTAGAAAGAAAAATAAAGAATTAGAGGAAAATTGACATTTGTATCAGCCATCCATTTACTTCTGCCATTGATGAAGTAAGAGAAAATGGATTGAAATTCTAATAGTGATATTGAGTAGAGTATGATGACAATTCTAGACTTAATCCGATGTGGAAGTCGAACGAGATCCTCCTCAAACTGCTTTGCATTGAAAACTAAGGTAGGAAGTCGGTATGACCCTCCCTTGAAGAGCATTGCAGCGAAAACTGAGGGTGCAAGTCGAGTGAGACCACCCTTGAACTGCTTTTAAGTGCAAACTTAGGATGGAAGTCGACCGAGACCCCCTCGAACTGGTTTGTAGTGAAAATTAAGAGTGGATCTCGAATGATGTCCCACTTGAATTGCTTTGCAAAGTATTTCTTGGATAAAAATAAAGTTGGTTGATACTCATGTGACTCATGTCAATTTTCAATGGCAGAAATAACTGGCCGGTTGATACTCATGTCAATTTTCAACATCTTTATTTTTTTTTCAAAATTTGTTTTAAAAAGGCAAACCAAACATATAAACCTCCCATCTATCCCACCTACTTTACCATACATAGGCCATTTTCATTTGATTAAAAATCCCTACATAGAAGCCTACATACGCTCACCCAAAAATATGGCCACATAATATTTCTTTAACTTGGGAGACACAATGTTCTTGTTGTCTCTTCACCTTCAGCTGTTGAAGATTGTTTCAGAAAGGATGACATAACGTTTGCCAATCACCCCCAGTACACCGAACATATGAACTACAACAAGAAGAATAAGATCTGCTTCCTATGGTGACCACTGGCGCAAACTTTGACGCCGAACAACCTATCTAACAACCGCCTTGCCATGTTCCAGGGAGTTCGTGAGGAAGAAGTGAAACTCTTGGTGAAACAATTGTTTCAAGAAAGCAAGGTGGATGCTTCAAAGATAGAGCTCAGGCCAAGACTTATGGACATTTCCATCAATATCATGCCAAGAATTATATCGGGGAAACATCCTTCCCCGATATCATCCTCAGCATGACATTGAAGGAAAGCTCCATAAGTCTTGATCTCAGAGCTATCTTTGAAGCACCCATCTTGCTCTCTTGAAATAGTTGTTTCACCAAGAGTTCCACTTCTTCCTCTCGAACTCTTGCGAACATGGCAAGGAGGTTGTTAGATAGGTTGTTGGGTGTCAGAGTTTGTGCCAGTGGTCACCATAGGAAGCAGACCCTATTGTCTTCTTCCCGTAGTTCATATGTTTGGTTGCGAGGATGTGTTGGGGATGATTTGCGAAAGTTATGTCATTCTTTGTGAAGCATTCTTCGACAACTGGAGGTGAACAGACAACGAGAACATTGTGTCTCCCAAGTTGAAGAAATATTATATGGCCATAGTTTTGGGTGAGCGTATGTAGGCTTTTATTTAGGGTTTTTTAATCAAATAAAAATGGCCTATGCATGGTAAAGCATGTAGGCTAGGTGGAAGGTTTATATGTTTGGTTTGACTTTTTAAAACAAATTTTGAAAGAAAAATAAATAATTTGAGGAAAATTGACATATGTATCAGCCAGCCAATTACCTTTGCCATTGATGAAGTATGAGAAAATGGTTTGAAATTCTAATAGTGATATGGAGTAGAGTATGATGACAATTATAGGCTTAATCCGGTGTGGAAGTCGAACGAGATCCCCCTCAAACTACATTGCAGTGAAAACTAAGGTAGGAAGTCGGTATGACCCTCCCTTGAAGAGCATTACAGTGAAAACTGAGGGTGCAAGTCGAGCGAGACGACCCTTGAACTGTTTTTCAGTGCAAACTAAGGGTGGAAGTCGAGCGAGACCCCCTCGAACTGGTTTGCAGTGAAAATTAAGAGTGGATCTCGAATGATGTCCCACTTGAATTGCTTTGCAAAGTATTTCTTGGGTAAAAATAAAGTTGGTTGACAATCATGTCAATTTTCAATGATAGAAATAACTAGCTGGTTGATACTGATGTCAATTTTCATCATCTTTATTTTTCTTTCAAATTTTGTTTTAATAAGACAAACCAAACATATAAACCTCCCATCTAGCCCACCTGCTTTACCATAAATAGGCCATTTTCATTTGATTAAAAAACCCTTACATAGAAGCCTACATACACTCACCCAAAAACATGGCCATATAACATTTCTTCAACTTGGGCGACGCAATGTTCTTGTTGTCTCTTCACCTTCAGCTGTTGAAGACTGTTTCAGAAAGGATGCCATAACTTTTGCCAATCATCCCCAGTACACCCTCACAACTAAACATATGAACTACAACAAGAAGACAATAGGTTCTGCTTCCTATGGTGACCACTGGCGCAAACTCCGACGCCAAACAACCTATATAACAATCGCCTTGCCATGTTCCAGGGAGTTCGAGAGGAAGAAGTGAAACTCTTGGTGAAACAATTGTTTCAAGAAAGCAAGTTGGATGCTTCAAAGATAGAGCTCAGGCCAAGACTTATGGACATTTCCATCAATATCTTGCCAAAAATGATATCGGGGAAACATCCTTCCTCGATATCATCCTCAACATGACATTGAAGGAAAGCTCCGTAAGCCTTGATCACAAAGCTATCTTTGAGCACCCATCTTGCTCTCTTGAAACAGTTGTTTCCCCAAGAGTTCCACTTCTTCCTTTAGAACTCTTGCGAACATGACAAGGCAGTTGTCAGATAGGTTGTTGGGCATCAGAGTTTTTGCCAATTGTCACCATAGGAAGCAGACCTTATTTTCTTCTTGTTGTAGTTCATATGTTTGGTTGCGAGGATGTGTTTGGGATGATTTGCAAAAGTTATGTCATTCTTTGTGAAGAATTCTTCAACAACCGAAGGTGAAGAGACAACGAGAACATTGTGTCTCCCAAGTTGAAGATATATTATGTGGTCATATTTTTGGGTGCGCGTATGTAGGCTTTTATGTAGGTTTTTTAATAAAATGAAAATGGCTTGTGTATGGTAAAGCACGTAGGCTAGGTGGAAGGTTTATATGTTTGGTTTGTCTTTTTAAAACAAATTTTGTAAGAAAAATAAAGAATTTGAGGAAAATTGACATCTGTATCAGCCAGCCAGTTACTTCTGCCATTGATGAAGTATCTGAAAATGGATTGAAATTCTAATAGTGATATTGAGTAGAGTATGATGACAATTCTAGGCTTAATCCGGGAGGGGGGGGGGGGGGGGTCGAAAGAGATCCCCCTCAAACTGCTTTGTAGTGAAAACTAAGGTAGGAAGTCGGTATGACCCTCCCTTGAAGAGCATAGCAGCGAAAACTGAGGGCGCAAGTCGAGCGATACCACCCTTGAACTTCTTTTCAGCGCAAACTAAGGGTGGAAGTCGAGCGAGACCCCTTCTAACTGGTTTTCAGTAAAAATTAAGAGTGGATCTCGATTGATGTACTACTCGAATTTCTTTGTAAAGTATTTCTTGGATAAAAATAAAGTTGGTTAATACTCATGTCAATTTTCAATGGCAGAAATAACTAGCTGGTTGATACTTATGTCAATTTTCATCATCTTTATTTTGCTTTCAAAAATTGTTTTAAAAAGACAAACCAAACATATAAACCTCCCATCTAGCCCACCTTTTTTACCGTACATAGGCCATTTTCATTTGATTAAAAAACCCCTACATAGAAGCCTACATACGCTCACCCAAAAATATGGTCACAATATTTCTTCAACTTGGGAGACGCAATGTTCTTGTTGTTTCTTCTCCTTCAGCTGTTGAAGACTGTTTCAGAAACGATGACATAACTTTTGCCAATCGCCCCAAAGATATCAATCCACAACCAAACATATGAACTACAACAAGAAGACAATAGGGTCTGCTTCCTATGGTGACCACTGGTGCAAACTCCGACGCCTAACAACCTATCTAACAATCGCATTGCCATGTACCAGGGAGTTCAAGAGGAAGAAGTGAAACTTTTGGTGAAACAATTGTTTCAAGAAAGCAAAATGGATGCTTCAAAGATAGAGCTCAGGCCAAAAATTATGGACATTTCCATCAATATCATGCCAAGAATTATATCGGGGAAACATCCTTCCCCGATATCATCCTCAGCATGACATTGAAGGAAAGCTCCATAAGTCTTGATCTTAGAGATATCTTTGAAGCACCCATCTTGCTTTCTTGAAACAGTTGTTTCACCAAGAGTTCCACTTCTTCCTCTCCAACTCTTTCGAACATGGAAAGGTGGTTGTTAGATAGGTTGTTGGGTGTCGGAGTTTGTTCCAGTTGTCACCATAGGAAGCAGACCCTATTGTCTTCTTGTTGTAGTTTATATGTTTGGTTGCGAGGATGTGTTGGGGATGATTTGCAAAACTTATGTCATTCTTTGTAAGACATTCTTCAACAACTGAAGGTGAAGAGACAACGAGAACATTGTGTCTCCCAAGTTGAAGAAATATTATGTGGCCATATTTTTGGTTGTGTGTATGTAGGCTTCTATGTAGGGTTTTTTAATCAAATGAAAATGGCCTATGTATGGTATAGCACATAGGCTAGGTGGAAGGTTTATATGTTTGGTTTGTCTTTTTAAAACAAATTTTGTAAGAAAAATAAAGAATTTGAGGAAAATGGACATCTGTATCAGCCAGCTAGTTACTTCTGCCATTGATGAAGTATGTGAAAATGGATTGAAATTCTAATAGTGATATTGAGTAGAGTATGATGACAATTCTAGACTTAATCCGGTTTGGAGTGAAATAACATCTTTGGAGTGAAAACTAAGGTAGGAAGTCGGTATGACCCTCCCATGAACAACTTTGCAATGAAAACTGAGGGTGCATGTCGTGCGAGACCACCATTGAACTGCTTTTAAGCGGAAACTAAGGGTGGAAGTCGAGAGAGACCCCCTCGAACTGCTTTGCAGCTAAAATTAAGAGTATAAGTTGAATGAGATCCCACTCAATTGCTTTGCAATGTATTTCTGGATAAAAATAAAGTTGGTTGATACCCATAAATCGATTTTCAATGGCGAAATAACTAGTCAAGTTGATACTTATGTCAATTTTTCATCATCTTTATTTTTCTTTCAAAAATTGTTTTAAAAAGACAAACCAAACATATAAACCTCCCATCTAGCCCACCTTCTTTCCAGTACATAGGCCATTTTCATTTGATTAAAAAACCCTACATAGAAGCCTACATACTTTCACACAAAAATATGGTCACAATATTTCTTCAACTTGGGAGACGCAATGTTCTTGTTGTTTCTTCTCCTTCGGCTGTTGAAGACTGTTTCAGAAACGATGACATAACTTTTGCCAATCGCCTCAAAGATATCAAGTCACAACAAACATATGAACTACAACAAGAAGACAATAGGTCTGCTTCCTATGGTGACCATCGGTGCAAACTCCGACGCCTAACAACCTATCTAACAATCGCCTTGCCATGTACCAGGGAGTTCAAGAGGAAGAAGTGAAACTTTTGGTGAAACAATTGTTTCAAGAAAGCAAAATGGATGCTTCAAAGATAGAGCTTAGGCCAAAAATTATGGACATTTCCATCAATATCATGCCAAGAATTATATCGGGGAAACATCCTTCCCCGATATCATCCTCAGCATGAGATTGAAGGAAAGCTCCATAAGGCTTGATCTCAGAGCTATCTTTGAAGCACCCACCTTGCTCTCTTGAAATAGTTGTTTCACCAAGAGTTCCACTTCTTCCTCTCGAACTCTTGCAAACATGGCAAGGCGGTTGTTAGATAGGTTGTTGGGTGTCAGAGTTTGCGCCAGTGGTCACCATAGGAAGCAAACCCTATTGTCTTCTTGTTGTAGTTCATATGTTTGGCTGCGATGGTGTGTTGGGGATGCCTTGCAAAAGTTATGTCGTCCTTTGTGAAGCATTCTTCAATAACTGAAGCCTGTAGGTGAAGAGACAACAAGAACATAATGTCTCCCAAGTTGAAGAAATATTATGTGGCATATTTTTGGGTGAGTATATGTAGGCTTCTATGTAGGGGGTTTTTATCAAATGAAAATGACCTATGTATGGTAAAGTAGGTAGGCTAGGTGGGAAGTTTATATGTTTGGTTTGTCTTTTTAAAACAAATTAAGAAAGAAAAATAAAGAATTTGAGGAAATTTGACATGTGTATCAACCAGCCAGATACTTCTGCCATTGATGAATAATGTGAAAATGTATTGAAATTCTAATAGTGATATTGAGTAGAGTATGATGACAATTCTAGGCTTAATCCGGTGTGGAAGTCGAACGAGATCCCTCTCAAACTTCTTTGCAGTGAAAACTAAGGTAGGAAGTCGGTATGACCCTCCCTTGAACAACTTTGCAGTGAAAAATGAGGGTGGAAGTCGAGTGAGACCACCCTTGACCTGTTTTTCATCAGAAACTAAAGGTAGAAGTCGAGCGAGACCCCCTCGAACCGTTTTGCAGCGATAGTTAAGAGTGGTGGTCGAATGAGATCCCAATCGAAAATCTTTGCAAAGTATTTCTCGGATAAATATAAAGATGGTCGAGCCAAAGCTCTTTTGAATAATTGTAAAAATTAAGTCAGGATATTCTTAGAAGATGAAGACCAAGTCGGAACATTTCTAAAAAAAATGGAGCTCTGGGGAAAACTCCTCAATGAAATAATAAACACCGAGCTATTTCGGGACATCGGGCCGAAGCAAACCGGACCATCACGGGGTAGAAGAAACAAGTGTGGAAGACTGGAGCAATTAGTGGGTTGCCCAAACAATGAAGAAGAGAATGAAAGGTATGAGAGAAAATTTGAAGAAGCGCATTTGCCATTGTGGTTGAGATTTGAAATTCAAGACTTTCATTAGACTGTGACTCCCGTGATCGTGATCCTCACATCTTCACATTTTATAACCTAAGATATAAAGAAAGAAACTAGGACTCGCCATGGGTCCGAGTAGACCCACAAACCCGATCAACCAGACACAACACAACCCATATTTTTTAGGTTGGTTTGGGTGATTGGATTGGGTTGGGTGAAATTACATAGAACCCATAGAGTATGGGTTGATGAAGAAGGGAAGGGAAGGGAAGGTGGGGCTGAAGAGGGAGAGGTTGAGGATGGATTGAGATTGATCGCATAAGGACATATATATAAAATAAATTCAAGAATCATTTGGGTCGTCCTCTATCGATCTCTTTTTTCATTCTTCCATGTTATTGTAATCAAACTTATGATCAACATATTCAGTAATTTAAGTATAAGAATTACAATTAAATTAAAAAAATGATACATAAACTGGGAAACAGACGCAATATTAATCAGAACATAGTCTATATGATCATTTCAATGTTCTTAAACTTCATAGTGGAAGGTACAGCACTGGTACCTGAATATAATTCAGCAACATTGATAATATAAGCATTTGGGGTGGGTTTGACTCTAATCCACACTTGATCTGTTTTAAGTTTCACTTCAAGTCCTTCAATCTCATCTTGGGCAAGAATGGTTAAGGCACCGGGATCCTTGTGTCTACGAACTCCAAGGGCTAGGTGAGGGTAAGGACCTGGAGGATAGTGATTGAGCCTAAGAAAGCTGGTTTGATCTTTGATGAAAAATTCTTCAAACCTCTTTGCTTCAAGGCCTAAGCTAACAGTTATAAGCTCCAACAACTTATAGGCCAGCTTTTCCATCTCTTGAATATAATCTTGTATTATAACTCTGCTCATAAGATCATATTCACATCATTTTAAACACAACCCTTTATATTAAGTACTTAAGTGTCAATATCTATAATTATTTCCTATATATAAAGTAAAGATGAATTACCTGAAGTTTGGGGGGTATGTGGGGGATGGATTAGTCCACTGAGTGACTTGATCATCATGCTCATCAGAATTGACAGGAACGAAAGTGGGTTCTTTGACTAGAAAGTCAAACAGTTCTTTCCAGTCCCTAACATTCTTGGTGTGTTCTGTGTCATAATAACCAACGATAGTGGTTTCATCTCTTCTAACCTTCCTCTTATCCTCCAAATTATGTGCAAAGAACATTCTTGAGGCTTCGAAGATCTTCTGCCTTAGACTGAGGGGCACACCATGGTTTCTTACTTGGAAGAAGCCCCATTCCTTGCATCCACTTCCTATTTCCTTCATTAAGCATTCAATGGCTGATGGGTCTGCAACTGTTTTGTGGATTATTGGTGAGAGGTCCATCACAGGAATGCCTTCAGCTTCTATTGGGGAGACCATGGTTCTAAATTGCGGTTGCGGTCACGGTTGCGGTTGCTGCGATTGCGGCCGTTGCGATGCGTAATGCGGCCGCTGCGGCGTGAAATAATTTTATGAATTCACAAAATAAAAAAAAAATCAATTTTTTTTTGTAATTCTTTATATATCTTTTACTAATGGTGTTATATAAATTTATATTATTTTTAAGACATTGCATTATGTTTATGAATAATTTAAACTTAATTGGAGTGAAAATAAATTATAAATAAAACTTTTAAGCACATATAAGTACGAAATTATAAAGAACTAAGAAAGTGAGAAACTTAAAAGTGCATAAATATATATGAATCACAAATAAAAAAATATTGGTGTCACATAGATGAATACACCCAGCTGCAATTATGATTATAGAATAACGTCACATTATCACCACTTAGAGAATCGTCTTCATTACAAAAAAAAAAAATGATAAAAGTAAACAAATTAATAAATTTAAAATAATAATAATAATTAACAATATGTATTTTCTTCCTCTCCCTCATGGCTAACCTCCTCCTAAATTTTCTCAAAATTTCCCACTGATAATTCATCATATCCCCACCACCCCCCCCCAAAAAAAAAAAAAAAAAAAAAAAATTTCCTCACTCATCAAATATCCCACCCACTCACTTTTTTTCCCCTGTCTTCACACACTTCCACTCCCACCGGCCACACACTCACATGATCACACCCACACCCACAAAAAGTCACCAACACCTTGTTTCTCAATTTCTTCAACCTCGTAAAGTCTTCTCTCTCGCCTATTCTTTCTCTCGATTTCAAGTTTCACTTTCACCCACCACAGCCTCACTTTCCCCCCCCCCCCACCCTCACCCTCACTCACCCATGGCCTCACGGCCCTGCCCCCCTCACCCATGGCCTCACCACGGTCCTCCCCCCTCACCCAAGGCGTCGTGAGCCTCCCTCCCCCTCACCCATGGCCTCACGCCATCAACCCCACCTCACCCATGGCCTCACGGCCCTCCCCCGCACCCCTGGCCGCACCACGGTCCACCCCACTCACCCAAGGCGTCGTGAGCCTCCCTCCCCCTCACCCATGGCGTCGTGAACCTCCCTCCGTTGCGGTCTGATGCGCCCGTTGCGGACGAAACGACCGTTACGTTGCGGGCGAAATGCGGTTACGTTGCGGGTGATTTCGTAACACACCGCAATTGCGGCCTGATGCTGTTGCGGTGAGGGCCGCATCCGCAATATTGCGGCCGCATTAGCGGTTGCGGACCGCAATTTCACTACAACAGAAATGACTTTAGATAGCGTTTCCGGATGCCTTTTAATAGCGTTTGTAACCGTTATCTATGTCACCGCTATTAAAAGTCGTTAGCAAAGATAGCGTTTAAGAAATGCTATTAAAAGGTGACCTTAGATAGCGTTTCCGTGTACAAACGCTATCTAAAGTCTGCCTTTAGATAGCGTTTGTACACGAAACCGCTATCTAAAGTCTGCCTTTAGATAGCATTTGTTAATACAAATGCTATCTAAAGTCAGCCTTTAGATAGCGTTTGTACACGGAACCGCTATCTAAAGTCTGACTTTAGATAGCATTTGTATTAACAAATGCTATCTAAAGTCTGCCTTTAGATAGCATTTGTTAAAAGAAACGCTATCTATTCCCTTTTTTTTTTTTTTAGTTTACCTATTTCTTAACTTTACCTATTCCTACATATTGTTTATAAAAAACAGAAGGTTTACACAAAGAAATGAAGCACAATCCATATGCATATATAACAAGCTACTTTGACAATTCATACTCATTGATAATATTAACAATGATCAATAAACTGAAATCATCATCATCATCCGTGCATTCTAAGCATTTGAAGATTCTACAGAACTTCTAGGGAAACTCTAATTGAAAGGAATAAAATTACAAGATGTAAATACAGATATTAATTTATAAGTATTTGTATATCTGAACTATTTTACAACCAAACAGTTTTATAATACAATTTCTCCTTATTTCATATCATTTAACTGATTTAACAATATTCTGTGGTTATTCAGAGCTGAGCAGAGTTATTGGCGATGGCTCCAAAGATCATTGAGAAGAGGAATCGGTTGACCTGCCCCCGGTGTTTCTCCAAAACAGCTGCAAGACCCAAGTGATTAAATGTTAAAAAGACCAAAAATGAAGATAGAAAAATAACAATTTATTTGGCCTTCCCCTCAATAGTCATGGAAGATAAAGCAGATAGGGACTGAATAGAAAGGAAGCAAAAGGGAGGGTGGCCTTACTGTAACAACCACCAATGTGCTTTCCTCCAATAAACACGTTAGGCACAGTCCTAAGCCCTGTCCACTCAGCTAGTGCTAACTGGATATCACCCCCATCACCTTCAAATAGGTAAAGAAAATGATTGAAAAACCAGATGCTAACAAATTAGTTTGTTGAAATTAATGAATAACAGCCCTCCGAGCAGAAGAGAATAGACCCCAATTTAGAGGTTAGATAGACTTTATTTTTGCATATTCCACATTCATAATGCAAAAAGCATAGCATAAAGCAGATAATGAGTGCTAACAGAAAGCAAAGTAACTCTGGACTCAAGGCAATTTTATAACTTTACAATTATCATAAAATCTTCAAACTTCAAAAGACAAAGGGTTAATTCCTGACCAGAGACGTAAAAAGAGGGGAAAGGAAAACAAAAGCAGAAAGCAGGTAACTAAGATAACAAAATTGATATTATGTACCAAAGTATGAGACATGAAATCAATTGAAAGCGCAGCCAAAGGAGACTTACTTTCCTCATCCAATTCAATGACCTTGTAGGCTGCTCCTAGTTGTGTGAGAAGATCCTTGACCCTCTTGCTGTAACCACAATAAGTCTTACTGCCACCACACAATTTATCACATAGAATTATTAAGACAGAGAAGGGAAAAAAACACTTTATCATTAACTATAAAAATTAAACCAAACAATCATGTCAACAAGCTTCTGTACATTAACTATATAATTTAAAGAATTCAATGTTAGGCATCTGAAGTTTTGAAGCAACAATGGATGAATTGCTGAAAGAACCTTCATCAAAAGGCAATGGAGACAATGGAATTTGGAAAGAAGCCCTATACCATTAACCTATGCATAAATCAGGCACCATATCAGTGTTTCCGGTGATTAGTAAGCAACACAAAATGATGAAGAGAAAAATCATGTTCCGGGCATCTTAAGTCTTAACACGTGCAAAAGAGGTACATTCTAATTACAGCTCTAAGTGAAAAAATATAAGCATCGTTGGCTGCATAATCTTATATCATGGGAATGGTAGAGGGCTTCTGAATTTTATTTCAGATATCATGTGTCTTATTAGTTATTCAGCTTCACACATTTTTCACCATGTTGGGACAAAAGCATTCAACCCTATTTATACTCTTAAGATTGCTACTAATCCAATGATAGATTAGTCCTTAATTCAAGCTGAGGAAGGAAAAGAGAGAAAATTAACATTCAAATTTAATGTTGCCCTTGCAAAGTTCAAACTTCAAAGAGATCACATATCTTTGGACATGAAAATCTAAAAAGAGAGAGAGATCATGTTAGGAACCCAAATCCAATGGCCCTTAATGCCCCTAAACGGCCATGGGATTTGGGTTCCTAACAGATCACATATCTTTAGAAATTAATAGTTCACTGCTATTTCAACGATGTATTGAGCATTCTAACTTATACATGTGGGAGGGGTTAATATTTATCAACTAATACATATTTAGAATGAAGAAAAAGCCCTCACATTACCAGCAATAAACAAATGAGATTAAACAATTGAATTAATTCCATTTGCTAACCAATGTAAAATTTACAAATTAAAGCTTCATACCAATGGCCTAATGGCTATATGACGTGAAATTTGATATGCAAAGACAACACTCTCTACTTCTATTAGAATTCACAAAGCTCTAACATGCAGTTACACTAATTCATCCTATAGCTATCACATGAAAAGGAAAGCTGAGGAGCACTTCTTGTAAAAGCTTTTGCTAACATACCATTTGAGAAGAGTCTAATTGACTCAAGTCCATCTCATTAGCATCAAAATCAACATACGGATCCACCTGGGAAGCAAGTAATACAAAAGCCGACTACGCTTAACAAAGGAAAAAACCATTTCAATAATTTTTTTATGTAGAAAATCCCTTTGCCATATAAAATTCTCAAGGGTCAAAAATCTCAGATGGTAAAATACTTTACCATATAAAATCCCTTTACACCTATAATTTTCTAAATTGATTAGATTATTTTTGAAGTCTTCTCCAGACTTGAACACAGTTCTCATTTTCTACCCACTGTAAGTAATCCCCAGTTTGCATTTGATCCCATACAAAGAGAAAAGAATATATGTCATTTAGACATTGTATGTTAGCTAGATAAGTACTCATTACCATTGGTCTTTCTGCAGATTTGAACGAGTAAAAGGAAGGACTTGCAAAATCAGGCTACTCCAATATTGCATATGCTCCTTCATTGTTATATCTCCTTTTGCCAAACTGCAACATAAAAGATCTTTTAAACAAGAAAACAAGATCTTCACTCATGGCAGCGAGATACATGGTCAGTGCATTGTCCCCCCGCACGAGTTCGGTTGGGACCCTTAGGAAAATAAAAAAAATATAATATCTTATTAACCGACAATTCAGGAGAAACAAAAGGTTTTAATAAATAAGGATGCAAAGAGACAACTAAAAAACTAAAGGCCTTGCTTTTCCCGTGATATTCACCAAATGCACCAAGCAAATTGTCACAACAACCACACTGGCCTGGTAAAGTAAAGTAGTAAACATTTACTGCTTATTTCTTTTGCCTACTTAACACACATTCCCAGAATTCATCACTAGATTGCATTCTTATGTTTATATAGCAAGTTCAAAGAAACTCATCATGGCTACTATGATCAAGTTATCTGTCATTGTCTTTGTGTTTGTCTTGCTTACCAACTCACAAGTTTCCGAGTTCAATTCATCGAGCCAACAATTTCAGCTTCTCCGGTGTTTTACCTTATGTGACAGCCCCTGATATTTCCTCATTCTTCCCCACTCCAAGTGGCAATGGATCACCAATGAGTTCTCGCAGCTCCTTCCGAGGCGGAGGAATCGCACACCAAGACCAAGTTCGTGCATTATAATTGCCAAGAATATCACAGCACAAACATGAGCTGCTGTAGTCCTTTTCTAAATTCTAGCTATTAAGCAACTTCGGACAAATCGTATCATTGAATCGCATCGCTGACTACAATGAAGGTTTGACAAACACATTCAACCATCACGATTAACTGTTCAAAAATAATCACAACTCACAACAATTAAACACGAAATCACTAGTCTAGTACTCTACTCCAATCACCAGTAACTACTAAATAATAGTAACAATCACTACTGACTAACTTGAAGAATCTAATTGAAATTTAAAAAAATACGATAATAAAAGAAGTTAAATAGAGATATTAGAGGGTGGAAATGATGGAAAAGGCATAAGATTAGGATAGACGAGGAAATGGACCTCAACCATTGCTGCTTCCTTCCTTGACAAAGATCCAACGATAGAAGGGGACAAACCAACATCTCTTGCTCCTGCAATTAGCTCTGCTTCAGTCCAACCTAACTTTATCTTCAAAACCACAATTTCATAAGAAAACGGGTAATGAATATAGAGAAAAAATTGAAAAGGAGAGAAAGAGGAACGAAATACTAACGACGTAAGGGAGCGAGGCCTGAAGCACGCGAGATTGTTCGTCCTCGTACTTAGCTCTGGCTCTCGGGTTCTCATAGCGCTTGGAATCATCAGCCTCCGATGATGATGAAGAAGAATCTGACGAGTTAGGGTTTTCGACGGTGGTGGTGCGAATGTAATCATTGGTGGAGTGTGGATTAGAAAATGGTTGACTCTCCGATGTGGAAAAGCGAGAAGAGGCTATTGATATCGGAAGAGGCCGCAATGGGAGCCGAGCATTTCTGTAATAGTGACTTGGGTATTTCTCTGCGAAGTCACTCAGAGTGAAGGTAGGCAGAAACTGAAAATGGAAACGTGCGCGCGGGTAAATGAGCAAACACCTAAGATAGCGTTTCGAATTTTAAACGCTATCTAAAGTTGATTTTATTTTATTTATTTATTGCAAATTAGAAAAGATAGCGTTTCCGTGTGGAACCGCTATCTTAGGTGTTTAGTTAAGATAGCGCTTCTTAAAGGAAGCGCTATCTTTTCCTGCAGCTGGACTTTTAATAGCGGTTCCTTAAGGAAACGCTATCTTATGTGATACCTAAGATAGCGTTTCCTTAAGGAACCGCTATTAAAAGTCCCCCCATCACTTTTAATAGCATTTCCGCACGGAAATGCTATAAAAGGTGCGTTATTAAAAGTCTAATCTGTTGTAGTGTTTAGAACCATGGGGGAGACCATGGCAAAGTAATCATCAGTAATTTAAGTATAAGCATTACAATTAAACTAAAAAATGGTTCCTGTGTTATTACAATCAAAAGGACTGGTGCATTAGTTTTTCTTTTTGAAGGTGGTGAAGTGTCCCTAACATCTGGAATATACTAAATGGAATCATCGAAGAATGTGGGTTTTAGCTTGTGAATATGGTCTGCTGATGTTACTTTCCAAGTCAATAGTGAACTAATGAATGGTTGATGCTACTGTTGATGATTACTTTTCCTAGCTAGTACCGAGAGTCTAAGGAGTGATTTGTAATGGTAGTTCACTTGTTTCAATTCAACTAACAAGAGTATTTTGGTGATTGATTTTATATCACATATGCTATGCTCGGGTACTGGGTTCTCTTGGTTATTAAGGAGGGCTTGGATTTATAGGTTGTAAGATGAATTCTTGTGAGAGATTAAGGAAGAGGTGACTAGGTTGATTGGAATAGGTATATGTGTGTGTGACACTTCACTTGGCCAGTATTATGCTTCGCCTATATATAAAAATAAATAAAGCATCTAAAAAATATATAAATATTGGAACAAGTAAATAGGTGAGTGAAGGGTGATGTGTAAGGAATAGAAACATTAAATATGAAATATATATATATATATAGAAATATTTACATATTATATATATAACATTTATAAAATTGTATTTTTTTAAGCATATAAAATTGTATGTTAACATGTTATAGATTGGTGCTTCTTTATTGCTCTCTGATTAGGACATAAGTGATAGAGACATTATGTCTAATTGCCAAAAGACAAATAGTTCAGACTTAGCATGGCTTTAAAAATAAAAGCTACAATAGAAGATGTGAAGAATACAACCAAAAAAGTGGGGCTAGGGGGATGACTCATATTGGCTAGCACATTATTTTCAATAGTTTGTTTATTGGCCATTGCTAGGTTAACCTGATGGGTACTGGAGTAATCCTTTGTTTTTTTTTCATCTTCCCAAGCCTTCCCCTTGAAGACTAGAAGTACTCAACCTAGTCACCTCTTCCTTAATTTATCACAAGAATTCATCTTGGTTCATGGTGTATAATAACGCAATAACACAATAATTCATCTGATTGGGTTGATTTACCGTAGATGTCATAAAAAGACACCATGCTACCCAACAATATAGTATTGTGTCTTTTCATGACATCTATGAAAAATCAAAGGATTTTAACTTTAGTCTCTATATATGAAAAAACCAAGCATGCCAAACAAAGAAAATGAGTGGGGACTACTACTTTACATAGATTTAATCACATATTATCCCCCAAGAAAGATAATATGTGATTAAATCTATGTAAAGTAGTAGTCCCCACCTATTTCTTTGTTTGGCATGCTTGGTTTTTTCATATATAGAGACTAAAGTTAAAATCCTTTGATTTATCATAGATGTCATAAAAAGACACAATGCTATCTCTTTGGGTAACATTGTGTCTTTTTATGACATCTACGACAAATCAACCCAATCAGATGAATTATTGCGTTATTATACACCATGAGCCAAGATGAATTCTTGTGAGAGATTGAGGAAGAGGTGGCTAGGTTGAGTACTTCAATTCTTCAAGGGGAAGGCTTAGGAAGATGAAAAAAACAAAAGATTACTCAAGTACCCATCAGGTTAACCTAGCAACGGCCAATAAACAAATTATTGAAAAAAATGTGCTAGCCAATATGAGTCATCCCCCTAGCCCCACTTTTTTAGTTGTATTCTTCACATCTTCTATTGTAGTTTTTATTTTTAAAGCCATGCTGAGTCTGAACTATTTGTCTTTTGGCAATTAGACATAATGTCTCTATCACTTATGTCCTAATCAAAGAGCAATAAAGAAGCACCAATCTATAACATGTTAACATACAATTTTGTATGCTTAAAAAAAATACAATTTTATAATTGTTATATACAATATGTATATATATATATATATATATATATATATATATATATATATATATATATATATATATAATTCATATTTAATGTTTCTATTCCCTACACATCACCCTTCACTCACCTATTTACTTGTTCCAGTGTTTATATTTTTTTTAGATGCTTTATTTATATTTATATATAGGCGAAGCATAATACTAGCCACGTGAAGTGTCACACACACATATACCTATTCCAATCAACCTAGTCACCTCTTCCTTAATCTCTCGCAAGAATTCATCTTACAACCTATAAACCCAAGCCCTCCTTAATAACCAAGAGAACCCAGTACCTGATCATAGCATATGTGATATAAAATCAATCACCAAAATACTCTTGTTAGCTGAATTGAAACAAGTGAACTACCATTACAAATCACTCCTTAGACTCTCGGCACTAGCTAGGCAAAGTAATCATCAGCAGTTGCAGCAATCATTCATTAGTTCACTATTGACTTGGAAAGTAACATCAGCAGACCATATATTCAAACTAAAACCCATATTCTTCGATGGTTCCAATTAGTATATTCCAGATGTTAGGGACACTTCACCACCTCCAAAAAGAAAAACGAATGCACCAGTCTTTTTGATTGTAATAACACAGGAATCATTTTTTAGTTTAATTGTAATGCTTATACTTAATTACTGATGATTACTTTGCCATGGTCTCACCCATAGAAGCTGAAGGCATTCCTGTGATGGACCTCTCACCAATAATCCACAAAACAGTTGCAGACCCATCTGCCATTGAATGCTTAATGAAGGAAATAGGAAGTGCATGCAAGGAATGGACTTCTTCCAAGTAACAAATCATGGTGTGCCCCTCAGTCTAAGGCAGAAGATCTTTGAAGCCTCAAGAATGTTCTTTGCACATAATTTGGAGGATAAGAAGAAGGTTAGAAGAGATAAAACCACTATCGCTTGTTATTATGACACAGAACACACCAAGAATGTTAGGGATTGGAAAGAACTATTTGATTTTCTAGTCAAAGAACCCACTTTCGTTCCTGTCAATTCTGATGCGCACGATGATCAAGTTACTCAGTGGACTAATCCATCCGCTACATACCCACCAAACTTCAGGTAATTCATCTTTACTTTATATATAGTAAATAATTATAGATATTGACACTTAAATACTTAATATAAAGGGTTGTGTTTAATATGATGTGAATATGATCTTATGAGCAGAGTTATAATCCAATATTATAATCAAGAGATGGAAAAGCTGGCATATAAGTTGTTGGAGCTTATAACTCTTAGCTTAGGCCTTGAAGCAAAGAGGTTTGATGAATTTTTCATCAAAGATCAAACCAGCTTTCTTAGGCTCAACCACTATCCTCCAGTTATTTCTGCCATTGAAAATTGACATGAGTATCAACCAACTTTATTTTTATACGATAAATACTTCGTAAAGCAATTCGAGTGGGATCTCATTTGACTTCCACTCTTAATTTTCGTTGCAAACCCTTAGTTTCCATTGCAAAGCAGTTCACGAGGGGTCTTGCTCGACTTGCATCCTCAATTTTCACTGCAAAGCTGTTCAAGGGAGGGTTATACCGACTTCCTACCATGGTTTTCATTGCAAAGCAGTTCGAGGGGGATCTCTTTCGACTTCCACACCAGATTAAGTGTCATCATTCTCTACTCAATATCACTAATAGAATTTCAATCCATTTTCACATACTTCATCAATGGCAGAAGTAGCTGGCTGGCTGATACAAATATTAATTTTCCTCACATTCTTTATTTTTCTTTTTAAATTTGTTTTAAAAAGACAATCCAAACATATAAACCTCCCATATAGCCGACATGCTTTACCATACATAAGCCATTTTCATTTGACCAAAAAACCCCTACGTAGAAGCCTACATACGCTCACCCAAAAATATGCCCACATAATATTTCTTCAACTTGGGAGACACAATGTTCTTGTTGTCTCTTCACCTTCAGCTATTGAAGACTGCTTCAGAAACGATGACACAACTTTTGCCAATCGCCCCCAGTACAACTTCACAGCTAAACATATGAACTACAACAAGAAGACAATAGGGTCTGCTTCCTATGGTGATCACTGACGCAAACTCCGACAACCAACAACCTATCTAGTAACCGCCTTGCCATGTTCGCAAGAGTTCGAGAGGAAGAAGTGAAACTCTTGGTGAAACAATTGTTTCAAGAAAGCAAGATGGATGCTTCAAAGATAGAGCTCAGGCCAATGCTTATGGACCTTTCCATCAAAATCATGCTGAGAATGATATCGGGGAAACATCCTTCCCCGATATCATCCTCAGCATGAAATTGAAGGAAAGCTCCATAAGGCTTGATCTCAGAGCTATCTTTGAAGCACCCACCTTCGTCTCTTGAAACAGTTGTTTCACCGAGAGTTCCACTTCTTCCCCTCCAACTCTTGCGAACATGGCAAGGCGGTTACTAGATAGGTTGTTGGTTGTCGGCGTTTGCATCAGTGATCACCATAGGAAGCAGACCCTATTGTCTTCTTGTTGTAGTTCATATGTTTGGTTGGAGGATGTATTGGGGATGATTTGCAAAAGTTATGTCATTCTTTGTGAAGCATTCTTCAAGAACTGAAGGTGAAGAGACAACGAGAACATTGTGTCTCCCAAGTTGAGGAAATATTATGTGGCTATATTTTTGGGTGAGCGTATGTAGGCTTCTATGTAGGAGTTTTTTAATCAAATGAAAATGGCCTATGTATGGTAAAACAGGTAGGCTAGGTGGGAGGTTTATATGTTTGGTTTGTCTTTTTAAAACAAACTTTGAAAGAAAAATAAAGAATTTGAGGAAAATAGGCATGTGTATCAACCAGCCAGTTACTTCTGCTATTGATGATGTATGAGAAAATGGATTGAAATTATATTAGTGATACTGAGTAGAGCATGATGACAATTCTAGGCTTAATCTGGTGTGAAAGTCGAACGAGAACCCCCTTGAACTGCTTTACAGTGAAAACTAAGGTAGGAAGTCGGTATGACCCTCCCTCGAATAATTGACATCCTTCTCTGACAAAAGCAAAGGAGTCGAGTCAAAGCTCCCTCGAAATAATCAAAGTTGAGCAAGTGATAGTGTGATTTTACATCATGTTTTCTGTATACTTTTGCATGCATTTTTCATATAGATTAGGCATTCTTTATTTGATTTTAGTTAGTTTTTCCCTTGGAACGGGTGAAGCGGTTTCTTGGTGTTGTTTTGCAGGAATTAATGTAAAAATGATCAAAATCAGCCATGATGGAGCCTGGATGAAACAGAGCTTGAAAAGTGAAGAATATGAGCCAGGCAGAGCCCATCACGGCCTGGCCGTGATGACCATCACGGCCATGATCAAGCAGAGCAGAAGGCAAAAGTCGGGAAGCAGTGCAGGAACGCTCGCCCCGCGAGAGGCTACTCGCCCCGCGAGCCTGAAGACCAGCCTGTGCCAGAAATGTCATCTTCTCTGCCTCGCCCCGCGAGAGGCTATTCGCCTCGCGAGACTGTGGACCAGAAGCCATCACGCCCAGGTCCTGATACTCATCACGGGCGTATTTGAGAAGACCCTACCCTTACTGTCTCGCCTCGCGATCCAGTCTCCGAAACAACAGATTTTTAACATTCGCCCGTGATGAGTATCAGGGCCTCGCGAGGCGAATGTTAAAAATCTGTTGTTTCAGAGACCGGATCGCGAGGCGAGACGGCAAGGGTCTTCTCAAATACGCCCGTGATGAGTATCAGGACCTGGGCGTGATAGCTTCTGGTCCACAGTCTCTCGAGGTGAATAGCCTCTCGTGGGGCGAGGCAGAGAAGATGACATTTCTGGCACAGTCGGTCTTCGTGCTCGCGGCGAGTAGCCTCGCGGGCGAGCATTCCTGCACTGCTTCCGACTTTTGCCTTCTCGCTCCGCTGATCATGGCCGTGATGGTCATCACGGCCAGGCCGTGATGGGCTCTGTTTGGCTCATATTCTTCACTTTTCAAGCTCTGTTTCATCCAGGCTCCATCATGGCTGATTTTGATCATTTTTACATTAATTCCTGCAAAACAACACCAAGAAACCGCTTCACCCGTTCCAAGGGAAAAACTAACTAAAATCAAATAAAGAATGCCTAATCTATATGAAAAATGCATGCAAAAGTGTATATGAAACATCATGTAAAATCACACTATCAGGGTAACTTCATGTATATATCACACTATCACCCCAAACTTCATGTATATATCAAATCACCCCAAATACTTGTTGACGGCTCTGGGCAAGTATACCCAGTCGTGCAAGTAATACGGTGGTGAGACCGGTTATCGTATCCACGGGGATTGGATGTCAAGTATCAATTCACAAACTCAGCAACTATCTAGAGTAAACAGAGAAATCAAAACAAACAAAAGAAAAGGAAAAGTTCTTTGAGGAATTCTATCGAACACTTGGAGTGCGAAAGGGATATGTTGGGACTAGACTTCACCAAACCTCTACCTCATGCAATAGCAGGACTAGATACCTCCCATTCATGCTTCAGATATTAAAATCAATCCACTAAACTACTCAAGCCCCGATTCCTCGGATGGCAAGAGCCTAAATCCACTAATAGACCCTAATTCTTTAGGTGACCTAGATTAATGAATTTGCATTAAGATTAGGGATTACGCGATTACTAGTAAACCAAACTCCATTCCAAGACGCAAGGGTTACTAGGTGATTAAATTCAATTCCGGTTCTAGTACGAATTTCCCAATTGCATATCAAAACACAAATCAAGTCATGGGGGTGCTAGCCACAACAAGCATTAAGCATGGAAAATTAATCACTAATACGAAGGCATGAACACAAAATAATCAGTCAAGATAAATACATAATAATCAGTTTGATTACATCTAATCCCAATAAACTGGGATTAGCTACTCAAAAAAGAGAAAGCCAAACCAGAAAAGCAATAGAGAAAGGAAGAAAGGGAGAACTCCATTGAAGCATCCCACTGTCGTCACAGCAACCCCCTAACTTAGCTCCCTTTTAGGGTTGGAACCCTAGCCCAGCCGCATCCTCCAAGTGCCCCCCTCTAAAACTCTCCAAAAACCCTAAAAAACTCAAAACCTCCCCCATTCTGCCCTAAAACAGCAATTTATACCAATCAGACTCTGCGCACACTCGCGAGGCGAATGTTAAAAATCTGTTGTTACAGAGACTGGATCTCTCGCGAGGCGAGACAGGTAGGGTCTTCTCAAATACGCTTGTGATGAGTATCAAGGCCTGGGCATGATGGCTTCTGGTCCACAGTCTCGCGAGGGGAATAGCCTCTCGCGGGGCGACGCAGAAAAGATGACATTTCTGGCACAGGCTGGTCTTCAGGCTCGCGGGGCGAGTAGCCTCTCGTGGGGCGAGCATTCCCAGAATTGCTTCTGACTTTTGCCTTCTGCTCTGCTTGATCAAGGCTGTGATGGTCATCACGGCCAGGCCGTGATGGGCTCTGTCTGGCTCATATTCTTCACTTTTCAAGCTCTGTTTCATCCAGGCTCCATCATGGCTGATTTTTATCAATTTTACATTAATTCCTTCAAAACAACACCAAGAAACCGCTTCACCCGTTCCAAGGGAAAAACAAACTAAAATCAAATAAAGAATGCCTAATCTATATGAAAAATGCATGCAAAAGTATACATAAAACATGATGTAAAATCACACTATCAAATCACCCCAAGCTTATTCAATTGCTTGTCCTCAAGCAATCACTAAGGCCAGAAGATATAAATAATCAAAGCATGGATAGTGAACCAAGAACCCGAGTAAATATTAATCCAAGTAATAAGCATTTCAAACAATTCAGCAAGAGACAATAAATTCAAGTCCAATTAGAGGCTTAGGTTCTCTAAATTCATATTCTCACTAATTCGGGCACTCTTTCTCACCTGAAGGTCACCCCAAGCTTAATACTTTGCTTGACTCTCTTTCTCACCTC
Source organism: Sophora flavescens (assembly GCA_030762895.1). Classification (NCBI taxonomy): domain Eukaryota; kingdom Viridiplantae; phylum Streptophyta; class Magnoliopsida; order Fabales; family Fabaceae; genus Sophora; species Sophora flavescens. The sequence continues at coordinate 184,424,480 of CM061064.1, forward strand.
ACTCAAGTGTTTAGGGGAATAAGACAATTCGCTCCATTTTCCTCAAGTAATGATTTCTACCATAGGCTTGACTATCAACCAAATCTCTACTTTATTAATGAAAACAATTAAGAATCAAGAGGTCTTTTGCTTTGGTTGTAACGGGGCCATGGGATTAATCATTAGGTGGGGAAATCAAGAAAAGGAAATTTCAAAAGGCCATACAAAATCAAGCATTGCAAAACATGACCTTCTAAAATACCCTTTTGGGTTTTGATTCCTTTTTCCACCTTTCTTTTCTTTTTCTTTTCATTTCTCACTTTTCTTTTTGTCATCCCCTTCTCTATATTTTTGTTTTCTTTTTCTTTTCTTTTTCTTTTGCTTGGAGAAGGGGAGATTTTTCAGCTCAAGAGAAATATTTTTATGATTCTTTCATCCCAAACTTTTTTCAACTACCTTTTTACCCTTTTGTGCAATACTTTAGAAGGTATCCTACCAAGCATATTTATCAAAATATTTTCGGGTACCAATAAAAGTATTTATTCATGTAGTCTCAAAATTGGGCAACTAAAGGGTAGCATTTAGTCATTCAAAGCTCAGAAGACCGGAAAAATACCTAGTGCCTCAATCATTTTCAAAAAATGTTTTCAAAAATTTTTAAGCTTCAAAATGGTTTCAAGTCAAGTTCTAGAGAAAAACAATCCAAGAGGAATAACACTCTAACACAAAGAATGGGGTATATTTAGTGCGTACCCCTTTTGGCTCAAAATCTCACATTTTAGTAGTTCAAAAATCAGTGAGAAACACAAATCTACTGAACCATATGCTAATTATCAACTATCCAAGATTATCTCAAACATTTTCATTTGTAGCCATATCACAATAATAAAAAAAATTGGGTTCAAGAATTCACCATCACAAGTTATCTGGCACTTAGTTCTTACAATTGGATGCATTATCTAAACAAGGGCGATCTAATTGTGTGATCATGCAAAGCTATCATGCAAAACTATATGAATGCAACATGAAGGATGCAAAAATATCCCTACCCCAAACTTAAGAATTTACATTGTCCCCAATGTAAACAATCAAGTTGGAAAGAGGAGAAAAATGGAACGGCTTACTGAGGCGGTAGAGGGTGTTGGCTCTCATTCCAGTCAGAAACTTGTTGGGAAATGCATCACGGCCGTGATGGGTGATGACTTTGCTTTTTCTTGCCTTCTTGCTCTTCCTTCCTTCTTTCCCTGAAATCACTTGGCAAATCTCAATTTATTATTTTTCCTCTTGATCTTCTCAAATTATTCAAGAGGTTGAAATCAAAATCAAAAGGGAAAAGGAAAAGAAAAATTGGATTGCCTCCCAACAAGCGCTTCTTTAACGTCACTAGCTTGACGTTCTAGGATCCTCCTCCCGGATCAAATGGCTTGTGGAGTGGCGATTGTAGCAGCAGTATGACTCTATCCATGGTTCCACCTAGCCATGGTGTGAAAGCACCATTGACCTCTTTAACTACAATAATGCACTCACTTCCTAGCGGGTCAAATGGCATTTTCACCAGGAAGTTTGACAGACAAGTGGAAGGGGCTAACTTACCAATGTCCACACATGCATGCAAGCCAACATATTTATTTAATGCAGTAAATTCAGCAAGCATGGTGGAGGGAGTGCTTTCCAAATGTCCTGCCTTCTCAGTTGTTCCTCCCCAAGGGTGCATGAAAGGTAATCCCTCTTCTTGTGATTCGCTTACAACCACCACTTCATCTTCAATTTGATCCATCCCCACAGTCATATTTTGCTCAAATTCTGCTTCATGTGGCTCTATGGGAGTCATACAAGGTGGTGGAGGTGGTAAATATGAACAGAGGGTTTCCCATTCCTCCTTGGAGCAACTATATACAAGCCTACCCGTCACACTATCAACTTGTGCTGGGATATCAAAATTTTCCAATTCTGGGTAATCTTCCCAACACCAGTTGTCCTCCCAAGTGTGACTTGAGACTTCCTCATCAGATGGATAATGATAGTTGTCCATGAATTCCATCCACCTGGCACAAACAAAACTCAAAACAAAAAGATCAAATATATACAGAAAAATAAAAGATAAAATTGTCTAAATTAGTTGCCTCCTTTGTTACTAATGATATTGGCAAAACCAATCCCCGGCAACGGCGTCAAAAACTTGTTGACGGCTCTGGGCAAGTATACCCAGTCGTGCAAGTAATACGGTGGTGAGACCGGTTATCGTATCCACGGCGATTGGATGTCAAGTACCAATTCACAAACTCAGCAACTATCTAGACTAAACAGAGAAATCAAAACAAACAAAAGAAAAGGAAAAGCTCTTTGAGGAATTCTATCGAACACTTGGAGTGCGAAAGGGATATGTTGGGACTAGACTTCACGAAACCTCTACCTCATGCAATACCAGGACTAGATACCTCTCATTCATGCTTCAGATATTAAAATCAATCCACTAAACTACTCAAGCCCCGATTCCTCGGATGGCAAGAGCCTAAATCCACTAATAGACCCTAATTCCTTAGGTGGCCTAGATTAATGAATTTGCATTAAGATTAGGGATTACACGATTACTAGTAAACCAAACTCCATTCCTAGACGCAAGGGTTACTAGGTGATTAAATTCAATTCCGGTTCTAATACGAATTTCCCAATTGCATATCAAAACACAAATCAAGTCATGGGGGTGCTAGCCACAACAAGCATTAAGCATGGAAAATTAATCACTAATACGATGGCATGAACACAGAATAATCAGTCAAGATAAATACATAATAATCAGTTTGATTACATCTAGTCCCAACGTATCCCTTTCGCACTCCAAGTGTTCGATAAAAATCCTCAAAAAACTTTTCCTTTTCTTTTGTTTGTTTTGATTTCTCTTCATAGTCTAGATGGTTACTGAATTTGTGAATTGGTAATTTACATCCAATCCCCGTGGATACGATAACCGATCTCACCACCGTATTACTTGCACGACTGGGTATACTTGCCCAAATCCGTTCAACAAGACCCTAATTCCTTAGGTGGCCTAGATTAATGAATTTGCATTAGGATTAGGGATTACGCGATTACTAGTAAACCAAACTTCATTCCTAGATGCAAGGGTTACTAGGTGATTAAATTCAATTCCGGTTCGAATATGAATTTCCCAATTGCATATCAAAACACAAATTAAGTCATGGGGGTGCTAGCCACAACAAGCATTAAGCATGGAAAATTAATCACTAATACGAAGGCATGAACACAGATTAATCAGTCAAGGCAAATACATAATAATCAGTTTGATTACATCTAATCCCAACAAACGGGATTTAGCTACTCATAAAAGAGAAAACCAAACCAGAAAAGCAGCAGATAAAGGAAGAAAGGGTGAACTCCATTGAAGCTTCCCACTGTCGCCACAGCAGCACCCTAACTCAGCTCCCTTTTAGGGTTGGAACCCTAGCCCAGTCGCAGCCTCCAAGTGGCTCCCTCTAAAACTCTCCAAAATCAAAAAACTCTCAAAAACTCCCCCATTCTGCCCTAAAACAGCAATTTATACCAATCAGACTCTGCGTGCACTCGCGAGGCGAGACATGGCTCGCAAGGCGAATATTAAAAATCTGTTGTTACAGAGACTGGATCTCTCGCGAGGCGAGACAGTAAGGGTCTTCTCAAATACGCCCGTGATGAGTATCAGGGCCTGGGCGTGATGCCTTCTGGTCCACAGTCTCGCGAGGCGAATAGCCTCTCGCGGGGCGAGGCAGAGAAGATGACATTTCTGGCACAGGCTGGTCTTCAGGCTCGCGGGGCGAGTAGCCTCTCGCGGGGCGAGCATTCCCAGAATTGCTTCTGACTTTTTCCTTCTGCTCTGCTTGATCATGGCGGTGATGGTCATCACGGCCAGGCCGTGATGGGCTCTGTCTGGCTCATATTATTCACTTTTCAAGCTCTGTTTCATCCAGGCTCCATCATGGCTGATTTTGATCATTTTTACATTAATTCCTGCAAAACAACACCAAGAAACTGCTTCACCCGTTTCAAGGAAAAAACAAACTAAAATCAAATAAAGAGTGACTAATCTATTTGAAAAATGCATGCAAAAGTATACAGAAAACATGATGTAAAATCACACTATCACAACTTTTGCAAATAAACTTGGGGTGATTTGATAGTGTGATTTTACATCATGTTTTCTGTATACTTTTGCATGCATTTTTCATATAGATTAGGCATTCTTTATTTGATTTTAGTTAGTTTTTCCCTTGGAACGGGTGAAGCGGTTTCTTGGTGTTGTTTTGCAGGAATTAAATTAAAAATGATCAAAATCAGCCATGATGGAGCCTGGATGAAACAGAGCATGAAAAGTGAAGAATATGAGCCAGACAGAGCCCATCACGGCCTGGCCGTGATGACCATCACGGCCATTATCAAGCAGAGCAGAAGGCAAAAGTCAGAAGCAATTCTGGGAATGCTCGCCCCGGGAGAGGCTACTCGCCCCGCGAGCCTGAAGACCGTCCTATGCCAGAAATGTCATCTTCTCTGCCTCGCCCCACGAGAGGCTATTCGCCTCGCGAGACTGTGGACCAGAAGCCATCACGCCCAGGCCCTGATACTCATCACGGGTGTATTTGAGAAGACACTTACTGTCTCGCCTCGCGAGAGATCCAGTCTCTGTAACAACAGATTTTTAACATTCGCCTCACGAGCCATGTCTCGCCTCGCGAGTGCGCGCAGAGTCTGATTGGTATAAATTGCTGTTTTAGGGCAGAATGGGGGAGTTTTTGAGTTTTTTAGGGTTTTGGGAGAGATTTAGAGGGGGGCACTTGGAGGCTGTGGCTGGGCTAGGGTTCTAACCCTAAAAGGGAGCTGAGTTAGGGGGTTGTTGTGACGACAGTGGGAAGCTTCAATGGAGTTCTCACTTTCTTCCTTTCTCTACTGCTTTTCTGGTTTGGCTTTCTCTTTTATGAGTAGCTAATCCCAGTTTGTTGGGATTAGATGTAATCAAACTGATTATTATTTATTTATCTTGACTGATTATTCTGTGTTCATGCCTTCGTATTAGTGATTAATTTTCCATGCTTAATGCTTGTTGTGGCTAGCACCCCCATGACTTGATTTGTGTTTTGATATGCAATTGGGAAATTCGTATTAGAACCGGAATTGAATTTAATCACCTAGTAACCCTTGCGTCTAGGAATGGAGTTTGGTTTACTAGTAATCGCGTAATCCCTAATCTTAATGCAAATTCATTAATCTAGGCCACCTAAGGAATTAGGGTCTATTAGTGGATTTAGGCTCTTGCCATCCGAGGAATCGGGGCTTGAGTAGTTTATTGGATTGATTTCAATATATGAAGCATGAATGAGAGGTATCTAGTCCTGGTATTGCATGAGGTAGATGTTTGGTGAAGTCTAGTCCCAACATATCCCTTTCGCACTCCAAGTGTTCGATAGAATTCCTCAAAGAACTTTTCCTTTTCTTTTGTTTGTTTTGATTTCTCTGTTTAGTCTAGATAGTTGTTGAGTTTGTGAATTGGTACTTGACATCCAATCCCCGTGGATACGATAACCGGTCTCACCACCGTATTACTTGCACGATTGGGTATACTTGCCCAGAGCCGTCAACAAGTTTTTGGCGCCGTTGCCGGGGATTTGTTTTGCCAATATCATTAGTAACAAATGAGGCAACTAATTTAGACATTTTTATCTTTTATTTTTCTGTATATATTTGATCTTTTTGTTTTGAGTTTTGTTTGTGCCAGGTGGATGGAATTCATGGACAACTATCATTGTCCATCTGATGAGGAAGTCTCAAGTCACACTTGGGAGGACAACTGGTATTGGGAAGATTACCCAGAATTGGCAAATTTTGATATCCCAGCACAAGTTGATAGTGTGACGGGTTGGCTTGTATATAGTTGCTCCAAGGAGGAATGGGAAACCCTCTGTTCATATTTACGACCTCCACCACCATGTATGATTCCCATAGAGCCACATGAAACAGAATTTGAGCAAAATATGGCTGTGGGGATGAATCAAATTGAAGATGAAGTGGTGGTGGTAAGCGAATCACAAGAAGAGGGATTACCTTTCACGCATCCTTGGGGAGGAACAAGTGAGAAGGCAGGACATTTGGAAAGCACTCCCTCCACCATGCTTGCTGAATTTACTGCATTAAATAAATATGTTGGCTTGCATGCATGTGTGGACATTGGTAAGTTATCCCCTTCCACTTGTCTGTCAAACTTCCTGGTGAAAATGCCATTTGACTCGCTAGGAAGTGAGTGCATTATTGTAGTTAAAGAGGTCAATGGTACTTTCACACCATGGCTAGGAGGAACCATGGATAGAGTCATACTGCTGCTACAATTGCCACTCCACAAGCCATTTGATCCGGGAGGAGGATCCTAGAACGTCAAGCTAGTGACGTTAAAGAAGCGCTTGTTGGGAGGCAACCCAATTTTTCTTTTCCTTTTCCCTTTTGATTTTGATTTCAACCTCTTGAATAATTTGAGAAGATCAAGAGGAAAAATAATAAATTGAGATTTGCCAAGTGATTTCAGGGAAAGAAGGAAGGAAGAGCAAGAAGACAAGAAAAAGCAAAGTCAGCACCCATCACGGTCGTGATGCATTTCCCAACAAGTTTCTGACTGGAATGAGAGCCAACACCCACTACCGCCTCGGTAAGTCGTTCCATTTTTCTCCTCTTTCCAACTTGATTGTTTACATTGGGGACAATGTAAATTCTTAAGTTTGGGGTAGCGGTATTTTTGCATCCTTCATGTTGCATTCATATAGTTTTGCATGATAGCTTTGCATGATCACACAATTAGATTGCCCTTGTTTAGATAATGCATCCAATTGTAAGAACTAAGTGCCAAATAACTTGTGATGGTGAATTCTTGAACCCAATTTTTTTTATTCTTGTGATATGGCTACAAATTAAAATGTTTGAGATAATCTTGGATAGTTGATAATTAGCATATGGTTCAGTAGATTTGTGTTTCTCACTGATTTTTGAACTACTAAAATGTGAGATTTTGAGCCAAAAGGGGTACTCACTAAATATACCCCATTCTTTGTGTTAGAGTGTCATTCCTCTTGCATTGTTTTTCTCTAGAACTTGACTTGAAACCATTTTGAAGCTTAAAAATTTTTGAAAACATTTTTTGAAAATGATTGGGGCACTAGGTATTTTTCCGGCCTTCTGAGCTTTGAATGACTAAATGCTACCCTTTAGTTGCCCAATTTTGAGCCTACATGAATAAATACTTTTCTTGGTACCCGAAAATATTTTGATAAATATGATTGGTAGGATACCTTCTAAAGTATTGCACAAAAGGGTCAAAAGGTAGTTGAAAAAAGTTTCGGATGAAAGAATCAGATAAATATTTCTCTTGAGCTGAAAAATTTCCCCTTCTCCAAGCAAAATAAAAACAAAAGAAAAATAAAACAAAAATATAGAGAAGGGGATGACAAAAAGAAAAGTGAGAAATGAAAAGAAAAAGAAAGAAAAGAAAGGTGGAAAAAGGAATCAAAACCCAAAAGGGTATTTTAGAAGGTCATGTTTTGAAATGCTTGATTTTGTATAGCCTTTTGAAATTTCCTTTTCTTGATTTCACCACCTAATGATTAATCCCATGGCCCCGTTACAACCAAAGCAAAAGACCTCTTGATTCTTAATTGTTTTCATTAATAAAGTAGAGATTTGGTTGATAGTCAAGCCTATGGTAGAAATCATTACTTGAGGAAAATGGAGCGAATTGTCTTATTCCCCTAAACACTTGAGTGAGGTGAGAAAGAGAGCCAAGCAAAGTATTAAGCTTGGGGTGACCTTCAGGTGAGAAAGAGTGCCCGAATCACTGAGAATATGAATTTAGAGAACCTAAGCCTCTAATTGGACTTGAATTGATTGTCTCTTGCTGAATTGTTTGAAATGCTTATTACTTGGATTAGTATTTACTCGGGTTCTTGGTTCACTATCCATGCTTTGATTATTTATATCTTCTGGCCTTAGTGATTGCTTGAGGACAAGCAATTGAATAAGCTTGGGGTGATTTGATAGTGTGATTTTACATCATGTTTTCTGTATACTTTTGCATGCATTTTTCATATAGATTAGGCTTTCTTTATTTGATTTTAGTTAGTTTTTCCCTTGGAACGGGTGAAGCGGTTTCTTGGTGTTGTTTTGAAGGAATTAATGTAAAAATTATCAAAATCAGCCATGATGGAGCCTGGATGAAACAGAGCTTGAAAAGTGAAGAATATGAGCCAGACAGAGCCTATCACGGCCTGGCCGTGATGACCATCACGGCCTGGCCGTGATGACCATCACGGCCATGATCAAGCAGAGCAGAAGGCAAAAGTCAGAAGCAATTCTGGGAATGCTCGCCCCACGAGCCTGAAGACCAGCCTGTGCCAGAAATGTCATCTTCTCTGCCTCGCCCCACGAGAGGCTATTCGCCTCGCGAGACTGTGGACCAAAAGCCATCACGCCCAGGCCCTGATACTCATCACGGGCGTATTTGAGAAGACCCTTACTGTCTCGCCTCGCGAGCCACTCTCGCCTCGTGAGAGATCCAATCTCTGTAACAGCAGATTTTTAACATTCGCCTCGGGAGCCATGTCTCGCCTCGCGAGTGCGCTCAGAGTCTGATTGGTATAAATTGCTGTTTTAGGGCAGAATGGGGGAGTTTTTGAGAAGTTTTAGTTTGTGGAGAGTTTTAGAGGGGGCACTTGGAGGCTGCGGCTGGGCTAGGGTTCCAACCCTAAAAGGGAGCTGAGTTAGGGGGTTGCTGTGACGACAGTGGGAAGCTTCAATGGAGTTCTCCCTTTCTTCCTTTCTCTACTGCTTTTCTGGTTTGGCTTTCTCTTTTATGAGTAGCTAATCCCAGTTTGTTGGGATTAGATGTAATCAAACTGATTATTATGTAGTTATCTTGACTGATTATTCTGTGTTCATGCCTTCGTATTAGTGATTAATTTTCCATGCTCAATGCTTGTTGTGGCTAGCACCCCCATGACTTGATTTGTATTTTGATATGCAATTGGGAAATTCGTATTAGAACCGGAATTGAATTTAGTCACCTAGTAACCCTTGCGTCTAGGAATGGAGTTTGGTTTACTAGTAATCGTGTAATCCCTAATCTTAATGCAAATTCATTAATCTAGGCCACCTAAGGAATTAGGGTCTATTAGTGGATTTAGGCTCTTGTCATCCGAGGAATCGGGGCTTGAGTAGTTTAGTGGATTGATTTTAATATCTGAAGCATGAATGAGAGGTATCTAGTCCTGGTATTGCATGAGGTAGAGGTTTGGTGAAGTCTAGTCCCAACATATCCCTTTCGCACTCCAAGTGTTCGATAGAATTCCTCAAAGAACTTTTACTTTTCTTTTGTTTGTTTTGATTTCTCTGTTTAGTCTAGATAGTTGCTGAGTTTGTGAATTGGTACTTGACATCCAATCCCCGTGGATACGATAACCGGTCTCACCACCGTATTACTTGCACGACTGGGTATACTTGCCCAGAGCCGTCAACAGCAACGACGTGAGCTATAGGGAGCTTCTTAAAAATCAAGTCAATATATTCCTAGAAGATGAAAGAAGGACAAAAATCCCATGATTACGAAAAGATGTGTACTAGTTGCAGCTCGAGAAAATGAAGATTAAGAGTAATCGAGTTAAGCTTCTCTCCAAAAAAACAAATTTGAGCATGTTAACTTCATGTCGGGTCAATACCTTTCCCAAGACAAATTAATAGAAATGAAGACTTAAGTCGAGTTGAAACACATATCACTTGCTCCTTAAAGAAAAACAAATCAAGGCAAGCCTCCCCTATCAAGTCTAGATGAGCTAAGACTCCGTTAAAATAAACCAAGGTTGATCTCTCAAGCTCCTTTAACTAAGGCAACATTTTCCTCATTTTTACTAGTCCTAAAAAACCAAAGGAAGTTTCATGCTTTCTACTGAAACAACTTAAGGTAGTATTATCTTTTAAATTTGCATCTGAAGCAATTAGTGGGTTGCCCAAACAATGAAGAAGAGAATGAAAGGTATGAGAGAAAAATCTGAAGAAGCTCATTTGCCATTGTGGTTGAGATTTGAAATTCAAGACTTTCATTAGACTGTGACTCCCATGACGGTGACCCTCACATCTTCACATTTTAGAACCTAAGATATAAAAAAAGAAACTAGGGGTGGCCATGGGTCCTAGTAGACCCACGAACCCGGTGAACCGGACCCAACCCATATTTTTTGTATTGGTTCGGTGATTGGGTCGGGTTGGGTAAAAATATAACATCCCTGGCTGCTCTATGGATTGACGACTGTCCCCACAGACCAACACGGGTCTTTTCAACGTGCTTTGTCCTCACTCACACGCTTCCTAGGAAAACTTCCCAGGAGGTCACCCATCCCAGAATTGCTCCAAGTCAACCACGCTTAACTGTGGAGTTCTTAAGTGATGGACACCAGAAAAGAAGATGCATCTTGTTAGTATAGGTAGTACCAATAAATTCATATAAGCCTTCCTCAACTGTGTAGTCCCATACCTACACAGTCTCAAGATCCCTCTCATTCGGGTGTGTAATCGGTTCATTCATGTCTCCCTCCGCCTAGAAGTCTGCCAGGAGCCGCTCCTTGTCCATGCCTTCTTGCACCGGCGACCACTCCCCGTCCTCGTCGGCACCCGGGTGTTACAAAAAACACATAGAACCCATAGAGTATGGGTTGGTATTGGGTTTCAGAATTTCAAACCCATTGAATCCAACCCAACCCATATTACTTAGTTTTGTGTTGATGGGTGTTGAATGGTGACGACTTTTACTCTTTCATTGTAGTAATTTAGACTTTTAGTTGATGATTGTTGATGACTTTAGACTTTTAGACGTTTAGTTCAAGGTTGTTGATGTAATTTAAAGTTTTAAACATGTGTATTTGTGATTTTGGGCATTTTTTCATGTTTTCTGCCCAAACAGACCTGCGGATCCAACTTAACCCTACCAAAAAATTTACATCTGTGTGTTTCTTACTATATCCGACAACCCATCCAACCCAACCCATAAATGGTCTGGTTGGATTGGTTCGGGTTTCATAATTTTTTTTGTTTGGCGAACCAAACCCGACCCTCTCACCTTTGGTTGGATTGGGTGCCAAAATCCATTGAACCCAACCCAACCCGACACATGGCCACCCGTAAAAGAAACTATTACTACTCTTAAAAGACAATGGGACAATAATGACATGTCACCATTTAACAAAAAAAAGTAGAGCGTTGAATCTGGAAATTAATGCTTCATATGCAGGTAAAGTGGAATTTGTTAAGTTCTATACCTTAAAATTAATTAAAACACCTTATTTTTATGCTTGCTACTACAACAATCAGGAGGGCACCTTTGACAACTCTAGTATAGTTAGCGGTAAAGTCTTCCATCCTCCCTCCTAAAGTTGGAGGATGGATACTCACTGTTCCTGAACCCATGATTTATTATTTTAAAAAAATGATTGGTCCGGATTTATCCAAAAATTTTACAGGTAAATTTTTTCGCCGGTTTCTAAAATGGCACCTACTTTCCGGTCACTATACGAGGTTTCACTCAATAGCACCGCTTAGTTCTCATCACTGCAAGCCCAGCCACATATGCCGCCGTCCCTGATAATCCTTTGGCTTATCTAGTTTTACAGCTGGACATACCATGGTTTGTGTGCCAATTGATCGAGTTTAATCTCGTTTTTACCCAAATTTGGCTTTACTTGTCCTTAAGCAAGGTTTGAGACAATATTTTAGTTTTTAGGAATTTTAATAAGTTTTTTAGTCAAATAAAGCATTCATGCTATTTAGAGTTTCATGTAAAAAGTGAAGCTGGAAAATGCTAGGAAAACTAAAGAAAGCAAGCTGGAATACAAGCTTGGAGTGTCTCGCCCCGCGAGCCAAAGGCCAAGAAATTGTATATTTTAAGAGCTCTTTGGGGCGCCCAGTGAGCAAAGGGCTCGCCCAATGAGTCAGTGGAGGAAAACTTGAAGCATCTTTGTGGCGCCTCGCGAAGCAATGGCTCGCCCGTGAAGCAAAGAGGGAAATCTTGAAGTTTATTTGCCTCGCCCCACGAAGAAGAGCGTCACCCCGTGAAACAGAGGACCAGAATTGGGGCCTCTGTCTCGCCCTGCGAAGAGGTGTTTTGCCCCGCGAAATTGGTCTCGCCCCGCGAGAAATTGATATCTGGACTGGGCCAAATTTGAATCTCGCCCCACGAGTGTGCGTTTTGACAAATTAGTATTTAAGCTTGTTATTAATGTGAATTTTGTACCCTAATTCTAGTTTTTGAGAGTTGCGTCTCTAGTAGTGATAGTGTTGAATATTGTTGATGTTTCTACTCAATTTCTTGGTGATTATGTACGCTATGAGAAGCTAATCCTCTTTTCCAAGGAATCGATGTAGCAGTACATGACGGAATAGTGAATTTGTAATGTTTTCTATTCCCTTCTCTTAATTCTTGCTTCTTAATTATGTTTTGAGTTGCGTTAATCAAAAGAGCTCGTGATTAACTAGCCAAGCATGATGAGTCCGACCGGAGATTCATGCTTTATGGATTGAATTAAGAACACAAGTTGAGTATTGATAGAAATATAATAGGAGACTTATGCAATCGGGAACCATGGACTTAATGAATCTTTGCATGTTAATCATCATAGAGATATAGTTGATTATTGTGCTTAGGTGTTTTCTTTTGTGCCCGAACGAGACATTAGAGTAATTTAGGGTTCCTGGTTGGCATGAAATTGAATTAGGAATAGAATAATAATCACATTGGATCTAGTCTTGATTGTGTAGGTAAAATCGTGACCTTGGATTCCCCCAATCCAATCTTAATTCTAATAATTGCTTTCGATTTGTTATGATCTCGTTTTAATTAGATAATTGATTTCTTGTCTAATTTGATCACCAAATATTCTCTCTCCATTGACTTGGTCAAACTTGGTTATTGATATAAATTTAGATAAATTGGTCAATCCAATCCTTGAGTTCGATACTCGGCATTACTTGTCGTTTTATTTATTACTTGCTTCGATCCGATACACTTGTCGGAGCCTATCAGTCCATCCGCCATGCAGATCTGTGAGAGGGAAAGGGAAAAGCTAGTTAACACTTTTCTTTAGACGTTGCTTGGTTCTCTTTGTATCTTTAAATCTCACAACTTCACCTCCAACCCTCCTCAGTGCACCGCCACCACCGACGATCTTCGCGCCTCTTGCGAACGTGACCCATATTGTGTATCCTTCTCCCCCTGCGTCAATGGACACCAAGGAAGAGGAGAAGCTCTCCCTTGTCTTCTCACCCAACCTGCACGTGTCCTCGACGATGGAACCCACCGTGTCAGCCAAGGAGCCTTCAGAAACATGTGCTGTGGCGGTCACATGTTCGCACCTACCAAGATCTAACGCCGCTACAGCCACAAGATCAACATCAACCAGAAGCGATATGCCGTCGTTTCTGCCATTGCCGCCACTGATATCCTCTCTCTCTCACTCCAGCAAAGGCAGAGAAGAAGCCGGCGGAGAAGGTAACAACAGAGAACAAGCCGAAGGCGGAGAAGGGTAAACTGGGGGTGATGGGGATGATCTGCTGGTATCGGTCTCAGTTTCCGGCCAAAGCAGCAAGACCAAAGGCCATTTTTTTAAATATTTTTTATTTATCTTAATTTGTTGATTTTTTTTTTTAGGATGAGTTGTAATGTTCCGAACAGTTTTAAGGAAGGATTTTCTTTGGAAGATTGTGTGATGTTTGGGTTGATATTACGAAACTTAATTGTGAGTTGTGATTTAAGTTCAAAGCATGTTGAATTTGCAGGAGAAGTTATATATATGAATCAAATATTGGCCTACCGGTATCAACTGGTATCATAGCATGATTTGTTGTAAATCTTTAACCTAAATTTTTAATTTTTAATCAATATATTATAGATTGCAAATGTGATTTTCTCCTATTCTTTTGATTGAGATAGAGGACAGTACATCGGCGACCATGGAGTAGTTCCCCGAGGAGCTCTTTCTCAGTGAATGGCCGGACAATCTGGCATAACCAACTCAGTGGCATAGCCTTCGGATGAGAATTGAGTTGCTGGACTCAATTTAATATTTTAAAGAAGAAGACGACAAAAACAAGATGAAACCACCTCTATAGTCTATTTGTTACTGGATGTTAAAGAAATATTAATTTAATATTTTACCGAATAACCGGATGGATCCAGGAGGGAGGATGGTAGAGTCCGCACGTTTTTCTTTCGATTCAATTGTAGGCCAAATCTTGCTCCAACAACAACATACTCATAAGTGGGGACTTTGACCTGAAGAAAGAGAAGAACTTTATCAAAGCTGTTAAAGAAAGCATAAATACATATTTATGTCTAGTAATTCGTTATATATATTGGTACACTGCAATGCTAAACAGGTAAAAGACAAATAAAACGTCATGATAAGGACTCTTCTTAACACTTAGGGTTCAACACCAACTATATAATCAACTATATAATGACTCGTTTGCTGCGATAAACGATTGAATAAAAGAGCAAACAATATCCAAACAACAAAAATGGAGAGACCATATAACTGAAGGCTAAAAGATTAAAGCAAAATTACACACTAAATCTTTTGAAGAAATAATGAATAACTAAAACAAGGATTTAGAGAAGAAAAAACAAATTAAGATGACATCACCATCACAAACGGATAAAAGAACACAACAAAGAGAAAAGGGAAGATCATAAAGTACTCCACAGGGGCACGGTGGCGGCACGACGATTGGCTATGAAGGTGGTGCGCATGAGGTGGATGCGACTGGCCTCAGGTATGAACGGCGAACCCGTCGGGGTTTGCACAGATCTGATGTGGTGACGATGTGTGATGGCTACCGAGGTGACACAGCAGAGAACGGCAGACGCGGCTAGTAGAGGTTCTGAGTCAGAATGGAGGAGGTGATGCAGTGTGAGGCTAAGCAGCAACCTGAGTGGTATGCGGTGTAGCGCGGCGGAAGACGTGGTGCCTCTTTGCATACTTATGTCATTTTTATCAACAGGCAAAAAATAAACAAAATGGTTCAAACACGTTCTCAATCAAGAGAGGATTGTGGCTGAACTAGAGTTGAAGGATAAAGTCACCCAACTGAAGCAGCAGATGTCGAAGGTTCTAGAAGTACGTCAGTCTCTTGAAAAGAACCAGAACATAGATGGGGCCTCCTCAATAGTGAACAAAGAACAACAAGCCACGCCTTCTCATCCACCTGGCTTCAATCTGCATTATGATCTTAATTCTCAAGGAATGTTGGTTCCACTTACAATGTATCAACATGGTCCCACACAACCACCAGCCACCAACCCTCAAGACACCCAAGCACTACAGTTCCCATCTTATGGCCTTCCATTTGGCTACGCACCACCATTCGCCACCAACTCTTCAGCGAATAACCTCCAAACTCCTGTTGCTGCAATGCAAAATTCAACCCAACCACCGGGCCACACACAGGGACCGAAACCCCACTATTTTATTATTTACTTATTTACATATTTTACTTTATTTTGTACTGATACCCCCACTGAATGTAACTATTTTATTATTTACTTATTTACATATTTTATTTTATTTTTGTTAGATAAAGTTTATTTTATTTTATTTTTGTTAGATAAAGTTAATTTTATTATTTACTTATTTACGTATTTTATTTTATTCTATTTACACGCTTCAAGATGTGTCATGATCAGCTATTGTCACAGTCCCTCCCGCGTAGTTGATACAGTTATTATTATTTATTTTTTAAAGAAAAGTTTAGTTGCAGTTATATATTTTACTAAAGTGCTTCATCTTTTAAACTAATCTCCTGTCCACACTAACATTGTAGTTATTTTTTAATTATTTAATTATCAAAAAATAAAATATATTTCAACATTCAAACAATTTAAAAATTTTCATCCCTTAAAAATTGATCTCCAATTCAGAACAACAACAACAAATATATGAAGGGCAAACAAGCAGAACACAAAATAAAATTTCCAACACATTTCAATATTTAATTCAAATATGCCAACTTAGCAAATGTGTCCAAAATAGCAACCACGCATACATAAAAATTAAAACAGAAAGAGAATAGCAAATGACAAAATTAACTAGAATAAGAGAAGGTTAGATTTATACATCAGCGCAAGGATGATGGTGGTGAAAAGGAAGCTGGTGGCAGTGTCCTTCTGAAATAAACAAAGCAAAAAAAAAAAATTGTACACTCCAATAAAAAAGTTATAGCAAAAAAAAAAAAAACAAAACGATGAACAAATTAAGTTTATACCAGTGCATTGAGGATGGTAGTGGTGGTTTTGGTGCAAGGAGGAGGAAAACTAACAAATTACTAAACAAAAATATCTAATCTACCATGAAAATGTATGAAAAATGATGAAGAAATATGAGGTGAAATCACACTCATAAAATTATCCCAAGCTTTAGATTTTTTTTGTCCTCAAGCAATAACCAAGGCCAGACAAGATAATCAATCAAAGCATAGACAATGAATCAAGAACCCGAGAACAAATTAAAGCAATAGGCATGTCCAAATAAATAATCAAGAGACAATCAATTTCAAGTCCAGTTAATTAGAAGCTTAGGTTCCCTAAATTCATGTCTCTCACTAATTTGGGGCACGCTCCTTATCTCACTCAAGTGTTCAAGGGCATATGACATCCACTCAATTTCCTCAAAGAAAGTACCCTACCATAAGCTTGACTATTAACCAAAATATCTACTTTATTAATGAAAACACATAAGAATCAAGAGGTATTTCATTTTGGTTGTAATGGGGCCATATGATTAATCGTTAGGTGAGGAAACCAAGTAAAGGAAATTCAAGAAGGCTAAGCAAAATATCAAACAATGCACAAGCACGACAACCTTCTAAAATACCTTTTTGGACTTTTCTATCCTCTTTTCCACCTTTTTTTTTTTTTTACTTTTTTCATTTTATTTCTCACTTTCTATTTATCATTCCCTCCTCCATCCATTTTTTTTCCCAAACTTTTGAGAAATTTGGAGAAGGGAGGAATTTTCAATTCAAGAGATTTTTTTTTCTTTCTTTTTCATCCCATAATTTTTCAAACTACGTACCTACTTGTCCTTTTGTAATAATTTAAAAGGTGTCATATCATGCATCATTTATCATTTATAAAAAACAATTAAGGTATCAAGAAAATCATTTTATTTTATTAGGCTCAGAATTGGGCAACTAAGGGGGTGGCATTTAAACATTCAAAACTAAGAAGACAAGAAAAATACATAGTGCCTCAACCATTTTCAAATATGTTTTTAAAAATTTTTAAGTTTCAAATTGGTTTCAAGTCAAGTTCTAGAGGATACAATTTAATAGGAAGAAAACACTCAATCACAAAGAATGGGGCCAATTTAGTAAGTACCCCTTTAAGGCTCAAAATCTCACATTTAGTAGTTTAAAATCAATGAGAAACACAAATTCAAGGAACCACATGCTAATTAACAACCATCAATAGATTATTTCTAACATTTTATTTTTAGCCTATCACAAGAATACAAAAATTGGGTTCAAAAATTCACTGTCTTAATTCATTTGCCACAAAGTTCTCACAATAGGATGCAAACTCAAAGCAATGGGCAATCTAATGATGTGATCATGTAGAACTACGTCTAAATGAACGCAACACGAAAAATGCAATATGCAAAAATAATACCCTTACCCCAAGCTTAAAAATTTACATTGTCTCCAATGTAAATAATCAAGTCGGAGAGGGGAGAAAATGGAACAACTCACTGTGGAGAAGGTAGGTGCTAGCTCAGATGTCAGTCATGGAGCTATCGTAGCAAAATCCTTTGCTGGGCTTGCTCCTCCATGATGTACTCCTGGTTCACTAAGAAATTTTTTTTTTTGTGAAACTGTTCACTAAGATAGTACCCAAAGAAGATGAGAACCGCGCATATGGATCTTAAGAAGATGCATCTGCAGAAGATGAATGAGGTGTATTGGATTGGGATTTCAAAAGATTTTAATCAACTTTTTTATGATAAAAAAGTCTTGTGATATTCAATCAAGACTTTTAAGTAATCTAAATAAGCCTGGTGGTATTCAATCAAGACTATCGGGATCTTTTAAAGAGAGAATCAAATCTAGCGGTATTCAATCATGACTTTTTACAAGCAATAAAAAGTCTTGTGGTATTCAAAAACTTCCTAATTTCGATGGATTGTTTTCTAAGACGGATTTTGTGGGACTTTGTGAGACTTTTTAGTAACAAAATTTCTCAGGATTCTCAATTCTTATTTCTCTCCACCTTATGCCTTCACCTATCTCCCATCCCTCCCTCAATCTTTCTCATTTCTCCATCTTTCTCCTCCCTCCCTCCTTCCTTCCATCTCTCCCCCCCCCCCCCGTCTCCCCTCATGGTTGTTGTTCAACCCAACATAACTTATCAAACAACTTTTAGAGCGTGCTTGTTACAGATTATTTGACAAAAAAAACACTTTTTTTTAATTGAAAAAATCATTTGTAATGAGTTTTTTTGTGTTTGTTTAAGATTTTCATTAAAATCATTTAAAAAAAATCATTTTAAGGTTAAAATAAGAAGCTACAAGATTTTGCAGGTAGTGGTAATGACCCTCAAAATAGAAATGAATTGTTTAATCTTCAACATACGTCCTTGAGGAATGTGATCAAGAAGATATTGGGATTTTTAAATCGCTATTCACAATTTTTAAGTCAGTGCCTCCATTTCTATTTAAGACACAAGCAGAGTTTTTGTTAGCATGTGTAGCACTACATAACTTTCTTTATAAAGAATGTCGTTCTGAGGAATTTCCAATTGAACCAATAGACGAATCTTCATATTCAACATCACCAGCTAATGTAAACAATAATTTCAAACCTATTGTTCAAACCCAAGATCAAAAATGAGAAGACGCTAATGCTTGAAGGGCTAGCATGACTTTAGATATGTGGAGAAATGCAACTTCAAAGGACATGAAGCTATCAATTTGACTATTAATTAAAAGATTAGAAAAAGTGTATTGGCTTTTACTTTTTTATATATATATTATTCATTTCTTTGTTACTTTTTCATTGACTCTTGTAACTTTGAATGTTTACTAAAAATTCATGTTTTCCTTTCAAATCTTATAAATCCATATAGTCCATTCAAATCTTATAAAGTATTATGATATAAATAATTTAAAATCCACATATGAGAAACTTGATTATAACAATCTTTTAAAAAAAGACTTTAAAATCTTATAAGTCATTACATTCCTACATATTCTTTTAAAATCCGCAATACTTTTTTAGGCCAAAATAATCTTTTAAAATCTCAATCCAATACACCCCCAGAAGAAGTATGAGGTGAAATCACACTTATCAGGTCACCTATGACTACTTTAGTATAGTTAGCACGTTTTTCTTTCGATTCCAATGTAGGCCAAATCTTGCTCCAACACCTACATACTCACTGTTTTCCACACCATCAACATAGGTGGATTCTAGGGTGAGGTACCCAATTAGGTGCCTCACCTCTGATGCCCGGTTTGCACGGCATTTGTAGGTAACCCACTTTTCAGAATTTGCAAAAATGGGTCTTAGTAAAATTAAAAATAAGTTGGGGAATTTGCAGTAAAATTGATGTTCGAACATCAGCAGTAGTGGCGAAGGAACAGGTATGTGTTTGTGGTTGAACCAGTGGGAAGATTTCGTGAAGAGGGCGAGGGAAGTCTTCCTCACAATGGATTTGTTCTTCATCGACGCCCCATATCTCGTTGGTGACGCAAGTTTAGCATCAACAAATACTACTTGAATCAACAAATTACAATGAATGGATGTCTGGTTTTAAAACTGTAACAAATTACATGGTTAATCCCTTATCCGCAAACTATTTTCAAATTGAGTCGGGGCTTCCTTTACTCGCTGTTATGTGACTACTATACTAAAATATCAAAGCAGTTAGTGGTTGAATTGAGAGATATGGCTGGGTCGATTTCGCAGGTCGCAAGCCCGTCTTTCCTACAACCGGGTGAAGAAGAAAATGTTTCTGGCAAACGTTGCTTTGTTTTTACCTTTAAAAACTAGTAAGTAACACAAAAAATACAACTCTCGGCGTAGCATGATAGTTGACGAGCATGACTTGCTTTCAAAGTGGTATTCAATGCCCTGGGTTTGATCCCCACATAGGACTTTTGGTTACCTTTTTTTTTACAAACACTCATAAAAATTAAGAAATGACACACCGTGTATCAAACCCTCGACCCATCAAACGACTATAGGTGACAATAGCCAACCACTGAGACACGGAATGGGAAGTCGCCAAGTATAGACACTTATTTATATTTAAAGGTTTAGGGTTTGGATGTCATCCCCTACCTCCAGCCGGGTCAAGAAGACCCGTTTCGCATAAAACCGGTATTTGCGGTACCCGGCACTAACCCAGTCATTTTTTTTAGCGTTTTTACTTTTTTTCATCCCAAATTAGATTAACCATCCATCCTTTTGTGATCTTCGGTGTTTTTAAGTAATTAGAAATTTTTGGATGGGAAATTTTGCAAAATATTAACACACACAAATCTGACATAAAACTCATAGTTCTTTTTCCTTACCTTCTTTTTATTTTCCCCAAACAAACAACAGAACTGAGGTCATCAAATGAGACTACAAGTGTTACACAAAATACAGATGCTAGGCTAGAAATTGATGATATACCCTTATGAGTGACCGAGAGTGGTTTCTGGTAACCAACCAAAAGAGAGGTACTGCCTGCATTGAAAAGTCCTTGCTCCGTCTTATTAAACTAAGATAACGCAAGGAAGAAGACCACCAACTACGAGAGAAAGCGGTGTGCACAAGGGAGGAAAGGGATCTTATTGCAATTTTTAACATTTATGCAAACAAGGATTGCTTAATAAATTCATTAAATCGGGAACAACACATTGCATCGGTGATAGGTCATTTTTATTTTTTTTGGAGGAATCAATCTGTACCGTCAATTAAAATAATAATATATCGTATGGCTAAAAATTGTGCCTCACGGGTGAGGCACCTATTTAGGTACCTCACCCTAGAATCCTCCATCAACATAACATAGGCGGGTTCTAGGGTGAGCGACCCACTAATGTCGCTCACCATGAAAGACAATTTTTTGCCATTAGATCTTGTACCTAAAAAATTAATCGGATGAGATTATGTAACGCCCCGTTTTTCATAAATAAGTTTAAAGCATTTATATATATTATATATATGTTTGCATATGCTTGTTAGGTTGTTTTTGATGTCTAAGTTCATGTTTGGGAAATTTTAGCCATAGAAAGGTTCAACCCTTTTAGAGTTCTAGTAACCTGTTACACCGTTTTGGCCATAACTTGAGTTCTAGATGTCCTATCGAGGTGATCTTTGTGGCATTGGAAAGCTAAGAGAATTATCTACAAGTCTTATGCAACACCCCGTTTTTCATAAATAAGGTTAAAGCATTTATATATATTATATATATGTTTACATATGCTTGTTATGTTGTTTTTGATGTCTAAGTTCATATTTGGGAAAGTTTAGCCTTTAGAAAGATTCAACCCTTTTAGAGTCCTAGTAACCTGTTTCACCGTTTTGGCCATATCTTGAGTCTAGATGTCCGATCGAGGTGATCTTTGTGGCGTTGGAAATCTAAGAGAATTATCTACAAGTCTTATTTCTAGTGTTTTGACAAAATCGATCATCTATGTGGTCTCGCAAGGCATTCTTTCAGCGCCCCATGCTTAGGAGTTGAACACGGTTGTGATCAACAGGGAGCAAGGTCGTGCTCAGGTATCATAGTCTGTAAATAAAGCAGTTTCATGAGGGTTACGAGCCAAACCCTATTTTGGCACTTTGGGCAGCTTTTGTGGGGCAAAAACCTCTTCTCTCTTCCTCCCCTTGAACCCTTTTGACGCCCTTGGCGTTCTTGCTCTAGTTTTGGGAGATCTTGGTTGGTGTGTGCTAATCATAGAAGGCAATGGTTCTTTTCCTCTTTAGTTCCCTGTCTTGTTTTCGGTTTGGGAAACTAATTAGTTAACCTTTTGTTTGACCAAGACTTGGAAAGCTAGTCAAGCCGCTTGATGGAAACGCGTTGGTTCTTTGTTTGGGTTGCCAGTTGGCTTTCGTTGGTTGGAATCTACATACCAGGTATAGGAGAAGGATAGTATAATCATTAGGCAAGGGGTAGTGTAAGATGAGGGGTTCCCAAGACCCCGTAGTTGTTTGTTATGATAAATGATGTGTTTCTAGCATGCCTATTTATGATAGATGCCTATTATGTGTTTGTTGGTATGTTTATATGAATAATTGGTATGCCAATCATGTATGCCTCGTTGATATGTTGATACCATGTTTAATTGGTTGTTGATATGGATGATTATGCCATGATAAAGTTGGTTACATTGGTATGATTGTTATGCCATGTTTGTTGGTTGATTTTGTATGTTTATACCTGTTGGTTGAATGTTTGTGGCTTAAAGCCAATATGTTTAAAGACCCAAAATTGGTTAAAATAGGGCTCTTAGTAAACAACGATTAAAGGATTTAATTCCCCAAAGTTGGTTGTAAAACATGGACTGTTAATAAAGGTGAGATTTATGCCAATGGTTTAGTCTATGATACTAGGAATGTATTAACAGAGCGTTTAGGGAGTTTTGGCTAAAAATAACAAGTTAGAATCTGCCCAGAACAATACAGCCAGCCCAGGAGAACGACCGTGCTAAACAGGGAGCACGCCCATGCTCCAGTTTGAATTCTGGAAGATGATCGTGCATTAAGCACGGCCGTGCAGAGTAGAAGCATGACCGTGCACGGTCGTGCATAAAAGGAAGCACGCCCGTGCTCCATTAAGTGGTAGCAGGACCATGCAGGGGACAAGCACTCCTGTGCTCCCCTCCAGAATAGAATCTGAGATTAAAGGTTAAAGGGGGGGTTTTAACCCCCATTCTTCCCCAAATGATGTGATGATAATACACCAAACAAACGATGAAGATTATATAACTTAATTGTATAATAATTAAGACGTTGAAAGATGATAAGATGGTTAAGCCGGAATTCGTTGGGTTACCATGCGTTGTTAGCTTCGGTGCTTATTGGCCAAAGTGGCCTCGATGCTTATTGGTCGGGGTGTTGATAAGTTGTACCTTGGTGCTTATTGGCCAAGAGGGTCTTGACCCGGATGAGTCTAAGGTGTTGATGTTGAAGTCTTGGGTGCTTTTAAGCCCAAGCAAAGGAGGTGGTTGTTGTTTGTTGTTGTTCCATGCATCAAGCATTGGAGTTGATGGTTGAGGGGGACGTTCGACATAGGGGAGATTGTCCGAGAGTATGGTGATACGACCATCCACGGTAGGTTACCCAAGGTTTGGTGACCGTGCCACCCCGTGATGAGGCATCCACGGTTTGATGCGTTGGCTATCCATGGGGTTCACTAGAGGTTCGGTGAACTGCCGGTGTTGGTGCTTCTATGGCCAATACGGATATGTAACTCCGAAGTCGTTCATCCCGAGTTAGTTGGATCCACATGCATAATGGAGTAGCGAAGTAGTGTTGCATTGCACCGCATAGCATACTTGGTTGGTTTATGATGTTTATATGTGTATATGTATGCATATGTTGTTGCTATGCCATGATGTATGATCATCTTATTCCTATCTCCATGCCGTTGTGATTGTATGTTTTATTACTCCCCATTTCTCTGTTTTCTGTTTGGCATGTATCATTTTATGTAGAGGACGGCGAGCAGCCAAGAGAGGAGTGACTCTTAGGAGACGCGACTCTTTAGTTAGGATTTCCAGTTTCACTTGTTTAGTTTTATGCCAGTTTTCAGTTGTATTCTGAGGATTTTATTTCAGAACGGTTATACCAACTCTGTATGTGACATTGGGGTTGGGTTATGTTTGCCTTAGTTTCATGTTATGTTTCTATCAATTCTTTTAAACCTGATTTTTATTTCCGCATTTTGTTGAATTAGGTCATGTGGGACCTTTCTACCCATGAAACTTTTTATTAAAGGACATATGTTTTATGTTTTATCTTTATCTTTTATGCTTTATAACATGTGGGGTAGTTGTGTGTCACATATGACTCATGTGCCATTGGTTCTGTCTGTTTTGTTATCCTTGACAATATGCATTCACATGCTTCTTCCTTCTCTTCCAACCTCATTAAATTCCTCCTTCTCTCTCTACTCATCCTCGTCAGATTTTACTTTCATGATCCACCACTTCCGGTTTAGTTTTCACCCCGTCTCAACCTTACTAGAACCACCAAGTTTATTACCACCACTGTCATGACCTCCCCACAACCACCACCACCGTTGTCCCTTGCTCTACCTCACCCACGTCGGAACCCTAGATCTAGACGATGATTTCTTCTTCTACGACGATGACAACTGCACCTTATTCAGCCATCGTTGCTTTCGAACACTTCAATCTCGAACCCAAGTTCTCAGATCTTGTCATCGATGACAGGATTATGGTTTCTAAGGTGATTGTCTCCGGAATCGTGTTCAAGGTCGATAAAGTGAAAGAAGATGTTGAGAAAAAGGAAAGTGGGGATTTAGGAAATGGTGAAGAATAAATGGATAAAGGTGTTGTGAGAGATTTTCAAAATCTGGAAAATGGTTAAAAGCATATAACAATGCACAACTACCACAATATGATTTGCCGAGTTGGTGCGAGTTCAGTTCCTGCCTGCAACATTTTTGTTGAGTAATATGACCGTTATTCAACAAACTGGAAAAATTAAAATTGCAAAGCGCCATTGTGCGGATTCGAACCCGAGACCTATGCACGCAAGGGACACGCCTGTTGGCCGCTAGGCTAACGAGTATTATGTGTCAGTATGTAATCGCTATTGTTACTTAAGTAACGAATTTGGCAGTTGCTGAATCCTTTGAAGGGTTGTTTTGCTTCACCAAGTGACATGAGTTGGTCTATAAATAGGACCATCTGCATGCAGTAATGGATAAGAAAATCTCAGAAATCCCCAAGCCATCTTCACTCCAAATTACCTTCTTTTCTCCCTTGTGCGTAGAGAGAGTTAAGAAGACTAATGTTCTGTAAACTGCTTGACGATACGCTTGGTTTAGGATGTGCAAACCAAACCAAGGTTACTCCGTTGTATCCTGAAGGGGATTCACCGGTTACACCCAGTTGCATCCAATCTACGAGGAGAGATTGGTGGGGGTGAATCGAACCTAAAGCCTAGTGTTCCTACACGCCTTGGAGATTGTGCATTACCTTTGTTTTCTTCTTCTTTGTTGCAGGCCATTATCTAACAATCTTTAGGTTCGAATTTATAACAATAGCTGGAACGTTGAAGGAGATGACTTCTGACTTTATGAAACTTGAGAGGTCCGAAGGTGGAAATTTCATCGTTGACAAAAGAAGATGCACTTCCTTATTGAAGGTGGCTTATGTGTTGAATACACCAAGACCAAAGGAAAGAGAAGATGAGACCATCAATGAGACTCGTGAGAGGAACAAGTGGGTTAATGATGACTACATTTGCATTGGGCATATTTTGAATGGCATTACCGACTTATTGTTCGATGTGTATCAAAATACGGGATCCTCCAAAGAACTATCGGAGAAACTTGAGGCAAGATACATGATGGAGGACGCAACAAGTAAGAAATTTCTTGTAAGTCGTTTTAATAATTATAAAATGGTTGATGGTTGATAATCCACTGGCTTATCATGTTTTAGCTAATATTTTAGAGTGGATTTCATCAATTAAATTTTGTTGAATGCTTGATTTAACCCAAATTAGACTTTGTTTTCCTAATTTAGTTATTTTAGAGTCAATGTGTGCATTTAATTGATTCTAATTAGAATTTAATTGATTTCCTCAAGATTTTCTTATTTTTATCTTTAGGAAAGGACAAAGAAGAAGGATTGCAATTAAATTGAATATTGCCAAGTAAATTGCAAGGGCCCACATGATGGATTTGAATCCAAATCAATTTGGATTTATATTATTATGATTAAAAGATAATTCAATTGGCATTGTGATAAAAGATTGGATCCAAATCAATTTGGATTTAGATAATAATTGCCTATCACAACAATAAAGGATATGATAAGATTTGGCAATTAATTTGGAGATATTGATTTGGCAATTAAATACGAAGATTAAAATGCTCAGGACCAGTTATGTTGGAGTTTGCATGAAGGCGGAGCTTGAAATACAAGAAAAATGAGCCAAACAGAGCCCATCACGGCCATGATCGAGTAGGACTGAAAAAGAAAGAATAACACAAAGTCAGAACCTGTCACAGCCAGGCCGTGATGACAGGCCAACCAGTGTCAAGTTCTCCAGGACAGAATCTGTCACGGTCTAGCCGTGACAGGCATCACGGCCGTGACGCTTAAAATCCGGAATTTTGATTTACTGATTTGATTTGATTTTGTAATGGTTTCAAATCCAAGTTAACCTACTCTATAAATAGGGCAATTAGGCTCGAAAATAGGAATCTCTTGACTGCTACCAATTGGCAAAAATTAGGATTTCTTTTCTTCTTAATTTCTTCTTTTCTCTTAGGATTTTTATCCTTTTGTTATTCAAGGTTGTTATGAATATGGCAATGCTTGAGTAGTCTTTTTATTTCTAGGAATTGGGGCTATGCCCAAGACTTGTTTTATGTTATGAATTGATGTTTTCCCTTTGTTAGTTCCAATTTTCTTTTGATTTAATTCCTATTGCATGAATTACTTGTGAATTTGGTGCGCACTTATTTGCATGTCATAGATACTCTAAGGATGAACCTAGAGGTGAACTTAGGTATTTGATCTATAGGGATTGAACTTAGGACTTAAATCACGAGAGTTAGAAGTGATCCTTCGAGGGTTCATTGAATTGTCACGAATCTTAATGAGTTCAATTTAAATACAATTACCACGAGAGTATGGGTTGGTTTAATTAGGAACGATTCTTGTATCTCGAGAGGGAACATTAACTTATTTAGGATAAATTCACCTTCAAAGCAATTTTGATAATTAACTAGAGGGGTAGTCAATTTAGTAGCATGAGCAGTCTTGTTGGTAACCCAATTCCTGAAAATCTCTTTTATTTTAAAATCCCAAAAATATTTGATTTTATTTTATTGTTTCTTTTATTTTCTTGAAATCTTTTCACACATATTTCTCAATCTAAATAGTTCAATTTGTGAAGTGACACTTGGTTTCCCAATCCCTGAGTAGGATTCTCGATTTCTCACCGTTTTATTATAACTTGCTTCGATCCGGTACGCTTGCCGTAGCCTATCAAGTTTTTGGCACCGCTCCCGGGGATTGGCACTATCAATATCATTAGTAACAAAGAAGACAACTACTTTAGACATTACTTTTTCTATTTTGTATATATTTGATATTTTCTTTTGAGTTTTGTTTGTGTTAGGTGGATGCCACACATAGACCATTGTTTCTATCTAAACATGGAATCTCAAATTAATCGGATCGTGCTTGATTGTATAGTTGATAAGCATGTGAAGATATACTCCAAGGAGGAATGGAGATCCTATTTGTCATCCTTACAACCACCACCAGACATTAAGCTGGATCCCGAGGTGTTGGAATCACTTTGGGATGTAGATGCTCAACATTTGATCCAGAGCATAGAGCGTAGCAAGGAGGAATTTAGTGCCATGATTCAAAGGAATAAAATGCGTAAGAAACGTTCTCAATTGATAGCGGAGATGCTATGTAACAACTTTCAAATGTTAGAAGAGCAAGCTGGTGAATTTTCTAAATTGCTAGCAGAAAAGCCGTACGAGACTCAAATTGAAGAGAATGTTGTTGCCGATATGGTGGTGGAAGATGATTCAAGAAGAGAGGATCACGAATAGGAGTGCAAGGAGGAAATAACTTCTATTGTTCCTTTGTAAGGGACAAATGAGACAAATCATATGGAAAATACTTCTCTCACCAATCCTATTGAGGAGCCTCAAAATCCTGAGTCGGATAAATATGTTGGTTTGCATGCATGTGTGGATGTTACAAAGTTGGTGCCTACAATTTGTCTATCACATTACTTAGTAAAAATATCAACTTTGGAGTTCAAGTCATTGCCTGAGAATTGAGAGTTTTCATCGATAGCGGCAAAGGCTCTAAGGTCGCCTCAAAACGTTATGGTTCTTGCACTTAATGGAGAAAATAATTATATACAGGACATTCTTGGAGTAGGTGACTTACGATTTGACCCGGGAGGAAGTGGGCTCATAATAGCACTTAGAGAAATAAATAGAATGTCATCACACTTGCTTCTTCCGTCTCCACTCCACAAGCCATGGGATCCGGGAGGAAGGTCTTACATCTTGGGCATCTCTTGATTTTTTTACCACAGGCTATAGGATCCGGGTGGAAGCATCTTCAATGAGTTTTTCTAAACCCTTCTCTTTTTAATTATTTTGCTTTTCTTTACTTGAGTCATATGTGTGTGAGTCTTGTGTTGGTAAGTTTGAAGGGATTTTATTGAATTTAGCATAGATGGATTGCATATAAATTTTTTTTTTGATTTTTGATGATTTCCCCTAATGATTTGAAAATTGAAAAATTGATCCCCCTAAAATTTGAAAATTGAACTTTGAGAAATTTTGTTGTGGATGCATGATTTATGACAAGTTTGGGGTGAAGGGGTGCACACACTAGGGATTGTATCTCAGTCAAACAATTTACGAAAAATGTCCAGGTGAGGAATCTGAGCCTCCAACATTGTTTTTAAATTGTGTGAATCATTTTTAAGTTGCACTTTCCTGGATTTGCTTGAATCTATTCATGGTTTGCATGTTTATATGTTTGCATCAAATGATCTAGGTAATTTTCTTTGAAATAACTACTTGGCCTAAAAAGGACCATCCCTAATGCATGTTCCCTAGTGAGCCACATTGAGCCTAATAGCCTATTGTTTCTTGATGACCTTATGTTATAAGCCAAAAATCCGGAAAAACGATGTTAACCAAATCTTAGGATTTAGAATAGCATGGATGTTTAGCAAGACAAGGGTTGTAGGAAACTAAGTTTGGGGTGGCTATAAGGGTTTGATATGTTATTTTGCGTTGAGAAAAATAAAAATAAAGGTTGAAGCCAAAGGCAAAAAGAAAAAAGAAGAAAAGTACACAAATATAAAAAAGGGTATTAAAAGGAAAGGTTGTAGTCACCAAAAGTAATATATATATATATATATATATATATATATATAGAGAGAGAGAGAGAGAGAGAGAGATAGATAGAGAGAGAGAGAAAAAGGAATGATTGGAAATTCAATGTGTAAAAATGTTCATGCTCTCTTAGTTCCTAGGGACTTAAGCCTAGTACCTTTGAATATCCTACCTTTAGTCAGGCCCCATTACAACCTGTAAAAGACCTTTTGACATTGCATGAATGTTTTCGTGGGAACTATTTTTAAGATGAAAATCAAATTCATGGAAAGTGCTATTAAAATATGAAATTGAGTGAAAGTTGATAACCTAGACACTTGAGTGAATGAGTGAATTACTAAATGCCCTTATGAGGAAGGCAAATGTTTGAAATTGGTGAAATCTCTTTTGTGTGTAACTTGGATCCTTTGCTTAGATTGACGATTGCACTTACGATGAAATTATCTTTGTTTGAAGTAAATGAATTTGAGGCTTACTATAATGAAATAGGGGTAAACATTGATTGGAATTGTATTGAATTTTTTTTTTTTGCATGAAGCATATGTAAGGTTTGATTGAATCCATTGAGCTTGCCAAGTTTTGAGTCTTTTGGTTTGTAGTTTGCTTAAGGACAAGCAAAGTTTAAGTTTGGGGTATTTTGATAATCCACTGGCTTATCATGTTTTAGCTAATATTTTAGAGTGGATTTCATCAATTAAATTTTGTTGAACGCTTGATTTAACCCAAATTAGACTTTGTTTTCTTATTTTAGTTATTTTAGAGTCAATGTGTGCATTTAATTGATTTTAATTAGAATTTAATTGATTTTCTCAAGATTTTCTTATTTTTATCTTTGGGAAAGGACAAAGAAGAAGGATTGCAATTAAATTGAAGATTGGCAAGTAAAT
Source organism: Sophora flavescens (assembly GCA_030762895.1). NCBI lineage: Eukaryota > Viridiplantae > Streptophyta > Magnoliopsida > Fabales > Fabaceae > Sophora > Sophora flavescens. Next base: position 184,454,543 of record CM061064.1, read on the forward strand.
TGTGAGGACCCACATGATGGATTTGAATCCAAATCAATTTGGATTTGGATTATTATGATTAAAAAATAATTCAATTGATATTGAGATAAAAGATTGGATCCAAATCAATTTGGATTTGGATAATAATTGCATATCACAACAATAAAGGATATGATAAGATTTGGCAATTAATTTGGAGATATTGATTTGGAAATTAAATACGAAGATTAAAATGCTCAGGACTAGTTATGTTGGAGTTTGCATGAAGGCGGAGCTTGAAATACAAGAAAAATGAGCCAAACAGAGCCCATCACGGCCTGGCCGTGATAGGCATCATGGCCATGATCGAGTAGGGCTGAAAAGGAAAGAAGAACACAAAGTCAGAACCTATCACGGCCGTGACAGGCCAACTAGTGTCAAGTTCTCTAGGATAGAATCTGTCACTGCCTGGCCGTGACAAGCATCACAGCCATGACGTGCATAATCTGGAATTTTGATTTACTGATTTGATATGATTTTGTAATGGTTTCAAATCCAAGTTAACCTACTCTATAAATAGGGCAATTAGGCTCGAAAATAGGAATCTCTTGACTGCTACCAATTGGCAAAAATTAGGATTTTTCTTCTTCTCAATTTCTTCTTTTCTCTTAGGATTTTTATGCTTTTGTTATTCAAGGTTGTTATGAATATGACAAAGCTTGAGTAGTCTTTTTATTTATAGTAATTGGGTCTATGCCCAAGACTCATTTTATGTTATGAATTGATGTTTTCCCTTTGTTAGTTCCAATTTGATTTTGATTTAATTCCTATTGTATGAATTACTTGTGAATTTGGTGCGCAGTTATTTGCATGCCATAGATACTCTAAGGATGAGTCTAGCAGTGAACTTAGGTATTTGATCTATAGGGATTGAACTTAGGACTTAAATCTTGAGAGTTAGAAGCGGTCCTTCGAGGGTTCATTGAATTGTCACAAATCTTAATGTGTTCAATTTAAATACAATTATCACGAGAGTAGGGGTTGGTTTAATTGGGCATGGTTCTTGTATCTCGAGAAGGAACATTAACTTATTTAGGATAAATTCACCTTCAAAGCAATTTTGATAATTAACTAGAGGGGTAGTCAATTTAGTAGCATGAGCAGTCTTGTTGATAACTCAATTCCTGGAAATCTCTTTTAATTTAAAATTCCAAAAATATTTGATTTTATTTTATTGTTTCTTTTACTTTCTTGAAATCTTTTCACACCTATTTCTCAGTCTAAATAGTTGTTTAATTTGTGAAGTGACACTTGGTTTCTCAATCCCTGAGTTCGATACTCGGTTTCTCACCATTTTATTATTACTTGCTTCGATCTGGTATGCTTGTCGGAGCCTATCAATGGTATGCCTATCATGGAACAAATGCATGAAATTGAACGTATTCTCAATAACTTCAAACAACATAATATTTACATGGATGAAACCATCATTGTCTCCTCAATCATTGACAAACTTCCTCCTTCATGGAAAGACTTTAAAAGAAGTCTTAAACATCGGAAAGATGACATTTCTCTTGAACAGTTGGGTAATCACCTTCGTTTAGAAGAAGAGTATCGTAAACAAGATGATACTAAAGAACATTTTGTTCATGAGAAGGTGCATGTAGTAGAGGAAGGGAAATCTGGTCAGTCCTCTAAAAAGAGGAATCAAGATTTTGGAAAATCTCATGAAAACAATAATGAGAATGACTACAAGAAAAAGAAAAAGAAAAATGGTTGTTTCTATTATTGAAATCGGGACATTTCAAGAGGAATTTTCGTCTCCTAAAAAAGGAAAAAGAGAAGGAATCTAGTGCAACAAAGGACAATCTTGTTGCGGTCATTTCCGAAATCAACATGATAGAAGTTGCTGGATCATGGTGGATTGACTCCGGTGCAACTCTCCATGTGTGTAAGAACAAGGATCTCTTCAAGACAATTAATGAAGAAGATGGAACCGTTCTATATATGGGAAATGCATTAACTGTCCAAGTTAAAGGCAAAGAGACGGTGGAACTAGAATTCACTTCGGGAAAAGTAGTCACTCTTATAGATGTTTATTATGTACCGGATGTTAAGAAGAATTTAATTTCTGTATCGTTACTTAATAAGTATGGGTTTAAATGTGTATTTGAGGGAGACAAGTTTATTCTCTCTAAGGGAGGAATGTTTGTAGGAAAGGGATACATTTGTGAGAATATGTTCAAACTCAATATTATTAATGATAATGGATTTATTTATGCTTATATTGTTGAGTCTTGTAATTTATGGCATTCTCGTTTAGGACATGTTAATTTTAGGGAAATGGATGAAATTATGAATTCATGTTTAATTCCTAAAACAAGTAGAATTTTGGATGCATGTACAACTTGTATGCTAATTAAGATAACTAAATTTCCTTTTCCTAGAGTTGAAAGAAGTTCTAAAGTGTTAGATTTAATTCATTCTGATGTATGTGATTTACATGGTTGGACCACTATAGGTGGTAAAAAATATTTTGTGACATTCATAGATGATTGTACTAGATATTGCTATGTATATTTAATACATTCAAAGGATGAAGTGTTAGATAAATTTAAGATATTTAAAACAGAAGTAGAACTTCAACATGAAACATTTATTAAATGTTTTAGGAGTGATAGAGGAGGAGAGTTCTATAACCCTAATTACTTTGAGTCTACTGGAATAGTTCACCAAACAACTGCACCTATCTTCCCCACAACAAAACAGTATAGCTGAAAGGAAAAATAAGGTATTAGAAGAAATGGTAAATGCAATGTTATCATATTCTGGTCTAGCAAAGGGTTATTGGGGAGAAGTCTTGTTGATGGCTTGTTATATCTTGAATAGAGTTCCAAACAAACGGAACAAAATAACCCCATATGAGCTTTGGAAAAATAGAAAGCCCAACCTTGACTATTTCAAAGTTTGGGGTTGTAGGGCAATAGTAAAAGTTCCTGAACCAAAAAGAAAGAAATTATGTGAAAGGGGAATTGAATGTGTGTTCCTAGGCTATGCTAAGAATAGCAAAGTATATAGATTCATGGTTATAGAATCTAATGACTCATATCCTGTAAATACAGTAATTGAGTCTAGGGATGTCATCTTTCAAGAAGATAGGTTTAACTCAATTCCAAGTCACAAAAATAATGTTCATAGTAATTCCCATAATCTAGAAACCAATGTATTTAATAATGATACTTTAGAGAGTTCAGAACTTAGAAGAAATCATAGACCTGGGAAAGAGAAAACTTATGGACCAGACTTTTTCATGTTCCTTGTTGAAGGAACAAGAGAGTCCATAGACAGTCATGGACAAATATGTTATAATACAGAAAGCGAACCAGAAACATTTGAAGAGGCAATAAAGTCTCAAGATGCCGCTTTCTAGAAGGAAGCTATACAAGAGGATATGGACTTAATAATAGGGAATAAAACGTGGAAATTAGTAGACCTCCCACCTGGTTCCAAACCTATTGGTTGTAAATGGATTTTCAAAAGGAAAATGAAGGTAGATGGAACCATAGATAAGTTTAAGGCAATACTAGTTGCTAAGGTATTTACACAAAAAGAGGGTATTGACTATTTTGATACATATGCACCTGTGGCAAGAATTGTCTCGATTAGAGTGCTATTGGCACTTGCATCCATCGATAAGTTTGTCATTCATTAAATGGATGTGAAAACAGCATGTCTTAATGGGGAATTAGATGAAGAGGTGTATATGACACAACTTGAAGGGTTTGAGGTTAATGGTCAAGAAAAGAAGGTGTGTAAATTTAATAAGTCATTGTATGGACTAAAACAAGCTCCTAAACAATGACATCAAAAGTTTGAACAAGTTATGCTAGCTAATGGATATAAAATAAATGAATCTGACAAGTGTATTTATAGTAAATACCATAATGGAAAAGGTGTTATGATTTGTTTATATGTTGATGATATGTTAATATCTGGTACTGATCTAGATGAGGTGGAAAAAACTAAGAGTTTCCTCTCTAGTAATTTTGATATTAAAGATTTAGGGGAAGCTGATGTGATACTAGGGATTAGAATAATAAGATATGGTGAGAACATTGGTTTGTCCCAATCTCACTATATAGAAAAGGTGTTAAAGAAATTTAATGAATTTGATTGTCGATCTGTTGTTACTCCCTTTGATCATAACACTAATTTAGTACCCAATAAAGGTTGTCCAGTAGCACAACTTGAATACTCAAAAGTAATTGGATGGTTAATGTATGCCACGACATGTACTAGACCAGACATTGCATATGCTGTAGGGAGACTAAGTAGGTATACAAGTAATCCAAGCAAAGACCATTGGCATGTTGCCTGAAGAGTATTGAAATACTTGAAGGGGACAATGAATTATAGTTTGAACTATAATGGGTATCCTTCAGTATTAGAAGGTTACACGGATGCCAGTTGGGAGACTTATACAGAAGATCATGCTTCAACAAGTGGTTGGGTCTTCACACGTGGTGGAGGTGCTATTTCTTGGGGATCCAAGAAACAAACTTACATTGCTGACTCCGCCATGGCTGCAGAATTCATAGCATTGGCAGTAGGAAGCAAAGAAGCTGAATGGCTTAGAAATTTGATGTATGAGATACCGATTTGGCCAAAGCCAATGGCACCAATATTCATACATTGTGATAGTTAATCAACACTATCAAAGACATATAGCCAGGTTTATAATGGAAAGTCCAGGAACATTGGGCTAAGACATAGCTATGTAAAAGAATTGATTACAAATGGAGTAATATCCATAGTCTTTGTGAAAACAGAGAGGAATCTTACGGATCCTTTGACGAAAGGACTGACAAGGGATATGGTGTTGAAAACATCATTAGAGATGGGACTCAAGCCCATATCTACATGGTCACCAATGGTGGAAACCCGACTCACACTTGAGTAGCATCAAGTCTTGAGTTCAATGGGCCAAAGTACACTATGAGAGTGATTGCAAGTACTTGACGAATAGATACATCCCAAGGTTTAAAAGTTCTTAGAAACCATAAGGACAAAAAGGAGAAGGGTGAGCTTTTGCTCTTAATGGACCTATAGCATATATGTGCTGAGGTGCTCAACTTATGCGGGTGCTTTTGATAAAGTCCACCTATATGAGAGTGAAGTGGGGCCGCTTCTTAGAGTTGGGCTTGACTCTATAAGCTCTCATGAAAAGGATACACGACACAAGGCCTTACCAAATGTGTCACACTACCACGTCGTTCAATGGTACTGAGATTTCATGTGTAAGTCATGCACGCTTGTTCTAATGAATATTTAGTTCAAAGCTTGTCTACCAAATTATTCAGGGATGAGTGAAACCCATGACTTACTAAGCAAATGTTCAAATCGCCAGGATACCTTTGTCTAAAAGCATGTGATTTCTGGAATATTGGGATTTGGATTTATTTTGAAAATGATGGGGGATTGTGAGAGATTTTCAAAATCTGGAAAATGGTTAAAAGCATATACAGCGCACAACTATCACAATAGTGATTAAATGGCCCAGCGGTCGTGACCTTACATATTTGCTGAATTGGTGCGAGTTTGATTCCTTCCTGCAACATTTTTGTTGAGTAATATGACTGTTATTCAACAGACTGGAAAAATTAAAATAGCAAAGCGCCATTGTGCGGATTCGAACCCGAGACCTATGCACGCAAGGGACACGCCTGTTGGCCGCTAGGCTAACAAGTATTATGTGTCAATATGTAATCGCTATTGTTACTTAAGTAACGCATTTGGCAGTTGCTGAATCCTTTGAAGGGTTGTTTTGCTTCACCAAGTGACATGAGTTGGTCTATAAATAGGACCATCTGCATACAGTAATGGATACGGAAATCTTAGAATTTCCCAAGCCATCTTCACTCTAAATCACCTTCTTTTCTCCCTTGTGCACGGAGAGAGTTAAGAAGACTATTGTTCTGTAAACTGCCATTGACGATACTCTTGGTTTAGGATGTGCTAAAGAAATCAATGTTACTCCTTTGTATCTTAAAGGGGATTCACCAGTTACACCCTGTTGCATCCAATCTACGAGAAGAGGTTGGTGGGGGCGAATCGAAACTAAAGCCTAGTGTTCCTACATGCCTTGGAGATTGCGCATTACCTTTGTTTTCTTCTTTGTTGCAGACCAGACCCCATTATCTAAAAGGTGTTGACTTTCAATTCTTGGTGAAGGGATTGGAGGCGGTGTTGTTCGGTTACTTGTTTCTTCTGGTTACATACTTGTTTTTCTTGTTAATGATCGTTGTTGTTCTATTCCCTTTCTGGTTAGATCTTGTATTGTTCGTAGGGTCGTGTAAATGGTAAGGCAACTAAAGCAGTTGCCTTAGGCCCCCATGTTCACCAGCCTATTGACCCTTTGTAATTTTATACTATTGTAAAGGTCCAAGAAATTAATATGTAATATATACATCAAACATAACAAAGGTCCAACACCAACACCAACATGTGGGAGAATTTTTATTTATGCATAGCAAGTAACCAAAATTAATACACCGATAGAAATACTAAATTATATCAAAAGATTGGATTCTTTTCAAATCCATGCATTGCTTATAAAATATTATTAACAATATCTGTAACAGTTGCTACTATTGAAAGAAGTTTTTCAAAATTAAAATTTTTTAAATCTTATCTTAGATCAACAATGTCATAAGATAAATTGAATGAGTTAGCCATGCTATCTATTGATAGTGAAATGTTAGAATTACTTGAATATAAAATTTGATAAATGATTTTGCAGCTCAAAAGTCTCAAAAAAAATAATATAATGATTATTATTTAAATTATTTTAAGAGGTTGTTTAGGAATGATTGATTGTGATATTTTCAGCAGTTTTCTTTGAAAAAAAGTTATTTCATAAAAAATTATTATGTTTGGATGTTTAGATTAATGTGTAGAAAAGATTTTATTTTGTTAAAAAGCTATTTTCTAACAATCTTAAAGAATGGATTATTTTGATGGATTATTTTTAAAGATGGTCATGAATGCTTCATCTTTCCCCTAAGATGCTCATGTAAAAGTGATTTTTTGCACCACCCAAACGAAATAAGTTATCTTAAAATCGTTTTTCAGCAAACATACACAAACAAAAGCAAATTCTAATTATAATCGATTATTGTTATAATAATCGATTATTTGAAAACAGATTATCAGCATAATCTGAGAGGGTAAAGTAAATTTTTAAGGTATTTAAAATACATGGTTTTAAAATACACTTTTTGGATATTTTATTGTAAGATATTTAAAATTCTTGGAATTTCTATCAGGTGTTTCTTTTAGTTAAAATCAGTGGATTTAAAATACTACCTAAATTGAAGGATTTCTAAATACCCTCTCTCTCTCTCTCGAACCCTTTCTCTCTCTGGTCCTTGTTCTCTTTTCTCGGTGGCTTCGTTCATGTTCTGCGATCTGTCTTCTCACTCTCGCCATTTCCTTTCTCTACTTCACACATCACTCTTCTTCTCCTCACCTCCATAGTTATCGATTCTTCACCTCCATAGCTAGGATTCCTCACGTCCATAGCCCTAGCTTGGTGATTTGAGAATTGAGATAATTAAGATACGGTTGTTGTATTTTTCTGTTTATTCCAATAGCAAAGGCATACAATATATACAGGATACAAGGCCAATAGACCTCTATAATTACTGCAACAAATCCTCCTATTTGTCTATGCCTAATATAGCCAAATATTTGATTTCCTAAAACATATACATGATTTCCTAAAAATTTGCAACTACATAATTATATGATTTTATGAGATTCTCTCAATCCTAAAAATCTGTAACTACATAATTATATGATTTTATGAGATTCTCTCAATACTCCCCCTCAAGTTGGTGCTTGAGGATCTCGAATGCCCAACTTGCCCAAAAGAAATTCAAATTGTTGTTTGCCTAGAGCTTTTGTCAAGATATTCGCAAGCTGATTGTAAGTCCGAACATGCATAGTGACAATATTACCATCCTGGATCTTATCACGGATGTAGTGACAATCTACCTCAATATGCTTGGTGCGTTCATGAAACACCGGGTTGGTTGCAATATGAATGCCTGCTTGACTATCACAAAAGAGTCGCATGGGTTGGGGATGAGGCACCTGTAAATCAATCAAGAGGGCTTTAAGCCACCTGGATTATCCTTCAAATAACGAACTACCCGTGTTGCAGCTTCCCAATGCTCCTCTCGAGGACATTGCATGAATTGAGCTAAGATATGAACAGAGTAGCTAAGTTCGGACTGAGAAATAGTCAAATAAATGAGCCTCCCAACTAGCCGACGATATCGTTCTGGATCCTCTAAAATAGCGCCATTAGCAAGGGCTGACCTATGATTTTGCTCAAGAGGAAAACTAGCCAGTTTTGCCCCCAATAATCCTGTTTCTGAGATGATGTCCAAAGCATACTTTCGCTGGCATAAGAAAATCCCATGAGGTCCTCTTGCTACCTCAAGGCCTAAAAAGTATTTCAATCTCCCTAGGTCTTTCATGTAGAAACATTTGCTAAGATACATTTTGAAACGCTCAATCACATCTCCATTGTTCCCTGCAATGATGAGATCATCAACATACACAAGAACACTCAAGATCACCTCTCCACTATAATAAGTGAATAGTGAATAATCTGCACGAGATTGTTAGAACCCATATTCCTTTAATGCAGCAGCAAGTTTTGAAAACCAGTTTCGCGATGCTTGTCGTAACCCATAAAGAGACTTTTGGAGTTTACATACTTTCTTAGAATCTCCGCAGGAAAAACCAGGAGGTAGTTGCATATAATCTTCCTCATCCATATCACTATGCATAAAAGCATTATGAACATCCATCTGATGCAATATCCATGATCGAGCAGCTGCCACGACTAATAAAGTCTGAACCGTGACCATTTTTGCAACCGGTGCAAAAGTTTCATTATAGTCAATGCCTTCTTTCTGGTTATCTCCTCGAACAACTAGTCTTGCCTTGTGACGTTCAATACTGCCATCTGATTTGTATTTAATCTTGTATACCCACTTGCATCCAATAGCCTTCTTTCCAGGTGGTAGTGTTGCTAACATCCAAGCGCCATTTCTCTCTAGTGCATCTATTTCTTGCTTCATAGCACTGTGCCACAAGGGATCTCGAACAGCCTCAGAGAACCGAGATGGCTTATGCCTAGAAGTGACTGCTGCAAGAAACTGTCTATGGTTCATGGAAAAATTATTTCAAGTCACATAGTGTGTGATAGGATACAACGTACTTGAGGACTGTGAAGGTGGGTGCGACACGAAAGTGGGGTCATTAGCACATCTCACAGTGTGGCATATATAATCTTGGAGTTTGCTCGGTGGGCGACGTTCCCTGTGACCACGTCCAAGTTGTTCAGTCACGTGAGGTGTTGACATTGAATCCTCACCTGACTGTCTTTGGGTCAAAATCACATCTTGTGCATCCCCAACACTTTCTTCGATGTTTCTGCTCCCCCGTGCATCATGCGTATCCATGCTAGATTCATCAACGAGAGGAGGACCATCGTTCCACAAGGTTTGTGTGGAAGAAATGGAGTCAATTTGCACATTGGAAGAATTAGTCAAGAAAGGAAACTCATTTTTACAAAACACAACATCACGAGATTCAAAATACTCTCCACTATCCAAATCGTAGAGACGCCAACCCTTTTTCCCATAAGGATAGCCCACAAAAATACATTTTCGACTTCGTTCACCAAACTTGTCCTTTTGTCGAGGTCTGTTGTGTGCATAGCACAAACACCCAAAAATACGAATACAAGAATAAGTGGGAGTTTGACCAAACAATATTTCATAGGGGCTTTTACCTTTATGTATAATGGATGGTGTACGATTAATCAAGTACCCTGCAGTAAGGACACATTCACCCCAAAATTCAATGGGTAGATTTGCCTGAAAACGGAGAGCTTGAGCAACATTTAAAATATGTCTATGTTTTCTTTCGGCACGACCATTCTGTTGCGGAGTGTCAACCATGGAAGTTTGATGAATTATTCCTTGTTCAACAAAATAGCTTTTCAAGACTCTAAATTCAGTACCGTTGTCACTTCTCACAATTTTAACATTTTTGTTAAATTGAGTAACCACCAATAGTGCAAAAGTTTTTAAGAGTGTTCCCAACTTCACCTTTTTCTACCAACAGATATATCCACACGGCACGAGAAAAATCATCCACAATAGTCAAAAAATAAGAAGCACCACAAGAGGAGGTAAAACGATAAGGACCCCACACATCACAATGTATTAAATCAAAAGGCTCATTGGCTTTATTCTAGCTAGGAATAAAAATATCTCTTGTTTGTTTAGCTCTTAAACAAATATCACAAACTTGCTCATGCTTATCTTTCTTACCAACATGAATACTAGGAAGTAAACTAACTATTTGTCTTGAAGGATGACCCATACGTCTATGCCACATGGTAAATGAATCAGCTCCACTTGTTTTGCATGCCTGCAAATGATAGACCCCATTCCGTTGTTCACCCACACCAATCATTGTCCTCGAAGTGCGGTCCTGTATCACACATAATTTGTCAGAAAAAGTGACTGCACAATTTGAGTCATGTATAAATTGGGAGACGGATAAGATTACAAGCTAAATTAGGCACATCTAACACATTGTTCAAGACTAGGCCTTTTCCAAAATTTATTGTTCCTTCTTTATTCGCAACTGTATTTCTTCCGTCAGGTAACCCAACGGGACAAGGTGAGACATATCAATTAATTTTGTTAACAAGCTAATATCACCTGTCATGTGATTTGAAGCTCCCGTATCCAGCAACCAAGAGTTTTTCACTTGCTTACCAGTGAGTTTCTCGGTGGATGATGTGGACTTGTGGCTATTAAGAATAGTCATCAGTGTTGACCATTGATCGTTGCTCAGCCCGGGGAAAGACCCACGCTCATCTGTGACTCCCCCTGTCTGCATGCCTGCTGCACTTTGAGCTTGCTGCACTTGTGCGGCATTTGCAGTGTGTGTTTCTCTACCTCGTCCTACACCCTTGTTGCATGTGCCTCGGTTGCCACGTCCTGCACCTCTTCCCTTTTTACCGGAGTTCCACCAATCTGGGTATCCAATTATTTGAAAACATTCATTGGCTTCATGACCATGCTTTCCGCAATTGGTGCATGTCCCTCGATCACCTCCTCTGTTCTGCCCAGATCTTGTGTGAGGTGTGGTTTGAATCGCAAAGCTAACAGCATCTGTTCTTTCATCCCGCATACGTGCCAACGACTTGTGTGTTTCCTTAGTCACAACCATTGCATATACTCTGTTTATATTAGGCAACGGCAACATGCTTAAGATATTTGAATGTACTGTTCTGAATACTGCATCGTTGAGACCCATTAAGAATTGATGGACCTTCTCCTTCTCCCGCTCTTGTGCTAATTCTTGTGCTGCACCGCATGTACACCCAGCACAACTGCAAGTTGGATTCTTCATGTAACTGACCAGTGCTTCCCACATTGATTTTAACATCCCATAGTAGGCTGCCACGTTCTGCCCAGATTGCTTGCAATTGGCAATATCAGTTTTCACTTGGTGAATCCTCACATCATTGCCAATAGAGAACCGTTCCTTCAAATCATCCCATAGATCTTTTACATTCTCCAAATAAGAGATACTGGATCTCAAAGATGGATCGATGGTGTTAAATATCCATCCTACCAGCATCGTATTGATTGCCAACCACTCTTCGAGTTCGGATGAATCGTTCGCCGGCTTCGAAATTTTTTCGTCGATAAATCCAAGTTTCTTCTTGGCTCGGAAGGCGTTACGAACTGCCTTTGACCATTCATCATAGTTGTCTCCTTTGAGCTGCACTGGTGTAACAACGATACCCGGATTGTCTCCCAAGGTAAGATAATAAGGAGATGTTGGATCGATCATCAACGCCTTCTTCTGTTCATGACTAGAAGTGCTAGTCGTCTTCTTTTCAGAATCAGAACTATTGCCGCTTCCCTTCTCGCCATCTACAGCCATGATCACTGATGCAGCACAACGGAGGTTGCTCTGCGCTCTGATGCCAAATTAAGATATGGCTGCTGTGTTTTTCTGTTTATTCCAATAGCAAAGGCATACAATATATACAGGATACAAGGCCAACAGACCTCTATAATTACTGCAACAAATCCTCCTATTTGTCTATGCCTAATATAGCCAAATATTTGATTTTCTAAAACATGTACATGATTTCCTAAAAATCTGCAACTACATAATTATATGATTTTATGAGATTCTCTCAATCCTAAAAATCTGCAACTACATAATTATATGATTTTATGAGATTCTCTCAATAGAGATCTACTAGGTATTAGATCTACTAAGCTACATGAAAGTGTTGTTCTGGAATTCCACCATATGAATATAGATGAGCATTTTTAATGGGTTTTTTTTATATTTATTCTTGTTGTTATGGTGTTTTTGGTGAATGGACTTTCATATTATGTTTGCTTTTGTCTTCAGGGCTAGCTTTACTTGGATATCTAAGGGGAAGAGAGTTGTTTTCTTGAAGCAGCTTCCATCTGGGTTGCTTCTTGTCACGGGTATGTGATGTTGATTTTGTGTTTTGCTTAATTTCTGGGAGATTGATGATCATTTTGATGTTTTGTAAGCTGTGATGATGCTATCTTTATGTATGTTTGGTGTTGTTGTACTACTAGAACACATACTTATGTTAATGCTTGTGTTTCCCTAGTCTTTGTTTACTGCAATTAACTTGGTTTCTTCTATTTCGGTGTACATTAGCTTAACTACCTTGTTTAATATTCATGCCTGTGTCAGTATGGGTGACGTGCTATGTTGAGGTTTTGGATTATTGGTATATAATAGCTGAATTTTGTGATGACTTATTTGTACCATGGAAGATTAGAATTATATTAGAGCTTTAATAATTTTACATGCTTTTGTTATAAGTAGCTTCTTGTGGGTCTTTTCTCTTTTGAAATCCTTGAATTTAAAGAAGAATTTTATAATTGTCTGCACTAGTGACTTTGGTTTTGCAATATGTTGAAGAATATGTTTGGATACTACTATCTAAGAATATGTTAAGAATGTGACTTGTTTGTGTGTCAATCATAATTTGAAAATATGAGTATATCACTATTTCACTATCAGTTAAGTAATCATTTTATGTTTTTCTGCCTATAGAAGACTTTTTAAACACAAATTATGTTTTCCTTATCAAGCGAGGTTTCTTCAGGTTTTTAAAATAGTGGGGAAGTATGAAAAATACAAAATTTAAGGGATGTGAGGGTGATTTACTTAAATATGTATGTCTATCATTAACAGTGTATTTTCTGGACATAAATGTTATACCCACCCTGTACTATCATTCACTACTGTACTGCATGTTACACCACTCCAGTAAGTACCAAGTTAAGTTGTCTTTGGTGAATGAAGCCATCAATTCTTTCAAACTCATTCCCCCCATATACTTTTTATATATTTCCTTTTGCTTCATGAATTATTAACCTTAAAAGGACCTAGCTTAAATATAGAAATAAGTTATCTTCTAGGCTAACCAAATCAAGAACTATAACATTCAAAATGTCTGTTCTATTGGATGATCATCCTATCACTAGCTTTAGTTTGTTGATCCTTTCCCTTTATATATCATTTAATGTGCTGTGCTCAGATTTTGGTGTTTTTAGAGAGTAAACAAGTTTGCTTTTGAGAAATGTTGTCGATTAGATGGGATATTGTGCAAGTAGTACTTGCTCACGACTAGAGACTACTACTTATCCCTCTCTGCTTGTGTATAAGGTGGCAGTTTGGAGACCATAACTTACACTGTTTGAAGCTTTCCATCACATTGATTCAATTCAAACACTGTGTCCTGTTGCCATGGGTTTCTTATGAGAATATCAAATACATATATCTCAAACTGGGTGGCATTTAGTTTTTCTGAAACAACACAGTATATATGCTTCCTTATTGTAGGTACTGAGTACACATCTGTATTTTCCCCCCTAGTTCAAGGTATAAACTTTATGTTCATAAAGGAAAAAAGAATAATATTTTTGTGATGACTTTCTTGCATGTGTAACGGGCTTATTGATGGCCTAGAATAAAGGTGAGAATTGGGCAAGTTAATAATGTTGCAATTGTAGGCTCAGAAATGAAACTAAGTGTGGAGGTTTTTCTTTAGACAAGAACTTTAGCAGATTTTAGATCTGGTTTCTATCTGAACCCTGCATATCTGTTGAGATAAAGGTATTTTCAAAAATCAAATTTTGTGCTGATTGCTATCTGTTTGATGGTCCAATTACTTTATTTTTCTTAATTAAATTTTCATCTTTGGAGGTGTTATCTGATGATTTTTACTCTTCATTATTGAAATTTTGTTCATAATTTGATGTTATGTTATATGTTGTGTATAGTGAAGAAATGGACACTAGTGTAGTTGATACTTCAAGAAAACGTAAAAGAAATGAAGAGGAGGTAGAATTTGAGGAGAAAATAAAATTCATTATTGTTAGTGCCGCTGCAATGCTTATGGGTGCAGTGGCTTGGTATTATAACAAATATTTCGTTAAGGAACAATACCATAATTGGGAACTGGAAAGGCGCAGCTTCCTTAATCGTCTATATAACGAATGAGAAAAGGATTGCATTGAACAACTAAGGGTCAGTAAACGAGCATTTTTTAAGCTGTGTAGAATTTTACAAGAGAAAGGGGATTAGTAGGAACGAGAAATGTCCCTACAATCGAAGATGTTTGATCACGGTTGAAAATGAAGATTTTTGGAATGAGTATGGAAAGGTAAGCATAGTTTTTAGTTTTCAGCCATATGAGTTTTCAGGTTTGAATTATTAACATGTGTTGTTATTATTAACATTTTTTGGCTCTCAAGTCACGTGCAGAGGCAAAAAAAATTTGGTTTAAGGTCATTCCAAATTAGGATGACATAGTAGACTTGTGCGCCAAAGATAAAGCTGCCGGAGTTGGAGCGGAGATTGCACTCGATGCCGATGGTGCCATGAACAATGAAGAGGATGAGGCTAATAGTATCAACATTGGTTTATAGGAGTCGAGTGTTGCAACAAAGAAACGGGGTCAGTTTTCGAGTTCTACTGGAACGCAATCCCAAAAGAGAAGAAGTGGAGAAGAAGATGGGATAGTTGCTGCAATGAGAGAATTTGCCGAGTCAATGAAAGAATTCATGCAAGCAAATACAAAGAAGACTGATGAAAAAGACGTTCAAGAAGTGCTAGAGGAGCTGGAGAAAATACCGGGTCTTAACAATGAACAATGGCTCAAGGTTGTCAATTGGTTGACTAAAAATCCTAGTAAACTTGTAGCTATAAGAGCTCTTCCTCTGGACATGAAAAAGGATTACTTGTTGGCTTTCATGTCCTAATGGCAGGTAAAATTAATTGTTGGATTTTTACTAGCTAAGGTATGGATGAAGTACAATATAAGATTTTATTTTATCTTTTTCCTCAAGTTAATGACTATTACTGTTACTGATGGAACTTTTTTTTATATATAGGAAATATATTGAACCTAATCCACTACAACAAGCCATCAACATCTGATTGTGATCTTGTTTCTAGTTGGTATTTACAGGAGCTTGCAGGCATCTCAGTCCATTTTCTATTGTCCAGAAACTAAGCATTCTAAATTCATTTTGCTAATCAAGCTGTTTTTTTTTCTTGGCATATCATGTTGGTTCTATTTAAGGGGGTTGGCCTAATTTTGTTATGAATATTGGCTGGTTTCTTAATTAGTGGATAGTAACTTTGATCTCAATTGTTATGAATGTATTGATCCATATATATACTTAACAATTTAGCATTCCATTCTATGACATGTTGGTCCTTGAACATGATTATGAATTAAATAAATATGGAGTTTATGCTGATTTGAAAGTGGTTGTGCTTGAGAATGAGATATCGTATTCAACTATTGAACCAGAAAAACATTCATAACAGTTATGTGAAATTAAAGGCAAATATGTTTCAACAACCAAACAAATTGTCTAATTTTATTATTTTTCAAAGACTATTTTAAATTTTTATTATTTAAAAAATTGCTATTTTTATTTATTTATCACATTTTATATTGAAATCCCATTTTTTAAAAAAGAATATTCAAAAAAAAATTTGTAATTGAAGGTAATTGAAATACTTTATCCAAACAAAGAATTTAAAATATAAGATATTTGAATTACCCCATCCAAACAAAGTATTTTCAAAATGAAGGTAATTTAAATGAAGCAATTGAATTGCCTTGGATTTCAAATTGCTTAGAATTTTGAAATACCCCATCCAAATATACGTTAAGTTTCTCTAATAGTTTTCTCTTAAGCCCCAAAATGGCTGGACACTACCCTAATTGTTTGCGGTTCAAGATTGGGTCTTAGGAGCCTTTCATGGTTTATTATGATGACATGAGCCGTTAGGGATGCTTTCATGGTTTATGTCTCGTTCAGGAAAACTTCTCCTCCAACTGGGTGAATTATGGACAGACACTTTGCCATTGATCATTTCCTTTGCACTAATGTATCATCCACATTTTTCTAATTAATTTGGCTTGGTCTAAAGATGCTTATTTGAACAGACTAGAGAGTTGATCACAATGAAGCCAGTGAAGGAAAGGAACAGGCATTCGAGGAGTAGGTGTGGCCATGCAACATCAAATCTATGGTGAAAATCTCAAAAAATCTTCTAAATGTAGTAGAACAGACATGCTAAATGGACACAATAATTTGGACACTTACGGTTACACCGTATATTGGGTGGCAAAATCGTGATTATGTGGGTGGCAAATTGGTGAATATGAGGAACAGGGAAAATGTGTTTTCCCTCCAATCTTCCCTCCTCCGCTCTTTCTTCTCACTGCCTCGACGTCCTTTCTTCTTCTTCACTCTTTCGTCTCACTCGTGGACGCTCTTTCTTCTTGGCTCTGTCTTCTTCACTGCCTCGACGATGTGTCTTCTTCACCCGTTCTTCTCTGCCTCGACACTCTTTCTTCTTCACTGTTTCTTCTCACTTCCTCGACGCTCAGTCTTGTTCACACTTTCTTCTCTGCCTTGGCGCTCTGTCTTCAACTCTTTCTTCTCACTGTCGCGACGCTCTGTTCCCGAATGACACCACCACCCACTAGCAAAGCCCAGTGACAGCCACAACGGAAAAACCCTACCACAAGACGGCGAACCCCACCACAAGAACAGGTGAGGAAAAACCCTCCTTTCTTCCTTCCCTGTTTCTGTTGATCTCTCATATCGCTACCCACCACCAAATCAAACAAACCCTAGCTCACTCACTCTCACAATCCCGCATCTTATCACTTGGGCACTGCTGAAGCTATAGCTAGGTAAGCTTTGTCTATCTATTCTCCCTAGGGTTTATTTGCTATTCACGTTGTTTCTTTCATGGCTTTATCGCTTGAGGTCTTTGTCAACATTTTTGTGGCAAGTAATGGGTGAACGTTAGAAACATCTCTGCTGATGGAATGATGTTATGATTTGTACTGTTTGGTAGTGTGACAGTGTAAAATGTAGTTTTTGGTTGAATGTACTTGGCTTGTTCATGAAAGAAGGACTGAGGATGCAATGATGGTTTTTATAATCCTGGTAAATTGATGTTATAGCAATGTGCATCTCAAGTTGGTTGGAGGAGGATACTGTGTAATTGAAAGTATGCTTAGAAAGCAGTGAAAGGTGATTGTTTTCGCTGGTGTGGAAGATTTTCCAAGTTTGGTGGTTAATGTTTTACTGTACTAGTTTATAGTTCCAGCCTTTGTGCTTTATAGTTATAATGATGAAGCTTAGTTTGTCAACATTAATCGATGACACTATGGCTATTTCTTCTGGTGCAGTACAACTCCTTTTGGAGTAGTTGCAAACTCCATTCCAAGGAAATATGACAACTTTCCTAAGTCTGTCATTTCAAACACTAGCAGCAAATATGCAAATGAGCAGCACTAGCAGATTATAACCATATATGTAAATGAGCAGCAAGCTTGCCTTTTTATTCACCTTCACATACACTCCATACTCCATTGAGCACTTAGTAAACTCATGTTGAAGTATAAAGGTATCTATTCTTTTATTCCAATGTGCATGTGTCATTGGTTTGTTGATGCATTGTCTTCAAACTGGAAGATGTTAGATGCAATAGGTAGATACTCAATACATGTGCAGTAAGTTATAAGTTATAATTATGCATTGTTAAGATTTTCTATATTAGGGAAGGTTAGCATGGTGCATACTCTAACATGCAGCTTAGTTGAGTGGGTTAAGGTGAATTTTAGTTTGTCATCATTAATTCATATGAGAAGCTAGTGAATCCATGATTGTTTTGTGACATTACTTATGAAAGATCTAATTTGTGCAGTTTCAGTGTGGCATCCACAATTCGATATACATGGAAACTTCAAATGATTATGTGGACTGTGGTGGTGGTGATAGCGGAGCAAATGGAGTTGACATTGTTAATGATGATCAAGAAAAGTGGGAGCCTGCAACAGGGTTGTGTTTTGATTCCATAGAGGATGTTAAATCATTTTATCACGAGTATGCTTTAAGAAAGGGTTTTGGTTGGAAGACTAGAACATCAAGAAAAGGAGAGGATGGGCAGATTAGATACTTAATGCTAGTATGTTCACGAGCGGGGTCCCGAGTGTCGGAAATTCCTTGTACGTTGATGACACGTCCGACTAAGGGGAAGAATTGTCCGGCAAAAATTACTATTAAGTTGGGAAAAGATGAATTGTGGTACATTAATAAATTTGAACCCAACCATTCTCACGAGATCAGCCCTACAAAGGCAAGGTTGTTCAAGGCTAACAAGAAAATGAACCTCCATGTAAAAAGAACAATCCAAATCAATGATGATGCAGGGGTGAGGATTAATAAGACTTTTCAGTCTCTCGTTACAGATGGAGGAGAGCATGAGCATATACCCTTTTGTGAAAAAGACGTGAGAAATTATGTCAACAAAGAAAGGCGTGCAATTGGGAAAGAAGGTGATGCTAAGGCCTTACTAAGCTATTTTTCTCAAATGACGGAGCAAAACAAAGATTTCTTCTATGCCATAGATATGGATGATGATTTTCATGTCAGAAATGTGTTTTGGGCTGATGCAAGAAGTAGAGCTAGTTATGCATATTTTGGAGATGTTTTGACATTTGATACAACATATTTGACCAATAAGTATGACATGCCTTTTGCTGCATTTGTTGGTGTGAATCACCATGGTCAATCAACATTACTTGGATGTGGTCTGGTTTCTGCAGAAGGCACAGAGTCATTTCTCTGACTTTTCCAAACATGGCTTCATTGTATGGAGGGAAAAGCCCCTACGGGTATTGTCACTGACCAATGTAAGGCTATGCAAAATGCCATTGAGCTAGTCTTCCCTACAACTCGTCATAGGTGGTGTTTATGGCGTATAATGAAAAAAATTCCTGAAAAACTTAGTGGATATGGTGAATATAAGTAGATTAAGTCTGCAATGAAAACAGCGGTTTATGATACAGTCACAGCAGCTGATTTTGAAGATAGATGGACTTCCTTCATTGACAAATTTGACCTTGGACAGAATGAGTGGTTGGATGGGTTGTACAAGGAACGTCATAGATGGGCACCAACCATGCTGAAGATATATTTTTGGGCAGGTATGTGGTCGTGTGCAAACTTGGTATGTCTTTTGTTTATAATGCGTTTTCCACCTTCTCATACTTTTTGTTACAGCAAGCCGTGTAATGTCCATGGTTATCATACTTGGTTAATGGTTTTTCACTTGCATGAACTTGGGCAGTTATGTCAACAACGCAGTGAAGCGAGAGCATACATGCATTCTTTGATGGGTATATCAATTCAACAACAAGTCTGAATCAATTTGTAAAGCAGTATGATAATGCTCTCAAGAGTAGAGCCGAAAAGGAGTTTCAAGCTGATTTTCAATGCATGGATATGACAATTCCCTGCGGTTCAAACTCGTCAATTGAAAAGCAATTCCAATGTGAGTATACTCATGCCAAGTTTAAGGAGGTTTAGGCTGAGTTTAGATCAAAGATTAATTGTGCGTATTCTTTGAAGACCGTGGATGGTTGCGTTGCCACTTATCATGTGTTGGAGGAGGTCCTAGTTGGTGATAGAACAAAAGAATGTATATATATGGTTGTGTTTAATCGTGAGAACCATGAAGTCTGTTGTGAATGTTCGTTGTTTGAGTTTAGAGGCATTCTGTGTCGCCATGTGCTTTGTGTGTGTACTCAAGAGAGGATTAAAAATGTGCCGGATAAGTATGTTTTAGCAAGATGGAAGAAAAATATTAAAAGGAAATATTCATATATTAAGAGCAGCTACTATGTGACAGAATTGAAGCCACAAATGGAAAGATTTGACAGATTGTGCAAGCATTTCTATGAGGTTGCTGAAGTATGTGCAGAGTCTGAAGTTGCAAGTAAGGCACTACATGAAAGGCTACATGAGTTTAGTTCTAATTTGCCCACCATGGATGCTACAATGCGGGAAGTTAACAAAAGTCCCATTGCTGACTCAAATCCAAACAATGCGCCCCATATTCGCAGTCCATTGCATGTCAAACGTAAGGGACGCCCTCGTACAAATAGAAAAATAGGGGTAGTTGAAAAAGTTGTAAAAAGGGCGAAGAAGCGGTCACAACATACTGAAGACAAAGAGACTACCAAGGTATTTTTTTTCCTCCAAAAATTCTGTATTAACCATACACACCATGTGATTAATGAGTAATGTGAACCTTAACCAAAATCCAATTTAAATGTAAGTTTCAACAACAACATTTCTAAAATGTGCAGGAGGCAAACAATGGAATGGTGGGTAATCACAGTGGAAACAACATCCATGTAGAATCATCTCTTGACATTGTCACCAGTGGAGAATTGTTGGATACAAGCACTGTGGTTTGTGTCCAATATCATATTGGGTTTAACTTGTAGACGTTGTTTTATTATGTGTTGTCGGTTAAATTTTAGCAATTTGATGGATTTGTACCCCGTGGTGTATACTTTCTACAAAATTATTGTGCCTTTTGTGGACAGTGAGATGAAAATTTATGTTGATTGGTTTATTGTTTTTCTATACAGTCAATGTCCATTTTTTAAGACAGTTGTGTTCTTCAAAATCCAACAGTTTCAAGCCCTGTATTTAAGGGTTTAGAAGACGTTACTTTGAATACACATGCATGTAAATTGTGGGTCATTTATATAGTTAAGTACTCCATTATTTTAGTTTCTTATATGGTGTTGTCCAGGTTGGAGCCAATATATCGTTCGTCGACCTTTTGACAACGTCTGATGTTGACTTCATGGGGTGTTCGCAGTTCACTACAAATTTGGATGATTAGACACATTTTGGATTTTAGTTGTCTTCACTAATGATATGTGTTTTTTGGTATATGGTTGTCAGTTGATGGTATGGTTTTTCATAAGTCCTGGACTCTGGTACTAAAATCTGTGTACAATTTTTAGTGTTTAACGCTTTACCATTGGTTGTGCAGGTTGGTCGGGCGCCATAACTTTTGTCGGTTTTTTGAATGACATGGTTGCAGCACAACGATCCATTATCTTGTCATATATGTATATGAACATTTACTATGTGTATGTAGTTAAATACAAGTTGGTTGGGTGCAACCCATTGCGTGTTAGAGTTTTGTATCATGAATGACAAAACCACCACTTGTTGTACATACTTAGACAATCCTATGTAAATGATCCTGTATAAATGTCAATGGAAATGGTGATATATATCTGATGAATGCCCTCAATTACCTTGTGAACAACTTATTCCTAGATAATTAAGTCAAGTGTTGAATGCCTTTTAATTATCTGGTGAATGTATCAAATTATCTGGTGAATGCCTGCAATTATCTGGTGCAAGACACCATGGATACCTTGTTACTTATCTGGTGAATGCAGTTGAATTATCTGGTGAATGCCTTGTATGATCTGGTGAATGCCTTCAATATTTCATGGATACTAAGTTTGGTGAACGCCTTTTAATTATCTGGTGAATGTAGTTGAATTATCCGGTGAATGCCTTCATTTATCCGGTGAATGCCTTATTCCTGGATTATTAGGCCCAGTGTTGAATGCATTATAATTATATGGTGAACGTAGTTCACTTTTCTGGTGAATGCTTTCAATTATGTGGTGAATGCCAATAATAAAAGTTTTGGATGCCTAAGATTATGTGGTGAACGTAGTTCAATTATCTGATGAATGCCTTCAACTATGTGGTGAATGCCTATACAACCCACGTTTTGGATTATTTAGATTATCTGGTGATTATCTATACTAAAGTTTTGGATGCCTTAGATTATCTGGTGAACGTAGTTCACTTATCTGGTGAATGCCTTAAAATATCTGGTGAATGCCTATACTAAAATTGGGTTTTGGATGCCTTAAATTATCTGGTGAACATAGCTCAAATATCTGGTGAATGCCTTCAAATATCTGGTGAATGCCTATACTAAAATTGGGTTTTGGATGCCTTAGATTATATGGTGAACGTAGTTCACTTATTTGGTGAATGCCTTCAAATATCTGGTGAATGCCTATACTAAAATTTGGTTTTGGATGCCTTACATTATCTGGTGAACGTAGTTCAAATATCTGGTGAATGCCTATACTAAACACAAGTTTTGGATGCCTTAGATTATCTGGTGAACGTAGTTCACTTATCTGGTGAATGCCTTCAAATATCTGGTGAATGCCTATACTAAACACAAGTTTTGGATGCCTTAGATTATCTTGTGAACGTAGTTCAAATATGTGGTGAATGCCTATACTAAAATTGGGTTTTGGATGCATTAGATTATATGGTGAACGTAGTTCACTTATCTGGTGAATGCCTTCAAATATCTGGTGAATGCCTATACTAAAATTGGGTTTTGGATGCCTTACATTATCTGGTGAACGTAGTTCAAATATCTGGTGAATGCCTTCAAATATCTGGTGAATGCCTATACTAAACACAAGTTTTGGATGCCTTAGATTATCTGGTGAACGTAGTTCACTTATCTGGTGAATGCCTTCAAATATCTGGTGAATGCCTATACTAAACACAAGTTTTGGATGTCTTAGATTATCTGGTGAACGTAGTTCAAATATTTGGTGAATGCCTTCAAATATCTGGTGAATGCCTATACTAAACACAAGTTTTGGATGCCTTACATTATCTGGTGAACGTAGTTCAAATATCTGGTGAATGCCTTCAAATATATTGGTGAATGCCTATACTAAAATTGTGTTTTGGATGCCTTACATTATCTGGTGAACGTAGTTCAAATATCTGGTGAATGCCTTCAAATATCTGGTGAATGCCTATACTAAACACAAGTTTTGGATGCCTTACATTATCTGGTGAACGTAGTTCAAATATCTGGTGAATGCCTATACTAAACACAAGTTTTGGATGCCTTAGATTATCCGGTGAACGTAGTTCAAATATCTTGTGAATGCCTTCAAATATCTGGTGAATGCCTATACTAAACACAAGTTTTGGATGCCTTACATTATCTAGTGAACGTAGTTCAAATATCTGGTGAATGCCTTCAAATATCTGGTGAATGCCTATACTAAAATTGGGTTTTGGATGCCTTACATTATCTGGTGAACGTAGTTCAAATATCTGGTGAATGCCTTCAAATATCTGGTGAATGCCTATACTAAACACAAGTTTTGGATGCCTTACATTATCTGGTGAATGTAGTTCAAATATCTGGTGAATGCCTTCAAATATCTGGTGAATGCCTATACTAAAATTGGGTTTTGGATGCCTTAGATTATCTGGTGAACGTAGTTCAAATATCTGGTGAATGCCTTCAAATATCTGGTGAATGCCCATACTAAACACAAGTTTTGGATGCCTTAGATTATCTGGTGAACGTAGTTCAAATATCTGGTGAATGCCTTCAAATATCTGGTGAATGCCTATACTAAACACATGTTTTGGATGCCTTGCATTATATGGTGAACGTAGTTCAAATATCTGGTGAATGCCTATACTAAACACAAGTTTTGGATGCCTTACATTATCTGGTGAACGTAGTTCAAATATCTGGTGAATGCCTATACTAAACACAAGTTTTGGATGCCTTAGATTATATGGTGAACGTAGTTCACTTATCTGGTGAATGCCTAAACTAAACACAAGTTTTGGATGCCTTAGATTATCTGGTGAACGTAGTTCACTTATCTGGTGAATTCCTTCAAATATCTGGTGAATGCCAATACTAAAACCAAGTTTTGGATGCCTTAGATTATATGGTGAACGTAGTTCGCTTATCTGGTGGATGCTTCAATTATTTGTTGAATGCTTTAAATTATTTGGTAACTAACGTATCTTACCACCAAATCTTGGAGCAAATCAGTTATGTGATCACTGAACTTCACTCATCTATTTCGTTATCTATTTAATGACTTGTCATGACACTTAAATTAGTTTCACACAACCATGTAAAGCATGTCAAACCTGTTAGCAATGTCGTAAGATATTTTGCACAATAGTTAATATCTATTTTAAAGCTGATCATAGAATCCGGGCTTACCAATCCGAGAAATTACATACTACTCCTACATTACAAAATAACAATGTACATATCAAGTTTTCATGTTCGAATATACAAATAAAAAACTATTCTTTTGTTGTCTTATCTTTTCTCATGTATTACTTGGTATATGGGGGATCAACTCTAGAAGATTTCTTCCGCATCCTATGGTTACCCTTCACCCTTGTTGCTATGTTTGACCCACCCTCCGGATCACCCTCCGTATTATGTTCACCTACAAACAACAGTCACAATGGTAGATGGTAAGTAGGCTTTATTTTTAATACAATGGTACTTTTTCATTGTGAACATGCAAATCATTACTTACAAGCGGGCACTGCAACTGGTGCTTCATTTGGTGCACCCATCGCTACTGCCGGAGGATCTACAATAGCATCATCAGCCTCCATCCGCGGAGAAATTGGCATTTCAACACCTGCATATACAATGATTCTCAATGTGCTTTCAACGAGTAAACGACAAACACAACCATGTAAAACAGGCAACTAGCTTGTTTAGTAACCACCACCTATTTGAACACCTGAAGACCCTACACCACCCATGTCAGCATAAATATTCGCTAGGGGAGTTTGGTGAAGAGGGGATGAATCTTGTCCACCTAAAGTGGAACATCCCACATACTCATTGACTTGGGCTATGTTTGATCGGTGACGAGTGGGACCATCTTTCAAAATTGCAACATCCGCCTCTAGAGCCAAGATCCTCTGTTGTTGCTCCCTAATTTTGTGTTCATGCTCCTGAAGCGTCGCCAATACTTTTTGATATTCATCAACATGTACATATTGGTGTTGTTGGCCCCCTCGTAATGCATCCCGGACAATGGGTAGTTGAAGCTCAACATCTGTTGCTATTAAGGCAACCGTTACCTGCAAACATCATAATCACATTAACTGAACATTGTGTATATCAATTTTCAACATATTATCGAAAATATGGTATGGTTGGTACCCTTGTATTCATGAATGCTTCCTTCATTCTCTTCTTCCTCAATGTAACAGTTGGCCAGTTCAAAAACCGTGGGAAAGGGTGCTCGGGAGGAGTGCTAGGTGTATAGCCAATCGAGATATGGTTCATCGCCCAGATCTACCAAAAAAGATTGACATCATTAGTAGCCGTAAAATTTTGTTAACAAATCATTAGATGGTTATCTAACATATGCAACAATACATACCTGTAGGATGGGTGCACAGCCACATAGATGTATTTCACGATCATTTGACCCTTCGCCACTGACAATGTGAGCTCTGCTCAAACTCGCAACCAAGAATTCATGAACTGCAGATGCCCAATTGAAGCTATGGCTGGCATCCAGGTCATCCAGCAGCCAGGCATAATCTGTTAAGACCAACTTGCCTGTCCTCGCAAAGTAGAAGACTCTGAAAGCAAGGAGTATATATGCCCTACAAAAATCCCCCACATTACGCGGAATGGCGGGCATCTTGTCAAGTATAGCCTCTATGGTTATATCAGCCCCTCAAAAATAGACAGTGTATAGCACTGCTCATCTGCTGCACCTACCACCGGTTCACCTGTGGCTGGAAGTCCCAGAGCTAGACATACATCAACAGGGGTAAAAGGGATCGACGTACCCCTAACATTGAATGCTCGACCACCCTCATCCCACCTCCTCACAAGCTCGCACAATAAGATGCTTGAAATATTAGGTTTGTTGGTCATTTTACTAACCCATTTGAATGGGGTCGTATCCAACAAAGCACGATGCTCCTCTGAAAGTGCCTTGTTGATATCAATCAATATTCCTGGCTTACAAGCATGCCTCATACGAACCTGCCAAGTATCATTACATGAAATTTCAGTTGATTGTAAATACTTTGCACACGAGTAAGTACAAATACAAATGATGTTTCCTTACATTAATATCTATTGCTCCAGCCATTTTTCTTTGCTTTTGGTTTACCTGTTTATAGACGATCCAACACATCATAAGTTAGAATCACATTAAAATATTTTGTACTCACTGCAATTGTTTTTCTAAGTTTTCTATATGGTACATATAGAAATCATCTCATAAGGAATGGTTGAGACAAAGTCATGACAAACTAGGATTATATCAGGCCTAAAAAAATTCAAAACTTTGATGCAAACAAAATGCTTCAAAGATAAGTTACAAGAAGCTAGAACCATCATTGCATCCTCGGTCCTTCTTTCATGAACAAGCCAAGTACATTTAACCAAAAAGTGCATTTTACACTGTCATACTACTAAACAGTACAAATCATAACATCATTCCATCAGCAGAAAAACAGAGGTTTCTAATTCAAAACTTTGATGCTAACAAAATGCTTCAAAGATAAGTTACAAGAAGCTAGAACCATCATTGCATCCTCAGTCCTTCTTTCATGAACAAGCCAAGTACATTCAACCAAAAAGTGCATTTTACACTGTCACACTACCAAACAGTACAAATCATAACATCATTCCATCAGCAGAGATGTTTCTAACGTTCACCCATTACTTGCCACAAAAATGTTGACAAAGACCTCAAGCGATAAAGCCATGAAAGAAACAACGTGAATAGCAAATAAACCCTAGGGAGAATAGATAGACAAAGCTTACCTAGCTATAGCTTCAGTAGTGCCCAAGTGATGAGATGCGGGATTGTGAGAGTGAGTGAGCTAGGGTTTGTTTGATTTGGTGGTGGGTGGCGATATGAGAGATCAACAGAAACAGGGAAGGAAGAAAGGAGGGTTTTTCCTCACCTGTTCTTGTGGTGGGGTTCGCCGTCTTGTGGTAGGGTTTTTCCGCTGTGGCTGTCACTGGGCTTTGCTAGTGGGTGGTGGTGTCATTCGGGAAAAGAGCGTCGCGGCAGTGAGAAGAAAGAGTTGAAGACAGAGCGCCGAGGCAAAGAAGAAAGAGTGAACAAGACTGAGCGTCGAGGCAGTGAGAAGAAAGAGGGTCGAGGCAGAGAAGAATGGGTGAAGAAGACAGAGCGTCGACTGAAGAAGAAAGAGCCAAGAGGAGTGAGAAGAAAGAGTGAAGGAGGGAAGATTGTGGGGAAAACCTATTTTCCCTGTTCCTCATAATCACGAAATTGCCACCCTCATAATCACAATTTTGCCACCCAATATACGGTGTCACCGTAAGTGTCCAAATTATTATGTCCATTTAGCATATCTGTTTGTTATATACTCCTTTCTACTAGAGAATTGATAATTTGACACACAAAATCAACATCATACTATTGACACCGTATATTTGGAAATGTTTTTGAACTAATCAATTAAGAGGAGAGCAAATAAAACAATGAATAGAGTATTAACAATAAAACAAAGCATATACGAGTTAAGAAAATACTTAGAAAATAACTATCTTCTTTTCCAACAAGAAATAGTTAGAAAAAGAATAGCAAGACTAAAATAGGAATTAGAAAATTATATAGGATAATGGGGCTATCCGAAAAAATAGAATTAGGATTTAAAGAATTGGAAAAAATTATGAAAAATATAAATGAAAATATTATTCAACTAATAAAAAATACAGATAGAATTGCAAATTATACTTGCAATAGAATACAAAAAGGGCAAAATGAAATAAAAGATATTAAAGAAACATTATATAATATAAGTTGAGGAAAAGAAATAGATAAAAACGAAGATATTAATAGAATAAAAATTATTTTAGAAAAATTAAAAGACCTCTTAAAATATGAAGAAAATAATAAATGCATAACAAAAAAGGAATTAGAAGAAATTTTGGAAACAAAAAATTTAGAAAAAATAATAATTAAACAAGAATTAGGTCAGGAACCATCAAAAATACCTACGCCTGTATCTGCATGGAGAGGATAAAAGATGAATATATGGAGACATTAAGAAAATCAAATGATTTAGAAGAAATTCAGCAGTTATTAGAACAACTTAAAATTGTTGAAGAAGAAAATAATCAAATACACAAAATTGAACGAATTGATAAAAAAGATACAGAAAAAATGAGAACGAAGAAATAATTTTAAATTACAGTTCATTTCAGAATCTGAAAATAAATCATATAAGAATGGAAAAAGGAGAATATAGCGGAAAAAGTCCTAAAAGAAAATGGGAAGAATATAAATATACACCCGATGGAGCTTGGGATAAACATGAAGAAGAAACCATGTATAATAAGGGATATGCAAGAAAGAATATTAAATGGACAAAGATTCAAGAAGAATTTAAACCCCGATACCATAATACAGGAAATATTCTAGACCTTGATTGTATAAGAAATAAAGAAGATGTCTTATTGAAATGGACCAATGAAATGATATTAATAATCTTGACTGATGAAAGATTTAAACAACTAAACTTTATAGAAACTAAGAATTTTGTAACATTTAAAACATCAGGAAACGTACAAAAATTCTTAATATGAATTTAGGATGAAGACTGGATTCAGTATGGAAGAATGGTAGACAATAGCATGGATTATGTTAAATTAGTAATGACACTAATTCATCAGGAACTCTTAGGATATAATGTGATGGAACACAAATAAAAGGCAAATAAAACCCTACTTGAAAATGCTAAATCACATCTAAATAGAATGCAAATATGCGATATGTGCCAGATTGAAAGTTTTATCTGTGAATATCAAAAATGCTATTATCAATTGAATTAAGAAACTAAGGAAATATGTAAATATATTTTTATAGATAAATTACCATATCCACTTAATTCAAAAATTAATAGACTTTGGGAATCAAGACCAGAAGAAACAGCAAACTCATTAGGAGGAATTATTAGACTTTTATACCAAGAACTAAGAAAACAATGTTTAAATAGAGAAACAATAAGGCAATTAAATAGAGGAAGTACTATCATTTGTTGTGACATTCCGAAAATAGAGAAACCAGGAAAATATGGTTGTGATAAAATAATAAGAAAAAGAAAATACTATAAAAAACCAAACCTACGAAAAACTTATCCTAAAAAGAAAACTTATTATAAAAATAATAAGAAAAAATATTTTAGGAGGAAGAAATCGACACCGAAAAAATACTTCCCAAAGGGAAAAAAGAAATGTGTCTATTGGATATGTAATATTGAAGGACACTATGCCAACGAATGCCCTCAACGAAAAGAAAAAGATTTTAAAGAAAAATCAAAATTAATAAAACAGGTTTTCCAGATATATGAACTTGAACCTTTAGAAGAAGAATTAAGTGATTCAGAAGTAAGTATATACGAATACACGGATGATGAACTATCTTCATAAGAAACAAAATCCGAATAATACTTATATAAAAATACTAGTGGAAAAAAGTAATAAAGAAACGAAAGCCTATATAGATACTGAAGCAAGTCTTTGTCTTGCAACATAAGCCCTTCTTGATAAATGGGAAAGATTAGAAAAGCCACTAAAAATACAGATTGCAGATGGATCAATCCATCCTCTATACTGGATAGCAAATAGGATTACTTTAGTAATACAAGGAAAAATAATTATAATACCCACGGTATATAAACAAGAAATCGGAATAGATGTAATTATTGGAAATAATTTCTTAAGGCTATACGCACCGTTTTGTCAATATGTAGAATATATTACCCTAAAGACACCATATATTTATCAGAAGCAACAATGTGAAATTATAAAAATTCCAATTATTCACTCTTCTGAATGTATTTACTCATCAAAGTCACGACAGTTGAACCGTGGTGAGATAATTAGCTTAATTTGCACCAAAATTCGTCAAGTACTAGTAAATTTAGAACCAAATAGAATAATTCCATCTCAATTGGAAGAACTTTTGAATAAGGTTTGCAGTGAAAATCCTTTAGACCCAAAAATTAATCGAAATACTGAATTAGTCGAATTAAAACTAAAAGATCCAACAAAAGAAGTAAAATGCAAACCAATGATTTATACAAAAATAGATAGAGATGAATTTCCAAAAGATATTGAGGAAATGTGCCAAAAGGGACTAATTAGACCATCAAAAAGTAAGCTCTCGGCCCCAGCCCTTTATGTAGAAAATCATAATGAAATCAAAAGAGGTAAAAGAAGAATGGTCATAAATTACAAACAAATTAATGATGCTATGGAAGGAGATGCTTATTTTCTCCCAAGAAAGGACTTAATTATTGAAAGAGTCAGAAATATGGAATGGCACTAGTGCAATAAGGGCTTTTTACGTCAGTTAAAATTGATTTTATACGTTAGAATATTGTCTGACGTAAATACAGCTGACGTTAATAGTTAATATTTTAACGTCAGTTGTGGTAAAGAACTGACGTTAAATATAAAACTATTAACGTCGGTTCTTTAACACAACTGACGTCAATTTTGTTAAAACTAACGTCAGTTGTGGTAAAGAACTGACGTTAAAGGTTTTAATTTTAATGTCAGTTTTTTATTGAAACTGACGTTAATAGTGCACTGTATATTTTATAAAATACTATTAACGTCAGTTGTTTGACACAACTGACGTTAATAGATTTTTTTTTTTAATTCACTTTTAAAATATCACTCTCCTCACCTATCCCTGCATTCAGTAAATATCCCAGTAACAGAGAATATCACACACATTACAGAAGCAAACACTACCCTTAAATTTCAATATTAACAAAAAGAAATATACAAAGGAACAATGGGGGGACATAAAACCAAAACCCATGTATAGGAAAAACATAACTATCTACAAGTATGTGTGTGTGTGTGTGTATATATATATATATATATATATATATATATATATATATATATATATATATATATATATAAATTTTAGTCTCTAATGTCTAAAAACAAAACTACCAATCTAAGGATATATATATATATACATGTTATTAATTAGTTTCTAAAGTCTAACAAAAAAACTATTCATCTAAGTATTGCGGAGGTAACTTGTCAATTCCTTTTTCAGCCGCATACTTGAAGAAGAATTCAGCGAAGCGCATCCTCAAGTATCTAAACTCATCTTCTTGAAGAGGTGATTGGTCGTTAAATGCCTACACACGTTCAAATAATAACAATAACATTAACGCAAGTCATCTTCAAAACTAAAATATATAATTTAACAAGTTGTTTAAATATTACCTTATTCCATCCATCCATAATATATGCGGAGACTATGTTCAGCATATGAAGCATCACATAATAGCCGCACGACCACCCGTCAATTTGAAATCGAGACTACGAACAAAATTAATTTCAATGTCAGTTGAATATACATATAAATTAGTAATTATAATATTAATTATTTGATAAATAAACTACAATATACATATAAATTAGTAATTATAATATTAATTATTTGATAAATAAACTACCAAACCTTGAGGTAGGTCCATTCAGGATTTACTTTAGCCTTAGAAGCCCTACTTCTCCCGTTGGCGCAACTTATGCTACTCGCCTTCAGCGCGCTATCATAAACAAATAATCATGTCAATTAACAAATTCATATATCATGTGTGTAATAAACTAAAAACAACTGATATTAAAACGTAAATTAAATTTAAGATTAGTTACTTACTTATTTACAGCTTCCACCACCTCCCGTGACGGCCTTTGGTGGAAAGAGCATAAGAATATGACAGTATGCCTAGACGGGTGAAGTACGAACAACTGCCAATGTTTTTTCATACAGTAGGGAGCCAGATATAATTATTTTCGATTGTCTCCCAACAAGTTACCTATGTATTTACTAAATGCATCGCCAGCAAAGAATTGGGGCAGAAGGACTGATGGCTCTAAGAAGCCGTAAACTGATGCAACGCCCTTATCAAGATGAAGACGATGGAGATACCTAAGATATGAAAAGGTGTCGATGTTAATTACATAATATATATATTGAAATTAAAATAAATTATTAAATGGAAAAATACCAAAAATAAATGTTATAAATTTAAAATTAACTTACGTGCACCAGAGACTCAAAATTGTGCTGGCCATCCAGACGTTATTTCTGCAGGCGTTCCCGAGATCTTCACCACAGAAGGAAAATATCCTCTGTTGATCTGGGCGTGCCACCCATCCATCGTGCTCCAATGGACACTCAAAAGTCTCAAACGCATAATCCTCACCAAGTGAGAACAAACGAGTGACAGGTGACAGCGACACCGATGTCAACTTGGCCTTCAATTTAGGAAAAATAAAATAGATAAGTTGTTGATAATTAAAAAAAACACAAGTAATTATTTGACTAATTTTGACATTAATAATGAATACATACCTTTGTTAACATTTCGAGTTCACGTCGTTTGAAGTCCAACTCAAGCTCACGCCTTTTCATTTCCAACTCATGCTCATGGCGTTGGACTTCCAACTCCCGCTCCCTAGCTGCCAACTCATCGTCCTCCACATGTGCCCTACTATAACTCTCTCTTGTGCTCACATGTGAAGGGTTGGCATGCCCTGCGGTGTCCTGGGATGAACCGACGGAGGAAAGCTCTCTGGCAAGCGCCTGCTTGAATTCTGGGTTGGATATTAAGGTTTGCATCAGATGTGTTGTAATAGCAGGGTTGGACATGAGGTACTGAGTAATGTCATCCAAAATTGATGCTTCATCGACCACTCGCTTTCGTGAAGCAGACTTGCCATAATATTCTTTGATGGTCACATTCCCAGGAACATCGATAACCCGACTAGGATGGTCTTTCTTGCCTAGAGCAGTCATCAAGACGTCCCGCCGTCCAGAAGGGACGAATGAACCCTGGGAGGATTGTGCTTTAAGATCCATCTACAATGAAAAAATGAAATAACGTGCAAGTGAAAAGTGTTAAAAATATCTATACAAATATCAATTGAAATCAAGTTAATTATTTACTTACAATCTTATCTGCCACTTCGTGAGTGGCATCAACTTTAAAAGATCCCGTCTTTGTCATGCGGCCGGCTATCCAGACATCCTCGCGGTCGATGTCCGACGGAGGACTTAATGGTGTGCCCTCAGGCACCTCTCCTCTTTCAATCCTAGCAGAGTGCTCTTCCTGCTTCGCCCTCAGCCAATCCGCCATCATCTGCTCGATCCGAGTCTGGTACCCACCCTGAGACATGGTGTGGCAGTGGACGTTCTTCGTCTGATTCTTCCGACCCTTATCTGCCTTAGCCTATTCAAAGAAAAACACATAATTAAATATAGTTAAATGATCTATAAGAAGCATACAAAATTAACTTAATCAACCAACATGAAATTCTCCATCATGTCGACTCCTAGCAAACATATCACAAGTATCCTGATCAATCCAGGGATAATCTGAGAACATTTTATCAAGCTGCTTCTTCCCAAATACGTAGTACCTGGTAAGATCATGCTTGAACCCATTCCAACGCTTTGATGCCATTTTCATACATTTATGACGATGATCCTCGTCATTTGGCACAGTCCAAGCTACCTACACATTAAATACATAACAACTGGATGGATTATAACTCGGATAATTATCTAATAATGTAAATCAAACGAATGTAAAGGTTTAATACCGCGATAGCCTCCCAAATCTGATCCTTAATGTTCTGTGGAACGTCATTCCAGTGGTTGTAGTTGATGCTTACGTGCTGCTTCGCTTGTAGAAACACCCACTTATTAAATTCTTTAGCACGGGGTCCCTGGGAATTTAGATTAGCATCGAAGGACACCTCAAGCTTTTGTCCGCTTTGCCTGTCCTTCTCTAGTTTCTTCAACGACGTGGCTCCTCTACCCCGTTTCCTATGAGCCTGTGATGTCTGTATGGAAAAAAAATGATAAAATAGAGGGTTGTAACATTATAAACTTACATTAAGAAGAAGGACTAAAGATAGTATATAACATTTAAACTTACACTAGAATCAGGCGTAGGCACGATCGGGTCTTGCGTAGGCCCCACAGTGTCCTCCCGTGCATGTGGGCTATCCGACTGATCTATATGCATGCCTGTTCAGAAACAATATATATTTATTAACATAGGTTATAACTCAAAATAAATACAGAAGTATAAATAAAAATAAATGTATACTAAGTTTAAACTACCTATATCAATATCCATTCGTGATGATCATCACGAGTGGCATGTACCTCGTCCACCTGTGTCTCATCGATTATAGTAGGCATGTTTGTTGAAAAAGAAGGAGTCTCAGGAATATCAAGATTTGAATCTTGATTTTCATCACTACCATTATACATGCTTTTTCCTTGGAGAACCACAAACAACCTTTTGTTAGAAGGATCAGTGATGTAGAACACTTGTTTTGCTTGGGAAGCCATTATGAAAGGCTCATTTATATGACCTAACTTGTTGAGGTCTACCAATGTGAACCCCAATTCGTCGGTTTGTACACCACCGTTACTATCAACCCACTTACATTTAAAAATCGGCACCGTAAGCTTAGTGTAATCGAGCACCCAAATATCTTCAATATATCCAAAGTAAGGTGTCGGTGCTTTAACGGGTTTTGTGTCCTTTGCACTAGAGAAGTGCATTGCTTCGGCCACGATCATAACCCCACTATTTTGCATGGTACTCTTGTTATCTTATGCCTTTGTATAAAAGGAAAAGTTATTTATGTCGTA
Organism: Sophora flavescens; assembly: GCA_030762895.1. Lineage (NCBI taxonomy): Eukaryota > Viridiplantae > Streptophyta > Magnoliopsida > Fabales > Fabaceae > Sophora > Sophora flavescens. The sequence continues at coordinate 184,489,614 of CM061064.1, forward strand.
TCTGCTCCAACATATGAATTTGAAGCTAGGCCCACGTGCTAGCCATCTTACATCATCAGAAGCAGTACTACCATCCTTAAGCATTTCTTCCTTGAACCATGGTAAGAAAGTCTTGTTATGCTTGTTCAACAACCACCTTTCGCTCATTCGAGGGTTTTCTTGATTGACTTTTCTTTTATGTTCAAATAAGAAAGGCTGAACACAATCGATATTGTTCAATACATGCAAATGTGCTTGAAGCACTTCCTCCCGACCCTTGCTATTAATTCTTAAGCCATGTGTACCCTTACCTTGACATCTGATCTCATCATGCAGAGGCTTAGGAACCCCTATAGGATCCGTGTTATGAAGGTAATCCGAACAAAACTCAATAGCTTCTTCTGCAACATACCTTTGAACAATAGATGCTTCCGGACGATGAGGATTCTTCACGTACCCTTTCAAGATCTTCATGTAGCGCTCAACCGGGTACATCCATCTCAGAAAAACCGGCCCACATAATCTAATCTCCCTCACCAAATGAACAATTAAGTGAACCATTATGTCGAAAAAGGAAGGAGGAAAATACATCTCAATTTGGCACAACCGAGTAATGGCATGTCTCACATTTTTTGGAGCAATACCACCAATAGCAACGGGCAGAAGTTTTTGCATCAAGATGTGACAATCATGAGACTTTAAGCCAACCAATTTAATATCACTAGAGACAAGCCTCTTCATATTTGAAGAGTAACCATGTGGAACTTTGATGCCCTGAAGACACCCGCAGAAACTTTGTCTCTCTTTTTTTGACAAAGTATGACATGCTGGCGGCAAATAAGTCCGCTTACCATCCTCAACAACTGGAGCTAACTGCTCTCGTATACCCATAGCAACGAGGTCGAGACGAGCATTGACACTATCCTTTGTCTTGCCCTGAATGTTGAGAAGCGTCCCGATCACACTATCACACACATTTTTCTCCACATGCATCACTTCAATGCAGTGTCTGACATCAAGCTTGCTCTAGTATGGAAGATCAAAGAATATCGACCTCTTCTTCCATATGTTTTTCTCAGCAGCTTTACCTTTCTTTTTGGACTTGCCGAATATAACATCGATGCCCTTTACCCTCTGATAAACCTGCTCTCCAATTAAGGCCGCCGGAGCTTCTTATGTCTCTTGGCATCCATTAAAAGCTTTTGTCATCTTACGATATGGGTGATCACGTCTAAGAAATCTCCGATGCCCAAGGTAAACCGTCTTCTTTCCATGATGCAACCGAGTGTAGCATGTGCCTTCTTCACATATAGGGCATGCTTTATGCCCCTTGACACTGTACCCGGACAAGTTATCGTATGCTGGAAAGTAGTTGATGGTGCAAAACAACATGGCACGAAGCTTGAAAGTCTCATGAGAATACCCGTCAACTACATCAACACCTTCCACCCACAGGGTTTTCAAGTCTTCAATCAAGGGACTTAGATAAACATCTAAGTCATTTCCCGGTTGCTTTGGGCCCGAAATCATCATAGACAACATCATGTATTTGCGCTTCATGCACAACCAAGGGGGCAGGTTGTAAATTATCAACAGAACAGGCCATGAACTATGAATACTACTCATGTTACCATAAGGATTCATTCCATCCGTAGCAAGTCCAAGCCTTAGGTTTCTTGGCTCATTGGCGAAATCCGAAAACATAGTATCAATATTCTTCAATTGCATAGAATCAGCAGGATGACGAACCTTTCCATCACATTTCCTCTCATCATTATGCCATCTAAGATTCTTCGCATCTTTCGCATTGGCAAACAATCGCTTGAACCTTGGAATTATTGGAAGATACCACAACACCTTCGCAGGAGGACCCTTTTTCCTCACATCATCAAGATCATCATCATCATCACCACCCTTCACTTTGTATCGTGATAACCCACATTTGGGGCAATCGTGATTGTCTTCATGAACACCGGTGTACAATATGCAATCATTGGGGCATACGTGTATCTTTTTATACTCCATACCCGTCGGACACAATACCTTCTTGGCCTCATAGTTACGGTCAGGCAATGTGTTGTCCTCCGGAAGCAAGTCTTTCAACACTTCAAGGAATTATGTGAAGCTTTTATCGGTCCAACCATTTCTCGCCTTCACACAAACCAATTTTAGCATCGCCGACAACCGTGTATGAGTAGTACACCCTGGATATAAAGGCTTATCCGCATCACTGCACAACCTATCATACACATGAGCTCGATGAAAATATTCTTGTCCAATATCACGGATCATGTCCTCTACTCGATCATCCTCCATATCTACGTCAACGTCCTCACTTTGGGAGACACTTGCCGTACTACTCAACAACACATCACCATGCCATATCCATCTTGTATAACTCAAGCAAATCCCTTCACAAATCAAATGAGTATGTATATCCTTCACCGTACATTTCCTCGTATTCAAACACTTGACACAAGGACAACAGAACATTCCATTACTATTAGGAACATTCCTTTGAGCAAATTCTATAAATTCTCCCACCCCCTTCAAATACTCAACACTAGTGCGCTTACAAACCATCCAACTACGATCCATTACTGAGGTTGTGTAAATCACATAACATGGGTGATAAGGTTGTGTAAATCACATAATGTGAGTTGCTCACGTTATCATCCTTCAGTAGAATCGACAGCTACAGTTCCAAAACCTCAGCTTTGGAAGCAAGTGATTGTTCCAAGACCATTACTGAAACAGATCGAGTGCACCCTTGCTCAGCCGCTCTGTAAAACTCAGTCGCTCGACTCTCCTCTCTTGCTCACCCGTGAAGGGAACGAAGACTCAACAAATGTTTAGGATTTTAAACCCTTTCAACGTAACTTTTTATAGGATTTTAAAATTTTGAATGTATATTGTAATTGTATTATTGATACACTTCATGAATGAGACTGAAACTGAAACTTTAAGGAAGGCAATGCAGAAGGGTACGTATACTAGCTAAAAAAAATTATTAAAATAACCTTTACGTCTGTTGATGAAAGAACAGACGTTAAAAGTTAAGTGACTCACTTTTAACGTCAGTCCTTACAACAAATGACGTTAAAATTGAATTAATGAAGTCTGATACTTACAAAACTGCCACCGCCTCCTTTTTAACGTCTAGCTTTTGGTTAACTGATTTAAACCTTTCCCGTCTAATGTATATTTTCCACTAGTGTGGTTTAGTACCTTTGACTGTAAATCAGGATTTTACCAAATTAGGTTAACTGAAGAATCAAAAGCACTAACAGCATTTAGTTGTCCTCAAGGACAGTACAAATGGAACATACTTCCAATGGGAATGAAGCAATCACCAGGAATTTTTCAACGAAGAATAGATTCGATTCTCAAAGAATTCAAAGACTTTTGTCTTATCTATATTGATGATATTTTAATCTTTTCTAATAAAGGATTCAATGACCATTTCAAAAAGATAGAATTAGTTCTTAATAAATGTTATGAACATGGAATAGTTTTAAGCAAGAAAAAGGTTGTCTTAGCCCAAAACAGGATTAATTACTTAGGACTAGAAATTGAAAAAGGGAAAATAATAATGCAATGGCATGTATAAGAAAAACTTCAGAATTTTCCAACAAAATTAAAGGATAAAAAGGATTTACAACGATTTCATGGACTATTAACATATATTTCAAATGAAGGTTTCATCAAGAATCTTGCAGCAGAAAGAAAAATACTTCAACAAAAGCTGAATAAAGATGCCCTCTGGCCATGGACTGAAGAGGATGATAGACTTATTATTAAAATGAAAGACTTATGCCGGGATCTTCTTGAGCTATATCATCCATCGGATGATGATTTAATTATTATCGAGACTGATGCCTCAAATGACTGTTGGGGAGGTGTTATGAAAGCAAAACCCCCTGGATACAAAAATGGATTACTATGCCGATATATGTCGGGAACCTTTTCAGATAGCGAAATTAATTATCCTACTCATGAAAAGGAAACACTGGCCTTAATCTGAATGTTAGAAAAACGTCGAATTTATATACTGGATAAAGACTTTATTGTCCGAACGGACTCTACTTATGTTGCATGTTTTAAGAACTTAAACCATAAAGGAACTTATAAACAAGGACGATTGATTAGATGGCAAATGAAACTTGCCGAAAACAATTACTCAATCTACCATATTAAAGGAGATAAAAATAGTTCTTGCAGATATACTATAAAGAGAATGGAGCAGCAAACAACTGAAGCAATAAAAAGGCAGATTCAACTTCAAAAAATACTGGAAAAATAGAAAATAATGGAATTAGACCTGATCAAAGCAAATATTGAAGTATTGGAATTCCAATTACAAGCAAAAGGAGAATCTTTGGAAGAAGATACCCTGAAAGAAATAAAACAACAAGTACAATAAAATACTAAAGAAAAATGGTACGCTATTTTTAATGGACCATTTCCAGGTATCTATGATGATTTACATAAAGCAACCCCTCATTTCATTGGACTTTCCGGAGTCTACCACAAAGGATTTAAGACAAAAGTAGAAGCTGAAAAAGCTTTGAAGGATCACCAAGAAAATACTCTGAAAGGAAATCAAGAAGAACGAAGCAAGGGCAAAGAAGTCTACCTTGGCCCAAGAACTTTTTCTGAAACAATAAAAACCCCATCAGAAACAAAGACTTCATTGAGGATACTCGGAAAAATTCCTTCTTCTATTGACGATTATCAAATTACTTCCAAAAAAGATCATGAACTCCAAATCCAATTTTCAAAAGAAAAATTTCATGAAAATATAAAAAGACTAACCAATTGGTCTGAAAAAGAAAAAATTAACTGTTTTTACATGGTAAACCAAAATATTTTCGGGGTTAAAGGCATAATTACTCCTGGAGCATCATCAATACTTGCATTTAATATGTTCCAATTTGGACTTATTGAATGTCTTTACTTGAACAAAGACTTGGAAGAAATTAGCCTGTTCCCATATAACTTGAAAGAAGTCGTCCATAATTACAAGAGAAATGTTGCAAAAGATAGGACCATCTTTTTAAAATTCTACTCAACTTATCCAGATTTTGCTACTAAGCAACCACCAAAGAAATTAATCTTTATTGGAGTCAGCAATAATAGCTTCTCCATGAGGGATGAACCAACTGGTGAAGACTATGATGAAGAGAAAATTACTACAATTTTAGCCAACCAACTGGCATGTATTTTCACTCAGTGTCAAATTATTGGGAAGGATTCCTTCATTAAATTAGCCCTATACAAGGGACCGCACACTTTGCTCTTAAGCAAGACAAGTGGAAAGATAATTAGAGAAAAAGACTTGGCACTACTGACAAACTTTGAACTACCCTTCTACACGCTCCAAGGACTATCCATGAACTATCAGCCAGCTGTTCTCAACTTACTTTGCTCAATGATTAAGGAAAATGGAAATCATGCATGTGAAAGATGCGTGGCAAAAAAGGACTGTCGGCAGGAAGATAAAGACTCGGACGAAGCAATAATTGAAGAATGACGTAAGCACTTAGGTCGTCATGTGAATTATTAAACTGAAATAATGTAAGGACTTTTGTGTAAATTACCTAACACTCTTAGGCATATAAATAAGTCCTCTTATACTGAGGCAAAGTAGAGAAAGTTTTCGATAAGAAAAACCTCTCATCCTTGAGAAGTTCTCTCAGAGAACTGTGCTAGTCTCAGATCTGCTAGTCGAATCCTTGAGAGTGGATTCATTAGGTTCTATGTATTTCCCTCTACTTCTCATCAATAAATACTACTTTCACTACTAGAATTTCTCTCTAACAACTTTACTAAAACTACTTCGCAATTGAATTTCAACTTGACAAAACGGAAGCAGCAGTGGACCGAAGAATTCAGAAAGAATTTCAAAGAAATCCAAATCAGGTATGACTTATCAACCTTCAATTTATATTAGAAATTAGTTATGTCTGAAATAGAAAGAGAAAAAATTGATAATATAGAACATATACAAATCACTGAAGAAGATGGAAATTATGAAGGAAGTATTCTGATAGATCCAAAATTATTCCAGAAGATACAAAAAGAAGATTTAAATTTAGCAAAAGATGCGAATACGAAAAAACTTGGAGGAATAATGAAAAGAATAAAGCAAAAAGAAAATATCATATACTATGGAAAGATAGTCAACAAAACTCCAATAGATATATCAGAAGCAAAAGGAAATACTTGTATACAATTATTGAATAAAAAGAAATTAATCGATCTAAAAAGAAGTTTAAAAAAGGAAGCACATAGAAGGAAGATAGGCTATATTCATATAGGAGTCATACAAGTTTTAATTAAAGCAACCTTTCAGGAAGGAATAAATTCACCCATAGAATTAGTATTAAAGGACGATAGAATAACAGATCTGAAAGACAAAATACTAGAAGTAATTGAAGGAAATCTAGCTTATGTTAAATTAAAATTTGAGATACACCCAAATATTGGTATACCATTAGATACCCAGAGACTAGATCAATCATTAACCATGGAACATAGGTTCTTAAGAAATAGCTTAATGAGATCTGGAGATAAAATCTTCTCAATTACTTACTGTGTTAATTATGCATTAACAAATTCTCACCATAGTATTACTTTCAGAAATAATGATAGAATAGACATACCAAGACTTTTTAAAGAGATAGGAAAAATTTACTACCCTAAAAGAAACAAGTTAACTGAATTTGGAATATCCATAAGAAATCCAAAATCCTTAAGTTTTAAACAAATTCCAAAACCAATTACTTTTCCTGAAACAGAAAACACTAAGGAAGACGAAAATATAAATAAGCTATCAAACAAAGTAAGAGATTTAGCACAATATTTAAGAAATAGGATATGAATAAAGGAAAGGAATTAAGAAATATTTACGAAGAATCTTATAGAAAAATAAATCAGGATAAAAGGAATATGAAAGAATTTATGAACATCTATGATCATTATCTTAAAAAAGATTTAGAAGATAAAAATCAAAAACAAATAGAAAAACATATTACAAAAAAGGAGAAAGAACTTATTAAATTAGAAAGCAAAAGAGAAAAATATAGAAAACAAATCATCGAAGGAATAGAAAAAATAGAAAAAATTGGATCGTCAAGATCCAAGTCAATGCCATCTAATTATTTTAAAATAAAAGTACCACCTTTTGAAGATAGTGATAATGAATAAAAATGGAAATATACTCTGAATTTGATGACCAAACAGAAAAAGAAATAATAAGCGTATTAGTAATGAATTTACCTACCGACTGTAAACAACTAATAATTGAAAAAATAAAAGCCCAGTATAGATAAGAAGATTATTATTTAGGAGTTATTTCATTAGATATAGAATGGAATTATATGGAAGAACTAGGATTGGCTTTTGAATATGATGTACTATCTGATCCTGATATATATGAAGAGTATGATTTATTAGATGAATAAATGAATCAAATAAAATATACTCCATTAATTAAATCACTAGAGACTAAAAGGGTGGTACCATTTTGGTATCAGAGCTAATTACTTATGAATTCCCAGAATATAGAAAAATTTGTACACAAATTAAGTGTGTTAGACTTAACAAATCAAGATGTACTAAAAAGACTAGTACAAGAATTAAAAGCTGAAACCACTGATAATATCACTGTGGTTATTGTGATTGTAAAGAATATGAGAGAAAAATAGATTTAATAAAAATCATAATTAATAAATTAAATTTCTGGACAGAATAACAATAATCATAGATCCAACGGCTCACAATATGTACACTGCTGTAGCAGTATCGCGTACGATGTCACAAAAAATGTGTTCAAATAGCTAGGCTCAAGCTTATTTGGGTTACACTTGAAGAGGAAATAAGAGAGAGCTGCGCGGGAGGGAGGAGTGCATCAGAAGACAAAGAAATTCAAAAGATTTATTTGATTTAATTTTTCATTTACAAAAGAAAAAGTAAAAGCCAAAAGGAAGCATATTTGGCTTACCCTTGACGTGGAAAAAAGAGAGCAAAGAAATGTGATGTGAGAGAGAGAGCGTGTGATGTGATGAAGAAATGTGAGTGAGAGACTGAAATGTGAGTGTCTCTTTATGGAGATGGATGGAAGATAGAAAGCTAAGCCAGCAAATTTCAGAAATAATAATAAATAAAAGTAGAAAGAGATAATTGGAAAAGCTAACCCATTTGCCTGAAACAGGTGTATTGAAGATTTTATGCATAAAAAAAATTAATAAATTTTTTATGATACAAATAGGTAATTCATAACTTCACATTCCATACATAATTTAATTAAACAATCAATGAATTAATTGTTTGGCTTTTTCCCCATTTTACCCTTAGGGTGAAGGACATTTTAATTTGTCCTAAATTTCAAGTTAAATGAGGAGATCCCCACCCCCTCACTTTGTCAAAAAAAGCTGAAGAACCCTAGAAAATTAGAGATTAAGAGAACTTGAGCTCAAGAGAAGGCAAGAGGGGGACTGGTGGTGCTATTTTTCTTCTTTTCTTCTCCTATTTTCGTTTAGATCTTTAAAGCATCAAGTTATCATAAAAAATAAAAAGTGAGGGAATTTATGTTTTTTTTTTTTTTGTGTGTATATTTATGTGGGTTGTCATTTGTGATTTTGAAAATGGGTGTGATAGTGATGAACTTCTGATTTGTCTATAAAACACATAAATAAGTGATTTATGAAATATAGATAAAAATAGATATGAAATATTAGGCACACCAACTGGATAGTTGTTTCCCTTTTTTTTTTAATAGTTACTAATTAAATATGGAAGCAAATATTTGGCGTTTAAAAAAATAAAATGATAATAGGAAAAGGTGTTAAAGTTGGAAAACTTGTACCGATGTATGCAAACCAATAAGTAGTCATTGGTAAATATTTGGCGTTTATTGAAGCTTGTTTTAAATTTCTGCCTTTTTAAAAAAAAAAATTGCAGCTCTTTTTTCTTTTGGAAAATAAATGAGTTATAATAACTGTTTTTAAATCCATCAAATTATTACCCCAAGTCAATTTACCAAATCATCCCAATAACAATCCTAGAAAAACCCTGAACCTACTTCCTTTTATATATATATAGATAACGATATTAACCTCTGATTGCAACTTCTAATGCAATATATATATATATATATATATATATATATATATATGTATATGTATATGTATATGTATATGTATATGTATATGTATATGTATGTATGTGTGTGTACTAATTACAGCAACAAAATGCATATTTTATATGAAAAGTCCTGAAATCAAGTAGAAAACAAAAATAGAAAGGAAAAAAATGCCAATTTTGTGCTCATAACCAACAGTTAAAAATCATACTCTCATTTGACACTCACTATTTAAAGCTAAACAAAATCTTGCAGCAAAAATCATAATTGTTGAAGATGCTAACGTGGGTGCTTACCGCTCAACTATACCCCATCCTTAAATTTACAGATTGGGATGAATGTAAGGTTGGGTTATGACAGTGACTTGGTTGGTAAGCTTCTAATGTATATATTCCGATTTTTGAGTGTTCTATGTTGGAAGTTTTCTATCGGGAAATTTTCGAATGTTCAAATTGTGATATTTTCATTGTTACAGTGTATTGTGAATGCAAACACATTATTCCAATGCATTGAAAAATGGATCCATTCAAAAAAAAGTGAAAAAATATAATTAGTCTTCTCTCTCATAATATTATTGATGAGTGTGATTTCACCTCATATTTCATTGATATTTTGCATGCATTTTCATATAGCTTAGGCATATTTAATTTGATTTTTGTTAGTTTTTACCTTAGAACGGGTAAGGCGGTTTTGTGGTGTTGTTATGCAGGAATTAAGGATTAAAATGCTCGAGATTAGTCATGATGGAGCTTGCATGAAGATGGGGCTTGAAAAGTGAAGAAACTGAGCCAAACAGAGCCCATCACGGCCTAGCCGTGATGACCATCACGGCCGTGATCGAGTAGAGCTTAAAAGAAAGAATGGAAAAGTTAGAACTGGTCACGGCCAGGCCGTGATGTCCATCACGGCCGTGACATGTCAGCTGAACCTGACCCTCACAGGCAGAACTGATCACGGCCTAGCCGTGATGGTGGTCACGGCCGTGACAGACCAATCAGTGAAGCCAACGCCCAAGGCAGAATCCGTCACGGCCTGGCCGTGATGGCCATCACGGCCGTGACGCGCAATATTTGGATCTGAAGAAACTGATTTCATCTGAATTTGTATTTGATTGGGATTCAAATTACCCCAATCTATAAATAAGACAATTAGACAGAGACTTTTGGGAGGCTTTTTTTGGGCTGCCACACTTAGGCAAAAATTAGGATTCTCTTCTCCTTCTTCTTCTCTTCTCTTATGTTGTTGTTAATCAAGCTTGTCATCACCATGGCAATGCTTGAGTAGTAGCTTTATTTCTAGGGATTAGGGCTATGCCCAAGATCTGTTTTTACGTTATGAATTGATGTTTTACCTTTGTTAATTTCGATTTTGCTTTAGATCTGATTTCTATTATTTTAATTACTCGTGAATTCGATGTCCACTTATTTGCGTGTCGTAGATATTCTAAGGAGGAACCTAGCAGTGAACTTAGGTATCGGATCTATAGAATCAGACTTATGACTTAAATCATGAGAGTTAGAAGCGGTCCTTTGAGGATTAACGAATTGTCACAAAGCGTAAATGGTTCAATCTAAATTCAACTACCACGAGAGTAGGGGTTGGTTTAATTGGGTACGGTTTTTGTAACCCGAGAGGGAGCATTAACTAATTTAGGATAAATTCGCCTTCAAAGCAATTTAGATAATTAACAAGGGGTAGTCAATTTAGTAACATAAACAATCTTTTTGGTAACCCAATTCCTAGGAATCCCTTTTGAATTTGAAAACCCCCAATTTGAATTGCTTCTCTGTTTTAATTAATTGCGATATTAAATTTGATTGTTACTTGATTCTTATTTCAAAAATCAAAACCTTTTCAAAATCTTTTTTTTTATAGTCCAGTTTAGTCGATTTGATAATTAGTTATGATTTGATATCACGGTCTATGTGGGATCGATATCTTTTTATTACTTGTCGACGAATCCGGTACACTTGCCCCAGAATCCAGCACATCAAGTTTTTGGCGTCGTTGCCGGGGACTGTGCTTTCTCGAATCTCAATTTAAATTTTAAATTGATTTTTCTGGACTTTTTCTTTTTATTTAATTTTTATAAAAAAAATTCTTTTTCTTTCTAGAGTATCTATCTCTCTCTTATAGGTGTTTTTCTCTTTTATGCAAAGGTCCCTAAGTCTTGGAAGCCTTATAGAGGTTGACCCCGAAATCGAGAGGAACTTTCATAAACGTAGGAGACTACAAAGGGAGAGAGAGGTTGATTCCCATTCCACTCATGGTGAATCTTCCGGATACCAAACCACTGAAGGACTACACAGCCCCAAATGCTAGGGGTTTGCGAACTGGGATTGCTAGGCCAAAGATCAAGGCGGAGAACTACACTATACCGCCTATGCTAATTAGCATGATTAGGCAACATCAATTCGGAGGATTGCCCTCGGAGGACCCGACTGATCACGTGGAGACATTCTTGGAGTTCACCGATGGAATTAGGATTCATGGTGCCCCGGTCGATGCTGTACGCTTGAGGTTGTTCCCCTCCTCTCTTACTGGAAAGGCAAAAGCTTGGCTGAAGCAAGTTCCCGCTAATACCTTGTCGACTTGGGACCAACTGGAGCAGGCATTCTTGGAGAAATTCTTCCCTCCATCCAAGACGGCATATGACACGATCTCGGCAAGTGTACCGGGTCGTTGCAAGTAATAAATCGGTAAGAACCGGATATCGTTCTCAGGGATCGTGGACAAGTACCACTTCGCAAATTGGACTACTATCTAGGCGATCGTGTTTGGATGGAAGGTAGCTCTAACATGTAACGAAACAAACAAGAATAAAATGTTTTTGTTCTTTTAGGTATTTTATCAAAAACTTAACAGGCAAACAAAGATGTGAAAAGCAAAAGGATAGAATTGTTAGGGTTAGACTAGGCTAATCCTCCCTTGATTGCTATGAAAGATAAATAACACAATTCCTAATTCAATTATGACAATCAAATCTTCTCAAATTCTCAAACCCTAATGTCTTAGGTGGAATGAGCCTAAAATCCCAAATTAAACCCTAATGTCTTAGATGGATTAACATGAGAATTTGCATTAAGAGTCAAGATTTATAAGATTGCAAGTATCCCAAGACCTATGTCTAGGTTCATGAACTACTTGGCATTTGATTCATGAGCATGCCTTAATATCAATCTTTCAATTGTCTATCAAAGCAACTAATCATTCCTAGGATGATCAAACCAAGGAAAGCATTAAGAATGGAATCAAACACTCATAAAGAAATAGGAAATTGTATTACAATCACATCATATTACAACCAAGTTCAGAGAAGCAATCATCTAACCCCAACAAGGGGGGGTTTAGCTACACATAATCAAATAGGAAAGCAAAAGAAAAGATACAGGGATGAAGGAAGGAAGGAACTCCATGGAAGGATGCACACAGCCACAGCAGCAGAGAGCCTATTTTAGGGTTTTCTGGATGCCTTTCTATTCTGTCGAGATTCGTATTTATAACTCGTGCACGCGTCACGACCGTGATGGCCATCACGGCCAGGCCGTGACGGGTTCTGTCCTGAGCGCCTCTTCACTTTTTTATTCATCACGGTCGTGATGCTCATCACGGCTAGACCGTGATTGATTCTGCCTTCACCAATTGGTCTGCCACGGACGTGAGGGACATCACGGCTAGGTCGTGATAGGTTCTGTCTGGTCCAACTAGCAGGTCACGGCCGTGATAGCCATCACGTCTAGGCCGTGACCAGTTCTAACTTTTGGGGTTTGGCACAGCTGACAGGTCACGGCCGTGATAGCCATCACAGCTAGGTCGTGACAGATTCTGACTTTTGGCTTCTTTCTCTTCAGTTATTGATCCATCACGGGCGTGATGGTAATCACGGCTAGGCCGTGATGGGCTCTGCTTGGCTCAATTTCTTCTCTTTTCAGGCTCTATCTCCATCCAAGCTTCATCATGGCCAAATCTTGGGCATTTAATCATAAATTCCTGCAAAACAACACACAAAACCGCCTCACCTGTTCCAAGATAAAAACTAACCAAAATCAACTAAAATGGCCTAACTATATGAAAATGCATGCAGAAATGTACATGGAAAATGAGGTGAAATCACACTCATCAGCATACCTGCGAACTCAGATCACCGGCTTCTTTCAAAAGGACGGAGAATGCTTATCCGAAGCTTGGGATCGCTACAAGGGATTGCTGGAGTCTTGCCCACATCATGGACTCGAAAGGTGGTTGTTAGTGCACACCTTCTACAACAGATTGGATTACTCTTCGAAGGTGTCACTTGACTCCGCAGCTGGTGGAGCATTTATGAATAGGCCTCTGACTGAGGCATTCAATATCATTGATAACGTAGCCACAAACTACCACCATTGGGGCTCGAAAAGAGGTAATAACCTGAAAAAGATTTCGGGGGGTAAGTTTGAAATGAATAGCACTAATCTAATTATGTCTAAAATTGACTCACTGAATAAACGTTTTGATCAGCTTGAAAAGGCTAATGTGAGTTCAATAGTTGTTACTAACATTGTTTGTGAGATTTGTGGAATGCAGGGACATGACATAATGGAGTGCCCACGAGGTATTGCCCATGGATCCGGTGCTTCGGGGGAACAAGTGAACTCTTGTCACAACTTCTATGACACGAACCCGAAGTTGCCAAACTATGCTCCCCCAAATCCTTACAACCACGGAAGGAAGAATAGCCCTTACCTCTCGTACGGGAACTACAGCAACACGCTGAACCACGAATTCCAGGAAGGCCAAGGTAATAGGAAACCCGTATCGGGGTATCCTCAGGTACAAAAGTCTAAACTTGAGTCTCTCTTGGAAAACTTTGTTGAAACTCAAACAAAGCAAAATGAAGAGTTTAGCCAACAAGGTAGGGCAGTCAATGAGGCAATAAAAGAGTTAGCATCTAAGGTAGATAACTTAGCCATCCATAATAAGATGTTAGAAACTCAGATTGCCCAACAAGCTAGTACATACTCTAGACCTAAGGGTACGTTTCTGGGACAACCCGAAGTTAATCCCAATGAACATTGTAATGCTATATACTTAAGGGATGATAAGCTTGGGGTAGCTGAAAAGGATGTAGAATGTGAGGAGGACATGAGCGAAGATGAAGAGATAGAGCCAAAGTATGTCCCTCCTACCAACCCCCAATACCTTTCCCACAAAGGTTGGTCAAGAAAAAGCAAGTAGAAATAGAAACTAAGAGCTTAATTGAGGATCACTATGCCAAGATAAAAACTAATATGCCTCCTAAACTAAAGGATCTGGGAAGTTTCTCTATTGCTTGCTCAATTGGAGAAGTGAAAATAGACCAAGCCTTATATGACTTAGGGGCTAGTGCGAGTTTGATGCCGCTTACCATCTTTGAAAGGTTAGGAGCCGAGAAATTGAGTCCGTCCAAATTCTCTTTACAATTTGTGGATGGCTCAACTAAAACTCCTCTAGGCATACTAGAGAATGTCCCCGTAAAGGTAGGAAAATTTTTCATCCCTACCGATTTCATGGTGTTGGATATGAACGAGATTTCTAAATTTCCTATCATTCTTGGAAGGCCATTCTTGGCCACAGCTAGAGCGATAATAGACGTAAAAAATGGCAAGCTCTCTTTAAATGTAGAAGAAGGTAGGGTAGATTTTGATTTGACTAACTCATATGACAACCCTCCTTTTAAGAGTCATGTGTGCAGGATCGATATAATGTCTCTAGAGGTGAAGGAAGAGCGTAACATGGAAGCAACTCCGAAGACTTGCATGACGAATGATGCACCCAAGGGTGATGAAGTTGGAGTTGCTCATCATGTGGAGATAAAACCCCCGCCGGGAGGAAGTAAGGCCATGAAACTCAGAGTGAAAAGAGCAAAGCGAAAGCGCAATTGGCCATATGAACAAAATCAGCTCTTTGAAGGACTTCCATTGAAGAGAAGTGTTCTTGCACTTCTAGGTCCAGCCGACCCCGGTTGATTGAAAGAACTATGGTCAAGCTTAGGACCGTAAATAAGTGCTTCTTGGGAGGCAACCCAAGTTTTCTTTCCCTTTTCCATTTGTTTTTGAATAATCTGAGTAGATTAAGAGAAGAAAGATCACTGATTTTGATGGTTTTTCCAAGTGTTTTCAGGTTATGAAAGCAGCAAGAGCAAAAAGGCAAGCAAAAATAAAGTCAGGAGTCATCACGCCTAGGCCGTGACGGTGGTCACGACCGTGATTAGCTAACTAGAGAAGCTCAGAAAGGATCACGGCCTAGCCGTGATATCCATCACGGACGTGATGAGTAGGACCATAAGGATCAGAATGTATCACGGCCTAGCCGTGATGGAACTCACGGCCGTGACAGGCCAGCTCTTAAAGACCAGAATTGATCACGGCCTAGCCGTGATACATTTTCCAGCATCTCTTTGACTAGGCATGTGAGCCAGCACCCACAACCACCTCGGTGAGTTGTTCCATTTTTTTTCCTCTCTCCGACTTGATTATTTACATTGGGGATAATGTAAGTTTTTAAGCTTGGGGTAGGGGGTATTTTTGCAATTTTTTGCACTTTTGCATTTTTCATGTTGCATTCATATAGGCATAGTTTTGCATGATCACATGATTAGATTACCTCCTTGCTTAGATTATGCATCCGATTGTGAGAACTTGGTGCCAAATAAATTGAGACAGTAAATTTTTGAACCCAATTTTTTATTCTTGTGATAAGGCTAAAAATAAAAATGCTTGAGATGATCTTTTGATAGTTGATAATTAGCATGTGGTTCCTTGGATTTGTGTTTCTCATTGATTTTAAACTACTAAATGTGAGAATTTTGAGCCTAAAAGGGGTACTCACTAAATCTACCCCATTCTTTGTGATAGAGTGTTTTATTCCTCTTGGATTGTATTCTCTAGAACTTGACTTGAAACCGTTTTGAAACTTAAAAATTTTTTAGAACATTTTTTGAAAATGATTGAGGCACTAGGTATTTTTTGGCCTTCTGAGCTTTGATCGATTAAATGCTACCCCTTACTTGCCCAATTTTGAGCCTAACAGAATAATATTTTGAATTGTGGGATGAGAAATTTTGAGCCTAACAATGAATAATAAATTGTGGGATGAGAAAGTTAGAAAAATATTTTGAAAATCTCCCCTTCTCCACATAAATAAAATAAAATAAATAAACAAAAAAAATGGAGAAGGGGATGACAAAAAGAAAGTGAGAAATAAAAAGAAAGAAAGAAAGAAAGAAAGGTGGAAAAATGAATCAAAGCCCAAAAAGGTATTTTAGAAGGTGTCATTAAAACCAAAATAAAAGACCTCTTGATTCTTATGTGTTTTCATTAATAAAGTAGAGATTTGGTTAATAGTCAAGCTTATGGTAGGGTACCTTCCTTGAGGAAATTGAGCGAATTGTCATATACCCTTAAACACTTGAGTGAGGTGAGAAGAGTGCCCGAATTAATGAGAGACATGAATCTAGAAAACCTAAGCTTCTAATTGGACTTGAAATTGATTGTCTCTTGGTTTCTTATTTGAAAATGCCTGTCACTTGGATTAGTTACTCGGGTTCTTGATTCACTATCTATGCTCTGATTGTTTATCTTGACTGGCCTTAGTGATTGCTTGAGGACAAGCAAAATCTTAAGCTTGGGGTGGTTTGATGAGTGTGATTTCATCTCATATTTCATTGATATTTAGCATGCATTTTCATATAGCTTAGGCATATTTAATTTGATTTTTGTTAGTTTTTACCTTGGAACGGGTAAGGCGGTTTTGTGGTGTTGTTGTGCAGGAATTAAGGATTAAAATGCTCGAGATCAGCCATGATGGAGCTTGCATGAAGATGGGGATTGAAAAGTGAAGAAACTGAGACAAACAGAGCCCATCACGGCCTAGCCGTGATGACCATCACGGCCGTGATCGAGTAGAGCTTAAAAGAAAGAATGGAAAAGTTAGAACTGGTCACGGCCAGGCCGTGATGTCCATCACGGCCGTGACATGTCAGCTGAACCAGACCCTCACAGGCAGAACTGATCACGGCCTAGACGTAATGGTGGTCACGGCAGTGACAGACCAATCAGTGGAGCAACGCCCAAGGCAGAATCTGTCACGGCCGTGACGCACAATATTTGGATCTGAAGAAACTGATTTCATCTGAATTTGTATTTGATTGGGATTCAAATTACCCTAATCTATAAATAGGGCAATTAGGCAGAGACTTTTGGGAGGCTTTTTTTGGGCTGCCACACTTAGGCAAAAATTAGGATTCTCTTCTCCTTCTTCTTCTCTTCTCTTAGGGTTTTATTTTATGTTGTTGTTAATCAAGCTTGTCATCACCATGGCAATGCTTGAGTAGTAGCTTTATTTATAGGGATTGGGGCTATGCCCAAGATCTGTTTTTACGTTGTGAATTGATGTTTTACCTTTGTTAATTTCGATTTTGCTTTAGATCTGATTTCTATTGTTTTAATTACTCGTGAATTCGGTGGCCACTTATTTGCATGTCGTAGATATTCAAAGGAGGAACCTAGCGGTGAACTTTGGTATCGGATCTATAGAATCAGACTTAGGACTTAAATCACAAGAGTTAGAAGCGGTCCTTCGAGGATTAACGAATTGTCACAAAGCGTAAAGGGTTCAATCTAAATTCAACTACCACGAGAGTTGGGGTTGGTTTAATTGGGCACGATTTTTATAACCCGAGAGGGAGCATTAACTAATTTAGGATAAATTCTCCTTCAAAGCAATTTAGATAATTAACAAGGGGTAGTCAATTTAGTAACATAAACAATCTTGTTGGTAACCTAATTCCTAGGAATCCCTTTTGAATTTGAAAACCCCCAATTTGAATTGCTTCTCTGTTTTAATTAATTGCGATATTAAATTTGATTGTTACTTGATTCTTATTTCAAAAATCAAAACCTTTTCAAAATCTTTTTTTTATAGTCCAGTTTAATCGATTTGATAATTAGTTGTGATTTGAGATCAGTCTCTGTGGGATCGATATCTTTTTATTACTTGGCGACTAATCCGGTACACTTGCCGGAATCTAGCACATCAATTATCAATAAGATTGTTCTGTTTTATTGATATGTTGCTGCTTTGTTTCTTAAGCAGGTTGCATATGGTCATTTCAAAGAATTTAACTCATATTTCATTCTAAATTATCATATCATTTATCTTTAAAAATATATCTAAAGAATTTTCAAAAATCCCTTCGCTACAAGAAAAGACGTATTTACCGACGAAATTTTTCCAACGGATTCCATGACCTTTGGTAATTATGACATTACCGACGGAATTTACCCGTCGGTAAAGTTTCCGACGACTTTTCCATCGGTAAGTCCATTGGAAATGATAGTGGGAAGACTAAATTTTTGGCGCGAGACACTACCGACAGACTTTTCTATTGGTAAGTGTAAATGAAATTACCGACGAAAAGACCGTCGAAAATAAAGTCTACGTTTACCGACGAAAAATTTCGTATTTTCCATCGGTAATTCAAAAATCTGAATTATAGACGAAATTTTTTGTCGGAAATGAAGTCTGTGAACACCAATGGGAAGTGCCAATTTTGGAATAAAGTTGGGTGTTATTATGGTTGACGTAGACAGTGTTCGCCTTAAAATGGCAAATTTTCTGACACCCCGCATGTGCTTCTTCGCAATGAACCCGCACCATTCAGCACCATTCTTCTATACTTACTTTACCTCCCTTTCCTTTTACTATTCCATTATTTCAATTGCCAACCGGTTCTTCTTGTTTTCATTCTCTCGTTGTTGATTTCGGTGGCCTCTTTCAAGCATCAGTGGTTTGGGTATTTTAAGGAGTAAATAGCCAAAATGGTCCCTGAAACTGTGAGATCGTGTCAAGTTGGTCCCTCAAATTAACGAAATTTCAAAAAGGTCCCTGAAACTGTCAAACGTTGGTCAAGTTAGTCCCTCCATTAGTCAGGGTTTGTTGACGCCGTTAACGGCGCTTATGTGGTATGTTACACGCATATTTGAGGGACCAAATTGACACTCAATTTTTTTCAAAATCCCTATTTTCATCTTCTTCTTCCCCAATTTTTTTCAAAATCCCTAACTTCTTCTCTCTGATGAGAAGGTTGCAGTAGAGTACAGCCAGAGTGGAAGTGTCGGGAGAAGGAGAGTATCAGAACAGGCACGGAGAGGAGAGGATCGGAAAAAATAGGGGCAGTAATGAAAGGGAGCTTTAATGAAGGACAACAAAAGCATATCACTGGGAGAAGATAGCCTAAGGGACCATTTAATAAGCCAAAGGAAACTAAATGAAAAGGGCTTACAATTAATGTGTCAGAAGAGGATGGAGATTGGCTCAAATGGTGTTATGTTGCAACAACGTACAATCTAGAAGGAGTATTTAGTCTTCAGAATAACCTGCAAATGGTAGGGACGTTCTCCATAGGAACCATTCCGATGGGAGATGAAACGATATGCCTTCCAGACTGGTTTCAGGACCTTAAACCGTGGAGCTTTGAGATAAACTGTTAAAAGGAAAATGGATCCTTTTATGTAATCAGGATTTTTGAAATTTCATTCCCCGGTAAAGAGTGTATGAGCCACTCCCTTCCCATTGTAACAAGCAGACACTGCATATTTTGTTAATACAACACAAGGAGCTGCATCAAGGTCCAACCAAGCACGGAGAAACCTATACATAGTCAACAACTAGAGGGAAATCATTTCGAATTTTATTACGTGAAGAAATGCTTCAGCAATAGAATCCTTGAACAGACTGATTTTTTTTTATACTCTCCTTCTGCTGACACTTCCACTGTACTCTACTGCAACCTTCTCATCAGAAGGAGAGAAGAAGTTAGGGATTTTGAAAAAAATTAGGGAAGAAGAAGATGAAGTTAGGGATTTTGAAAAAAATTGAGTGTCAATTTGGTCCCTGTATCAATTTGGTCCCTCAAATATGTGTGTAACGTGTCACATAAGCGCCGTTAACGGCGTCAACAAACCCTAACTAACGGAAGGACTGACTTGATCGACGTTTGACAGTTTCAGGGACCTTTTTGAAATTTCGTTAATTTGAGGGACCAACTTGACACGATCTCACAATTTCAGGGACCATTTTGGCTATTTACTCGTTTTTTAAGTTAAAGGAAGATGCTGCATGTATGTGATGGTGGATTCTTTTTTGCAGTTGGTGTGCAACATTTCTTTTTGTAAGTCTTTTTTGTTAGCATTTATTTTTATACTTCAAATCCATACACACATTCCTATACTTACCATTTTAGAAAGGTTAAAAAAAACTCAATGAGTTTTTTCTTTGTTTCAAACCAGTGTCCTTCTAGTTAGCATAATCCTTAATAGAATGCTAACCAGTATCCTTAAAGCATTTTGGTTAAGGAATAAAAGAAGACAAATTTATATGGGAAATTAGTATTGCATTTATTGTTTTGAAAAGTATTAAACATACTTAGATTCTTACTACAAAGTTTTCTTTTATAGTTTCCTTAATCAATATCCTTATCATACTCGTTAACAAAACACGATCCTTATTATAGAATTGAAGGGTCCTGTAATGTAGTCTTCATTATTGTGTTACGTACACAGATGATGTAGTTTGCACATAATAAATTACTTTTATTGTGTTTTACTTTTTCTAATAAATAGATCAAAAGTTTGTCACCCTTTTCACAAAAATGGTTTTTTTTCCAATTAGTATAACCCCTTTAATTTGAAGAAGAACCCACCTGATCACACACAACTCACAAGCACTAACGATTTGTGTTAGTCAGTAGTTTTCTACTTTCCAAATATGTGAAAACCTAACTAATTAAAGGTTTTTTCTTTCACTAATATGGTTGCAGCCATAGTGGGTGGACAATTTTTAGCTATATATATATATATATATATATATATATATATATATATATATATATATATAACCTTCCAAAACATAGCTAGCCGGTCCCTCAAAGCACCAAGGCTGTGGCCCGACGAGTTGGTGCTGAACTCTCAGCCTTCTACAACTGTGACGTGAATCTTGGCATACCAAGACACCCTTTATGCCCACACAACAATCGCCAATTCTGAGAATTATTATTATTATTATTATTATTAAAAATTGTAAGTTTTATTATTCATATTCATCTTTTATCATTTTATTATTATGTCAAACAGTATTTGTTTTCTAAATTTCATCATCTATCATTTTTTATTTTTTATTTGGTTTAATTATTGATTTGGTTCCTGAATTATTTGGGAAATTTCAATTATGTCTCTGAACTAAAAAAATTTCTAATTAGGTCTATGAACTTGTATAAAATTTTCAATTGGGTCCTTGAACTAATATAAATTTTCAATTGGGTCTCTAAAATAAAAAGGTGAGTATATAAAATGAAATGATTTTTTTACAAGAAAAAATAATTAAATGATAGATGATAAAATTCAAAAAAAAATATTTTTGAAATAATAATAATAAATGGACAAAAGATGAATATGAGAGAAAACTACACTATTTAAATAATAATAATAATAAAATAAAAAATTATAAACTTAGTGAGAAAAATTATTTTTAGCATAATAATTAAATAAATATAGATAAATTTGAGAGACAAAATTTGATTCTTGAAATGATAATAAAAAAATAATGAAATATGAAATTAAGCTAGAAAATTCATGTTTTATAATTAAATATTACAAGATTAAACTGATAAACCTCAGTTGAAAAAATATAATTTTTTTAAAAAGTAATATATTATTAAAGGATGATTTTGAAAATAAGAATGTTTCAAATAAAAATAAAATAGTAAAAGATGAAACTTAGAAGATTATTTGAAATAATTTTTATTCTAATTATATCAAGAGATGAAACTTAGTAAAAAAGCTCAATATTTAAAAATATATATATAATTTAACAAAAAATTTAGTTTTTGAAATAATAAATTAAACAAAGAATCTATTTAAGTAAATATCACATCTTATTTTGATTGTCAATTTTACTTTGACATATTTATTTTATTATTTATTTATTATATTATTTTATATTTTAATTGTTTATTAAAATATTTTAATATTTATTAAATAACATTTTTGCTTGTTATGTTTATTATTATTATTATTATTATTATTATTATTATTATTTTTTTTTTTTTTTTAATTTTTTTATATGATTATTTTAATGTTATTTTAAATATTTAATATTTGTCTCAATTTAATATGTTATTATTTTGCTATAAAAAATGAATTTTTTTAACATAATTTCATATTTCATTATTTTTTATTATCATTTCAAAAACTAAATTTTGTCTCTCCAATTTATTTATTTTTATTTCATTATTATGCTATAAAATAGTTTTTATCATTAAGTTTTATTTTTTATTATTATTTTTAAATGGTGAGTTTTTCTCTCATATTCATCTTTTATCATTTTATTATTATGTCAAACAGTAATTTTTTTGAAAATTTTATCGTCTATCATTTTATTTTTTATTTTTTATTTTATATATTCATCTTTTTACTTTAGGGACCTAATTGAAAATTTTATATTATAAGTCCAGGGACCTAAGTAGAAACTTTTTAGTTTAGGGACTCAATTGAAAATTTTGTATAAATTCAGGGATCTAATTAAAAACTTTTTTAATTCAAGGACCTACTTGAAAATTTCCACATAGTCCTGGGGTCAACTCAATCATTTAACCTAATAATAATATTAGTAGTAATGAAATGACCAAGCTATCCTTTGCTCCAAGGATAAGGTTTTTTTTATACAACTCCAAGGATAAGGTTTGAAGAAAGTGACACTATTTCTTTACAAGAAAAAAGAAACTGACATTAATATATAGAATAGAAGTAACTTTACACTACATGAAAAATTAAAATACATTTAATTTAAATAGAATTATTAATTAATACATCTAATTAATAGGTGGGGTTTTTGGTTGCTGGGCTGTATTACATTATATGCAGGTTTGTTGAGGCAAACTAATGAACTCTCTACTGATGATCTCACCAAAGGAGGAAACAGAGAGTCAGAAAACGCGTTGGAGCATTTGTTTTGTTTTCTTTTTTAGGGTGTTATGTGGACTTGTCTTTCAAATGTTACTTGGAACTGTTTTTGGTGCTGTTGCTGGTCCAAACACGTCTTGATATTGCTGTTTCCAAGCTGCTGTGTTATATATGACATTTAATTTCCAAAATAGTTAATCAGTTAAATATTTATTTTCATGTGTTCCGTCGTATTTTATTTTATTTGTTTATTAAATTATATTTACTGGATGCATTAGTATTGTATTATTACAGTGTATGTATGCTTGCAAGACAGTAATACTATGTTATTGTCACTATTATTATTTGTTTAAGAAAAATATTTTAAATAATATAAGTGAAAGAAATTTATTTCCATATTTTACTCTATTTAATTTTAGATTTGAAAATATGTTGGTTTAAAATTAAGTGGGGATTAATTTTGAATCATTGATTTTCTTGATTGACTACTTCAACCGTCAATCTCTATTCTAATTTAAATTTTGAACTTTTAAATTTTTTCCCTCTTTATTTTTATATCCAAACACCAAAAATATATCATTTTTCTATATTCAATTTTAATCACTCAATTTTAATCACTCACATCAAAAGCAAAAGAAACTTCTTCATTTCTTTCTTTCCCGGTGCCAAAATGACCATGTCCCCCCCTCCCTTTTTATTCCTTCTCTCTATTTTCTTTATTTCTTCTTTCTTCCTCTTAACTTTTTCTTCATCTTCTATCAGACACACACGGATTCGGATCCTCTCCAACAGGATCCTATCCAGCCACTCTCCAACTGCATTGGTAACCGTTGGATGCATCCAATGGTTAAAATTAAAAGCTCAAAAAATAACTTTCTCATCCCAACATCAGACCTTTTTCCTTCCCACGCCTTGGCATCTACCTCCACAATTACTCGTCGCCCTTCCTTGCAGCCGCCGTCGAAGCTGAAGTCGCCGCCGCCCCAGTCTTTTTCCACTGCCAAGCTACGTCGTATCCCTCACTCCCTCTCCAGCATGTTGTTAATAGAAGAATTTCAAATTCTTGACAAATAATTCTGACAAGATGACAGAAGAATTGAAGGAAGAATTGTCAGATAACCACCATAAAGGAGCAAGTCGAATTCAGCAGAATTGACAGTTTGGAAAATTGACAAGAGTTGGTATGTCAGACAGGCAAGGCCATCAAGAAAGTAAAACAACGAGGAACACGTTCGTCAAGAGTAAAATTTCTGACGGATATATTTAGCTGACTGACGGAGAAATCAAAGTAATGACAGAAAAGGGTAAATTGACAACCCAGTTTTGACAAAGTAATGAAAAGAATTGTCAAACGTACAAAAGTGCGGAAATGGCTAAGTCTTCAAGGCTGACAAAGCATCAGCAAGATAAGCCGTCAAACAACCAAACCGTGGACAACAAGCAAGTTGGCACAAAGCGGTTCAAAGAAATGAGCAGTTAGAGAAGTTCACTTGTCAAATGGTTTGAATTTGAACATAGCAAAACTACCATACAGGTGGCGATCTTAAAGATAAGAAGTTATCTCTAGGTAGTTATTTTATTTGCTTATAAATACTGGTAATCACGATGTAATAGAGGAGGTTACTTGATACAATATCCTACATATCTCGATCACACAGCAGATTGACGGATTATACTCAAGTATTTCCTCCATCCTTTTCATTTTCAATTCAATTCAGCATTATTATCCAGTACTTTATTTGCTCTTTAATACTGATTTTTAAGTTCTTTATATGTCTTTCTTTACTTTCAGTATTCATTTCATGCTCTTTATTTTCAGTATTTCTTTCGTGCTCTGAAGTTCTGTTATTTTATTGCATTCAGTAATCATTTAATCACGCTTTTTACAAATTGCCCTTTTAAATTACTATTTAAATTACTGTTATTCTTGTCTTTAGATTAAGTATTTTCAGAAAGTTATGTAACTACAAAGTGTCTTTTGTTTAAGAAACTGACGTTTTCTTTTCAAATCAGAAATACATTTACACTTCTATTGTAACACCAAGTCTTTGCCAGTATTTACTAGATTTGACTAATTTGTCAAATTCATACTTGACAGACAAACACACAAATCCTGACGAGATTACCGCATAACTCGTAGGTCCCACACTCGTCTGATCTTAAATTATTTGTAACAAAGGGATTTCGGACATCAACCAAAAACCAGCGTTAACAAATTGGCACGCCTGGTGGGGCGAGTTTAGAGTAACTCGTACAGTGTCATGAATTTGACATACAAATTTATTTGTATGCGTTTACGGAATATGAGTAGTGCAAGTGATGCAGGCATAGTGAGCACTAACGCCGTTGTGTCAACAGTGGATGCTATTGCACCAGTTGACAATATTCCTACAACGGGGGCTAATGCTACTAATGCAGAGATAAATGGCACTAATGGTTTAGGTGCAAGAAGAGGCGTTTCTTATGCCCAAGTTGTCAATAGATTTGATGAAGTTGGCCAAGGAACACTCCCGTCACCAACTTCACCAGTTTTGCAACAAATAAATCGACCAACCACTGGATTGTCTCCACGAAGTGTTGTGAATTCAAATCCAAGAGGGACTACACAGCCTCTCTCACAACCTTTGTATGGGATGCCTTATGGGTCGACAGCCGTCAATCCCAATACCCCATTTGCATACTTACCATATCCAAATGGAATGACGATGGCTGCCCATACATCTGGACAGGCAGGGCCATCGACTGGGGGGCAAATCCCCAGTCATGCGAATGGGATAACGGGGTCAATGATAATTACCCATTCTCGACAAGAATAACTGGTAGAAAGACTACATATATCCCCATTGAGACAACTCCCACAAAGTATTGTCGGTCTGTCGGAGGCTACATTAGCCAATGTTCGACAACAGATTGATTCTAATAACCATGATATGGTGAATACATTTACTCAACAAATGAGTACAGTAATTACACCATTAATGGAAAGTACAAACAATGCATGTTTGGCGTTGAAAAATGAGATAGGTAGGTTAAATAGAGCCTTGGGTGTTGTAACCCCAGGTGAAAACCAAAATACTGGTAGAAATCTCAATACAAATGTCAACAGGAATAATCAACCACAGGTTGAACCACAAGTTATACAACTTGACGGATTTGAATAGGATGACGAGCGACAACAGCCCCATCGTCGGATTCCTTTGAGACGTGGAAACGTACATATTATACGACCAGAGGAAGACGAAGATTTGGTCATAAATCAGGGTGCTTTTGGAGCATTTCGTCAAAACGTTCTAAATCGAAACGTCAATCAAGTTGTCGAGCAAGCATTAAATAGGTTTGGCTTTAACATAGGTTATGCCAATCAACCATTTTTTGCATCGGCATTTCCTGATTAGGTCCAACAGGCAGAAATGCCTCGAGGATATAAAATACCCAAGTTGTCAAAATTCTCAGGAGAAAGTGGAGAGTCGACAGTCGAGCATATTGCCCGATATACCATTGAGTTGGGAGACTTGGCTTTAGAGGAGGGATTAAAAATGAAGTTCTTCCCTAGTTCGTTAACTAAGAATGCTTTTTCTTGGTTTTCAAACCTAAGGCCTAATTCTATAGACTCCTGGAATCAATTAGAAAGAAGTTTTCATGACCAATTCTTCAGGGGTGACTTGAAGATAGGGTTGACAGATTTATTTGGAATTAAAAGAATGAATAACAAATCTGTTGACGACTACCTTGCTCGATTCCGTCAAATGAGGAGTCAGTGCTTCACCCCTATCCCAGAGGCAGAAATAGTAAAAATCGCTGCTGGAGGTCTAGATTACCATATTAGAAAGAAATTGGTCAACCAACATCTGATAGATCTTGCCCAGTTAGGGGATAAGGTCCGTCAAATTGAACAATTAAGAGCTGAAAAGGTTTTCAAGCAAAAGAGATTCCTTAAAAGAGAAAGGATTAATTTTGTCGGATGCAATGAATCCGACGAAGAGAGTAATGATTCTGAGGAGTATGAGGTAGATTATGACGAACTAAAAAATGGTCCACCTTATATATGCCAAGCTTTGAAGCCTGCGAGGGCCAAAGAAAGAATCCCTTTTATTAATAAGAAAGTGTATACATTTGATGTGACCAAGGCCGATCAAATATTTGACATATTACTTAAAGATAAGCAATTAAAATTGTCAGATGATCATAGGCTTTTGAAAGCCCATGAGATTAAAGATCGGAAGCACTGTAAGTATCATAATACTTTTGGTCATGTGACAAATGATTGTATGCATTTCAGGGATATCATTCAGAAAGGTTTGACGGACGGGAGATTAAAGTTTTCAGACAAGAAACCAGAAATGAAGATTGACACAGAACCCTTTGGTCCTGAGGCTAACAAGGCAGACCGCCAAGTCCCTATGGGAATAGGCATGGTCAACATCACGACTGGACAGAATATCCAGATGGATTTGTCGGATCCATTCGATATTTATCCGAAGCCAGGAGAACCACTTGTTGACTACATGACACGCAAGAAATCTGACGGCATAATTAAGGTTTGCCCAAGATGTGAAGAGTTTTATGAAGTAGCCGCCAAGAAAGCCAGGGGAAAGAAACCACCATCATATCAGCCACGAGGCAGAATTGAGCCTCGTATTGATGTCAAAAAGAGTAAGTTGTCACACTCGAGTAGCCATGATGGATCAAACAGTGTACACAGGAGTGCTGCGTCTGTTGCAAATAGACAGGCAAATAGCCGTCAGCAACACATGCACCAGTCAAGACCCGGACAACATTGTACTGGAGGTTGGCTTAAAGAGCCAATCAGAGGATCAGCAGGAGATAACTCTGTCGGTGGCAGATTTAATCCTGTCAAGACCAGGACACCCCCATCCAACGTAATGGTGGATCAATGGGTGAAGAATTCGGCCATGACACGATATCCAGAATTGCAAAAGCAGACATGGACTAGGAAAAAACAAGTTCAGTGATCGTGGTCCACCCTTTTGGAATGAAAATTACCGAAGGGGCCAATTGGCTCAAAATGCTCAAATGGCAGGGCCTAGTCTGTCAGGACTCTCGAATCAATTGGCTATCTCAAAGAGCCAAAAGAGGAGGTTGCAGAGGCTCCGACTGGCTCAGAAGAAGAAGCTTGTCAGGCAAGGAGGTGTCATCATAAAAGAGATGCCTTCGCGTGATACTGGTTGCTTGGTTGTTGCAGCTGATAACAAAGTTGACAAGAAAGGAGATACCAAGATGAAAAGCGTAATAGTGAACCATTCCATGGAAGCTGATGCGAAGGGATCCAGTAATCAAGCCAGGCAGAATAAGCCTACATCACAGGTTTTCATAGAAAAGAAGAAGGTTTCAGGCCAGGCATCCCCACCAGTAAAGCCCACTGGCAAATGGCCTGTCGGGCTGACAGAAGTGGAGAAAGTCGCAGGGCTCGAGAAAAAGGTTGAGGCCAGAATAGAAAAACAACAACTGACAACGTTCAGGCCTGAACGCAATTTAACCAAAGAGGAATTGTCATTCGATGCTGTCATTGAAGCACTGAATGATCCGAATGACGATATGAACATCAACGGAGCCATGGACACGGACGACCAGAATGAAGATTGGGCCGACATCATGGAGGCATTAGACAACTGTGGATCAGGGATAGTCCGACCTCTGTCAGATAGGTCAGGGTCAGATGACGAGAGTGATTTAAAAAGAAATCACGGCAGAATGGTCGGAGGTGCATTCTTGGATGAGGATCCAGACAATGAAGTCATACTAGAGCCTGGGATGAGAATGAAGATAGGATTGATTTCATTCATTCCGGCGGAATACGAGGGATATCTTGAGATTAATGTCTCTGATGACGAGGATGATGTCGTCAGTAATGCAGAAGACCCAGGCGATTGCTGGATGTGTGTTCAGGAGAATTTAGTTACCGTATTCGACAACGTAGCTCAGTTGGAGAAACCCACCGACGAGCAGAAAAACCATTTAAGGCCTTTACATGTGAAGGCCATAATAGATGGAAGACCTACCAACAGGCTCTTAATTGACGGAGGAGCTGCTGTAAACCTGATGCCAAGAGCGATGTTCAAAAAATTAGGGAAGGATCAGTCAGATCTAATTCCGATAGATATGGTTGTCACTGACTTCAGTGGCAAAACTTCTCCGTTAGATGGCGTCACTTTATTGAACATACAAGTTGGCACCGTTGAAAGGATGACACTGTTCGTAATAATTCCAGCCAAGTCAAGCTACAACATTTTGCTTGGTAGGGATTGGATTCACGTTGTAGGAGCAGTTCCGTCAACAGTGCATCAAAAGGTGATTTTATGGAATGAACAGGATCAAATAGAGATTGTGGAGGCAGATGACAGTGCTTGCTATGCTCAGCAATCACATGTTGATTTTCGGGTGTATTCTCCAAATGTCAGGCCTATAACTGCCAATGAAGGAGTCATTGACAAGGAGGCATTGGAAGCTAGCCTTCTCAGCCAATTTGGAGTTAAGGTAAAGGACGAGGCCGACAAGACTCGGCCAGAATCCGGCAATGAGCCTTGAAACTCATTTGCGAAGATTGTCGGCCTATCTGGCCGACAGAGAAGTACACACTCTAGAGAGTGTGTTGACAGATTGTATGATTGACGACGGCCCTTTGGGTTTTGAAAAAGGAGCCGGAGCCAAGCAAAACGTGGAAGTAGAGGATCCTCTAGAAGAGATAAATTTGGGGACGGAAGAAAAGAAAAGACCCATTTTTGTCAGTGCTTTTCTGCCAGAGGATTATAAACAAAAACTTGTCAGATTAATAGAAGAGTACAAAGATTGCTTTGCATGGGACTACGATGAAATGCCTGGTTTAAGCAGAGGTCTTGTCGAACACCGGTTGTCACTTAGGAAGGATTGCAAGCCTGTTAAGCAAGCAAGTAGAAGGTTTGCTCCAGAGGTGGTACATAAAATCAAAGAGGAAGTACAAAGACTACTTAAAGCAAAATTCATTCGGACAACCAGGGTATGCATAGACTTCAGAAATTTAAATATGGCTACCCCCAAAGATGAATATCCGATGCCTATAGCCGACATGCTTGTCGACACAGCATCATGAAATGAAATTTTAAGTTGTATGGATGGCCATGCAGGGTATAATCAAATCTTTATAGCCGAAGAAGATGTGTCAAAGACTGCCTTCAAATGTCCAGGAGCAATTGGGACGTATGAATGGATTGTCATGCCTTTCGGTTTAAAGAATGCAGGGGCCACCTATCAACGAGTAATGAATACAATTTTCCATGATGTTATTGGAAAATTTGTAGAAGTATATATTGATGATGTGGTCGTTAAGTCTAAAACCAAAGATGACCACTTGGAGCATCTGAGGCAAGGATTTGAGAGAATGAGAAAACATAACCTCAAAATGAACCCAGAGAAGTGTAGCTTCGGAGTGTCGGCTGCCAAATTTCTAGGATTCTTGGTCCACAAAAAAGGAATTGAGGTAGACAAGAATAAATCCAAAGCAGTCATGGAAGCCCCGGCACCGACAAATAAAAAGGAACTACAGTCCTTTTTGGGGAAGGTTAATTTTCTAAGAAGATTCATATCGAATCTGTCAGGAAGGACAAGAGTATTTGCACCACTAGTCAAGTTGAAATCAGAACAAAGCTTCATATGGGAGCCTTGTCACCAAGAGGCTTTTGACCAAATCAAGCAATATCTAGTCAATCCACCGGTCATGATGCCTGCAGTGCCTCGTCGACCGTTGAAGTTGTACATATCGGCATCTGAGGACACTATAGGGTGTTTATTAGCCCAGGATGATGATGACAATGTTGAAAGGGCTGTGTATTATCTAAGTAGAGTCCTAAATGATGCTGAAAGAAGATATAGTGCAATAGAGAAGTTATGTCTAACATTATATTTTTCTTGTACAAAACTTAAATATTATATGATGCCATGTCATGTATTAGTTATTTCCAAAACTGATGTGATAAAGTATATGTTGTCAAAACCATTCCTTAATGGACGTATTGGTAAATGGACCATTGCTTTATCAGAGTATTCTTTACAGTGCATGCCAGCTAAAGCTGTCAAAGGACAGGCCGTGGCTGATTTCTTGGTAGAACATCCAGGACTGGATGTGCCGGAAATAAATGTTGTCAATTTACAACCCTGGAAACTCTATTTTGACGGATCAAGGCATCAAGGAGGTAGCGGAGTAGGAGTTTTAATTGTGACTCCACAAGGAACTCCTACTAAGTTCATGTTTGAACTTAAGTATCCATGTTCCAACAATGAAGCTGAATACGAAGCTTTGATTGTCGGATTGGAAATTTTGACAGAAATAAAAGCACGAAATGTGCATATTTTTGGGGATTCTCAATTAGTCATCAAACAACTTACTCAAGAATACAAGTGTGTCAGCTACAATTTGACAAAGTATTGTATAATAGCTAGTAAGTTGATGAAAAAATTCAATGACGTAATTGTTGAATATATTCCCATAAATTTAAATCAAGAGGCTAATGAGTTGGCTCTGATAGCCTCAAGATATAAAATATCTCAAAAGACTTTGTCAACACTAATGGAAATCAGATAATTGTTGTATCCATTAGAAGTAAGAGATATTTTGGTTAATGGTGTAATTCTACCTAATGACTGGAGGTTGCCAATAATCGAATATTTGGAAAATCCAAGTCAGAATGTAGATAGAAAAATAAAGTATAAAGCATTGAATTACACAATGCAAGGAGGACTGTTATATAGGAGATATGTTGACGGGACTCTACACAAGTGCCTGAGTGAGCAAGGTGCTTATTTGGCTCTATCAGAAGTCCATGAGGGCATATGTGGAGCCCATCAGGCAGGTGATAAAATGAAATGGGTTCTACGACGAAGTTTTTATTATTGGCCAACTATGGTTAAAGATTGTATTTTATTTGCCAAGTCTTGTGAACAATGTCAGAAACATGGCCATATACAAAACGTACCGGCTGGCGAGTGATAGTCGTGCGAACGCACGTGCGATTCCGGCAAGTGTACCGGATTGTCGCCAAGTAATAAAAGATATGGATCCCACAGAGACCATGATCTCAAATCGCAACTAATTGTTAAATGATAAATCTGGACTGTATAAAAAAAATTGAAAAAGGATTTCATATTTTGAAAAGGTTTTGAATTTGAATTAAGAGATAAATAAGACAGAAAACAAATATATTTGTGGTTTTTGGATCTAAATGGATTCCTAGGGATTTGGGTTACCTACGAGGCTGTTTATGTTACTAATCTTATTTACCCTTGTTAATTATCGAAATTGCCTTGAAGGCGAGTTTATCCTCTAATAGTTTAAGCTCCCTCTCGGGTTACAAAAACCGTGCCCAATTGAACCAACCCTTACTCTCGTGGTAGTCGAATTCAGATTGGACCCTTTGCGTTTCGTGACAACTCGTTGATCCTCGAAGGACGACTTCTAACTCTCATGATTTCAGTCCTAAGTCTGACTCTATAGATCTGACACCTAAGTTCACCGCTAGGTTCCTCCTTAGAATGCCTATGACACGCAAACAAGTGACCACCGAATTTACGAGTGATTCAAACACTAGAAATCAGATCTAAAACAAAATCGAAATTAACAAAGATATTACATCAAATTAACAACATAAATCAGATCTCGGGCATGGCCCCAATCCCTAGAAACTAAGCTACTACTCAAGCCTTGCCATGGAGATGACAAACTTGATTACAAATAACATGAAAACAGAAAATAAGAGAATGAGGAGAAGAAAAAGAAAGATCCTAAATTATAGCCTAAGTAGCAGCCAAAAGTCCTCTAAACCTCTGACTTGATCCCATATTTATAGATTTGGGAAGTTTGAATCCCAGTCTAACTCAAATTCTGATCCAATTCAGTTGCTTTAGGTCCAAGTAATGCGCATCACGGCCATGATGGCCATCACTGCCTGGCCGTGACGGCTTCTGCCTTGGGCACTTCTATAGATTTTAGATTCTCGCGAGGCGAGTGGACTCTCGCGACGTGAGACTTCAAGTTCTACGGTCGTGATAGGAATCACGACTAGGGCGTGACAGATTCTGACTTGTGGGGGTGAAAGGTCACGGCCGTGATGGTCATCACGGCTAGGCCATGACCAGTTCTGACTTCAGTCTTTCTTCCTTTTCAGTGTTACTCGATCATGGCCATGATGGGCATCACGACTAGGCCGTGATGGGCTCTGTTTGGCTCATTTTCTTCACTTTTCAAGCTCCATCTTCATCCAAACTCCATCATGGTTGATCTTGAGCATTTTATCCTTGATTTCTGCAAAACAACACCACACAAACCGCCTTACCCGTTCCAAGGGAAAATTAACAAAAATCAAATTAAATATGCCTAAACTACATGAAAATGCATGCAAAATGATAAACAAAGATGAGGTGAAATCACACTCATCAGCGAGTTACATTCTATTGTCAAGCCTTGTCCATTTAGAGGATGGGCTCTAGATTTAATTGGCCAGATACATCCCTATTCGTCAAAAGGACATCAATTCATTTTAGTTGGAGTTGACTATTTTACCAAATGGGTAGAGGCAATTTGCCTCAAAGCAGTCACCCAACAAGACGTAATTGATTTAATTGAAAATCACATCATTTGTCGGTTTGGCATACCCCAGACTCTGACAACATATCAAGGGTCAGTATTTGTCGGCAAGAAAGTTGTGGAATATGCTAGTTCTAGGCATATAAAAATGCCCACATCTACACCACAAGCAAATGGCCAAGTTGAGGCCATAAATAAGATCATTATTAATCTTATTAAAAAACATGTGGGCCGACAACCTAAGAGTTGGCATAATACCCTTGATCAAATACTATGGGCATATACAAATTCACCCAGACAGTCAATAGGAACCTCACCATATCGGCTAACTTATGGGCAGGATCCTGTACTGCCTGTTGAAATCAATCTCCAATCCACTCGCATTCAAAGGCAAGATGACTTGCCTACCGACCAATATTGGAATGCAATGCTAGACGAGTTGGACGAGTTAAGTGATGAAAGATTGGTTGCATTAGAAAATTTGATTCGGCAAAAAGAAAGAATTGCAAAATTTTATGATAGTCGAGTTAAGTTCAAAGCATTTAAGGTAGATGATCTAGTGTGGAAAGTCATATTGCCCATGGATAAAAGTTGTCGAGAATATGGAAAATGGTCACCTAAATGGGAAGGACCATTTAGAATTGATAAAGTATTTTTTGGAAATGCCTATGCGCTTGTCAATGTTAATGATGGCTTGATAATCAAGTCAATTAATGGCAAGTATTTGAAAGAATATAAACCGACAATGTTGGAAGTAAGAATTGACAACAAGTGAAGAAAATAAGAATATTCACTAAGTTGGCAATACAATGAAATATTGTCATATGCTAGTAGAAGTCAAGTTGTCGATTAAAGTTAATCTAATCCTAGAGTACAAGGCAGTGCGTCAGTAACATTTTATTTTCCTTCAACAATGTAGAGGTATAACTCAATTTGTTGAGGCTTCATTCCCCATTTGATGAGGTTTCAATTGCCTCATTTGTCGAGGTTGCATCAAGAAGGGGATGAGCACGAGCAGATCTCACCATCATTTCACTTAGAAGGTTGTTGTTGCTATGGTGTAGTAAAGATGACACCAAAGAAAAACCACTACCTTCCAGGATGAAGATGATGGAACTAGAGCGAGATGCACTCGTTCTGTATCAAGATCAGCTTTTCCTCGGATGTGCAGTAAGGTCAGCTCTGAATGTTACATTGGTTGCTGACCTTCATTGCATATTTTACATTGGTTATTGACCTTCAATAAAGATATGACCATTAAGACAAAACCCTTGGTTTGAAAGATGATGAAGTCAGATTCCCATTGGGGAAGAAAGAAGAATAGGTGGAAGCCTTATGTGAAATGTCCAACTATGAAATCATGGATTTGTAGATCTCGTTATTTATAGTTGGTGTGGAAAGTAATTTATTGTTGTTTGGTTTACCGAAGTCTCGAAATTTATCATGATATTTATAGTGATTTGATAAAGCATGAGTTACGAAGTTGGTTGGAAACATGCAGTCAAATCAAATAATAAATAAACGTGCAAGAAAAGAAATATTTATTATTAATCAATGACTGTCAAAAATGACCAGGTTAAAGGTTGACAAGGACAAGAGTTACAACTGTCAGTTTTGGCCTAAACGGAAGATAATTGATCCCATGCAAGGGAAATGTTAGTTTTGTCGGCAGTAGCAGCTTCATATTCAGGCTGCAACGCACGAAGTTTGCTGACTACACTTTCCGCTTTCTGGCCAAGTCGGATAGATTCATCGTCAATAGCTTTGACTTTGTCCTTGCTCTTTTCTAGTGCCTTGTCAAACTTGCACATTTTTTATCCATCAATTCAACCTCTACCAACAGCTTCTTCCGGTACTCGAGTAAGCTCTCTTTAGTGTGAGTCCCGACGGAGATAAGGTCAAGTTCCTTTTGTTTAGAGGATTCAAGATCTTTAAATCTAACTAAGAGATCATCCTTAGTTTTTTCTTCCTCTTCGTAAGAAGGAATGACAAAAGTCATCCTTTCTAACTTACTGGAGAGCCGTTCCCAAAATGTCTGAATAGAGATAAAAAGCGTACGGCTCGATAGGGGAAGATTGGAATGAAGAGGAGTGATCTCCTTGATAAGTCGAGATAGTTCTTTTTGAATCCTGACATCAGATAGAAGTGCATCAAAAGGATTGACAAGAAGATCTTGGAGATCATGCATGAGGTTGATGACTCGAGAATCACTCGAGTCATGTTGAGTCGATGAAGAGGTGGCAGAGAGGGATGACTCTTTCCGGCTTACTTCTGACAGCATATTAATCCACGTGTTGAAGTGTAGGGCCGGTTTGGGGTCATGAGACTTCATAATAGGTCTGATAGCAGGTGGAGAAGGAATGACAGGAGTTGTTTCAGCCAGCAGGGCCTCCATGTCAACATCTTCATTCGGAATTTCAATCATGACAGCAGTCCCTACTGGTTTATCAGCTATTGGAATTGGAGTGATTGAAGTCGGATGATGAGGGCTGGGAGGCATTTCCGGATGGGATTCGAGAACCTGAAGATCACCTGTCAAACTCCTAGTATCGACAAGAATACCTCCTAAATTTCTGTCAGCACACAGCTCCAAGTCAGATTGATTTACTGGCTCGACAGTTGTGAGAATCTCCTGAATGGTCATTGAATCATCAAACTGAGGAGATTTTTCCTGACATGAAAGATAGATAAGAAGATATATACATATATATAAAAGGAAGTAACAAGGTCAGTGGAAATACCAGATTAGAATCTGAAGACATCAAGTCAACATCAGCACTCGCCTTTTCCGTGACCAGAATGGTCTCAGTGATTTTGTCTTTCTGGCAAATAAAAAAAATAAAAAAAAAATAAAAATAAAAGGGCATGTGAACAAAAGAATGTGACTTGATAGGTCGACTTGAGACTGTTACCTTGGATTGGTGTGAGAGGGAAGTATTGGAGGAGCTGACCATGATATCTTGAGCCTTGGTCCCAACAGAAGTTTTGGTGGCATCAGATTCTGTCGAAATTGAAAGACTCTTAGATTTTGATTTTTTGAAAGAACGGTCAGAAGGAGCCATTTTCTTTTCTTTTCTTTTCTTGGATCCTTTTGTCACAAAGGCTGTGACTGGCCGTGAACTTTTCTTGACAGTTTTTGCCGCCACATGGATCACATTTTCGTCCTCGTCATCATCCTCATATGCTTTTTCTGACAGTGCATCAGATGTAGATTTGCCAGGGAGAGGCTTGTCAAGAGGAATAGCTGTCAATAACAACATCAATAAGTTGAATGTCAGCTAAAAAAGGCGAAAGAATAAAAGTTACTTGACAAGTGAATACCTGAATTACAAGTTAGAATTCGCGAATGGAATCCAAAGTCGTCATTAGATTGGAGAAACCGACGAGCGAAGGTAACTGGATTTGGCTTTTCAAAAGGGTCAACGTAAGCACTCACGCTGTCCAAAAAGAAAAAGTTACATCCTTTCGACGGCTTTCCTGGGTGTGAATCAGCTAAACCAAAAGGGGCACAAGGAATAGGCACTGGATTAGGAAAAGGGGCCTTCAAACTGTCAAAGTATTCCCTGGTCATATTGGGAATACTCCTATACATGGCAAGCCTTTCAGATTCCTTATTATCATGCTTCCTTTTGGCTTCAGCTAAAACACTATTGACATGACGAACCATATCAAATGGTCTCAAGGGATTCCACTTGATTTTATAAAAAATTTCAAAGGCTTGAATTTATTTTTGAAGTTCACCTCGAGTTTTGGTTGCCGGATCCTGTTCCTGCAGGGGAGAATCATCACTGTTACCCACGGTGTCTTCAATACAACTCAAGCAGGTCTTTAAACTCAGATGGTGGTTGGAGTAGTATTCATCCCACCAGTCAAGAAAGCTTTGAGTAACTCCGTGGAAGACAGAAAATGAAATAGGTTGTAAGAAAGTCCCACGAACTTTGTCCTCATCACTGATGGTGACAATATGCTCATATGTTGGGGCTTTGGCACCAATAAAATTCTCGTCAGGCTCTGACGAATAAGGAGCAGGAATAGCTTGACAGAAGCTGAGCTGACAAGCAATGGTATTGGTCAAATGGAGATAGATCCTATGAGTTTTGAAGCTAGGACCATCAACAAAAAGAACTTTCTGGCAAAGAAATTTGGTCCAAATGGATTTATTGGATTTAGAAAAAGTGGTGGTTAGTTTCGTAAACCATTCTGGACCATATTTCCGGTCAGTAAAAGGAGAGAAGTTGATCTTTGAAGAGGTAGATGAAAGCGAATGAAAGATTTTGAAGTAAAACTTGAAGTTCGCAATTTCATCTCTTGACAAAGACTCGGCAGACACATAACAGAGATAGGAGCCATAAGTGTCAATTGACAAATCTGCAGGAGCTTTGTATGAAAATTGACGCTCCAAGACAGCATTTAACCACAGTTGGAGAAGCCAAAGAGGCCCTCCTATATTGGTTTTCTTTTGTTTAGACCTGACAGTATCAACTAGCATACTCATACTGTCATAAAGGTTAGCTAAAACACATTGTCCCAATGCTACTCTTTTACCAGTTGACAAAAGATTGGCTAGAGGAACATACTAAGCAATCAAAGAAGCAGATTTGCTACAAAAGACATAAGCACATAGCCAAAGAAACAAAAAGGCAACGTGCTCAGTATCCGTCACAGGATCATGAGCTCCTCCTCTAAAATCTGCTATGTATTTAGAGAAAGAGCACTTTGGCACATAGACATCAATTTGATTTTCTATTTCTATATCAGAATGCATGGTGGGGCCATCTGGACGAAGGCCTGTAATAGCCGACATGTCAAATAAAGTCGGATCCATCATCCCATAAGGAAAGTGAAAATTATTTGTTGTTCTATTCCAAAAAAAGACTGATGCCCCTATTAAAGAAAAGTCTACTAGCTTAACGTGACGAGAAAGTTGAATGAACTCAAAAATTCCAGCTTCCTCCCACACATTGCGTTTTTCAGCCTGAACTCGGTCAAGCCAACTAATGTAAGCATCGAACCGAGTGGCAGGGGGCATTCTGAAAATCCTATTGCTCTTTTTAAAGATATGGATAGGGATAGGAGTGAAAGAGGATAAAATAGCTTCATTTGAATTAGCAGAAGGAAAGGAACCGCGTAAACCCTCAGAAATTTCATTTCTGGCTACGAAAGGACCCAAGAATGCAGCAGGAGGACTTAAAGCAACAGAAGAATCAGGAATAGGGTAAATTACCTTGGATTCTTGCCATAACTCAGATTCCTCCAAAAGTGGGTCTTGAACCACTGCCCTAGGAGGAACGACTGTAGCGTGAGGTACTAAAGTTGGCATTCTGGAAGATGTTGCCATAGAGCTTGAATGAAGTGAGAAAGAAGGGTTTTTTCCTTAAGAAAGGGTTTTCGTGAGGGAAGAAGTAAAGATTTGTTTTCTCTAAAAAGGTTTTCGCAAGGGAAGAAGGAAAGATAAAGAGAAGAAAGTCAGTACTGATGTGATTGCAATTTAAAGAAGAATGAAAGCCTTTGGTTCGAATTCCGAGAAACCTGCGGCGTTATGATTATCCCTAATTAAGTAGGGATGAAATTAAAGCAAGGTTTAATTAACGGATAAGAACCCAGAATTAAGATAATTTGTTAGCAATTTCAAATTCAAATTTTGCTATTCTTTCGGGCAAAGCCGTCGAAAAGCAAAATTTGGGGGGCATCTGTTAATAGAAGAATTTCAAATTCTTGACAGAAATAATTCCGACGGGATGACAGAAGAATTGAAGGAAGAATTGTCAGATAACCACCATAAAGGAGAAAGTCGAATTCAGCAGAATTGACAGTTTGGAAAATTGACAAGAGTTGGTATGTCAGACAGGCAAGGCCATCAAGAAAGCAAAACGAGGGACACGTTCGTCAAGAGTAAAATTTCTGATGGATATATTTAGCTGACTGATGGAGAAATCAAAGTAATGACAGAAAAGGGTAAATTGACAACCCAGTTTTGACAAAGTAATGAAAAGAATTGTCAAACGTACAAAAGTACGGAAATGGCTAAGTCTTCAAGGCTGACAAAGCATCAGCAAGATAAGCTGTCAAACAACCAAACCGTGGACAACAAGCAAGTTGGCACAAAGCGGTTCAAAGAAATGAGCAGTTAGAGAAGTTCGCTTGTCAAATGGTTTGAATTTGAACATAGCAAAACTGCCATACAGGTGGCGATCTTAAAGACAGGAAGTTATCTCTAGGTAGTTATTTTATTTGCTTATAAATACTGGTAATCACGATGTAATAGAGGAGGTTACTTGATACAATATCCTACATATCTCGATCACACAGCAGATTGACGGATTATACTCAAGTATTTCCTCCATCCTTTTCATTTTCAATTCAATTCAGCATTATTATCCAGTGCTTTATTCGCTCTTTAATACTGATTTTTAAGTTCTTTATATGTCTTTCTTTACTTTCAGTATTCATTTCATGCTCTTTATTTTCAGTATTTCTTTCGTACTTTGAAGTTCTGTTATTTTATTGCATTCAGTAATCATTTAATCACGCTTTTTACAAATTGCCCTTTTAAATTACTGTTTAAATTACTGTTATTTTTGTCTTTAGATTAAGTATTTTCAGAAAGTTAAGTAACTACAAAGTGTCTTTTGTTTAAGAAACTAACGTTTTCTTTTCAAATCAGAAATACATTTACACTTCTATTGTAACACCAAGTCTTTGCCAGTATTTACTAGATTTGACTAATTTGTCAAATTCATACTTGGCAGACAAACACACAAATCCTGACGAGATTACCGCATAACTCGTAGGTCCCACACTCGTCTGATCTTAAATTATTTGTAACAAAGGGATTTTGTACATCAACCAAAAACCAGCGTTAACACATGTATTTTGAATTTGAGTTTTATAAGAATAATCTGGAAATCATTGCTTGAAGACCCGCTGTTAACGTTGGTTTTTGGTTGGTGTCCAAAAGTCCCTTTGTTACAAATAATTAAAAATAAAGCGAGTATAGGACCTACGAGTTATGCGATAATCTCGTCGGAAAGATGCTATTTGATGATAATGTCTGCCAAGTACACGTTTGACAACTTAGTCAAATTTGGTAATATACTGGCAGAGACTAATAGTCTGGATTTGACAAGTGAGAAAATTGACAGTACACAAATTGGAAACGAATATTAGACAGATAATGCTATCTAACTTTAAAATAGGAAACATATGCTTATATGTAGAAAGTATGGTTATTCAATGAAGATAATAAAAACAGTTTATGGAATTGAAATAATTGACTATGAAATACTTGACAAGAAGTAGAATTTAGACTTAAAAAGTAAGAACAACGTAAAAAGTGATTATTTATTAAAGAAATACTTTCCGGAAAATTAACTAGAGAACGAGTGAAAAATGTTGGTTTGGATGAAAAGATACTAAACAAGAAACTACTTAAAAATGCTAAAGTAAAGGGAAACTTGATTAAACAAATACTAAATGCATAATAGTAATGATTATAGTAAAGGAAAACTGGATTAAACAAGTATTAATTTGTAGAAAAAATAATGAAGTTTAAATAAATAACTTGAAGATGATTATAAATAAACTAGAAAATGCATGAAGAACTATTGAAGAAATATTAAAAGTTAATAAAAATCAACACGGAAATAAGATGAATCCGCCATCACAATATTGATGGCAGTAAAATAAAGAAGTGTAAGAATATGATGAAGAACATGATGAATAAACTAGAAAGTATATGAAGAACTTGAAGGAAATGAACCAATATTGTATTGGTTCTCAACGTTAAAAGTATAACTAGCAATTGCCCATGCATCACACAGAACATATAAATTTTTTAAAACAAGTAATTGATATAAATATTTGTTTTTTGGTAATTTAAATTGTATTTTCATTATCATTTTGAAACAAACACTTAATATTAATGTGATAAATTCACAAAAATAAACTTTCAACCTTGTAATGCTTGCTTTAAACTTTGTATCCTGCAAATAAGAAAAAATGAAATAATTTTAAAAGACTTGAGAAAAGTAAGAGAATTCAAAATTTGTTCGATTTAATAAGCTCATGATAAGGAGTCTCGTGCATGTAATCAGAAAAAATAAAGTATAACAACCATGTGTGATTCATTTTCTAACTATCATCATACTTTCAATCATTTAAGACGATATTGGAAGTTACAAATTCTATGTTAAACATGATATAATAGCATCGTTTACACTTCATCGTGTTGCTAATGAAAATAAAGAAATAACATAATGAATAAATGAATAATAGTGAAATGGGCCATATATTTTCTTATTTATTTGTTTCAGTTAAAAGTAACTGAAATTTATTTTAAAATATATCCATTTTGTCAATAATTGAAATGAAGGATGTGAAAATTATTTGTAAAATTGTTATCAGGTGGAAGCATATTGTTTGACTGATTTGATTCTTGCTTGTTTGGATATTTGTGAGATATGTTAGAGTTTCTTCTCATTCTTGTTGCCTTCTTATCCATTGTAATATTGCTTTCTCATTCACTTAATTACTAAAATATGGTTTTAAATTGTTTATAACAATAAATTGTCACTTGGAAATGATTTATTGCCTTGAAAACATATATATCTATAAATAATTTTAATAAATATATATTAAAAAAATATTTGTAGAAGGAGTTGCTTTACCAAAGTAGTATAAATATGTTACCCGAAAAATCATACAAATAATATTACTTCAGCAAGACAAATCCAAAATGTTTTATTTGGTTTATATCGGAATGGGTAGAACATTTTGAAATTGTAAATATCTATTCCATGCAAGTGGGAGAATAAATTTTTTATAATTTATGATTTATAACTTATATCATGAAAAAACAAATTCTACCAATATATATATATATATATATATATATATATATATATATATATATATATATATATATATTATTTATTTTATAAATGTGGAATGTTTTGGAAACTGTCAAAAATAATTGGTAAATTTATATACCAATTATCATGATTTATATATCTATATAAAAATATGTAATGCTTCATTAGTAGATTTAAAAACGTTTAGGAATTATTGTTGCTGTTAATAAAATTTAATTATAATAACAACAGGTCCAACAACATTTTTATCCCTAAACTTAACCATTTGATCAGCATAATCTTCCCATATAATGCACTTCAATCATATTTATTGGCTTTCCATTAACATTAATCGTTTTCAAACTACCAATGTTAGTCAGCAAACCAATTACATCTTCAAATGATTAAGAGAAAGTGAGAAAATATTTCATAGGAAATTGTCTGTTCAGATATAAAGATGTATTAAATTTAATATGATTGATGACATTACCAACCAAATAAGCATCTTCCTTTGTTTCATTTAGAATTTTCTCAAAACTGACCAAGGAAAATCCATTCATGGGAATAGTTGATGTTCGTAACAAAGAAACAATTGTTTTTAAGTTGAAGGTCAACTTGTATGCATGCCTTACTATTTTATAAAGTTGGGTATTCAAAGCCACTCCAAAGTTAAAGATTTCATAAACATTTCCTTCAACCAAAAGATCCTTTATTCGAAGAGTACCTCTAGCATTGGCTTGGATCCTCCCACCCTATAACAAAGAAAATTAGTTAGTTCAAATATCATTCATGAAAGTTATAAAATATATAGGAAACAAAATTGGTAAATAATTGTTGCAAGAAATTTGGTTGTATTCAAAGTCATATAACTCTAACTTTGATCGTCCATTCATCTTTGGATGGAGAAAGGTCACTAGCCAAAGTAACAGGTGTAGCCATAACTAAACCTTTGTTGTTGCTCGAAAAGAAACTCTAAAAAAAAAGGAAGAATATCTATGTGCTCTATCTTTTAGATGTGCACGTGAAGATGAAAATGTATACATGATTGATATATTTATATAGAAATATGTATGTAATGCTTCATTAATGAGAAACTTTTAGAAATTATCGTTACCATTAATGAAATATAAAGGCATGTATTTCTCTATATAAAAAGCATCTTATTTTCCCGAAAATATTATAAATATATATTCAAAAAAACTATAAATATCATAAATTGTTTTATTTGGTTTACATTGGAATGGGTAGTATATTTTGAAATTGCAAATATCTATTCAATGCAAGTGGGAGAATAATTTTTTTATAATTTATATTTTGAAAGGGATTTGATGATCAACTATATTTTTTTATCTAATAATTGAACTTAGTTATTTATCTAAATATGTCATTTTATTAGATTGTTATAGATGGCAACACTTAAATGTCATTTTTATCTAATATGCATTTATTATTCTTAAAAAAACAAAAAACAAATATGCACTTAGTTATTGAGAAACTTATAATTGTAATTATTAATATTTGAATAAATTACAAAACTATTTCATATGTAAGTATTTTTTGGAAAGTGAACCAAATTAATGAGTGTTATTTTTTTAATGAGTAGTATTGGAAAGTGAAACAACTTAGGGTTATAATAGTAAGCATGAATTATGATTACCATGATAATTTGAAAATAATTATTAATTATCTTGAAATGCTTTATTTATTTTCAAAAGATGTATGAATGATTAAATGTTGAGAGAAGAATTATGATTGGTCATTATAGTTATATTGAAAAAAAAACACTATAAATAAAATTTATAAAAGTGGAATATTTTGCCAAATATCAAATTAATTTAAATTTTATAGTTATTCTAAAGATGACATGTGTCAATACTTTCCATCCATGGTTTTTGTCTTAGAATATTTATAGATGTTCAGTTCATAAGGCTTTCTGTTTTCAACAACTCAACTTTTCTTGTTTTTTGATCATGGTGTTTGTAACACCCCAATTTTTCTGCTTTCTAAGATCGGTATAAATATAAATAAACATTTATATTTTTATCTAAAACTTAGAAAATGATTTTGGGTAAACCAAATTCATATTTATACTCTACTTTATGGTAGAGTGTTACGGTTAAATTTTGGGTTGAAAATTCTGACGGAACCTGATGTGCGTTTTCACTGTCAGTAAGATTTTACTGATCAGAAAATCTAATTTTGACCCGACAATGGTATGGATAGATT
Source organism: Sophora flavescens (assembly GCA_030762895.1). Taxonomy (NCBI): domain Eukaryota; kingdom Viridiplantae; phylum Streptophyta; class Magnoliopsida; order Fabales; family Fabaceae; genus Sophora; species Sophora flavescens. The sequence continues at coordinate 184,534,362 of CM061064.1, forward strand.
TTATATCTCATTTTCAACGATATAGGTTATTTTCAAAATTTTCAAAATAAATAGGTTATTATACTTGATTCGAGCGTAAAACCTAAATCGGGTAATCGACGGAGTCGAGAATGGACGTGCAGAGACAAAATTCGATATTGGATGAGGAGACATCTTGCCACCTAGGATGGTGAGTCATATGGGTGACTCACCTACCATTTAATTTATTTAATGATGGGTTTAAGTGTGAAAAGACCAAAATACCCCTAACCTAACCTATCCTAGTTAAATATTAACTATGGTTAAGGCAAAACAAGTTCAAATTGACTTCTTCCTCCTTGTTTTGTGGTCAAAAATAAGCCACCTCTCCTTCAATATCAACCACTCAATTTTCATGATTACATTAGGGTTAAGTTACTAATTTGTCCTTAAATCCTCACTTAATCACAAAATTGCCATAAGTAAAAATGACTACATTGTCCCTAAAAATGACAAATTCATACCCTAACTACCCTAGAAATCCCACAGCCCAAAGCCTTTCTATTAGGTCATCACACTCATTTGTTCAACACTTCATCTTCTTCATCAACATTTTCTCATTTTCTCTCAAAAGTTCTTAAGTTCCTACAACCAAATTTGAAACAACTACTTGATCTCTTGCTCCTTTTCAAATTTCAAGAGGTATACCTTGCTCATCTCACTCAATCATCTCTATATTCATGATTCAAGAGCATGAATCAAACAAATTTTTCTCTCTTATTTTCCTTCTTAAGGCCGAAACCCTAATTTTGTGGGTGGAGGAGTTTGTTCAATTTTTTCTTTAAAGAAATGCTTGATTTCATTCTTTTTGTTCATATAAGTGTTGAATCTAAAGGATTGAATCAAAATTAAATCTCTAGTTTTTTTTATGAAGGCCGAATTCAAGTCCTTGAGAGCTTGGATGATTTTGTTTTATTTTTAACTTATGATCATTGTTTTTAACTCTATACTGCTCTAAGATCATGGATCTAAGAGTTTGTAAAATTTTAACATTCCTAGCCAAATTATTTTGTGAAGGCCGAACAAACCCTAACCTTGGTGTTAGAGGATTTTGTTTCAATTTCAAGTCATGATCATTGATTATGTAATCTTTTATGCTTAAGAATCACAAATCCAAGAGCATGTGAATTTTAGAAATTCCTAACTATTTTTTTTAGTTATGACAAAACCCTAGCCATAGAAATTAGGTGTTGTAATAGTTTGTTGATTGATTAATTGGTTGTGGTTTGTTGAAGGGTAATTTAGTGTGAATCGTGTACGAGTGTTACGGAAAATCGGACGTTCCGCGGAATTTATTTAGGAAAGAAAAATCCCCAAGAGGTAAGGGGATTACCTGAGGGGTTTTTCCGATAGCTATATGCTATTAGTATGTGGTCTGTATAATTTATTTGGGTGTGTTTGTGTTAGTTTAAATTATTTAGTGTAGTTAAAATAATCTGCTTTTAAATTATCTGTTTTTAATTGATTATCTGCAGTTATGTGTTATAGAATTTAATGCATGTTATAAACTGTTTTATAAGCTATATTGTGGATGTGGAAATTTTATGGATGTTGATTGTTGATTGAGAAGCCTGACAGTGGTCAGTGCTCAATTAATTACAAAGATAAAAACGTTAAGAAGCTTTATAAGAAATATCGAATTTTTATTTGGTAGAATATAGTAATATAAATTAATTAATTATTTGATTAGTTAAAAATGTGGAGTAGTTAAAAATAATGTTATTTTAATGATTTAACGACGTAAGAGTGAATTATGAGTCACAGTGAGAGCGTAACCGTGAAAATATTTTAGTACTGCTACTTTTTACGTACGAAATTACAAAATATTAGAAAATGTAATTATAAAATTTAAGTTTCAAAAAATAATTTAATTATGGTGTTGAGAAAACAACAATATTTGTTAGAACCGAGAGTTAGTCTCAAATCAACATTTTCTGTGAACTAAAGTTTCAAATAAAGATTTCTAGAAGAAAATAATTTTTTAAGTGATTTGATGATTTTATAAACGAATTTCCAACGTAAAAGGATTTTCTGTATATTAGATTTATGTAATGGTGTTATTCCGACAACTTGGATAAGTTGAGGATATTTTGTTTATGATTTGTGTTTCACAGAACGAAAATGATTTTTGAATTTAAAAACGAATCTAGTGGCCGAGACGTTGGAGTTTTAGTGTTCTATGGTATGGACTGCATGTCCTAAAGGTGAAGTTATGGACTATTTTTGTCCTATAAAAGTTATATAAGTTTTTTGCTTTATAATCTACGAACCTGAGGCTGAATGCATCGGTCTATGGTTTCGTGATTTGCACATTCGGACTTGGAATCCTATTGTTGAAAACGAAAGACAAACTTAAGGTTTAAAAGTTGAGATGGTCGTAAGTCTTTGAGCTTCGAAAAGGAAAAAATGAACACAAAGAAAAAAAGGGGCGTGAACAAAATGTTTTATATGCATTTTTGGGTAAATGTGCCTATGAATTTGGTATTGAATTCTTGATGGCAAGATATTCATGAAGTTGCATCATTGTGCCTTGATGGACAATGAAACATATACTATATACAATGACCACTGTGCCTCGTTTTGGATAGTGCTATGGTTAAATCCGGTATGCCTTATTCGACAAAGAAAGCTTGATCATCTCATTGACATGGTGTTGGGATCTCCGGAGATTAAGTTCAAAAGTTTAGATGATGAATATTGAAGTGTCATGCATTTGTTTTAAAAATGACGATGACTATCGGGTATGAAACCCTTTGATAAACTATTTGTTTATTTTTGAACATCTATGTTGCTATAACTATACATGTTATATGATGTTTGTGTGTCGTGCATGCGGTTATCGTTTTAAAATCCATATATGGGTTCTCACCCTTGCATATTTTTGTTCTTCTAGTTTTGCCGTTGTACCTAGGTATACGAGTACAGATGTTGCAGAGGTGTTCCTTAAGTTACTTGGAGACTTAAGTCCGGATTGCGGGAAGAGGTGTGTGGTCATAGGGATGATCACATGACCACGGGGTCTTATTAGTGAGTGTCTTGTAGAACGACCAACTTAGGTTGGTATTTAAGGATGTATGTTTTAAGAAGTTTAGTATGTATGTCTTGAAAAAAATTTCATACAGTTTATGAGAAAAGACTTTTAAGAAAAACTTGTACATTGTGGGAGGTTTGTTTATAAACAAAATCAGTCTGTGTGTGTTGGTGAGTATAAGATAGTTATTACTACTGTAATGTCCACGTCATTTTTCGAAGTATTCAGAAGAAAAAAAAATTTACACCCAGATGTTCTGACTTTAAGTAAATCAATTTCCGAAAGCAACCAGCATATTTCTTTTAGTTTATTTATGCGCATGTTTACGAGGTAATGCCCAAGGGGGGGGGGGGGGGTAACAGAGTGGTATCAAAGCGGCACCTCTCCCAGTACGGTGTGGTTCGGGGATGAACCAAGCGGAAGCTGGTGGGCATGTGATACCTGGGGATGACGAGGGCGGGTAGTGGTCGCCGGTGTAGGAGGGCATGATCAATGAGGGACTCCTAGCAGGCTTATAGGCGGAGAGACACATGGACGAATCGATTTCACACCAGAATGAGAGGGATCCTGAGGCTGTGTAGGTATAGGACTATACAGTTGATGATGACTTATATGAATTGATTGGTACTACCTATACCAACAAGATGCATCTTCTTTTCGGTAGCCCATCACTTAGGAACTCCACAGTTAAGCGTGCTTGACTTGGAGCAATTTTAGGATGGGTGACCTCCTGGGAAGTTTTCCGAGGAAGCGTGTGAGTGAGGACAAAGCACGCTGAAAAGACCCGTGTTGGTTTGTGTGGACAGTCGCCAATCCATAGGGTAGTCAGGGATGCTACAGTGTTCAAAACCTTAATGAAAGGTGGCGACCGACCGTCACGGGGCAGGATGACGGCGACGAAGGTGGCTCCCCGTCTGGGTGTGGAACTGGGTCTCTTCGGGTTATGGCAGAGAGGACACGGGGTTGGAGATGAATTTTTTTTGGGTGTTTTTAACTTTTTTCTTATTTTTTAAATTTCATAAAAGTCACTTAATCTTGATCGTTAGATCTGGATGGACGGTCCAGATTAAGTGGCTGGAGGGAGGCAAGAGACAAGCACCAGGAGACAATCCAATTTCGACACACACACATTGTCTTTCTTTATAAGATAAACACTTTCTCCTCCTTCTCTCTGACTCTCAGTCGTACACCACCAACGGAGATGACACTGTCCAGCCGTGACGTGTCATGTGCATTCTGTTTCAGGGAGACCACCGCTGCGACACCGTCTCAGTCGTGGGTAAGCTTTCGGTCACCATCCATGGTGGTTTATGGCAATGTTTGCCAAAAAGGAGACCAGATCCAGAATTGTCTCATCATCCCCTTCCTTTCCCACCAACCATTTTTTCTGTTTGGATACTTGCTCCGCCACCACCGTACTATTCGGGCATTTTCCGGTCTCCGTCCAACAGAGAACAATAGGAAATGTAACAAACCAAAATTCAATCAAGTGTAAGATACGAGAATCCAATGAATAACCATTAAATTTGTGAAGAAAATGTTTTTCCTAAACTGTCCAACAATTCAAGATTCAATACAATGAGTGGTACCTTGAAAAAGTACACGTGCTCATTGATATTGAATCTCAAATGGGAAACTAAGGCTTCCGATAAAAAAATAAAACTTCAACCCAAAGTACTTGAAATTAAAGTTCATAGGGCGAATGTAAATGTCGAAATTCTCTCACTTGAAATTTAGCAAAATAAAGTGCACAGAGACTTAGCAATTAGAACCTATTGAGTTTAGATCTCTACTAACAAACAACATATCAATTTACCAAAGACATGCACAGTTCCTAAACTATCAGCACACAACCAGCCCCTATCAAGCTCCGTTCTCTACTAACAGACAACATATCAATCATATAAAGACATGTAAAGTTCTTAAATTTCCAACATACAACCAATCCCTATTGAGCTCCGCTCTCTATTAACAAACAACAGATAAATATTCACAAAACATATTACACAATCATCAAGAGAGAGTATTTCACTTACCTCACTGTTGGGAAGATCGCAGAGAACTCATACACATAGGACAGATGACAAACACCTATATAACCAAATAAAATTATGGGTCTGTTTGATTCGCATGGAGAGACATAACAAAGAGAATAGTACAGGACAAACATATGAGATACAACACAACTTTTTGTGTTGGACGCCGTTTGTTGGTCAACGCACAATATAGATAATTTTTTTTACAAAAATAACATGAATTTACTAAAATATCCATTCACTAATGTTTGATACCAAAATGAAGAAAAAAAACCAAAGTGAAATAGAACACTTCACTGTATGGAGGTTGGCGAGATGGGGCGGAGACTGTGTTTGGTGGCGATGAGTTTCGCAGCGTGCGGAGGTGTTCAATGTGGAAAACGAAGATGGTGACCGGTGTTGTGCTCGCGAAGACGGCAGGATGGATGGCGGCTGGCGTGAGATGAAGCGGCGGGCGTGAACTCGTACAATGGTTTTTCTCTACTCGTGACGGGGATGAAAGCGGCGTAGTAGTGATGCAAAGACTGAACAACAAGGTAAATATAAGTTTGTCACTTTTAGATTTTGGGTCTCCAAAACGAAAGAGGAAGAGAGGTCCAAGACAGTATGATGCATAGAAACTACAGTGGTGGTGGTGGTGACTGAAACTACCATGTCGACGCGGCGATGCAACAGATCTAGTACGTGTGGAGGACGACAGAGAGGCGGAGGAGATCGGTGCGTGGAGGACGGCAGAGTGGCGGAGTGGATCTGTGCTTGGAGGATGAAGGATCTGTGTCTGGAGGATGGCGGCTCCAACGCGGTGGCTCGTTCTGGACGGGCTCATACGAGGGAGATGTGAGTACTAGAGAAGGATACTTTTGACATTTTGTTGCATTGTCCATGGGACAACTTTTTGTCCCTTGGTAAAGTGAGTAACAAATATTTATAATTTTGTTCTCTCACTTGATCATTTTTTTGTATTGTCCCACACTTATTTAAAAATCAAACATAGAACAACTGATATTGTGTTGTGTTGTCCCATGATTTATTGAAAATCAAACGGACCCTATGAGTTGCGAGATTAAGAGCATAAAAAAAAGTTCAACAAATAACACTCAATTAATAACCACGACCAGTGAATGGAGTCAAAATAATTAATAAATAACATTGTGTCACTTTAACTAGAAAATTCACAAATATCATCTAAATGACTAAGTAATGAAGAATACTTAGTCCTATGTTACGTTCTAAAGCTCCAATTATTACATAACCACAGTCTATTGTCAAGCCATTCTAATTCTAAAATCTCTACATAGCAGCTCAATGACCTTCACCAAATAGAAAACTTAAGATACAGGAAATGCCAAGCTAATTGAAATGGTTTGATTCCTAAGGCCTAAGTACCTCTATCAGAAAGTCTCATCAACCCTCTTCCTTATCAATAAAACCCTAATAGTAGTGAAAAACCTAAACCAGAGAACTTACATGCAGCGTAAAAATTGAAAATGCAGAGGGAAAAAACCCTAACAGTCCTAAGCTAGAGAATTTAGCTTCAACAGTAACATCAACAACAATAATCAATTATAAAGAGAGAGAGGGAGAGAGATCAGACATCAGAGAGAGAGGGAACTTACCAGAGGTGGTGGTGGGTTGGTGGTGTATGGTGGCTCTCAGATGGTGGTGGTGGCTCTGCAAGGAGGCAAAAAAAATTATAAAAAAAACAGAGAAATAGAAAGGAAGAGAGAAAGAGAGAAATAGGGAGTGAACTTACTACAGGTGGTGATGGTAGTGGGTCGGTGGCGCTGCCGTGATGATGGTGGCACTACAGGGGGATGGAGAGGAGGAGAGAAAGAGAGGGAGTTGCGAGAAAGGAGAGACAGAGGATTAGGGAAGGGAGTTCCGGTGGTGGCTACAGTGGTTCACCGAAATGGGGGAGGGAGGAGCTAACTGAGATGGAGAGGGGGGTGGGAGGTAGGGGTGTTCGCGGATTGGATTGCATCGGTTTTAAGGCAAAAAGCCATCCGATCCGATGATACAAACAGCATGCGGTTTGGATTGGATTGGATGACATTCTTAAAAAAATCCGATCCAATCCAATCCAATCCAATTAAATGTGGTTTGGATTGGATTGGATATTTGGTTTTTACCTATAGATTTTTACATAGTTATATTATGTCGTGTTATCACAATATCCGGCGTATAATTTACAGCATTAGCACTAAATGAGGAAAATGAACATAAGGATCGCAATCTACTACCATATTAAAATATCTAGCATAAAAAATCAAGTTTATCAACCATCCAAGACATTACAATAGCAACACAAAATCAAGTTCATTAACAGAATGCCATCACCAAATCAATCTACTATCCGAAATATAAATAACATCACAAATCGGTACATAAGAAATAAGAATAACATCCTTAGCAAAATAATAACATCCTTGAAACACAACTTGAAAACATCTTCCTTCAAGAGTAGCAACTAGCAAGGTCAAATCCACTAAACTTGGAGTCATCTACTGTCCACCTAAAGCATATTCAAATAAAAAAATTCAGATTCAGATTTTACACACCTGAAGCATATGTAAAGTGTTAGGGAACCTGAAACAAAGACTATCTAACATTAGTTTTTTGTGCTTGCTATGGACCTTCAAAGAAGGCTAGTACCAAGCTTAATTTTCAAAAGCATAAGCTCAAAACTAATGCTATTTACGAAAGATAATTGGCATTTAAAGTTGATGATCCTATACATTCCACTCTATGCTCTTCAGTAAACAGTACTGTACTCACATAAATCAATATTCCATATGCAGTTTTCCATGGAAATTTGATGCAACTAGTTAAATCACCAAACTATCAAGGACATAAACATAAAATGATATTTAAAGAATGACAATTTAATACCTTTAGGCAAAATTAATCAGACTCAGCTCCAGAATCATCTTCAGCTGGTTGTGTAGGAGGCACTAGATCTAAAGATTTAAAATAAAAACTTGTTAGCAATTGTAAAATTAGAATTAATATAAATAACTATAGCAGTAGTAAGAATAAAGTAGATTACCTAGCTCCATCTTTTCAAATTCTTCCAAAAGTTCTTCAATATCAGTTCTTCAATATCATTCTTGGGCATATCTGGTTCTAGGTTGTTTGGAGTGGGTTCGGTGATTTCATTTGAAGACTTCATGGATTCCACATTTTCAACAATTTTCTCAACATCTTGAGCATTTTGTGCCTACATACACAAAAGATAAAATAAGCAAATTAGAATGTTAATAATTAGTGATGATCTCAAAGTAAAATTCTACCAAATAAGTTCAAAACTTACGTTTGACATTTTTGGTAACTGGTAAGGAGGCTAACAAGGATGGCAAACTTGACTGATTGAGAATTTTAATTTGCATTATTAAACAATAAACAGAACCAAACTTTCAGTGAAACCAAATTGCTACAACTAACTGACTAAGTCACACAAAGCCATACAAAAATTGTAGAAACCAGAGAAACCAGGGAAATGAAAATGAGGGACATCATGAGGGTTACGCAGTACGCACTAGAATGCAGATGGCTCCACACACAACATCGACCAACTAGGGAACGGTAGTGATCGGCGGTACTGTGCTCGGCTGCTGGGAAAGAAGAGAACGGCGCAAATGGAAGGGCTCTGTGGTGGGAGAGAATGCATCGTCACAGACCAGGGGAGTGAAGGAAGTTAAGGAACTAGGGATCGAATGAACTCAAGGAAGGAAATTAGGTCAGGAAAGGCAATATAGGGTGAAATGAGTCAAGGATAAAATAGGAAGTATGATATACGTATAAGGGCACTAACGTAAATACAGCAGGATAATATGTATATACATATGGAAGTTCGGTTCGGTTTTGATTGGATCGGTTTTGCAAATTGGAACCGAAAACCTATCCAATCCAATTAACAGAATCAGTTCTTTGCGGTTTTTGATTTTTTTGGTTATCGGTTATTTCGGTTATCGATTAGCCGGTTCGGTCACTGTGATTGCCATTGGATTGGATCGATTGATGAACACCCCTAGAGGGAGGAGCTGAGATGGAGAGGGAGAGGGAGGAGATGAGTGAAAATGGGGGGAATGGGGTGTGCGCTCTGATTTAGGGTTTTTAGATTTAGCGACCGAGCTAATTCGTTCGCTATATATAAAATAACAATAATTAGAGACTGCGTTTAAAACAGTCACTAAATATTACCATTATGCGGTTGCTAACTCGGTCGTTGACTGGTCAACATGATTGGCTTTCAAAATTTTTAAGTTAGCGACCAAATAGTTTGTGATGGGCATATACGGTCGCTATTTTGGTTGCTGATTAAGAAATAAATGACCAGACTTTATTTTATGCAAATGAGTCACTAATTCGGTCGCTATAGTGACCGCCTAAATTCGATGCTAAATTTCGGTTGCTATTTGACTATTTTCTTGTAGTGATTATATGTTTCAAAACGTTAATTACATAAATAATTTATCAAAGCACATAATGTTTCTTCTGTATGTTACGAGAATCATCTAAAATTGAATCTACCCTAAATTTTTCATAAATTTTCTTTTCAATGTATACTAGCAGACAATAAGTAAAATATCCATCTTCCATCTAATTGTGAAATGTAGTCTTAACTATATTTTACTTGAAAAATATCACTCTTTTTTTGTAGCTGTAAAAATAAGATATATGAGAATAAGAATTATCACTATATACACACAAGAGGATAAATTTATGTTTCTCTAGTTTTTACCAACTAAGGACATAGATCAAAAATAGTTTCCAATACTTTAAAGTTATAAAAACAACAAATTTTAATAAGAATAAGGTCACATACATAACTAATAAAAAAAATAGGGAGGGCCAAGGCCCTCCTTGGCACACAAGTGGCTCTGCCCCACCTAATAGTGTTGTTTTGGCTTCAACGACTCAAGAGGGGGGTGAATTGAGTTTTCAAAGAAAATATTTCCCTCTTAAAACTTTTTCACAAAGTTTTATAAATCAGAGTTGTGGATTTTTGTCCTCAGGATCTTTTATAAAATCGATGAAGGGTTTTTACTTTTTAAAAAATCTTGAATGGAAGGTGATGAGGATAAGAAAGATTAATAATGAATAGGTTCAGGTTCAATAACTCAGTAATAACAAAATACAGTTTATACAGATCATGAACAGAAATTATATTTGAACTTTAAACATCAAAATCACAGGTTCTTGATCATAAACAGAAATTAAAGAGTCTGAGTTTAGAGATACTACACAACCAGATTTATCCTGGTTTAGTCACCACCACTGTGACCTACATCCAGTCCCCACTCCACTTGTGGGATTTCACACACTAGCACACAAGCTTTGCCAGGTAGCTTGAAAAATCTTTACACCACAGAGCACTCATTCACCTCGAGATACCACACTCTTGTGAAGAGCCTCAATGTTCTTCCTTAGGGATACCTCACCCTAATCACTCAGAGAGACTCCCTCTCTCTTTACAATCGAAAAGTAAAAAAACAAAAGTTGATTCCTAACTCTCAATAGTCAGATAAAACAAATTGAAGCACTTATGAGTATTGAAACACTCTTTTCACAGTAAGCTCAATGAAGATGATGAATGATATGTGTATCATTATAATTCTTTTGTTATTCATTATGATTCTTCTTAAAGTTTTCCTTTGATCCCTCTTTATATATAAAACAAGTTATAGTCGCTGGGATCAATTAAAACAGATTTGGATCTGATTTTACGGAATCTGTTTTCTTGATTCTCGTTCTTGAGATAAGATTCTGATAGTTCTTATAGAATTAGTGTCCATAAAATAACGAGTCCATTTGTAAAAATAGTCGTGTCCATCTTAAAAAAAATAGCCGCGTCCATTTGCCACATCAGTAGATGGGAGTACTAACACAAAGTAATTGGACGTGCTCCAACTAGTAGACGAGCGCTTGTATTACTTTAGTAGACGAGTACTTGTATCACTTTAGTGGACGAGCACTTCTGTCACTTTAGTAGACGTGCGCTTGTGTCATTTTAGTAGACATGAGCTTCTGTCATTTTAGTAGACGTGAGCTTCTGCCACTTTCTTGGACGCCAGCTTTTACCACTGTTGGACGAGCACTTCTATTATTCCCAATGTTGGACGAGTTCTTATATTATTCCAGTGTTGGACGAGGGCTTCTATTATTATTTCCAAAAATCATTTTCATTAACGAAAACTTATTTCTTTTAATACAGGTTATGAAAAATGATTTTCTTCATGCATTTTTCTTAATTGAGCTATTTGTGAATAAAAGATTTCATCTCTTACAAATCATATAAGACTTAACACTAATTTCTTCGTTTAAGCTCTAGTCTTGATGATTCCTTGATCTTCGTCCTTACTCTTTGATTCCTCCAAGTTCTTCCTTGAATATTCTCCTTTTATTGCTCACTGAACTTGTTGAATATTGCTTGATACCTGTCTTTACAATTTGACACTAAACACTTGCATACACATTAAGTTGTATTTGTCATATATCAAAATCTCTCAGTCATTGAGTCTAAAAATCTCCCCCTTTTTGATTATGACAAACCTTTTAACAAATTATAAGCTCAGAATATAAATGTAGCAGACGCTTAGTGTTTTGATAGATTTATATCATGGTATCAAAGTAGTCAGAGCAAAAGTATATCAGAGCAAAAAAAAAATTAACAGAGTATTAACAAAGCAGAATTTGATTTACTCCCTATTAATCATGTAAGCTTATAATCTCCTTAGTTCCCCCTCAACATATGCATGTATAATTTGTTATTTTCTCCTCTATATCTTACTTTTTCTTCATTTATAATTTGTTATTATCCCCTTTCTCTATATCATACTTTTTCTCCCCCTTTTGGCATTATAAAAAAGGTAAAGAAAAGAAACATTTGAAGCACTAGAGAAGGTAAGCATTTAACATTCAAACATAGCATATAGAATTGTTCATGATAGAGGGATAGGTGCAGGGACAAATCAAAGAATAAGTGCGTCCATTAATTTTCCTCCCCTTTTAGATTTTCTCCTGTTTCTTTAGTGATTAGATATAGGATTGATCGATTATGCCCAATTCTCTTCTAATGAATAAGAAGCTTTCCTTGTTCAAGGGCTTGGTAAAGATATCAGCAAGTTGCTTAGTTGTATCAACATATTCAATCTCAGTTTCTCTACTTTGTATATGATCTCTAATGAAATGATGCCTGATTTCTATGAGTTTAGTTCTAGAGTGCATTATGGGATTCTTAGTTAGGTTAATTGCACTCGTATTGTACCATCTAATAGGAATTTGGTTTAGTTGCACATCATAATCAACTAATTGTTGTTTCATCCATAAAACCTGTGCACAACAGCTACCAGCTGCTACATATTCAGCCTCTGCAGTGGATAAAGCCACACTAGATTGGTCCACCAGTACTCTTTCTATTTAGTTTACAACCAGCAAAATCAGAGTCTAAATAGCTAATTAAAGTACATGTAACTCCCTTGGGATACCATAATCCCATGTCTTTTGTTCCTAACAGATACTTAATTATCATTTTAATTGTTGTTAAGTGTGATTCTTTTGGATTTGCTTGATATCTAGCACACATGCATACACTAAACATGATATCGGGTCTACTAGCAGTAAGATAAAGTAGTGAGCCTATCATACCTCTGAATTTAGAAACATCAACAGGTTTATCTTGCTCATCCTTGTCCAGATAACATGAGGTACTCATTGGAGTAGCCATCTCCTTAGTATTTTCCATGCCAAACTTATTGATCAACTCATTGCAGTACTTGGTTTGGCTAACAAAGATTCCATTTTCAGTTTGCTTTATTTGCAGTCTAAGGAAAAAGTTCAGCTCACCCATCATTGACATTTCAAACTCACTCTGTATAAGACTTGCAAACTCATTGCACAACTGCTCATTAGTGGCACCAAAAATTATATCATCCACATATATTCGTACAAGTAAAATGTTGTGTGCCTTTTTCTTAGTGAACAAAGTTATGTCAACTTTACCTCTTTTAAATCCTTTTTCAATGAGAAAATTACTTAACCTTTCATACCAATCTCTAGGAACTTGCTTTAAGCCATATAGTGCTTTAGACAGTTTATAAACATGGTTAGACAATTCATTATTCTCAAAACCAGGTGGTTGACCAACATACACTTCCTCTTGTATAAATCCATTTAAGAAATCACTTTAACATCCATTTGATACAATTTAAATCCCATTATGCAAGCATAAACAAGTATCATTCTTATAGCTTCTAATCTTGCTACTAGTGCATATGTTTCATCATAATCTATTCCTTCTTCTTGATTATACCCTTTGGCTACCAATCTAGCCTTGTTTCTTACAATTATTCCATTTTCATCTAGTTTATTCCTAAAAACCCATTTTGTACCTATTACTTGACAGTTCTTGGGTTTAGGCACTAGTTTCCAAACTTGGCTTCTTTCAAACTGGTTTAACTCATCTTGTATAGCCATCATCCAATGTTCATCAATTATAGCATCATCTATGTTCTTAGGTTCTACTTGAGACACAAATGCCATATGATTACAAACATTTCTAAGAGATTGTCTAGTAGTTACCCCTTTGTAATTTCACCAACGATGTTATCAATTGGATGATTTCTGACAGTCGTCCATTCCTTTGGTAGGTCAGGCTATTGTTCTGTTTGCTTCTGCTGCAGTGATTCATTCTTTAAGCTTTCATCTTCTTCATTGTCATGTTTCTCTTCTAGAAGATTTTTTCAATTGAATCTGCAAGATCATCAATAACAGAATCCTTTCCCAACCTTTTGGGGTTAGACTCATCAAATGTCATATGCACGGATTCCTCAATAGTTTATGTTCTCTTATTATATATTCTAAATGCTTTACTAGATAGATAGTAACCTAGGAAAATTCTTTCATCAGCCTTTGCATCAAATTTTCCAAGATTATTCTTTCCATTGTTAAGAACAAAGCATTTGCACCCAAAAACATGAAAATGTGCTATATTTGGTTTTCTTCCTTTGTAAAGTTCATAAGGGGTTTTCTTTAAGATTGGTCTTATCAAGACTCTATTTATAGCACATAGCAGGCTGTATTGATAGCATCTGCCCAAAAATGTTTTAGCAAGCTAGAGTCGTTCAACATAGTTCTTGCTATCTCCTCTAATGATCTATTCTTTCTTTCCACTACTCCATTTTGTTGTGGAGTTCTAGGAGCAGAAAAATTATGTTGAATGCCATGCTCATCACAAAAGTTTTCAAACACTTCATTTTGAAATTCTCCCCCATGATCATTTCTTATAAAAACAATTTTTACGTCCTTTTCATTTTGCACCATTTTTGCCATTTTCTTAAATACGGCAAATGAATCACTCTTATGAGATAGAAAATATGTCCATGTATATCTAGAGAATTATCTACTATTACCAATGCATACGAGTTACCACCAAAGCTTTTGGTTCTAGATGGACCAAATAAATCCATGTGTAAAAGTTGCAAGGGTTTAGTTGTTGAAACAATGTTCTTTGATTTAAAAGACACCTTAACTTGCTTTCCTTTTTGACATGCATCACATAGTCCATCTTTCACAAATTTTAGTTTAGGCAAGCCAATTATAATATCTTTACGAATCAGTTTATTCAAGTGGTTCATGTGAATGTGTTCAATTCTTCTATGTCAAAGCCATTTTTTTTTTCTTTTTAAATAAGGCAGCATGCAGTATTTGAAGAGATATTATCTAAATCAAGCATATATATGTTATCTGTCCTATGTCCAATTAATTTCAAATTTTCATCATGTCGTTTTTCTATTAAGCAACTATTGGAATTGAATTTTACCTTGAAGCCTTTGTCACATAGTTGACTGATACTTAATAGGTTGTGTTTCAGTCCCTCAACATATAGTACATCCTCGATGATTGTTGTTGAGTCACTTCCAATGTTGCCAATGCCAAGTATTATTCCTTTATTATTGTCTCCATAGGTAACACTACCACTCGACTTAGGGGTAAAGGAAATGAACTTGCTTTTGTCTCCAGTCATGTGCTTGGAACAGCCACTGTCAAGATACAATTTCACATTCTTGGCTTTCCAACACACCTACAAAACAGAATCATGTTTTTGCTTTAGGTACCCAAATCTGTTTGGGTCCTTTTGAGTAAGTTGGAGCATTAGTTCCTTTAGGAACCCATATAGATTTAGACTCATTATAAGCAGATTTTCTGTAATGACATGTAGAAGCTGTGTGACCTTTTCTTTCACAGAAATAACATTTAACAAATGGTGTGTTTGATGTCATAGGTGCAGCAAAAAATTTCTTGAAAGATTTCTCATGTCTCTTAGGTTTATAGCCTATTTCAGTCTTATCATAAACACATTTTTGCTATCCTAACAATGCATCCAAATTAGCTCTACCATTTGTGAACTTGGGTAAGTCATTTTTCAGTTTTTCAAATTCTTTAGTCAATGTACAACTAGATGCATTCCAGATTTCTTTATCACTAATAACTCTAGATAGATCACCATTTGATGGGCGCGAATCCGCAAGTGAACGACTTCGTCGTCAAGTAATAAAAAGATCAAATCCACAGGTACCGTGATCTTAAATAACTATCAATTATTAAATCAATTAAACTGGACTAGAAAAAGATTTGGAAAAGATTTGGTTTTTAAAAGATTAACTAACAAATCGAATTTCTAAAACGTCATCAAACAAAATCTCAATCAAATCAAATATGGGATTTTTCAATATCAAAAGAGATTCCCAGGAATTGGGTTACCAACAAGACTGCTCATGCTACTAAATTGACTACCCCTCTTGTTAATTATCGAAATTGCTTTGAAGGTGAATTTATCCTAAATAAGTTAATGTTCCCTCTAGGGATATAAGAACTGTGCCCAATTAAACCAACCCCTACTGTCGTGATAATTGCATTTAAATTGAACCCATTAAGATTCGTGACAATTCAATGGTACCCTCGAAGGACTGCTTCTAACTCTCGTGATTTAAGTCCTAAGTTTGATTCCTATAGATCCGATACCTAAGTTCACCGCTAGGTTCCTCCTTAGAGTATCTATGACATGCAAATAAGTGTGCACCAAATTCACAAGTAATTCATGCAATATGAATTAAATCGAAAGCAAATTGAAATTAACAAGAAGTAAAACATCAATTCATAACATAAAACAAGTCTTGGGCATAGCTCCAATTCCTAGAAATAAAAACAACTACTCAAGCATTACCATGTTCATAGCAAGCTTGATTAACAAAAGCATAAAAGAAACCTAAGAGAAAAGAAGAAATTGAGAAGAAGATAAATCCTAATTTTTGCCTAATGTAGAAGCCCCAGGGATCCCTATTTTTGAGCCTCTAAGTCCTATTTATAATGTAGGGTAACTTGAATCCCAAGCTGTTACAAAATCAAATCAAATCAATAATTAAAATTCCAGATATTGCACGTCATGGTCGTGATGCCTGTCACAACCAGGCCGTGATAGGTTCTGACTTGGAGATGGCTTCACTGCTTGATTCGTGACGGTCGTGACCACCATCACGGCCTAGCCGTGATAAGTTCTGCCTGTGAGGGTCTGGTTCAGTTGGCATGTCACGGCCGTGACCAGTTCTGACTTCAACATTCTTTCTTTTCGGCCCTACTCGATCATGGCCGTGATGCCTATCACGGCCAGGTCGTGATGGACTCTGTTTGGCTCATTTTTCTTGTACTTCAAGCTCCTCCTTCACGCAATCTCCATCATAACTGATCCTGAACATTTAATCTTCAATTCCTGCACACAAACACCACAAAGTCACCTTACCCGTTCCAAGATAAAAACTAACAAAAATCAAATTAAAAATGCCTAAACTACATGAAAATGCATGCAATATGATAAAGAAATATGAGGTGTAATCACACTCATCAAACTACCCCAAGCTTAAGATTTTGCTTGTCCGCAAGCAATAACCAAGGCCAGACAAGATAAACAATCAGAGCATGGACAGTGAACCAAGAACCCGAGTAACAAATCCAAGTAACAGGAATATCCAATAAGAAGCCAAGAAACAATCAATTTCAAGTCCAATTAGAAGCTTAGGTTCCCTAAATTCATACCTCTCACTAATTCGAGCACTCTTCTCACCTCACTCAAGTGTTTAGGGACATTTGACAATTCACTCAATTTCCTCAAGGAAGGTATTCTACCATAAGGTTGACTATTAACCAAATCACTACTTTATTAATGAAAACACATAAGAATCAATAGGTCTTTTATTTTGGTTGTAATGGGGCCATGGGATTAATCGTTAGGTGGGGAAATCAAGAAAAGGAAAATTCATGAAGGCTAGATAAAATATCAAATGATGCAAAGCATGACAACCTTCTAAAATACCTTTTTGGGCTTTAGTTCACTTTTCCACCTTTCTTTCTTTTTATATTTTATTTTATTTCTCACTTTCTTTTTCTCATCCCCTTCTCCATTTTTATTATTATTATTATTATTATTATTATTATTTATTTGGAGAAGGGGAGATTTTCAACTTAAGAGAAATATTTTTCTAACTTTTTCATCCCACAATTTATTTTTCAAACTACCTTTTTTGCCCTTTATGCAATACTTTAAAAGGTCTCATACCAAGCATCATTCATCAAAATAAATCAAGGTACCAAGAAAAGCATTTTATTCTATTAGGCTCAAAATTGGGCAACTAAGGGGTATCATTTAATCAGTCAAAGCTCAGAAGGCCAGAAAAATGCCTAGTGCCTCGATCATTTTCAAATATGTTTTCAAAAAATTTTAAGTTTCAAAACGGTTTCAAGTCAAATTCTAGAGAATACAATCCAAGAGGAATAAAACACTCAATCACAAATAATGGGGTAAATTTAGTGAGTTCCCCTTTTAGGCTCAAAAAAATCTCACATTTAGTAGTTTAAAATAAATGAGAAACACAAATCTATGGAACCACATGCTAATTATCAACTATTAGAAGATCATCTCAACCATTTTTATTTTTAGCCTATCACAAGAATACAAAAATTGGGTTCAAAAATTCACTATCTCAATTCATTTGGCACATAGTTCTTACAATTGGATGCATACTCTAAGCAAGGGGCTGTCTAATCATGTGACTATGCAAAACTACGCCTATATGAATGCAACATGAAAAATGTAAAAATGTAAAAAAAAAAAAGAAGAAGCAAAAATACCCCTACCCCAAGCTTAAAAACTTACATTGTCCCCAATGTAAATAATCAAGTCGGAGAGAGGAGAAAAATGGAACAACTCACCGAGGTGGTGGAGGGTGCTGGCTCACATGCCAGTCATAGAGTTGCTAGAAGACGTGTCATGGTCGTGACGTTCATCATGGCTAGGCCGTGATCAATTCTGTTGTCAAGCAAGTCCCCATCACGGGCGTGATATACATCACGACTGGGTCGTGATCAATTCGGGTCTATAGGAGCTGGCCTGTCACGGGCGTGATGTATATCACGGCTGGCCCATGATAGAATCTGTTTTGCTGGAGCTAGCCTGTCACGGCCGTGACTTCCATCACGACTAGGCCGTGATACATTATGATATTCAGCTGTTGGCTAATCACAGCCGCGACCCCTGTCACGACCTAGGCGTGATCAATTCTGGTCTCACATCATGGCCATGATGGATATCAGGGGAAGGCCATGATCTCCTCTTACTTCAGTTTTCCATGCCTTTTTGCTCTTCATGCCTTCATAACCTGAAAATACTTGGCAAAACCATCAATTTGTGATCTTTCTTCTCTTAATCTTCTCAAATTATTCAAAAACAAAATTTAAAAACAAATTGAAAAGGGAAAGAAAACTTGGGTTGCCTCCCAAGAAGAGCTTATTTACAGTCTTAAGCTTGACCATATTCCCTTCAATCAACCGGGATCAACTGGTCTTGGAAGTACAAGAACACCTCTCTCCCTAGGAAGTCCATCAAAGAGCCTATTTTGTTCATATGGCCACATACGCTTTCGCTTTGATCTTTTCACTCCGAGTTTCATGGCCTTACTTCCTCCCGGCGGAAGTTTTAACTCCACATGTTGAGCAACTCCAATTTCATCATTATTTGGTGATTCATTTGTCATGCAAAGTTTTGGAGTTGCTTCCATGTTAAGCTCTTCCTTCACCTTTGGAGGCATTATCTCAATTCTGCACACATGACTCTCAAAAGGAGGGTTGTTATATGAGTTAGTCAAATCAAAATCCACCCTACCTTCCTCTACATTCAAAGAGAGCTTACCATTTTTTACATCTATTATTGCTCCAGCTGTGGCCAAGAATGGCCTTCCAAGAATGATAGGGAATTTAGAACTCCCGTTCATTTCCAACACCATGAAATCGGTAGGAATGAAAAATTTCCCTACCTTTATGGGAACATTCTCTAGTATGCCTAGAGGAGTTTTAGTTGAGCCATCCGTAAATTGTAAAGAGAACTTGGATGGACTCAATTCCTTGGTTCCTAACCTCTCAAAGATGGTATGTGGCATCAAATTCGCACTAGCCCCTAAGTCACATAAGGCTTGGTCTATTTTCACTTCTCCAATCGAGCAAGCAATAGAGAAACTTCCTGGATCTTTTAGTTTAGGAGGCATATTAGTTTTTATCATGGCATCGTGCTCCTCAATTAAGCTCTTAGTTTCTTTTTCTACTTGCTTTTTCTTGACTAACCTTTGTGGAAAAGGTATTGGGGGTTGGTAAGGTGGTGGATGGACATACTTTGGCTCTATCTCTTCATGTTCACTCATGTCCTCCTCACATTCTACATCCTTTTCAACTACCCCAAGCTTATCATCCCTCAAGTATATAGCATTACAATGCTCATTGGGATTAACTTCGGGTTGTCCTGGAAACATACCCTTATATCTAGAATATGTACTAGCTTGTTGGGCAATCTGAGTTTCTAACATCTTATTATGGATGGCTGTTATCTACCTTAGATGTTAACTCTTTTATTGCCTCATTGACTGCCCTACCTTGTTGCCTAAACTCTTCATTTTGCTTTATTTGAGTTTCAACAAAATTTTCCAAAAGAGACTCAAGTTTAGACTTTTGTACCTGAGGATACCCCGATGCGGGTTTCCTATTACCTTGGCCTTCCTGGAATTCGTGGTTCAACGTGTTGTTGTAGTTTCCATAGGAGAGATAAGAATTATTCTTCCTCACTTGGTTGTAAGGATTTGAAGGAGCATAATTTGGCAACTTCGGGTTCGTGTCATAGAAGTTGTGACAAGAGTTCACTTGTTCCCCCGAAGCAACGGATCCAGGAGCAATACCATATTGGCACTCCATTATGTCATGTCCTTGCATTCCACAAATCTCACAAACAACATTAGTAGCACCTATTGAACTCACATTAGCCATTTCAAGCTTATCAAAACGTTTATTCAATGAGTCAAATTTAGACATAATTAGATCAGTGCTATTTATTTCAAACTTACCTCCCGAAAACTTTTTCGGGTTATTACCTCTTTTCGAACCCCATTGGTGATAGTTGGTAGCTACGTTTTCAATGATATTGAATGCTTCAGTCAGTGGTCTATTCATAAAGGTTCCACCAACTACAGAGTCAAGTGACATCTTCGAAGAGTAATGCAATCCGTTGTAGAAGGTATGCACTAACAACCACCTCTCGAGCCCATGATGTGGGAAAGACTCTAGCAATCCTTTGTAATGATCCCAAGCTTTGGATAAGCATTCTCCGTCCTTTTGGAAGAAGCCGGTGATCCGAGTTCGTAGGTAAGAAGTCTTGAAAGGAGGGAAGAATTTCTCCAAGAATGCCTGCTCCAGTTGGTCGCAAGTTGACAAAGTATTAGCGGGCACTTGCTTCAACCAAGCTTTTCCCTTTCCAGTCAGAGAGGAGGGGAATAACCTCAAGCGAATAGCATCAATCGAGTCACCTTGAATTCTTATTGCATCGGTGAACCCCAAGAATGTCTCCATATGATCAATCGGGTCCTCCGAGGGTAATCCTCCAAACTGATGTTGCCTAATCATGCCAACTAACTCAGGCAGTATAGTGTAGGTCTCCGTCTCGATTTCTGGCCTAGCAATCCTAGTTCGCAAACCCTAGCATTTGGGGCTGCATAGTCCTTCGGTGGTTTGGTATCCGGTAGATTTGCCATGAGTGGAATGGTAATCAACCTTTCTCTCGCTCTCTCTCTTTGTAGTCTCCCACGTCTATGAAAGGTCCTTTCGATCTCGGGGTCAACTTCAACAAGATTTTCAAGACTTTGGGATCTTCGCATAAAAGAGAAAAATACCTGCAAAGAGGGAGATAGATACTAGGAAAAAAATAAAATTTAATATATATAAAAAAAAGTCCAGAAAAATCAATTTAAAAATTAAATTGAAATTCAAGAAAGCACAGTCACCGGCAACGACGCTAAAAACATGATGGGTGCGAATCCGCAAGTGAACGACTTCATCGTCAAGTAATAAAAAGATCGAATCCATAGGGACCATGATCTTAAATAACTATTAATTATTAAATCAATTAAACTGGACTAGAAAAAGATTTGGAAAAGATTTGGTTTTTAAAAGATTAACTAACAAATCGAATATCTAAAACGCAATCAAACAAAATCGCAATCAAATCAAATATAGGATTTTTCAATATCAAAAGAGATTCCCAGGAATTGGGTTACCAACAAAACTGCTCATTGATGAGTGTGATTACACCTCATATTTCTTTATCATATTACATGCATTTTCATGTATTTTAGGCATTGTTAATTTGATTTTTGTTAGTTTTTACCTTGGAACGGGTAAGGCGGTTTTGTGGTGTTTATGTACAGGGATTGAAGATTAAAATGTTCAAGATGAACCATGATGGAGCTTGCATGAAGATGGAGCTTGAAAAGCAAGAAAACTGAGCCAAATAGAGGCCATCATGGTCTAGCCGTGATAGCCATCACGGCCATGAACGAGCAAGGCTGGAAAGAAAAGAACGAAAAAGTCAGAACCTGTCACGGCCAGGCCGTGATGGCCATCACGGTCGTGACAGGTCATCAGCGCCAAGTTTTCCAAGTCAGAATCCATCACGGCCTAGCTGTGACAGGCATCACGGCCGTGACGTGCAATATCTGGAATTTTAAAACCTGATTTAATCTGATTTTGTAATTGCTTAGGATTCAAGTTAACCTACTCTATAAATAGGGAAATTAGGCTCGAAAATAGGGATCCCTTGGGCTGCCACCTTAGGCAAAAAATTAGGATTTCTCTTCTACTCCAATTTCTTCTCTTCTCTTAGGTTTTCTTTTATGTTTTTGTTAATCAAGCTTGCTATGAACATGGCAATGCTTGAGTAGTTTTTTTATTTCTAGGAATTGGGGCTATTCCCAAGATTTGTTTTGTTCTATGAATTGACGTTTTACTTCTTGTTAATTTCAATTTTCTTTCGATTTAATTCCTATTGCATGAATTACTTGTGAATTTGGTGCGCACTTATTTGCATGTCATAGATACTCTAAGGAGGAACCTAGCGGTGAACTTAGGTATTTGATCTATAGGGATCAAACTTAGGACTTAAATCACGAGAGTTAGAAGCGGTCCTTCGAGGGTTCACTGAATTGTCACAAAGCTTAAAGGGTTCGATTTAAATTCAACTACCACTAGAGTAGGGGTTGGTTTAATCAGGTACGGTTCTTGTATCCCAAGAGGGAACATTAACTTATTTAGGATAAATTCACTTTCAAAGCAAATTTCGATAATTAACAAGAGGGGTAGTCAATTTAGTAACATGAACAGTCTTGTTGGTAACCCAATTCCTGGGAATCCCTTTTGATATTTTGAAATCTCAAATTTAATCTACATTCCTATTTTGTTCTTGATTTCGCTTTAATTTCAACTTTAAATTTGATTTGCTACTTGATTCAAAAATAAAATCTTTTCCAAATCTTTATCTTTTATAGTTCAGTTTAATTGATTTAGTAATTAATTGTTATTTGAGATTACGGTCTCTGTGGGATCGATCTTTTTATTACTTGACGACGAAGCCGTTCACTTGCGAATTTGAACCCATCAAGTTTTTGGCGCCGTTGCCGAGGACTGTGCTTTCTTGAATTTCAATTTAATTTTTAAATTGATTTTTCTGGACATTTTTTTATTTATTTAATTTTTTTCTTTTTCTAGTGTATATACCTCTCTCTTTGCAGGAATTTTTCTCTCTTATGCGAAGATCCCAAAGTTTCGGAAATCTTATTGAAGTTGACCCCGAGATCGAAAGGACCTTTCATAGACATGGGAGACTACAAAGACAAAGAGCGAGAGAAAGGTTGATTCCCATTCCACTCATGGCGAATCTACCGGATACCAAACCACTGAAGGACTACGCAGCCCCAAATGCTAGGGGTTTGCGAACTGGGATTGCTAGGCCAGAAATTGAGGCGGAGAACTACACTATACCGCCTATGTTAATTGGCATGATTAGGCAATACCAGTTTGGAGGGTTACCCTAGGAGGACCCGACTGATCATGTGGAGACATTGTTGGAGTTCAACGATGCAATTAGAATTCAAGGTGCCCCGATTGATGCTATTCGCTTGAGGTTATTCCCCTCCTCTCTGACTGGAAAGGCAAAATCTTGGTTGAAGCAAGTGCCCGCTAATACTTCATCAACTTGGGACGAATTGGAACAGGCATTCTTGGAAACATTCTTCCTTCCATCCAAGACTGTTTACCTACGAACTCAGATCACCGGCTTCTTCCAAAAGGACAGAGAATGCTTATCCGAAGCTTGGGATCGTTACAAATGATTGCTAGAGTCTTGCCCACATCATGGGCTCGAGAGATGGTTGTTAGTGCATACCTTCTACAAAGGATTGGATTACTCTTCGAAGGTGTCACTTGACTCCGCAGCTGGTGGAGCCATTAAGAATAGACCTCTGACTGAAGCATTCAATATCATTGAAAACGTAGCCACCAACTATCACCAATGGGGTTCAGAAAGAGGTAATAACCCGAAAAAGCTTTCGGGGGGTAAGTTAGCAATGAATAGCACTGATCTAATTATGACTAAATTTGACTCATTGAATAAACGCTTTGATAAGCTTGAAAATGCTAATGTGAGTTCAATAGGTGCTACTAATGTTGTTTGTGAGATTTGTGGAATGTAGGGACATGACATAATGGAGTGCCCACATGGTATTGCTCCTGGATCCGGTGCTTCGGGGGAGCAAGTGAACTCTTGTCACAACTTCTATGACACGAACCCGAAGTTGCCAAACTATGTTCCCCCAAATTCTTACAACCAAGGAAGGAAGAATAATCCTTATCTCTCATATGGGAACTACAACAACATGTTGAACCATGAATTCCAAGAAGGCCAAGGTAATAGGAAACCCGCATCAGGGTATCCTCAAGTACAAAAGTCTAAACTTGAGTCTCTTTTGGAAAATTTTGTTGAAACTCAAACAAAACAAAATGAAGAGTTTAGGCAACATGGTAGGGCAGTCAATGAGGCAATAAAAGACTTAACATCTAAGGTAGATAACTTAGTCATCCATAATAAGATGTTAGAAACTCAGATTGCCCAACAAGCTAGTACATATTCTAGAACTAAGGGTACGTTTCCGGGACAACCCGAAGTTAATCCCAATGAGTATTGTAATGCTATATACTTGAGGGATGATAAGTTTGGGGTAGTTGAAAAGGATGTGGAATGTGAGGAGGACATGAGTGAACATGAATAGATAGAGCCAAAGTATGTCCCTCCACCACTTTACCAACCCCCAATACCTTTCCCACAAAGGTTGGTCAAGAAAAAGCAAGTATAAAAAGAAACTAAGAGCTTAATTGAGGAGCATGATGCCATGATAAAAACCAATATGCCTCCTAAACTAAAAGATCCAGGAAGTTTCTCTATTGCTTGCTCAATTGGAGAAGTGAAAATAGACCAAGCCTTATGTGACTTAGGGGCTAGTGCGAGTTTGATGCCGCTTACTATCTTTGAGAGGTTAGGAACCAAGGAATTGAGTCCATCCAAGTTCTCTTTACAATTTGCGGATGGCTCAACTAAAACTCTTCTAGGCATACTAGAGAATGTCCCCATAAAGGTAGGGAAATTTTTCATTCCTACCCATTTCATGGTGTTGGACTTGAACGAGAATTCTAAATTCCCTATCATTCTTGGAAGGCCATTCTTGGCCACAGCTGGAGTAATAATAGATGTAAAAAATGGTAAGCTCTCTTTGAATGTAGAGAAAGGTAGGGTGGATTTTGATTTGACTAACTCATATAACAGCCCTCCTTTTGATAGTCATGTGTGCAGGATTGAGATAATGCCTCCAAAGGTGAAGGAAGAGCTTAGCATGGAAGCAACTCCCAAACTTTTCTTGACAAAGGATGCACCAAATAATGATGAGATTGGAGTTGCTCAACATGTGGAGTTAAAACTTCCACCGGAAGGAAATAATGCCATGAAACTCAGAGTGAAGAGAGCAAAGCGAAAGCACCATTGGCCATATGAACAAAATAGGCTCTTTGAAGGACTTCCATGGAAGAGAGGTGTTCTTTCACTTCAAAGCCCAGCTGATCCCGGATGATTGAAGGGAGTATGGTCAAGCTTAAGACCGTAAATAAGCGCTTCTTGGGAGGCAACCCAAGTTTTCTTTCCATTTTCAATTTGTTTTTGAATTTTGTTTTTGAATAATTTGAGAAGATTAAGAGAAGAAAGATCACTAATTGATGGTTTTGCAAAGTATTTTCAGGTTATGAAGGCAGGAAGAGCAAAAAGGCATGGAAAAATAAAGTCAGAATTGATCACGCCAAGACCGTGACGGGGGTCACGGCCGTAATTAGCCAACAGCTGAAGATTAGAAAGGAACACGGCCCAGCCATGATAGCCCTCGCGGGCGTGATGAGAAGGACCCAGAAGATCAGAATGTATCACGGCCTAGCCGTGATGGAAGTCACGGCCATGAGAGGCCAGCTCCTATAGACCCGAATTGATCACGGCCCAGCCGTGATGTATATCACGTCCAAGATGGGGACTTACTTGACACCAGAACTGATCACGGTCTGCCCGTGATGAACGTCACAGCCGTGACATGTCTTCCAGTAGCTCCTTGACTAGCATTTGAGCCAGCACCCTCCACCACCTCGGTGAGTTGTTCCATTTTTCTCCTCTCTCCGACTTGATTATTTACATTGGGGACAATGTAAGTTTTTAAGCTTGGGGTAGGGGTATTTTTGCATTTTTTTGCATTTTTTGCATTTTTCATGTTGCATTCATATAGGCATAATTTTGCATAATCACATTATTAGATTGCCCCTTGCTTAGAGTATGCATCCAATTGTGAGAACTTTGTGCCAAATGAATTGAGACAGTGAATTTTTTAACCCAATTTTTGTATTCTTGTGATAGGCTAAAAATAAAAATGCTTGAGATGATCTTCTGATAGTTGTTGATTAGCATGTGGTTCCCTTAGATTTGTGTTTCTCATTGATTTTAAACTACTAAATGTTAGATTTTTGAGCCTAAAAGGGGTACTCATTAAATCTACCCCATTCTTTGTGACTGAGTGTTTTATTCCTCTTGGATTGTGTTCTCTAGAACTTGACTTGAAACCGTTTTGAAACTTAAAAATTTTTGAAAACATATTTGGAAATGATTGAAGCACTAGGTATTTTTCTGGCCTTCCGAGCATTGACTGATTAAATGCTACCCCTTAGTTGTCCAATTTTGAGCCTAAAAGAATAAAATACTTTTCTTGGTACCTTGATTTATTTTGATGAATGATGCTTGGTTTGACATCTTTTAAAGTATTGCAAAAAGGGCAGATAAATGTAGATTGAAAAATAAATTGTGGGATGAAAAAGTTAGAAAAATATTTTTCTTAAGTTGAAAATCTCCCCTTCTCCAAAAAATAAAAAAAAAATAAAAAAAATGGAGAAAGGGATGAGAAAAATAAAGTGAGAAATAAAAAAAATAAAAAAAGGAAGAAAGAAAGGTGGAAAAGTGAACTAAAGCCCAAAAAAGGTATTTTAGAAGGTTGTCATGCTTTGCATTGTTTGATATTTTGTTTAACCTTCTTGAATTTTCCCTTTCTTGATTTCCCCACCTAACAATTAATCCCATGGCCCCATTACAACCAAAATAAAAGACTTCTTGATTCTTATGTGTTTTCATTAATAAAGTAGAGATTTGGTTAATAGTCAAGCTTATGGTAGAATACCTTCATTGAGGAAATTGAGCGAATTGTCATATATGCTTAAACACTTGAGTGAGGTGAGAAGATTGCCCAAATTAGTGAGAGATATGAATATAGGGAACCTAAGCTTCTAATTGGACTTGAAATTGATTGTCTCTTGGGTACTTATTTGGATGTTCCTATTACTTGGATTTATTACTCGGGTTCTTGGTTTATTGTCCATGCTCTGATTGTTTATCTTGTCTAGGCTTGGTTATTGCTTGAGGACAAGCAAAATCTTAAGCTTGGGGTAGTTTGATGAGTGTGATTACACCTCATATTTCTTTATCATATTGCATGCATCTTCATGTAGTTTAGGCATTTTTAATTTGATATTTGTTAGTTTTTACCTTGGAACGGGTAAGGCAGTTTTATGGTGTTTATGTGCAGGGATTGAAGATTAAAATGTTCAAGATGAACCATGATGTAGCTGGCATGAAGATGGAGCTTGAAAAGCAAGAAAACTGAGCCAAACAGAGGCCATCACGGCCATGATCGAGCAAGGCTGAAAAGAAAAGAATGAAAAAGTCAGAACCTGTCATGGCCAGACTATGATGGTCATCACGGTCAGGCCGTGATGGTCATCACGGTCAGGCCGTGATGGTCATCACGGCTGTGACAGGCCATCAACTCCAAGTTTTCCAAGTCATAATCCATCACGGCCTAGCCGTGACAGGCATCACGGCCGTGACACGTAATATCTGGAATTTTAAAACCTGATTTGATCTGATTTTGTAATTGCTTGGGATTCAAGTTAACCTACTCTATAAATAGGGAAATTAGGCTCAAAAATAGGGATCGCTTGGGCTGCTACCTTAGGCAAAATATTAGGATTTCTCTTCTTCTCCAATTTCTTTTCTTCTCTTAGGTTTTCTTTTATGCTTTTGTTAATCAAGCTTGCTATGAACATGGCAATGCTTGAGTAGTTGTTTTTATTTCTAGGAATTGGGGCTATGCCCAAGATTTGTTTTGTGTTATGAATTGACGTTTTACTTCTTGTTAATTTCAATTTGCTTTCGATTTAATTCCTATTGCATGAATTACTTGTGAATTTGGTGCACACTTATTTGCATGTCATAGATACTCTGAGGAGGAACCTAGCGGTGAACTTAGGTATTGGATCTATAGCGATCAAACTTAGGACTTAAATCAAGAGAGTTAGAAGCGGTCCTTCGAGGGTTCACTGAATTGTCACAAAGCTTAAAGGGTTCGATTTAAATTCAACGAGAGTAGGGGTTGGTTTAATCGGGTACGGTTCTTGTATCCCGAGAGGGAACATCAACTTATTTATGATAAATTCACCTTCAAAGAAAATTTCGATAATTAACAAGAGGGGTAGTCAATTTAGTAACATGAACAGTCTTGTTGGTAACCCAATTCCTGGGAATCCCTTTTGATATTTTGAAATCTTAGATTTGATCTACTTTCCTATTTTGTTCTTGATTTCGTTTTAATTGCAACTTTAAATATGATTTGCTACTTGATTCAAAAATAAAATATTTTCCAAATCTTTATCTTTTATAGTCCAGTTTAATTGATTTAGTAATTAATTGTTATTTGAGATCACGGTCTCTGTGGGATCGATCTTTTTATTACTTGACGACGAAGCCGTTCACTTGCGGGTTCGAGCCCATCACTCATGCTACTAAATTGACTACCCCTCTTGTTAATTATCGAAATTGCTGAAGGTGAATTTATCCTAAATACGTTAATGTTCCCTCTCGGGATACAAAAACCGTGCCCAATTAAACCAACCCCTACTCTCGTGGTAATTGTATTTAAATTGAACCCATTAAGATTCGACAATTCAATGGTACCCTCGAAGGACCGCTTCTAACTCTCGTGATTTAAGTCCTAAGTTTGATTCCTATAGATCCAATACCTAAGTTCACCGCTAGGTTCCTCCTTAGAGTATCTATGACATGCAAATAAATGCGCACCAAATTCACAAGTAATTCTTGCAATAGGAATTAAATCAAAAGCCAATTGAAATTAACAAGAAGTAAAACGTCAATTCATAACATAAAACAAGTCTTGGGCATAGCCCCAATTCCTAGAAATAAAAAAACTACTCAAGCATTGCCATGTTCATAGCAAGCTTGATTAACAAAAGCATAAAAGAAACCTAAGAGAAAAGAAGAAATTGAGAAGAAGAGAAATCATAATTTTTGCCTAAGGTAGCAGCCCCAAGGATCCCTATTTTCGAGCCTCTAAGTCCTATTTATAATGTAGGGTAACTTGAATCCCAAGCTGTTACAAAATCAAATCAAATCAACAATCAAAATTCCAGATATTGCGCATCACGGTCGTGATGCCTGTCACGGCCAGGCCGTGATGGGTTCTGACTTGGAGATGGCTTCACTGCTTTGTCTGTCACGATCGTGACCACCATCACGGCCTAGTCGTGATCAGTTCTTCCTGTGAGGGTCTGGTTCAGTTGGCATGTCAAGACCGTGATGGCTATCAAGGCCTGGCCGTGACTAGTTCTGAGTTCAACCTTCTTTATTTTTGGCCCTAATCGATCATGGTCGTGATGCCTATCACGGCCAGGTCGTGATGGGCTCTGTTTGGCTCATTTTTCTTGTACTTCAAGCTCCTCCTTCATGCAAGCTCCATCATAACTGATCCTGAACATTTTAATATTCAATTCCTACACACAAACACCACAAAACCACCTTACCCATTCCAAGGTAAAAACTAACAAAAATCAAATTAAAAATGCCTAAACTACATGAAAATGCAAGTAATGTGATGAAGAAATATGAGGTGTAATCACACTCATCATCATTCAAATGATTTATATGTTTCTCCAACTTAGGACATTTATCACATATAGGTGCATCTAAGACAGTAGCTAGTTTTTCTTTTAAAGCACAATTTTCTGTTTTTAATTGATCTACCTCTTTGTTTAAAACAGAAGTTTTCTCCTCTAAGCATGTGATGGTTTTCTTAGACTTAGTTAGCAATCTAGCAAGTCTAATGGATTCTTTATGAAGTTCTTCAAAAGAATTTTGCAATTCATCATAAGAAGGTTGATAATTAGAACTTACTTCACTTTCTGAATCATTGTTATTGCTTGCCATCAAGCACAAGTTTGCCTCCTCGGATTCAGATTCTTCAGTGGAATCTATATCATTATCATCCCAAGCAATGTATGCCTTTCTTGGCTTTCTCCACTTCTTGTCCTTTGAGTCAAACTTTTCTGTTTTGTCATTCTTTTGCAGTTTTGGACAGTCAAGCTTCCTGTGGCCAATCTTTCCACATTCATAGCATGTGATGTTATTGGAAGAGTTGTCACCTTTGCTGAAATTTCTCCTTTGAAAGGTGGATGGATTTCTTTTGAAGTTTCCTTTCTTCTTTAGGAAGTTCTTGAATTTTCTAACTAGCATTCCCATCTCTTCTTCAGATTCAGCCTCTTGTTCTGAATCATCATCATCATTGTCTTCTACTTCTTTGACTTGTGATTTCAGAGCCAATCCCTTCTTTCTTTTATCAGTTTCTTCACTCTCATTTAGTTTGTTCAACTCCAATTCATGTTCTTGCAATTTTCCAAACAGTGTGGCAATGGTCATTGATGAGAAATCTCTGGATTATGAGATTGTAGTGACTTTAGGTTGCCATTCCCTGCTCAAGCATCTCATGACTTTGTTAATTTGACCCTCATTTGAGATTGTCTTTCCAAGACCAGCCAATTGATTTACGATGTGTGTGAATCTCTTTTGCATTTCAGTCATAGGTTCTCCTCGATTCATTCTGAACAGCTCATACTCATGTGTGAGGGTGTTCATTCTTGCTCTTTTGACATCTGAGGTTCCTTCATGTGTTACTTGCAATGTATCCCACATCCCCTTTGCTGATTTGCAATTTGAAACCCTAAAAAACTCATCACGGCTTAAACCAGATGCTATAATATTCTTAGCACGTGCATTATATTGAATTCTTTTCTTATCATCCTCATTCCATTCAATTTTAGGCTTATTTCTTGGAGCACCATTAGCATCTACAGTAGAGGGGACAAATGGTCCATTTTCTACTGCATCCCATATGTCAACACATGCTGCCTCGAGAAAGATTAACATTCTTTCCTTCCAATAGATATACTCAGATCCATTGAAGGCAGGCGGGCGTGCAAGGGAAGCCCCTTCATTTAAACAGTCATTGTAAGCCATGCTCTTATAGCTGTTAAACCAAACTTAAGAGTTTAGCTCTGATGTCAATTGTTGTTTTGGCTTAAACGACTCAAGAGAGGGGGTGAATTGAGTTTTCAAAGAAAATATTTCCCTCTTAAAACTTTTTCACAAAGCTTTATAAATCAGAGTTGCGGATTTGTGTTCTAAGGATCTTTTATAAAATCGATGAAGGGTTTTTACAAAATCTTGAGTAGAAGGTGATGAGGATAATAAAGATTAATAACGAATAGGTTCAGGTTCAATAACTCAGTAATAACAAAATACAGTTTATACAGATCAAGAACAGAAATTATATTTGAACTTTAAACATCAAAATCACAAGTTCTTGATCATAAACAAAAATTAAAGAGTCTGAGTTTAGAGATACTACGCAAACAGATTTATCCTGGTTCAGTCACCACCAGTGTGACCTACATCCAGTCCCCACTCCACCTATGGGATTTCACACACTAACACACAAGCTTTGCAAGGTAGCTTGAAAAACCTTTACACCACAGAGTGATAGTGTGATTTTACATGATGTTTTCTGTATACTTTTGCATGCATTTTGCATATAGATTAGGCATTCTTTATTTGATTTTTGTTAGATTTTCCCTTGGAACGGGTGAAGCGGTTTCTTGGTGTTGTTTTGCAGGAATTCAATGTAAAAATGATCAAAATCAGCCATGGTGGAGCTTGGATGAAATAGAGCTTGAAAAGTGAAGAATATGAGCCAAACAGAGCCCATCACGGCCTGGCCGTGATGACCATCACGGCCATGATCAAGCAGAGCAGAAGCCAAAAGTCAGAATCTGTCACGGCCTGGCCGTGATGCCCATCACGGCCGTGACAGACCAAAAAGTAAAGACGCGCCCAGGGCAGAAGCCATCACGGCCTGGCCGTGATGGCCATCACGGCCGTGACGCGCAACAGGTCTATATAAAGAAACGCAGCAGACAGAACAGGGAGTTTTTTTTTTTGAGGGTCCATTTGAAGGCATTTGGAGGCTGCAGCTGGGCTAGGGTTTCAACCCTAGAAGGGAGCCAAGAGGGATTGCTTTGAAGAAGAAGGAAAGCTCACATGGAGCCTCTTCTCTCCTCTTCCTTCCTATTTCTCTGGTTTGGTTTTCTTTGTTTTATGAGTAGTTAAATCCCTGTGTTGGGATTAGATGTAATCAAACCTATGTTTATGTATTTATCTTGACTGATTAATCTATGTTCATGTCTTCGTATTAGTGGTTATTTTTCTGTGCTTAATGCTTGTTGTGGCTAGCACCCCCATGACTTGATTTGTGTTTTGGTATGCAATGGGAACGTTCGTATCATAACCGGAACTGAATTTAAGCACCTAGTAAGCCTTGTATCTAGGAATGGAACTAGGTTTATTAGTAATCGCGTAATCCCTAATCTTAATGCAAATTCATTAATCTAGGCCACCTAAGGAATTAGGGTCTATTAGTGGATTTAGGCTCTTGCCATCCGAGGAATCGGGGTTTGAGTAGTTTAGTGGGTTGATTTTAATAACTGAAGCATGAATGGGAGGTATCTAGTCCTGATAGTGCATGAGTTAGAGGTTTGGTGAAGTCTAGTCCCAACATATCCTTTCTGCACGCCAAGTGTTTGTCAAAAGTCCCCAAAAGACAAAAAGATTTTATTTCATTTCTTTTCTTTATTTTACTTTCTCTTGATCAATAGTTTAGTCTAGATAGTTGCCGAGTTTGTGAATTGGTAGTTGACATCCAATCCCCGTGGATACGATAAACCGGTCTTACCACCGTATTACTTGCACGACTGGGTATACTTGCCCAGATTCGTCAACAAGTTTTTGGCGCCGTTGCCGGGGATTGGTTTTGCCAATATCATTAGTAACAAAGGAGGCAACTAATTTAGACATTTTTATTATTTTTATTTTCTGTATATATTTGATCTTTTTGTTTTGAGTTGTGTTTGTACAAGGTGGATGCAACAAATGGAGACTTATTACTTTCCCACCTTGGATGGAGTTACAAAATACCACTTTGGGCCTAATGTAGTCTTGGGAGACTACGGGCTCTGGGGACGTCACTGCCCTCATGCACAAGCTTATAGTGTGATAATGAAGCATGAGGAGGAATGGGAATGGAAGGAGCAAATACCGTTGAAAGCTGCTCTAGAACAGTATTCCCAAGAGATATCCGCCTCTGAGGCCAAGGCAAGATCAAATTGTGAGAGTATAGAAGCTGTGAAGCAGAACTTCAAAATGCAAGTTGAGGAGATTTGCCAACAGTTAGTACAAGAGTCACATGAAGCCCAATTTGAGGAAAATCTGGTTTGGGGGATAGTTCAAGATGAAGACGAAGTGGTAGGGGATTCCACCATGCTTGCTGAGCAGTTTGATTTTTCTGCATTGGACAAATATGTCGGCTTGCATGCATGTGTGGACATTGGTAAACTAGTCCCTTCCCCATGTTTTTCAAACTTCCTGGTGAAAATGCCATTTGACCCGCTAGGAAGTAAATGCATTATTATGGTTGCAAAGGTCAATGGATATTTCACCCAATGGCTGGGTGGAATTGAGAATAAAGTTATATTACTGCTACAATCACCACCCCAATTTCCATTTGATCCGGGAGGAGGATCCTAGGATACTTTTTAATAAGTCAAGCTAGTGACATTAAAGAAGCGCTCATTGGGAGGCAACCCAATTTTTCTTTTCCTTTTTCCTTTTTCCTTTTTTGTTTAGTTAGATTTTATTTTTGATTTTAAACTCTTGAATAATTTGAGAAGATCAAGAGTTTTCTTTTACTAATAAAATTGCCAAGTGATTCCAGGGTAAGAAGGAAGGAGGGAAGAGCAAGAAGACAAGAAAAAGCAACCCAACTCTCAAGCGAGTTTAAACTGAAATGAAAGCCAACACCCGTCACCGCCTCGGTAAGCCGTTCCAATTTGTATTTTCTTTTATTTTTCTTCTCCTCTTTCCAACTTGATTGTTTACATTGGGGACAATGTAAATTCTTAAGCTTGGGGTAGGGGTTTTGCATTTTGCATTTGCATATTTCATGTTGCATTCATATAGTTTTGCATGATAGTTTGCATGATCACACAATTAGATTGCCTCCACCATGGCTTGATTTGTGTTTTGGTATGCAATGGGAACGTTCGTATCATAACCGGAACTGAATTTAAGCACCTAGTAAGCCTTGTATCTAGGAATGGAACTAGGTTTATTAGTAATCGCGTAATCCCTAATCTTAATGCAAATTCATTAATCTAGGCCACCTAAGGAATTAGGGTCTATTAGTGGATTTAGGCTCTTGCCATCCGAGGAATCGGGGTTTGAGTAGTTTAGTGGGTTGATTTTAATATCTGAAGCATGAATGGGAGGTATCTAGTCCTGATAGTGCATGAGTTAGAGGTTTGGTGAAGTCTAGTCCCAACATATCCTTTCTGCACGCCAAGTGTTTGTCAAAAGTCCCCAAAAGACAAAAAGATTTTATTTCATTTCTTTTCTTTATTTTACTTTCTCTTGATCAATAGTTTAGTCTAGATAGTTGCCGAGTTTGTGAATTGGTAGTTGACATCCAATCCCCGTGGATACGATAAACCGGTCTTACCACCGTATTACTTGCACGACTGGGTATACTTGCCCAGATTCGTCAACACAGAGCACTCCTTCACCTCGAGATATTACACTCTTGTGAAGAGCCTCAATGTTCTTCCTTAAAGATACCTCACCCTATTCACTCGGAGAGACTCCCTCTCTCTTTACAATCGAAAAGTAAAAACAAAAGTTTATTTCTAACTCTCAATAGTTAGATAAAACAAATTGAAGCACTTATGAGCATTGAAACACTCTTTTCATAGTAAGCTCAATGAAGATGATGAATGATATGTGTATCGTCATAATTCTTTTGTTATTCGTTATGATTCTTCTTAAAGTGTTCCTTTGATCCCTCTTTATATAGAAAACAAGTTATAGTCGTTGGGATCAATTAAAACAGATTTGGATCTGATTTTACGGAATCTGTTTTCTTGATTCTCGTTCTTGAGATAAGATTCTGATAGTTCTTATAGAATTCGTGTCCATAAAATAACGAGTCCATTTGGAAAAATAGCCGCATCCATCTTAAAAAAAACAGCCACGTCCATTTGCCACGTCAGCAGACGGGAGTACTAACACAAAGTAATTGGACGTGCTCCAACTAGTAGACGAGCGCTTGTATTACTTTAGTAGACGAGCGCTTGTATCACTTTAGTGGACAAGCACTTCTGTCACTTTAGTAGACGTGCGCTTGTGTCATTTTAGTAGACGTGTGCTTCTGTCAATTTAGTAGACGTGAGCTTCTGTCATTTTAGCAGATGTGAGCTTCTGCCACTTTCTTGGACGCCAGCTTTTACCATTGTTGGACGAGCGCTTCAATTATTCCCAGTGTTGGACGAGCGTTTATATTATTCCAGTGTTGGACGAGCGCTTCTATTATTATTTCTAAAAATCATTTTCATTAACGAAAACTTATTCCTTTTAATGCAGGTTATGAAAATTGATATTCTTCATGCATCTTTCTTAATTGAGCTATTTGTGAATAAGAGATTTCATCTCTTACAAATCATCTAATACTTAACACTAATTTCTTCATTTAAGTTATTGTCTTGATGATTCCTTGATCTTCGTCCTTACTCTTTGATTCCTCCAAGTTCTTCCTTGAATATTCTCCTTTGATTGCTCACTGAACTTGTTGAATATTGCTTGATTCATGTCTTTACAATTTGACACTAAACACTTGCATACACATTAAGTTGTATTTGTCATATATCAAAATCTCTCAGTCATTGAGTCTAACAAATAGTACATGTCAATTAAATCCTAAACCAAAATATATTTGTGAAGGAATTTTTAAGAATTTCTATAAATAACAATAATATCAGTATAAAATAATTTTATATTCTAACCCAATCATAAATTGCCATGATAGTATATATATATATATATATATATTTGGAGTAAAGTATATTGAAATTAAATACGTAAGTCTATTCTCATTTTTATAATATTATATATTAAATTTATATGGGAATATAGTACACGTTGGGGTCCAATAGCGGCGAATATGGTGGTGCCCCATCCCTTAAATTAGACATACGTAGAGAGAGTCAGATAGTTACAATAAAGAGTTGCAATATTCAGGTGCATGCAAATGTACTGGAACAAAATAATAACATGACTATTAGTTTAAGATGGACGGTCCAGATATTTAGTTTTTGAGGTGCATGAAACCTCTTTTCTTAGAGGTGCACCATAAAATGAGCCTCGAATCAAAGAGATACTAGCTCCTACATAAGTAACTTGCTTTACCTCTTCTTTCTCTCTATCCTCTTTTCGTTGCTGACCTTGCTCTATATAAGCCCATCTGACCTTGCTCTATATAAGCCCGTTACCTCAACACATTTCCTCTATATAAGCCCATTACCTCAACACATTTCAGCAACACATTTCCTCAAAACATCCATTTTCACATACTTTATCAATGGCTGAAATAACTAGTTGGCTGCTACCCGTGCCAATTTTCCTTTTCTTCTTTATTTTTCTTTCAGAATTTGTTTTAAAAAGACAAACCAAACATATAAACCTCCCACCTAGCCCATCTGCTTTACCATACATTGGTCATTTTCATTTGATTAAAAAACCCCTAAATAGAAGCCTGCATACACATGCCCAAAAATATGGCCACATTATATTTCTTCAACTTGGGAGACACGATGCTCTTATTGTCTCTTCACTTCAATTGTTGAAGAATTCTTCAGAAAGAATTATATAATTTTTGCCAATCGTCCCAAGTACACCTTCGCAACCAAACATATGAATTACAACAAGAAGACGATAGGGGCTGCTTCCCTTGGTGACCACTAGCATTAACTGTAACAATCGTGTTGTCACTACAAAAAAAAACCTATTTAGCGACCGAAGATTTCAGTCGCTAAACATGATAATTCGGTTGCTATACTGTATAGCGACCGAATTAGCGACCGAATTAAGGGGGTAGCAGAAACCCTGGTCGCTAAATGTTTAGCGACCGAAATTATATTTCGGTCATAAATCATGACAGATATTTCGGTTGCAAAAGTATATATTTCGGTCGCCGTATAGTTGGTCGCATACCAGCTCGCCTAATTTGGTGACCGATATTCGGTCGCTATTTCGGTCGCAAAATTTTGATTTTTTTTTTTCCTGTAACGATCCTGTCGACCAAATATAGTTTTTCAACTATTATCCCATTGATTTTTAATTTCTGATATAAACAAAATACACCAATATTTTTTTTAAATAAATAGAAAACATAAATATGATGTACTAACGATCCAAAACACCACAGTCAATATGATCAAGAAAACATATACATTAATTAACGCAAGTTTAATAATGGTTTATAAAAAAAAGTTTAATAAGTATTAATTAACGATCAAAACATAAAAATACACCACAGTCAATAAGTACTAATCAAAATATCAAAACTCATCAATCTTCCAAAGGGATGAACATGTAGAAACGAGAACCCACAAGGTACTTAAACTTTGCCAATGCACCAGTGGACAACAAATACAACTCCCTGATACCATTTGTATCTGTTGCAAAATATGGGCGATCCTCATGGATTACTATATTCCCATTGAACAGATTTCCGCTTTTGTCTTCAATAGTCACAACACGCGGTATTTGTTGTCCACAACGACGGTAGAATGATCGCGGGATTGAAATCAAATCCTGCAAATACACAAGAACAATTTAGTAAATGATTAGTTTATGCCTTAACCATCATTACGTGAATCCGATCGTTATTCTTAAGTTGATGAGATACTGTACCTGGTCTATATGGATGGCTGTCTCAAAACATTTAGTCGGGTCCATTTTCTGATAAAACGATAAGGAAAACAAGTCATATGTCTAAACTTCATCAAGTGATAATAAGAAAAGATGGAAAGATCCATGTAACATACTATCATGTTAAAATAGAACAAAGAAATGCAACTTCACATGCAACTTTACATATTAGCAAACATAGTAGTTTTCGGAAAGCGGATGCTTTTACGTCGTTTTGAAGGATGGTCATAGAGAGGATTAGCATGGTTACTACCTTTGGATGCCAAATGGTGTTTCACAATCATTTAATCATAAGATTGAATAACTTAACTCATAAATCAATCTATCGCTTAACAACTAATGACATAAAACAAAACACATAAACCATTCACATGAGCATTCTATAATCTCTCAATCTATCGCTTAACAACTAATGACATAAAATAAGAATCATAAACAAAATAGTTCTACAGAAACAGATTATAAGGAAAACACTGAACCTATGTCCATATGGGTTTTCGGGACAAAGAACTATAACATCTCCTTGTAAACAATATAACAAACACATGTCAAGCAAGATCCTTTAACATATCTATTCTCACATATTGGCATATCAACACCATCACAAAATCAAAACCAAATTACAATACACATGCAAACAACACATAATTGCAAATGCATGCATAAATATTAAATTATCAGCACACAATCAGCATCTTGCCTTTCAGGCAGGATACCTTCCTATTGAGCTCAGCTCTCCACTAACAAACAACAAGATATATAGTAGTGATAATAAGAAAAGATGGAAAGATCCATGTAGCATACTATCATGTTAAAATAGAACAAAGAAATGCAACTTCACATGCAACTTTACATATTAGCAAATATAGTAGTTTTCAGGAAAGCAGATGCTTTTACGTCGTTTTGAATGATGGTCATAGAGAGGACTTTTCCTACCGGAAGTGCCTAGATAACCTAGTAAGGATGGTCATCAACAACTATTTCTGGAAAGCTCCATTTATTCCTAATAAAACAAATGAGTAAAAAACCAGAGTTGTTTTCATAATATTGTGTACAAAGCTGCTTTCTAATGTGAATAATGTTTTAATGATGACGGCCCGTCATGCATGTGCCTGGCAAACTGTGCCTAGCCCTTCATTTTATCTAACCCTATACTTAATCCTTCATTATCTAAGAGACTCGCTTTTGTTGGCTTCAAGAAGAGACTTTCTAATTAAGCTCATGGACTTTAAATTAGTAAATGAATATTAACAACAACAAAGTCATGCCATTTACGAACTAATAACACTTTATCAATTCATTCCAATGCTTATAATGTAAATATATACAAATATGATTCCATAATCATTTCCAAACAAGTTATCAATAAATACATATCAAATTATTCTAATTACATTGATTCATTGTTATTGAAAGATTTTTATTTTAAAGAGAATAAACTATTCTTCATAGCAATCCAAATGAATGAACATGCTCAGATATAAGTATCAGCCTTCAATAAATTTACATCAAATAAGGTACACTCAAATACAATGAAATAGACCATGGTCATTTCATGTGCTTTCTGAAATCATCAATCACCAAAAAGAAGTGATTCAGAAACTGAAGAACCATGGGTGAATAGCCTATCAATAGAATGGTTTAAATTACTTACATAAAGTTATAGACTTCAAGTAACAAATGTTAAATTAAATTAATAGATAAAGCTTGATAACCATATATACCCCTCATATTCGCAACCGTGCAACAATTAATCTTATGACTTCTCTCACAAAACGAAACAAAAAAATGAGATGGGTAATAAATAGGAAACAATTACCAATACTCAAGCAAAAAAACGTAATTGGCAAAGTAGCCACACTTACTCTCCTGTCAAAACTCTTTGCTCTCCCTGTAATTTTACCTTCTCTTAAGCAACCCGTATCATATTCTTAATTTTCTAGTTCAAACAAATCTCACATATCTCATATCAAAACATATCTTCCACAAATCTCAGTATTAAATATAAGATATGAATCTATTAACAAGATTAATTACAAATTAATGTCTGTAATATCAGTCTCAATCTCTTTTATCCACAATTTATTGTCATTATCTCTACATCTCTACAACACATCTCAATTAATGTCACCCCTTCATATACCTTTACAATTCCCCCAAACAAGTATTTATAACTCATAAGAATTAAACTTGACAAGTAACCACTAACCACCATAATTTTTTTTTATAAACAAGCAAGTCGTGTACATTAGAAACAATGGTAAGGTCTTATTTTAAACAAATCTCACATCTCATATAATGACATCTATTATATGTATCTTAATATTCATTACATGATATAAATATATGAATGAAAATTGAAAACCACAGTAATTTTTAAATAGGAATTTACATCAACATTAATCACAACTTACATTAGAAACAATGGTAAGGTGTTCTACTCAATCACAGTCACCTATATCACAACTCACATGAAATACACAAGTAGCTCTTCTCAGTAGTAAGCAATAAAGCAAGCAATGAAACAATGAAGCAAAATAAAAAATTATACATAGAGAGTCCATGCATGGTTACCTCAAGGCAGAGCAGGGAATGCACAAACTGAGGATAGAAGAGGGTAGGAGGAGCTCTGCCCGTGCGTGGTGACCGGAGAGCTGCGTATGGCGGCCTGAAACAGAGGGGGCGGAGTATGGCGGCCTGAAACAGAGGGGGGATTAAAAACAGAGCAGGAAGAGGGGAAAGGAAGAGAGGAGAGGAAGAGGGAAGAGATGGAAGAAGAGGAGGAGGAGGACGGAGGCTTACCGGAGACGGCGGTGGTGGCGGCCTGAACGCGAGGGAGAAGATCGAAGATGGGTGAGGGAGGAAGGAAGAGAAGGCAGAAATGAGGAAGAAGGGGAAGATTTCACGATTTTATGGATTTATAATTTAGCGACCGAAATAATCGGTCGCTAAATCGGTCGCCAATCACTTAAATAAAAAATGGTCGCTAAATTCGGTCGCGGGATGAGTTAATTTGAAATTTGAATTCATAAATTTAGCGACGGAGAACTCAATCGGTCGCTAACACGCGCGATTTTAATTTTTTTCCGCGCCGTTTAGCGACCGAATTAATATCGGTCGCAAATGTAAATAAAATTTAACCGTTGCATTTAATTCGGTCGCTATTTCGGTCGCTAAGAATACATAAAATTTCTGGCTTTCAACCTTTGCATTTAAGTCGGTCGCTATTTCGGTCGCTAAGAAGGGATAAAATTACTGACTTTTAAGTTCCTTCATATAGCGACGGAAATAGCGACCGATAGCCCTGCTACGCTCTATTTCGGTCGCTATTTCGGTCGCAGTATTATCTCTAATCACTATTTCATGTAGATCCTACAATCGGTCGCTAGTTCGGTCGCAAAAAGCAACCGAAAAATTCGGTCACTATTTTCGGTCGCTAAACAACCTTTTTTTTGTAGTGTGTTATGACTTTGTTTTATGTATGAGGATGAGGTTTAAGACTTGGATTATAGGAATAATATGTTGATAAAGGTATATGAACCTTTGCACGAGAAATACGCAATCATTTGGCATTGGAAAGAACGTAAGTATAACCTAGGGTTTCCGTATACTGCTTAAAAAGGCGTAAGTATGTGAAATAAGAAATTTGGATTTAAGAAAGAGTTTAGAATTTTTTTGAGGGTTTAAGAGTGTTCATCATGTCTAAAAGAGTCTATATCTCAAATCTGAGATCAATCGGACGTCGAACGGACTCAGAACGCGACTAAATGTGGAAGTAGGTTTTCTAGTCAATGGTCAATGCTCAAGAATGACTTTTCCCATGCTCAAGCGTGGAGGTCAACCAGACCAGCTCTGGCGTTGACTCCACGTGGCACAAGATGGCCTACGTGGCACCATATGATTGGTTGCATGCACGGTGCCGCTACCTACCTCCAACACTTAAGCGTGGAGGATCCAACGCTCAAGCATTGGAGCGCTCAAGTGCTGCCCTTCGAACGCTCAAGCGCTAGCGCATTGATTTGAAAATATAAAAAAGGTGTAAGTTAACTTAAGTTCACTTCTCACCCTGCAGAAAATAGAGGCAGAGAGCAAAAAACAGAAAGTGAGAGTGTTAGAGAGAGGAAGAGAGAAAGTTAGAGAGAGAGAGAGCTTCAGTCTCCCGACTCGATCGATCATCCTGACGCGATTCTAAGTATGCCGTTGTTGTAACACCCTGCTTTTCGTTAAGTGTTTTTTATAAGTTGTTTGGTTGGTTAAGGGCTTAGTGAGATTTTTGGTTCAAAAGTCCCTTTCTGGTGCATGAGCACGCCCGTGCTCATAAGCCAGCACGCCTGTGCTTAAAGGCTGAAGCGTGTTTCAATTTTTAAGTTGAGCACGCCCGTGCTCAATGTGCGGACCGCGTCTCGCTGATGCTAAGTCCAACACGACCGTGCTTGCTGAAGAGCACGACCGTGCTCAGGTGTAGCCTATATATGCTTGGTACATAAACCGAGGGTTTCGTTTTAACCCTATTTCTGGTAGCAGCAGCCACCCTATTGCGGCCAGAACGATTTCTCTCCCTTTTTCCACTAACTCAATCAGTTTGAGTGTTGGAGACCCTTGGGAGACCTTTGCTTATCTGTGTCAAGTGTATAGGTAATGTTTCATTCCTTTGTGGTTTCCTTTCATGATTTTTGAATAGGAAACTAATGGGTTTGTGTTTTGGTTTGGCTAAGGTTTGAGTTTGAGTTGAGCCGCTTTGGGAGCTATGATCGATTTGCTGTTAGAAGCTTACGTTGGAGAGACCTTCAATCCATGTATGGGGAGAAGGGTAGTGTACTCATTAGGCAGTGGGGGTAGCGTAAGGTAAAAGGGTTCCCATAACCCCAGTTGTTGTCAGTTTGTATGCCTATAGAATACTTGATGATTATATGATAATATGTTATAATTGTTTTTGATATATGCTTCATATTCATGTTCATGATATGTCATTGATGTTTATGTTGGTTGCCTTGATATGAATATAATGGTTTGATGATTATTATTGTTGACATGCTGATGATTGGTTGAGATAACGATGTTGCTGTTGTTGTTGAGTTTATGATTAAGATATTAATTGGTTAATTAGGTTCAAAAAATGAGTTAAGAATAATTTTTTAATGAACCCTAAAATTGGTTTAAAATATGACTTGAGACTCTGCCCAGAACAGTATTGTCGTGCATTGAGCACGGCCGTGCTGAACAGGGAGCACGCCCATGCAACCAGTTTGAATTCTGGAAAATGGCCGCGCATTAAACACGACCGAGCAGCAGAGGAAGCACGATCGTGCTTCACTTATGTGACCAGCACGGTCGTGCAGGGGACAAGCACGCCCGTGCTCCCCTATCCGGCAGAGATGGGATTAAAGGACTTAAATGAGGTTTCTAACCCCAATTTTTCCCCAATGACGACAAGTTGACATAACCAATCAAAGATAAAGGTTAGATAACTTAGTTAATGACTAACATATATGATTAAGAAGACGAGATGGTGAGATGTTGAGTTGGTAAGCCGGTACCCGTTGGGTTACCGCATGTTGTTAAGTTGACAACCTTGGTGCTTATTGGC
This sequence comes from Sophora flavescens, assembly GCA_030762895.1. Taxonomy (NCBI): domain Eukaryota; kingdom Viridiplantae; phylum Streptophyta; class Magnoliopsida; order Fabales; family Fabaceae; genus Sophora; species Sophora flavescens. The sequence continues at coordinate 184,578,245 of CM061064.1, forward strand.
CATGGTGCCCTCGATGCTCATTGGTCGGGGTACCGTTGATGTTGTACCTTGGTAGCCGAGAGTTTGATCCAATAGGGCCTTGACCCGGTTGGGTCTAAGGCGTTGCGGTCGATTCCGCTAAAGTTTAAGGTGTTACGGTTGATTCCGCTGAATTATTGGGTGCTTATAGGCCCAAGCAAAGGAGGTGGTGGTTGACCATTGTTTGTTGTATGCTGCATGGATCATTGGAGATGTTGTTGGTGGTGGACGTTAGACATAGGGGAGGTCGCCCGAGAGTACGACGATCTGGTCATCCACGGTAGGTCACCCAAGGTTTGGTGACTGCGCGCCCCCGTGGTTTGATGCGTTGGCTATCCTAGGGGTAGATTCCCCGGTGTTGGGTAGATTCCCAATGTGGATATTTAACTCCGAAGTCGTTCATTCTGAGTTAGTTTGGATCCACATGCATAATGGAGTAGCAGGGTAGTGTTGCATTGCACCGCATAGCATACTTGATATTGTTAATGTTGATATATATGTTGATGTATGTAATGATGATGTCATGCTGTTTGTTTTACCTTGCTTCCTATCTCTATGCCGTATATGTTTACATGATTCTTACTCCCCATTTTTTGTTGTTTGTTTGGCCTGATTGGCACCTTCCAGAGAATGTCGAGCAGTCCGGGGAGGAGCGACTCTGTGAAGCCACCGCTCACTTATATAACAGGATTATGTACAAATTGAAACCATGCACGTTTTTGTTTTTTTTTTTACTTTTCAGACTTGCATGCCACCTTTTCTTCGCATTTTGGTCTTTCTTAAACCATGCACGTGTTTTAACTACTAATGCCCAAGTATTTAACCAAGCTGCAATATCCACATCACTCTTTTTGTTCATTAGTAATTAGTAATGCGGTTTCACTCGGCACTTGTAAAAGTTTAATAATAACATTGAGACAATCTGCAAGAAGCTTCCAACCACAGGATTCTTGAGTAATTTTACTGATCACTAACTTGAAATCATTGTCTTGATTATTTTATGTCTAAATAAGTATTGTACTACAATTCTGCACTTTCGCCTAATGCTTTGCTTTCAATTGATTAACTCTTAATGCAAATTAAAATGTCGGACATATCATCATATAACACTAGTAATACTAAAAATTTCAATTTTATAACAAGACTACAGTGATTGAACCTTAATGTTTATTATCTTAAATATCCTATGGTGGAGCATCATACCATGATTGGGCTTTTGGGGTAGGTCTTGGGGGAAGTTATGTCTACCTTTCCATATTTTGTGTCTGGAGTACTTCACATCGGAACGAGAAAGATCTCGGGGTTGTGAAGGTATAAGATTGTACAATTGAGGGATTTCGAGATTGTACAGATATGAAATTGTACAGTTGAGCAAAGCTTAAAAGAATTGATAGGCATTACCTATTCAAACAAGATACATCTTTACTGGAGTCTATCACATAGGAACTCTAAGCGCATTCATGGTCAACCAGAGGTTCTATGTGCTTGAATCGATGGTTATCTCTGTTGATCTTTGAAAAATTGACGAACATTGGATGAAAGGACAAAATTTGCAACATTAAAAAAATTAGAACCAAATGTCCTAAAAAAAAGGCCAGGAGGACTAAAATCGCACATGATTAATAACAGAGTGACCAAAAATATAGTTATGCTTGTATGAAATCTCTACCATGTACTAGTGATAAGTTGTGATCTAATTATTTTATTAGATGTTTTAAGACATGCGCACCCTCCAAGGCGTGTAAGAACACTAGGCTTTAGGTTCGATTCGCCCCCACCAATATCTCCTCGTAGATTGGATGCAACAGGTATAACCGGCGAATCCCCTTCAGGATACAATGGAGAACCTTGGTTTGGTTTGCACACCCTAAACCAAGCGTATCGTCAATGGCATTTTACAGAATAATAGTTTCCTTAATTCTCTCTGCGCATTAAGGGAAGAAAGGAAGTGATTTGGCTTGCAGAAATTTAGCCCATTTTCAGACATCATTCTGCATGCACAAGTGATTCTATTTATAGACCAACTTATATCTCTTGGTGAATGATATAACCTTACATGTATTTGAAAGAATGATTGCAACCTTTCATGAATGTACACTTGATGGATGAACACATTTAATCATAAAAAAAACACACCTATTAGGAAATATTTAAAAGCCATTAAGAGAAACACCTATTGGTGTCCTTCAACCTCTTTCCAACTTGGTGTCTTGGACTTCCATTATTTTGGAAATCCCTCACAATCCCCCACCATTTTCAAAATCAACCCAAATCCCATTATTCCGGAAATCGCATGATTTCAGACAAAGGTATCTTGGGGATTTGAACCTTTGCTTAGCAAGCCATGGTTGCACTCATCCGCAAATAAAGTGGTAGACAAGATTTGAACCAAATATTCATTAGAACAAGTTTCCATGACCTACACATGAAATCTCGGTACCATTGAACGACGTGGTAGTGTGATACATTTGGTAAGGCCCTGTGTCGTGTATCCTTTTCATGAGATCTTACAGAGTCAAGCCCAACTATAAGAAGCGGCCCCACTTCACTCTCATATAGGTGGACTTTACCAAAAGCACCCCCATAAGTTGGGCACCTCAGCATATATATGCTATAGGTCCATTAAGAGCAAAAGCTCACCCTTTTCTTTTTGTCCTTATGGTATCCAAGTACTTTTAAACCTTCGGATGTATCTATTCGTCAAGTACTTGCAATCACTCTCATAGTGTACTTTGGCCACATTGAACTCAAGACTTGATTCTACTCAAGTGTGAGTTGGGTTTCCACCATTGGTGATCATGTAGATATAGACTTGATTCTCATCCCTAATGATGTTTTTCCACATCCTATCACTTGTCAGTCCTTTCGTCAAAGGATGCAAGATATCTTTCCGTCTTATAAAGACCTGGATATTACTCCATTTGCAATTAGTTCCTCGATATAACTATGTCTTAGCCCAATGTTCCTAGACTTTCCATTATAAACCTGGCTATATGCCCTTGATAGTATTGACTTACTATCCCATTGTATGGATACTAGAGACATTAAAATTGGTATCCCATACAACAAATTTCTAAGCCATTCGATCTCTTTATTACTGTTGTCAATGCTATGAATTATGTAGCCATGGTGGAACCGGCAATGCCGTCTTATTTCTTGAAACCCCAAGAAATAGCACCCCCACCATTTGTGAAGACTCAACTGCTTATTGAAGCATGATCTTCTTGTATAAGTCACCCAACTAGCATCCATGTAACCTTCTAATACCGAATGATACCCATTATAGTTTAAATTTTAAACTATCGTTCATTGTCCCCCTCAAGTATTTCAATACTCTTCGGACAACATGCCAGTGGTCTTTGCTTGGATTACCTGTATACCTACTTAGTCTCCCTACAACATATGCAATGTTTTCCCGGGTACACGTCAAGGCATATACAAACATCCAATTACTTTTAAGTATTCAAGTTGTGCTACTAAACTACCTTTATTTGGTACTAAATTAATGTTATGATCATATGGAGTAATGATAGGTTAACAATCAAAGTGATTAAATTTCTTTAATACCTTTTCTACATAGTGAGATAGGGGTAAACCTACATTCTCATCATCTCTTATTATTCTAATTCCTATAATCACATCAGCTACCACTAAGTCTTTCATATGAAAATCTCTAGATAAGAAACTCTTAGTTTCTTCTACCACCTAGACCAGTACCAAATAACAACACATCATTAATATACAAACAAATCATGACCCCTTTTTCACTATTGAATTTACTATAATACACTTGTTAGATTTATTTATTTTATATCCATTAGATAACACAACTTGATCAAACTTTTGATCACGTCGCTTAGGATCTTATTCTAGTCCATACAATGACTTATTCAATTTACACACTTTCTTTTCCTGACCATTATCCATAAACCCTTCAGGTTGTGTCATATACACCGCTTCATCTATTTCCTCATTTAGGAATACCACATCCATTTGATGGATGACAAACTTATAGATGGATCCAAGTGTCAATAGCACTCTAATTGAGGCAATTCTTGCCACAAGTGTATATGTATCAAAATAGACAATCCCTTTTGTGTAAATCCCTTAGCAACTAATCTTGTCTTAAACTTATCGATGGTTCTGTCTACCTTCATTTTCCTTTTGAAAATCCATTCACAACCTATAGGTTTAGAACCAGGTGGGTGGTCTACTAATTTGAACATTTTATCCCCCATTTATTGAGTCCATTTATTCTTGTATTGCCTCCTTCCAGAAAGCGACAACTTGAGACTCTATTGTCTCTTCAAATGTCTATGGATAACTTTCTGTATAATAATAGATTGGTCCATAATTGTCTATGGACTCTCTTGTTCCTTCAACAAGGAATATGAAAAGCTTGGTCTCTACGTTTTCTCTTTTCTACCTCTCTAACTTCTCCTAAGTTATGAACTCTCCAAAGTATCTTTATTAGATACATTGTTCTCCGGATTATGTGCATTACTATGAACATTATCATGTGACTTGGAATTGAGTTAAACCTATTTCCTTGAAATATTAAATCCCCAGACTCAATCATTGTTGTAACAGGATAAGTCACTAGATTCCATAACTATGAATCTATATGCTTTGCTAATTTTAGCATAGCCCGGGAACACTCACATTCAATTCCCCTTTCACCTAATTTCTTTCTTTTGTTTCAAGAACTTTTACTATTGCCCTACAACCTCAAACTTTGAAAAATTTGAGAATGAGTTTTCTATTTTCCAGAGCTCATGTGGGGTTATCTTGTTCCTTTGTTTGGAACCCTATTTACTATCTAACAAACCTTCAACATGGCTTCTCCCCAATATCATTTTGCTAGACCAACATAGGATACCATGACTTTTACCAATTCTTCTAATATCCTATTTCCTTTCAACTATACAGTTTTGTTGTGGGGAATAAGCTTCAATTGTTTGGTCAACTATTCTAGTAGACTCAAAAATAACTAGAGTTATAAAATTATCCCACTCTTATAACTCCTAAAACATTTAATAATTTATAACAAACAACGTCAGTTTACCCACATCATATAATAACATATACCATTAAAGCTTATGAGTAATTGACAATAATGTTATAATAAAATTTTATTTTCTTTTGCCTTGTTGACTACTAAATCATATAAATATGAATTTTAAATAAAATATAGCATTCGGACTACCTTACTATTAGAAAAAAGCAAATGACATTCCTGCCAGCATTTCAAACGATGGCCTAGTGGTTGACACTCCTTCAACTGACGCCTCTGTCCCTAGTTCGAATCCAAACGGCATATATTTTCGTTAAATTTTTGTTAATCTCAGTTTGTTTAAAAATGGTCAAAAAAAAAATTGTTTCAAGATCGTACAGATTCGAACTCACAATCTGACAGATCCAGGACAAGCGTAGACCACTTGACCAACGTGTCGCTTTGTGTCATGCAGTAGCCGTTATTTCTAATTGAAGCAATTTGGAATCACCCATGCATCCAACTGGGTCATCCAGACCCATTTTCCAGGAAACCGGGTTCACATGACCCTCTGTCATTTTTAGCCATTTTACAACTTGTCAACCCTAAGTTAAACGTATTGCATCTATGTTTTGGATTCATGTTCAAACATGTTCTATGATAAATCTAAATGATTTTCATCATAGAAAATAAACAAAACAATGATCCAATCATTTTCCAATTTTTTATAACATTTCTTCATGAACATCCATGTCCAATTTAATAACTTAGAACACTTCAAAACACATCCAAAACATTTATATTCACATAATCATACACTCATGATATAAGATTGTCTACTCTAAAAATAATTAGTTCTTACATTGATCAAATCCATTAATGCATGCACTTGATATAATACTTTATATCTAAGACATTTCTATTAAAATAGGGCAATATACTTGCATGCATAATAAACCAAACATATTCATGTTCATCAAAATTCACATACTTTATTTTATTCTAAATCATGTATCTAAGGCTCTAATACCACATGTTAATTTTAACATAAAGAAAGAACGCCTTTAAGATTGAACATACATGAATTTAGAATATCAAGCATATCATAGCTTTAGAAAGTAATTGTGTACCTTTCACCATGGTCACAAATAAACATATTTTGATGAAGTCCATGAGTACTCATCTCTCCTTATTGTAAAACGACCATGCATCTCTTTCTCCCAAGGAACGGAGTTTCCACCCTTGAACCTCTCCACTTTGACAATGTCAAATGTCATATACTTCAATGTTGCAACCATTTTTATAAAACGAAAATCGAACCTAAAGATTGTTAGAAAATGTGGGGTCTGGTCTGCAACAAAGAAGAGAAGAACAAGTGACATGCGCACCCTCCAAGGCGTGTAAGAACACTAGGCTTTAGGTTCAATTCGTCCCCCACCAATCTCTCCTCGTAGATTGGATGCAACAGGTATAACCGGCGAATCCCCTTCATGATACAATGGAGATCCTTGGTTTGGTTTGCACACCCTAAACCAAGCGTATCGTCAATGACATTTTACAGAATAATAGTTTCCTTAATTCTCTCTGCGTATTAAGGGAAGAAAGGAAGTGATTTGGCTTGCAGAAATTTAGCCCATTTTCAGACATCATTCTGCATGCACAAGTGGTTCTATTTATAGACCAACTTATGCCTCTTGGTGAATGAAATAACCTTTCATGTATTTGAAAGAATGATTGCAACATTTCATGAATGTACACTTGATGGATGAACACATTTAATCATGAAAAAATACACCTATTAGGAAATATTTAAAAGCCATTAAGAGAAACGCCTATTGGTGTCCTTCAACCTCTTTCCAACTTGGTGTCTTGGACTTCCATTATTTTGGAAATCCCTCACAAACGAGAGGTTCTATGTGCTTGAATCGATGGTTATCTCTGTTGATCTTTGAAAAATTAACGAACATTGGATGAAAGGACAAAATTTGCAACATTAAAAAAATTAGAACCAAATGTCCTAACAAAAAGGCCAAGAGGACTAAAATCGCACGTGGTTAATAACAAAGTGACCAAAAATATAGTTATGCTTGTATGAAATCTCTACCATGTACTAGTGATAAGTTGTGATCTAATTATTTTATTAGATGTTTCATGCATTTATATAAGAACCTCTTTTAACGATACTTTTTCATATACATAAATGTTAAAATCAAAATTATATATTTAAGAAACTCAAGTTTTTTCTGCCATGAGCATATGCATTAGTATTTTTTTGTGGCATCAAGTGCAACCATGGAAGAGGTGGACCAAGCTTTCATCCAAGAACACAACACAGGCCAAAGGTCCCACCCATAGAAGCTGAAGGGATTCCTGTGATAGACCTCTATCCAATAATCCACAAAACAGTTGCAGACCCATCAACCATTGAATGAATAGTGAAGGAAATAGGAAGTGCATGCAAGGAATATTGGGGTTTCTTCTAAGTAGCAAACCATGGTGTGCCCCTCAGTCTAAGGTAGAGGATTGAGGAAGCCTCCAGAAAGTTCTTTGCACAAAATTTGGAGGATAAGAGGAAGCTTAGAAGAGAAGAAACCATTATCTCTGGTTATTATGACACATAACACATCAACAATATTATGGACTGGAAAGAAGTGTTTGATTTTCTAGTCATAGACCACTTTCGTTCTTGTCAATTATGATGAGCATGATGATCAAGTCACTCAGTGGACTAATCCATACCCACCAAACTTCAGGTAATTCATCTCTACTTTATATAGTAAATAATAATTATAGATATTAACACTTACATACTTAATATAAAGGGTTGTGTTTAAAATGATGTGAATATGAACTTATGAGCAGACTTATAATCCAAGATTATATTCAAGAGGTGGAAGAGCTGGCCTATAAGTTGTTGGAGCTTATAGCTCTTAGCTTAGGCCTTGAAGCAAAGAGATTTGAAGAATTTTTCATCAAAGATCAAACCAGATTTATTAGGCTCAATCACTATCCTCCGTGTCCTTACCCTCATAAAGAGCATGGAGGATAGTGATTGAGCCTAATAAAGTTGGTTTGATCTTTGATGAAAAAAATTTCAAACCTCATTGCTTCAAGACCTAAGCTCAGAGCTATAAGCTCCAACAACTTATAGGCAAACTTTTCAACCTCTTGAATATAATCTTGGATTATAACCCTACTCATAAGATCATTTTCACATCATTTTAAACACAACCCTTTATATGAAGTAATGAAGTATTTAAGTGTCAATATCTATAATTATTATTTACTATATAAACTAGAGATGAATTACCTGAAGTTTGGTGGTTATGGAGGGGATGGATTAGTCCACTGAGTGACTTGATCATCATGCTCATCATAATTGACAGGAATTGAAAGTGGGTTCTTTGACTAGAAAATCAAACACTTCTTTCCAGTCCCCAACATTCTTGGTGAGCACTGTCATAATAACCAGAGATAATGGTTTCATCGCTTCTAACCTTCCACTTATCCTCCAAATTATGTGCAAAGAACTTTCTGGAGGCTTCCTCAATCCTCTGCCTTAGACTGAGGGGCACACATGGGCTTGTTACTTGGAATTAGAAGCCCCATTCCTTACATGCACTTCCTATTTCCTTCACTAAGCATTCAATGACTGATGGTTATTGCCAAAAGACCTGTCTTCTGCAAGAACAGAAATGATAACATTAGCAACTTCCAAGTCCTTGAAACTAAATAAATCAACAGCATGGTGACACTTAATATTTTTTGCAGTAATTTCCATTTAGTATTTTAGTCTAAAAGAAACAAAATTTAAAGACATCACAAATGGTTGAAATCTTCTGATGGTTATTGCCATTGGCATCATAACATGCATTCAGTGGAGATAAAATGAAGCAAACGTGAGCAGGTTATGGTAAATTATTATTGTCAAAACATGAATTAAGTGGGAAAAAAACCTTTGTGCTTGAAGCATGGACAAAACATAGATCATCACTAACTTCTGCTAAAATTTAATTTGATTATAATAATGAGCGGGTGAAAGGACCAAACTCTAATTAACTTCACCACGAAGGTTTCGTACCATATCAAGGAACCCAACATTCTAAAACTATTAGGTGCAATGCAAGTCGAGGATGAGTCTTGTCTCTAACAACATACAAAATCATATAATCTATGAAGATAACATGCAAACAAGAAAAATACATAAAACAAGACCGCCAAATGAAGCTTTCACAAATTGTCTGAGATTAAAACTTTTGGACAAATATACAGACATTATTTCTAGTAGTTACTGGCTTGAAAATCAGAGATCAACCAAATAGAGTAGTTTACCTTAGCCAGCCTCTTTTCTAAACCTGAAATATCTTGTCAACCAAATTCAAAACAGGGACACTCACGTTAGCTGGGGCCCACTGAAAAATATATAAATAAACATTACAAATGTTCATAGAATGTCTTTAAACAAAACAAGAGAAAAAGGTTCTCATCAAAGAATGAAGAAAAAAGAAAAGGTAAAGATCCCGCTTCATGAAGTCCCAAGTAAAACTTCAGTCCTGCTTTGTTATGGTTCTCGTATATTAATTATTCCCCTTATAAGGAGAGAAGGTGATAAGAAGGGTCTATAATACACCACCAAGCATGCTTCCAATAGTTTTCCAGAACCCCAACTTGTTCTCAATTTTTTTACTTATGGGGAAAAAAACTATTGGAAACAACTTCCTCCAAAGGGTTTGGTAAATATTTGGGATAACAGGACTTTAAACACCTGAACAAACTGATGCCACTAAACCCGTCCAAAAAAGTTCGACTAGATTTTAGCCAGCTAATGAATAATAAATTCAATAAAAGTACAGATTCTTTTCTTCTTACTTTTTTTTTGGGGGATCACTCTTTTTTAACTAAAGCAAGATAAAAGACCCAACGTAAGTATTAATGTGGTGCATTTCATAATGAAAGAACCATAGGATTCAAGCGGGATAGATGAGGTGAATGGTGTCGCCGCCGTCCGTTCCGGACTTCCAAAGAAGGCAGAAAAAGACGAGTCGCTATCAAAATTTTATATGGGAAAATTTTGGGAAACCCAGTTATTTAAGGAAAACGGGTCTTACAAGAGAGATTTGAGACCGGAAGTCGGTTACGAGTGCGGAAGGTATTAACACCCTACATCGCCCATTTAAAATGAAAAATTAATTTTGACTTGACAGAATGATCGATTCTATTCTTACGTATTCCCGGGTGCGATGGAAAACTCAAAGTCACGTAGTTTTTATAGAAAATGTTTGATTGATTGATTGATTTTATTTTTTGATAAACCTTTTTTTTTTTTTGAAAAATATGGATTTTATTTCAACATAAATTCACTCTTATACAGGGTCCAAGATAGCAATGTTACACGATAAACCTTTATAATACGTACGCCACTTGAGGATGAAAATTCATGCATCAACACCGTAGATTGTTGCGTGAATTCAAAAAAGAAATTTATTTCATAAAAAAAAGTTAAAATTCGTTAAGAGAGCAAATTGAAAATATTTTATTATTTTTTAACAAAATGAAATTCATTCTTACACAGGATCAAAGATAACTAAGATATACCGTAAACCCTTGCAATTCATACAACACTTGAGGATGAAAAATCATATATCAACGTTATAAATTGTTGCATGAACTCAAGAGATTTTTTATTTCAAAAGATTTTTGGTAGAATTTTCTATTTAAAATAAGGATTGAAAATACTTTTTAAAAATCATTTTTTCTATTTTTAAATTTTTTTTGTTTATTTTTTTTTTTGATAAATTTCTTTGTTTATAGTTTTTAGAAACAAAGTGAGATATAATATACACTTTAAGCCCAAAACTGAAATCCAATCACATGACAAAAAACATATGTCAATTAATAAAAGCAAGAAAAACAAAATAAAAGGGAAAACACATGCTTCTGGTGTTTCCATCGTTACCAACCAAACAACATAGGGAGGCTGATAGCAAGGACATGGTGGAGACCCGGGTAGATAACCGGTTCGTGCGGCGGTTGCAGGGGGAGAGGCGCGGCGGCGATGGGGATGCGAATCTGGGCTAGCGTGGGGGAGCGCGCTACTGGACGAAGCGGAGGAGCGTCGGACTGCAAGGTGGCGGAGCTCGACGACGGGGACAGGAAAATCATTGCCAACCTTAGCTTCTACCACCACATCATGCTTTCTAACTAAATCCAAGTTGCCTATCATTTCAGCACGGTCTATTACCCGTGATGGGTAACCCTTTGAGATCAATTCATTGTCAGAATGCCACCCATTATCCTGTGCTACTTCTCTATCAATATTTTCATGGCTAAAATTATTGTTCTTTTCACCTTCCTCATTATCAGAGCTTAACATACTTTCTGCCATACTTTGCCTTGGAATACTTTTATTTTCATCTGCATTCAAGTACAAGTTCAATGTGGAAGGTGTAGAAGAACCTCCATTGATGGGGGATGGAGAACATACAACCTTTCGCCTTAAACCACCTGAAACCCCTTTGAACTGGCGTACAATATCATCCACAGCATCATCTACATTGACTGTTAATATAAAAAATTCAGATTTTTGGAATGAATACACAGGAAAAACCAATACGCAAATTAGGACTAGTAAGTTCAAAACATAAATACTTAGGTGGCGTTTGGAAGAGCTTATTTAAGCTCCTTCTGACTTATCTGATGACATAAGCTCTTATGCAGTGTGTTTGGTAGAGCTTATAAAAATAACTTATGCTATCCCATAAGGAGTTTTTGACTTATTTTCATAAGTCACTGGGAGAAGCTTATGGAATTATCATAAGAGCTTATGCACTAAACACTCTCTCCGTGTTTTTCACTATTCGAATCCTCTCATGCTCTTTTCTTTCTTTTTCTTTCTTTAAGCGCTTATGGCATAAGCTCTCATGCGATAAGGTCTTATATGATAAGCTCTTAATTAAGTTGTTTACCCAAACGCACCCTTAATACTCTCTCGTGGGGGATGTTCTTTTGGCAGTTTTACTTGTCTCTTGTGGGATGTTCTTTTGGTGGTTATTGGGTTTATAGGTGGTGTTTCTTTGAACTATTGATTCTGGTTTTCTATTTTAGAACCCGTATCAATTTATATAGACTTCTCATCTTTATTTTATATATGGGTTGGGGTACCCCTGATATTCCCCATCAATATACCTTTCTTAGTTCCTCCCACGGGTGTGTCACTCTCATGAAAACCCTTTTGGAGGCAAATTGGGAATGTCTTTAAGATGCCGATGCAGTCGCTCAAAATTCCTGTATCTGAATATCACCGAAAGAAAACTATATCTCCTTTTACAGCCAAAAGTGCATACCCGGCACCGGAGCTTAGGAAGTAGGAACTAATTGCTCCTCTTTCCTAACTATCATGTCAGAAGAACTCTTTCCTCGAAATCCTTCAATGTTCCTTTCAAATTCATGATTGCTTCAGGATCAGGGACTGATTCTAGTGTTTGGTAAGCTGATAGTGGTGCAACACACCAATGTGGCCAATATCTTCATCAACTAGATCAGGTCTTTATGGCCAATTTATTAATTAATTGCACGGGCGACCACTCTACTCACCACTTCAAAGTTCAAACATGTAGCTACCCTACATAATTAAGTTCCTCTTCCTAAATTACAAGCCTGAACTATACTAGACGGGCCATGGTAGCAAAGAAAGTATTAATTAAGGGTGGCAAATGGATGGATCGGATAAATTTTTATTCGGATCTTAACGGATAGATTAAAAACAATTCATTATAATCCATTAAAAAGTCATCAAAAAAAATCAAATCCATCCATAATCGATTAAATAAAATCCATCACATCCATCCATTAACAACTTTTCATGGATGGATATCCAATCCATCTACTAAAATTTATTTCAAGAAATTAAATAATTTTATATCTCTTTTATCCATCCATAAAATATTTTTAAAAATAAAATAATTTGTAAAAAAAATTAAAATATTATCTCTATTTCACCCTCGCTCACCACTTTCTTCCTCTCTCTACCTTTTCTCTCTCTCTCTCTTTTTTCTTACTCTCTCTATCTTTACTCTCTCTCCACTATATCTCACCATTTTGTATCAGGTCATTTTTTCTATTATTATATGAGAGTTATTGATTATGTGTATCTACAAAGGTTATTTTGCCACGACGTTCCATGATATTGTTTTACGAAACTTGTTACGACTTTATTTACTTTCAATTAGTTAATACTTTTTAAGTTTCTCAGTAAAAAAAAAGGCGACGAAAAAAGAAAACGTACGATAACGTGGACTACAACTGGTGCTTGAGAATAATTAATTAGTTAATACTTAATGTAACAAAAAAAGAAAAAAAAAACAGATAAATAAAATAAAAAATAGTGAAGAAAAAATAATAGGGAACGGAAGAGAAAATTAGATGGAGTTTTTTTTTTGTTACGAATGGAGGTTTCTTTTATTTGGTGAAAATTAATATGAAAAAAATAAATTGGTTTTGGAATGGATAAAAGTTTATACATTATATTTTTTATTGTTGGTCCAATGGATTTTAAAAAATATTGGATGGATCATAAACCATCCACTAAAAAAATAATCTAATCCATTCAATCTATTTATATTATTTTTTTATGAATGGATGTATTTGATGGATTTTCTCTTGAATGGACTGAAAGGATGATGGATAAATTGATCATTTTGCCACCGATAGTATTAATTCATTGTTAATTTGTAAGACAACTTCGAATATGTACAACAACGACGTCTGAAAAAATGCATCAAAGATAGGTATGAATAATGGAATAGATAGTAACAACAGTTAGTCCAATTTAACTGTGAGGTGGGTTAGCTCCGAAGGTTATAGGTAAGGTTTTAAGGTGTTTAAGGAGAAAAAATTGACAATTAATATGTTATCATATTAATATTTGCCAATAAAAAAAAAGACTCCCAGTTTAATCAAATAACCTCAACAGAAATTCTTACATAAATTAGTTTTAAGAATTTTAATTCTCTAAAAAAAATATTTTAATTGAATATATTAGACCAATCGGATTATTAATTAACAGATAGTTTTCTTTTTATGTGCAATTATAGATAGTTAATTTAATTGATTAATAATAAATTATGATAACCTATTATTGTGATTAGTCTAATACACTCAACTTAAATAGTTAAATCTCTAGATTTATATAAATATTTCTCCATGTTCAAATTGGGTTCCTTAACCAACATGTGGTTGGTTCAAATGGTAATGAGTTTGTGACCCTTAAACAAGTGGTCAGTGATTCGATGATTCGATTCCTATAGCTCTTGCATATGAAGAAAACCTAATTGGGAGAGGTCAACCCTTAAATATCGTACAGTATCTCGAAGGATTAGTTTCTGCAGTTGCGTGCGGGATACAATAGGAATAAAAAAAAAATGGGTTACTTATAGGCAATGCACCCGGTCAATAATTTACTATTGAGGTAGGTATTGTGTATGTATTTTGTAATAGAGTAGATGCACCCTTTTTTTTTTTCAAAGCGAAATATAGACTATATGTACATATTCAAATGTGAATATGGCTATCATATATAAATTATCAATTTTAATTAGTGTTCTTGCCAAGATCCGTTTTGTCAGAATCTCGCCATAGAACGTGAAACCAAGGGGGTTATTTTATGATTTGGGCTTGACAGAATTCAGTGATTCCGGTCCTACGTATCCCAGTGGGAATTAAAGCCAGACGTAGTTCTAGGTTCATCCCTTGGCGGGGCGGTGATCTCGATCCCTTAATTTTGTATCGGACGAGTACTAGGGAGCAAGGACTGTTTGATAGTCTCTTGGTCGACGCTAGTTCCTCTAACACGCTTAAGGTAGAGTCACCGGTGTTCAGTGAAAAGTCCTTTTCTTATGAGGGGTACTGCCCCTTTTATAATAGGATTCCCCTGTCTCTTTAGAGATTTGATTTATCTCTTAATATCTCTTTTGAGATATGATTCCTTGATTTAAGGGATTAGAGATTTGATATCAATATCTTCTTCGATTTATTATCCTCAATTTCCGGACTGGGCCGGGTACTTGAGCTCGGTGGCCGGGTTAATAACCTCGGCCAGTACACAAGCCCCCCAAGCTCTGAGCTTAAACAAGCGAAAGAGCTGACAAGTATTAAACCGAGCTGATACTTCGACCATGTGGACTTTCTTCCTTCCTTATTTCAAGCTGTTACTTCAACCGAACCTGCCTTCCTTTTTGTATTTTTAAGGCTTTGAACTCGGCCTCATTTTTACTTTCAGCATTGTGCTCGGTTCCCTTAATAATTTTAATGGCTCGGACTCGGCCTTGAGGCTCAAACTTGGCCTTTAATAATTTCAATGGCTCGAACTCGGCCTTCAGGTTCAGACTTGACCTTAAACAATTTAATGGCTCGTACTCGGCCTTCAATAATTTAGTGGCTCGTACTCGGCCTTAAGGCTCAGACTTGGCCTTTAATGACTTTAATGGCTCGAACTCGGCCTTTAGGCTCAGACTTGGCCTTAAACAATTCAGTGGCTCGTACTCGGCCTTGAGGCTCAGACTTGGCCTTTAATGACTTCAATGGCTCGAACTCGGTCACCAGGCTCAAACTTGGCCTTAAGAATTTAACTAGCTCGAACTCGGCCACCAGGCTCAAACTTGGCCTTGAGAAATTTAATGGCTCGTACTCAGCCACCAGGCTCAAACTTGGCCTTAAGAATTTGACTGGCTCGAACTCGGCCACCAGGCTCAAATTTGGCCTTTAGAAATTTAATGGCTCGTACTCGGCCATCGGGCTCAAACTTGGCCTTAAGAAATTTAATGGCTCATACTCGGCCACCAGGCTCGAACTTGGCCTTAAGAATTTGACTGGCTCGAACTCGGCCACCAGGCTCAAACTTGGCCTTTAGAAATTTAATGGCTCGTACTCGGCCACCGGGCTCAAACTTGGCCTTAAGAATTTGACTGGCTCGAACCCGGCCACCAGGCTCAAACTTGGCCTTTAGAAATTTAATGGCTCGTACTCGACCACCGGGCTCAAACTTGGCCTTAAGAATTTGACTGGCTCGAACTTGGCCACCAGGCTCAAACTTGGCCTTTAGAAATTTAATGGCTCGTACTCGGCCACCAGGCTCGAACTTGGCCTTAAGAATTTGACTGGCTCGAACTCGGCCACCAGGCTCAAACTTGGCCTTTAGAAATTTAATGGCTCGTACTCGGTCATCGGGCTCAAACTTGGCCTTAAGAATTTGACTGGCTCGAACTCGGCCACCAGGCTTAAACTTGGCCACCAGGCTCAAACTTGGCCTTTGAAATTTGACTGGCTCGAACTCGGCCATTAGGCTCAAACTTGGCCTTATAAATTTGACTGGCTCGAACTCGGCCATTGGCTCGTACTCGGCCACCAGGCTCAAACTTGGCCTTAAGAATTTGACTGGCTCGAACTCGGCCACCAAAATAAGATGCCTGCAGAGTAAATACTTCGGCAAGATAAGAGAAAATAAAGCAATATTCACAATAAATTCTTTTATTGGATGGAGTCCGCGGTGTGCCTCGTTAAAACCTCCCCGGTCAAAACCCTTTTTGGGACAAAATACCGAGGTAGGAAAAAGAGTACAGCACCCGACTATATACATCAACTGCAGCTTAGTGCAGTGATCGGGCTGTGATCCAAGCTGGAACTTCTCCAACTCCTCAATGGGCTATGTCAATTCTCGGGTCTAGTTCAACAGAGCTGACAGAATTTTCAGACTTGTCTTTTCCCCTGTCTATTCATAATTATTACTAGTTGTCTTCAATGTACGAAGTGAATATTGACTTGCTGACACTGCATCATCCAATGTTAGATAAAACGACTCCTTCCCAATCTTGTCAACAAACTCGGATAATATCAGCTTCTCCATAACCTCCAACCTTGGGTTTACCAATGACACCTTAATTCCATTCTTTTCCAATGTTCTATTTATCTCCAATAATCCTCCAATAGCAGTTGTGTCAATTGATGTCACTCCTGACAAATCGAGTATGATGTACTCAACAACATCTCCACTCATGTCTTGCTCACTTCGAATATACCTCATAATCCTTTCTTTGACATAGATAGAATTTGCAAAGTAAATGGGAGAACCAAGTTGTATAATTAGAGCTCCTGGGATTTTTGAAGCACTATATTGCTCAACATCTCGATATAAACCCAAGTCATTTAACTTTCCAAGCTCGCATGCCGCTGGTCTAGCCATATATAAGAGTGCTCTAAGCACACCGAGTCCAACAGACATCAAGAGGCCAACATCCATGCTTACAAAGGCGACTCCAAGGAAGGCAGCCATGCAGATAAGAAAATCAAATTTGTCAACTTTAAAGAGATGGATAGCTTCAGTATAATTAATCAGTCCCAGCATAGCTGATATAATAATAGCCGATAGAGCAACAAGAGGGGTGTAGCCAAATAGTGGTGCCAAAAACTGTAGTGTGAGCGCCATCAGGATTGCCATTATTACATTTGACATTGCTGTCTTACACCCAGCACTGTAATTCACAGCCGTTTTGGAAAATGGTCCACTAGTTAGGTAACATGAAGTGAAAGAACCCATTAAGTTCATAAGGCCGAAAGCTATCATCTCTTTGTTCCCATCATGAGGTGTATTATCAGTGACAGCAAAGCTTCTTCCTATTGCTAGTCCTTCAGCCAATAATAAAATCCCTGTGATGAGGCCAGCTTGCAGCACTGCTGGTAAATATTTACTGTCAAAGTTCAAATTCTTGACGGACAAAGGATTCAATCCTTTATCTAAATGGCCCACGATTTGAATTCCATGTTTTTGGCCCTTAACGAAGTACACAAAAACGGCAGCAACTACTATAGTCACCATTGGAGCTATAGCTGATACCCAAAAGAGTTTTGGTTTCTTATTCCTCAGATACCTGGTAGATTGCAGGAACATAAAGAGGACCAAACCAAGAACTGTGGTTTCTCACCTTATCTCATGTTTATTGTCGACGATGGCCTTAATTGATAACATCTACAACGTTGGTTTTGGTTGTAAAATGTTTCAAGCCAAAAAAAAGCCCTTCGGTTGTTGGAGGATGAGAATTACTGCTGTCCCTCCCATGAAGCCAGTGATGGTAGAATGGGAAAAGAAATCCACCAATATCCCCAACCAGAAAATACCCAAACAAGCCTGGAAGACGCCAGCGATAAAGGCAATTGTAAAAATCAGATGAAGATACAAGGTTGGTTCTTCTTATGGGTTTGCCACGGTTGAAATAGTGTGGCCTATAAGCAACGATGCTGCTGCTATCGTCCCCACTGCCATGTGCCTTGAACTCCCAAAAACAGCATACACCAAAGGTGGGACAAAACTGGAATAAAGGCCAACAATAGGAGGAATATCGGCAAGTTTGGCATAGCTGATGCCTTGAGGGATGGCAAGACTGGTAATTGTGAGGCCAAAAACCAAGTCAGAACACAATAGGCGCCATGTATAAGTGGGGAGCCATTCAAAGATAGGAATGAAGTATTGCACCCCTTTGATGCACCTGCGTGATGCTTTCTCCTCATTCTTAAACTGCCTGAAGGGATCGTCAGGGAAGAACGTTTCCTTCAACCCAGATTTGAGTTTCCTTCCAAAACCTCTCTGGGTTGAGAAGTTCGCCCCATGTTGTTTAACCTCTTGTGGTGTTTCTTCCATTGAACCCATGTGAGAATTGTACCCCGGTAGGCCTGTTACACCAAGCCTACCGATGAAAAATTTTCTAAATCCACAATAGTGGCATCATCACCCTCCAGTCCTTTATTCTCTCTCCTCGTTTACGCTCATTATACCAATCCGAGTCAACGTCAACTCCTGCATGCAAAATAGAATTCGTTGCATGAAGAGTCATAAACCTGTGGGGCCCTTCCATATCTACTGCCGCATGAGTATAGGAAATAACAGCCTTTCCTTTATCAATGATATCCCTATTTCCTCGCATAGCATCTTCCAGATTGCATGAGCCATGCATAACAAAGATTAATCAATTTTTTAAAATTCAAATTAGCTCCCATATCTCAATCCCGTACATCACTCTTAACGCCACCTGCAAAATCCCGAGAATCATCTTTGTGGCATATCGTCTCCATAATCAGCCCGCCCGTAGTCGCCGATGGTTTCACACCACGCCCCCTCCTCCTCAACCACCGATTCGTGGCCCCGATTAGCCGGGCGCCACTGCTCAACTTTCAAGAAATTACCCCACCGCCTCTCACCCTTATCCTCCTCCATCTCAAAAATTTTATCACACTCGCCGATCGATTGTTTTTCTCATCATACTCCAGGAACTCCCCAATATAGTTTCCCATACTTCTTCCCACCATTTCACATTATGGAGCCAAAAGGAGATTAAAGATCTGAACCCACATATCTACATGCTCCAATGGAATCGCCATCACTTCATCACACTGATCGGATTTTTGCTAAAGTCAGCCTATAGTTATCAAAAAGCCAAGGACCACCCTTTAACACCTTCTCTATATCAAATTTGTGAAAAAAATTGGAACGGAACCTCCCATACTCTAAAGCCTTAACAAGAACTCCCTTCCCTGGGCTCCCGGATAGTTGACAACCTATCCCTCATGGCAAGGAAACAATCGGTTTCTCAGTCCAGAACCGACCTACAAGACAGAGACTCAGATCAACCCCCTCCTCCTCCCTTTCCTCAGGCATGTTTTCTTCTTCAATAATGTTCTCACCATTATTTGTGGTATGGGAAAATATTTACTTCGATTCCCACAGACGGCGCCAAATGTTCCTGCCAAGATCCGTTTTGTCAGAACCTCGCCATAGAACGTGAAACCAAGGGGGTTATTTTATGATTTGGGCATGACAGAATTCAGTGATTCCGGTCCTACGTATCCCAGTGGGAATCAAAGCCAGACGTAGTTCTAGGTTCATCCCTTGGCGGGGCGGTGATCTCGATCCCTTAATTTTGTATCGGACGAGTACTAGGGAGCAATGACTGTTTGATAGTCTCTTGGTCGACGCTAGTTCCTCTAACACGCTTAAGGGAGAGTCACCGGTGTTCAGTGAAAAGTCCTTTTCTTATGAGGGGTACTGCCCCTTTTATAATAGGATTCCCCTGTCTCTTTAGAGATTTGATTTATCTCTTAATATCTCTTTTGAGATATGATTCCTTGATTTAAGGGATTAGAGATTTGATATCAATATCTTCTTCGATTTATTATCCTCAATTTCCGGACTGGGCCGGGTACTTGAGCTCGGTGGTCGGGTTAATAACTTCGGCCAGTACAATTAGTTTATACAAATAATAGAGTTGATATGTTCATACAGTTTTTCTTTAATTACGTGCCATTAAAGTTAATAGCAGCGCTGGATGTGGGGGAGAAAACATAGAGCAAGATTATATAAAAAAAAATAATGATAATAATAATACTTAAGGCATGTTTCTAATAATTAAGCATCATATAATGCTCAAAAAACTTTTTTTTTACTCAAAAAAATACTTATTCATTCAAATTGGTAAAAACATCGAAAACAATACAAATTCAACATCGTTAAAAACCGAAAAGAATGAGTATGCGAACAAACTCAGTACCCGGGTTAATAGCTTAACACGATAACATGCCTAAAAATGTGACAAATCAAAGTGACCGGAATATTCATGCCTCCGGATCTGTAACGTTGACGCACAAGTCTTGATTGAATCTGTAATGGGTCGAAACTGATCTGTCAATCTGAACCAAACGAACACCGTAACAAGACGGGAAACCAAAACGACGCCGCAACAAGACGATGAACAAAACACCGTTGCACGCAGACGACGAAAACACGGAAAAACACGAAAGAAAAATCAGATCTATGTGAAAAAATCACTTATTTACATAAAAGAAAAGGAAAAACGATGTCGAGGAATGATTCCAGACCAAAAATACCCCGTTCCAGTGTTTAAGTTTATTTGATTGGTAACAACTTTTTTATTTTTATGGTTTATTTTAAAATGTGTTAAAATAATAAAAAAAATTGAATTAAATATTTATTTATTTATTATTATTATTATATAACATTTTTAAATATTTTTTTTCCCTTTTTTAATTAAATGTGGACGCCCGAACCTGTTCCTTTCTTCTACCTTGGTTCGTTGCTCTTCTGGTTTGAGACGCAGGGACAGGACATGGCTTCCATACATCTCTCGCTCGCTGCTCCACTGCTCTAGCCGGACTTGATACCAGCCTCCATCGTCGTTGCTTGTCGTCACACCACAGATATCACATCTTGCGATCTTTGCCACTCGAGCTCTCTCATCGCGTCGATCTCTGTTCAACCACTCTCGCGTCGATCTCTGTTGCCGCCGCTGCCCGGCTCTCCCCTGCAAAGGTTGCTTTAGATATGTTGCTTGTAGTCTCTCCACCGCCGCCACGCCGCTCCGCTGAAAAGTTGTCACGAGCTGAATCGCATTCTCGCACAGTCCAGATTGACGAGGATACTCTTGCTAGAGAACGGCGACGGCGGAGAAGATGGCGGACTGGTGGCGGATGCAAAGGTCCCAACAGACTTCGACAGCAATACGGTGGTGGCAGAGGAGATCGAACTCGCATAATTATGGACAAAGAAAATGAAGGTCTCTCTGAAACGACACGGTTGGAAACCGGAGTCAAGATGGAGAAAGAGGAAAGGGGCGAACAATATCTTAGAATTATGTGTTTACGGTGAATGTCATTAATGAAAACATGTGTTTTCCGTGTTTTTGATAATTTTGGGAACAAAACTTAAAACTCAGAATAAAACATCTCTGAGATGTTCTCAAATTTTTGTTTGGTTAAAGTAAGGTTGAAATCTTATTCTCACACTAATTTTTAATTTGATATCTGCAACTAAAAAGTTATCAATTTGGTTTATGAATGTGTCATTGATTTTCAATTTGGTCATCACCGTTAATTGATCCCTATATAAGAGGATCAAATTGTAAATTATTATCATATGTAGGGATCAATTCAAAAAAAAAATTGAAATCGGTCCCTATATGTGACAATTATTTTAAATTTGGTCCCTGCATATGACAATAATTTGCAATTTGGTCCTCTTATATAGAGACCAATTAGCGGTTAGGACCAAATTGAAAACCAGTGACACGTATAGGGACTAAATTGATAACTTTTTACGTATAGGGACTAAATTGAAAATCAGTGTAACGTATAGGGGCCAAAAGATTCATTTAACCTTTTTGTTTTTAAAACTAAAAAACAATCCTTGTTTCCAGAGTAATTTTTACCAAATAACCCTATCAAACAGATTTTATTGTTTTTTTATTTTTAAAAACAAAAAAACTGTTTTTCATAACAGTAAACAAACAGGCCATAAAGTTAAAATCCTTTTCTTTTACTTGCTCCTACTAAATTTGGCAAGTAGAAAATAATTGAATCGAGGGTCCAACGGTTACACCTCAAATCAATGTTATGTGTTTTTTATCAACTACTCCTATGTAACATCGAATTCATTGTTGTTAGTGCGTACTGATAGATAGGAACTGCGAAAATGATGGTTAAACCGTAAAACTATGCCATATCTATTTTGAAGTGCCAAAATCTTATTATCAGTAAACTACAAGAAAAGAAGCCGTGGCTAAGTGTTTGTTTCCGAAACCAACTTGTGTTATCTTTCCTCTCGTTAATGAAAAATATACTTATTAATGTCGCGACCGTTCCGTTCGGGAACCGCAAAAATAAAGGTAAAAAAAATAGAAGAGTCACCACTAAAATTTTTATTGAGAAAATATTAGAAAACCCAATTATTTAAAGGTAAACTGGTCTAAAAAAAAGAGAGATGAGTCCGGGAGTCGGTTACGAGTAGGAAAGGTGTTAGCACCCCACATCGCCCGTTTAAAAAACGGTACCTCAAGTTAATTGTGCAAAGACATTTTAATAATATTTTTAAATATTTATTTTACCCCAAAAATTATTTACAAGAAAATATTATTTTTAATTTTTAATATTTTAAATTTTTATTAATTTTTACATTTTTAAATTTATAGTTTATAAAAACTAAATGAGGTTGAACATGGCACATGAGTCCACAGGGCATTCTCAAATCTAAGGGACTGAACATGGCACCGTGTCCATAAAGCATCCCTAAAAATAGAAAAGTTTAATTATTTTGATTAATTATTTTAACATAAAAAGAGACGAAAAAAGAAAAATTTAGTTTTGGCTTGACAAGATGATTTATCTTGCTGCTACGTATTCCCGGGTGCAATGGGAAACTCAAAGCCACGTGGTTCTTAAAAAAAGATTTGATTGATTGGTTGATTGAATTTAATTTTGAATGGAAATTTGATTTTTTTTGTGAATGATTTTGAAAATGGATTTTATTTTAAAATTAATCCACTTATGCACAGGGTTCAAGATAGCGGTGCTACATGATAAACCCTTACAATTCATACGTCACTTGAGGATGAAAATTCATACATCAACGTCGTAGCTAGATTGTTGCGTGAATTCAAATACATTTTATTATTTAAAAAAAGTGTTTATTATTTTATTTTATTTTTAAAAAGAGAGAGGGAATTCACTCTTGCACAAGGTTAAAGATAGTCAAGCTATACGATGAACCCTTACAATTCACACGACACTTGAGGATGAAAAATTCATACATCAACGTCGTAGATTGTTGCGTGAAAAAAAGTTTTTTTATTTTATTTTATTTTTATAAAACTTGTTAAAAGAGTAAATTGAAAACCTTTTATTATTTTTTTATAAAAGATAATTCATTCTCGTACAGGGTTAAAGATAGCCGAGCTATATGATGAACCCTTACAATTCATATGACACTTGAGGATGAAAACTCATACATCAATGTCATAGATTATTGCGTGAACTCAAAAGAGATTGAACGCGCTGTCGCGCACGCGCCAAAAAGCGAGCGGTTTTATAAAACTGTAGTTTAGGAAGCGACAACTCGGATATCATCTCACAAGGACTCTTGACTTGTTATTTACCACAAAAATCATTTTTTTTTGGGGGGGGTTGGATTGAACTTCAATTGGAAAACAAAGCAATAAAAACAAAGCAGTTTAAGAGATTATCAAATAACTAAAGACGATTAATCTACTGTTCTCAATTCCCAACTATCATCGGTTCATGTAAATTCCAAGCCCTAAGCAGATTCTAATCCTCTTTCGGTTGTAGCAACAATTAACAAACGAAATCGCTACTACGAGATATATGTTCCTATTCTCGAATGAAACAAACGAGGTTAAGCCCTCATGAACTAAACGAACATGAACGAACACACGCGAATTAAACAAACGCGATTCAATATAGGAACATAACATCACCGAAATAAATCAACACAACACTATACACTCCTGAATTAAACAAACAGAAATATATAGCATAGTATTGAAAAGGGAAAAGCAAATAAAACCGGAATTACAGAACCTCAAGTGTGGTGGAAATCGATTACAGTAGACTAATCCAAGAAAATTAGTTCTCCATAAAAACGAAACACAACCAGAAAATATGTAAAAACAATGGAGAATCAAAAGTCCCTCTAATCTGCCCAGAACAGCCATTTATATCTTTCAGGAACTGTACCTACTCGCGAGGCGAAGTATTGATCGCGTGGCGAGGAATTGAAGAGTCTGCAACGTTTGGTCTTCTCGCGGGGCGAAGTATTGATCGCGTGGCGAGGAATTGAAGAGTCTAACCGTGATGCTTTCTGACTTCCAGGCTCGCGTGGCGAAGAGATGGATTCGTGAGGCGACACAGAAATCTGGCATTTTTCTGGAACAGTCAGCCTTCAGGGTCGCGAGGCGAGCTGTTGTTCGCGGGGCGAACCAGAGAGGATGACATTCTGCTGTTCAGCTGGCTTTCAGGTTTGCGTGGCGAGAAGACTCTCGCGAGGCGAACACCTCCAGGATTGAAATTTCCCCTGCTTCTTTATTCCCTTAACTTCTAAGTTAACCTGAAAACAATAAAATAGCCATAAGTGCTTTATTTGACTCAAAACTGGCTAAATTAACCTAAAACTACTTTAGAGACTCAAAACCTTGCTTGAGGACAATCTAATCTAATTTGGGTGAAAATGAGATATAATTAGCACAAAACCCTGGTCATACTAGCCATAAAACTAGATGAGCCAAAGGCTTATCAAAATACCCCAATATTAAACTTTGCTTGTCCCCAAGCAAACTACAACTCAAAAATCAAAAAGACTCAAGACATGGCAAGCTTAAGGAATTGAATCAACTTTGCACAAATTCAAGCAATTTCATCAAAACAGTTTTCTTCAATGTTCCCCCCTTTCAAACAAAGTAATCCCCACATGCATTCACTCTAAACATTTGAGAATTTCATCATTCAAGAAATCAATAATCTAAGCAAGGGATCTAAGTTATACACAAAAGGGAGATCACCAAATTCAAACAACCACCTTCCTCACAGGGGCATTTAGTGTTTCACTCATCGCTCAGTTTTTGTCTAGGTTATCAACATTTCACTCAATTTCACTTTTAAGAACACTTCCCATAAATTTGATTTTCATCTCAAAATGGTTCCCACGGAAAACATGCATGCAACATCAAAAGGTCTTTAAAGGTTTTAATGGGGTCTGGCTAAGGGTAGGATATACAAAGGTACTAGGCTTAAGTCCCTAAGAACTAAGAGAGCATGACACATTTTGATACATTGAATTTCCACTCAAGTTCCTTTTTCCATTTTTCTTTATGCTTTGGGTGACTACAGCCTTTCTCTTCTAATAGCCTTTTTTGACATTTTTGCACTTTTTATTTCTTTTCCTTTTTTTTTCTTTTTTTTTCTTTTTTTTTTCTTTTTTTCTTTTTTTTTCTTTTTCTTTGCCTTTGGCTCCAACCTTTTTATTATATATTTTTTTCTTTTTCTCAATCCCAAACAATACATTACACCTTGTAGCCACCCCAAACTTAGTTTCTTGCAACCATTCTCTTGCTAAGATTCCATGCTCTCCTAATCCTAAGATCGGGTTAACATGGTTTTTCAGATTTTAGGCTCATAACATAAGGTCATCAAGAATTAACAGGCTAATCAGGCTCAATGAGGCTAACTAGGAAACATGCATTAGGGATGGTTATTTTAGGCCAAGTGGCTATTTACAAAGAAAATGCCTAAATCATTTGAAGCAAACATATAAACATGCAAACCATAAAGAGATTCAAGCAAATTCGGGAAAGTGCAACTTGAAAGTGATTCTCACAGTTAAAAAATGTTGGAGGCTCAAATCCTCACCTGGACATTTTTCGCAAACTGTTTGACCGAGATTCTATCCCTAGTGTGTGCTTCCTATCACCCCAAACTTATCATAAATCATGCTATCACAACAAAATATCTCAGTTCAATTTTCAATTTTTTTCACATGGGGATCACTTTTCAAAATATTTTTTTTTTCTAGGGGGAATCATCACATAAATCATGCAAGGGAATCATCACATAAATCATGCAAGCAATCTGTGCCAAATCAATCAAAACCAATCAAGCTCACCGACCAAAGACTCACAAAATTTTATTCAAGAGCTAAAAGAAAAAAAACAAGACAAGACACAAAACAAAACTACAATTGGTTCCCTCCCCCACACTTAAAACATACATTGTCCCCCATGAACAACATAACTATAAAATCAGAGTGAGGGAAAGGAAGGGGTGCTCCCTGATCAAGTGGCAGTGTAGGTGGGAGCTTCCAAGGAGAGCTCCTCAACAATAGCATCGTCAGGAACACCAGCAGCCACACCATGAAATGGCTTCAGCCTCTGCCCGTTAACCTTGAAGGACTTGTTGCTACCTGCATCTTTAATCTCTACTGCACCATAAGGAAAAACATTAGTAACAACAAATGGGCCAATCCACTTGGACCTAAGTTTCCCAGCCATCAATTTCAAAGGGAGTTAAACAAGAAGACTTGCTTTGGCCCACGTAAAATTCTTTCCTAGCAATCATCCTATCATGAAAATGTTTTGTTTTCTCTTTATAAAAACGGGACCTTACATAGGCTTCTAGCCAAAGCTCCTCAATCATCTGCAACTGGACTATCCTTTCAATACCACCATTTTTCATTTCCAAGTTACAGCACTTGACTGCCCAATACGCACGGTGCTCAACTTCCACAGGGAGATGACATGCCTTACCAAATACAAGCCTAAAGGGGGACATCCCTATTGGCGTCTTGAAAGCGGTCCTCTGAGCCCACAGTGCGTCTTCTAGACGGCGGCTCCAGTCCTTCCTATTCGGCTGCACCATTTTCTCTAAGATCTGTTTGATCTCCCTGTTTGATATCTCAGCCTGGCCATTGGTCTGGGGATGGTAAGCAGTGGAGACTCTATGCACAACTCCATACTTCCGGAGTAAAGCTTCCATGGTGCGGTTGCAGAAGGGAGTGCCCTGGTCACTGATGATAGCCCGAGGTATGCAAAACATGCAAAAAATATTGGACCTAACAAATTTTGAAACAACTTTAGCATCGTTAGTCCTAGTGGGGATAGCTTCCACCCACTTTGAAACATAGTCAACAACCAAAAGAATGTATAGAAAACCAAAAGATGCAGGGAAATGATCCATAAAGTCGATTCCCCACACATCAAAAACCTCACAGAAAAGCATGGGTTGCTGAGGCATCTCACTCCTACGAGTGATGGCAGTGCCTGCTGTTTGACATTCCTTACAAGTCCTGTAGACCTCATAGGCATCTCTAAAAATGGTGGGCCAGTAGAACCCAGAATCTAGGACTGTTCTTGCCGTCCTCTGTGGTCCAAAGTGTCCCCCTACTTGAGAGGCATGAGAAAAGTACAAGATAGACTCTGTCTCATAGTCTGGGACACACCTCCGAATCACCTGATCACTGCAAAACTTCCAAAGGTACGGATCATCCCAAACATAGTACTTTGAATCACTCTTGAGTTTGTGGATCTTGGATCTACTTGTACCTGCAGGAAAAACACTAGCAACAAGAAAGTTAACAATGTCAGTAAACCAAGGCGTTACCCCATGCAGATGTAGAAGCCGCTCATTAGGAAAATCATCCTGGATGGGAGAAGGATCCTCATCCCTTGCTATTCTACTCAAGTGATCAGCTACTAAATTTGCAGCTCCACTCTTGTCTTTTATCTCCACATTGAACTCTTGGAGCAAAAGCATCCACCGAATCAATCTTGGCTTCGCTTCCGGTTTCTTCAATAGGTATTTCAGAGCTGCATGGTCAGTGAAAACAATAACCTTGGAACCTAGCAAATATGACCTAAATTTATCAAGTGCAAAAACAACAGCTAGAAGTTCCTTCTCAGTGGTGGTGTAATTAGATTGTGCAGCATCTAAAGTCCTAGACGCATAATGAATGACATGGGCAGCCTTGCCCACCCTTTGTGCCAGGACTGCTCCCACAGCATAGTTAGAAGCATCACACATGAGCTCAAAAGGGAGGGTCCAGTCAGGGGGCTGGATGATAGGGGTAGAGGTCAATGCCCTTTTCAGATAGTCAAATGCCTTCTTGCAATTGTCATCAAAGTGGAACATGGCATCATTCTTCAGCAGGTTTGACAAGGGAAGAGCTATCTTGCTGAAGTCCTTAATGAAGCGCCTGTAGAAACCTGCATGACCAAGAAAAGAACGAATCTCGCGAACTCAAGATGGATAAGGCAATGTAGAAATCACATCAATTTTTGCAGGATCTACTGAAATACCCTCTTTAGAAATAACATGCCCCAAAACAATCCCTTGTTCAACCATAAAGTGACACTTTTCATAGTTCAAAACCAGATCAGTCTCAATGCATCTTTCTAGAACCAAACTCAGACTATGCAAGCATGCATCAAATGAGGAACCATATACAGTGAAGTCATCCATGAACACTTCCATGCAATGTTCAATAAATTCAGTAAAAATGCTAAGCATGCATCTTTGGAGAGTGCCAGGAGCATTACAAAGGCCAAATGGCATCCTCCTATAGGAAAACGTGCCGAAGGGGCACGTGAAAGTGGCCTTTTCCTGATCTTCTGGTGCAATATGGATCTGGAAGTAACCGGAAAAGCCATCAAGAAAATAGTAATGAGATTTACCAGCCAACCGTTCGAGCATCTGATCGATGAACGGCAAAGGAAAGTGATCCTTTCTGGTGGCCTGGTTCAACTTCCTATAATCTATACAGACTCGCCAGCTATTCTGGACTCTAGTGGGTACAAGCTCATTATTATCATTTCTTACCACTGTGAGGCCGGACTTCTTGGGTACAACTTGCACTGGACTTACCCAAGTACTATCAAAGATGGGGTATATGATACCCGCATGAAGAAGTTTAGTCACCTCTTTCTTCACAACATCCAGAATCAATGGATTGAGCCGCCTTTGGGGCTGCCTAACTGGTTTAGCCCCATCCTCCAACAGAATTCTATGCATACATCTGGAGGGGCTAATTCCTGGGATGTCAGCCAAGGTCCATCCAATCGCCTTCTTGTGCTTCTTCAGAACCTCTAAAAGCTTAGCTTCCTGGTCAGAGTCAAGGCTGGAGGAAATAATGACTGGAAGTTTTTCATTCGTCTCCAAGTAAGCATACTTCAAATTCCCAGGAAGTGGCTTGAGCTCTAAGGAGGGTGGCTGCTCAATGGATGGTATATTCGGAGCAGCCATGAGGTCAAGGACTTCAGTTGAACAGACAGCTTCACTCACACTATCACCCTGCAAAGTAGAATCAAAAAACTCAGCACAAACAAAACAAGGGTTAGTGTCAGTATAGTCAGTACATGAACAAATATCATCAAAGCCAGATACAAATGGAAAATCAGAAACCAAGTCCTCATGGGTGTCATCAATAATTTCGGAGAGCAACTCTATTTGGAAAACAGAGTGCTCCGCCAGGGGATGCTTCATAACATCAAAGATGTTAAACTTTGCCACAATGTCTCCAAACTCCATGGACATGGTCCCATCATCAACATCAATCTTAGTCTTTGCCGTCTTCATGAACGGTCTGCCCAGGATGATTGGTGATCGACTTGAATTTGTTTCCCCTGCCATGTCCAGGATGTAGAAGTCAGCAGGGAAAATCAACTCATCAACTTGTACCAGCACATCTTCTACCATTCCCATGGGGCGAGCACTGGTCCTGTTGGCCAACTGGATAGTGAGACCTGTATACTGCAAGGGACCAAGTTCAAGGTTATTGAAAACAGAGGTGGGCATGACATTTATGGAGGCTCCCAAATCCAACATGCAATTTTCAAATTTGCTGTCCCCAATAGTGCATGGAATAGTAGAAGTGCCCGGATCCTTGCACTTCTGTGGTAGTGCTTAAGTGGGGGCTGAAACAGTAACTCTTTCAAGTGCAGGCTTAGGCTGAATCAGGGCTGGAACCTTTCTTCCCAAATTAACTCTCTCATTACCCTTCAAGCTCCTCTTGTGGGTGCGTAGATCCTTCAGAAATTTAGCATACTTAGGAACCTGCTTGATCACATCCAAAAGGGGAATATTTACCGCCACCTTTCTGAACACTTCTAAAATTTCCCTCTCCTTGTCTTCCCCACCAATCTTCTTATTTTTTTGCACTCTTTGTGGGAAGGGGATCGGTGGCACATATACTCTCTCAGCTTCAACATCAACAGTAGGCTCAGGAGCTACCTCAACAGTTTCTTAATTTTTTTCAGAGGTTGTCTCTACAACTTTTCCAGATCTCAGAGAAATGGCACTCACATTAGGATTAGAGACATTGGGATTCATCACTGTTTGTGCAGGTAGTTGACTTGATCCTTGAGCTTGTTGTATGTTATTTATGGATGTGGCAAGCTGTCCAACCTGTGTCTGTAAATCTTGAATGCTAGCATCGGTTCGCTGGTGAAACTGTGCCTGTGAGGCCTGGAACTGTCCAACTTGCTGCTGGAAAAGTGTAGTCATTTGTGCAGTCATTTGTGAAGTCATTTGCTTGAACATGTCCTCTAGTGAAGGTCCGGAAGGTGCAGAAGTGGTCACTTGAGGAGGATTCTGTGGTGGTGCCACCGGTTGTTGTTGGGATGAGTTCCCATACCGAAGGTTAGGATGATTCCTCCAGTTGGGATGGTACCTATTTGCTGAGAGGTCAGGAGTGTTGTACCGGTTCTGACTATTGCCTTGATTGTAAGGATGAACTGCATAAGCTTGAGACAAATCAGTAACTGACCCTTCTCTCAGAATGGGGCATGCTTCATACAGGTGCTCAGGAGAACTGCACATGCCACACAACCTTGCCGGCCGAACCTTATCCATTGCCAATTGCTTCACCAAATAAGTGAGCTCATCCATTCTATTCTCAAGGGCCTGGTTGGAAGAAGAGCTATGGACCTCATTCACACCCCTTGTCTCAACAGAATTTCTACTGGTTGTAAACTGCTGGGAGTTCAGTGACATATTTTCAATTAATTGCTTGACAGCAGCTGGAGTCTTATCAATAAGTGCTCCCCCACTAGCAGCATCCATAATATTTCTATCCATCGGTAGTAACCCCTCATAAAAATACTGGATAAGAAGCTGCTCGGAAATCTGATGTTGAGGACAACTGGATACCAACTGCTTGAATCTCTCCCAATATTCAGCCAATGACTCATTTCCTTGTCTGATGCCACATATTTCCTTCCTGATTGATGCAGCTCTGGAGGTAGGAAAATATCTCTCTAAGAAAACCTTCTTCAAATCGTTCCAGGTGGTAACAGAGTTTGGCTCAAGATAGAGCAGCCAATCCTTTGCAGCGCCCTGTAGTGAAAACGAGAAGGCTCTCAGCTTGATGTGATCCTCAGTTATTCCCTCTGGTCTCAAGGGTGTGGAGCAGACAACCTGGAATTCCTTCAGATGCTTATGTGGATCCTCACCTGCTAGACCACTAAACCTTGGCAACAAATGGATTAGACCAGATTTTAATTCAAAGAAAGTAACAGCACCAGCATATTCAATACACAATCCATTATAATTAACATCAAGGGCAGCAAGCTGTCTTAATGTCCTTTGGTCACCCATATTATCAAAAACAGTTTCAGAATTAGAATCACCACTAATGCTAGCCCGAATTGCTCTACGGCGTGTGTGCAGTGTTCTTTCAATTTCAGGATCAAAATCACACAAGTCAGGGCAAGTAGACCTAGTAGCCAGACCAATTCAAAACAAAAACGAAAATAAAGGAAAGAAAAAATGCGAAAATAACAAACAAGAGTCCCCGGCAACGGCGCCAATTTTTGAACGCGCTGTCGCGCACGCGCCAAAAAGCGAGCGGTTTTATAAAATTGTAGTTTAGGAAGCGACAACTCGGATATCATCTCACAAGGACTCTTGACTTGTTATTTACCACAAAAATCAGTTTTGGGGGGGGGCGGGGCGGGGCGGGGGGTGGGGGGATTGAACTTCAATTGGAACTGCGCCTACTCGCGAGGCGAATCCTCACTCGCGAGGCGAATATTATGAAGAGTCTAACCGTGATGCTTTCTGACTTCCAGGCTCGCGTGGCGAAGAGATGGATTCGCGAGGCGACACAGAAATCTTGCATTTTTCTGGAACAGTCAGCCTTCAGCTGTTGATGACATTCTGAAGCAGTGAGGATGACATTCTGCTGTTCAGCTGGCTTTCAGGTTCGCGTGGCGAGAAGACTCTCGCAAGGCGAACACCTCCAGGATTGAAATTTCCCCTGCTTCTTTATTCCCTTAACTTCTAAGTTAACCTGAAAACAATAAAATAGCCATAAGTGCTTTATTTGACTCAAAACTGGCTAAATTAACCTAAAACTACTTTAGAGACTCAAAACCTTGCTTGAGGACTATCTAATCTAATTTGGGTGAAAATGAGATATAATTAGCACAAAACCCTGGTCATACTAGCCATAAAACTAGATGAGCCAGAGGCTTATCAAGATTTTTTTTTATTTCAAAAGTGTTTTAGCATACCATTTTTTTTAAAATCAAGGATTGAAAATATTTTAAGGTTTTTTCTATTTTTTCCATTTTTATTCAAAAAATATTTATAGACAAAATTAGCTATGCAACACTTCAAGCCCAAATTCATAAAGTTTTTTTTGTTTTACTTTGTTTTTAGTTTGAAAATGGGCCAATCAGCTTTGACCCAACAATCCAATGGGCAGCCCCAATCCCAACACCCCAAGCTGAAACATGACCAAAAAGTAAAAATAAAAATATAAAACTAAAACTAAGACTGAAATAACATCAGAATA
Organism: Sophora flavescens; assembly: GCA_030762895.1. Classification (NCBI taxonomy): domain Eukaryota; kingdom Viridiplantae; phylum Streptophyta; class Magnoliopsida; order Fabales; family Fabaceae; genus Sophora; species Sophora flavescens. The sequence goes on from CM061064.1 coordinate 184,611,445, forward strand.
GAAAAAAAAACGAAAAAACGTTAGCAGAACAGAGAGAGAGGAAGAGACCGAAGCAGTGAGCACGATGGCGGAAGAGATGCGGCGGACGACGAGTAGCGCGAGTCAGGCGGGTGTACGTCTGGGCGGTGGCAGTGGTGGTCCGTGAGCGGCGCACGGCGGAGGATGCTGCCTAGGAGGATTCGTGGAGGAGGACGAGCGGATCTGGTGTGTGGCGGAGATGACAAAGGAGACATGGAAGCAGAAGATGCGAACAGCGTCTACACTCGATGGTAATCCGTAGCTACGATGCGTTTGAGGTGGTGGAGGTCTGAGGTGAATCGTGCACAGATCCGTGGTTGCCGGCGGTCCAAGGCAAAGGACGCGGAGGATGGCTCCGTTGCGAAGCTAGCGGTGCGACGCAGAGGAGGGGCGTGACTGTGGTGGATCCGGGTCTGAGATCTATGGTTCGTGATGACGGCAAAGAACCGAGGTGGCGACGCGGCAAGGTTGGATGCAGTGCGGTGGTGTGGAGTTGCTTGCCTGGTGGTGAAGCTGCCGAGACAGAGGACGTCTCCTCCCTCCTCTGTTAACTGCTATGATCTATGTGTGTGGTCTTTTTTGTCATTGCAGGGACAAGAGTGATAAGCAATGAGTGTGTGTGAATGGGTGATTGTTTGTGAAGGTGAGTGGTTCTGTTATGATATAGATGTAGAAATGGGGGACAATGTGGTTGTGGATTGATGTTGTAAGAATGGAGAGAAATGATGAAAAATAAAGAATGGAGGGTTATGATGAAGAAAATAACCGAGTCCCTCTCCCCTTTCTGTCCAAGGTGCTTTTGTTTATATAGAAAGAATAGGAGAAGATGATGCCAAAATTTGTTATTGGCATGTTGAGAGGTAAGGACGAAGGTACAGAGGGAGGGTGCCATGGTGGTGCTCCTACTATTCTGTATAGCTGGTATATGTGCAGGGGTTGTGCCTCTTGTTTTGGAATAAAGCATAAGAAAACAAAAGAAGGGAAATAAAACAAAGCTGGTTCATACCCAAAACAGATAGCAGCACTAGGGGAAGGGAGTATGAGACAATTTTTTTTATATTTTTGAAACATACAGTCTCTTCTCTTTTCTTTTTATTATTTTTTTTTAATTTTTCATTTAGGTTGGATAACTTGGATCATGGGCTTATCTAAATTAACAATGGGCCAAGAACAAACACTTTTTTCTTTTGCAAAGTTTTTATTTATTTTAATTTATCATTTTGTTTATTATTTTTCAAAACATTAATTAAAAAAAATCGGGGCAAAATTAGGTGTTCACGGCTGCCCCTCTTTACTTGTTTCTTATTAGATAGTAGGTGTAACCGTAGTTAACCTATTATCGTTATAAGAAACGAGTAAAGACATGAACTCCAATTTTGGTCGGGGTTTGCTGACAAGTAAAAGGATGCATAATTAAAAGAGCTTATGGAATGGATTGCCCATAGAAGCTCGAATAGAAAGATAAAAGAGCTTACGGGGTATGGTACCCACTGAAGCTTGAACAGAAAGATGAAAGAGCTTACGGGCTATGGTACCCGCTGAAGCTTGACAAAAGATAGAAAGCTTACGGAGTCGATTATCCACTGAAGCTTGAAATTAAAAGGTTAAAAGCTTACAGAGTCGGTTATCCACTGAAGCCTGAAATTAAAAGGTTAAAAGCTTGCGGAGTCGGTTATCCACTGAAGCTTGAAAGGAAAGGTAAAAAGCTTGTGGAGTCGGTTATCCACTGAAGCTTGATTTAAAATAAAAAGCACGCGGAGTCGGTTATCCGCTGAAGCTTGAAAAGAAATGTTAAAATCTTACGGAGTCGGTTGTCCGCTAAAGCTTGAAAGCAAAAGGATTAAAAGCTTGCGGAGTCGGTTATCCACTGAAGTCTTTAAAGACATTTCCGTTTTCATGCTTCGTAGCTTCTGTTTTACTGGAGGACACTCCGGCTTTAATGGCAGTTTGTGTTCTGCTACACTAGGGTCTAACCCTGGCATGTCTTGGTACGACCATGCAAAAGCATCTTTATAATCCATCAACAACCTGATCAATCTACTTCGCTTCTTTTCTTTCAGGGAACGACCGATCTTGACCTCTTTTTTATCATCTTCGGTTCCCAAATTGATTAGTTCACTCGACTCTTCATGGGGCCGAATTTCACTGGCTTTTTACTCTACCAACCTCAATAGTTCAGGATGGACTTCCCCATCATCATCAGCAACCTCATCAGCATGATCAATAGGATAGTCAAAATTGTATGCTGGGTTATTAATACTGTCATTTTCAAGAGAGTCTCTTTTAGATCTGCATTTTGGTAGTTATCACGGAAAGATGAATGAATAAAGGTTAAAGATGGGAAACTGCATTTATTGGTGAGGAACGATGAATAAAAGCGAAAGTAAAAAAAAAAGAAAGAGGGATGACAACATAAAGATATTGAATGCATGTATTTATTGATAAGTCATACTAAAATGGAAACAAGTAAGCCCATTACAACAAAAATCCTAAAGCCTTGGGCAGAGCTAAAGGATAAGCATTACAGAATTACTTTGAAAAAAACTCTATGGTCCTGGGGAACTCAATGACCTCTGATAAGCCTCTGGCTCATCTAGTTTTATGGCTAGTATGACCAGGGTTTTGTGCTAATTATATCTCATTTTCACCCAAATTAGATTAGATTGTCCTCAAGCAAGGTTTTGAGTCTCTAAAGTAGTTTTAGGTTAATTTAGCCAGTTTTGAGTCAAATAAAGCACTTATGGCTATTTCTTTGTTTTCAGGATAACTTAGAAGTTAAGGGAATAAAGAAACAGGGAAATTTCAATCCTGGAGGTGTTCGCCTCGCGAGAGTCTTCTTGCCACGCGAACCTGAAAGCCAGCTGAACAGCAAAAAGTCATCCTCTCTGGTTCGCCCCGCGAACAACACCTCGCCTCGCGACCCTGAAGGCTGGCTGTTCCAGAAAAATGCAAGGTTTCTGTGTCGCCTCGCGAATCCAAGTATCGCCTCGCGAGAGTGAAGACCAGAAGCCATGACTCTTCCATTCCTCGCCACGCGAGCCGTACTTCGCCCCGTGAGAAGACCAAACGTTGCAGACTCTTCATAATATTTGCCTCGCGAGCGATGGTTCGCCTCGCGAGAGGGCACAGTTTCTGAATGCTATAAATGGCTGTTCTGGGCAGATTAGAGAACAACCTTTGATTCTCCACTGTTTTCTTTACATATTTTCTGTGTATTTCGTTTTTATGGAGAACTAATTTTCTTGGATTAGTCTACTGTAATTGATTTCCACCACACTTGAGGTTTTGTAATTCCTATTTTGTATGCTTTTCCCTTTTTAATACTATGCTATATATTTCTGTTTGCTTAATTCAGGAGTGTATAGTGTTATGTTGATTTATTTTGGTGATGTTATGTTCCTATAATTAATCGCGTTTGCTTAATTTTCATGTGTTCAATTCGTGTTCGCTTAGTTCACAAAGGGCTTAACCCCGTTTGCTTAATTCGGGAATAGGAACATATATATGTAGTAGTGATTCCGCTTGTTAATTGTTGCTACAACCGAAAGGGGATTAGAATCTGCTTAGGGCTTGGAATTTACATAAACCGATGATAGTTGGGAAATCGATAACAGTAGATTAATCGTATTTAGCTATTTGATAATCTTTTAAACTGCCTTGTTTTCATTGCTCTGTTTATGCTTTGTTTTCAATTTGAGTTTCAATCCAAACCCCCCCCCCCCCCCAAAAAAAAAAAAACTGATTTTTGTGGTAAATAACAATTCAAGAGTCCTTGTGAGACGATATCCGAGTTGTCGCTTCCTAAACTACATTTTTTTTACAAATCGCTCGCTTTTTGGCGCGTGCGCGATAGCGCGACCAAAAATTGGCGCCGTTGCCGGGGACTCTTGTTTGTTATTTTTTCGCATTTTTTTTTCTTTCTTTTATTTTCTGTTTTTGTTTTGAATTGGTCTGGCTACTAGGTCTACTTGCCCTGAACTGTGTGATTTTGATCCTGAAATTGAAAGAACACTGCACACACGCTGTAGAGCAATTCGAGCTAGTACTAGTGGAGATTCTAATTCTAAAACTGTTTTTGATAACATGGGTGACCAAAGGACATTAAGACAGCTTGCTGCCCCTGATGTTAATTATAATGGCTTATGTATTGAATATTCTGGTGCTGATACTCCCTTTGAATTAAAATCTGGTCTAATCCATTTGTTGCCAAGGTTTAGTGGTCTTGCAGGTGAGGATCCACACAAGCATTTGAAGGAATTCCAGGTTGTCTGTTCCACACCCTTGAGATCAGAGGGAGTAACTGAGGATAACATCAAGCTGAGAGCCTTCCCGTTTTCACTACAGGGCGCTGCAAAGGATTGGCTGTCATATCTTGAGCCAAACTCTATTACCACCTGGAACGATTTGAAGAAGCTCTTTTTAGAGAAATATTTTCCTGCCTCCAGAGCTGCATCAACCAGGAAAGAAATATGTGGCATCAGACAAGGAAATGAGTCATTGGCTGAATATTGGGAGAGATTCAAGTAGTTGGTATCCAGTTTCCCTCAGCATCAGATTTCTGAGCAACTTCTTATCCAGTATTTTTATGAAGGGTTACTATCGATGGATAGAAATATTTTGGATGCTGCTAGTGGGGGAGCACTTGTTGATAATACTCCAGCTGATGCCAAGCAATTAATTGAAAATATGTCACTGAACTCCCAACAGTTTACTACCAGGAGAAATTCTGTTGAGACAAGGGGTGTGAATGAGGTCCATAGTTCTTCTTCCAACCAGGCCCTTGAGAATAGGATTGATAGGGTTACTTCTTCCACCCAGGCCCTTGAGAATAGAATGGATGAGCTCACTTCTTTGGTAAAGCAAATGGCAATGGATAGGGTTAGCCTGCAAGGTTGTGTGGCATGTGTAACTCTCCTGAGCACCCGTATGATGCATGCCCCTTTCCGAAGGAAGGGTCAGTTACTGATATGTCTCAAGCTTATGAAGTCCATCTCTATAATCAAGGCAACAGTCAGAACCGGTACAACACTCCTGACCTCTCCACAAATAGGTACCATCCCAACTGGAGGAATCACCCTAACCTTCGGTATGGAAACTCATCCCAACAGCAACCGATGGCACCACAGAATCCTCCTCAAGTGACCACTTCTGCACCTTCTGAACCTTCATTAGAGGACCTATTCAAGCAAATGACTGCACAAATGACTGCATAAATGGCTGCACAAAATCTCCAGTTCCAGCAGCAAATTGGACAGTTTCAGGCCTCACAGACACAGTTTCAGCAGCAAGTTGGCCAGTCTCAAGAAATAACGATGCTAGCATTCAAGATTTACGGACACAGATTGGACAGCTTGCCACATCCATAAATAACATACAGCAAGCTCAAGGATCAAGTCAACTGCCTGCACAAACAGTGATAAATCCCAATGTTTCCAATCCTAATGTGAGTGCCATTTCTTTGAGATCTGGAAGAGTGGTCGAGGCAAATTCTGGAAAAGATGAAGAAACTGTTGAGGTAACTCCTAAGCCTTCTGTTAGCTGAGAAAGTGTACATACCACCGATCCCCTTCCCACACAGAGTGCAGAAAAATAAGAAGATTAGTGGGGAAGACAAGGAGAGGGAAATTTTAGATGTGTTCAGAAAGGTGGCGGTGAACATTCCCCTTCTAGATGTGATCAAGCAGGTGCCCAAGTATGCAAATTTTCTGAAGGATCTATGAACCAACAAGAGGAAGTTGAAGAGTAATGAGAGAGTTAATTTGGGAAGAAATGTTTCAGCTCTTATCCAGTCTAAGCCTGCACCAGAAAGAGTTATTGTTTCAGCCCCTACTCAGGCACTACCACAGAAGTGCAAGGATCCAGGCACTTTTACTATTCCATGCACTATTGGGGACAGCAAATTTGAAAATTGCATGTTGGATTTGGGAGCCTCCATAAATGTCATGCCCACCTCTATTTTCAATAACCATGATCTTGGTCCCTTGCAGTATACAGGTCTCACTATCCAGTTGGCCAACAGGACCAGTGCCCGACCCATGGGAATGGTAGAAGATGTGCTGGTACAAGTTGATGAGTTGATTTTCCCTGCTGACTTCTACATCCTAGACATGGCAGGAGAGACAAATTCAAGTAGATCTCCAATAATCTTGGGCAGACCATTCATGAAGACAGCTAAGACTAAGATTGATGTTAATGATGGGACCATGTCTATGGAGTTTGGTGATATTGTGGCAAAGTTTAACATCTTTGATGCTATGAAGCATTCCTTGGAGGAGCACTCTGTTTTCCAATTAGAGTTGCTCTCTGACATTATTGATGACACCCGTGGGGACCTTGTTTCTGATTTTCCATTTATTTCTGGCTTTGATGATATATATTCATGTACTGACTGTACTGACACTAACCCGTGTGCTGTTTGTGCTGAGTTTCTTGATTCAACTTTGCAGGGTGATAGTGTGAGTGAAGCTGTCTGTTCAGCCAAAGTTCTTGACATCATGGCTACTCCAAATGTACCATACATTGAGCAGCCACCCTCCTTAGAGCTCAAGCCGCTTCCTGGGAACCTGAAGTATGCTTACTTGGAGACGAATGAAAAACTTCCAGTCATTATTTCCTCCAGCCTTGACTCTGACCAGGAAGCTAAACTATTGGAGGTTTTGAAGCAGCACAAGAAGGCAATTGTGTGGACTCTGGCGGACATCCCAGGAATTAGCCCCTCCAGATGTATGCATAGAATTCTATTGGAGGATGGGGTTAAACCAGTTAGGCAGGCCCAAAGGCGGCTCAATCCATTTATTCTGGATGTGGTGAAGAAAGAGGTGACTAAACTTCTGCAGGCGGGTATCATATACCCAATCTCTGATAGTACTTGGGTAAGTCCAGTGCAAGTTGTACCCAAGAAGTCCGGCCTCACAGTGGTAAGAAATGATAATAATGAGCTTGTACCCACTAGAGTCCAGAATAGCTGGCGAGTCTGTATAGATTATAGGAAGTTGAACCAGGACACCAGAAAGGATCACTTTCCTTTACCGTTCATAGATCATATGCTGGAACGGCTGGCTGGTAAATCTCATTACTGTTTTCTTGATGGCTTTTCCGGGTACTTCCAGATCCATATTGCCCTAGAGGATTAGGAAAAGACCACTTTCACGTGCCCCTTCGGCACGTTTGCCTATAGGAGGATGCCATTTGGCCTTTGTAATGCTCCTGGCACTTTCCAAAGATGCATGCTTAGCATTTTTACTGAATTTATTGAAAATTGCATGGAAGTGTTCATGGATGATTTCACTGTATATGGCTCCTCATTTGATGCATGTTTGCATAGTCTGAGTTTGATTCTAGAAAGATGCATTGAGACTGACTTGGTTTTGAACTATGAAAAATGTCACTTTATGGTAGAACAGGGGATTGTTTTGGGTCATGTTATTTCTAAAGAGGGTATTTCAGTAGATACTGCAAAAATTGATGTGATTTCTACATTGCCATATCCATCTTGCTTTCGCGAGATCCGTTCTTTTCTTGGTCATGCAGGTTTCTACAGGCGCTTCATTAAGGACTTCAGCAAGATAGCTCTGCCTTTGTCAAACCTACTGAAGAATGATGCCATGTTCCATTTTGATGACAACTGCAAGAAGGCATTTGACTACCTGAAAAGGGCATTGACCTCTACCCCCATCATCCAGCCCCCTGACTGGACCCTCCCTTTTGAGCTCATGTGTGATGCTTCTAATTATGCTGTGGGAGCGATTCTGGCACAAAGGGTGGGCAAGGCTGCCCATGTCATTCATTATGCTTCTAGGACATTGGATGCTGCACAATCAAATTACACCACCACTGAAAAGGAACTGCTAGCTGTTGTTTTTGCACTTGATAAGTTTAGGTCATATTTGCTAGGTTCCAAGGTTATTGTTTTCACTGACCATGCAGCTCTGAAGTACCTGTTAAAGAAACCAGAAGCGAAGCCAAGGTTGATTCGGTGGATGCTTTTGCTCCAAGAGTTCAATGTGGAGATAAAAGAAACGAGTGGAGCTAAAAATTTGGTAGCCGATCACTTGAGCCGAATAGCAAGGGATGAGGATCCTTCTCCCATCCAGGATGATTTTCCGGATGAACAACTTCTACATCTGTATGGGGTAACACCTTGGTTTGCTGACATTGTTAACTTTCTTGTTGCTGGTGTTGTTCCTGCAGGTACAAGTAGATCCAAGATCCACAAGCTCAAGAGTGATTGCAAGTACTATGTGTGGGATGATCCGTACCTTTGGAAGTTTTGCAGTGATCAGGTTATTCGGAGGTGTGTCCCCGATTATGAGACAGAGTCCATCTTGCACTTTTCTCATGCCTCTCAAGTAGGGGGACACTTTGGACCACAGAGGACGGCAAGAAAAGTCCTGGATTCTGGGATCTACTGGCCCACAATTTTTAGAGATGCCTATGAGGTCTAAAGGAATTGTAAGGAATGTCAAACAGCAGGCCCTGCCATCACTCGTAGGAGTGAGATGCCTCAGCAACCCGTGCTTTTTTGTGAGGTTTTTGATGTGTGGGGGATTGATTTTATGGGTCCTTTCCCTGCATCTTTTGGTTTTCTGTACATTCTTTTGGCTGTTGACTATGTTTCAAAGTGGGTGGAAGCAGTCCCCACTAGGACTAACGATGCTAAAGTTGTTTCAAAATTTGTTAGGTCCAATATTTTTTGTAAGTTTGGCATACCTTGGGCTATTATCAGTGACCAGGGCACTCACTTCTGCAACCGCACCATGGAAGCCCTACTCCGGAAGTATGGAGTTGTGCGTAGAGTCTCCACTGCTTACCATCCCCAGACCAATGGCCAGGCTGAGATATCAAATAGGGAGATCAAGCAGATCTTAGAGAAAATGGTGCAGCCGAATAGGAAGGACTGGAGCCGTCGTCTAGAAGACGCACTGTGGGCTTAGAGGACCGCTTTCAACACACCAATAGGGATGTCCCCCTTTAGGCTTGTATTTGGTAAGGCATGCCATCTCCCTGTGGAAGTTGAGCACCATGCATATTGGGCAGTCAAGTGTTGTAACTTGGAAATGAAGAAAGCTGGTATTGAAAGAAAACTCCAGTTGCAACAGCTTGAGGAGCTTAGGCTAGAAGCCTATGAAAGCTCCCGGATTTATAAAGAGAAAACAAAACATTTTCATGATAGGATGATTACTAGGAAAGAATTTTCTGTGGGCCAGCAGGTCTTACTGTTTAACTCCCGCCTGAAAGTGATGGCTGGGAAACTTAGGTCCAAGTGGGATGGCCCCTTTGTTGTTACTAACGTTTTTCCTTATGGTGCAGTAGAGATTAAAAGTGCAGGTAGCAACAAGACATTCAAGGTTAATGGGCAGAGGCTGAAGCCATTCCATGGTGTGGCTGCTGGTGTTCCTGACGACGCTACTGTTGAGGAGCTCTCCTTGGAAGCTCCCACCTACACTGCCACCTGATCAGGGAACACCTTTCCTTTCCCTCACTCTGATTTCATAGTTATGTTGTTTCATTGGGAACAATGTATGTTTTAAGTGTGGGGGAGGGAACCAATTGTAGTTTTGTTTTGTGTTTTGTCTTGTTTCTTTTAGCTCTTGAATAAATTGTGTGAGTCTTTGGTCGGTGAGCTTGATTGGGTTTTATTGATTTGGCACAGATTGCTTGCATGATTTATGTGATGATTCCCCCTAGGTTGAAAAATAGGTTGAAATTTTTTTTTTTTTTTGTTTTTGAAAAGTGATCCCCATGTGATTGAAAACTGAACTTTGAGATATTTTGTTGTGATGACATGATTTATGATAAGTTTGGGGTGATGGGAAGCACACACTAGGGATAGAATCTCTGTCAAACAATTTGCAAAAATGTCCAGGGGAGGATTTGAGCCTCCAACATGTTTTAAACTGTGTTAAATCACTTTCAAGTCGCACTTTCCTGAATTTGCTTGAATCTCTTTATGGTTTGCATGTTTATGTGTTTGCATCAAATGATTTAGGCATTTTCTTTGTAAATAACTACTTGGCCTAAAAATAACCATCCCTAATGCATGTTCCTTAGTTAGCCCCTTTGAGCCTGATTAGCCTATTGTTTCTTGTTGACCTTATGTTATGAGCCTAAAATCTGAAAAACCATGTTAACCCGATCTTAGGACTGGGAGAGCATGGAATCTTAGCAAGAGAATGGGTGCAAGAAACTAAGTTTGGGGTGGCTACAAGGATATGATGTGTTGTTTGGGATTGAGAAAAAGAAAAAAAAATATAATAAAAAGTTTGGAGCCAAAGGCAAAAAAAAAAAAGAGAGAAATAAAAAGAACAAAAAAATGTCAAAAAGGCTATTTGAATAAAAAGGCTGTAGTGACCCAAGGCAAATGAAAAATGAAAAAAGGAACTTGAGTGGAAATTCAAAGTGTAAAAAGCTCATGCTCTCTTAGTTCCTATGGACTTCAGCCCAGTACCCTTGTATATCCTACCCTTAGCCAGGCCCCATTACAACCTTTAAAGACCTTTTGATGTTGCATGCGTGTTTTCTGTGGGAACCATTTTGAGATGAAAATCAAATTCATGGAAAGTGCTCTTAAAAGTGAAATTGAGTGAAATGTTGATAACCTAGAAAAAAAAATTGAGCGATGAGTGAAACACTAAATGCCCTTGTGAGGAAGGCAGTTGTTTGAATTTGGTGATCTCCCTCTTGTGTGTAACTTGGATCCCTTGCTTAGATTAATGATTGTTTGAATGATGAAATTCTCAAATGTTCAGAATAAAGGATTGTGGGGATTACTTTATTTGAAAGGGGGGAACATTGAAGAAAACTGTTTTGATGAAATTGCTTGAATTTGTGCAAAGTTGATTAAATTCCTTAAGCTTGCCATGTCTTGAGTCTTTTTGATTTTTGAGTTGTAGTTTGCTTGGGGACAAGCAAAGTTTAAGTTTGGGGTATTTTGATAAGCCTTTGGCTCATCTAGTTTTATGACTAGTATGACCAGGGTTTTGTGCTAATTATATCTCATTTTCACCCAAATTAGATTAGATTGTCCTCAAGCAAGGTTTTGAGTCTCTAAAGTAGTGTTAGGTTAATTTAGCCAGTTTTGAGTCAAATAAAGCACTTATGGCTATTTCTTTGTTTTCAGGATAACTTAGAAGTTAAGGGAATAAAGAAACAGGGAAATTTCAATCCTGGAGGTGTTCGCCCCGCGAGAGTCTTCTCGCCACGCGAACCTGAAAGCCAGCTGAACAGCAGAAAGTCATCCTCTTTGGTTCGCCCCGCGAACAACACCTCGCCTCGCGACCCTGAAGGCTGGCTGTTCCAGAAAAATGCAAGGTTTCTGTGTCGCCTCGCGAATCCAAGTATCGCCTCGCGAGAGTGAAGACCAGAAGCCATGACTCTTCCATTCCTCGCCACGCAAACCGTACTTCGCCCCACGAGAAGACCAAATGTTGCAGACTCTTCATAATATTCGCCTCGCGAGTGATGGTTCGCCTCGCGAGAGGGCACAGTTTCTGAATGCTATAAATGGCTGTTCTGGGCAGATTAGAGAAAACCTTTGATTCTCCACTGTTTTCTTTACATATTTTCTGTGTATTTCGTTTTTATGGAGAACTAATTTTCTTGGATTAGTCTACTGTAATTGATTTCCACCACACTTGAGGTTTTGTAATTCCTATTTTGTATGCTTTTCCCTTTTCAATACTATGCTATATATTTCTGTTTGCTTAATTCAGGAGTGTATAGTGTTGTGTTGATTTATTTCGGTGATGTTATGTTCCTATAATTAATCGCGTTTGCTTAATTTGCGTGTGTTCAATTTGTGTTCGCTTAGTTCACGAAGGACTTAACCCCGTTTGCTTAATTCGGGAATAGGAACATATATCTGTAGTAGTGATTTCGCTTGTTAATTGTTGCTACAACCGAAAGGGGATTAGAATCTGCTTAGGGCTTGGAATTTACATAAACCGATGATAGTTGGGAAATCGAGAACAGTAGATTAATCGTATTTAGCTATTTGATAGTCTTTTAAACTGCCTTGTTTTCATTGCTCTATTTATGCTTTGTTTTCAATTTGAGTTTCAATCCAACCCCCAACCCCCCCCCCCCCCCCAAAAAAAAACTGATTTTTGTGATAAATAACAATTCAAGAGTCCTTGTGAGACGATATCCGAGTTGTCGCTTCCTAAACTACATTTTTTTTACAAACCGCTCGCTTTTTGGCACGTGCGCGACAGCGCGACCAACCTCCCAATTGTTAAGCTCTGTATCCGGAGGGCATGGATACATCGGATTGACACCATGATCGGCGAGATAATCATCTTCAACACCTGCTGCTTGGTCCAGGAATGCGAACCCTACACTTCGGAAGCTCTGTCGAATGTCACAGATGGGAACCCTTTCAGTCTCGTATTCATGATTTTCCAGCCGAGCCAACCTCTTTCTTTTCTTCTCTTCTATAACCCTCATCTTGTCAGCCTTGGTGGGTTTATATCCCAACCCAAACCTGTCCTTGTTCTCAGTGAGCATGAGGATGTTAGTGACACCTTGCTATTCTTCCCCAAACCGTTTCCACGTCGGTATCCTCCTTCGAGCATAACCTTAGCCATCATAATGGACGTTTTAGATGACTGAGGTTTCAAGAGTGGACCATCATCCCCAACATAAGTGGCATTGGCAATTTCAAGCAATTGGAAAGCGGACTCGAGAGCTTCTTCGGCAGCTTCAATGTAAGGGGTTGTTGATGGCTTACTCACTAACATATCCTCATCTCCAAAAACAATTATCAACTTACTATCGACAATGAACTTCAATTTCTGGTGCAATGTGGAAGGTACAGCTCCAGACGAATGGATCCATGGTCGTCCTAGGAGACAACTGTAGGTTGGTGTGATGTCCATTACTTGGAAGAGTATTTCAAAGGTGCAAGGGCCAATCTGAATGGGCAATTCAATTTCTCCCATGACTTCCCTTCGGGTGCCATCGAAGGCTCTTACAATCATTGTGCTTGGCTTCATATGAGTTTCATCGAAAGGCAACTTTGCCAGTGTTGACTTTGGCATTACATTCAAAGAAGAACCATTATCAATGAGAACCCTAGCCATGACATGATCTCGACACTTCACATAGATGTGCAACGCCTTGTTGTGCCCTATTCCTTCAGCTGGGATTTCATCATCAGTGAAAGTGATATAATTATCAATAACGATGTTACCCACGATGTTATCGAGCTTGTCGACTGTGATGTCATGAGAGACATGAGATTGATTCAACACCTTCATCGGTATCTCCTATGTGGCTCAGAATTCGTCAACAAAGACAAAAGAGATATCCGAGCTAGAGTTCGACTCAATTGATCCACAACCCTGTTTTCGCTTTGCTTGATGAACTTCAAGAATTCGCCGACTTCTTCATCAGATACCTCATTTTTATTTTCACCCCCTTTGGCATCATTTTCAACCGGCGTTCCTTCCACCTTCTCTTTCCCCTTGCGATCTTTTTCTTCCTTTTCTGTTCCCTCCCTTCGCAATACCTCTGGAGTATAAATGCGACCACTCCTAGTCATTCCACCAATTCCTGAAATGTTGGTAACCACAGTGGTCCCGTTGGAAGGACTTTGTTGAACCTGCCTATCATATTTCCATGGTACCGCTTTGGTGTCCTTGTAAGGGAAAGGACCTGGGACTCGGATGACAACTGGTGTTGGCCCACTCGAAACCGGCATAGGTTCCTTCTCAGTATAGTGTATCACCACTGGCTTCGGAGCGACTTGCTCAGGAACCGGTTGAGGATTAATCACAACAGTAAAAGGAGTTATCTTAACTGGAGTTGGGGAAATTGTAGATTCAGCAACCATGTTAATGTCACATTCATTCGATTCACAACCAATTAGGATAATCTTCATATCTATTAACTGCTGCACAACCTGTCGAAATTCTGCACATTCTTCAATTGAATGCCACATATTCCCGTCGAAGTCACACCTTATCTCTTCATCGAGGGTCTTCTCTTCAACAATTGAGGTTTGCACCAATCTATGTTTTTGCATCTCTCTTAAAATAACCCTCATGGGAGTTCTAACATCATCCACTTGGCTCTTAAGAGTAGGTTCCCTGATGCTATCTATGGTATTGATTCCCGAACCTCCATGCATGATTTGGCATAGGACCTTGTGCCCCCTTCAGAGCATCCTTCTGAAAGCTCAACCACTTAGCATTAATAAGATCTTGTACCTTAAATTTGAAAGCCCTGCAGTTCTCAGTGGAATGACCTATTACCCCCGCATGATACTCACATTTAGCATTTGGGTTAAACCACTTCAGATAAGGAGGGCCCAATGGTTTCATTGGGATATGAGTCAATACAGATTTGCTTATAAGCTGATGCAGTAGCTCAGTGTAGGTCATGGGTATCGGGTCGAAATGTACTGGCTTCTTTTCTGAGTTATGAGGCGGTCTTGTTTGGCTGGTGTTTGCATTTGGGTTTAGGGGTTGAACAACTTGAGGTGTCATGGCAGGATGTGTTTGAGGCTGAGAGGGGTATGATGGTCGGTAGGACGTCATCGGCTAGGGATTTTGAAATTGTGAGGTGGCGGCGATGTATGGCTGGTTGGCTTGGTGATATGGAGATGGTTGATAATACGGGGTGTATTGGGCTTGGAAGGCGGGTGTTTGGTTCAGTCTCCATTGGTTCGGTTTCTTTTGTTCAAAGGTTACTACATGTGCTTCTCCCTCCTTCCTTTTTACAAATGGGGCTTTCTTTGGGCCGTTCGCTACTGAAGACTCGGTGATCTTGCCATTCCTCAGTCCACTTTCAATTCTCTCACCGATGGTGACCATATCAGAAAAGTTTGATGACATACTCCCAATCATTCTATCATAGAAGGGCGACTGGAGTGTATCAATGAACAATGCCACAATTTCTTTCTCAGCTAATGGAGGCTCTACCTGAGCAGCCAATTCCCTCCATCGTTGTGCATACTCTTTGAAAGCCTCAGTGTCCATTTTTGACATATTTTGGAGTTGCATCCTATCGGGAGCCATGTCAATATTGTACTTGTATTGCTTTAGGAATGCATCTGCTAGATCTTTGAAGGATTGGATGTGGGCCCGTTCGAGATGCGTGTACCAATTTGAAGTTGCCCCGGTTAAACTATCATGGAAGAAGTGAATCAAGAGCTTATCATCTTGAGCATATGATGCCATCTTCCTTACATACATGGTCAAATGGTTTTTGGGACGAGTGGTTCCTCGATATTTGTCAAAATCAGGCACCTTAAATTTCGGAGGAATTACAATATTTGGCACCAGACAAAGTTCCGAAGCATCCCGTAGACCATAACTATTTACTCCTTCAATGGCCCGTAGTCTTTCCTCTAGCACTTCCAACTTTTCTTTAGATTGGGAATTCCCTACTGACTGATTCACTGGAGTTTCACCGTACATATTCTGAGGGAAGAAGTATGGCATGTAGGAGGATCCAAAGTTTGACATCATTTGAGTCCCCTGGGGCCCATAATGTAGGATGCATTGTGGGGTTTTTGGATTGGCAGAAAGTGTCACCGTCGGGGTGTTACCATCTGTAGTGTTGACAGTTTGTGTTTGTGGCATTTCGACAGCATCGGTAGGGGTTTGTGTCTGAGTGATATGTTCGGAGTTTTGAATGCCATCTTGTGGGCTGGGGGCCGTTGGTGGCACAAATCCACGAGGCAAACCGTATGGGGGATTGTTCGGGTCAAATGAAAGATGTGTTTGGTTGCTTGGATAAATAGTGAGAGGCATCATAGCCCCTAGTTGGTTGAAGCCTTGAATAGGAATCTGAGCAAAACCGGGCGGGTTGAGAGGTGTGGTTGGATGTCCTTCGTTCGAGGCTGGAGGGTTCTCCTCTGTGTTCTTTTCCTTCTGCATTGCTTGTAGGATCTCCATCATCTTAGTCATCTGATCCTTGATTTGACTGACTTCATCCCTGATCTCTTGGACTTCTTCTAGTTCATCCGCCATGGCTCCTGTCTGTGACTGAGTACGATAAGGGTGTCTTGGAGAAATTGTTCAGAAAAGACACACACTGTTTTAATCAAAAAAAAAGTGAGAACAAAATGTTGGAAAAATGCAAAAAAGCTTTTATGAAAATCACCTTTGGAGTTTATTATTATTTTTTGAGTTAACACCTTATAACAGACAGGAGATGGTCCCTCCATCCCACACAGAGAGCATTGTGCTCATAAGATGGAATGGAGTTGACAACAAATCTAGGGGAGAAACAACTCTCCACAATAGATGTTGTCTCAAACACACTAGCAATTCTGAATTGAGACATCTCGTCCTACCCTTTGCGTAGAAGAAAGAATCCTATAAGGCAAAGATGTAGTGGACCACATACTAAAGGAAGACCATGCTCCACGATAGGTGTCGTAGCAAGTCAAGTGCAAGAGTTGGAGTGCGAAGGAATCATAGAGGCAAGAACTGATTTCATTAAAAACTCCTCAAAGCAATACATAGAATTATGGAGGCAAGGACATATTTTATTAAAATCTCCTCAAAACAATACATAGATTGGGATTACATCATAATTCTCGACATTGTTACAACATTTTCATCCTAAAGTCAATAGCTTAGGTCTCTTTCTTTTTAGCCCTCAAGCAAACCCTCCACACAGTTGCATGAAAGCATCCAACTCAGCCGAGAGACGAAGCATAGGGTCGGCACGAATTTGTTTTTATGCCTTTTCAAAGCGTTGGACAAAATTCGGAATACAATGGCTTAGCTTCAAATTCATGCTCATATATCTTTTTTTCCATATGTCAATATCTATCCCTCGCTCTCAGGCCCCTTCTCTCCACTACTTCACGGCATTCATTACTTGAACCATTTGATCATGATAGTGTTTTGCTGAGGTCCATCCTAAATCGCACTGCTTCTTGATTTCGACTAATAGGATATTCAGCTCTTGGACCTTTTGCACCAATTCATCAGTCATGTCTTGTGAACAAATTTGCTTTTGTAAGTTGGCATTGACTCCCTTTTGTCAATTGACTTCCACTTCCAATGACTTTCTCACATCTCCTTGCTGAATGACTTCTTCTTCTAACTGACGCTTTTCTTTTCTTAGTTGATGCCTCTTTTTTGTCAAGGACAATACTTTGATTTCAAGATTCTGGATCCTAGTCATGACGCTCGGCGGGACCTTGTTTGTATTCTTCTGGACTCTTGAGGTTACAGAGATATCTGCACACAAATCTTTTAAATGTTCATTTTCCTTTGTTAACTTCTCACAACGCTTCTGACCAATGGCTATTTTCAACTCGGCATCTTGCTTTTGTTGTTCCATTTCCTTCATTTGTGCTTCCAGGACTTTCAGTTGTTCTGCCATTTGAGTTACTGAAGGGGAGTAATCTTCAGCTTTCGTGATTTCTGCAGGAATGTTGACGGTTCCTTTCGTTGATTCTCTCCATGCTTCATTCTCTGAGACAATGATTAGGATTGGTCGGCCCAATTGTGATCTCCCCGCCATCCTCACATTTTTCCATGCACTTCTAACTTCTTTTCCCAACAACTTGGTATTCTCACCATCCTCGTATCGGAAACAGCATCCACCGAGTTGTTCTTCTCGTGGCACGGTTTGCGTCCAACAAAGTTGTCGTAAGGCTATAGCGGGTGTGTAAGATATGCACCCTCTCGGTCCCATCAAAGGAACATTTGGATAGTCACCACAACTATAAATGATATCTTGCCCCTGTTGACTTTCGTACCATGGGCATACCCACTTAAAAGAGTCTCTTTCCACTTTTTCAAACTCGCTCTTCCATTCCTCTTCATTAAGATGTCTTGTAGGGATGTTATGGAAGCCTCTTAGTTGATCTGAATGGTGGTTGATATAGCCTTTTGCGTACATATGAGTCATGACCCATACATAGAGCAACCGTGCACAACATCTGAGCTTCCCCTTTGGATGCCGCTGGCAAAATTCTAGAGTCAAAAGCGTTTCAGCCAATACTGTCGACATGGGGTTTTTCTTTCTTTCAACTGTGAAGAACACGTCCATTGCTGCTTGATCTATCATGTCTAGTGCTGATGGAAACAGAACCAACCCATATATTGCTAGTGCCAAAACCCTCTCAAAGGTTTCCCAGTCTTGTCGACCCATTAGTTTTCTCAAATGATTTTCAAGAAACTTTCGGGTTAACCCTCGCGAGTTTGAGTACTCGGTCAAGTTCACTTCTATTTCAGGAAGCCCTAGTAACCCTGCTATGCTTGCAGTGGTCAAGTATTGCCCCAACTGAAAGTACACGACTGGATTTTTCTGCATTGGCAACCTTAACAAGCAAGCATATTCCTCAATGGTGGGTGTAATGTCCATGTTTGGTAACTCGAAACATCTGAGATGTGGGTTCCAATACTGACTTAGAGCACTCAAAGCAGTAGCTTCAACCGGTATGAAAATTAGGTCCAAGATCACTCCATACTTCTTGACGAAGCTTCTTCGATGTTATTGAGGCAAAGATTGGCTTAACTCTTTCAGATTCTCTAATGAGTTCAAAATCACCTTGGAGCTCTTGGTGGGGGGAGCATTGCTAGTGTGTCTGACTTTTTCCATCTCTTGTTATCAAAGGTGTTATCTCTCACCAAATTATCTGTGCAAGGGAAATTTTATTTTATTAATAACATTTGGAAAGCAAAAAAATACTTATGCGTGAGAGTGTACCAAGATGCATGAATGAATGACATATTGACGGTGCATGGCCTAAAATACTACATGCACGAGCATACAATATGAGTGTAACAGGATGCACGAATGAGTGGCATGTTAAGGTGCATGTGGGATGCGTGAAGAAAATCGCTATGATGCATGAGATATAAATGTGATTATTCATGTTGTATAAAAAGATGGAATGCGCTCCCTTTTGTCCTACATAGGTCATATCCTAAAGTTGGGACTTCTGAAGTCAAGACCCTATTTTGGTAGGCTGCTAATGGCATTTTATGTGCATGACTTTCGGGACAGATCTAGACCCCTAAGCATATGGTCCCCGGATTACCCTCATCTAAAAGATAAGGATCGGAATCCATGAACCTCACCACAGGGACAAATAAGTCACAATATAATAGTCCATGTACCGGTAGCAATCCAAGCGGGAGAATCAGTGACTATCTGGGATGCAAAAGCATCACAATAACATCACTGAAACCCCTTCTAATCTTATGGCATTCCAAGGCTCGGGTATAGAGCCCAAAAGTGTGTGAATATGTGATGGTGATGTGTGTGCTGGGAGCAAGCAAACTTACACAAAACCTAAAAAATTATCCCCAAACCTGCAAAAGAACAGCCAACATTTAAAAGAGTTTTCTATCCTAGGGTTTCAAGAATATACAAAGACATTTATAAGAACAGATAAAATTATTTATGAAATAAATAAAACAAAGAAGGGTAAAACTAATATTTTCAAAGCTATTAAAAAAATGCACAACCAACTATGTTAGACCTGACTCTCTACAAGTTCCCCATTGGAGTCTCCAGCTGTCGCGACCATCCCGTCCGGGAGCCGCGAAAATAAAGGTAAAAAAAACAGAGGAGTCGAACTAAAATTTTTATTGGGAAAATCTTAGAAAACCCAATTATTTAAAGGTAAACTGGTCTAGAAAAAAAGAGAGATGAGTCCGGGAGTCGGTTACAAGTAGGAAAGGTGTTAGCACCCCACATCGGCCGTTTAAAAAACGGTACCTCAAGTTAATTGTGCAAAAATATTTTAATAACATTTTTAAATATTTATTTTACCCAAAAAATTATTTACAATAAATTATTATTTTTAATTTTTAATAATTTATATTTTTATTAATTTTTACATTTTTAAATTTATTGTTTATAAAAACTAAATGAGGTTGAACATGGCACATGAGTCCACAGGGCAACCTCAAATCTAAGGGACTGAACATGGCACTGTGTCCATAGAGCATCCCTAAAAATAGAAAATTTTAATTATTTTGATTAATTATTTTAACATAAAAAGAGACAAAAAAAAAAGAAAAATTTAGTTTTGGCTTGACAAGATGATTTATCTTGCTCCTACGTATTCCCGGGTGCGATGGGAAACTCAAAGCCACGTAGTTCTTAAAAAAAGATTTGATTGGTTAGATGATTGATTTTAATTTTGAATGGAAATTTGATTTTTTTTTTTTTTTGTGAATGATTTTGAAAATGGATTTTATTTTAAAATTAATCCACTTATGTACAGGGTTCAAGATAGCGGTGCTACATGATAAACCCTTACAATTCATACGCCACTTGAGGATGGAAATTCATACATCAACGTCGTAGATTGTTGCGTGAATTCAAATACATTTTATTATTTAAAAAAAGTGTTTATTATTTTATTTTATTTTTAAAAAAAGAGAGGGAATTCACTCTTGCACAAGGTTAAAGATAGTCAAGCTATACGATGAACCCTTATAATTCACACGACACTTGAGGATGAAAAATTCATACATCAACGCCGTAGATTGTTGCATGAAAAAAAAGATTTTTTATTTTATTTTATTTTTATAAAACTTGTTAAAAGAGTAAATTGGAAACCTTTTATTATTTTTTTATAAAAGATAATTCATTCTCGCACAGGGTTAAAGATAGCTGAGCTATACGATGAACCCTTACAATTCATATGACACTTGAGGATGAAAACTCGTACATCAATGTCATAGATTGTTGCGTGAACTCAAAAGAGTTTTTTTTTTAATTTCAAAAGTGTTTTAGCATACCGTTTTTTTTTTTAAATCAAGGATTGAAAATATTTTAAGGTTTTTTCTATTTTTTCCATTTTCATTATAAAAAATTTATAGACAAAATTAGCTATGCAACACTTCAAGCCCAAATTCATAAAGCTTTTTTTGTTTTACTTTGTTTTTAGTTTGAAAATGGGCCAATCAGCTTTGACCCAACAACCCAATGGACAGCCCCAATCCTAACACCCCAAGCTGAAACATGACCAAAAAGTAAAAATAAAAATATAAAACTAAAACTAAGACTGAAATAACATCAGAATAGAAAAAAAACGAAAGCAAAACAGAGAGAGAGGAAGGGACCGAAGCAGTGAGCACGATGGCGGAAGAGATGCTGTGGACGACGAGTAGCGCTAGTCAGGCGGGTGTACGTCTGGCCGGTGGCAGTGGTGGTCCGTGAGCGGCGCGCGGCGGAGGATGCTGCCTAGGCGGATTCGTGACGGAAGACGAGCGGATCTGATGCGTGGCGGAGATGACAAAGGAGACAGGGAAGCAGAAGACGCGAACGGCGTCTACACTCGACGGTAATCCGTAGCTACGATGCATTTGAGGTGGTGGAGGTCTGAGGCGATTCGTGCACATATCTGTGGTTGCCGGCGGTCCAAGGCAGAGGACGCGGAGGATGGCTCCGTTGCGAAGCTAGCGGTGCGACGCAAAGGAGGGGCATGACTGTGGTGGATCCGGGTCTGAGATCTACGGTTCGTGACGGTGGCAAAGAACCAAGGTGGCGACGCGGCAAGGTTGGATGCAGCGCGGTGGTGTGGAGTTGCTCGCCTGGTGGTGAAGTTGCCGAGGCAGAGGACGTCTCCTCCCTCCTCTGTTTACTGCTATGATCTATGTGTGTGCTCTTTTTTGTCGTTGCAGGGACAAGAGTGATAGGCAATGAGTGTGTGTGAATGGGTGATTGTTTGTGAAGGTGAGTGGTTCTGTTATGATATAGATGTAGAAATGGGGGACAATGTGGTTGTGGATTGATGCTGTAAGAATGGAGAGAAACGATGAAAAATAAAGAACGGAGGGTTATGATGAAGAAAATAACCGAGTCCCTCTCCCCCTTCTGTCCAATGTGCTTTTGTTTATATAGAAAGAATAGGAGAAGATGATGCCAAAATTTGTTATTGCCGTGTTGAGAGGTAAGGACGAAGGTACAGAGGGAGGGTGCCATGGTGGTGCTCCCACTATTCTGTATAGCTGGTATAGGTGCAGGGGTTGTGTCTCTTGTTTTGGAATAAAGCATAAGAAAATAAAAGAAGGGAAATAAAACAAAGCTGGTTCATACCCAAAACAGATAGCAGCACTAGGGGAAGGGAGTAGGAGACAATTTTTTTTTATATTTTTCAAACATACAGTCTCTTTTCTTTTCTTTTTATTTTATTTTATTTTTAATTTTTCATTTAGGTTGGATAACTTGGATCATGAGCTTATCTAAATTAACAATGGGCCAAGAACAAACACTTTTTTCTTTTGCAAAGTTTTTATTTATTTTTATTTATCATTTTTTTATTATTTTTCAAAACATTAATTAAAAAAAATGGGGACAAAATTAGGTGTTCACAATTAGTTATTACTTCAAATGATTAAGGAAGAAAAGATCAGGCTTGTGTTTCAAACTAATCAGATTTTGCTTCATTTACCGTATTAAGGCTAAAAATAAGTAAAGGTCTTGAATTGGTAACTTCTGAAATTGAGTCTTTACGTTTTTTTTTGTTTGTTTGTATTTATATACAATATGAATTGCATCTAAAGGTTCCGACAGGCAAATCATTTTCCTAAAGCTCGAATAGTGGAAAAAACAAACACTACTACAGAAAAGGGTTTTAGTAGCGCACTTTCAGTAGCGCTTCAGTAAAAAACGCTACTTAAAAATAGGCGGAAGGTTTTTAATAGCGCTTCCTTAAGAAAGCGCTATCTATTCCTTATTCTAAGACAGCGCTCCTTCAAGGAAACGCTGCTGAATGTAGATTGATATGAATAGATAGCGTTTTCTTGAGAAAGCGCTACTATAAGTAAGAGAATAGATAGCGTTTTCTTGAGAAAGCTCTACTATAAGTAAGAGAATAGATA
The DNA here is from genome assembly GCA_030762895.1 of Sophora flavescens. Lineage (NCBI taxonomy): Eukaryota > Viridiplantae > Streptophyta > Magnoliopsida > Fabales > Fabaceae > Sophora > Sophora flavescens. Next base: position 184,634,271 of record CM061064.1, read on the forward strand.
GCGCTTTTTCAAAGAAGCGCTATCTATTCCCCTTTTACTAATTAAATATTTAATTTCCCTCACAGCCCTTTTTTTCTCGCGCGACTCAGCTTTCTCAAACCCTGGCCTTCACGCGGTACTGATCATCTTTCTCAAACCCTTCATCGCGCCTTCTCCCTCTACCATGTCTCCTTCTACCGTGTCTCCCTCTCCTCTGCCGTCGTTTTCTCCCTCTGCTCACAGAGGAAGCCAGAAGCAAAACGAAACGAAGCGTGTCTCCCTCTCCTCTGCCGCGTCGTTTTCTCCCTGTGCTTCATAACGTAGCTTTCGGAGGGAACCCAAACCTCCCCACCCTTCTCCGCCGCTTCGGTCCCTGTCTCCGGCCCCGTCATCCTCCAACCTAAGAAGCCCCTTCATTCATCATCCAATCCCTAACCGACACCCACTACTGGAATCGACACAGGTATGCGATTCGTGGGAAGGAACTGAAGTTGAGATTCTGTTTGAATATTTTAACTTCAGCATAGTAATTAATAAGTGGGCAGGAACTGGATTAAAATTGAGATTTGGTTACTCTTTGATTGTTTTCCATAATGGTAATTGATTTTTTTTAAAATTCTTTTATTTTTAAGTTTTCCATAATGGTTACTCTTTGATTCTGTTTGAACATTTTAGGATCTGCAAGTTGCTCAACAACCCTAATTTCTTGGCTAAGGCTGCAATCTTGCCTGTTGTTGCTTGCTTGTCACAGGTTGGCATTTCTATTTTTGTGTTTTAGTTTGAGGCATTGTTTTAGTTGATGTGGTGAAATGAAATGATGTTGCTGGATAGATATAAAATGGTTACCTGATTTATCAGAAGTGTGATTGTTGAAGTTTTTTTTTATTATTATTAAATTAATTTTGCATTTTGGTCATTTTGTTTGGAACTTAGGGTCTATCGCCTATGTTAGAACTGAAATTCAGCTAAGGATTGAAAATTATGTTTGGATGTATGACAGAAAATGTAGCATTTGTTTATTGTAATCGGTTCATTGGTATTGTATATTTGGGGGGAAGAAAAAAGTTGAACAGCTGCATTTGATATTCCAATTGCTTGTATGATGATACTTTCATAGCATTTATTTATTTGAGGGTGGAGGCTACATTGTTTTGTCAATGCAGAACTTTGGTCTATCTATTGCTTACTACAATGGCTGCAATTGGATCTATAAGTCTGTCTTCCTCATACCAAAATTGGGTATTGATTTCCAATTTTTCATAAAGACACTTACCTCTCATTTTACTGGATGCAACTCACTAGTCAGTTTTGTTAGTGAGAAATGAGTCATTGATAGCTTTACTAGATACAAGCAGGTTAAGAATGAGAACCTGTTTGGACCATATCTACTAACAAAAATATTACAAGTAGCTGATGTAACTGGCAGCAAGAAACAACTATCACTAACCTCAACTCGCCTCTGTACTTTAGCTTCACCATCAGCAGCAATAGAGTCTAGTTTAAGCAATTGAACCATTAGCAATTCTGTCAAGATAACAAATTCTTTGTCTTCAACCTTAGTACCACCACAAACAGTTGTCTCCAAAGCAACCACCTAACAATCATCAACTACTAGTTAGCCTTATTTTCAGAATTTCAGTTAATGAAGAGTTGTGTGATAAAGAATGGCACCTTTTGATATAGCTTGTCAACTTCTTTTCGACACTCGAGACTGCTTCACGGGGCCTTTAAGATATCTTCACTCCTCTGCATCTCTTCAAGCTTCCTCTCTTTGCTGGCTGGATCCTCCAACAATATGATCTTAGACATGTCCTTCACTCCCACCATATGCAAGCATTCTTCATCCTCCTTCTCTTTCCCTCTAAATAGTAACCTTTGTTCCTTAGGCTTTAGACAAGTCTCAGATGTAAGGACCCTTTTTACATGCCCTTCCATTGAACCAAATAGAGCAGTTAGGCCTCAACTTCAGAATCTAATTGGTAATATTGTAGCACCATGCTGCATGCCTATTCTAATGCAAATACTCGAATTACCCCATCTAATGAAGCGATATTCTAACAACTTTTATTGACCTAATGATGCAATGCATGTACCAGTAAAAGACATATAAATATTGATATATATTCAATATATATATATATATATATATATAAAGGTAGCATTGCTACAACAATGTTGTTAGTTGAAACCAGTAATTCAATGTATAACATAAAGACATCAAATATTCAGACGGACTACATGCTTCATTTGAGAATTGAGAGCATAATGCTCTGAAACTTCATGCAAAATAATGATAATTGGCATGCACGCAAGAAAGAGTGACAGTTCCATCATAATGGTCTGCTTCAAATATTCCAAGATTGTCGAGGATCTTGTCCTACTTTGAAGCATAACTATCTAGACTTGAAAAAAATTTGGTGAAACCTAACCACTCATTGAGTATTTTGACTCTTGTCGATCAAGCCTTTATCCATCCTATGCATCGATAGAAGCCGAGAGATCTCCTTCCTAGTTTTGTTTTTAACTTTCAAATGCTTCCAAGGAGAATAATCCAGGACATCAGTTCAAATTAGAAGGGAGAAGCTTAAGAATTAGCAAGCTTATTTATTTTTAACATTATATCTGAAGTTTTAACGTATTTTGACAAGTTTTTGGGTCTTAAGTTTTGTGGGGTTTTCCTTAAGTTGTTTTTGTTAAGTTGGATTCAATCTATGCCTATTAACGGCTGGTTATTTTACTTAGCCTTCAAATTTAGGACTACATCGTTCTGAACTTTGGCTAGTTCTATTTAAGTGATGTATTTGACTATCAAAGAAGGAATGGATGATCAGATTTATGTTTGTTCAGTAATATGATGCCTTCTTGGTTGTGTGATACGAGTATACAGCCACACCCTAAATGTGATGCCTTATGCCTAGAATAATTTTATTCTTACCCTCAACCTTATTCTCTTTTCCTAATAATACATATGCACATATCTGAATCCAAAGGTAGATAGCACCCAAAATTAATTCTTTTGCAAAATTAGATGATTCTTCCTCACATATAACCTAAATTGAATACCATCATACCCAAAATTCTAACAACACAAGTTCTGCTAATGACCCAACCTATTGCTTGCAAACAAGCACTCCCCTCACATATCATGAATAAGCCTTCAATTCCCTAATTAGGACTAGAAGAGGAGTCAAGAGGTTGTCTCTTCTGGACAAGCATACCACCAGGCCTGAGCTCCCAATCTATACTTCCCTTCATCCCATCATTAGCTGCAGTTTTTGAAGCTGATCTTTTCATTATCAACAGTAGTAAAACATTGGAATAGGATTAAGAGAGAGGAAGGTGGAGCTGATTGAGAGATGCAAGATAGGTATCAGCATAGCAAAAGAAGGTGATAGAGTAAGCAAACAAAAGTGGTTTCAGGATAGGGACCTCGCAACTGTCTTTTACAAAAACAGCACTTGCTCGGTTACAAACTTACAACTCAATAAAGTAAAATTGGTACCAAAGGACACCGTACAATGTTGTACCATACGAGGGAACCCAGAAGATAAATAGAATATAAGAGACAATTATTGGTTTCCAATGTACCTGAATCTTTTATTGAATACAGGAATTTCTTACCTGAATATCATCATTAAAAACAAGATGCGTTGACCGATATTTTTCAAGTAGATCAAAAGCATTGTGGTTTGCGAAGTCTTCAAACTAAAACACATGTTAAAAGAGATTCAGCAAACAGGAAACTTGAAACTACTTAATCTGAAAACAAAGCAAACACGGCCTAATTGTTGCATTTTATGCATTTGCAGTCCAATAAACCGACCTGAATGAGGATCTTTTCTCCATAATTTTGCTTGACTGCAGTCATAAATTCATCCTATGCCTTGGTTTTTGTAGAATCTGTTTTGAATGATGTGATGAATTTCTATTGTTATTTAGATTTTTGGAGACTTTTGTTGGGTCATAAATAAGTACGTCTGTCAATCAACTCTTTGTTGTTCAAGTTGCTCGACTTCACTCTGGTACGTTTTACCACTTGTTATTCCCCTTTGTTTTATTTAAACCTTTAGTTGTATAATTAGACATGTTTATTTTTATCGGTATAAACATGCATTAACCTTCGTTTCATGTTCAAACTCAAAATAATTATGGTAGATCGTAAAAATATGGATCGGAAGTGGATGTCTCGCCAATCGTTTGTCAAAGGAATATAAGGACGGAGTGCAAGATTTTATTAGGTTTGCAGTTGAGCATGCATAAAACCCTAGTAGAATCATATGTCCTTGTTTAAGTTGTTGTTATACAAGACGAGTTAGTGTAGCTGAGTTGGAAGGACATTTAGTGTGCAATGGAATTGATCAAAGTTATACCTATTGGACAAAGCATGGTGAGACTATAGGTGAATCTAGTGATATGGGGAATAGTGGGAGATGTGCGTCAGATGACAATACATATGATGCCGACCGTTTTGAAGAGATGGTAAACACGGTTGAAGAAGATCTTCGTGATTGTCCTCGAATGTTTGAGAAGTTGGTAAGTGATGCTGAGAAACCGTTGTATGAGGGTTGTACTAAATTCACAAGACTGTCGGCGATGCTAAAGTTGTATAACTTGAAATCGGGGAATGGATGGACTGATAAGAGCTTTACAGACTTACTCACACTACTGAAAGATATGTTGCTGGAGGATAATGTGCTTCCTAGTCGGACATATGAGGCTAAACAAATGTTACGCTCTATTGGTATGAGCTATGAGAGGATACACGCTTGTCCTAACGATTGCATTTTATTTCGAAATGAATATGCATCGTTAAATACGTGTCCTAAATGTAATGCCTCACGGTATAAGAAGAAAGAATCGGCTCCAGAGAAGGTTCTATGGTATTTCCCCATAATTCCCAGATTTAGGCGCATGTACCGTAGTTCAGAAGACGCAAGACACTTGACATGGCATGAGGATGAAAGGATTAAAGATGGCAAGCTACGACACCCGACAGATTCTCCTCAATGGAAAAGAATTGATCATGATTTTCCTGATTTCGGGCAAGAACCAAGAAATCTACGACTTGCATTATCTACTGACGGATTTAATCCGCATGGTGTTCAGAGTAGCTCTCACAGTACATGGCCTGTGATTTTGGTAATTTATAACCTACCTCCATGGCTATGCATGAAGCGCAAATACATGATGTTGTCTATGTTAATTTCTGGGCCCAAACAACCAGGAAATGATATCGACATATACTTGGCTCCTTTAATTGAAGACTTGAAGAAAATGTGGGAGACCGGTATAGAGGTGTATGATGGGTATAGAGAAGAAAGTTTCACCCTAAAGGCCATGATCTTCAGTACAATTAATGATTTTTCGGCATATGGTAATTTATCAGGATACAGTACCAAAGGTCAGTGTGCGTGCCCTATATGTGAAGATAATACAGATTGGATGCGGTTGGAGCATGGCAAGAAGAATGTCTTCCTTGGGCATCGTAGATTTTTGCATTCAAGTCATCATTACCGGTCATGGAGAAAGGCATTCAATGGGAATACAGAAGAACGTGTAGCTCCTCTGCCGTTGACGGGTGCGCAACTGTCTGAAAAGGTACAAGATTTGAGTATTGAATTTGGGAAACCTTTTGCGAGAGAACTTGTCACACGAGGGTGGAAGAAAAGGTCGATTTTCTTTGAGCTGCCATATTGGAAGTCATTATACGTAAGACACTTCATTGATGTAATGCATGTTGAAAAAAATGTATTTGATAGTGTCATTGGTACCTTACTCAATGTGCCAGGGAAGACCAAAGATGGCATTAATGCAAGGCTGGATTTGGTTAGTATGGGATTGAGACGAGAATTGGGACCGGTAAAGAAGGGGAAAAATACATATTTACCTCCGGCTGCTCATACTCTATCTAGAAAAGAGAAAATTGTTTTTTGTAAGTTTCTTCATGGAGTTAAGGTTCCAGAGGGGTACTCTTCAAACATTATGAACCTCGTATCGATGAAAGACCTTAAGTTAAAGGGTCTAAAGCCCCATGACTGTCATGTTCTCATGGAGAATTTGCTACCCATCGGTATACGGTCCATTTTACCGAACAAAGTGCGGCATACCTTAACTAAACTTTCTTTCTTCTTCAAGGCAATTTGCAGTAGAGTGATTGACCCTGGAAAGTTGCCAGCATTGCAAAGAGAAATCGTTGTGACTTTGTGTGAGCTAGAGATGTATTTCCCACCTTCATTCTTTGACATCATGGTCCATCTGACTGTACATCTGGTTAGAGAGACACAATTGTGTGGGCCAGCTTATATGAGATGGATGTACCCGTTTGAGCGTTATATGAAGATATTAAAAGGTTATGTTAAAAACCGGTCACGACCAGAGGGTTGTATTGTTGAACGGTACATAGTCGAAGAAGCTGTTGAATTTTGTACCGACTACCTATCCAATGTTGAATATTCTGTAGGGCTGCCAAAGTCTCGTCACGCAGAAGAAGCGCGAGGGCAAGGGATTTTTGGAACTGAAATATTGACTATACCAAGGAAAGAATGGGAGCAAGCACACTTGTATGTTCTACAGAACGCCGATGAGGTAGAGTCATATGTTGTAAAACACAAGGACATACTTAAGAGTTCATACCCAAATAAGAGTCAAAATTGGTTAACAAGAGAGCATAATCGATGTTTTATAACTTGGCTAAAAGATCGATTTATGAAGAGTTTGTTTGTAAATCCTGCCTCGATTTCAGAAAGATTGAGATGGTTAGCGAAAGGTCCAACTATACATGTTTTCTCTTACACCAGTTATTTGATGAACGGGTACACATTCTATACAAAGGAACAAGATGATCGGAGTACAATGCAAAATAGCGGGGTGACTCTTGTAGCTGAATCCTTGCATATCTCAAGTGCGAAAGACAGAAACCCTATATATGCGAATATGTCATACTTCGGGGTCATTGAACACATATGGGAGTTGGATTACACAATGTTTCGAGTGCCTGTGTTCCAATGTAAGTGGGTTGACAACAATAACGGTGTACAAATGGATGAGTTGGGGTTCATGCGGGTGGATTTCAATAAGGTGGGTTATAAAGATGAGCCTTTTATTTTAGCATCACAAGCTCAACAAGTGTTCTATGTCACAGATCCAACTGATACGAATTGGTCCATTGTTCTATTGACTAACAAAAAAATTGTTAATGAGATTGATGATGAAGCACATGAAGATGCTAATATTGAGGATGACCCTTTCTTCGGAGTGTCACAATCACGTTTGGCTAATCCAACTAGAGAGGATGCTATGTATATTAGAAATGATCATGACGAGGGGCATTGGTTCCTTCCAATATTTCGTACCAATAAGGGACGCGCAAGTCTCAATCCAACAAGGAAAAGGAAAAGATTGACTTAAAACATGTATGCAAGGATTGTGTATTTTTAATTTCTTGGACATTTAAATTTATATTCATGAATTTCTCTAAGTAAACTTGTATGATTATGAACTGACGTTTTTTACTTGTGTGTTTAATTTGTTGTAGGTAAATGGCATCTCCTAGTGATCATGATAGTGCTGAGGAGGCCACACGAAAGGTGAGGCGTCGTGGGCCAACCTTTAAGGAGAAGATTATCCGCCAGAGGAGTAAAGGAGGACCTAAAATTGTGGTAAAATACTTACTAATTAATCTAATTAATTGTTTCATTCTATTAATTGTTTGTTATCTAAATTTATACACTTAATCAAAAAAATTTAGGTTAAATGGAATGTTAAGGGTCAGCCCATTGGTAGAAATGGTAGAGACTTGATTAGTTACATTGGGTCCAAAGTGCGGCAAACAGTCCCTATTACTTGCGATAGTTGGAGGAGTCTAGCTTTGAACAATCTCAAAGATGAGATCTGGCGTGATGTACAGGTAAATTAATTAACAAGAGTTAGTTATACTGTTTCTTAATTATGTAGACATACTTATACTCTGAGATTTTATTTATATTGGCGTTGAAGATGACTTTTGTGGTTGATGAGACTCGGCGGAGTACTCTAATTCAGCATGCCGGAAAAATGCACCGGACATTTCGAACTAACTTGACAAGAGAGTACCTTAGAGACGACAACGGGAATGTCAGACGCGAGCCTCCACCAAAATATAAAGATTTTATAAGCATGGAAGATTGGACAGCTTTTGTAGCAAAACGTATGGAAGATGAGGAATTTCTGGTATGATCCTATGCATTTATTAGTACTGCATGCAACTATTCAGAGTATTTGAAACCAACTCAATGAAAATTGCTTGATGAGGCGGATGACTATTCTTATTTTGTTTTCTTTTTATTATGACTTGCTATTTTTTCTTAAATGTAATTAAATATTGAATACCTCCTCTGATCATTAAAACTGCAGTTGGTTTTATTTTTTGTTTTTTGATACAAAGAATCTGCTCTAACTACAATGATGATATCGGATAGGGTCTCTAATTACAATGTGCCGCTGCTCTAACTTTGCTATAAGTTTTGTGAATATATGACAATCTCCACATATCCTTAGGTTCTTCCATATTCTAATAGTTTTCTCCCTTGGAAAGCTCATGATACCAAGAACAATTGGTATAACACATACATTGTATTTTTATATACATGCCATCTGTTGAAGAGAACATAAATCCTTATATGCTCTTCTCTTTGTTGGCTAGTTATGTACCATGTTGATCCTTACCTTAGTATCTCTGTTTTAATCAATTTCTTTATCTCCCTGCTTCCTTGTTTATTTACGGGTTTGTGAACATTAAATTGTCTAGGGATCTCTAAGCATGTGAATTGGTTAGAAATTTGGTATTCGTTTCGGGGCTTTGGTCTAAGTGTCCAATATTTTGATGATTGAAAAACAATATTTCGATGATTGAAAAACAATATTTTGATGATATCCGTTGATTGCACAGATTTTTATACTAGTAACTTATATCTTGACAAAAGATGACAATAAAAGTCAAAAGTTTGTTACACATCAAGACGTGCTTTCACTTCTAACCTCACATATTTTGATGCATGACACAAATGTTATAATTATATGCCTTTCGATTATACACATTTAATAGCACTGCATGCAACTATTCGAGTTCGGACCTTTTGAGTGTGACAAAGGTCGATTAATATATTTCTGTGTCTATATAGAGAATAAGCGAAGAAAATCGGCAGAGAGCGTTAGAACCTGACTACCCTTTCAAAGGAGGGGTTAAGGGGTATGCTGGCATTGAGGAAGATATGGTATTTATAATATCCTTAATTATAACTTGGTTTATTTAACACGTTTTGGTTTTTTTCTTAGTAAGATGATGAATTTTAATTTGTTTGTTTAAATGTACAGCTGTTGGAGGCGGGTGGAGATCCAGAAGTTGATTCAATTGAACGTCATATTTTGTGGATGGAAGGCCGTAAAAACGAGGAGGGTGTGATTGACCATCCCCCCACTAGGGAAGTGGCTGAAAGAATTGTAAGTATGATAGCATTAATTAATATTTTCATTTCTAATTTTCTTATGATAATTATGTTTATCATCTTTGTCAATAATATATGTTTCAGGAGACCATAACACAGGCTGTATCACGGGGGAGATAACAAATTGTGGTGGTCGCGAAGATATCCTAGCCCAAGCCTTACCTGCCGAGAGTATTCTGGTCGCTATAGGGGTGTGGGTTTTGGGTCACTCAAAACTATCTTCGGATCACGAAAGCGTGCAAAACAAGAAGAAACAATAGAATTGAGGAGGATGGTCACCCAACTGTTTAAAGAAGTCCAGGAATTGAAAAACAGCAAGCAGGACAAGGAACCAGTGGAGGGGCATGAGCCTGATTTACCTCCCCTAACCTTACCCCTACCCCAACCCCATATAGTGCCAGAGATAGTTGCACTCTTGTGCTACCCGAGGCAATAATCATTACATTAATCGCTTTCTTTACCTGTACATATTGGATTGACAGTTTACATATTAATATTTTTGTTTATCATTGGTTTAGGGCAATAATATGTGCAACCTATTTTTGGCAAGCCCAACTCATCGCTTGGTCGCTAGGGGGACAGTCTATAACGAATTAGGTGGCACACTGCACAACCTACCAATACCTGCAGGACATGTAAAAGTTGTGGTTGAGTTTGCAATTGAGGGCGATGCACCATTGCCTGTGCCACTTGTGAATGCAGATGTGATGACAGTGGAACAAACAATAGGTACCTATGTGGCATGGCCAAGCCACCTCGTAGTTGTAAGTGATCCATTATCATTTACTGCATATATTTATTAAATTAGGTGGTCACTAGCTAATTAATGTGTTGCAATGAAAAAAATGTAGATACCCGCAAAATCCAAACTCAAGGACAAGGTCAAAGTGCCAGAGCACAAAGCTAGCAAGAATGTGGGCAAACCCCAACCTTCCCCTAGACCTCCGAAAGTTGGCAGAGAGCAAACAAAAGGGTCAGTTACATCCCCATTAAAGAACAAGAGCAAACATCAGCCTTCCCAACCTCCTATAACTCATGGTAGTGCAGATTTTATAACCTTTCTTAGAGTCCATGTGTTAACAAGGATGGCAGATAGAGCAAACATTGCCATACCAATGGAGCCAGAAATTCTGGGTTATGAGCACACATTAGAGCTCGGTGGTGAAGGTTCCGAGATTGGAGAAATTCTCAATCATGAATGGTTATCACAGACTGTTATTAGCGTATATCTCAGGTACTACATCAAACTTTGAAGTATACAACCTATACAACTTTGAAGTATATCACATACTGTTTTTAGCGTATATCTCAACTGTTTTAAATATTGATACTGATCTCTGGTGGTTATCTTTTTTTAATACTAAGAATTGAGTTAGATGAAAAGTATTGTCCTGCTTTTTCATTTTCAGTTTTTCTCTTTTTCATTTCTTTGTATACATGTTTTAATTTAAGGTACTTGTACCGTGAGATACTGATCCCAGAAGAACGGACTCAGAGGTTTGTGTTTCTATGCCCACAACGAACACATATGCACTTTGACTCTGTGGATATAAGAGAGTATATAACTGAACGCTTGGCATTGGCAAAGCCGGAGGATGAGACCTTGTTTTTGTCACCTTGCAATGTAGTGTGAGTCATTTAATTTAATTAACGATAGTAACTTTTATGAAATGTGATTAGCTGCTTAAGATTTCCTAACTGACCACATTTTTGTAGGGGTCATTGGGTATTGTTAGTGATCAATCCCAAAGAGGACACGGTGTACTATTTAGATCCCTTGCATATGCATTTTAACAATCACAAAAAAATGAGGGATACGTACAATCAGTAAGTATATATATGCATTTATTGTTATCTTCATATATATATATATATATATATATATATATATATATATATATATATATAGATGGGTTCGAAACCTTTACTTCAATGAAATTGTTTGATTTTGCACTCAGGGCTTTGCTAATTCATCGAGGATTACATGGAGGCAAGTCTCGAATTTCTAAATCATCCAGGCTGACTAAATGGATATCTATAATGGTATTTACGAAAACCCTTATGCAATTTTTTAATTTAAATTAAATAATTAAAAGAATTAATTTATTATTTTTGGTTTTATAGTGCCCCCGTCAACCGAATGACAACGACTGTGGCTACTACGTTCTGAAATTTATCAAGGATATCATCATTCAAAACCAAATGCAAATCCCAACCACGGTATTTAATTTTAGTTCTAGCTTATATAATTTAATAACTCAGATTTAGTCATTCTAATTTGATTTAATTTTCATTTTGAAGTATTTTCCTGAATGTAAATGTATCACATACTCCGATGATCAACTTACTCAACTTAAAGACGAGTGGTGTCGTTATGTGGTTATGAAATTTATCAACAATTAAAAGGTACGACATACTCTGATATTATGCTAGCTAGTGTCTCTCCTATATTATTAGACTTGTGTGTATGTGCAAGTGATCTGTATGTGTATCTTATGCAGGCCGACAACAAAGACTTTGTGCGATCAAGCAGAAGATGGAAGCAACATGCACAAATTGTTTATAATTAATTACTAGTGTGTTGATTAGCTTGTACACATTGTTAGTATGCATGGTTATTATCAAGTGTAGGTTAGCAACCTTTTGGTTTATCGACTTAAATAGTAGAATCGGTTATGTGTAAGCGTTACTGTGAATTGTGTTAAAGTATATTACTTAATTGGTTATATATGCATGATTTTGATATTTGGTTTGGTTTATATATATATATGTGCTTACCAATATGTGAGCTTTGTACATTAATTATACAAGTGTATATGTGTGTGATGCACCTAAATGCAGTGTTATTGTGAATTGATGAGGGATTGTTGTGCAGGTGGGAAATGTAAAAAATGTGAATAATGAAAAAAAAAATGGGGGGATAGGTAGCGCTTTCTTGAAAAAACGCTGTCTAAAGTGACAAATAGACAGCGCTTCCTTGAGAAAGCGCTGTCTAAAGTATGTAATAGTTTGTCTTTAGACAACGCTTTCTCAAGGAAGCGCTACCTATTCCTACTTTCAGTAGCGCTTTCTTGAAAAAACGCTGCCTAAAGTGACAGATAGACAGCGCTTCCTTGAGAAAGCGCTGTCTAAAGTATGTAATAGATTGTCTTTAGACAGCGCTTTCTCAAGGAAGCGCTACCTATTCCTACTTTCAGTAGCGCTTTCTTGAGAAAACGCTGCCTAAAGTGACAAATAGACAGCGCTTCCTTGAGAAAGCGCTGTCTAAAGTATGTAATAGATTGTCTTATTACCAACTTTGGACGGCGCTTTTTCAAGGAAGCGCTACCTATTCCTACTTTCAGTAGCGCTTTTTTAAGCGCTACTGAATCTCTCCCACCTTCAGTAGCGGGTGAATAGATAGCGCTTCGAAGCGCTACTAAAGGCCAAAAAAAAGCGCTACTGAAGCCCTTTTCTGTAGTTGTGAAATGCTTCGAATGGGGATATAACTAGTTCTAATGCGTCAGTGACTCAATACATGTTGTTATGAAATGTTATCATTTATTTCAACTTCGTCAAGGGAAATAGAGAAATTGTGTTAAACCAAAACTTTCTGAATATATGTGTAATTGTTTATCTCAAATGGAATATCAGATCCCAACCAAGTATTAACGAGCTTCGACCCCTTAAATAAATGATCATGAGTTCGATCCCTAACTCTTGCATATAAAGAAAAACCTGATTGAGAGAGATCAACCATTAAATATGTTCAATACCTCGAGGGATTAGTCTCCGTATTTATTCGTGAAGGATAAATGAGAAACAAAAAAAAAATGGAATATCAGATTGATCACGTAACGTGCGCCTCATGTACCTTTCTAAATAGTTAAAAGAATAATATTTGGGTAAAGAAAACAAAAATGTTATTTTGACATAAAAAAAAAAAGCGACAATAACTCATGACAGCAGTTAATGATAATTGTATTTAATAATTTATTGAATTTGGTTAACGAATACACCTATATTCTAATATATGAGTTAACTCATTATTGGACAACCTTAATTAACGATATATAAAATCTTGATTATTACAATGTAGTTGATATTTAATGAGTTACACATTTTTAATATACTCATTAACTACAAAATTGAATTTCATTAACCATCATCACTGTTGTCCCATCTTTTTATGTTTAATCATTTTTTTAAGTAAAAACAAGAAGCTCTTTTAATGTAGTTGTTTAATCAATGAAACAGAATCTCAACTGGAATCTAATTAAAAATAAAAAATCCCAAAATAAAAAAATATAACAGTATTTGTAGAAAGACAGCAATTTGAAGGAAAATTCCAGCTGTCTGTCTGTTTCATCGTATCGTGTCTTTCTCAACTGTTTAATCGTATTGTGTCTTTCTCACCTGAGTAATGATAAACACATTTTTTTTCCCAACATTGTGAATATATATATATATATATATATATATATATATATATGCATATTTATATTTGTTTGTTATTTTTTCTTTCTCATCACATATATTTAATACTTGAAAACAACCCAAAAACATATAATATATATACTTGATGTCTCAAAAATATGTTCTTTCTCATTGCTATTTCTCATTACTATTTCTCAACGTACTCCTTTCTTTCATTCCTTCAATATTTTACATCACTAACTTAAATAATAATAATAATAATATTGTATGTTCCAATTTTTGTGGCGAAAAAATTTATATTCTAACCTTCGAGTCTTCGACATAAATATATTACCACTGACTTATCATTTATCATTACCTTATGCAATATAGATATGAAAAAAACTTAGTTATAAAATATAACATAATTATTATAATTTATTTTATAATTTATTTTAAAAATAGACATATTTAATGAAAATAATAACTACCTTCTTATCTCCAGAAGAAGGTCAACTGCATATATGGTATTATGTCTAAGCGTAGTCCGATAGATATATGCATGATAGATTTGGTTGGCAAGCAATACTCTCTATTGTACCTTCTTAGAATAATGTAAATTTGAGAAAAGAACTAGGAAAACATTCCAAACGTGTTACATATCAAATACAAGATGCTGAATGCAAAATTCAAACGTGTAATAATCTAACATATCATCACTAAGGTAATCAAAAGCCAAAATCAAATTACCAGAATAAAATTTTCTTATTTCATGAACAATATTATAACATCAATTAAGGGACTCCTTGACGATTAACGGCATCAGTTGCAGTGGCTTGGGCCTCGGATGAAACGGCAGCACCAGAGAGAGTAGGTGCCTCAGTAGCACCAGCTCCACGCCCTTGTTTAGGTTCTTGATGACCTTGTGTCCCATAACCCTGACGCTTATAATCCTCCAAGTCCTTGTATTTAAGGTAGGGACTGTCCCCCATCGGAAGCCCCTCAAGCCTTTCTTTAGTACTTGATTCACTTTGTGGCTTTGTCTCCTGCACTTGCTTCTCCATTTTTCCTTTACTTGTTTTGCTCATAATAACTTCTCATTACTATTTATAACACTTTAATTTTATCCTCAACTTCCTATGCCTTTTTTTTTGGCCAAGTGTGACACACGTGGTGGTCCAAGAGTTATTTCAGGGAAACGTGGCAACTTTAGGTGTAGCTTCCTATTCTTATCCACACAAGATAATTAATCAATGAACCCGTCTGAATCTCCACACACTTCTCAGCTCCACGGCTCCATCTATTGTTTATTTGAAGCTATTTACCATTTTATGATCTTCCGATAGTGACGTTCACGTCTCAAAAATACATAAAAAAATAAAAAGATCATCAAATAATGTCTCATTTTTATCAACAAATATCATTCCTCTTCAAAGAAAGCAGGGGAACAAGAAAACGTGGGATTGGGTCCAATGTAAACCCAATGCCATTCTGCTTTAATTGATTTCTTCTCCTCCTTCTTAATCTCATTATTATTAGAATAAATATACAAATTTTATGAAAATAAAAATAAAGATCGAAATTGGTTCATACAAAAAATATAGGGACATATTTAGCTCATAAAAAATGAAAAATATCGATTTTTGACATTTTAATCACCAACAATTTTAAAAATAACATTCAAAATAGTTCTTTTAAGAATAAATTTTAATTTAGGAACATTTTAGTAGTTACAAAAGACTACTTTTAAACATCATTTTTAATTGTTGGGAATTAAAAGGTTCATAAATAGATATTTTTCATTTTTCACCAACTAAATATCCATATATTGTTTGTCATCAATTTGGATCTTTATTCTTTTTATTATAATTATTATTAAGGTCTCATGGTTATAAAAGATTGCTCGGTGGTTCCACCAAATCAATGCAGGACCCCACGAGTGTGTCATATATCACTTAAAAAAAATTATTTAGCGATCGATTGATAATTCGATTGCTATATTGTGTAACGATCGAATTAGCGACCGAATTAAGGGGGTAGCAGAAATCCTGGTGGCTAAATGTTTAGCGACCGAATTTGTATTTCGGTCACAAATTTGCGACCGATATTTCGGTTACAAAATTATATATTTCGGTCACCGTATAGTTGGTCGCATGCTCAGATAACCGAATTTGGTGACCGATATTCGGTCGCAAATTTTGAAATCTTTTTTTTATAAAAATTTTCCTGTAACTTAATCATACCAACCAAATTTTGTTTTTCAACTATTACCCCATTGATTTTTAATTTCTAATATAAACAAAATATACCAATATTTTTTTGAATAAATAGAAAACGTAAATATGATGTACTAACGATCCAAAACACCACAGTCAATATGATCAAGAAAACATATACATTAATTAACGCAAGTTTAATAATTGTTTATAAAAAAAGTTTAAAAAGGTACTAATTAACGATCAAAACATAAAAACACAACATAGTCAATAAGTACTAATCAAAATATCAAAACTCATCAATCTTCCAAAGGGATGAACATGTAGAAGCGAGAACTCCCAAGGTACTTAAACTTTGTCAATGCACCAGTGGACAATAAATACAACTCCCTGATACCATTTGTATCTGTTGTAAAATATGGGCAATCCTCATGGATTACTATATTCACATTGAACAGATTTCCGCTTTTGTCTACAATAGTCACAACACGCGGTATTTCTTGTCCCCAACGATGGTAGAATGATCGTGGGATTGAAATCAAATCCTGCAAATACACAAGAACAATTTAGTAATGATTAGTTTATGCCTTAACCATCATTACGTGAATCCGATCGTTATTCTTAAGTTGATGAGATCTCTGCACTGGTCTATATGGATGGCTGTCTCAAAACATTTAGTCGGATCCATTTTCTGATAAAACGATAAGGAAAACAAGTCATACGTCTAAACTTCATCAAGTGATAATAAGAAAAGATGAAAAGATCCATGTAGCATACTAGCATGTTAAAATAGAACAAAGAAATGCAACTTCACATGCAACTTTACAGATTAGCAAACATAGTAGTTTTCAAGAAAGCAGATGCTTTTACGTCGTTTTGAAGGATGGTCATAGAGAGGACTTTTCCTACTGGAAATGCCTACATAACCTAGTAAGGATGGTCATCAACAACTATTTCTGGAAAGCTCCATTGCCTAGTGAAACAAATGAGTAGAAAACCAGAGTTGCTTTCATAATATTGTGTACAGAGCTGCTTTCTAATGTGAATAATGTTTGAATGATGACGGCACGTCATGTGCCTGAAAAATTGTGCCCCAACCTTCATTTTATCTAACCCTATACTTAATCCTTCATTATCTAAGACATTGGCCTTAAGGCAGAATTAAAGAAAAACCTCAAACTTCAAGAATCCTTCAAGAACATCCAAAATATTGAATGAGCATGAGTGCCCTGAGAAGGTACGCATGCTCATTAATATTGAATCTCAAATAGGAAACTAAGGCTTTCGTAGCTTAATAATTAACTCTAGCAGAAAATAAAACCATTGACTTATAAGGATTGCAGCATACTTCAACAAATATATATTGAAGCATATTTCAATACAAACTTAGATAAAATATAGTAGCAAACATCCTATTGAGCTCCGCTCTCCACTAACAAGTAACACATAATTGTCAAACACATGCATAACTTCTAAATTAGCAACACACAACAAACATCCCGCCTTTTTTACAGGATCACATCCTATTGAGCTCTACTCTCCACTAACAAACAACACATAATTGCAAATACATGCATAAATATTAAATTTTCAGCACACAATCAGCATCTTGCCTTTCAGGCAGGATACCTTCCTATTGAGCTCAGCTCTCCACTAACAAACAACAAGATATATAGTGTGTATAGGCCATCATTACCCCTCTACATTTTATTCAGACATTATCACAGCTAACATTGGTAAGATTATCCTCAATATGACCCAGTGGGTGTCATTGCCATTGCACACTATAATGCATAAATAAAAATAATCGTGTCAGAGCTGAAATGACAACATTTGATAATATTACTTTAACCTTATACTAATTTGATATATATTTTTAAAAACCAAATTTCATATTGAGATTTTCACTTAAAAGAGTTATAATTTACTTTTGGATCCATGCAGAGTTGGGAAGTTATCATGGTACTGAAACTGCTTATTAAAAAAAACAGTGAAACACAAAAATGGTTTGGTTGATCTCATTCGTTGATGACACAGATGCCCATATCCCTCTCTCTTCTTCTCAAGCCATCTCTCCCTATCTGTCGTGCCATCATTCCCACTCACAACCTTATAATTCAGTTTAATTCAGTTTGTTTAGTTATATCTGCTCGCTTTACAAAGCTATATACAAATGCAATTATCTCCTTTTCTTCCTGAATCTGGAATACCAGTGATAAGCTGCTTAAGTTGTTTTGATTCAATGAAAAATGATGATTACAAAATTAAACTCAAGTTGATTTGAATGGAGAGTATCTGGTGAATAGAACTCCATTTCATCACAGGAAAATCACATTGGGTCAATTTATTGTTCTTCTAATGATTTAAACATCACTATCCATCTCTAGTTGTTTGTGTCTAGGGACTAGGGAGGAAGGGGAATGCAAGATATTACGTACTCAACTTGCTCAACCATTGCACCATTTGTGTATTAATGACAATAATATATTAACCCACAGTGAAGTTTTCCCCCTTATGAAGCAATATATCGATTCATGCAGGGTTCAATTACAAAGGGTTATTTATTATGCCCTTTTAGAGGTATTACTTCTAAAAGAGATCCTGACAATTGCAAACAATGCATCAAATAAAAAGGGAAGAAAATGAGTTCATTTTTTCTTTCTTTCTTTTTCTTTTTTTTTTCCTTTTTTTTCTCTCCATGTGTTCTCCTTTTTCATTGGATAACACTTTAATAGTTCTTTTGTCAATACAAGAGGGTTGACAAGATTCTGGAAAGTAGTATCTAAATAAAAATTAATAGAAAACATTATTTATTTATTATTATTCTGTCGAAGATCATTGTAACTGTTATTATCATTACAAAGATTAAGCATCCATTGAAATTAGTGGGATTGTTTCCCCTTGTGTTCTAGTTCTTTGCCAATATGAGTGATGGTTGTTTGGATAAATGAAATATGAATGATGCATTATCAGTTATTAGTTTTGTGTTATTTTGATTTGGGATTTTTTTTTGTTAACTGAGGGATTTTATCCATTTTATGAATAGGATTTAAGGTTATCTTGAAGATAGATTTTTATAAGGTTTCTATCCAAATCCCAAATCTAATATAAAACTAGTTATGTTTGGTTGTTTTGTAAGAGGGCTATAAGTGACCCTCCTATCAGCACTTCAAAGAGAACTTTTTTATCATTGGATTCAGTATGAATTTTTTTTCTTTCTTTCTTGATACCAATTATCTTGTTATTGGGTACCTCTCTGCTTTGGTTCTACATCAATGAAACTATGAACTGGCTACCAGACTGATACTTGAACAAGATTGTATAATAGATGCACAGGCTAGACAGAGATTTTAGAGATAAGACAATTAGAAGATGAAAATACTTTTAACCTCAATTTATGGCATGTATTTATAAAACAACAATTAGATTTAGCATATAAAAATGCCAAAAACCAAAGAAGAATCCAAATCTACCAACATAGTATGAAAATTGTGATCAAGATTATGTGAGACTGTGAGGTAAGCAGAGAATTATAATTTTATTTTGCCAAAGGGAAGAAGACTTACTGTGCTGCGGTGGTAACGGTGGCGCTGCTCCGGTGGTGCCGGTGGTGGCGCTGCTCTGGACGTGCGGAGGAAGACGGACCTAAGAGATAAAGAAACGGTTAGAGACGGAGAGAGAGAGAGAGAGACAGAGATGGAGAGAGAGAGAGAAACGGAGAGGGAGAGGGAGAGGGAGAGAGCTTACCTGACGGCGGTGGCTGGAGGCTGGCGGTCGGAGCTCGTGAGGAAGAGAGAATGAGTGAGAGAGAGAAGTTTCGTGAAATGGGGAAGAAAGGGGGGTTCTGGTGAATTTAGGAATTTCATTTTTAGTGACCGAAACATTCGGTCGCTATTTCGGTCTCTAAACAGGTTGATTTGAAATTTGAATTCATAAATTTAGCGACCGATTTAAAAATCGGTCGCTAACACGCTCTATTTTAATTTTTTTACGCGTCGTTTAGCGACCAATTTAATATCGGTCTCAAAGATAAATAAAATTTAATCGTTGCATTTAATTCGGTCGCTATTTCGGTCGCAAAAAAGTCATAAATTTTTGACGTTTACTTTCCTTTATTTTGCGACCGAAATAGAGACCGATAACTCTGCTACGCTCTATTTCGGTCGCTATTTCGGTCGCAATATCAACTCTAATCAGTGTTTGATTTAGATCCTACAATCGGTCGCCATTTCGGTCGCAAACAGCAACCAACAAATTCGGTCACTATCTTCGATCGCTAAATAACCTTTTTTTGTAGTGTATGTACGTAACCCATCAGCTCTAATCAAATAATTCTAACCACACACCACACACCACACACTTTTACTCATCTTAAGTTTACACAATTTTCATCATCTAATAAAATGTAGTTTTACCTCGTTTTTATACACATTTTTATCCTAATTTCCATTAAATATGCAGGCCTGCCAAATTGCAGTTTGAACTTTGAAGAATAGGCATCTATTGGACAGGTGGTGTGGTTTGCAACTATGGGCAATTTGGATGGGTAGAAACAATTACACGTTCAACAACATAGAGCCTATGATGGACAATATTTTGGAGAATGTGAAGGTTTCACTCTTGGTCTTGGAGGTGCTTCACTGCTAAATTCCGATTTCCAAATCCTCTTCTTTCTTGGATCACTCTGTTTGGGTTTTTCTTAACTTCTCTAGTGTCTAATATTGCTGCATATATCGATGTTGATGTTTTATTCTACAACTGAGAACTGTCGAAGCTTTGGTTTTGCCATCATTCCTTATACTTAATTTCTAGTCTTTTGCAATAAATTTTTAGCTTATATTAAAAAAATTATAGAGGTTTTTCTCCCATTGTTAACCTTCATATAGTCATCAATTTAACCTGAAATTTTCATATTATTAATTTTGGACGAGAACATTTTTCATAGTTTTGATAATGAAATGATTATTTTCATTCTGTGGAAACATTGATCGTCACACCCAGACAATCGAAAGGAAAATCCACGTACGATCTTCATTCACATCGCATATAATATAAAGTTTCATATTTATAAGTTATATAAATCCAATTCCTTTTTCTTTTGGTTTCAAAAACATTATAAGGAATAGAAATGAAAGAAACAAAACATGTGTGTAAATGATAATGAGACGGTACAGACTCACAAGGCACGACCATTTGGGATGCAAGCCCAATTTCAAGATAGTGGTTGATCCATACAGCTGGAAACATGAAGTGCTGAGCCTAAGAACTAATTTGCATCTTTTCATAAAAGTTATAAAATAAATAAAAACAAAATTAACTAGGCAAATAATGTTACCGATAGGCGATAATAACGTTCATGTCTCATACCATTTTCCCTTTATTACTGCAAATGAATGTAAAATCAGGTTAAGCTGAGAGTGGAGTCCAAAATATGGAAAATAATATTTCTTGCTTTTAGACAACTTGGGACTCCATCAACAACAAAACTGTTTTGTCCAAAACAATAAAATCCGAATAGGATGGAGGGTTGTTGTGGATTCAACCTGATAGAGCATGGTGCTTTGCTCCTACGTATCTCGGGAGAGGGAATCAAGGCCACCTAATTCTAGGTTAATGGGTGGTTAGAGGGGAATGAATCCCAAATGAGAAGGGATCGGAGGCTCTTGTTATATAGTCTTCTAAATGGGCTTAATCCAATTCGGTCTTCAGGAAAACGGGTCTGGCCCACTAGATCGAGTTGTCTTCTCATTCCAGCCGAGATGTCCTCTCATTCCAGCCGAGATGTCTTCTTGTCCCGACTGTGTTGTTTCCTCCTAGGTGACCGAGCTATTTTCTTGATTGGTCTTCATTGGGTAGGTCGAGATGTCCTTCTTAAAGGCCATCTCGGGTCTTGATGGGAAATACCTCGGAACTTTCACTCTCATCCTTCATACTTGTGGACCTTGACCTATTGAGCCTAAGACCAATTCTGGGGAGAACAAAAACAAACTAGTCCTTAACTATCACTTCCACTAGCGTCACACACTAACAAATGTGTCCCTTAATCCCATTGTACACCAACCATTCACGTGAACTATACTATACTCTTTATTGTAATTTTTTCTTCATATGTAGCAATTTCCATCGGTGCTTTCCAATCAATTATTTTGCTGTGTCTCATGTATCGTGACTCGTGATAACTCTACAATATGTCCAAATTGTTCTTTGACAATTTGTAAATTAATAAATTATCAAAGCCTCGATATGACAAAGTAAGGGCATATTTGCTTTGTTTTCGACAACTGTTTTTATTTCTTGTTTTCATAAATAATTGCAAAATTGTCAACTTATTTTTAATATGTTTACTGTTTTTTAGAAATTTGTACAGGAAATAATGAAAACTTCATTATTTCCTGTTCCTGGTTTTTGATAACCAGGAAACAGAATCAAAACAAGATGGTAATTTTGTAATTAATTTTGAAAATATAAAATAAAAATCGCTGGAAACTGATAATTTTGGAAACAGGAAACAAACAAAAAATCATATTTAGTATTTCCTGTAGAAATCTTTGAAAACAGAACCATAATGAAACTAAACTGACCCTAAGTTCTTATTCTCCCTCATCTCCTTTTCACATACCTCATTCCATCCTCTCTCTCCCCACCGCACAAAATTGCATTGGCCTTGGCTTGGCGCTAATTATTCTTACATATTTACAAATAATAAATTATAAAGATTTTTTTTTACAAGAAATAATCACTACATTTTATTAATAATCATAGAGCCAATATATGTAGGGACATCATGAAAACGATGAGGACTAGCATCGAGAATGGCCACCCTTGTTAGAGTATGAGCAATCATATTAGCTAGCCTCATAGAGAACTCAACATGAGAGTTTTGAAAAAAAGAAGAAAGTAAAGCCTTACAAAAAGAGATAATAGCTCCAAATTCTGTTAAGTCATCACACAAAGAATTTATATTATCAACCATCAACTTGGAATCAATAAATTATAAAGATGACAACCTTTAAAGTGACATTTGATATTTGGTATCAGGAATATTTTGAGTTTTTGACATTCCCGAGAAAGTGGGTAAGAATAAATTTTCTCAGAAAACTACAATAGGTTTTGGATTTGTTTTCCAGAATTTAACTTTGATAAAAACTTCAAAATAGTTAGCAGTCTGGAATAATTCTTGGATATGTGTTCTCTGAAATTTAGAATTTTAAAATATTTCTCTTTGGTTGTAAGTTAATTGTTGTGATATGAAAATTAGGTTTTCTATGCTGCTTAAGAATATGGGATTTCAAGCCAAGTTAAAATGGAATGTCAGCTTTGATGAAAAGAGACATATATAAGTCATGGAGTTAATTATTGGTATTAGTAATAAAAAAAAAAATTACTAGAACTCTATGAGTATGAACAGAAGTTCAATTTGATTTGTAGGTATAATTGCATCCAAATAGTTTTGTACAGGTAGTTCCAATTTAATCCATTAGCGGTATATCACCCTCAATCAAATGTCCATTCTTCATAGATGCAACTTAAATAATTCACTGAGACACAAAGAACATGACCTAGTTATCATAAGGACATAATTTCACTGTGTTTAGGCAAATTTTGCCGAATATGCTTTCTTCTCGTCTATCCATCGGATGACATAGTTTGATTCCATCAGAATCCTTTCAACGTACTGTAACAGATGCTAGATGTCCTTAAGCCCGAATCACCGCTACTTAATTATCAAGCTAAAGTTCTCAAGTAACCTTTCATCTTTGTGCAAAGTTTTCTTAAAATACTTGATTACAAAACCTAGCACATTATGAGATTGGAACATACACTAGTACAGAAAAGGGATTCCACGTCGGTTATTTTTGGCTTTTCACATCGGTTTTCAAATTGATGTTGAAACGACCGATGTTGTTTATTGTTACTTTTCACATCGGTTTTAAAACTGATGTCTAAAGTACACTTTTAACAACGATTTTCTAAATAACCGATGTGGAAAGTTCATTTTTCACAGGGTTATCACAAAACCGATGTGGAAATATCACCTTCCACATCGGTTTTAAATATAACCGATGTGAAAAGTGAACTTTCCACATCGGTTTTGGTTAAAACCGATGTGAAAAGTTCACTTTCCACATTGGTTTTTTATTAACCCATGTGATAAGTCTCATTTTTTTAAAAAATCTCTTTTTACATTTCTATCATTCCTTTCCCCTGTTTCAGTAATCCAGATCAATACCAGTATAACATATTCTAAATATTCTCAACGCAATCACTTTTGTACAACAAAAACACATTAAATTAATATATACTGAATTTATTACGAACAATACATATGTTCAATTACATTCAGACAACAAAGATAATTAGAAACCAAAAAGCTACATGATATATTATAGATTTCATATCAAAATATATATCAGTCAAAAGTACATTATAGCTGGTATATGATAAGTTTTTAAACTAACTATATACAAACTATGGTTGGTACACTTCAAGAAAGAAAGTTGTCCAACGCATCCTTATGTTATTGATGTCGGAATCAGATAATGGAGTCGGATTGTTGAATATCTGCAAGTTTAATTGGACAAAAGATTATATCTTTTAAGTAATAAACTAACATAAAATATATAACGAATCTATAACAGTTACTTCTAATTATTGCCAATTAACATTTACCTCTTGCCATCTTTCAGTGATCCTGGAGGAGATAATTTCGAACATCCATTTCATCACATAGTATCCACATTCCCATGATCCATGTTGTATACGGGACTACGTACAAATGAAACCCAATTAGAATATGAGGAATTAAATAGAAATCAATAATTATACCCACTGCATTTGAAGCGTTTGAACTAATAAATATCTTACGTTAGGAATAATCCATCTAATAGCGCGACGCCTTTCACCACGCAACATATGGTTTACATTAATAGAACTATCATGACAAAATAAACATTAATTAAAGTATAACTAATAGATTTCAGATAATTAAAACAACTGCATTACTGATTATAAAGTATTTTAATGCTTACATTTCCATGATCATCTTCAGTTCATTCGCCGGCTTATTTCCCATTGAGCAGAAGAAGACCACGACATTCATCCTAGGGTACAACATCAACAGTTGCCAATGCTTGTTGTATTTGCAGAACAATTAGTGACTAAGTCATATATAGTTATAATTAAATAACTGGTACTTACTTATTGAGATAAGGCGCAATGTAGATTAATGATCATCTCGGGCAAGTATATCACGTATGGTGGTGACCGGGTCTTCTGATGCTAGGAGAACATCACCCTGAATGAACATGGGGTCAATGAACCCATAAAAGGTGAGGTTACCCTGATCAACTAACATACGATGCAGATACCTAATATATTAAAAAAACATGTTAATTATCATAGTATTTAAAATTTAATTACTTAACTTATAAATAAAATGTACTTACGTGCACCTTAACGATAGGAGTGCAGAACTAGCCATTTCGTTATCGAGTACAATCTCCATAAGTTCCTTCTTTGGGATATATAGTTCGCCACCTGGACTGGCATCATGTTTCAACCTTACCAAAGCTGCGTCATTCTCCATGGTCACAACTTGTATAGCCAGAAGTTTAAAAACATCACCAGGTGCCCCTTTGTCGATCCCCTAAACAACAAAGATATATATTAGTAATCATGGATAACTTATTTCATTTGTAATTAATTAAATGGTCAAATGAATACCTTGGCAGGAGCAAACATCTCTGGTCTTCCTGGATCCGACCTTTTAGGCAGAATATCATTTCCAACATCCTAAAACAAATAAAAATAAAGCATTATCTTTAAACAATAATAAATAATTTCAACTATGAATATAGAAAAACACAACTAACTGAATACCTCAGATGCAACGAGAAAGCTAACCAGTCTTCTTGGCCAGGGGATGAAGTTACCGGGGGCCTGACCCACTGTTTGAACCTCCTCGGTGGGCACAGAGACTCGAGCATCAGAATCTCGAATAATCTCAACAACGACCCTCACCTTATCATCCGGTAATAAACAATGGTGTATGGTATTACCGAAGTTATTATGTGCCCTCCCCAGTGCCACTAAGCGGCAATCATGATTATCATCAACATACAGCTCACACCTATCAGGGTCGTCATCATCATCATCACCATCATCATCATTTTCAGGCTGATGAGGAGGATCACATGAGCCCTTAGTGCTCACATGGAGATAGGGTTGGACAGAGGGTTGGACACCTGCTGTCATCTACTGGGACATAGAAGTTAATATTGCCAGCTGCTGGGCAAACTGCTCGGCCATCTCCTGTCTAAGCTCAGCTGCAATCTCGTGTTTTAGCCGTGCTCTATCTGCATCAACATCCCTGTGGCATTGGTGTGAAGATGAACCATGGTATCGGCGAATGCCGACGCCCCATCCAACAACAATGACACGGCCCGGGTGGTCTGGTTTACTAATGGCAGCAGCTAAGATATCATCGCGTCCTCTAGGAGCAAAGGTTCCTTGGGTTACCTGCTCGTCCAAGGCATCCTATAACATATAAAATATCAGGTCACATTACAATTCGGTAACAATGTTAAAATGACAATTACAATTCAAACTATACTTACAATCTTCTCAGCTACCTGGCGGGCCTCCTCAGATGTATATTGTCCCGTTTTTATTTGTCGGACCCTCTTCCATTTACGATGACGTGGGGGTGGAGGTGGATCAACAACTTCTGGACGATTTTCAGTGTTAGGATCCGCCTGAGATGCTGCTTCCTGAAATGCTTTCTTTTCCTCTTCCACCATTATCTGACCAAGTTTTTTATATCCCCCACGAGACAGTACATGGGAGTAGACATTCTTGCTTTGGTTTTCCTGCCCCTTTTTCCTCTTCTCCTGTTATAAATAGAAGACAATTAAATTACATAAGTAAATAAAATTAATGAAATTACATAAATTTAAAGACAAATCAAATAAGTTAACCTGAAAGCTGGGATCATGTCGGCTCTGAACAAAGCGATCCCACATCGCCTGATCAAGAAATGGGTACACCTCAAGTGGGTTCTTTTCACATGTTGGATTGAATACATAGTATCTGCCCAGGTCGACCTTAAAAGTCTTCCAACTCTCACCAGCATACTTTATCAAACGCTTCTTCATATCCGTCGTATCTGATATGTCAAAGGTGAGCTACATTAACACCAAAAGAATCAACGAATTACTGTATGATATTAATAAGATTAAAATAAAGTAGATACAGACAAACACATGACGTAAAAGTATAGATACCAGAATACTCTCCCATATCTGATCCTTCACGTCCGCCGATACATCTTTTCAATTATCAATAAGTATACTAGGCCTGCTTCTAGCAAGGGTCGCCACAAAACTGTTAAATTGCTCTGCCATTGGCCCAATAGGATTGAGGTTATTATCAAAGTCTATTCTTATCCTTTGATTTGAACCACGGTTGGCAGTCAAATTTCTCATTCGTAGACGGGGTCTCTGACTCGCTGCATGAATGAGGGATATCCTCAGGATCAGCTATGTATACCTGTTTAAACAAAAAAAACGTCTTAGTATGTCACGATAAATATCAAACGTAACTTATAAATATCGATCAACGTACGTAAACATAACTTATAAATATCAACGTAAACATATAATATGACTTTAAACATAACTCAAACTAAATTTACATTGTGGTCAATTAGTAAAGTTCTCCCATAACCCTTCTTGGTGATCATTACGAGTAGCATGTACATCATCCACTTAATTTTCCTCATTGAAATTAGGCACCCGTGTTGAGAAAGAAGGAGTATCAAAAATATTAAGAGTTGAATCTTGATTTCCCTCACTACTATTATACATGTTTTTTCCCTGGAGAACCACTGACCACCTTTTGTTAGAAGGATCACGGATATAAAACACTTGTTTTGCTTGGGATGCCATGATGAAAGGCTCTTCTTTATTACCTACCTTATTAAGGTCCACCAATTTGAATCCTAACTCATCGGTTTGCACACCTTTGTTACTGTCATCCCACAGACATTTAAAAACAGGTACTCTAAACTTCGTGTAATCAACCTCCCATATCTCTTCAATGATTCCAAAGTATGAAACGGATGTCATAACAAGGTTTTTATCTTTTGAACTAAAGAAATGCATGGACTTACCGACGACCATAACCCCATTGTTTTGCATAGTACTTTTGTCATCCTGGAACTTTGTATAGAAGGAAAACTTATTGATATCGTACCCACTCCAGCATATGACATCAAAGTTAGGCCCCTGTGCTAGCCATTTTAATGTATCAGAAGCAATACCATCCTTTGCAATTTTTTCTTTAAACCAGTTCAAGAAAGTCGTTTTATGCTTGTTCAAACACCATTTTTCATTCATTCTAGGGTAAGTTTCATTGATGCTTTTGTGCTCACATAAGTATGGTTCAACCTCATCAGTGTTATTCAATATATACAAATGTGCTTGAAGCACTTCCTCCCAATCCATGCTCTTAACAGTGATACCTCGTGTACCCTTACCATCATATCTTCCTTCGTGACGAGACTTCGGAAGCCCTACAGGTTTCACTTCCGACATATAGTCTGTACAAAACTCAATAGCTTCTTCTGCAACATACCTTTCAACAATAGATGCTTCGAGATGGTGTGGATTCTTCATATATCCTTTCAAGATCTTCATGTATCGCTCAACCAGGTACATCCACCTTAAATAAACGGGGCTGCACAATCTAATATCCCTCACTAGATGAACAATCAAATGAACCATGATGTCAAAAAATGAAGGTGGAAAATACATCTCCAATTGGCACAAGATAATGGCTGCCTCATTTTCCAAGTCATCCAACTTTTTAGTGTCAATGACCTTGCTACATATAGCATTGAAGAATAAGCGTAACCTAGTAATGGCATGTGTGACTTTTTTAGGCAAGATGTCACGAATGGCCACCGGTAGTAGTTGTTGCATCAAGACATGACAATCATGAGACTTTAAGCCAACTAATTTGAGATATTTCATTTAGACAAGTCTTTTGATATTTGAAGAGTAACCCTGTGGCAGTTTGACTCCCCGTAGACATTTACAGAAACTTCTTTTCTTTTTTTTTGATAAAGTATGACATTCTGAGGACAAATAAGTCTTCTTATCCCCCACTTTATGTGGAGCTAATTGCTCTCGTATACCCATCGCAACTAGATCCAGACGAGCATTCACACCATCCTTTGTCTTGCCTTGAATGTTGAGAAGCGTTCCGATTAAACTGTCACACACATTTTTCTCCACATGCATCACATCAATACAATGTCTTACATCAAGCTTGCACCAGTATGGAAGATCAAAGAAGATCGACCTCTTCTTCCATATTGTCTTCTATGTAGCCTTCTTCTGGGTCTTCCCATATATAAAATTAGTGTTGTTCACCCTTTCATAAACTTGCTCTCCAGTCAAGGCCACCGGAGCAATTTCATTCTCCGAAAGTCCATTGAAAGCTTTTCTCAATCTACGATAAGGATGATTATGTCGGAGAAATCTCCGATGCCCAAGGTAAACTGTCTTCCTTCCATGTTGCAGTTGATGGTAACATGTTCCTTCTTCACATATTGGATGAGACACCCCGTTGTGCCCCATTGTATTATTACATTAAAACCTTTAATATTTATTTACTTAATCGCTCGCTTATCATTGAAAATACGTAAAAATTAAAACTTAATTAATAATTATATAAATTATGCATATATAAAACATAGCAAAACTATATTACATAGATACACACCTGTTATTTATTACATTCCAAAAGCACTGTTAAGGGTACCCTCTCAGTAGGATCCCTCACAGGCATAAACTTCACTACAGACATACTCAGCGGAAATATAAATACTCTTTAGACACACTAGCCATACTGTCTATACTCTAATCGCCTTGAATCACAAAACGACCTCCAGCATCTGGTTCGTAAGGAGTTCCATCTAACCCCTCAGCAATTGGTTCCTCCATCGGGTCTTCTTGTACGTCACATCAGAAATAAAACACAACACACAGAAAGATATAGGGAATAAGAAACAGTTCTATCATCAAAAAGCGGAAAAGATAAATAGTAAATTATACAGTAATTGTCACAGACACGCATCAATCAAAATCAGCAATCATCCTCAATTCACTATATCATCCTCTACCCTCAGCCCATGCAACTAAAACTTAATACTGATGTGGCCATCTTCACTCCTGTCACATTAGTCAGTAGTCCAGAACGGTCCAGTACCAATAACTTTCGAACGCATCAAAGACTAAACACTTATTAGTCTAAAATGGTCCAGTGCCAAGATCATACGAACTCGTCAAGGAATATCATTCCATAACGGTCCGTCAAGGAACATCCTTCCATAACGGTCCAGTGCCAAGAACATACGAACTCGTCAAGGAATATCAATCCAAAACGGTCCAGTGCCAAGAACATACGAACTCGTCAAGGAATATCATTCCATAACGGTCCAGTGCCAAGAACATGCGAACTTGTCAAGAACTAAAGAGTATTACGGTAGTCTACCTCGGCATCCACATCCGTAGGGCACTCACCCGTAATATCCGATATCCCCAAAATAGGATATCCTGACCTCGTGTGTTCCACTCACACGGCTGTGACTAACAATACCTCGATAAATGAATCTCCCTAATTTAAATCAATAACAACCTAGTGCCTCAACCTTCCATCAAAGTCTCAACACCTTTTTCCTCTTAGATAAAACCACTTAATTAGGCTAGGCACCTCTAAATCACCTTTATTCTCTCACCCAAACAATTATCTCCCGAACAACACATATCCTTACTTAAAAATCAACTAAGCACAATATTAAAAACCAGGCAGATCATGCATAACACAATATCAGAAAATAATTCAAATACCACAAAATATCACATAAGCAATGAAATAATAATAATAAATTCAATCAACCTCAGATAAGATAAAATCATCCTAATGTCGATAAACCTACAATCCCCAAATCACCATTGGTTTTACAGAAAAGGTTTCCAATATGATTTTGGTCTTGTTGATTACTCAACTACTAGTAGGGTTTAGGTCGCCCTACACAATTATCATATAATCTACTACTTATCGATTCCGACGATAGGTTGATTCTTTTCCCCACCTGAGTTTTCACCGGAAACACGTACACGACGATCCTCGTTATCCCGCCACGAGTTAAGACAAACACCTTCAACCAAACAACATAACTATAATTAATCAACTAACAACCATCTATGACACTTTAGGGCTAGGTTCGGTCAAGACTTAGAAAATAGGTTTAGGATTATCTTCTTAATGCTATCTTTTGGATCCTAGTTACTAGAGTCTTAACTAACATAGATTACTTATTACAAGACTAAAATTTGAAACAAAATCCTCTAACCTTTAGGGTTAGGGTTTCGGCCCATATTAGGAAAATAGGCTAGGAAATTTAGTTGGATTCAAGCTCTTGGATAATGAAAGTGGAAGACATCACAAGATCATAGAAATTGGTTTCACATTAAAAGGATTTTTCTACAATTTTCTAGAATTATTTGAAGTTCTAGATCTAGAAATGGAAAAATATGATTCATGGCATAAACATGATAAATATATGAATATGAAAGCTTATATGATCAAGGAGATGAGCTTTTACCTCTTGAAGATTGAAGAAATGAAGAAAATGATCAACCTTCACTATGTTGAAAACTGGACAGCTTGAGGGTGTGATGGTATTGTGAGTGTATCTCACAATATACTCATCCAAAAATTACGAACTTTGGCTTGATAGAAAGATAAGAAGAAAAGGAACAACTTTGGTGTTTAAGGTTTCATTTGGTTCGGATCATAACAGTGGTGAAAAGGGCCTTCTTTATGCTGTTTCGTGGGTTGCTGGGAATTCTGGGAAGTTTCTGTATTTTGAGCCTTTCTCCCAATACACTTATCAGTTTTTGATGATCTTTAGCTTGTTGGAAAGAAGAGAGAAAGAGGAACAACTTTTATGTTGAGTGTTTTCGAGTTTCAGAAAGGAAGAGGGTCATATGTTTGGTGGGAATTCGGTGTTCTTAGGGTTTTGTAACTTAGTTGGTGGGGAAGATGAAGAGAATGAAGAAGATGAGTGAAATGGTGAGGGAGGCCACGGTTTTGGGGTATTTATAGGAGTAATCTTATGCCTTGTTTGGTTAAAAGGAATTGGTTTAATGGGTTTTGTGATTATTAAATTAATATAAGCTTAACTAAGGTTATAATTAACTTAACTAAGGTTATAATTAACTTAACTAAGGTTATTTTGGCTAACCATGGTTAATAATATGTGGCTCACATTTGATGGAGGTGTGGCTGATTTTGGGCCACACAAAATGACTCACCAATGAGTCATCGATCTTATCCATTAGCGGTTCCCGAAATTCCGTGACGCACTCGCTCGTCGTTTACCCGATTTCGGTTTTTGAGAGGAAAATAATGAAACGAAAGCAAAATGAAATAGGTAAGATTTATTGGAGGTGGAGGCACGAAATTGGAGAGATTTGGGAGGTTTTCAACCACGTAAAATGAGTGGATAAGAGTGCGTAGATGCGTCTTGTTAATACCCACGAAAGCTTGGGGGTATTTTGGTCTTTTTACCTAAATGTCATGATTACTTGCATTTAATGCTCATAAATGCTTAGTGACTCATCCTCCATGAGTCATCATGTATGACTCATTGTCCCGATCTCTTGACGGGTCTCTGCACTTCCCTTCTCGACTCCGTCGGTTTCCCGATTAGGGTTTTACGCTCGTAAAAAGCGTAATATTTTATTTTCGGTTGAAAATTTTCAAAACAACCAAACTCGTTAGAAATATGATTTAAATATAAACCATTTCGTTCACGAGTCAAAATTTGGTTTTCTGCCCTGTAAAATTATACTGTCAGTGAAAACGCAGACCGGGTTCCGTCTGAATTTTCAACCCAAATTTTTACCGTAAGCTTCTACCCTAAGATAGAGTATGAATATGATTTTTATTTCATAAAAATCAATCTCCATGAACTCGGATAAAAATATAAATAAATACATTTATACTGGTTAATACAGCGAAAATATTTTTACTGAAAAAAATAAAAAAACGGAAAATAAAAAGTAGGGTGTTACATTGGACATGCTTTATGCCCCTTAACACTATACCCACACAGGTTCCCGTATGCTGGAAAGTCATTGATGGTGCAAAATAACATTGCACGCAATCTGAATGTCTCACGACAATACCCGTCGATCACATCCACGCCTTCATCCCACAACATTCTCAAGTCTTCAATCAAGAGACTCAGATAAACATCAATATCATTTCCTGGCTGTTTAGGACCTGAAATCAACATACTTAACATAATGTATTTGCGCTTCATGCACAACCAAGGAGACAGGTTGTAAATTACCAGGAGAACAGGCCATGAACTATGAATACTACTTAAGTTTCCATATGGATTCATTCCATCGGTAGCAAGTCCAAGCATGAGGTTTCTGGGCTCATTGCCGAAATCCGGAAACAAACTATCAATTCTCTTCCATTGCAAAGAATCGGCCGGATGGCGAAGCTGTCCATCACACTTCCTCTCATCTGCATGTCATCTAATGTTCTTTGCGTCATTTACATTAGCAAACAATCGCTTGAACCTTGGAATCATGGGAAGATACCATAACACCTTCGCTGGATGACCTTTGGTGACCACATCACAACTAGAATCACCATCCTTCACTTTGTAGCGTGATACCCCACACCTGGGGCACTCGTGCATCTCTTCAAACTCTTTCCTATACAATATGCAATCATTGGGGCAAGCGTGTATTTTCTTATACTCCATACCCATCGGACACAATATCTTCTTCGCCTCATAGTTTCGAGATGGCAATGTGTTACCTTCTGGATGGATGTCTTTCAACAACTCAAGCAATTGGGTAAAGCTTTTATCGCTCCACCCATTTCTCGCCTTCACATTGAACAATCTTAACACCGCTGACAACTGTGTGAAATTAGTGCACCCTGGATACAAAGCCACTTCCGCATCACTACACAAAGTATCATACACATGTGCGAGCCGAAAAGACTCTTGCCCAACATCATGGATCATGTCCTCTAGTCCATCGTCCATTTCCGCGTCATCAACTTCCTCTCTATCCGACACCCTCGTCCTGTCTAACGATTCACCATGACATATCCATGTTGTATAACTCTTGAAAATCCCCTCACAAATAAGATGATCGCGTATCTCCTCAGCTTCTAGTTGTCTCTCATTCAAACAGTTAACACAAGGACAATAAAATCTTCCGTTACCACTATCAGGAGCATTTGTTTTTTCAAACTGTAGAAAATCTTCCACTCCATTCTTACCACTACACGACTTGAACGCGATGAAATCTACCACGATAAAGTATGCACCCGGAGAACGAAAGGAAATGTATCAATCCGAACTTTCATCAAGTATATAACATTAGAATCAATGAATAACTATTTTAACTGAATGAAGAAAAAGTTTTTTCCCAAACTGTCCAACTTTGGACAATTCAAGATCCAATACAATAAGCGGTACATTAAGCACGTACACGTGTGCTCATTAGTATTGCATCTCAAACGGGAAACTAAGGCTTTACTAATTAATTAATATTAAGAAAATTAATAAAACACTCCAATCCCTAAATCAAAGAAAACAAAAATCAAAATAAGCAATAGTTAATATACCAGCTACTTTTTTAAGTCATAAACTGAAAATAATAACAAAATAACTGTCTAAAGGCATTGACAATTAATAGTCATCTTTGAAGAGTTGTAGGATAAGTAAAGAGTTCCATAATTTGAACATCGAAAATTCAACCACCAATTAGACTCAAATAATCAAAGTCAGATTCAAACAAAGAGACTAATAACACCCCTGATAATCAAAAACCGCAAAGCAATAGGTAATAATTACCACACCCTCAAAAGAGGGCAAAAATATTCATGAAAAAGTTTTACATAACATGAAGAAAACTCATCACTGTAGTTTTGAACACATTTTTATGCACACACCAAACTTACAACAAATCCCACATAGCATTGGATAAAAAAATAACTCGTCATTCATGATTCTTCAATCTCAATCAACAAAAAATCAACAACTTCCAATTCATTTACTTTTATCCAAAACCAAAAAATGGAAAAACCATTACCGACCAAAGTTAAGGTTCAATGTAAATATTGTACCTTGCAAGGAATGAGGGCAAGATAGGTAACAGTTGAAGGGAAAGCTTGAACCACAAATGTGACCACTAACCAGTACCACAACAAGCCCTTTGCACAACCCTGAATGAGAAAATTTAGTCAAAAAATCGAAATGGGTTGAAGAAGCTTCCATTGTACTTTCCCAATGCTCAGATTCCTTAGAAACATGGTATAAGAGGTGCATTACCTGAGATGACTAAGCGGCGGAGCAAGTGGAGCAAACGAAGGCTACAGGGTCACGACACGAAGCGGCGGAGCAAGCGGAGGGGCTTCGAGGCTGAGGTGACAGCGGAGGATGCAGGCGAGCGAGCAAGAATGGAGGCAGAAGCAGAAGCAGAAGCAACGGAGATCGGCGAGCAGCAGGGAGAGACAGAGATAGGAAGCGGCAGCGAAGCAGTAGGGACGACGAGCGCAGAGCAGTGAGAGAGATGGGGAAGAAGTGACGAGCACAAAACGAGGGAGGGAATAAAAACAAAGGAATGGAAGAGGGAGCGGAACAGATGGAGGGAATGAAAATAGAAACAAAAAGTAGGGTTTTGTCAAATATTACACATCGGTTGTCCAAAAACCGATGTGGTTAGTCATATTTCACATCGGTTCCATATTAACCGATGTAGAAACTTACGATTTAATTTAAAATTTCATTTTTTTAATTTATTACATCGGTTATATATAAACCGATGTGGTTAATTTATATTAGACATCGGTTCAATAGGAACCGATGTGGAAAGATAAAAAATTTAAATTCTAATTTTTTTTTTAAATTTTATACATCGGTTATAATACAACCGATGTGGTTAAGCTATATATTAGACATCGGTTCTAAAAGAACCGATGTGGAAAGATAAAAAATTTAAATTTTAAATTTTTTTGTTTTAATTTTAGAAATCGGTTAAAATATAACTGATGTAGAAAATATTCACACATCGATTATTTTTGAAACCGATGTGGAATCCTTTGCTTTTAATTTCAAAAATGCCACTGTCTCGTTTTACACGTCGGTTTTTGAGAAACCGATGTGGAATCTCCGATGTTAAAAGCATATTTTGTACTAGTGATAGGTCCAATTATTTATTTCTCTGTACTTTTCTTGTTGAGCCTTTTTCTTTGGCTTTCAATAAAACAAATTATTCTTGGTCCATTAAATTTTATGGAATATGGATAATAAATTATTCATACTTTATGACATAAGGTCGTGTTCCACCCCACATCATAAATTATTACGTTCGTATTTTCAATAAGTCGTTGTTGACTTAGGTTTTTACATTTTACAGTAAATCTCGTATTTGAAGACAACAATCCTTTTGGCTTAAAACCAAAACCTTTATATAAAATCAAATCCATTTTCAAGAATAATTT
This sequence comes from Sophora flavescens, assembly GCA_030762895.1. Taxonomy (NCBI): domain Eukaryota; kingdom Viridiplantae; phylum Streptophyta; class Magnoliopsida; order Fabales; family Fabaceae; genus Sophora; species Sophora flavescens. The sequence continues at coordinate 184,670,947 of CM061064.1, forward strand.
CCCTTAAAGATACTTAGAATTTCTCCAAAACATTTTCTCAAAAATCCTTAAAACGTTAAACAACGGTTTCACCGCTTTTTATTGAATTTAGGCTTAAAAAGTCAAACTTTTGAAAATATGGTTCTTTACCTCAATATATTACTCTCCTAGGTTATATTACTCATATGAAAATGTTGAAACACTTATTTTCCCTCAAAATCTCCATTTATACAAAATTTCTAAGAATCTGGCCGAACGTCGTTTATTTTGTAAATCGCGTAAATCCTTTTTCAACGATTTTACACTCTAATAGTCCAAAACTTATTTTGGAGTTTTAGAACAGTTTGATAAGCATGAAAACCAGTTTCTAACTGTCCAATTACATTTATTTTCTAAAATTTCATTTTAGTCCCTAAACTTTCATTAATTACAAAATAGTCCTTTTCACTAAAAACCTTATAACTTTTTATTTATAACTCCGAATCACACCAAATCAACTTCTTTAGAAATATTTTTCAGTTTCCCTCAAATTTTCCAGAAATCACTTTTTTGCCCCAAATATTTTTCATTAATTGCAAAAAGGTCCTTTTTCACCAAAAAGCTTATAACTTTTTATGTATTAATTCAATTAACACCAAACCAATTTATGTGGCTTTGTCTCATGAAGAACTACAATCTTAACATACAAGAACACAAAAAACCAATTTAGTCCCTAAGGACTCATAAATCCATAACTTCTAACATATACATCCAAATCAATTTCTATATTCTTATATATTCATTTACTTCTCATAAAAATTATTCAAATAATTTAACACATCATGGAACCCTTTTAAAAAGCCAAGACCGAATGGCCTAAACAGGTGATTTATATAATTTTCTCATGTAGTCATGCATCGTATAATCATATTCAACATCAATAGTAATTCTACCACAAACACAAACATCAATCAATCCCTACAAGAGGATCACACCCATATAAATCAATAAATTACACAAATTATATACTTATAATTTATAAGTCCATTTACACTAAATAACACTAAGTAAACCATCCACATGTCTACCCTAAGGTAGGATGATGGTAATCTCCCCCATACCTTTGGTGACCACTTGATACTCAAGCAAGAAGAGGATGATGTTCACCTAGAACTCAAGATTTTGCACAACCAAAACCTAGCCATGAATCATCAACAAGAAAACAAGTTAAAAATGAAAGAAAACCATCTAACCCCTTTATGAGTTAGGTTTGGCCCACTCAAGATAAATAGGCTAGAGATATCTAAATTTTTCAAGCTCATAGATGATGAAAATAGAAGTCATGTGAAGATCATAGAAATTGGAATCACATTAAGATAATTTTTCTATGATTTTTTAGAGATTTTTGAAGTTCTAGATCTAGGAATTTGAAATTTGTGAAAACTTGAGATATGAAGAAAAATTGTGAAAGAAAAGGAAGGTATGATCATGAGTCATAAGAATCTACCTTTAGAATTTGAAGAAACCAACAACAACTTATACTTCCTTTGTAAACCAAGTGTAAGGAACATAGGAGTTTTTGTGTCAAAGTGTAAGAACATAAGCCAAAATGGAGAAAACGATGTGAAGATGGCCTTTTTAATGGGTGATGGCCGTGAGTTTCCAAGGGCAAAAGGGTCCAAAGAGTAATTTGTTGTCATGGCAAACTTGTAGTTAAAATGAAGGATTTTGGGTAATTTGGGTTTTTCACATTTTAGTCATCATTACATGCATTTAATGCATGATGACTAACCCTTATGACTCACCCCCTTGAGTCATCACAAAAGACTCATTGGTCTTATCCGTCAGGTGTCGGGTTTTGTCTCTACACCTCCGTTCTCGATTCCGTCGATCCCCGATCGTCGAGTATTCACCCGAATATCGTATAATAGCCTATTTATTTTGAAAATTTTCAAAATAATCACTACGGTTGAAAATAAAATATAAACCTAAACGGTTTCGTTCACGGGTCAAAATTAATCTTCTTGTCAGTGAAAACGCAGACCGGGTTTCGTCTGAGTTTTGAACCCAAATTTTTACCGTAAACCTCTACCATAAGGTAGAGTATAATTATGATTTTATTTTATTAAACCTCATTTTCTAGATCTAATATAAAGGGTAAATTATCATAATACACCTGAGGAAGACGCAAGACAAGTTTCAAGGGCATGTCATTTCTTTATTGCACCACTAAGCATTTTAATGTGGTATGTGATCGGTGTTCAGTGGATACCTCCCCTTAACACTCACGTATTTCATTTGGCAGCATTTGTGCATGCAATTGAGCATTAGAACAACTCCACATTACAATCAAATGTTTCTATGAGGAAGTGTTCACATGTTTATTACCTAACTAACATAATAATGCATTCATTATATCCCGCCGCCATGTGTGGCCTTCATTATAATTTATTGACACATGTGATTTTACAATTTTACCCTAGTCTTACCCCAGTGATTTTACATAAATACCCCCGTCACCACCTTACTTTATATATAAAGAGGGGAGCTGAATCTTGAGGCTTCATTTATAAAACATGTATGCAAGTGTTGTATTGGTATGGGCATGGTATTTATCCTTTCAAAAGGTTTTTTTTTCTTGAACAAAACCTTAATTTCAAAAGGATTTGTTCAAGCTTGAATTGCATAAATAATTGAGCTAAGTTCAAAATTCAAGCTTGACTTATATTCAAATAAGGAGCTCTGTGTTGCTTGCTTGCCTGAGAAATTGATTCTACACCATAATCAACACCATATGACTTTGTTGATGAAGAAGTATAATGATGACAATAACGCGGAAAAATGGCAAATTGTACCATAAGTAAAATTATCATGGCTGGCATAAAGAAATATTTGAACTTTGCAAATTATTGGTTTACAATTACTAAATTTATAGAATCAAGTTAATTTAAATCACTTTTAGCAAACTCTCACCCAAACACACACTAAGAGCCCATTTGGATATCAATTTATTAGAGCTTCTTTGCTACCATAAGTGCTTTTATGTAAAAGAAAACATACTGTTTGGGTAAGCTTAAATAAGTAACTTTTTAATCCTCTAAAATTTATTTTTTTTATATTTTTTTAAATTAATGACTGCTTATTAAATATAACCATGATATATAAGATAAAAAATATAAATATAAACCATAGCTAAGTCATAATTATCAAAATCGATATAAAATAAGCATCAAACTAATCAATATAAAGTACATATGAAAGTGAATATAAAACAAATAAAGAAAGTAATGAATCCATGCATGCAATTAAACTAAATACATGAGGGGGGGATCAGCGACAACAACGGTCTGGTGAGACCTCATACACCCTTGGATCATATCCTATTGAATTATGCTCTCCACTAACAAACAACGCATCAATCAGACAAACACATATATAGTTCCTAAATTGTCAGCATACAACCAACATCATGCATCTCAGACATGAACTCTCTCTATTGAGCTCCACTTTCCACTACAAACAACACATCATGCATATACGTCTAAATTATCAGCATATAATCAGCATCCTACATCACACCCTGTTGAGTTTTACTCTTCACTAAGGAACAACAAATCAATTCATGCAACACATTACACAAAGATAGCTAAATCAAAAAAAAAATTGCATACTGTTGTGACTCCGGCAAGCGTACCGGGTCGTCGCAAGTAATAAAAAATAACACGCTAAGTAATTACCGAGGTCGAACTCAGGGATTGGGCTACCAATTCGACTAATCCGTGGGAAATCCGATACGTTGGTCAAGCGAGAGAAGGTGGTTGAGAAAGAGAGATTAATATCTAAAATTCAATTAACAAATCTAATGAAATAATTAACTAAAATCAGAAATTAAAATATCCAAGGTCACAAATCCACCTACCCAATATGTACACCCAAGTGATGATGGATTCCTCCCTAAGTTCAATTACAATGTCAACCGGGACCCCTAAATTCTCCTAAATCCACTCTCGTGCTCATTAGGACGTATTTGACGATTGGATTAATTACTTGTTCGGTCTCATAACCCTAATCTCAAATTCTATTAAACCTTGTTCCCTATATGGTTGCACTAATCAAATAAATCCACGGTCGTGCTCATTATTCGATTAATGATTCCAATTCAAGTTCTAAAACGCGCCTCGCCGTTTGGCCTCAAACACGTTAACTAGTTAATCACGCAACACATATGATTAACACAATCAATTCAGAATTGGAAAACATTTATGATCCCGATTCAAGTTCTGAAACGCGAATCGCCGTTAGGCCTCAAACACGTTTAACTGATTAATCACGCAAAACATATGATCAAACATTCAAATTAGAATCGGAAAACAAGAATTGAATTAAAGGAGAAAGACATACATCATATAGAATCTACACTGCTATGGGTGGCTTCATCGTTCCCTCGGACGAGGGGATTAGTTCCTCATGCTCATAGACAAGCGATCGGACATAACCTCCATGAGAAAAAGGGAGACGCAGCTCCAAAGAGAAAAGAAACTACCCTAAACGCTACTCTAAACAGTGGAAAACTACTCGATTCGCGGCCCTCCAAAAGCCCTACAGCCTCCTATAGTTGGATCCCTAACGATTCCCCCCTCCGTTCTGATCTGCAACAGCCCTTTAAATAGTAATCCTGATCTGCGCTCGTTCGCGAGGCGATCAGCCTTTCGCGAGGCGAGAATTAAAATTGGCGCGCTTTCAATTTGAACTCTCGAGAGGCGAAAGTGTGTTCGCGGGGCGAGTTTTCAATTCTGGGTTGTGACCTTCATCACGGCTGGGCCGTGATGTTCTCTGACTTCCAAGTCTTCATTCTCTCGCGAGGCGAGCTTCCTCTCGCGGGGCGAGTCTTCAAACCTCCATTTGTCACAGCCGTGACCTTAATCACGACTATGCCGTGATAGTCTCTGTCTTGCTGGTCTTCAGACTCTCGCGAGGCGAGAGTACACTCGCGGGGCGAGTGTCTCAGAATTTCAATTTCCACTATTTCTTTGCTTTCCTTGACTCCCGGAGCTTCACTTTATTTACCTGAAAACACAAAAGCACCCACAAGCGTAATTCTATCCAAAATAAGCTAAAAACTACACAAAAGACGCAAAACGAGTCAAAGTCCAACTCAGGAACGAAACAAGGCAAATTTGGGCGAAAACGAGAGTGAACTCGAATAAATAGACACATAAACCCTAGTTCATCTAGTCATAAAACTAGATAAGCCATAGGCTTATCAAAATACCCCAAACTTAAACCTTGCTTGTCCCCAAGCAAGCTTAAAACTCAAAAACGACTCAAGACTTGGCAAGCCTAAAGGAATCAATCGATTTCGCACAAATTTAATGCAACTTTACAAAACAGTTTTTCCCCAATGATCTCCCCCCTACATCAATGTAATCCCCACATTCATTTACTTTAAACCATTGAGAACTCATCATTCATTCCATCATTACTCTAAGTTGAGGATCAGAGATACACACAAAGGAAGATCACCTATCTCAAACAATTGCCTTCCTCACAAGGCCGTTTAAAATTTCACTCGTTCGCTCAAGTTTGTCAAGGTTATCAACTTTTCACTCAATTTCACATATCAAGAGCACTTCCCATGAATTTGATTTTCATCTCAAAAATGGTTCCCTCGAAAACATGCATGCAACATCAGAAGGTCTTTTAAAGGTTGTAATGGGGCCTGGCTCAGGGTAGGATATACAAGGATACTAGGCTTAAGTCCCTAGGAACTAAGAGAGCATGAGCATTTTTACACGTCTTCCACTCAAATTCCTTTTTTCATTTTCCTTTTTTTTGTCACGGGTGACTACAGCCTTTTTCCTTGCTAATCTCTTGATTTGCCCCTTTTCCTTTTGGCAATTTATTTTGAATATATTTTTTTCTTTTTTTCTTTTTTTCTTTTTTTTTCTTTTTTATTGCCTTGGGTTTCAACCTTTATTTTTCTTTTTCTCACCCCAAAATGACATACCTCCTTGTAGCCACCCCAAACTTAGTTTCTCACAACCTTTCTCTTGCTCATTTCCATGCTCTCCTAATCCTAAGATTGGGTTAACATGGTTTTTCAGATTTTGGCTCGTAATGTAGGGTCATCAAGAAACAATAGGTCAATTGGGCTCAATTTGGCTAACTAGGGAACATGCATTAGGGATGGTTCTTTTCAGGCCAAGTGGTTTTTCAAAGAAAATTGCCTAAATCATTTGATGCAACACATAAACATGCAAACCATATAGAGATTCAAGCAAATTCGGGAAAGTGCAACTTAAAAGTGATTTCACACATTCAAAAACAGAGTTGGAGGCTCAAATCCTCACCTGGACATTTTGCAAATTGTTTGACCGAGATACGATTCCCAGTGTGTGCACCCCCTCACCCCAAACTTATCATAAATCAAGTAATCACAACAAAGTTCTCAAAGTTCAGTTTTCAATTTTTAAGTGGGGATAAACTTTTCTAATTTCAGAACTTAGGGGAAATCATCAATGGTCAAATAATTCATGCAATCAATCTACGCTCAATCTAATTAAAATCCAACAAGCTTACCGACACGACATTTCATACAACAACTCTTGATCTTCTCAAATTATTCAAGAGCGACAAACAAAAACAAAACAAAAGTTAGGAGAAGAGAGGGATACCTAGCTTGGGTTGCCTCCCAAGAAGTGCTTGTTTAATGTCCCGAGCTTGACTTATTAAGAAGCATCCACCTGGATCCCATAGTCTGTGGTACAGAGGCCAAGGGATGCTCATCATATCAAATCCTCCACCCGGATCAAATGGTAATTGGAGTGGAGATCGTAGCATCAATATGACCTTATCATCCACTCCACCCAGCCAGTGTGTGAAAACTTCATTGACCTCTTCAATTATGAATTCACTTCCTCTCGGGTCAAATGGTGTTTTCTCGAGGAAGTGTGCCAAACGAGTGGGAGGGTCTAACTTACCCGTGTCCACACATGCATGCAAGCCAACATATTTATTTAATGCATCAAAATCAGGTTGCTTGGCAAGCATGGTGCACTCCTCTCCCACCTTATTTGCATTTTGCTCTCTACCCCCTTGCTCCAGTGCCTTGTCCCTTGCCAACTCCTCTTCCTCTGGTTGTTCTTCCTCCTCATGTGGTTGATCCTGGGCCATGTCACTTGCCAATTCCTTTTCCTCCGGTTGTTCTTCCTCAACACGTGGTAGTTCTTCCTCAGCTCCCTGAGAACTAGTTACATCCCAGTCATATCCCAACACCCCACTGCTTCTAGTTGTTATGGCATTGCATTGGTTCTTAGGGTCATTCTCGGTATCAACTGGGAGAGTCTCTGGGGGACACTCATTTAGTTGCTTCGTGAGATGGGCAGTCTGCATCTCTAGATTCTGAAGTGCCGTCCCTGTCTGAGTTGCCAACTTGTCAATTGTCGCATTCATCTTCTCAAAAGATGTGGCTGTAAAAGTTGACAACTTCTCAAGAGCCAACTCCCAAGGTTGTGGTTGCCAATTCTGTTGAGGTTGCTGTTGCCAATTTTGTTGAGGTTGTGGTTGCCAGTCTAGACCATCGTCAGCATTACTCCAAGCAAAATCCGGATGATCTCTACTCATATCACCCCAATACTGATTCTGACTCTGATAGTTGTTCTGGGGCACGCTGTCATTATGCCATGGTTCCACATATACTTGAGGGAAGTAGAACGGACAACTCCAAGTGTCATGGTTCCCATCACAATATTCGCAACCCGGAAGCATTCCTTCGTGTACCTCGCATACAAAACAAGGCAAGACCAAGTGGAATCAAAGAAGTAGAGAGATAGTAGAAAATAAAAAGAAAATAATAAAAATAAAAATAAAAAATAAGAACAAAAATAACTTAACCAAATAATCAAACTCCCTAAAAATTAGGAAAATTTGTTGTGCCAATCCCCGGCAACGGCGCCAAAAACTTGTTGTGACTCCGGCAAGTGTACCGGGTCGTCGCAAGTAATAAAAAATAACATGGTAAGTAATTACCGAGGTCGAACTCAGGGATTGGGCTACCAATTCGACTAATCCGTGGGAAATCCGATATGTTGGTCAAGCGAGAGAAGGTGGTTGAGAAAGAGAGATTAATATCTAAAATTCAATTAACAAATCTAATGAAATAATTAACTAAAATCAGAAATTAAAATATCCAAGGTCACAAATCCACCTACCCAATATGTACACCCAAGTGATGATGAATTCCTCCCTAAGTTCAATTACAATGTCAACCGGGACCCCTAAATTCTCCTAAATCCACTCTCGTGCTCATTAGGACGTATTTGACGATTAGATTAATTACTTGTTCGGTCTCATAACCCTAATCTCAAATTCTATTAAACCTTGTTCCCTATATGGTTGCACTAATCAAATAAATCCACGGTCGTGCTCATTATTCGATTAATGATTCCAATTCAAGTTCTAAAACGCGCCTCGCCGTTTGGCCTCAAACACGTTAACTAGTTAATCACGCAACACATATGATTAACACAATCAATTCAGAATTGGAAAACATTTATGATCCCGATTCAAGTTCTGAAACGCGAATCGCCGTTAGGCCTCAAACACGTTTAACTGATTAATCACGCAAAACATATGATCAAACATTCAAATTAGAATCGGAAAACAAGAATTGAATTAAAGGAGAAAGACATACATCATATAGAATCTACACTGCTATGGGTGGCTTCATCGTTCCCTCGGACGAGGGGATTAGTTCCTCATGCTCATAGACAAGCGATCGGACATAACCTCCATGAGAAAAAGGGAGACGCAGCTCCAAAGAGAAAAGAAACTACCCTAAACGCTACTCTAAACAGTGGAAAACTACTCGATTCGCGGCCCTCCAAAAGCCCTACAGCCTCCTATAGTTGGATCCCTAACGATTCCCCCCTCCGTTCTGATCTGCAACAGCCCTTTAAATAGTAATCCTGATCTGCGCTCGTTCGCGAGGCGATCAGCCTTTCGCGAGGCGAGAATTAAAATTGGCGCGCTTTCAATTTGAACTCTCGCGAGGCGAAAGTGTGTTCGCGGGGCGAGTTTTCAATTCTAGGCTGTGACCTTCATCACGGCTGGGCCGTGATGTTCTCTGACTTCCAAGTCTTCATTCTCTCGCGAGGCGAGCTTCCTCTCGCGGGAAGAGTCTTCAAACCTCCATTTGTCACAGCCGTGACCTTAATCACGACTATGCCGTGATAGTCTCTGTCTTGCTGGTCTTCAGACTCTCGCGAGGCGAGAGTACACTCGCGGGGCAAGTGTCTCAGAATTTCAATTTCCACTATTTCTTTGCTTTCCTTGACTCCCGGAGCTTCACTTTATTTACCTGAAAACACAAAAGCACCCACAAGCGTAATTCTATCCAAAATAAGCTAAAAACTACACAAAAGACGCAAAACGAGACAAAGTCCAACTCAGGAACGAAACAAGGCAAATTTGGGCGAAAACGAGAGTGAACTCGAATAAATAGACACATAAACCCTAGTTCATCTAGTCATAAAACTAGATAAGCCAGAGGCTTATCACATACACACCTCGAACTCTTAAGGTAAGCTCCGAGTACTACCAACACTCTTGTCACAAGAAATGATACATTTTTTTATAAGCAAAAAGTATATTGATTAGAGTACAAGAGGTACTCAAACCTATATACATGCAAAGACAAAGGAAGAGAAAAAACTAAAAAGGGCATACTAATGTAAATAAAATACTGACCTAGAAAACCACAATATTAGCTTTACACAAGCATCCCAAAGAAGAGCCCCAGTAGACCATAAAGTAACCTATTAATTACAACCTAGAAATGTCCCCCCAATATCAAGTAACAGACCAGTGCCCAATCTGAAGAAAGACTTCCAATAAAGAGAGCCACATCTGTTTGCCACAGCAAAGGAGAGAAATGAAATATAAGGAAATTATGATAAGTTAAGAACAGTCCTGTCATTAAAAAAAAGTTATTTTTACGGTGTGTGGTGTAGCATAATTTTCATATTAATCAAATCTAAATAAAATCTTATCAATTGATTATAGTGTGTAGTATAATTATGTGTGCAAACCTTATAAACATTATATTTACTCCATGTAAGACCAAAATTTTGGAATGCAACAATTTTTTTCCCCAGCAGTACCTATATGTGTATCTACTAGTTCATTCATGTCGCTACAACTAGAAACAGCTGGTAATTTTGCTGTATAAACCAGAATCCTAGCAAGGTTTTATGCTTCAAACAGTTGCAAAAGAGGTAAGAACATTAATCAAGGTTGCTGCATAAAATAACATACGTAAAGCTAGTACACGAACCCTGTTTTATGCTTGCTGAGCAACTTTAAACCTGTAACTGTTGTGATTACACACTGTTCTTAATACAAGAACCTGAACTGCTGCTAGAACAGAACCAATGCAGAAAGGAATTGATGCAAATGAGAAGAGAAGATAGAAGGAAGTAGAAAGAAAAAGGAAAGAAGAATGGTGGCACACACAGAATTATCGTGGTTCAGAGCTAATTGTTCTAGCTCCTACATCCACACTGAGGTTGAAGATCACAATCCACTATGTCAAGAATTTACAGTACTAGACTTCTAGATGAGCAATGCTCTTTCACACTTGCACGCACTTACAATATGAATTACTCACTTTTATGATCTCACCTTGAGCAATCTGCTCCCTATTATATATTGTTATACAATCAAGCTATGGCTTCTATGCTAACTGACTTTCCAGCCAAATAGGTAGTTACATTAGTTATCCCTAACTAACTTTCCTAACTAACTCAACAAAGGCAACTAATCAGTTACATCACATAGCTTCTAAACACAGCATATTTCTAACTAAAACATTTGATGATTCACCACAGATTCAACAAATCTCCACCTTGAATCTTCAATGCCAACTATAGATAGAAAAAGCTCCAAGCCTCTTACTGAGACTTCGGTTACTAAGAGTTCCAATGTTTACCAAATTTAAACAATGTTCAAATTTGGAACCTGGAACTACCTTTGTCATCATGTCAGCAGGGTTGTCTTGAGTTGCAATCTTCTTAACTTCAATCATTCCTTGTGCAATGATGTCCCGAATGAAGTGTAGCCTTATATCAATGTGCTTTGTCCTCTCATGGAATACTTGATTCTTTGAGAGACAAATGACACTTTGGCTATCACACCACATTGTTGAAGACACTGTGTTGTCTTGCAATTCTGATACAAAACCCTTTAAACAGATAGCTTCCTTGACTACTTCTATCAAAGCTATGTACTCTGCCTCTATGGTTGATAGTGCTACAATTGATTGAAGATTGGCTTTCCAACTCACTACATTTCCATATGGTGTGAAAATGTAACCAGTGAAGGACCTTCTCTTATCCAAATCTCCTGCAAAATCAGAATCTACAAACCCTGCAATACCACTGCTTGTTGAATCTAATTTGCCAAATATGAGACCAAGAGATTTAGGGCCCTTTAGGTATCTGAATATCCATTTGACTGCCATCCAGTGCTCCTTCTCTGGATTACCCATGAACCTGCTGACCATGCTTGCAGCATATGCTAAGTCAAGTCTTGAACAGACCATAGCATACATCAGGTTGTCAGTTGCATTTGAGTATGGAACACAGCTCATAAATTTCCTATCTTCATCAGTTTTAGGTGACTGATCAGTAGATAGTTTGAAGTGTCCAGCTATTGGGGTTGAGACTATTTTTGCTTCTGTCATACAGAACCTTCTCAGCACCTTTTCAACATAGTTTGTCTGATTCAGGAACAACAGCTTCTCTGATCTTTTCCTCACAATATCCATGCCTAACATTGTAACACCCCCACTAGGTATTACTACGTAACACATGCGTAATTTAGATTAAAAATATAGTTTGTTGGTTGCATTCGGAAAATAATTTATATAAATACATAAGCGTCTGAAATTGGGTATAAAAATTTGTCACGAATCCAAACCTAAGCCTTGATCGGCACACCGACTTACAATCCTAGCCTGGCAAGCCTATTTAATTTAGAGATATACTTGAATAAAAGCTAGTATTTTTACAAAAATTTTGACAGAGTCTCCTCTGTAATTCGAACATCCCGGGTAAAAGAACACCTGCTAAAATAATTACATTTTCATTCCAGAATCCCAGTTACACCAAATACAACCAGGCAGAAATATGCAAAAAAAATAGTTACATCAATAAGCTATACATGACCGAAAGGAAAAGCTTAGGTTTTCATTCAAAAGAGATGCTCTCTGAGCTATAAACATTCCATTTTAAAATAAAGACTCTTTGACCCATACTCATACATACTATATATCAAAAATCTAAGTCTCAAACCCTAAGCTGGTCATTCTAAAAGTTATTTCTGAGGAAAACTCACGTGGCCATTCCACAATCAAATACTTCTTCAAACAACTAGGTCTAAGTCTCTGAGTGACTTAGGAAGACTCCTCTGCACCATCTGTACTAAAGTACCCAGGGTACAATAGCGAACCAGAAGAAACCTGATATATCTGTAAGGGTGAGATACCGACAAATGGATATATTACACAACAACCATATACAGATACATACATCACCTCAGCATATTAAAATTTAATTATTATTCAGAGATAAAATAACAAGTGTTATATCAGTGGGTCTCATACCCAAATCAATCAGTTTTATAAAGATAATGGATGACACTTCAATAATTAGGCTCTAAACTTAATCTCCGGAGATCCCAACATCCTCAAAATGAGTTGATCAGGCTCGATACATCGTCTCATTGACTAGCTAAGCACAACGATAATACATCATCTCATTGTCCATTTAAGCACAACGATATGTACATCGTCTCATTGTCCATTTAGGCACAACGACACACGCATATCGTCTCATTGTCCCTTTTGAGAACAACGATAATACATCGTCTCATTATCCCTTTTGAGAACAACGATAATACATCGTCACATGATACCCTTTCTATTAAGGTCTCACATTAAACCACGTCGGGCATATCTGCTATAAATGCAAATGTAAAACATTTTTGTTCTCGATATTTTCTTTGTGTTCATTCTCATTCTTTGTCGAAGCTCAAGCTAACGACTTTCCATAATTTTCATCATTTGAAATTATTCAACATCAACATGGGACACGCAGTCCGAGTGCTCAATCACAACACCTTAGACTGATGCACCAGTCCTAGGCTTGTGGTCGTAGAAAACAACATTCATCTTTAATAACATTCATCACAATGTGGTTAGGACACACAGTCCACAACGTGATTAGGACACACTGTCCACAACAACGTGACACGAATCAAGGATCAACGTGCATATTACAGAATACTAGAAGCGACGTCTCGCGAACTAGATTCAATTCACATGTGCTTACTTTTCGCTCAATGAAAATCAAATCCAAAATAAAACCTTGGTCACTTATCCAAGTAACCGGAGCGTTTCCAAATCATTTAGGAGAAAATCCTTTTCCTTTGCAAAATCTTTTCTGAAACATTTAGAAAATTCGTTTGTTTTTGAAATTCCTTGATGGAATAAAGTCAAATATTTTTAAAGGGTTTTTCCTTCATAAAACATACAGTTCGAAAAGGTTTTCTCTCGTACAAAACTTTTGATCATAAGAAGGTAGTTTCCTTCAACTTAAAATCACTTCAACATTTTTCTAAAAACAAAGATCTTATTCTTCTAAAGTAAGCACTTTAAACAAGGAACTTTTATAAATGAACCCAAAACTTTCAAGGTTCTATTCAAGGCTTATTAAGGGTTTTAATCCTTATAGTCATTGAGCACATACTCAAGTACGGCTTCTCAAACTTCAATCAACAGTAATATATTCACAACAATGATAATATCACAGTTAATGACAGTTCATCACATATATATAATTCATAACACTTTAAAGCAACTAATGTTCAACTTCAAGTAATAACCACAATAGTTCAAGTAAATAAGTTATTCAAGTATTGGCTCAATATCACAATAATATTCACAACACTCAATTAAACACATACACACATGCATATAGTTATTGAATATCCCTAGGTAAGCTCCCCTTACCTTTGAAGACAAGTAAATGGTCCTCGTCTTAATGCTCACGTTAGTTCCAAGAGTGCAAACTCTACTCCACCAAGTAAGCATAACTGTGTTCAACATCACAGAGACACAAACCAAGCATGATAACAAACAAACAAATTCACCAATTCAATTTTCATCCTCAAAAAATATAATCAAAAGAAACCATACATTTAATTCGGTAAATAGAATCGATTTCTCAATAACGTCGATTTGGGTAAAAAGGATCCATAATTAAAATTGGGGAACATTTGATTTGGTTTGAGAAACATGAAATTGAACTTAGAAATCCCAAATTAAAGGTCCTAATTTGAATAAAACATAGTTAATTTTATAAAAACACAATCAATTTCAAATAAAATCAAATTGGAGTTTAGAGTTCCTAAACACAATTTGGGGGAAACTCATTTGATTAAAGGATAATAAATTAGTTTAATAAAACACTAATTTATAGTCCTAATTGCATAAAAACATAGTTTGATTTCATATTACAACATGAAATCAAGGATCTAGGGTTAGGGTTTGAGAAATTAGGGATTTTGAAACTGAAAGCTCATTAGGTGGAAACTTCAGTCACCCAACATAGAAATAGAAGAAGGGCGTGGTGGTGGTTATTTTCGACGCGACGACTGACAGCGGCAGCGGCGGAGGACAGTAGTGGAGTGTGTTCTGTAGCAACACAGACCAAAAGAAAGGGGTAAGTTTCAACGAATGAGATGAGAAGGTTCAAGCTAACTAAAAGGAGGTGAAAACCACCATGGAAGGCGGCGACCGAAGCTTACCGCTGTGGAGGTACGATTTGCATGATGGAGATGACGGAGGATGCGATCTGAACAAGCGAATTGGACGTGGTGGTTGTTCGGTTCTGGCAGCGATGCACGGGCTCTACCACGGCGGCGACGGGGCTCACCGCGACGGATTGACCTTCACGTGATGGAGATGTCATGTTCGCGCGAGCAGGGACATGGGATCATCCTCCTCGAGCGCCGACCAAAGCTTCTCCCTCACGGCACAAGACTCCGAGCAGTGCAGGCGGCGGCGCGATCTGGTTCAGCAAGTGGGAAGGAGAAGAAATGGAGTTTGAGAGGGAGGAAGAAGAAGTAGCAGGGAAAGAAAGAAAGAAAAGAGTGACGGGGGGTTCACGGGTTTTAGATAGAAATAGGAGAGAGAAAATCTGATTTTTGTATTAGTGGACAAATATATGGTTTCAAACTTTGAAATAAAGTAGAGATTGATAGTTGGATTGATCAACTAAGAAAATCAACGGTCCAACATTTAATCTCCAATTAATGTCAAACCAGTTTATTTTCATATCTAAAATTAAATAGAATGAACATATGGAAATGCTTTTCTCTTAATCATATTATTTAAAACATTTTCTGTACTGGTAATAATAGTGACAATAACGTAAATTATTGTCTAGTAAGCGTGCATTCACTGAAATAAGTCAATGCTAACGCATCCAATAAAATAATTTGAAGAGAGTAATTTAATTACTCAAACTAAACCACATAACAAAATAAACATAAACATCCAAATAAAATAATTAATCATATGTGTAAAAACTAGGGTGTTACATTACTACCCCTCTAAAAAAAATTTCGTCCTCAAAATTTCGTAGCTCGAAACTAAACAGGATTTTGTAATCACACTTTGACCCTAAGATCCTACTTGTACTTCTTGCCTCAAAATTAGTCCGCTAGCAAAACTTCTTCAACACCTTATCCTCACGACGAACATCAAGTTCAACATTAACTCTACCACATATATCAACTTTCAACCCAAAGCACACAATTGTAGTCTTAGTTTCCTTTGGACTTATTCCACCACTCCTAATTTCATCACGGTCAGACCTCTTAAACTCTAAAACAGAGCTCTCAAACTCTTCTCACAACTTAGTTTCTCAAGAACTCCCTTTTGCTATTTCCGTTCAGCTTAAGGAAAACTACTATAGATATTTTTTCGTTAATCCTCGGACTCACGAAGTCAACATTAACCATAAACGTTGATCACTACTCTAAATTCCTTTAATAATATATCTGCCTTGATCATGATAAGGTCCATTGTAATCATCTCACTCAATGATGTTGAACTTAAGGGTCCTCATAGTACCATTCACATCTATACATTAACGAATCTCCTATCAACTCTGGTTTGTCCTACCATAGAGATGACAAAAATTAGGTACCACACTATCTCCCAACTAACCTGCTAAGGGTAGGTCATCTCATTACTTATCCATCCCGCTGAGGATGATCAGTTGGACTTTGCCTCAACTTAGTCCTCAACACTTAAAGCAAACTTAACCGACACACGTTGATAAACTTCCATTTTTCATCTGAAACAACACTTGAAGATACTCCATGAAGTCTGAACAATCCTCTGATACATTATTCGGTTTACTCCTCCACTGCACAGTGGATCTTAACTTGTAAGAAGGGTGTAGACTTCACCAGTCGATCCATGATCACTTGAATTCAAACAAGACTCATGTAGGTCCTTAGCAAACTCATAACAAAGATTCAAGGAATGTCAATATCTTAACAAGGAAGGTCTCAATTGTTAAACTATCCATTTTTCACTGTACTCGACTAACTCTGACATCTTGATGTGGAGATACCCAACTAATAACTGATGAGATAGGTCACACATCGACGACATTTGGAGAATACGTAGAACTAAGATGGTCAACGACGACAAGTACGTTCGAACCGCAATAAGACATGACCTTGGTGATCATAAAAGAATTTCTCAATAAAAGAAATTTTTCTTGATTTCACTTTCACATAAGCATAGAAAAGAATTTCTTTAATTTGAAGGATACAAGAACATCCAGTATGGAAAAAGATCCTTCCATCAGGTTCGTGGGTGTAAAAATGCATGATCAATACACATTTACAAACATGAATCTAATAAAGTTCATTCTTCCACAAGAATCTTCCAACGGATTTAAGGAATCAAGGGTGAATAATTTCTAATCCAAAGAGGATTATTTCTTATTCTTAGTACAAAGAATTTACAAAATGATGACTTTTACCTCTACCAAAAATAGAAGCGGCGAAACTAAGTTTCATTAAGAAACTTCTGCTATCACGAAATTATCTGTGTTATAACTCAAGAAATAGTCATAACCACTTCTCTCAACAAAATATGGAAGTATCCAGACCAATGGATTCTGTTAAATCAATTCACTCAAATGTCTAATACATCGAGGATTATTTAGAAGTGTGAGTACGACTTCTCACAAACAAAAAAATGAATAGCTGGAAATTTATGAATTAGCAAAACTAATTCATGAGTCCTGACAGATTTCAAATTAAAATCAGGAAATTTGTATGACACATACAAACTTCACCGTTGTGATCATCTAATACAATCATAGGATTTGAGAAATAAATGTCAACTGGCAAACACAAGAGAATCAAAGGGTACAATGGAGAGTTCCTTAATCACGAGACACTCACCGAAGATCGAAAATCCACTCGAT
This sequence comes from Sophora flavescens, assembly GCA_030762895.1. NCBI lineage: Eukaryota > Viridiplantae > Streptophyta > Magnoliopsida > Fabales > Fabaceae > Sophora > Sophora flavescens. The sequence goes on from CM061064.1 coordinate 184,688,475, forward strand.
TCGTCTTGGTTCCAACCAACATACAAGTCTTTCTAGCCATGCTTAGTATAACCACCTTGAATTGGGTACGATCCCCGATAACTTAATCAATCGATCAAACATACAAAGGGTTGATCTTTCTTCATAAACTGAGTTGACGACGCAAAATCTTAGATAGGTCATCACTCCAATATGGTAATAACTCGTCTTCAAGTCGATCTTTAAGTAGACGACAACTCCTCGCAATTGATTTACCAAATCAACTACGCAAGTCAGTGAATACTTGTTCATAATTCGTCATTTTACTTAGTTGTCATAAATTCACATAGTGACACGAGTCTTCACACAACATTGGTGCTTCACAAGGAAAACACTCGGTTTAACAAACAGTTCAGACCTCCGATCTTCCAGTTGAATCGAGTCACCCAACTCGTTTTAGCTTTGTTGGCAACATCCTACACAAAGCGACAGAAATATGACCGAATCCAGAAACTAGATCAATCTAAAATCAATGTCCTTTGCTAACCATAAACCTAGAATATTTCCAGGGAACACTCCCGAAAAAATCCTTTACACAAGCACCTTGTTTCGAATATCTTACACGATTCGCAAGGATAATCGAATGTCATATCCAAACCCAAGTAACATTCAAGATCTACGGTCTCCCAGGACATAAAACCCTAGGAAAACCATCAAGAAAACATATACTTGTGCGTCAACACACATTGCTTCAACAAGAAACAATTCAAACAAGAGCCCACCAGAGATCACACAACAAAAACTTAATAGACCTATTCCCCAAAGATCCCGAAAGACTCGACCAGCTCTGATACTACTTGTAACACCCCCACTAGGTATTACTACGTAACACATGCGGAATTTAAATTAAAAAGATAGTTTGCGGGTTGCTTTCGGAAAATAATTTATATAAGTACATAAGCGTCTGAAATTGGGTATAAAAATTTGTCACGACTCCAAACCTAAGCCTTGATCGGCACACCGGCTTACAATCCTAGCCTGGCATACCTATTTAATTTAGAGATATACTTGAATAAAAGCTAGTATTTTTACAAAAATTTCGACAGAGTCTCATCTGTAATTCGAACATCCCAAGTAAAAGAACATCTGCTAAAATAATTACATTTTCATTCGAATTCGTTACAAAATACAATGGGAATGTAAAAACAAATAGTTACATCAATAAGTATACATGACCAAAGGAAAAGCTAGGTTTTCATTCAAAAGGTAAATATTCCATTTTAGAGCTCTGGCCATACTCTACATTATCAAAATTAGTCTCAACTGTGCATTCTAAAGTTATTTGAGAAACTCCGTGGTCATTCCAATCAAATCTTCATCAAAAATGTGCTTAGAGTCCATCGTTGGGTAAGGAACGGAAGAAATCTATTGGGGGAGATCGACATCATCTCCTGACATTACTTTTTTTTTGAGATAATAGGTTTATGGGTTAAATCAATTTTTAGATTGCTGCATTCTTTGGTCTAAATTTGGATCCCACATCTAGTTGTCGCCGCTCTCTTTGGTAGCTGTATTTTGTCCTTTAACACATTGTACTCGCTTTGTCCATTTGGCACACCGTTTTGTCCTTGACACGTTACTGCTCTGTCTTGGACCGATCTCACTGTCCCTTGGCCATGTTAAACCACGAGCCATAAATGCAAATGTAAAACATTTTTGTTCTCGATATTTTCTTTGTGTTCATTCTCATTCGTCGACACTCGAAGCTAACGACTTTCCATAATTTTCATCATTTGAAATTGCTCAACATCAACACGGACCACCCCCAGTGCTCAATCACAACACCTTAGACCGATGCACCAGTCCTAGGCTTGTGGTCGAAAAACAAAAAAACATTCACCTTTAATAACGTTGATCACATAGGCCACAACAACGTGATGAGGACACACAGTCCATAACAACATGACACGGATCAAGGATGAACGTGAATATTACATAATACTAGAAGTGACGTCTCGCGAACTAGATTCAATTCACATGTGCTTACTTTTCGCTTAGTGAAAATCAAATCCAAAACAAAACCTCAGTCACTTATCCAAGTAACCGGAACGTTTCTAAATCATTTAGGAGAAAATCATTTTCCTTTGCAAAATATTTTCTAAAACATTTAGGAAATTCGTTTGTTTTTGAAATTCCTTAATGGAATAAAGTCAAATATTTTCAAAGGGTTTTTCCTTCATAAAACATACAGTTCGAAAAGGTTTTCTCTTGTACAAAACTTTTGATCATAAGAAGGTAGTTTCCTTCAACTTAAAATCACTTCAACATTTTTCTAAAAACAAAGATCTTATTCTTCTGAAGTAAGCACTTTAAACAAGGAACTTTTATAAATGAACCCAAAACTTTCAAGGTTCTATTCAAGGCTTATTAAGGGTTTTAATCCTTATAGTTATTGAGCACAGACTCAAGTCCGGCTTCTCAAACTTCAATCAATAGTAATATATTCACAACAATGATAATATCACAGTTAATGACAGTTCATCACATATATATATAATTTATAACACTTTAAAGCAACTAATGTTCAACTTCAAGTAATAACCACAATAGTTCAAGTAAACAAGTTATTCAAGTATTGGCTCAATATCACAATAATATTCACAACACTCAATTAAACACATACACACATGCATATAGTTATTGAATATCCCTATGCAAGCTCCCCTTACCTTTGAAGACAAGTAAAGGGTCCTTGTCTTAATGCTCACGTTAGTTCCAAGAGTGCAAACTCTACTCCACCAAGTAAGCATAGCCGTGTTCAACATCACAGAGACACAAACCAAGCATGATAACAAACAAACAAATTCACCAATTCAATTTTCATCCTTAAAACATATAATCAAAAGAAACCATACATTTAATTCAGTAAATAGAATCGATTTCTCAATAACATCGATTTGGGCAAAAAAAGGATCCATAATTAAAATTGGGGAACATTTGATTTGGTTTGAGAAACATGAAATTGAACTTAGAAATCTCAAATTAAAGGTCCAAATTTGAATAAAACATAGTTAATTTTATATAAACACAATCGATTTCAAATAAAATCAAATTGGGGTTTAGGATTCCTAAACACAATTTGGGGAAAACTTATTTGATTAAAGGATAATAAAATTAGTTTAATAAAACACTAATTTATAGTCCCAATTGCATAAAAATATAGTTTAATTTCATATTACAACATGAAATCAAGGATCTAGGGTTAAGGTTTGAGAAATTAGAGATTTTGAAACTGAAAGCTCATTAGGTGGAAACTTCACTCACCCAACATAGAAATAGAAGAAGGGCATGGTGGCGGTGATTTCCGGCGCGGCGACTGACAGCGGCAGCGGCGGAGGACAGTAGTGGAGTGTGTTATGTAGCAACACAGACCAAAAGAAATGGGTAAGTTTCAACGAATGAGATTAGGAGGTTCAAGCTAACTAAAAGGAGGTGAGAACCACCATGGAAGGCGGCGGCCGAAGCTTACCGTGGTGGAGGTACGATTTGTGTGACGGAGATGGCGGAGGACGCGATCTGAACAAGCGAACTGGACGTGGTGGCTGTGCGGTTCCGGCAACGATGCAGGGGCTCTACCATGGCGGCGACGGGGCTCACCGCGACGGAGTAACCTTTGCCCGACGGAGATGGCGTGTTCGCATGAGCAAGGAGTGAGCACAGAAGCATCACAGCTTGATCCTCATCACCAATCTTGACATCCACATTCTTTAGATCAAGAACTGCCTTTTGTAAATTGAGAGACATGTTCTTTGATTGACGATCCTTCCTCCATCTTCAACTGGTGAAGTCTCTTCATCAAATAGAGTTTATTTGTCAATGACTTTGTCATGTATAAGCTTTCGAGTTTAAGCCAAACACCTGCAGCAGTTGATTCATCAGCTACCTCACGAAGAACCTCATCACCCAAGGAAAGAATGATCATGCTATGTGCCATGCAGACCAAGTCTTTCCTTTCTTTTTCTGAAAGTGTTGCAGGAAGTTTGGTTATTCCTCCCAAGGCTTCTTCGAGTCCTTGATGAACAAGAAGAGCCTTCATCTTGATCCTCCATAGACTAAAGCCATTTTCTCCATTGAATTTCTCCACGTCGAACTTGGTAGTGCCCATCGTGGAATCAGCCCCAATTCGACAAAGCTACTGATACCAATTGTTGTGATTACACACTGCTCTTAATACAAGAACCTGAACTGCTGCTAGAACAGAACCAATGCAGAAAGGAATTGATGCAGATGAGAAGAGAAGATAGAAGGAAGTAGAAATAAAAAGGAAAGAATAATGGTGACACACACAGAATTATCGTGGTTCAGAGCTAATTGTTCTAGCTCCTACATCCACACTGAGGTTGAAGATCACAATCCACTATGTCAAGAATTTACAGTACAAGACTTCTAGATGAGCAATACTCTTTCACACTAAATGCCCCAATATGAATTACTCACATCTCACCTTGAGCAATCTGCTTCCTATTATATATTGCTATACAATCAAGCTATGGCTACTATATCGACTTTTCCACCAAATAAGTAGTTACATTAGTTATCCCTAACTAACTTTCCTAACTAACTCAACAAAGGCAACTAATCAGTTACATCACATAGCTTCTAAACATAGCATATTTCTATCTAAAACATTTGATGATTCACCACGGATTCAACAGTAACTAAGTATATTAACAAGTCTAAAATGGTAGCAAATGAAACTTGAAAAAATTATACAAGTTTGTAGAAAAGGGGGGCGGGTTTTCGTTGTCTTCTTTACCTTTCCTTTCTCTCGGTGATTATTCGATGGAAACCTTTTGGGGCGGAGAAGGAAAAATGCACAAAATCGTGGCATTACGGTTAGAAAATGAGTTTAGTTAGATTATTAAACAGCAACAAGTAAAACCAGAAAAACTATAATATTTGCATTGTTATTATTATTATTGCTATTATTATTTTTATTAACTTATTATTATTATTTGTAGCATATGCTTGTTGACAGAACGATAGGGCAGGATCTGTTAGATAAATATCTAATAGGATAGCAACTGAAGGGAGGCAGAATTTTATTAAATGAGTATAGTCAAGTAACAGGAGGACAGTATTTTTATCATTTTAAGATAATCCTTTTAGCAAATGAGGCATCATAGGAGTGGCTGAGATGACAAGAATAGCAACTATAATAATAGCAATGATATTGATTGATTGTTTGTTAGCCTTTGCTGCTTGCTATTGATGGTAATTGAGAACTTTAGATGATATATAGAAGGTGGCAAGAGTACTTCAGCAGAGGCATCATGATAGAAATTAGAATAAACTATCAAGTATAATACTATAGCATTAAGACAAATAAGATTTTCCATAAGCCAATGTATCAAATAGCAGTGATGGCAATGAAATATTTTTTTCTTTGAGTAATTTTGGGGTTATGTAACTCAATTATGTTATGTTCAGGGTGCCGTCAATGGTGCACCACCTACTTAATGATGTAGTGATGCACCACCCACATGGCAGCTCCTAGATCCAATCATTTAGTCATGTGGACCTGTTCAATTTTCAACCGTATTCAAACCTGAAACTTATACAGTATGAAATACGTATGTCTTATTTTCCTAATACATTAATTATTGATTGTTAAAATAAGAATATATTTGTCAAATTAAAAAAAAATATGAATACATTGAATAGTGTACACCTCTATCCCCTCTACCAACTCTTCTCCGACCTTATCCCGTCATGCTAACCCCACCACCTCATAGTCACCACCTCCATGCGCTCCTCCACCAATATCGCCACCATCCACGACCACCTTCGCTCCTTCTCCCTTTCCCAATCACATTCTCATTCCTGTTTCCAAAGCTCTAATATCAGTTTTCACTTTTCAAACGCGATTGTGGTTTTTAGCCATAACATTGATTCAAGTTAGCTCAGATTCTATCAGTTCGGTATCAAAGTCGAAGAGAAAGTTCTGCGAGGAGTTTTAAACTTGTTAATAAACGCAGATCTGAGCGTGTTCGTATCTCTCTGTCTATGGTTCAAAAAAACGCAGATCTGAGCGTTTCTGATTCTTATTCGAATTGTGTCAGAGCCAGCTAAGGGAAAAAGGTTGATTTAGGCGGCGTAGATCTGCGCTCGTGGTGGTGAATGTGGCGGACCGTTGTGAGATTCTGTCGCCATTTGGATCTGTCTTCGCGGCGGCAGCCAACACCATTGCTAGCTTCTGTTCGCCCGGGAAAGCATATGCAAAGCTGGGCCTACGCCGATCTGGGCCTCAAACCCGATTTGCTTCTGCCCAACATGTTTGGGCCTCATTACTAGCTTCTTCCCTACCTGAGTTCATACTAACCCTACCCTACTTTGCATTATCGCCGACAACCACTGCTATGACCTATGCCAACCACGACATGGCACCATCCCAACCAAAACACGTCGGTCGTATGATGGATGGCGTCGTCGACAACCAGAACATCGATTACAGTGGTCGAGGTACCAACCTTATAATCAAATCGACACTACCTCATATTCGTGGTTCGTCCCGCCGCCATAAACCACCCAACTAGATAATGCTAGTTCCCACTAGACACGTACGATAACGGTAATTAGGTCGACGATGACCATGCGCCGGTATACGGCCGCAGCACCTTGCCACCACCCCATTCAACAAAAAATGGTGGCTGAAACAAATAATAAAAGAATAAAAAAAATATAATATTTTATTCATCCGTATTGGGTACCACAAATACAGCTTAAATACATGTTATTCAAGTGTAATATACTACTCAAATACAGGTTTGACTACAGGAACCTTTGAATAGTCAAAATGACATGTACTTGTTGACTTGGCATTTTAATTGGCTGAAGGCAAAACAGGTGGTTGGTGCACCACTACTCCACCCAGGAGGGTGGTGCACTGAAGACGAAACTTATGTTCAGAGCTAGAAACATGCATCTACAACTATAAGTAACTTTAGTTTAATTGCTTGGACTCTTTGCTCTCCAAACTCTGATTTGGTTTTCTCCAGTTTGAGATTTTGTTTCATTTGCTTGGGCTTGGCCTGGTATGGACATGCATTGAAGGATTTATTTGTGTGATTAGATACGAAATAATGAATTGTAGGCTTCCAGATATATCTGTATATTGTTTTGTAAGTCTTAATGAAAAAAAGACTCGGATTAATGTTATTGTTGATATTGTTTTGCACCTGAGAAAAAACATTTACACAACATGTAAAAGTTGTAATGACAAAAGCACCTTAAAGCAAAATTTTATGACCCAACTGCAATGTACGTACGTTCAAGCAACAAAAAGTATTCAGTATTTTTTGTTTTCTTGGTTGCTTTGGTTACCACTTTTCACATTAATTGAACTTCAAGGAAAACGGTGAAGACAACAAAAGCAGTAAAAATTAATAGTAACATCATGCTTTTATCCAGTCCAAATACTCTGACTCCAGAACAATTTAATTTAGCCATTGGCTGATCATACATGAATAAATAAATAAAAAACAAAAAAACAAAAAAAGTTGATACAATTAAATGTAGAAATCATTTAGAGAATAACTGAAGCCAGCTTTGTACAATGAAAGAAATGTTATTATAAAACTTGCAAGAGCAGAAAATACCTATATCTCATGGTAACACTTCAAGTCTTCAATCTCTTCCACATACGGAAGAACTTTCACAATGTGATTTTAGACAAAGTCAGAAAGTGAGTATATTTTTCTATTAAAAACAAATTAATTAAAATGTAGGTGGTGGGCTGGTGGCACATTCCCTGGCCATATGCCCATTAGTCACCGCCACACCTAAAGTAATATTTGCTACCCCTCTGCTAATATTGCTTCCACGCATTCCGACAACCACCGCGTCCTGCGCTAACTCTGCTGTAAGCCTGTAACATGAATTCCAAAGTGTAACGACCATTCTGTCTGAGCGTTACAAAAATAAATGGTAAAAATAGATAAGTCGCCACAAAAAAATTTTGTTTGGGAAAATCCTTGGATAATCCATTTATTTAAGGAAACTATTCTTAAAAAGAAAGATTTAAGTTCAGGAATCGATGAGGAGTAGGAAAGGTGTTAACATCCTATATCGCTCGTTTAAAAAAAGGGTATAATTGAGCAAACTTTTAATAACGTTTGAAAAAATTATTTTACTCCATCTTTGAAAACTAAAAAAGAAAATAAACACAACAAAAGATGAAATGAAATTTTGGTTGGACTGAATAATTGATAATCCTTTTATGTACTTCTTAAAAAAATGTTTGATCGATTGATTTTAATTTGTTTTAAAAAAATTGATTTTAAAAGGATTTTTTCACTTCTTTGAATTTTTTTATATTATTATGAAAAGGATTTTTTTTTTTTAGTACTTCTGATTATTTATTTTTGTTTTATCTTTTCACATAAGAACACAACATAGCTTCACTAAAAACAAAAGAACACAGCATAGCCCAAAGATAAAAGGCCAGCCCATTAATTAGTTTCAGCCCAATAAATTTAAAAAATAACGAAAGAAACATCAGAACCAGATAACATTTCGGGTTCCTTCCTTACCTTGACGAAGTAAAATTCATGCATTATTATTTCTTCAATTTCTGGAGTGCCCCCCTTTTCATATTTCTGCTACATCATCATGGCTATCAAAATTAATCTGCAATCTATTGGGAAGTTATTTTTAGCTCCGATGCTCGTGGCATGCTACATGTTCAAATATGATTTTTTTTGTTTTTCATCGTTATTTCTTTATGAAAAATGCTATCTAGTACCCTTAGGCTTCGTTTGGTTTGAGAAAGAAAGTAAGAGGAAATAAAATGGAAGTAAAGAAAGTGAGAGGAGTGAAAAAATAGTAGAAAATGAGATGATTATTTAGTTGTTTGGTATGAGAGAAAATGAAAAGAAAGAAAACAAAATTTTTTCTCTCCTCTTGTTTGGTCGTGTAGAAAGTTAGAGGAAAGAAAAAAAATATTTACATATAAAATGGCATAAATATCCTTGAGTAAAAATTAGATGTGATAAAAAGATAAAGATAGTATGGAAAAAGAGTCAAAAGACATACAATTTTTGTCTTTTAGTGGCTTTTCTGATCACCGGTGGAGGGAAACAAAACCTGGTGGGTCCCGTGTGCATTTTTTTCTTTTCCATTCTCTTTCATGCTTATTCCAAATAAGGGAAAAGCTTCGTTTAACGTGTTTTCCATTCTTGACTTTTCTTTCCTATCTGTTTCTTTCGTTCCAAACGGTGCATTAAGGAACCAAGAATAAAAAAAAATTATTGGAAATTATTGTATTTAAGACTTTGAAGAGTTTTCCCATGAAAATTTTCTGATGTTTCTTTGTTTTGATTTCCCGATCACAAAAAGACTATGATTGTGATATCAAACCTAAGTTTCAACACATCTACTACTAGTCTACTACCTCAGGACTCAAATATAACCAAAATTGATTAATTTCACACTTATTAAAAAAGTTAGTTAATTTATGTTTAATTATTTTTAGTTATGTAAAAAAAGAGTCATAATTACTAAAGTATCGTTTAATTATTTTAGGGATGTGCAATGTTTTTGAAAAAGTAAAAAGAGAATTGATTTGATTGATTAATATTATTGATTTTTAGAATACTGACAATAAATAAAATCAAGTTGATTAAATTTTACTTATATTTAAGTCCATAAAATATAAATATTTTTTTTTTACGTATAATGGAGTGAAGAGGAGTATAAAGATAAGATAAAAGTAAAACAATTTACATTCACCAAACCACGGGTTGAGACGAGAATAATTATAAACTAAATAAATATGGACAGTGATATGAAAACAAATTCTTGAATACCATTAATAGTTCTTAATGAGTGGTTATAGATCAACCAATCAACGTGTGCACTACCATGACTAGGAAATTCAAGTAAGATGGAAAAGTAGGACACGCTTAAATTAGGCTCCCAATATATCAAACTGAAACCCAGTGCCAGCCAATATGAGATATTCATCAATGATTTGAACACTGCACCCTGGAAATTAATGCGGAAATTAAATCTTCCCTTTGCCATTCTCTGAGGGAACAAACACATCAACACCAACCAAAACACTAGGTCCCAGTTATCATTAATTTCCAGCTTGATAAATAAAACATTTTTTTTTTCTTGCTAGATTCAAATTAATATTATATTAATCACTAGCCAATCAAGACACACCCCTCTTCGAGTGAGTGATGAACCCTAGATCAACCTTGTGCCTGCCACCTTTCACAAATCAACCCCAGCTAATCGAAATTGGGCTTCCAACCACGTTCTTCGCATTAGACCATTCCAACCGCGCAAAACCATTCACAATCTGAGGGGTCGCACCGGATGACGAAGTGAACGTGACCGTATACGATTTTTTCTCATTCTCCTTGAAACTCAACACTTGAGGCTCAACACTTATCTTCACCAATGGAGAATCTGACGTCACGGAGGCCTTGTACGTTCCAGCGGGTCCCACGTTTGTGAGAACGCGCGTGTGCTTCACGACGCTGCTGGGCCCAAACACCACAGCAAAAGAAGGGTAATTAAAGTCGGTCACACTGTATTTCCTGGTCGCGTCACACTCGAACTTTCTCCTAGCCAGAGTTGATATCTCACTCGCTGTGTAGTTCAGCGCACAGAGGAAACCCAAGTAATCATCCACCGTCAGATCATAAACGAGTCCGGGATTAAGGGCGGATACGGGATCCACGTGTCCCGCGCCATGATCGAACGGCGTTGATGGTTTTCCGCTGGCACTGTCCCTCAACTTCTGACCGTCCTTGTAAGCCGTGTAAGCCGTGGTCATGAGTGCGGACCGAACCGCGGCTGGGCTCCAATCCAGGTGAGCCGATTTGATCAGAGCGGCCAGACCGCTCACGTGAGGGCACGACATGGAGGTTCCTGAAATAATGTTGAAATCCACGCGCCTGTTATCCGTTGCCAACCCGGTGGGACCCACGTTCCTGGACCACCCAGCTAAGATGTTGACACCTGGCGCTATCAGATCAGGTTTCAAGATCTCCGGCGTGATGGAGTTTGGTCCCCTCGAACTAAAAGCCGCAACAACCGGTGAAGGCTGAATCCCAACCTTCGTTCCCTCAAAAACAATCTTGACCGTTGGTTTAGCATCCGAAAACAAATACTTCTTGATCTCACTCCCTTCTTTCTCACCCACCGCCGTCGCCGGCAATAGATGCGCATCCGCTACCAGTTCTTCGCCGTTCGCGGCGGTGTTAGACAACACCATACCCAACCCTCCGGCGGCTTTAACCACGGCACCTTTCTGAACCCTAGCACTAACCCCACGGTCACACATAACGATTTTCCCAGCTACCTTCTCCGCCGTTAAAGTACCCATCATACACAAATTACCGTTAGTCGAGTTACTAGCATTCCCGGCGTAAACAAAAGGTAACGGCGAATCAGGCAAAGCGTTACCTCTATAGAGCGACACACCGGAATAGTTTTGACCATTCCCGAGGCTAACGTACGCAGGGAAGTCACGATCCAGTGTGCCAGCCCCCACGGTAGTGATCCACGGTGCAACGTTTGAAAGGCTATAAGCACTCGGTCCCGCATTTCCAGCGGAGCAAGAAACGAGAATCCCTTTCTCCATTGCAGCGAAAGAACCAATCGCCACGCTGTCTCTGTAATAATCAGACATTCCACCGCCGAGCGAAAGAGACAGGACATTAACGTTGTCGGAGATCGCGCTCTCTATGGCGGCCAATATGTCCGAACTGAAGCAACCACCCAACCAACAAACTTTATAAGCAGCGACCCTAGCGCGCGTGGCCATCCCACGCGCCGTTCCGGAAGCGTACCCAAACAGGCTCGCACCGGAAACAACCGAGCCCGCGGCGGTGCTTGCGGTGTGAGTTCCGTGACCATCGTCGTCGCGAGGAGACTTGCACTCCTTGGTTACGTCGACGGGACCTAACATTGCTTCGTAGCCTTTGGAGAAGAACCTCGCTCCGATCAATTTTCTGTTACAGTTTGAGGTTGTGAAGTTCGTTCCCGTTTCGCATTCGCCTTTCCACGTCGTCGGGACGGGACCGAGCCCGGTGTCGTCGAAGCTCTTGCTCTCCGGCCAAACTCCGGTGTCGAGGACCCCGATGATGACCTCGCCGGCGGAGGTTGATTCCGGGAACATGTCGGCGCTCTTGTCGAGGCCGAGGAACTGAGGAGTCCTCGTCGTGTGAAGCTCGTACTTCACTTCAGGCAGAACCGCCAGAATCCCGGTTTGGCTTTTTAGCAAACGCGCTTCTTCTGAAGTTAACCTCGTCGCGAATCCGTGAATGGCGTTGTCGTAGGTGTAGAGCATTTCGGTTGAGTCGTCGGAAATGGATTTCAGAGACGATTCGTACCATTCTGTGTGGTGTGAGAAAGTTTCAGGCATCTCAGATTTTGCCACGTGGACTATGTAGGTACTCTTCTCCGGTTTCGCGAGAGAGACATAGTAGAGATGGAATAGGAGGAAGAGAAACACAAGGAAGAAGGGTTTGGTGAACAAATCCATGTTTTTGAGTTTCTTTTCTTTCTTTCTCACACACTCTTTGGTTTTGGAATGGAATAGATCTAACTCGGCTTTATCGAGGGCTTTTTTTTAATGAAACTGTTTGTTGGCAACAAAATAATAATAATGTTTAGAAAAGTTAAGGAAGCGGTGGGTGGTTGTTTGGTTATTTAGAAGGAAAATGATTTTTAAACACATAAAATGAACATAAATATGATATTTGTTTCTTTGTTTTTATTATATATTTTTAAAATATATATATATATATTATAAAAAAATAAAAAAAATATAGATAAATATATATAATATTATATATGATATCAGAATTTTTGATTCAAATAACATAGCTGTATTGAGAATTATTGCATTGAGACAAAAGAGAGTGAGTGGAGATAGTGTGTTAGTGGGAATGAATGAGGATGGAAGCAGCTGAATTAGCTGACTGATTGAAGATATTTTTCTCTCTTCGCATGTGCGTTTATCATCGTTATCCACTGTCTTCTGCAACCCTATCTATCAATATATCTATAAATCTTAGTTGTGTGGGTGCCAGATTTCTTTTCTTGTTTTTTTTTTTTTGGTTCCTTTACTTTTGCTGTTTTTTTTCCAGATAAAAGGACTATATTGGGGACCCTTTTAACAGAGCCGTGCAGGCTTTCTCTCACATAAGCACGTTGTCCAGACGTAACACCATACATACACTAATCGTCTAACCTACTACCTTGAATTCCCAACTGTGTCTGTTTGCTCATAAATCATTATAATAAGGACAATGGTGATGAATATCTTTGAGATATTAATTAAAGGATCAATAAACAGAAACTTACTTCATTAGAAATTAATATATTTAATATTTTAAAAAAATAAACACTTAATTTTTTAATAAAATCTTCCTATCTTTTAGTTTCTTTAAGGTGAAGCCGCAAAATTATTGTAAATTACGCGTTTCAGTTCACGGGTTGTTATTTGCAGTGACCATGAGTCAATCCTCACCTTACCTTATTAAATGCGATTTATTTCGTTCTTGACACTCCCATTTCTCCGTCTTCACCTGCCGACCAACCAAGGTTTAATGGATATAATAATTCTTAATTCTTGTATTCAACCTTCTATTCATTAAATTTTAAAATATTTGAATTATTTTTTGTATTTTCAACATTTAGATACTAATAGCATTTTCAACCATAAAACTCTGTAGAGTTATATTATACATGTTCTATCATATCACCTTTTGTTAATATAATTATTATAACATAAATTACAGGTAAAGTTGGTAAAGTTACATAAAAAGTTAGTGTAATTTTTATTATTGAGTTTATCTCTTAATTTTTTGAGAATTTTCAAGGACATTTCTAAACTAAAAATAGTTTTTAATTGGATCTCTATGGAAGTAAATATGTTAATAAACTGTGAAAGAACGAAATTTGAGTTAGTCCCTCCAAATTGGATACTCATATAAGCAATTTATGGATAATTATTATGAATTTGAGACATATATCCAAGTAATCAACCAGAAATTGTTAGTGTGTTGGAAATCATACTCGCGTGTATGCATAAAAAAATTTGGTCGATTACCTGATTAGATGTCCCAAATTCTCAATAATTATACACAAATTACTGATATATGTGTTCAGATTGGTGAAACTCATGGATATTCCGTTCAATTTCACAATTCACTAATGGATTTGCAACCCAATGATACAATTGAAATTTTTATACATGTCCAAGGACCCAATTGAAAATTTTATATATATTATGTTCTAACTAAACCATTTTTTAAATACCTAAGTTTTAACTTCATAAGGCTTTGATTTTATACTTATATTATATAGGGAAAATAAATTGATTATGTAAAGGTTTGATCATATTATATCTGAAATTATGTTTTGTTTTAGAAATTTTATCGATATTTTTTGAAATTTTGTTATAAGAAAGATAAGTATAATGATAGCATAAATGAATTCGGTATGGTGATTACGTAAATCTTAAGGGGCGAAACAACAATATAAACATCAAAGAAAACAATAAGGATATCAAATGTAAATAATCTAGAACCCAAAAAAGATTAATATAGTTTTCTCTTTGATAAAACAATATTAAAATATTGAAAAACATATTATTGACAGAACTTTATTTACGATAGTCCATCGATATTTTTTTATCTTTGGTCAGGTATCCCTACAATTAATGTTGTGAAACTAACTTTCTAATCTTGGTGGTGATTAGATAAAACTCATTTCAAAATGACCATTTAATAATTCAAATATTTAACCCCACAATTAAAGTTCGTTTAGAAATACAGTTTACTTTCGTTGTGATCAATCACTTTTAAGTATAATAATACATCAACATTGATATCACAAATGTGTTTTACTCAAAGTCTAAAATCAATAATGAATTAAAAAAAACATATATTTTTTACAAAATAAATGTTTCAAAAAATTAGAACCTTCCAATATCCTGTCTCTTATAAAAATAATTTAATTTATAAAAATTTTACTATCAATTACTTGTAAATCATGTGTTACTTTTGAAATAATAAAAATATATTTATTAATATAATAATTTATGATTGTTTGATATTATTAATTAAGTCCGACAAAAATCTATAACCTGATATGAAAGTTTTTGCTAGTGAGTAGTGACATGTAGGAAATCAATGCATACAAGAAATGTGAATCTGATTCACGCAACAAGGTGACAACTCGAGTTAACAGATGCTATTAAATAAAAAATAATTTAGTTTTGTCCCGTGGGAAGAGACGGGTGCCCCGTGCCCCGTGCCCCGTGCCCATACTAATAATAAACATGAAAGTGACATTATAGCATTAGCACCTCATTACTGATGATAACTTTCAATCGCGGACGAAAATGGCTGCTGCGAGGGTTGCTTTTTGCGTTTTGGTGTTTTTGTCTCATGTTATTTAAATATTTGAATTTGAATATCTAAGTGATATCTCTTTTATAATTGAATATTATATTTTTTTTATTTTAAAATATTATATATATTCATCTCATTTACGTTCATATCAATTTATAATCACTGTATGAATATTCAAATTCAGATATTCAAATAATATAATAAAGATAAAATAAAGAGATGAAGAAAACGTTTTCTGCCCACTACTAGACTACGGTCACGGGTCATATCTCCATGACATGTTTTCTTAATGCCTTCGCTGTAACGCGTTGTTCAAATCGATAAATGCAATTTTTATTATTAATGTCTAAATTGGTCTGAAAAACAAAAAATAGAGAGATGTATTTGATGTTTTTAAAAGGAATGAAAAAAACTTAACCTAATTTTAAAAAATTCAACTGCAGATCAAATTATTTTTTTAAGGATTGATTTTAGGTACACTTTATTATATCAAAAGATTATTTTGTGTCTCTGCTTTTTTTTTTCAGAGACGAATTTGAATATTTGTTCTCACTTTTATATATCACTTTATATATATTTACATAGTTTATTATTCAATTGCAATGAATTATATATATATATATATATATATATATATATGTATATTTCAACACTTTCACTATAACGTGTATAAAAAAGATGTGTGTAGAAATAGTGCATGACTAGATTTTTTCCATTTAAATTCACTGACGTACACTGGTTCATGTCAACGATTATCTGATTGTGAAAGCATCAATCTCCTCAGTAATTCTCACTTTGAAGATGTTTCCTTTAAGTAGAATGGATACAATTGAGATAACACTGCCCTAAAAAGAGGACATTCCAAACATACTTTTGGGTTTGATATGAAGTGTATAGCTTATAATGCACTTAGAAGAAAATATTTTTTTTTTTTAAAGTACTTGATAAGAAAATTATACCTCGCTTCAAAAAATAAACAAAAAAAAATTATACCTAAACATATTGTGATTCCCATGCAGAAGAGGTGGGTTGAGAGTTGAGAGTTGAGACACATGAATTATATGGCCATGATAATATTTTTAACTGGATTCCTTCCACTAATGGACGGTGGGCTCCACTTTAACATTGCCTCCCGTAGGGTTGGCTAGAGATTAAAATTTTCAAATTCTCCTCCCCACTTCCATACCTGCTTTTTCTCAATTTGGCTTCCTTGTTTGGTTTCATATAAAAAAAAAGGTTTCCTGAATACAATAATTGAGACTAATAATGATTGAGGTCCATGCCATATTTTCTCCAAGAGTAATAATGTTTGGATAAAAAAAAAAAAAAAGTGTCTACAATCGTGTAAAGATACTCTTTGATATTTATTTATTATTTTTTTCTCATCATGTATTTTTTTACTCTCAAGATATCCCATCAGCTATACAATGTTTGTAGGTGTCAAAATTTGTGTTCAAATATCATTATTGTTTTCTTAATTCAATGATTATGAGAAATTTGATTAGTGTGTATTATTATTATTATTATTATTATTATTATTATTATCATTATTATTATTAATCAGTGTTTTTAGGGCATTGATCAAGGAATTAAGAAAAAAAATTATTTACAATTGATATAATTAAGACAAATGTTAACGAGTATCCTATATATATCATTTAGAAAATCAAAAAGTAAGTTTTATGGGAAGTGATGTGTTCAATACATTGGAAAGTGATATAGTTAGTTTTTCCAATGAAATATTATATAATTTGGATTCATTAAACAATGCTTTTAGGATACTCATTAACAAGACCTATAATTAATATCTTAAAAAGTCATTTGTCAAAAAAAAATCTAAAAGGTGTCATATTTAATATTTGGTTTAATGAATATTTTGGTCCCTATAAATAGGGTGAAATTTGGTTTTAGTCCCTCCAAAAAAAAATCTTAAGTTCTAGTCCCTTAAAGATTTAAAATTTTGAAATTTGTCTATGCTGTCAGGGTACATTTGTTAAGTGATGGCGTGACAGATGAAATGCCACATCATCAGTGTCACGTGTACAAAAATATCAGTTTTTAATCCGACAAATTTTTAAAATAAGTTGTTAGTCCCACAAAGTTCATTATTTTGGTTTTAATCCCTGTAAAAAATATTTTTAGGATTTCATCCTTGTAATCTCAATTTTTATATGAATAGTATCTACCTCGTGGGATGCGTATCTTCCTCTATACTTATCTGAATTGAGGGAACCATATTAAAATTAAAGATAATTAACATCCTCATCTAAGCCTGGTAAAATTAATAGAAAATTTATATGCACGAATTTTCCCTAGTAACAGCTAGAACACCGCTGAATTTTTGCAGAATCTTGTTGCTAACAACTTGTAAATTGTATCGTGAAATTTACAGTATATGTATCTAAATTGAGAGAAACTGTTACAACACCCAATTTTTGGACGCGACACCGAGGTGGCATGGCTGATGTCGTGGTGTTTCGTTTGTCACGTCGGCAGTTAACAAAGAGAGGTGACGGTAGAGACTATATACAAAAAATTTGAGATTATAAGCACAAAATTCTATAAAAAATTTACACTGACTAAAACCCCAACATTGATGAACTTTGCAGGGATCAAAAACTTATTTTGAAACTTTTGTTGAATTAAAACTTAATATTTTTGTACACGTGACATTGATGACGTGGCACTCCGTCGATCACGTTATCACTTAACGGAGGTACCGGCGGGGACGAATTCCAAAATTTTAAAATGTTTAGGGACTAGAACCAAAGAAGAAATTTTGAATGGAATAAAACCAAATCTCACCCTATTTGCAGATATCAAAATATTCATTAAATCTTAATTTTTGAAGAAAAACTTTCTTTCTCTTGATTCCTTAATCAATGTCACAAATTAACATGACCCGTTATATTTATTTCACTTGATCTGATTATCGATGCAACATGGATATTTTGTTAATGTGTTACTAATTGATAAGTGACGGATCAAATTGGATAAAATAAAATAAATATGTACTTTTTTTTGTTGGAATACATTGTAATTAGGGCCTTTGGCTCCCCAATGGATCCACGGAGTATCCCACAAGTTTAGGTCCTTTGGACCAACTATAGGACTAATCTCTGCTCGAGTGCTTAGTCACAGTTAAAGTTCCTTGTCCTTTCTCAAGAATGTGTTTTATGGGATTCGAACACGGGTTTTCCCGCACATGCTCGGTCTGCGCAACCAACTTACCAACTAAAATACACTTATTGGGTAAAAAATATGTAAATGTTTTTTTTTATATATAAAATTTAGGGTGAGGGGATGATGCATCAGTCCAAAACAGAGAAAACCTTCGGGTTCTATGAGCACTTACAAAATTATTTATATTTACCTCACCCAAGGAGACTAGTAGGGGCTCAAACTTGTAATAAACAATTTAAAATTACACAAAATTATTTACATTTGGGTCAAATCAAAATTAGTAGTTAGTTTTTGGACCATAGTTTCCAGGAACACAGTGTGTTTCGGTTCGTGGTATTCTACTTAATTATATATATGGTACGTTGGGGGTAAGCATAATCGGTACACTATTTCGAGACATAGTACATTTAAAATTATTGCTTGATTCCTTCTTTATATTATTATTTTATAAGTTTAATATAGTTACATAATTTTTTGTGTTAAGTTATAGAAAGTTTAAAGAAATATATGATTTTATAAATATAGTATTTATTAGAGATATGGTTTTATCATTTTAACTTTTAATTTTGTTTTATTTTACTTTAAATTTTGAAAAAAATAAAAAAGAGAAAAAACGAAAATGGAGTAAAACAAAAATAGAAAAAGAAGAAAAGGAGTTGGGCTGCATCCATTAGGCCCAATCCTATTTTTAAAAAAACGACTCCAACCTCATTAGGAAAAAAGCTTGACCACACATATCAGGCCCAAACCCACAATCCACTTCTCTATTTTCTTTTCTGAAACCCTAATAGCCCCCATTCTCCTTCCTCGTCCATCATAGTGGTTACCGCCCATCCTCTTCCCCTTTCTCCCATACGTCGTTGGTGTCGCGTCAGTCGACGTGCGACGACGCTCGTGCGAATCCGGCAAGTGTACCGGACTGCCGTCAAGTAATAAAAGATATCGAACCCACAGAGACTGTGTTCCCGAATCGCAATCGGTTTTCGAATCGATTAGTTCTGGACAGTTTTAAAGAGGGTTTTGAAATTGGTTTTTGAATTGAAAGATAGATGAGCAGAGAACAATTAAAACAGAAAACAATTGTTTTTGGGGTTTTTATCTAAAACGGATTCCTAGGGATTTGGGTTACCTTTGAGGCTGTTTATGTTGCTAACAGATTTACCTTTGTTGATTACCGAAATTGCCTTGAAGGCGAGTTTATCCTCTGATAGCTTAAGCTCCCTCTCGGGTTACAAAAGCCGTGCCCAATTGACCCGACCCTACTACTCGTGGTAGTCGATCCCAGATTGGACCCTTTGCGTTCGTGACAACTCGTTGCTCCTCGAGGGACGGCTTCTAACTCTCGTGATTTCAGTCCCAAGTCTGACTTCTATAGGTCCGACACCTAGGTTCACCGCTAGGTTCCTCCCTATAATGTCTCAGTTATGCAAATAACCTAAGTTCACCGCTAGGTTCCTCCTTGGATCATTCACATCTCACAAACTAGTGGCTGCCGGGCTTTACGAGTGAATCACCCTAGAAATCCTAAGTTCACCGCTAGGTTCCTCCTTAGAACGTCTATGTCACGTAAATAAACGGTTGCCGAAATTTATGAGTGATTAACACACTAGAAATCAGATCTAAAGCAAATAGTAATTAACAAAGATTTTTACATCAAATCAACATCATTTACAAACCTCGGGCAGAGCCCTAATCCCTAGAAACTAAGCTACTACTCCAGTCTTGCCATGGAGATGACAAGCTGGGTTGACAACATAATGAAAATCAGAAAAGAGAAGAGAGGAGAAGAGGAGAAGAGATCCTAAATCTATGCCTAGAGTAGTAGCCCCTAATGTGTTGTTCCTTCAATGTGTGATGATCATGTATCTGATGCCTTGGTCCATATTTATAGAAATGGGGAAGTTAGAGTCCCAAACCAACTCAAAATCTGATCTATTTCGGTTTCTTCAGGTCCAAGTAATGCGCGTCACGGCCGTGATGGCCATCACGGCCTGGCCGTGACGGTCTCTGCCTCTGGCACTTTTGGAAAATCCGGTTTCTCGCGGGGCGAGAATGTGCTCGCGTCGCGAGCCCTCTGTTTCATGGCCGTGAAGAATTTCACGGCTGGGCCGTGATGTGCTCTGACTTGTGGTGGTTTTGGGTCACGGCCGTGATGGCTATCACGGCCAGGCCGTGACAGACTCTGACTTCAGCCTTTCTTCTTTTTCAGTTTTGCTCGATCATGGCCGTGATGGGCATCACGGCTAGGCCGTGATGGGCTCTGTTTGGCTCATTTTCTTCAGTTTTAAAGCTCCATCTTCATCCAAACTTCATCATGGTTGATCTTGAGCAATTTACCCTTTATATCTGCAAAACAACACACGAAAACCGCCTTACCCGTTCCAAAGGAAAATTAACCTAAAATCTAATAAAAATATGCCTAAACTACATGAAAATGCATGCAAAATGATAGACAAAGATGATGTGGAATCACACTCATCAGTCGTCCCCCTTTTTTTTGCAATAAACGCACATCCCGGCTTTTCTTCTATCTCATAATTGTTCTATCTCTAACACCATCACCTTTTTTTTCTTCTCAAAATGTACCCATCTTCTTTACACACATCGCCCCTACCTTCTGTAGAAAACACACATTCAGTGTTTTTTTTCGGTTCGTTGTTTGAAGCATCCCAGTTCGCGCACCACTACGAAATAGGACGTGAATGCACAACGAACCGGGACGCAAGAACCAGTTAGTGGTTCTTAAGGGAGGGGAGCGAACACTAGTGGAAAATATACATTAGACGGGAACGTTTTACGTCAGTTAACCAAAAGCTAGACCTTAAAAAGGAGGCGGTGACAGTTTTGTAAATATTAGACTTAAAAAGCTAGACCAAAAGCTTGTTGTAAGGACTAACGTTAAAAGTGAGTCACTTAACTTTTAACGTCTGTTCTTTCATCAACAGACATTAAAGGTTATTTTAATAAATTTTTTTTAGCTAGTATACGTACCCTTCTGCATTGCCTTCATCAAAGTTTCAGTTTCACTTGCTTTGATGTTTTGTGTTTCTGTTTTGAAAACTAAAATATATGTGCTAAGTAAAAATGCTATAAGTTGAATCAATAACCCAAACCGGATCTCATTCATGAAGTGTATCGATAATACAATTACAAGATACATTCAAAATTTTAAAATCCTATAAACAGTTACATTGAAAGGGTTTAAAATCCTAAATATTTGTTGAGGCTTCGTTCCCTTCACGGGTGAGCAAGAGAGGAGAGTCGAGCGACTGAGTTTTCCAAAGTCACTGAGCAAGGGTGCACTCGATCTGTTTCAGCAATGGTCTTGGAACAGTCACTTGCTTCCAAAGCTGAGGTTTTGGAACTGTAGCTGCCGATTCTCCGGAAGGATAATAAGGTTAGCAACTCACATTATGTGATTTACACAACCTTATCACCCATGTTATGTGATTTACACAACCTCAGAAGTTGTTTGACCATTAAGACAAAGATCTTTGAGTCTAGGAATAGGAAGAAAGAGTGATGAAGTTAATCTCCATGGCAGAGCCATATTGTGAAGAAGAAAAATAAAAGGAAGGAAGGAAGCTATTTATAGGAGCAGGGGATGAAGTTACTAGGCGTCGTAAGTTGCTAAAAAATTAAGTTGATCATTAAGAGCATTAGGTTCCAAGGTGCATTGGGAGTTGGCAGTCATATATTATAAACGTGCAGAATGAATATTGATTTTAACACTTTTAACGTCAGTTGTTTATACAACTGACGTTAAATTTTTTGCAGAAACTTATACACTTTTAACGTCAGTTTTCTTCATCAACTGACGTTAAAAGTGTTTTTAAATAAAAAATATTTATTTTTAACGTCAGTTGTTTAATATAACTGACGTAAAGTGTTGTTTTATTTTGGGTTTTTGATTATAACGTTTACACCCGCGTGGCCTTCTGCACTTCGCTCTATACGTCTATGTTCTTCTCTTTCACGCTCACTCTGACTCTCAACTCTCACTCTGACTCTCAACTCTCACTCTCACTCTGCCCTAATCGCGAGCTCATCTCCACCGCAACCACCGCGAGGGCTTCTTCCCCACCACCGTGAGGTACACTCTTAACCCTAACTCTGTCTTTCCCGCTCATTCTTTGCAATAACTTGACATCTCTATTTCCCCTTCCCGCACACTAACTCTCCTTGTCCCTCTGCTCTCAGTAACCACATCGAACGTTGGCCACCACGCGAGTACCTATTTCTGGTGAGTCTTTAGGGCACATTTTTTTATGTTTGGTTTTGAGTGTATGTTGAAACTGTAGTCTATGTAGTTGAAACTTGAAACTGTGAGTTTGAGTTGTTTGGAATGTCTCTATTTCTAGTCGTGGGTTTTGTGTTTTCTCTTGTTTTTCTTCTGCTATCATGACCTATTTCAAAATGGGAAGAAATTTAGAGTTGCTTGTAGCATGTGACATCAACAATATATTGCTCATTGGAATTCTGTTTTGTTAATTTATCTTCATCTGCTTATTTCTTTTGTCTTAAGAAACCTGAAAATGGTGTAAATTTGAAATAATTTTTAAACGCCTTGGATATATATTTTGTATATCTACAGAACCTATCTAGTTATGGATCGTAGTTGGAAGGTTTGTAAGTGCACTAGTGCTGAGTATTTGAAGGGGTTGGAAGAATTTATAGAATTTGCTCAAAGGAATGTTCCTAATAGTAATGGAATGTTCTGTTGTCCTTGTGTCAAGTGTTTGAATACGAGGAAATGTACGTTGAAGGATATACGTACTCATTTGATTTGTGAAGGGATTTGCTTGAGTTATACAAGATGGATATGGCATGGTGATGTGTTTTTGAGTAATACGGCAAGTGTCTCCCAAAGTGAGGACGTTGACGTAGATATGGAGGATGATCGAGTAGAGGACATGATCCGTGATATTGGACAAGAATATTTTCATCGAGCTCATGTGTATGATAGGTTGTGCAGTGATGCGGATAAGCCTTTATATCCAGGGTGTACTACTCATACACGGTTGTCGGCGGTGCTAAAATTGGTTTGTGTGAAGGTGAGAAATGGTTGGACCGATAAAAGCTTCACGGAATTGCTTGAAGTGTTGAAAGACTTGCTTCCGGAGGATAACACATTGCCTGACCGTAACTATGAGGCCAAGAAGGTATTGTGTCCGATGGGTATGGAGTATAAGAAGATACACGCATGCCCCAATGATTGCATATTGTACACCGGTGTTCATGAAGACAATCACGATTGCCCCAAATGTGGGTTATCACGATACAAAGTGAAGGGTGGTGATGATGATGATGATCTTGAAGATATGAGAAAAAAGGGTCCTCCTGCGAATGTGTTGTGGTATCTTCCAATAATTCCAAGGTTCAAGCGATTGTTTGCCAATGCGAAAGATACGAAGAATCTTAGATGGCATAATGATGAGAGGAAACGTGATGGAAAGGTTCGTCATCCTGCTGATTCTATGCAATGGAAGAATATTGATACTATGTTTCCGGATTTCACCGATGAGCCAAGAAACCTAAGACTTGGACTTGCTACGGATGGAATGAATCCTTATGGTAACATGAGTAGTATTCATAGTTCATGGCCTGTTCTGTTGATAATTTACAACATGCCCCCTTGGTTGTGCATGAAGCGCAAATACATGATGTTGTCTATGATGATTTCGGGCCCAAAGCAACCGGGAAATGACTTAGATGTTTATCTAAGTCCCTTGATTGAAGACTTGAAAACGTTGTGGGTGGAAGGTGTTGATGTAGTTGACGGGTATTCTCATAAGACTTTCAAGCTTCGTGCCATGTTATTTTGCACCATCAACGACTTTCCAGCATACGGTAACTTGTCCGGGTATAGTGTCAAGGGGCATAAAGCATGCCCTATATGTGAAGAAGTCACATGCTACACTCAGTTGCATCATGGAAAGAAGACGGTTTACCTTGGGCATCGGAGATTTCTTAGACGTGATCACCCATATCGTAAGATGAAAAAAAGCTTTTAATGGATGCCAAGAATCAGAAGAAGCTCCGGCGGCCTTAATTGGAGAGCAGGTTTATCAGAGGGTAAAGGGCATCGATGTTATATTCGGCAAGTCCAAAAAGAAAGGTAAAGCTGCTGAGAAAAACATATGGAAGAAGAGGTCGATATTCTTTGATCTTCCATATTCAGCGCAAGCTTGATGTCGATTACTTGCATTGATGTGATACATGTGGAGAAAAATGTGTGTGATAGTGTGATCGGGACGCTTCTCAACATTCAGGGCAAGACAAAGGATGGTATCAATGCTCGTCTCGACCTCGTTGCTATAGGTATACGAGAGCAGTTAGCTCCAGTTGTTGAGGATGGTAAGTGGACTTATTTGCCGCCAGCATGTCATACTTTGTCAAAAAAAAAGAGACAAAGTTTTTGCGGGTGTCTTCAGGGCATCAAAGTTCCACATGGTTACTTTTCAAATATGAAGAGGCTTGTCTCTAGTGATCTTAAATTGGTTGGCTTAAAGTCTCATGATTGTCACATCTTGATGCAACAACTTCTGCCCGTTGCTATTCGTGGTATTGCTCCAAAAAATGTGAGACATGCCATTACTCGGTTGTGCTCATTCTTCAATTCTATATGTAGCAAAGTCGTTGACCCCCGTATGTTGGATGACTTGGAAGTTGAGGCTGCTACAATCTTGTGCCAATTGGAGATGTATTTTCCTCCTTCCTTTTTCGACATAATGGTTCACTTAATTGTTCATTTGGTGAGGGAGATTAGATTATGTGGGCCGGGTTTTTTGAGATGGATGTACCCAGTTGAGCGCTACATGAAGCTCTTGAAAGGGTACGTGAAGAATCCTCATCGTCCGGAAGCATCTATTGTTCAAAGGTATATTGCAGAAGAAGCTATTGAGTTTTGTTCGGACTACCTTCATAACACGGATCCTATAGGGGTTTCTAAGCCTCGGCATGATGAGATCAGATGTCAAGGTAAGGGTACACATGGCTTAAGAATTAATAGCAAGGGTCGGGAGGAAGTGCTTCAAGCACATTTGTATGTATTGAACAACATCGATTGTGTTCAACCTTTCTTATTTGAACATAAAAGAAAAGTCAATCAAGAAAACCCTCGAATGAGCGAAAGGTGGTTGTTGAACAAGCATAACAAGACTTTCTTACCATGGTTCAAGGAAGAAATGTTGAAGGATGGTAGTACTGCTTCTGATGACGTAAGATGGCTAGCACGTGGGCCTAGCTTCAAAGTCATATGTTGGAGCGGATACAACATAAATAACTTTTCCTTTTATACAAAGGAACAAGATAACAAGAGTACCATGCAAAATAGTGGGGTTATGATCGTGGCCGAAGCAATGCGCTTCTCTAGTGCAAAGGACACAAAACCCCTTAAAGCACCGAGACCTTACTTTGGATATATCGAAGATATTTGGGTGCTCGATTACACTAAGCTTACGGTGCCGGTTTTTAAATGTAAGTGGGTTGATAGTAACGGTGGTGTACAAACCGAAGAATTGGGGTTCACATTGGTAGACCTCAACAAGTTAGGTCATATAAATGAGCCTTTCATAATGGCTTCCCAAGCAAAACAAGTGTTCTACATCACTGATCCTTCTAACAAAAGGTTGTCCGTGGTTCTCCAAGTAAAAAGCATGTATAATGATAGTGATGAAAATCAAGTTTCAAATCTTGATATTCCTGAGACTCCTTCTTTTTCAACAAACATGCCTACTATAATTGAGGAGACACAGGTGGATGATGTACATGCCACTCGTGATGATCATCACGAAGGGATATTGATATAGGTTGTTTAAACTTAGTATACATTTATTTTTATTTATACTTCTGTATTTATTTTGAGTTATAACCTATGTTAATAAATATATATTGTTTCTGAACAGGCATACATATGGATCAGTCGGATAGCCCACATGCACGAGAGGACACTGTGGGGCCTACGCAGGACCTGATCGCGTATACGCCTGATTCTAGTGTAAGTTTACATGTTATATACTATCTTTAGTCCTTCTTTTTAATGTAAGTTTATAATGTTACACCCTCTATTTTGTTGGTAAGGCGGTAGTTTTGTTTTAGACATTAGAGACTAAAATTTATATATATATATATATATATATATATATATATATATATATATATATACTTATAGATATATAGTTATGTTTTTCCTATACACGGGTTTTGGTTTTAAGTTCCCCCATTGTTCCTTTGTATATTTCTTTTCTTATTGTTAATATTGAAATTTAAGGGTAGTGTTTGTAATTGTGTAATGTGTGTGATATTCTGTGTTATTGGGATATTTACTGAATGCAGGGAGAGCTTATGGGAGTGATATTTTAAAACTGGAATTAAATATATATATATATATATATATATATATATATATTAATGTCAGTTGTATCAAAAAATTGACGTTAATAGTATTTTATAAATATACAGTACACTATTAATGTCAGTTGTATTAGGAAACTGACGTTAAAAATAAAACCTTTAACGTCAGTTCTTTAACACAACTGACGTTAGTTTGAACAATATTAACGTCAGTTGTGTTAAAGAACTGACGTTAATAGTTTTATATTTAACGTCAGTTGTTTAAACAACTGACGTTAAAATATTAACTATTAACATCAGCTGTATTTACGTCAGACAATATTCTGACGTATAAAATCAATTTTAACTGACGTAAAAAGCACTTGTTGCACGAGTGGAACTTGGTAACTTTGTTTTGAATTGTGGCCTTTTTTTATTTTGATGTTATTTCAGATTGACCATTTGCCCAATTTAATTTATTAGCCCGAATTAACCTAGAGAGAATAGTAAAGGTCTCCCAACTCAAGTCCTGATATCCTATACTTTGGCCCCCAAAAAATACTTCTTATGTCTTGATGTGTCGCACAACGAGACAAAGATAAAGTGATGTAGCAAAACATGCAGTGACCGGAATAACCTAAGAGTTGTTGGAGTGTAATTCAAATATTAGTTAGTGTTAGTTGTTATATTTGATTAATTAGTTGGGATTAAAGAGGGTTGTTAGTTAGTTGTTAGATACAGTTGGTTAGAGGCTGATAGCTGTTATAAATAAAGTGTAGTGTATGTGTGTAATAGTGTGTGATGTGAATAAAGTGCATAAAGTATTTTTAGTGCAATATGTTCTCTCTCTCTTTCTTTCTCTAGTCTCTACATTCTTTCTTCTTTCTCTATGATCTTTCTATTTTCTCTGTGTGTATTACACGATATCAAAGCTATAATATTAGGGATGTATGAGGGTCTATGCATGGCTTTAGAAAGTGTGGAGATTATGGGTGGGCATTTGTCAATACCTTTACCGGTTCTTAATGTCAAGAACTTTGAGCATTGGGTTGTGAAGATGGGAGTGATCCTTGATTTCCATGAAGTGTTGGAAACAGTAAAGGGTGGGATCCAAGAAGAGGAGGAGAGTACCTCCTACAAGGAATCCAAGAAGAAGGATTGTTTGGCTCTCTCTATTCTTTATCAGTGTGTAGATGAAGAAAACTTTGACAAGATTTCTGCAGCCAACAATGCCAAAGAAGCATGGCAAATTTCGCAACATGCCTATGGAGATGCTGAAATAAGTGCCAAGAAGAAAAGTGGTGCGACTGTGAGTGGCAAGAAGGTACAGGAGCCGGAGACAGAGTTCAAGAATACTGGTCCAAAAGGCCCAGGTGAAATGACCACTTATGTAAAGGCGGTGAAAAGCTTGGTGGTTGCAAGGCAGCAGAAACAAGTTATAGGGAGGAAGCTGCGTCCGACCATCAGTACTGCGAGGCGAGTCATGATAGAAGAGGGTGGCTTAATGCTATGAGGGAATAAGATAAAGAATTGGAAATGGACTTGTCTGGTTCTTTTGAGCGAATGTACAAGGATGATAGAGATCAAGGAAATGAGAGAGATGCACCCAGAGAGAAAGCACTGGTGGATAAATTAAGAGACCTAAGTCTTGAACACACTTTGGAGCTTCTGGCATAAGATCAAAATGATGAGGTGAGATTCACCATATTACATTGTATTATGGAATGAAATGAAAGGCAGACATGCACCTACAACACAAAGTTAAAAAAACCTTTTAATATTTATCAATTAAGGCTGGCCGTTTTAAAATAAATACCAATTAAGACATTCAAATGTGCATTATCTTTCTACCATAACAGTCATACTTGAAATTTTACCTCTACATTTAAATTTAAAGAATTCCATAAGGACCCACTAGATCATATACAAATTATCCTTGACACTTTAATCAAATGACCAAGCTCTCCCAATAGTAAATTACTAAAATACCCCTAGTGCTACCTCATACCATATATGGTAGTGGAAATATCATAGAATTAGAGACCAAGGTTTACCTTTAGTCTCTCTCTCTCTCTCTTTTATGCAGGATTCTCTTGAAGGTTTTGTCGAAGTGTACTATTGGTTGATTTTTAATTATATGATGTTTGGTATGGAAATGAGACATATTGTGTTATGATTGCACAAGGTGTAGTGATCATGTAGTTGATAATAAAAACTATTTATGTTGTTGAGATGGTTATGAAATTTGTGATGTGAATGTGATATTGTGGACTGAAATGATATGATGGCTATGTGAACTATGGTAACAAATGTGTGGTTGTTGAACCTTGGAATGTATAAGGTTATGTACTTGTTCAAATTGTATGGATATGACAGGCGTACGGATTGTGGTTTCACGTTTGAACATTGAACAAGACTTGTTGTATTTGACTGATCAGCGGACTCGACCGGGAAATAAATGTGACCGTCACAGTTGGGGTCTTTAATGAAAAACCTTGGAGATCAGGGGGTGGTTGTGCAGTGATTGAGGTCACTTGCCGGTCAGCAAGCTCTACCAGGATATAAATGGAACCGTCGCAGTGGGAGACTCTAGTGAACAACTCCAAGGGGATACACAAGTGTATTGCTCAATGGTAAATTGATTTCATGGAAGGTGATGAAATGTTGTGTGGTTATGTACATTGTAATGTAAAGAATGACATATACTTAATTATATTTATATGTTGCAAGCACTTAGTTGTTATGTTTTATTTATCCCTCATTGAGTTTTGGGACTCACCCCGCCCATTTTGGTTTAGCTTCATGTACCTTTTGAGGAGAGCCATCTCAATAAGCCCTTGCATGCTTCTATATAGTGTATGGGAAGCTGTTGTCGTTTCTTTTAGTTTGGATTTGTCATATAGGATATCTCCATGTTTTGGGGTGTTGAATCTCTTTTTAGTTTTGCAAACCATTTGATTTAATTTTATTAAAAAAAATTTGTATGTCAGATCAGGTCCCCCCTTTGGCTTATGTGGATTATAAACATTTAATTTGATATTTACTATTGGTATCTCATATGCCTAAGTTGAGTCCTGACAAAGTGGTACCAAGATACACAACTTCAAGACGTACAAAAGACAATGCAGCCAAACAAAAAAGATAGTACAGTTGAATTCAACACACATAATTGCAATAATAATGAGTTCTAAAAAAATAAAAATAAAAACCTAAATATCAACAAAAGTTGTCAAGTTACAAGTTGTTTGCAATATACAAACCTCATGTCCCGTTGAGAATGTCTTGTTAGCATAATCATTTACGGTAGACATCACTGGAAGAAAGAAAGCAAATGATCCCCTCATCACTATTGGAAGCCTTGACCCAAACCAAGTCTGAAGCACTGTGTTCACTCCAGACATAAACAACAATGACTGAATCACTCGGGCTTTTCACCCTATTCAAGAATTGCAATAAATTGAGCATACTAAAAGCATGTTTAATTTAAGTTTAGGAGAATAATCACTTTCTTCAAAATACTTCCTACCAAACTTTTGATTATAAGATATTTTGAACACAAAATAAGCTAATCCAAAACACAAATTAAATAAAATTTAGTATATAAATTATGTTCCGTCCAAATACCTCAGATGAGAGATACTCGGCTGGAAAGAGTTAGAAGGGATGTTTTGGAATGTGCTTGACAGAATTAAGATTCTGCTCTTACGTATCCAAATGGGAATCAAAGCAAACGTAGTTCTGAATGAGGGGGTAAGCCCCCTATTTATAGAGATCTTTCAGGATCAGGCTCCGAGATATACGGAGAGATATTAGGATCAGGCTCCGAGATATACGGAGAGATATTTGGATCAGGTTCCTGATTATGCAGAGTGATATTCGGATCGGTCATTTATGACTGGTCCGTAAGGGACCGAGGTGTACTCGTCCTCGATTCATGACAGGATAAGTCCGAGTATTTATCCTCGGCGGTCCTAGTGTACTGATATGTCCTCGGCTTTGGAGGAGTTTGGGTTAAGGCCCATTGCCGGGGCAGGCTCGGTCAATCTGAGGTATAGGCAAGTCCTCAGGATTACATTCTCGGCCAGTACACAAGCCCCCCGAGCTCCGAGCTTGAATAAGCGAAGGAGCTGATAAGTATGAAACCGAGCTTATTCTTCGGCCACACAAAATTCTGCATTCCCAGCTGTCATTTCAATCAAATCTTTCCTCTTTGTCAGGGAAAGCAATCATTCCCCCTAATACTTCTGTGGCACGCTTTAGGTAAGAAACCCTAGGGTTTCGCGCCCATTTAATGAGGGGAAAATCAAAAAGTCGCGCCCTTTTGGGCCTGATGGGACGTGGGCCGTCAATCGCAGGCTACAAATATCCCTTCGGATTCCTACCCCCTTCTACCCTACTTATCCTCCTTGGCCTTTCACCTTCGTCTTCATGGTTTCTGCCATCACCCTTGTGCTTGTTATTTTTCAGGTACGCCCAGTCTCCTTCTTCCCCTCGTACTTCTCAGTTTAATTTTTGCTTACCAGATGAGTTCATCCATGTCCTCTGAGTCAAACACCTCGCCTCTAATTGAGCGCGAGGTTTCCCCCATTGGGGGTTCTCCCTCCACCTCTTGGGTTCCTTCACGAGAGTTGAACGCCGGAGAAGGGGAAGCGTCCTCCTCCGGGTCGTCTTCCCCTGGGTCTGATTCCTCCGGGTCTGACTCCAAGTCCGGCTCTCCCTCTCCTCCGGTGTCCAAACCTGCCGCTCGTAAGCAACGCCTGAGGGTTCCAAAAGACCCTATTCCGGATATTACTCTTCCAGGGTACACCTGGGTTAAAGGCGAGGTTGGGACCTTTTTTTCTGACTTCCAAACCCCAGAATCGATTGATCAACTTCGGTCCCAAATTAATATCTCGGCGTCAGGGGACGAATCCGAATTCATTTGCTCCCTATGCTCGGGTACCGAGTGTGTCTTCCTTAGGGCTCGTCCTTCCGAGCCCCCCTTTACATACATGTACAAAACCTTATTTGACAAGATGCATGTGTCTCTTCCTTTTACCGAGTTTGAGTGCGATGTTCTGAGAACCATGAACGTCGCTCCTACTCAACTTCACCCCAACAGTTGGGCTTTCATGAAAGCCTTTCAGATTCTATGTAAATACATCGGGATGGTACCCACCACTCCCAAATTTTTGTATTTCTACCAAACAAGGTTTGGTGAGAAAATGGGATGGATTTCCCTTAACGGGCTGAACCGGAGAGGACTGCTTAGTTTGTACACATCATCGTACAAAGACTTCAAAGTTGGCTTCTTCCGAGTTCGCCCCTCGGGTTCTCATTCCTCCCACTTTTTTGACGATGATAACACTGCCAAGTTTCCCCTATATTGGCAATCCTCCCCCACTAAATTCGTCGGTTTTGAGTACCAATCCCTCCCGGCCGAGGATAGACGGAACATAGACATACTAGAAAAACTTCCTCGGCCCCTCCATTGTGGACGCCTCCTGAAACTACCCTTCTCATCAACCCCGAGAACTGACCTGAAAAGTAAGTACTCGGCTTTTCGGTTTTGGGAATTATTTCTGTATTTGTTGCTGAACTAACAACTTTTTCTTTTTGGCAGTCATTATGGGGAAATTTGACTTCTCCGAGCTCGTAAAGGCTGCTGCTAAAGAGGGTCAGGGTCCCTCTTCAACTGAGACGAAGCAGAAAAGACATCCTCCCACCAAGACCTCTGCGAAGGGAACTTCATCATCTGCCCCCCAAAAAAGAAAGAGGGTAGAGGTTGTAGTTGACACCGACGACTCTCCCCCACCTCACCCGAGTCCCCCACGCCCAACTACTCAGGAGACCGGGACCGCGGGGCGAGGAGAACAACCCCCTCCCTCCACCGAGCAAAAATGGTACAACAGTTCCCTAAAGGCGGGGACCTCATCCCTCTGGGGTGAAGATTTCAACCCGTTCCCTTCCTTTGACTCGCACTTCCTCAAACCTGCTGATCTCCGGTTAATCAGGCAGCAAGGGGCCCAGTCCAGCATGGAGGCCCTCTCGGCCTACTGCATCCGAGCCGCCGCTCTAGCCCGCTTTTGCAGCCGGGATTTGGTGGAGTCCGAGAGGAAATCCCGGCATCTGGAAGCTGAACTTGCTTCCATTGAGAAGCTGAAAGGGGATTTTGCCCGGACCTCCACGGAGCGCGACGAGCTGGCCAAGGCCAATAACCTCCTGACTACAACCATCACCGAGCTGAATGGCCAGAGCTCCGAGCTTGAGACCAAAGTAAAATCTGCTGAGGAGAGTAAAGCTCAGGCTGAAGAAGGTAGAGCTCGTGCTGAAGAGGAGCTCAAGAAGGCTCAAGCTGAAATTGAGCGACTCAAAGCTGCCTTGGAGGCCGAGACCAAGGCCAAGATGGAGCTCCAGGAGGATGTAAAGGAGGCCACCAGCTGCATCATTATCGAGCACCGAAAAGGTTTTGACAAGGCTATTGCTCAAGTGGAGGTTCTCGCCCCGGGGGTTGATCTTTCGGGAGTCGATGTGAACAAGGAGGTAGTGAACGGGGAACTTATTCCCATACTTCTTGAAGAGGAAGAGGAGGTGGCGGTGGAAGGGGAGGAAGACTCTCCCGGGGGTCACATCGAGACCGAAGAGGGTCCCAGGGGCGAGTAACTGCTTAGTTTTTTGCTTTTTGTTCATCTCTTGTAATGGGCTAGTGCCCCTGTAACTTCGCTTTATTTAATGAAAACTGTTACCATTTTGCTGTCTTTCCTTCTTCCTTGTAGCCTCCTGTTTGACCGAGATACACTTGAAGCGTTTTTTATTTTCCGTCGTTGTGTTTGGCCTGTTAAACAAATCTTCGGCTAAAACCGAGGTATTCTACCGTCCATATCAAAAATGGACGGTGGTTGTTACACGTGAAACACATGTTTCACACCTTATGCGTGCAGTCACGCATTAAATGCTTTGGAAACCACAATGGGTTCATGCCATTACTGCTTTTTGCTTAGTTTCGAGATTTGTTTTTCCAACAAACCTTTTCCCACGCATACTTCTTCCTTCCCGACGCCTCTCCCCCCTTATAAATAGGGCTGTTTCACTGCTCCCTTCATCCATTCTTCATTCTTTCCCACCAGCCAAATTCATTTCTCTTCCACCCGAGTAGTTCTATGATAGTGTTAGGGGTTTACGCTCCCCTCTCCCAGTTAACATCCTTTTTTGAGTTTCATAGCTGCCAAAAAGGATGTAAGTGGGAGATGGGATCCAGAATTCCTTTTACAATTCAATCCTCCAAGAAGGATGTTAACTGGGAGAATGGCAGACTTCGGGAGTCGCAAAAGGGGTAGAGGCCGTCTACTCCCTGAGTGGGCCGAGCACCTCATCATCCAGCTTTCTCGGGGGGAAGTGACTACATCCTCCCTTTAGAGAGAGTCATGGCATTGGATTGGGGGGACTGGGGGCCGACTGGACTTGCCCCTGCTCTAATTGGGGGAACAACTGGCCCGCTGACCTGCCCTTATTTTCAATTTCAGCGCTGCGCTCGGTTCCCTTAATATCTTCACATGTTTGTACTTTTCAAGAATCAAACTTGGCCTTATTTTTGTTTTACACGTTGTACTCGGTTTCCTTAATAAAATCACGGCTCATATTCAGCCTTTAAATCCGAACTTTGTTCTTTTTTAATTGCTACTCGTATTCGATTTCCACAATTTCGCGGCTCGAACTCGGCCTTCAGGCTCAGACTTGGCCTTTAAAAATTCAACGGTTCGTACTCGGCCTTCAGGCTCAAACTTGGCCTTTAAAAATTAAAACGGCTCGAACTCGGCCTTCAGGCTCAAACTTGGCCTTAGAAAATTTTAACGGCTCGTACTCGGCCTTCAGGCTCAAACTTGGCCTTTAAAAATTAAAACGGCTCGTACTCGGCCTTCTGGCTCAGACTTGGCCTTTAAAAATTTAATGGCTCGTACTCGGCCTTCAGGCTCAGACTTGGCCTTAGAAAATTTAACGGCTCGAACTCGGCCTTCAGGCTCAAACTTGGCCTTTAAAAATTAAAACGGCTCGAACTCGGCCTTCAGGTTCAAACTTGGCCTTAGAAAATTTAACGGCTCGAACTCGGCCTTCAGGCTCAAACTTGGCCTTTAAAAATTAAAACGGCTCGTACTCGGCCTTCAGGCTCAGACTTGGCCTTTAGAAATTTGATGGCTCGCACTCGGCCTTCAGGCTCAGACTTGGCCTTAGAAAATTTAACGGCTCGAACTCGACCTTCAGGCTCAAACTTGGCCTTTAAAAATTAAAACGGCTCGAACACGGCCTTCAGGCTCAAACTTGGCCTTTAAAAATTAAAACGGATCGATCTCGGCCTTCAGGCTCAAACTTGGCCTTTAAAAATTAAAACAACTCGTACTCGGCCTTCAGGCTCAAACTTGGCCTTTAGAAATTTGATGGCTCGTACTCGGCCTTCAGGCTCAAACTTGGCCTTATACATTGGCAAATTAAGAAACAACGTTCATAATAAAAAAAAAATTATTGGATAAAAAAGGAAGTCTATGGTGTGCCTCGTTAAAACCTTCTCGGTCAAAACCCTTTTTGGGACAAAATACCGAGGTAGGAAAAAGAGTACATCACCTGACTGTTTACATCAACTATAATAAAATTTTAAGTGCGAAGCATTCCAAGTCCTCGGGATAGGCTTCCCGGACAATTCTTCTAACCTATATGCTCTGTTTCCCAAGTTTTCTACTACCCGGAATGGCCCTCCCCAGTTTGCTGCCAACTTGCCTTCCGTGTGATCTTTCCTTGCTTCTCCTTTTATTCTCAGTACCAAGTCTCCACGCAGAAAACTCCTTGGCTTCACTCTTGAATTATACCTCCTAGTTGCTCTCTGTTTGCAGGCTTCTTCTCTGATTTTGGCCTCCTCCCTGATTTCCTCTACCAAGTCAAGTTCGACCCTTAAATTGCTTTCATTATCATTCGGCTCATGTTGCATACGTCGGAGAGACGGTTCACCAACCTCCACCGGGATCATGGCGTCTGTTCCATATGTCAGCCTGAAGGGTGTTTCTTGAGTGGTAGACTGAGGCGTGCAGTGGTAGGCCCAGAGGATACTTGGTAACTCTTCTGCCCAAGCTCCTTTGGATCTTCCCACCCTCTTCTTCAGTTCTCCGAGGATGACCTTGTTAGCTGCTTCGGCTTGCCCATTGGTTTGGGGGTGTTCAACCGATGTAACTTGGTGTTTAACACCGAGGTTGTCATAGAATTCCCGTAATGTCTTATCTACAAATTGTCTTCCGTTGTCTGTGACGATTGCAAAGGGAATTCCGTGCCTACAGATGAGGCTTTTCCATACAAATTTTTGCACTCTCTCGGCGGTAATCTTCGCCAAAGGCTCTGCTTCAATCCATTTCGTGAAGTAGTCTACTGCTACCAGGAGAAATTTGACTTGACCTTTGGCCACAGGGAATGGCCCCAGTATGTCCATTCCCCACATAGCAAAAGGCCAAGGCGAGTTTAATGTGTGAAGTCCTTCCGGAGGGGTACGACTTATATTGGAGAATCTTTGGCACTCATCACATTGCTTCGTCCACTCAATGCAATCTGCTCGGATGGTAGGCCAATAGTACCCTGCTCGGACTACCTTGGAGGCCATTGATCTGCCCCCACCATGAAAACCACAGATTCCCCGGTGAATCTCTTCCATGACGTACTTTGATTGTGCCTTCGTCAGACATTTTAGTAATGGCACAGAGAACCCCCGTTTAAACAATTCTCCCGAAACAATAGCAAAGTGACTTGCTCTGAGCCTAATCTTCCTGGCCTCAGCATGATCTGGGGGAAGAGTTTCTGAGGATAAATACTCCCAAATGGGTGTCATCCATTCTCGGTCAACCGGTTCGCTGGCCATCACCTCCCCAAACGTGACACTCGGTTCATTTAGGGTTTCTTGAATAACCGTTCTATAGTGGCCCGGCTTCTTTGTACTGGCCAGTTTGGACAGCAGGTCGGCCCGAGTGTTTTCTTCTCGGGGAATGTGCTCAATAGCAAATTTCTCGAAGTTGGAAATTATTTGGTTGACCTTGCACAAATATTTGGTGAGCTGAGGTTCTTTCGTTTGATATCCTCCGGATATTTGTCCAGTGACTAGCTGTGAATCACTCCGGCATCTAACAGCCTTCGCCCCCATTTCCTTTGCTAGCATTAATCCTGCAATCAAAGCTTCATATTCGGCTTGATTATTTGAGGTCTTGAACTCAAACTTTAGTGACTGCTCCAGGATCAGATCTCCCGGGCCTTCCAGAATCACCCCAGCTCCACTGCCCCTGACATTCGAGGATCCATCCACATACAAATTCCACCATACATCCTCGGATATCGGCTGCGGGTGGAGCTCGGCTATAAAGTCAGAGAGACATTGAGCTTTCAGCGGGCCTCTCAACTCATATCTTAGGCCGAACTCGGATAACTCTACCGACCACGCAATCATACGTCCTGCCAATTCGGGCTTTTTGAGGATCTGCTTAATCGGGTGATCAGTCTTGACAATCACCTGGTGACTTCGGAAGTACGGGCACAATCGCCGAGCTGCGATTACCAGGGCCAAAACCAGCTTTTCGATGACTTGATACCGAGTTTCGGCGTCATGAAGTACCCTGCTGATGAAGTACACCGGCATTTGAACTTTCTCTATTTCCTGTACAATGATTGCGCTGATGGCATTCTCGGAGGCTGACAGATATAAGTATAACTCTTTCCCTGGGATGGGTCGAGTTAATATCGGCGGTGAAGACAAAAAGGCCTTGAAATCGGCGAAGGCCTTCTCGCATTCCTCGGTCCACATGAAGGTTTGGGGCTTCTTTAGTAATCTAAAGAAAGGCCGAGCTTTCTCTGCAGATTTGGGCAGGAACCGAGATAATGACGCGAGCCGTCCTGCAAGTCTTTGCACTTCTTTAACGTTCTGTGGGCTTCTCATCTCGATCACAGCCCGACATTTATCAGGATTGGCCTCGATTCCCCGGTGCGTCAGCATGAAGCCGAGAAATTTTCCACCCTGGACACCGAAAACACACTTCTCCGGATTCAATCTCATGTTATACTTCCTCAGCTGCTGAAAAATTTCCTCCAGATCTTTTGGGTGGTTATTGGGGTCATCGGATTTCACCACCATGTCATCCACGTAAACGTCCATAGTTCTTCCGATTT
Source organism: Sophora flavescens (assembly GCA_030762895.1). NCBI lineage: Eukaryota > Viridiplantae > Streptophyta > Magnoliopsida > Fabales > Fabaceae > Sophora > Sophora flavescens. The sequence continues at coordinate 184,726,553 of CM061064.1, forward strand.
GTTTTTCAAATACCCGGTCCATGAGCCTTTGGTATGTAGCTCCAGCATTTTTCAGTCCAAACGGCATCACCCGGTAACAGTAATTCGAGCCCTCGGTAATGAAAGTTGTTTTCTCCTCATCTGGGGGGTACATTCGGATCTGATTGTACCCCGAGTATGCGTCCAAGAAACTCAGAATTCTGTATCCGGAAGCTCCATCCACCAGTCTGTCAATACTCGGCAAAGGATAGGAATCCTTTGGGCAAGCTTTATTCAAATCTGTGTAATCGGTGCACATGCGCCACTTGCCGTTTGCTTTTTTGACCAGAACAATGTTGGCCATCCAGGTAGTGTATTCTACTTCTCGGATAAAATTGGCCTTGACCAACTTCGTTGTTTCCTCTTCCACAACTTTTCTCCTTTCTTCCCCAAGTCTCCTTTTCCTCTGGGCCACTGGTTTCGCCTCGGGACAAATTGCCAGTTTATGGCATAAGAAGTCGGGATCAATCCCTGGCATATCAGATGTGGTCCAGGTGAACAAATCGGCGTTGCTGCGTAGCACTTGCTTTATTTCTTCTTTCAAATTCGGCTCAAGGTGTCCGCCGAGTTTGGTGCACTGATCGGGCTGTGAACCGAGCTGGAACTTTTCTAACTCCTCAATAGGTTGTGGACGTTGTTCTTGCATGTCCATTCTCGGATCCAGTTCAACAGAGTTAACGGAATTCACCGACTTGTCTTTCCCCCTGTCTAGGGTTTCTGCAGGTGTAGGTTTAAGTTTGCTTACACGCAAACTATCAGCGTAGCACTGTCTGGCCATCCTCTGATCAGCTCGGACAGCAACAATGTCCCCCGAGTTGGAAGGGAATTTCATCGTGAGGTGGGGAGTAGAGACCACAGCTCCTAGCTCGTTCAAAGATGGTCTTCCGATCAGGATATTGTACGATGTTACTGCATTGACTAACACATACCTGACCATGATAGTCTTGGATGCTTTACCGTCCCCAAAAGTAGTCAGGAGGTCAATGTATCCCTGTGTATCAACTTGTTCCCCTGCAAAGCTGACGAGCTTACTGTCGTACGGCTGAATAGACTTCTCTGGGATACCGAGCTTCTGAAATGTTGAGTAATATAAGATATCTGCCGAGCTCCCCTGGTCGACAAGGGTTCTTTTGACCGAGAAATTAGCCAACTGCACAGTGATTACCATGGGGTCATCTTGATTAGGATCCACCCCTACAAAGTCTTCATCGGAAAAGATAACAGGTGGGGAATTTCTCGGGGGTTTGCCGGATACCGAGTTGACAGTCCGAATAGCCCGCAGGTGCTTTCTCCGAGCTGAACTTGTTGTGCCTCCCCCTGCGAATCCACCTGAAATGGTGTTTATCACGCCTCGGATCACATTATCCTCCTCTCGCCTTTCATTCTGGCCCTCTCTGGTTTCTGTTCTTTCGTTATTTCGTTGACCGCCGCCCCTTCTCGGGCTTTGGTCACCTCCTCTCCTTCTGCTTCGGCCACGTCCCTCACCATTGTTGTGGTTTCTCCGAACAAAATTATTGAGGTGGCCAGCCTGCACCAACTCTTCAATATTATCTCGTAGGACCCAGCACTCCTCAGTGGTATGGCCAAAATTACGATGATACCGACAATGTTTCTGTCGGTCAGCATTCTGGGGGGTGTGGCCACAATTAGGGAGCTGCAAAAGTTCCGCATTGTATGCTTCCTCAAACACCCGAGCTCGGTTTGTGTTGAGGGGGGTATAATGTTCATACTTCGGTCCCCTATGCAAATGCTCGGACGGGCCTTTGAATTTCGGTCTATCACCTCCGGCCCTCATCTTCTCTCTCCCTTCTCGTCTGTCAGCATCATCAGTTCTCTCCCTTTTCCTTGACTCCTCAACCTCCTCCATATTGATAAATCCCGCAGCTTTCCTCCTCAACTCATCCATACTGGTTGGTGGCTTCCGAGCCAAGTGTCTGGCGAAAGGGCCAGGCCTTAACCCGGTCAAGATGGTGTGTAGTGCAACATCGGCACTGAGATTCCGGATGAGGACTGTCTCTTTGCTGAATCTGGCCATGAAATCACGCAGGGACTCATTCTTTTCTTGCCTGAAGTTTACCAACAAGGCCGAGGTTTTTTGGTGAGCTCGGCTGGTGGCAAACTGAGCATTGAACTTAGCCATGAATGTATCAAAGGAGTCTCATCGACGCCGGCGAAGCTGGGTATACCAGGTCAACGCAGCATCCTTCAGAGTAGTCGGAAAGACTTTACACATGACAGCATCGTCGTCGGTAAAGAGGTACATCTGAGTGGTGAAAGCGTCCAAGTGGCACTCGGGGTCTGAGGTGCCATCATATTTGTCAATGCTAATTGGCTTGTAGTTGGCTGGTAGGGGAACCTCCATGATAGCGTTTGTGAAGGGATGTCTCGGCTTCCGCACGCTGGCCCTTTCATCAAGTCTATTTGCCCGCAGTGACAGTTCGGGGGCCTGCCTAGGAAATTCTTCCTCATCTACTCGATCCATATGATGAGAAGCCCGAAGTTGTGGGCCTCCTTCTCTATGCGAGTTTCTGGACCCCTCATTCTCGAGTGTCCGACGCTCTCTCTCAGGAGGAGACGAGATGGACCTTTCTCTGCTCTGCCCTGGTTCGCGACGGCTGTTCTGTCGCCTAATCTCCTCATTCTCCCTTCTCAGCATGGCAATCTGTGCCAGAAGTTCCTGGATAAGGGGGTTGTCGGTCGTCATAGCCGGGTTCATGGACCGTTCCTCATCATCTCCGTTGTTAGCATTTTCTGGCTCCTCTCTCCTGCAGTTTCCGCTCCTTGTTCTCACCATGATTTGTGGTATAGGAAAGTTTTGCTTCGATTCCCACAGACGGCGCCAAATGTTCCGTCCAAATACCTTAGATGAGAGATACTTGGCTGGAAAGAGTTAGAAGGGATGTTTTGGAATGTGCTTGACAGAATTGAGATTCTGCTTCTACGTATCCAAATGGGAATCAAAGCAAACGTAGTTCTGAATGAGGGGGTAAGCCCCCTATTTATAGAGATCTTTCAGGATCAGGCTCCGAGATATACGGAGAGATATTAGGATCAGGCTCCGAGATATACGGAGAGATATTAGGATCAGGTTCCTGATTATGCGGAGTGATATTCGGATCGGTCATTTATGACTGGTCCGTAAGGGACCGAGGTGTACTCGTCCTCGATTCATGACAGGATAAGTCCGAGTATTTATCCTCGGCGGTCCTAGTGTACTGATATGTCCTCGGCTTTTGAGGAGTTTGGGTTAAGGCCCATTGCCGGGGCAGGCTCGGTCAATCTGAGGTATAGACAAGTCCTCAGGATTACATTCTCGACCAGTACAAATTATATTATAAACTTGACTTACATGTTTCCCATCTATTGAAGGCCCCAAGGCGGTTGCGATCATAACTGTTGTTCCAAGCATCACAATGTAGTGTTGGAAACCCAATAGAAAAGCTTGAGCTGCAATTTTTTATTTTTTTATTATATGAAATCCAAAAGTTGAAGTGTTAAGAGGAACCATCATAAACATGAATCCAAGAATTAAAAACTTAGAAATGGGTTTTAAGAAAAGTAGATAACTTTATACATACTGAATCACATAGAAGATTCATACAAATGACAAGAACACAAAACAAAGGAACTCTTTTGGTCAAGAGAATCAAACTGGAATATATATATATATATATAAAAGATTACAACCCTTTTAAGCTTTGAACTTTGACATAACATTCCTTATTGCTTTTAACATCAAAAATCACTTGTTAGTTTTTAGCATAAAAATATAAAATAATTTAAAAAATGAAAGAGATAGATAGTGAGAGAGAATGTGTAATGCCATAAGAGAGTGTGGGTTGAACACGTGGAACTGCAGTGTTTACGGTCTTCGAGACTCAAACTTCCTTACATTATAACATGTGCCAACTCACTTTAGCTTTCTACTTCTTGTAAATAACTATTACTATCGGTACTCGTGCGATGCACGTGCGATAAACATGCTATTGCATGGGGTATTCTCGGATTTTTAATATATTTAGTTTATATCTTTATTCTCAAGTTCAAAATATTTGCATAATAATATTAATATTAAAATTAAATCTAAATATAAACTAAATCATTCTTAAATAAAATAAAAATATATATATATATCTTTAAGAGAGAAGTCCATGGATCTTCAAGAAATCATACACAAGCCTCATATTCACCCCATCGTGTGTCTCATATGGCATTTCAAGATTAGAAAAATTAATTGAATGGTTATATTTCCCACTCATATCAATAGAAATAAATTGTCAAGATTGTTGGGTTTATCGGTTTATTATATCATGATAAAATAAAATAAAAAGACTAATTGATGATTCTAAGGTAATTAAAAAAATTCTATTTGTCTAGCAATAATAATGGAATAATAGGAGCACAATTGTGGGCGATGCAAAAAAATATATATTGTGTATTGTATAACACTTACCGAATTTGCTAATAGACGGCTTTTCACAGTTTTACCACCATCACTTAGTCAGATGAGATTGCATGAATATTTTTGAAATTTTTTTTGTGTGGACGAAATTTAAAAAAAAAAGTAAAGTTTTTTCTTGAAAAAAGTGCAACTACCACTCATTTTATAATCTAATTATTTTTCATCATTTTTTGTCCACTTTTTTATTTGGAAAAAAAATCTTTGAATGAATAAATTAGCAATTGTTAAAATGTAATTCATAATGAATAAATTCTTTTATATATATATATTGTAATTCATTCATCATATTTTCATATAAACTTATAATTAAAATTTATTTATTTTAATTTTTTAAAGCTTCTTAACGGGTATTCATCCTAATTATCCCTAGGCCATCCTTCTAATCACGAAATTGCCCCATTAAAAAAAGATGAAGTTATTATTTATATCACCATATAAATAATAAACTGTCAACATCGACATAATTGATATGTAACTGGAGTCAATATAAAGCTAATGTAAAGAAAAAAATCAATGACTACTAAATTTCATATAGAAGGAGAAAAAGCAACTTCAAAGTACAATAAAAACCAACCTAAAGGGATAACAAAGAAAAAGTTCTATTTGAGTAAAAAAAAATGTGTGATCAGTATCTTCCAATCAAATTTACAACTACGAAATCCATGCCGCCAAACTCCCAATACTTGTTTTTTTTTGTAAATCAAAAAGTGTATTAATAAAAGTATAAGAAATATTTGGTTAATGTACAAAGACCACCAATTCGGTATAGTCAGCACCCAAAAGCCCTTTAGTATCTGTAAACCAGAAATCCAAGATGTGGATTCAACTAGACAAGGCCAGTAACAAGGTACGAAACACTATAGTCAATATCCGATGTGGATTCAACTAGACACGGTCCGTAACAACATCCTAAACATCACAGTCTGAACAAAATCGAACTGCTCTGATACCACCAAATGAGACACCCTTTGTGCCATTAAATAAAAACCTCATTTATGTTAAAACTTAATCACGTTCTTAACGTTAAACGTACATAAAGAAAAACGAAAATATTAAAACATACAACTTCTGAATGTTAAACCATCAAACCATAGATATAATATACATACACAACATAGGTCTATCCATCAAGGTACGAAATCCCATCAGTAGGATCCCTTGCAGGTACATAGAGATACAAACTGTCATAATCAATTGAAAATAAAATGTCTCAAAAGACGCACTGGCCATAGACACTAAACTCTACCGCTAGAATCCACAACTCGTCCTCCAGCATCTGACTCATAAGGAGTTCCATCCAGATCCTCAGTTACTGGCTCCTCCACAGGGTCTTATCATACGATCACATAACAAAATATATACGATACAACAAAATAGGAGATAAGAAACAATTCTATCATCATAAGCGGAAAAGGAATCATAGCTTACAATACAATAATAGTCAAAGACACACACACACACACACACACACACACACACACACACACTATATATATATATATTACATTCATCATTAATTTACGATATCATCCTCTACCCATAATCTCATGCAATTAAGATTTTATGCTGACGTGGCCATCTCTACTCCTGTCACCATCCTCATTTCCGTTAGAGATGTTAGTCAGCAGTCCCGACAATGCGGTGCCAAGAACTCAGTGCCAAGAACTCGGTTCGCCCATATTCCCTTATCTCTAGTAGAGAATACTGCATAAGCACAATGCGCCACTATCCGCCCATCGGAAATAGCGTAATAAGCACAAAATACATTGTACCTTTATCCTCGATAGAATAATCAGAGCAACTCGTCAAGGACTAAAAGAGTATTAACCTCGGGCTTCCGTATCCGTAGGGCACTCACCTAGAATATCTGATATCCATAATAGGATACTCTGACCTCGTTTATTCCACTCACACGACTGTGAACAACAATGCATCTATATGAATCTCACTGACTCGCATCGGTTACAACCTAGTGCCTCAACCTTCCATCACAATCTCAACACTTTTTCCATGTCCATCTCATATATAAAATAATATTTAATTAGGACAAGCATCTCTAAGTCACATTCATTCTCTCACCACATGTATATCTCCCGAACAACATATATCATTGCCTAGATGCCAACTAAGCATGAAATAACAGATATTGCATGTTATCAGACAAAACAGATTATACACAATAAAATAATAATAAAATATTCAGGTATCACAAAATATCACATAAAGTATGTTACCACAACCAGCGCATCACAAACAGCTCAACGGTGATAAAATCAGACATCCTCGAATATTATAAAATTATCCTAATGGTGATAAACCTACAATCCCCAAATCATCATTGGTACTACAGGGTAGTCGCCAATGTGATTTTGGTCTTGTCGATTATTCGACCACTAGTAGGGTTTAGGTCGCCCTACACCATTATTATAAATATGCTACTTAGTCATTCCGATGATAGAATATTTCTTTCTCCCACCTGAGTTAACACTGGAATCACGAAAGTGAAGCTCCTCTTTACCACACCAAAATCTACCAATCAACCTTCAACCAAATCAGCATAAAAACAAGATAAGTTAACAAAATCAATCTTTGGCCACCAAAATACTAGGGTTCAGCCAAGACATCAAAATATGGCTAGGGTTCTTTTCTCATTTCAATCTTTTGGATATAGAATGGCAGGGGTTTCGGCCATTATAGAAAATATTGGCTAGAAATTTCTTTTGCTCTCATCCTTTTGGATCTAGAATCTAGAGGCCTTAGATAGCTTATAACAATCATCATCCAAATTAAAAATCGAAGAAAACTCATTTAACTCACTTGGATAGGCATTCGGCCAAGACATGAAAATAAGGTTAGAAATTTATTTTGATCCTAAGCTCTTGGATAGTGAAAGTATAGGTATAAGAGAGGTGGAAACAAGAATCATAACTCATCAAATATTTTTCTAAGCATTTTTGCAAGATTTTTGAAAAACTAGATCTAAAACTTGAAATGAAGGAAAACTTGAGGAAAATGGAATATAGTGGATGATAAAGAGAGCTAAGGTGATGAGGAAGAGAATCCTCACCTTGAAATGAAGAAAATTGAAGAGAAATGATCAAAGTTCAAGCTTTGTCAAGAATGAAACTTAGAGTTTTTGAGAGAAAATGAACATGAAGGATTTAAGTTGATGAATGAAATGCCTAAGTGTCTCCAATGGGCTTAGGGCTGTGTAATGGGGGGCAATTTGGTCCACCAAATGTTGGGAAAAGGTTGGAATTAGAATGAATGGTCCAGGATAATTTAGTCATTTGTTTAAAGAGGTTAGCATTTTTGTGTGAACTTCATCATTACATGGTGAGTCATGGTGGTCACTCGCCCCATGACTCACCACCCCTAGGTGTCAAGTACACCTCCATCCGATGTCCGGTTCTATCTCTGTACATCCGTTCTCGACTCCGTTTTTTACCCGATTTAAATTTTCTCATGCGTTTTCTTTGAAAATTCGCTCGAATAATGTATAATAATATATTTTTGAGCAAGAATTTCAAAATAGCCTATATCGTTGAAAATGTGATATAAAACTAAATTGTTTCGTTCTTGGGTCAAAAGTAGGTTTTCTACTCAGTAAAATTTTACTATCACTTAAAACGCATATCAGATTCTGTCTGAATTGTAAACCTAAATTTTTACCGCAACCTTCTACCATAAGGTAGAGTATAAATATGATTTTGTTTTATCCAAAATCATTTTCTTAGTCTCAGATAAAAATATAAATAAATATATCATTACCGGTGATACATTGTATATAAAAAGCAGGATGTTACATTTAACACCAACGGGAGCCTTAACATGCAACACAAACCCTGCCAACCGCTCCATAACACGCCAGAAGGGATGTATGATTTCCATACTCCAACACATAACACCATATAGCATACATTAGTCAATTTCAGAGGAACACTTGATCAGTAAGAATTGCACCAAAACGATGGAAGAAACATCATGTCTGAGGTAAGATGTAGAGCAACACCAGGACAGAAGGACAACAACAGTAAGATAAACACTCAAGATATCTCAGCACCACAGAATAGAAGATCAAAACAACAGCAGAAAAAGAAAAGATCGCCACCAGTAAGAAATCCACTGTAAAGAACCAAATTGTTTCCCCTACGCTTGAAGGCTAAGAATGAAGCATACAACAGCTATAGTAAACACACACAGAACAAGATAACCACCAAAAGGAATCCAGGATATTACCCTTAGTAGAAGCATCCACCAGCACTCAAAGTGGAGAAAAGTAGTAAGCCACCAAAGATATTCACCAAAGAATAATACCCAGAGCTGCCAGAGAAGTCACCTTCGAGAGCAGCCGGGAATTTTCTTTGCATACTGTCACACCAAAAGACTTGAAAGGACACCAAGATTGTGTAATAAAATCACACTGAAACAATAAAAACCCTCTCAAGAGAGTCACTCCACACTCCTTACTCACCAAAGTTCTCTCAATCCACATAATATTATTAAACACAAAAAGACACCAAGACTGTATGATTAAGCCACACAAAAATAAAAGGAAAATCTCACAAGAGTCGCACAATCTTTCCCGCTCACCAATTCCCCGGCCCACACATCTGAAGACACCGCTCCAAGCACACATGTGTTTATAGCTCACAAAAAAACCTCACTAGAAAAAACTCACGCTTAACCCACCACTAAAAAGACTTCAAGATAAAGAAGCATCACCACCAGAAACAGAAACCTGCAACACAAAGAAAAGCAAAAATAAGCAGTGTATAAACATCCTATACTTGTAACTAGGGAAAAATAACGCAGTGAATATTTATAAATGGGACCCAAAAGCTTAGTCCTTTTAGATCGAATGGAAGTGAAAAGATTTTTTAGAAATGGGTGCGAGAAGTATTTGTTATATATTGCATGCATATAAACAAATTGAGAAATTATATGCTTCTAAAGTGTGAAATTACATACCTAGAGTTTAATAAAACCAAGAATGATAGCAACAAAGACCACAAAGTAAGTACACTCAACCTGTGTAGAAAACGTGTAGCAAAATTATCTCAAATTGTTAGCACACTCAACATGTGACTCTCATATACTAATACCAAGATAGTTTGCGTGGAACAATATAGAGAGTAGAGGTTGCTATCAGACCTGCAAAAGGGTATAAATGAAAGGCAGACATGCACCTACAACACATAAGGTTAAAAAAACCTTTCAATCTTTATCAATTAAGGCTGGCCATTTTAAAATAAATACCAATTAAGACACTCAAATGTACATTATCTTTCTACCATAATAGTCATACTTGAAATATTTTCTCTACATTTAAATTTAAAGAATTCTTTAAGGACCCACAAGATCATATCCAAATAACCCTTAACACTTTAATCAAATGACCAAGTTCTCCCAATAGAAAATTACTAAAATACCCCTAGGGCTACCTCATACTACTTTACTTTTATATACATAAAGATAAAGATATCCAAAGAACTTTCAAATTCTATTTATAAAACATATCAAATAGAACGATGTGGGTATGTGTGAGAAATGTAGTATAGTACTCAATCTCGTATCTGTTCCCAATATATTTTCTGCGACTAGTTCCCTATACCCAATTAAATGGTAATATTGCAAGTGATTTTTGTGGATACCCGTTGGTTCTAGAACCAATTGTCATTCTTATCGACGACCAATATTTCAAGACTAAAGCGGAGGTCTAGGTTTGATTGTTTCTCATTTTTATTATAAAAGATGTTTTTTTTAACTAAAATCACTTTTGAAATGTACACATCTTGATTTTTTCCCCCTTAAAATAGAAGCTAAAAAGAGTGAAATTCAGTTTTTTTAACAACCGAACAAAAATTTATGCGAAAGAGAATGTAGAAGATAAAGAATTATTTCTTACAATTGATCTCAAACACAAAATATTTTCGAATTAATAAAAATGCTATACAACAAAAATGCTTTTCTTAGTATTTTTTTAAATTAAAAAGTTAAACAAAGGCAAAATTAGTATTTTCGTCCCCTTGTCATATTTTTTTTTAACATGGCCTCTTAACTTTTGTTTTAATTAAAAATTAGTTCCCTACGTTTACCAACTTTAACAATGTAATCCTAAACATTAGTCTCTGTCCAACATTATTATTAATAGTCATATGTAACACCCAGTTTTTCCTATACTTTCTGTAACAATAAATATATATTTAAATATGTTTATTTTAGATTAAACTCAGAGGATGATTTTAATTAAACTAAAGTCATTTTCTTGTGTTTTTATATCATATGAAGTCACGGTAAAAATTTCGATTGAAAATTCAGACGGAAGCCGGTCAGCTTTTTCACTGCCGGTACAAGTTTACTGTGCAGAAAACCTAATTTTGACCCGTGAATAAGACGGTTAGTGTTTTTAATATGTTTCCTTTAACTTTGGTTATTTTGAAAATTTTCGTTCAAAAATAAAATATAATTTTTTATTCGGGCGAAAACGTCGAAATAATTATGATCGGAAAATACAATCGGGTACGAAATGGAGCAGATTAGGGAGCACAAAAGAAGTGAAGTGACTTGATGGGACTTGATGGAAATGGGTTATGACACACTCCAAAAGTGTAATCATCATACTTTTCAAATTATATCATATTATATTTTAAAAACCTATTTTTCTCTCTCTTCTCAAACCAAACAAGGCACAATGTCAAAACTTGTTCTCCAAGCTCATTCCTCTCTCCCTTATCTATATATACACCTCTCATTTTCACTTCATCACTTTCCTTCTCCAAAACTCCATTAAAACTTCATCTACTTCCTTTTCTTTTAAAAGTTCAACCTCTTAAAGCTTTAGTTTTTATTCATCTTTTCTACTTGAGTTCTTCATTAAAGTTCTTCCTTATACTAAGGGTAATGCTCTCATATGAATCTTTTTGCAAGTTTCATATTTTATTTCTTAGTTTGCTTTATGTGTTCTTTATATGCTTTCAACTTCTAAAATCTCTCTAAAATCACTAGTGGAAAATATACATTAGACGGTAAAGGTTTACGTCAGTTAACCAAAAGCTAGACGTTAAAAAGGGGGCGGTGGCAGTTTTGTAAATATCAGACTTCATTAATTCAATTTTAACGTCAGTTGTTTTAATGACTGGCGTTAAAAGTGAAGTGACTCACTTTTAACGTCAGTTCAATAAACAACTGACGTTAACAGTGAACATTTTAACGTCAGTTCGATAAAGAACTGACGTTAAAAGTGAGTCACTTCACTTTTAACGTCAGTCCTTACATCAACAGACGTTAAAGGTTATTTTAATAATTTTTTTATCTAGTATACGATCCCTTTCGCATTGCCTTCCTCAAAGTTTCAGTTTCACATGAATTGCTTCGATATTTTGTGTTTCTGTTTTGAAAACTAAAATATATGTGCGAAGTATAAGTTGAATCAATAACCCAAACCGGATCTCATTCATGAAGTGTAATACAGACTGATACAGAAGATTGAAAGGGTTTAAAATCCTATAAAAAGTTACATTGAAAGGGTTTAAAATCCTATAAAAAGTTACATTGAAAGGGTTTAAAATCCTAAACATTAAAGCTACATCCCATCAGAGAGTTTTATGAAATATGCCAAAGGGAAAACTATACTCAAGACCTCGTAAAAACTGGGGGCATGAGAGAGCTCAAGAGAGAGGCAAAAACAGGTACACTAGATCTGTTTCAAGCAAAGGCAAGTGGTTCCAGAGACTTCCAAGACAGTCACTTGCTTTGCCAAAGCCGAGGTTTTGGAACCGTGACCCCGAGCACTGATTAGCCCTCCAAGAATGATTCTCCGGAAGGTGATAAGGTGAGCAACTCACATAATGTAGTTTACTCAAACTTATCACCCATGTAATGTAATTTACTCAAACTCAGAAGTTGTTTGACCATTAAGACAAAGACCTTTGAGTCTAGGAATAGGAAGAAAGAGTGATGAAGTTAATCTCACTACAGAGCCATATTGTGAAGCGAGAAAAATTAAAAGGATGGAAGGAAGCTATTTATAGGAGCAGGGGATGAAGTTACTAAGCTATTCTGATTTTCTTGAAAACTTATCTATAAACTTAATGTTCATTAAGAGGATTGAGTTACAAGGTGCATGGGTAAGTAGCACAGTAGTCAAAGGAATGAATGTTTTTGCAGATATCTATACACTTTTAACGTCAGTTGTTTAAAAAAACTGACGTTAAAAGTGTTTTTAAAATAAAAATTATTTATTGTTAACGCCGCTTTTAAAAAACTGACGTTAAAAGTTTGATTTTTACTTCAGTTAAATAAATAGCTGACGTAAATAATCCTATATATTATAAACGTGCAGAATGAATATTGGAAATAATATAATTAATATACGGGAACTTGGCAGTCATAAATTAAGTTGATGTTAAAAATGAGGTGGTGGCAGTTTGTAAATATTAAATCACTATTTGCGTCAATTCTATAAATAACTGACGTAAATAATTATGAAACTCATTTCATTGGTTGTCATGTCCCTGTTGTCCCTCTTAACGCAGATCACTCCATATAGTACTGCAGTTTATTTCTAAACCATTTTTTTTATACAAGTTTATTTTTAATTTTTATTAATTAGCTCTTGAATTAGTAAACAAATTCTTGTGCAAATTAAAATAAATAAACACTTAACATAAAACAAGTTATATGTATAATCAAATCGTATGTCATTGAAGCGATTCATAAGTTAAAATTACATGATTAAAAGATAAAAAAATTTCTGCAACATAGCCCTAAAATATAAAAAAGTTTCTGCATCAACATCATTTTCTACTCAGTCCTGTCATCAGAAACTCCAATTAATGGATGCATCACCTCCCTCACTTGAATTCCATGATGCAAAGTAAATCCTCTGTCACTAGCAGCGAAAGCAAAGTGAAACGGATCTTTGCATCTTTCTTCTTCCGTGGAATTCCTTGATGCATCATCTTGAATCCACAATCACTTGCTTCCAAAGCAAAGTGAAAGGGATGACGATGATGAAATAAAGTGAGAGAATCACATTACGTGATTCACCCAACCTTAATATCCATGTAATGTGATTTACTCAAACTCAGAAGTTGTTTGACCATTAAGACAAAGACCTTTGAGTCTAGGAATAGGAAGAAAGAGTGATGAAGTTAATCTCCACGGCAGAGCCATATTGTGAAGCAGAAAATTAATTAAAAGGATGGAAGGAAGCTATTTATAGGAGCAGTGGATGAAGTTACTAAGCTATTCTGATTTTCTTGAAAACTTATCTATAAACTTAATGCTCATTAAGAGGATTAGGTACAAGATGAATGGGTAAGTAGCACAGTAGTCAAAGGAATGAATGTTTTTGCAGAAACTAATAAACTTTTAACGTCCGTTGTGTAATACAACTGACGTAAGAAGTTGTGAGTGTTTTTAACGCCGCTTTTTAATACAATTGACGTTAAATATATGACCTTTAACGCCGCTTTTTACTAACAACTGACGTAATAAGTGTGAGAGTTTTTAACGTCAGTTTCTTAATACAACTGACGTTAAATATATGATCTTTAACGTCAGGTTTTACTAAAAACTGACGTAAAATGTTGTTTTATTTTAATTATAACGTTTACCCCCGTGCGCCTTCTCCACTTCTCTGTACGTGTCTTTTCTCTTTTCATCACGCTTAACCCTCACTCTCAACCTTCACTCTCGCTCTCACTCTGCCCTAATCGCGAGCTCATCTCCACCGCAACCACCGCGAGGGCTTCTTCGCCACCACCGTGAGGTACACTCTTAACCCCTAACTCTGTCTTTCCCGCTCATTCTTTGCAATAACTTGACATCTCTCTTTCCCCTTCCTGCGCACTAACTCTCCTTGTCCCTCTGCTCTCAGTAACCACATCGAACGTTGGCCACCACTCGAGCTTCCCACCCACCACCACGCGAGCGCCTATTTCTGGTGAGTCTTTAATTAGGGCACATTTTTTTATTTTTGGTTTTGAGTGCATGCATGTTGCTCTGCTGGTTGAAATTGTAGTCTCAGTGATTGAAACTTGAAACTGTGAGTTTGAGTTGTTTGGAATGTCTCTATTTTTGGTTTTGAGTGTATGTTGAAACTGTAGTCTAAGTAGTTGTAACTTTAAACCGTGAGTTTGAGTTGTTTGGAATGTCTCTATTTTTGGTTTTGAGTGCATGTTGCTCTGCTGGTTGATCTGTCACGGCCGTGATGCTCATCACGGCTAGACCGTGTGATCAGTTCTGCCTATGAGGGTCTGGTTCAGTTGGCACGTTACGACCGTGATGGACATCACGGCCAGGCCGTAACCAGTGCTTGGCAATCTTCAAAAACTATAGTTTTCAATCTCCCGTATTGTCCTTATATTGGATATATAGATGTTTTGTATATCTACAGGACCTATCTAGTTATTTTTATTTATACTTCTGTATTTATTTTGAGTTATAACCTATGTTAATACATATATATTGTTTCTGAACAGGCATACATATGGATCAGTCGGATAGCTCACATGCACGGGAGGATACTGTGGGGGTTTCGCAGGACCCGATCACGCCTACGCCTGATTCTAGTGTAAGTTTACATGTTATATACTATCTTTAGTCCTTATTTTTAATGTAAGTTTATAATGTTACAACCCTCTATTTTATCATTTTTTTTTGTCCATACAGACATCACAGGCTCATAGGAAACGGGGCAGAGGAGCCACCTCGTTGAAGAAACTAGAGAAGGACAGGCAGAGCGGACAGAAGCTTGAGGTGTCCTTCGATGCTAATCTAAATGCCCAGGGACCCCGTGCTAAAGAATTTAATAAGTGGGTGTTTCTACAAGCGAAGCGAGACGTAAGCATCAACTACAACCATCGGAATGACGTTCCCACGTAACGTTAAGGATCGATTTGGGAGGCTATCACGGTATTTTACCTTTACATTCGTTTGATTTACATTATTAGATAATTATCCGAGTTATAATCCATCCAGTTGTTATATATGTATCTAATGTGTAGGTAGCTTGGACTGTGCCAAATGACGAGGATCATCGTCATAAATGTATGAAAATGGCATCAAAGCGTTGGAATGGGTTCAAGCATGATCTTACCAGGTACTATGTATCTGGGAAGAAGCGGCTTGATAAAATGTTCTCGGATTATCCCTGGATTGATCAGGATACTTAGGATATGTTTGCCAGGAGTCGACAGGATGGAGAATTTCAGGTTGGTTGATTAAGTTAATTTTGTATGCTTATTATAGATCATTTAACTGTATTTAATTATGTGTTTTTGTTTGAATATGCTAAGGCAAATAAGGGTCGGCAGAATCAGGCGAAGAACGTCCACCGCCGCACCATGTCTCAGGGTGGGTACCAGACTCGGATCGAGCAGATGGTGGCGGATAGGCTGGGGGCGAAGCAGGAAGAGCACTCTGCTAGGATTGAAAGAGGAGAGGTGCCTGAGGGCACACCATCAAGTCCTCCGTCGGACATCGACCGCGAGGATGTCTGGTTAGCCGGCCGCATGACAAAGACGGGATCTTTTAAAGTTGACGCCACTCGCGAAGTGGCAGATAAGATTGTAAGTAAATAATTAACTTGATTTCAATTGATATTTGTATAGATATTTGCAACACTTTTCACTTGCACGTTTTTTCATTTTTTTTCATTGTAGATGGATCTTAAAGCAAAATCCTCCCAGGGCGCATTCGTCCCTTCTGGACGGCAGGACGGCTTGATGACTGCTCTAGGCAAGAAAGACCATCCTGGTAGGGTTCTCGGTGTTCCTGGGAACGTGACCATCAAACAATATTATGGCAAGCCTGCTTCACGAAAGTGGGTGGTCAATGAAGCATCAATTTTGGCTGACATTACTCAGCACCTCATGTCCAACCCAGATATTACAACACATCTGATGCAAGGCTTAATATCCAACCCAGAATTCAAGCAGGCGCTTGCCAGAGAGCTTTCCTCCGTCGGTACATCCCAGGACACCGCAGGGCTTGCCAACCCTTCACATGTGAGCACAAAAGAGAGTTTTAGTAGGGCACATGTGGAGGACGATGAGTTGGAAGCTAGGGAGCGGGAGTTGGAAGTCCAGCGCCATGAGCATGAGTTGGAAATGAAAAGGCGTGAGCTTGAGTTGGACTCCAAACGACGTTAGCTCGAAATGTTAGCAAAGGTATTTATTCATTATTAATGTCCAAATTAGTCAAATAATTACTTGTGTTTTTTTTAATTATCAAAAACTTATCTATTTTATTTTTCCTAAACTGAAGGCCAAGTCGACGTCGGTGTCGTTGTCACCTATCACTCGTTTGTTCTCACTTGGTGAGGATTATGCGTTTGAGATTTTTGAATGTCCATTGGAGCACGATGGATGGGTGGCACGCCCAGATCAACGGAGGATATTTACCTTCTGTGGTGATGATCTCGGGAACACCTGCAGAAATAACATCTGGATGAACAGCAATGTTTTCAGTCTCTGGTGCACGTAAGTTAATTTAAATTTTATAACTTATTTATTTTTGGTATTTTTCCATTTAATAATTTATTTTAATTTCAATATATATATTATGTAATTAACATCCACACCTTTTCGTATCTTAGGTGTCTCCATCGTCTTCAGCTTGATAAGGGCGTTGCATCAGTTTACGGTTTGTTAGATCCGTCAATCCTTCTGCCCGAATTCTTTACTGGCGATGCATTGAGTAAATACTTAGGGAACTTGTTGGGAGACAATCTGAAAGAAATATATCTGGCTCCCTACTGTATGAAAAACCATTGGCAGTTGTTCGTACTTCACCCGTCTAGGCATAGAGTCATATTCTTCTGCTCTCAACACCAAGATCCGACACCGAAGGTGGTGGATGCTGTAAATAAGTAAGTAACTAATCTTAAATTTAATTTAAGTTTTAATATCAGTTGTTTTTAGTTTATTACACACATGATATATGAATTTGTTAATTGATCGACATGATTATTTGTTTATGATAGCGCGGTGAAGGCGAGTAGCATAAGTTGCGCCAACGGGAGAAGTAGGACTTCTAAGGCTAAAGCAAATCCTGTATGGAACATCATAAAGGTTTGGTAGTTTATTTATCAAATAATTAATATTATAATTACTAATTTATATGTATATTCAACTGACGTTGAAATTAATTTTGTTGGTAGTCTCGATTTCAAATTGACGGGTGGTCGTGCGGCTATTATGTGATGCTTCATATGCTGAACATAGTCTCCGCATCTATTACGGATGGATGGAATAATGTAATATTTAAACAACTTGTTAAATTATATATTATAGTTTTGAAGATGACTTGCATTGATGTTATTGTTATTATTTGAACGTGTCTAGGCATTTATCGACCAATCGCCTATTCAAGAAGATGAGTTAAGAGACTTGAGGATGCGCTTCGCCGAATTCTTCTTCAAGTATGCGGCTGAAAAAGGAATTGACAATATACCACCGCAATACTTAGATAAATAGTTTTTTTGTTAGACTTTAGAAACTAATTAATAACATGTATATATATATCCTTAGATTGATAGTTTTGTTTTTTAGACATTGGAACTAAAATTTATTTATATATATACATGGGTTTTGGTTTTAAGTCCTCCCATTGTTCCATTTTTCCTTTGCAATTCTGTAATGTGTGTGATATTCTGTGTTACTGGGATATTTACTGAATGCAGGGATAGCTGAGGGGAGTGATATTTTAAAACTGAATTTTAAAAAAAAAAACCTATTAACATCAGTTGTATCAAACAACTGACGTTAATAGTATTTTATAAAATATAAAGTACACTATTAGCGTCAATTGTTTATTAAAACTGACGTTAAAATTAAACCTTTAACGTCAGTTCTTTATAACCACTGACATTAGTTTTAACAAAATTAACGTCAGTTGTCTTAAAGAACTGACGTTAATAGTTTTATGTTTAACGTCAGTTGTTTAAAAAACCGACGTTAATTTTTACAAAATTAACGTCGGTTTTGTTAAGGAACTGACGTTAATAGTTTTATATTTAACGTCAGTTCTCAACTGACGTTAAAATATTAACTATTAACGTCAGCTGTATTTACGTCAGTCAGTATTCTGACATAAAAAATCAATTTTAACTGACGTAAAAAGCACTTATTGCACTAGTGAATGGTAGAAAACTCCTTTTGAGTTGAAACCATTTTTTATAGTCTTGTATTAACTTATATTTTCACATACTAAGACGTTATGTAAAACAAAAATCTCTACCTATCTCTTCCTATGAAGACCGAAACTATGCATATATGGCCTAGGAGGTTTTTGCTTCAACTTTTGGAATATGATAATGTGTTTGAGTTTCTAACTTTCCCTTGATCTTAAATCTTGGAAGGTTTGATAGCTTGTTCCTATGATGACCGAAAATATGAATAAGTAGGCCTAGGATACTATGTTTCGACTTTCCAAGTATGGTCATGGATTTAGAACTCTTAATACCTTGTGATTCTAAACCTAAGAGTTGTTATTAAACAAAGAATATTTTCCTCATCATCCTATGATGGCCGAAACTTAGTGTTTAGGTGCTAGGATGTTTGAGTTTTTTTTTCCAAAATGATCATGGACTTGAGCTCCATAAGATATTTGGATTCTAAGCCTAAGAGATTGGAATGTTTAAGTTTCCATTGTTTTCCAAAATGACCATGGACTTGAACTCCATAAGATATTTGGATGCTAAGTCTAAGAGATTGGAAAGTTTAAAGATTTCTAGCTTATAAATCCTATGAAGGCCGAACCTAGAAGGTTGTGGACCTAGGATACTTTGTTCTTATTTTTCCAAGATGATCATGGGTTTTGAGCTCCTTAACACATATGGATGCTAAACCTAAGAAATTGGAAAGTTTAGTGAATGCTAGCTTATTTTACTAGCCTTGACTTAATACCCTAAGTTTATAACTTAGTGGGATTTTAATTCAACTTTATTAGATGATCATTGTTTGTGAACTCGTAACACTTAAGGATCATAAATCCATAAGTTGTATAATTTTCGGGGATCTCTAACCCTAATTTATTGTCTTGGCCGAACCTAATACCTTGTGGGTTAGTGTTCTTGGTTGATTTTAACATATAATTTTGTGTTTATAACCTTAGACTTTCATCGTGGAGAAAACAAGGACGTTCGTGGTATATCTCTTCAAGCATCTAATCTCCTTACCTTCACGGAAGGTAAGAGGGGATTGCCTAGGGATATTCAAAGACTATATGCATGTGTGTATGTGTTTACTTAAGTGATTTGAATATTATTATGATTTGGAGCAATTACTTGAATGACTTGTTTACTTGAACTATTGTGATTATTACTTGAAGTTGATTATTACTTGCCTTAAAGTATTGTGAGTTGTATATATATGATGAACTGTCGTTAACTGTGATATTATTGTTGAGAATATATTACTGTTGATTGAAGTTTGAGAAGCCGGATTTGAGTCTGTGCTCAATGATTATAAGGATTAAAAGCCTTAATAAGCCTTGAATAGTACTTTGAAAGTATTGGTTTCATTTATAAAAGTTCCTTGTTTAAAACGTTTACTTCAAGAGAATAAGATTCTTGTTTTGAAAAGAAACGTTGAAGTGATTTTAAGTCAATAGAAACTACATTTTTATGATCCAAAGTTTGTACGAGAGAAAACCTTGTTCGAACTATGTGTTTTATGAAGGAAAAAAACCCCTTTGAAAAATATTTGACTTTATTCCATCAAGGATTTCAAAAGCAAACGAATTTCCTAAATGTTTTATAAAAGAATTTGTAAAGGAAAAGATTTTCTCCTAAATGATTTAGAAACGTTCCGGTTACTTTGATAAGTGACCGAGGTTTTGTTTTGGTTTTTGATTTTCACTGAGCGAAAAGTAAGCACATGTGAAAAAGAATCTAGTTCGCGAGACGTCGCCTCTAGCATTCAATTATATGCACGTGATCTACTTTATGGATTGACGACTCTCCCCACAAACCAACACGGGTCTTTTCAGCGTGCTTTGTCCTCACTCACACACTTCCTGGGAAAACTTCCCAGGAGGTCACCCATCCCAGAATTTGCTCCAAGTCAAGCACGCTTAACTGTGCAGTTCTTAAGTGATGGGATTCCAAAAATAAGATGCATCTTATTAGTATAGGTAGTACCAATCAATTCATATAAGTCTTCCTCAACTGTAAAGTCCCATACCTACACAGTCTCATGATCCCTCTCATTTGGGTGTGCAATCGGTTCATTCATGTGTCCCTCCACCTAGAAGTCTGCCAGGAGCCGCTCCTTGTCCATGCCTTCTTGCACCGGCGATCACTCCCCGCCTTCGTCAGCACCCGGGTGTTACATCAAGAATTATGGACCAAGGGTCCTAATCGTGATATTATGGGCTAGGAGTCCTAATCTTGGAATTGAGGATTGTGTGTCATAATTTCGTTATTATGGACTAGGAGTCTTTATCATGTTGAAATAAAACATGGATAAAATTATAATTGTTTCTACGACCACAACCTTGGACTGCGGAATCGGTCTTAGGTACTGTGATTGAGCACTCGGACTACGCGTCCTGTGTTATTGATTTTCAAGTGATGAAAATTGTGAATAGTCGTTAGCTTTGGGCTTCGACAACGGAAAAGAGTGAACACAAAGAAAAGTCTTGATAATGAAAAGTCTTTTATTCATATGCATTTCCCCTTAGAAGGCGTGCTTGAGTTACCGAATACCCGCTTAAAATGTGGTGTTCGATGATGTATACATCCAGATGGCCGTTGATAAGGGATTCGTGATGATGTTGATCTGGGTACATGAGGTGACGGAGACAACTTGCCAATGCAACATACGAGGCTGATCAACTCTTTATTTCTTATTGATAAAATGGTGATGATATCTCAAGAGATTAAGTTTAGAGCCTGATGATTGAAGTGTCAAGCATTATCTTTATAAAACTGATTGATTCGGTATTAGACCCACTGAAATAATACTTGTTGTTTACCTATGAATAATGTTTTAAATGTTAATATGCCAATGTGTTGTATGTATCATGTATATGGTTGTTGTGTGATATATCCATTTGTCGGTATCTCACTATTGCATTTCTACTTGTTATTTTCACTTCTTTTTGGTATCGTCGTATGTGTACGAGTCCAGATGGATCCGAATATCCTGCTAGATCCAACGGGATCGAATACTGAGGTCTTCGACCATGCCGGGAATGCAGGAGCATGGCGGATAGATCCTGGTGCGACATCTGCCATTTACCATGGACCCATCACTACGACGGAGACGAATGTCGATGATGACCCTATCCACAGAGTCCATGCTATTGAGACTAGAAGAGTCTCACTCCCTCCTACTTGGTACTCTAGTACAGATGGTGCAGAGGAGTTTTTCCTAAGTCACTCGAGACTTAGATCTAGATGTTTGGAGGAGCTTTTGATCGTGGGATGACCACGGGGGTCTTTTCAATAAACGTCTTGTAAAGTGACCAGCTTAGGAGTCTTGGTTGGATTGTTTTTTTTGAAAGGTCGGTAAATGTGGTGTAGTTTTGTACTATTTGCTTTTTGTATTTCCACGATGGTACTATGATTTTCTCAAAAGGAAACAAAGTATTAACCAGAAAAAACAAATGAGGAAGAACAAATATTCATTTGAAATAAATATCAATCATTTGAAATAAATTCGTTGTGGACCATATTTCATTTATTCATTGTTAGAAGAACATATATTAGAGATAGAAGCTCGTCCCGTCTACACAGTTATGTGTAAGAACGAAGTCTATCCACCCTTTTATTCAACTCGTCCACTGGCGTGGCACGTTCTCTCATCTACTATAAAGTCTTTGGACTTACTATTGCTTAGAAAGTTATTTTAATATCCGTCTGGTGATGTGGCAATTAAAGTTCATCTACTCAAACAAAGAACTCGTCTACTGGCGTGGCAAGTTAAAACTAGTCTATTTGCTTTTAGACATAAAATCCGTCTAGTAAACATTTCGTGCCTCGTCTACTTAAATAAGCCAGTCTACTCAAATAAATAAATAAATAACTTTAACAATACATTGAGTAGCCGTCTACATGGGTGGACGTGCATTTCTTTTTAGGTGTCCAAGAAAACTTATTCTAAGTTTCCATGACATATATATTTTTAAGTGTTCCTGCATAACTGAATAGCACATGTTAGAATTCAACTAACACTTTGCCAAGCAAATTTAATCCTTTTGTTAGCATCAAAACATAGATATTATTTAATCAAAACCACTTTGGTTCCAACAATCTCCCCCTTTTTGATATTGACAAAACTAATTAAATTCGAGTAGCAAAGTCTCAGAGAGCTTACAAAGCTCCCCCTAAGACAAAGCATTCAAACTTTTAAACAAGAAAAGTATAACACAGAAATTCAGCAGCACATGTTTATAACTTATCAGATCAACGCAACTACTTATCAGTTAAGTATAGTATCAGAGCTTTTAAAGTCTTTATCAACCTTAAGCAAGTTTCAGAGCGAATAACATATAGCATATCAAACAGTGTTAGAGTATATGGACATAAGATATATCATATCAATAAACAAATCATAGCAAATAGTATAAGAGCAATCTAAATAGATATAGATTAGCATAGCAAATCATGTCAAAGTATAAACAGAAAGAAACATGCATATGCAGACAAGTATATACTTTTCAAAAACTGAATTTTTATATTAAATTTAATTCTCTTTCCTTTCTCCCCCTTTTTTGTCATCAGACAAAAAGGTAAAAGGAGTGGATCATCATTGTCAGTATGGAAACAACAAAAGAAAAGTCTAAGAAGAGGGTGGAGGAGGAGAAGGAGGATTTGGATTTGTTTTTGGTGGAGGAGAAGGAATCTGAGTTAGTAGATTTTGACTCTGTTGAAATTGCAGCATGATGTTCATCATCTGGTTCATCATGATGTTTGTTGGAACCAGGGCTTCAGCTACCTACTCTTTCACTTGTTCTTTAACCTTACTCTCTACTTTTTCATCTATAATTATGCCAATAATTTCTTCAAAGTTTGGAGGCAGTGAAAGTGATGGTCTAGAGCTTTTAGAACTGTCTTGAGCATGTGCATGACTTGGCATGGTGTCCAATGCTCTTGATTGTTGAGGTTGATCTTGAGGATGAATGATTATGAGAGCTAAAGGTTGAGATGAGTGCTTCTCAGAAGTGCTAGGTCTGGGAGTAGATCAGCAACTTCCTCATTCTCATTTACCATTTGAACATATTCAGGCTCTATAACAGGATCTTCAACAAGAATTTCCTCTTCAGTAAGCTTTGATGGAGGTGATGGAAGAGGTGAAGTAGCATACTGAAGCACTGGTTCAGGTAATTCCTTGGCCTAGTGAATTGTATCTTCACTCTCAAGGTGTAGATTAGTAACAGGAAGACCAAAGATATCCTTGAGTATAATAAATCTACAATTTGAAATGCCACATTTTCCTCTGATTGTGGGAATGACACTTTTCTCTTCTTGAGTCAGTCCTGAAGAAGAAGCTTCTCTTGTGCAGTGGATGATATGAGATTTCCAGAAGTCAACTGTAGGTTCGGTTTCAGATACTTGCTCAATTGGTAGAGATTGCCAAAACTCCAGTAGAGTGTAATCAAATGGTTCTGAATTAAGGTCCCGCATGATTGGCTCATTCTCTGGTTTCTTGCCTTTGAATCTTCTCATTTTCTTGTCTCTGTCCTTGTTGTGGTCAATCATTGGCAGTCTTGGGCATATCATGTATAGCTTGATCCCAATCTTAGTCTTCTCCAATGAGTGCCTAAACCAGGTGGGAGGGACAAAATTTGCAGCCCTCACAACTCTAAAATGTTCAAATTCCCACTTCAGCATTTGGTACATGAGGTGGTCAACAAAGTCAGCAGCTCTGCCATACACACTAGGGTGCTGAAAAGTTTGCCAACTAGTGTTCCTGCCCATAATGAAGGGGACATGTCTGTAGGATCTGGATCTCTTATAGGTGTCATCAGTGAGGTCTTTCTTGGCAGGGTCTGTATGCCAGTCAGAGATGATGTATATCTCAACTCCTTCAGTGAAAGGCTTGAAGGGTGGATATTTGATCAAGTTGGGGTAAATTTTTCTTGGTGGGAATTTCTTTTGAGGTAGGTGAGTTATGAGTGGTCCAAGGTAATTGTACATTTTTGAAGGGGGTCTACTAATGTTTATATCAGGATGGTATTTATGGTATGATTGGTTCAGGCTCATATTGGTATACAGGTGAGGGATAGAAAGGTCTGGTTGAAGCATGTTCAGTTTCATGCTTATGGAACAGAATTTGCCAATCCCTCTTAACCTTGGTCCAATTTTCAGCCTTTCCCTCATACAGAATAGATGGATCAGTATAGGGAAATATGATTCTTCTTTTCTTTGGAAGAGGGGCACCAGGGCTAATACCATCATCTAGTTGATTGAACCAGGGGTCATCGGCAGGGATGATAGGTTGGAATGTTAGTCTTGGCGGTGAGGCTATTTGTGGTTGGTCTGGTGAGGGATGGATTGGTGAGTGAGCAGGTGAATATGTGGATGAGTCTGTGATTTGTTTAGGTTGTGATGGTTTTGGTGAAGGTAGAGATGGAATATATACATCATCAGGTGAAAAAACAACAATAAATTTATCAACAGTAGCAGCAGCAACATAGATAGTATCATTCCTATTCTCTAGGCTAGAGACTAATGCATCAACTGCTAACTGAACAAGATCAATAGCAGGGATGATTACCTCAGATGTTGCAACAGCCTTGGCTTTTCTTGCAGGTTGCCTTCTGGTTTGAGTAGCACCACCAACAGCAGAGGTTTCAATCCTCTATTTCTTCAGAACAGACCCAATGGTGACATTATCCTCATCATCATCATAGTCTTCATTATGAGAAAGTGTTGGAATCCACCGTCCAAAGATAATCCACCGTCCAAAGATTATCCACCGTCCAAAGGTTCATGGACTGTCATTAATGTTGGAATCCACCATCCAAAGGTTCATGGACTGTCATTAATAGTTTAGGTAATAGCCATTGTAAATTAATGAGGTTCATGTATTCTCTAGCCATGAAATTAGGAAATGTCTATAGGAAATATGTGCCTCATTTATTTGTCTTGTAATTATTAGTTGTATTTAATTCTTCTAGTGTATAAATAGAATACCTCTATGCTGTGTGAAAGTAACACAAGCAATTCAGAAAATACTTGTTTTGTTCCTCCTTTCAATTTGGTATCAGAGCTCCAGACCCTGGGAGTCTCTGCCTTTGCTTTTCCGCTGCCTCAGCCTTCATTGCTGAGTGACCTTAGGTGCCTTGCCTTCATTACAGGACCTGTTCTGTCTTGTGCCTTCATTACATGTTCAGCACCTTCATTGTGCTTTATCTTTCTTAGTTACAGTACCCAAAATCATCTTCACCGCGAACCCTTTGTTTGTTGTTGCCTTCATTGCAGCTTGTGCTTTTTACACCTTCATCGCACTCTTGGTTGTTATCACGCCCAACCATCATGTCTAACAATGAGATTACCAACATCTCAGCTATCACCCATTACTCTAGTAAGCAGTCTCGCACTTCTTCAAATGGTGTAAATTGTAAGAATCTATGTTCTTTATTTTCTCATGCTTCTTGTTTTGTCCCCGAGGATTTTTGGATTATTGATTCTGGTGCCACCGATCACATGAACTTTTGTTCTTCTCATTTTTCATCCTATCAAATCCCCATGGGTAGTCATCACATAACTGTAGCTGATGGATCTCATACATCAGTTGCAGGGTTTGGTAACGTTAAACTTAGTCCTTTTCTAAATTTGAAAATGTGCTTCATGTTCCTAAACTGTCATCTAACCTTCTTTCTATACATAAACTTACCAAAGACCTTAATTGTGTTGTAACATTTTTCCCTTCTCATTGTGTATTCCAGGACATTACTACGGGGGAGACTATTGGAATTGCCAAGGAACGGGGAGGGTTGTACTACCTTGAGATGGAAACTTCTGGTGGATCTGGTGTGAAGTTGCAACATTCATGTCATCAATCTAAGTCTTGTTCCTCCCAAATTTGGCTCCAACATAATTGTCTTGGGCATCCCTCATTCACTCTACTTAAGTCCATGTTTCCTTCTTTGTTTTTGAATGAATTGGTTGAGTCCTTTCAATGTGATGTTTGTGAATTTTCCAAACATCATCGGGTAAGTTTTCCTTCAAGTGCTAAGAAAAGTGATGAACCTTTTTCTCTTATTCATACTAATGTTTGGGGTCCTGCTACCGTTCCTAATATCTCTGGTGCAAAATGGTTTGTTTCTTTCATTGATGATTGCACTCGTGTCACTTGGATATTTCTGATGAAAGATAAATCTGAAGTTTACAAATTATTCACTCAGTTTTATCATATGATTCATACTCAATTTGGAAAAACTATTAAGCGCTTGAGGTCTGATAATGGTAGAGAATATGTCAATCAAAGTCTTTCTACCTTTCTTAAAGAACGAGGTATTATTCATGAACTCACATGTGTTGATACTCCCCAACAGAATGGGGTTGCTGAAAGAAAAAACAGACACTTACTTGAAATGACTAGGGCATTGTTATTCCAAATGTCAGTTCCAAAGTCATATTGGGGGAAGCTGTTTTAATTGCTGCTTATCTAATAAATATAATACCCTCTAGAATCCTTGGTGGTTTGAGTCTTGTTCATGTCATGAAAACATTTTTCCATCTATTCCTATTATTCAAAGTCTTGAATCTCGTGTTTTTGGTTGTGTTGCTTTTGCTCATGTCTATCGGCATCATCGGGGCAAACCTGACCCTCGTGCTATTAAATGTGTGTTCATTGGTTATTCCCCTGACAAGAAGGGATACAAATGTTATCACCCTGCCTCTCATCGAGTGTATGCCTCCATGGACGTCACCTTCCAAGAAAATCAGTCATACTTCTGTTCCTCTCAGCTTCAGGGGGAGAATAATACTTCTGATTTGGAAGCTGAGATCTTTCCAGAAAGCAACATTACCTTGCTCCAATCTTCTGATATGCCCTCTGATACACAGGAATTAGCTCCTCAGACTAGAGCAAGCTCGCCAAAACTGGTCTATCAAAGGAAGAAACACCCCTCCCTGGTCCAGCCGCAACCCCAAATATCTGAACCCATGGTAAGTACTGAAGACACTAGTCTCATTCATGTTGAATCTATTCCTTTCATTCATTTTGAACATATTCCTTTAGATAATTGTGATCCTAACATTGATGATGACTTACCTATTGCATTAAGAAAAGGGAAAAGATCTTGTGCTAAGTACCCTATTTCCAACTTTTTTTCCACCATAAACCTTTCTTTGCAGCTGATAGTGTGATTTCACATCATAATTCCTGTACATTTTTGCATGCATTTCTCATATAGTTTAGGCACATTTGATTCGATTTTATTAGTTTTTACCTTGGATCGGGTGAGGTGGTTTCTTGGTGTTGTTTTGCAGGAATTCAAGAAAAAATGCTCAAGAATAACCATGATGGAGCTTGGATGAAGACAGAGCCTGAAAAGTGAAGAAAATGACCCAAGCAGAGCCCATCACGGTCGTGATCGAGAAATAATTGAGAAGAAAGAAGGCAAAAGTCAGAATCTGTCATGGCCTAGCCGTAATACCCATCACGGCCGTGACATGATAATGGAGCCAGACCCCCCTTTTGGCAGAATCTGTCACAGCTAAGCCGTGAGACCCATCACGACCGTGACAGATCATTTGGTGAAGGCAGAAGCTATCACGGACTGCCCGTGATAAGCATCACGGTCGTGATGCTCCAATATTTGAAAGCGTGCCAAGGCAAAAAGCGTCCCGGCCAGGCCGTGACGGTCATCACGGCCGTGACGCGAATCCTGATCTATAAAGGAGCACGAGCAGAACAGAAGAAAAACAGTTTTTGAAACCCTAAATCATTCTCTCTGAACCAGGGGCAGCTGCACAAGGATTCCATGGAGTTCTTCCTCCTTTTCATCTATATTTCTTTGGTTTTGGATATGATCATGAGTAGCTAAACCTCCATTGTTGGGGTTAGGTGTAGCTATCTCTGAATTCTCATGTATCCGACTTGATCTTGTAATACAGTTTTTACTTCTTTATTGAGTGATTGATTTGTATGCTTAATGCTTGTTGTGGCTAGCACCCCCATGACTTGATTAGCGGTTTGATATGCAATTGGAAAATTCGTATTAGAACCGGAACTAAAATTAATCACCTAGTAACCCTTGCGTCTAGGAATAGAGTTTGGTTTACTAGTAATCGCGTAATCCCTAATCTTAATGCAAATTCATTAAACTAGGCCACCTAAGGAATTAGGATCTATTAGTGGATTTAGGCTCTT
Organism: Sophora flavescens; assembly: GCA_030762895.1. Classification (NCBI taxonomy): domain Eukaryota; kingdom Viridiplantae; phylum Streptophyta; class Magnoliopsida; order Fabales; family Fabaceae; genus Sophora; species Sophora flavescens. The sequence goes on from CM061064.1 coordinate 184,755,371, forward strand.
GTCATCCGAGGAATCGGGACTTGAGTAATTTAGTGTATTGATTGTCATACTTGAAATAGAAACTGTTTATTAGTCATGTCATTGCATGGGGATGAAGTTTAGTGAACCTAATCCCAACATCGTTCATATATTTGAAGAATCCCTTTAACTGCCCCCCCAAGTGTTCGACAAAATCTCACAAAGAACTCTTCTCTTCATTTTGTTTGTTTTAGGTTAAATCTTATTTGGGCTTGGTATTTACTATCGAGCTCCCTTCAATCCAAATATCCGCTTAGATAGTAATTGATTCGGTACGTGTTAGTACTTGTCACAGTCCTCGTGGGAACGATAAACGGTCTCACCACCGTATTACTTGCACGACTAGGTATACTTGCCTAGAGCCGTCAACAAGTTTTTGGCGCCGTTGCCGGGGATTGTGTTTCAATAGTAGCATACCCATTTCGGTTACTAATTTAATCAAAAGCAAAAAAAAAAAAGAAAAAGAAAAAGAAAAAATTTTCTGTGGTGATCTGTTTGCTGTCATTTTTCTGTGTTCTGGTTTGTTGTCATATTTTTCTGTTGTGTTTGCTGTTTATGTGCTGACATTTACTACTAACACTCTTGTTTGCTAGACTGTTTGTGCATGCGAGGTACTACCCCGACTGACCAACTCCTCTACGACCCTGAAATAGAAAGAACAACTAGGAAGAATCGAAGGCAGGTAAGAGAGCAGAAACTGTTAGAACAGCAAGAAGAAGAACAAGAGACTTCCACCTCTCAAGTTCCTCAAGAAAGACTCAGAATGGCAGGCAATGGTGAAGGTGTTCCACCACGGAGGACACTTGGTGACTATGGCAATACAAATGTAAATCGGCATGTCACTAGCATAGTGAGACCTCCAGTGAACTGCACAAATTTTGAAATCAAGCCAGCTCTCATCAACATGGTTTCACAAAATACATTTGTCGGGTTGGAGAACGAAGATCCTAATAGTCATGTCTCCAACTTCCTGGAGTTGTGTGATACGAGCAAGCAGAATGGTGTTTCCGATGATGCACTTCGCCTCAGATTATTCCCTTTCTCGCTAAGAGAGAGAGCCAACTATTGGCTCCGATCTCAACCAAGTGGGGGCTTCACTACATGGGATGACTTAGAGGCAAAATTTCTGGCAAGGTTCTTCCCCACCTCAAGATTTGTCAAGACAAGGGGTGACATCATAAGCTTCGCTCAACAAGAAGGTGAGACTCTTCATGACGCCCGGGAAAGGTTCAAGGAATTGATCCGAAGATGTCCAAACCATGGGTTTGATGATCATACCCAAATGCAAACATTCTGTAATGGATTGAGGCCGTCAACCAGGTATATGTTGGATGCCTCAGCTGGAGGTTCCATGAATACAAAGACAGTAGAGGAAGAACTGATTTTGATAGAAGCTATGGCATCAAATGACTATTTGATGCATCATGATCGGGGTCCCACATCAAGAAGAGGAGTGTTGGAGTTAGATTCACAAACTGCACTTTTGGCTCAGAATAAGCTCATGACACAACAACTGGACTCCATTACCAAGCAACTAGCTCAACTCCCACAACAACTCCAAACTGTTCAAGGGACAACCATGCCACCTCAACAGGTAATGATATGCGATTTTGTGGAGGAGATCATGATAATGGAAATTGTGAGGCGCCACCTAGTTCCCATGAGGAAGCTAATTATATGGGGAACTATGGGCGGCAAGGCAACAACCAATACTCCAACAATTACAACCAAGGGTGGAGGAATCAACTGAGTTTTGGTTGGAAACAAGATGCCGGACAAGCAAGCAAGCCTCAACCCACACCACCGCCTCAAGACCGGATTTCTATATTGGAGAACACCGTCAATCAATTCATACAAGTGTCCATGACAAACCAGAAAAACACAGATGCTTCTATAAAAAACTTGGAGGTTCAAGTTGGACAAATTGCAAAGCACCTAGCGGAGCAATCTAGCAGCAGTTTTTCAGGTAATACTCAAACCAATCCTAAAGAACATTGCAATGCTGTTGTTTTGAGGAGTGGTAAAAGTCTTGAGAATGTGAGCGGTGAGCCTTTGTTGAAAAATGAGAGAGTTGCTGAAAAAACAGAGGTGATTGCTGAGAAAACTGATTTGAATAAAGAAAAAGGCAAAGAGGTTGTAATAGAGGAGGAAGACAAGTGGGAGAAGCTAGTGGATGAGAATTCGATTTTGAGGAGAACTAAAAGTCAGATTTTGAAAGATGGAGACAAACCTCAAGTGTTGTGAGTCAGTTCATACATGATCCGAGGGAGAGACACTTACAGGCTGTAGAACGTATACTGCAATATCTCAAAGCTACTCCAGGAAAAGGACTCTTGTTCAAAAAAGGAGGAAACTTGACTATGGAGGCTTATACAGATGCAGACTATGCAGGTTCAGTAAGTGATAGAAGATCCACAACAGGCTATTGCATGTTCCTATGTGGGAACCTTGTTACTTGGAGAAGTAAGAAACAAAATGTAGTGGCTCGATCAAGTGCAGAGGCAGAATTTAGAGCTATGGCACAAGGAATCTGTGAACTGTTGTGGATAAAAATTGTGCTCAATGACTTGAAGATAAAGGGTGAAGGTCCTATGAAATTGTTTTGTGATAATAAATCGGCTATCAGTATTGCTCGTAATCATGTTCAGCATGACAGGACAAAACAAATTGAGATAGATCGACACTTCATCAAGGAAAAATTGGATAGTGGATTGATAACAACAACCTACATTCCCTCTGGGCAGCAGCTAGCAGATGTGTTAACAAAGGGTTTGACAATGGATCGATTCAACCAACTTACTTGCAAGCTGGGAATAATTGATATCCATTCCCCAGCTTGAGGGGGAGTGTTGGAATCCACCGTCCAAAGATAATCCACCGTCCAAAGATTATCCACCGTCCAAAGGTTCATGGACTGTCATTAATGTTGGAATCCACCGTCCAAATGTTCATGGACTATCATTAATAGTTTGGGAAATAGCCATTGTAAATTAATGAGGTTCATGTATTCTCTAGTCATGAAATTAGGAAATGTCTATAGGAAATAGGTGCCTCATTTATTTGTCTTGTAATTATCAGTTGTATTTAATTCTTCTAGTGTATAAATAGAATACCTCTATGCTGTGTGAAAGTAACACAAGCAATTCAGAAAATACTTGTTTTGTTCCTCATTTCAATTGAAAGGATGATTTCCTATTGTCTCTTATGAGCGGGAGCATCAGATTCCCTAATTACCCACCAGCTGGCCTCTTGATGGCAGGTTTCCTCTGAGCAGTGGTTTTCTGCCTAGTTCCTCTTTTGAGACCTAAAACCTCAGCATTATTGGCCTCAATTTGTCCTTCTTTAATTCTTATTGCTTCTTCTGCCTTAGCCAAAGCAATTTGTTTGTAAGTACTCAGTTGCATGCCTGTGAGATTGCTTCTCCAAAAATCAGCAGCTGACATTCCTTTCTCCGTTAGAATCTTGTTCTGATCTTCTTCAGACATGGCAGCAAGGATATCATAAACACCTTGATTCCTGAGAATCTTTGGTAGAAGGTGAGTGTAGGGAATGGCATAGAGGTTCTTTCTATTTTTCATCGAGTGTTTGAATCTGTCAAACAGGATCCAAGGAAGGTTGATTTTGGTTTCCAGGAATAGATTGCACAAGTATAATTTGTGGAGAGCGGAGAGTTTGTCCTTGGAGCCAGTCTTGTGTAAGACAGTCTTGTTCAGAATCTGATGGAGGATTCTGATTTCATCCTTCATCTCAGTAGACTTCCAGGAATGAGTTCTTACAGTATCTTCTTTCATTAGGGTAACAACAATGGTCTCAGAACCACCCAGGTCTTCTTCCCAAGTGTTAGTAATCACCAAACCCTCTTGGGCACATGCAATAGCATCGGAAATGGTATTTTCAGAGACAATCATCTTCTTTCCCAACACGAAGCCAAAAATCTCAGTTTCAGTGATTGTAGGTTTCCTCTAGAAGGTCCTAATGAGGTTGGAGTATATAGAAACTTTCTCTCAGAACATGCCATCCCAACCAGCAGCATTTATATTCTTGCTTACATCCAAGTTGTACTCTTTTAGAACTTCAAAATTGAAGTGGTGTTCAATCGCTATGTTCAGAGTATCGGTGACGTTGGAATGGATAGTGAGTGAAGGAGAAGCCATTTTTGAGGTTTAAAGGTTAGGGTTCAGAGACAGAGGAAATAGAGAGCTCAAGAGTTTGAGAAAGAGAGAGATGCCTGGGAAAAAAGGTAGCGAAAGGTTTTTTAGAGGGAAAGAAGTTACTTAAAATTAAAAAAAATGACAAGACATGTCATTAAGAATAGAACGGCTTTGGTATTTTGAAACCATAAAAAGGTTTTGATGGGATTGATGGAAATTACTGACTCAGCAAAGAGAATATACTAGATAAATATGTCTATGAGACAAAATAAATGCATTTAACAAATATATGCATAGACGGATCCAAGCATATACAAGTATGGACGTGCAAATTAACATGTAATGGACACGGCAAGCAATAGTAGTAGACGCGTTATGCAGTAGACGCGCAGTTGAATATGCAATAGATGCAAATTTTTATCATGCTCTGGACACAAAATTTTCAACATGCATGGGACGGAAAAATTCAGTAGACGTATATTTATCAGAACAACAATCTCAGGTCTGGACGCTTATATCAATCTACACATAACATATTCAGATGCTTACTAATAAAAATAAATATGTCCTCTGCAAGAGGTTTAGTAAAGATATCTGTCCATTGATGGTTAGTATCTACAAATTTTATATCAAACACACCTTTTTGCACATAATCTCTAATAAAATGATGTTTAATCTTTATGTGCTTAGGTCTAGAATGCAAAATTTGATTCTTAGATAGATTTATTGCAGCAGTATTATCACACATAAGTGGAATACTACTTACAAACACAATGTAGTCCTCCAATTGATGTTTGATCCATAGACGTCGTGAGCAGCAACTTGCAGCTGAAATATACTCAGCTTCAGTAGTTGATAAGGCAATGGTACTTTATCTTTTGCTTGACCATGAGACAAGGTTAGCTCCAATGAAGTGACATCCTCCACTGGTACTTTTTCTTTCAATTCTATCTCCAGCATAGTCAGCATCACAAAAACCAACTAATCTATAATCTTCATTTTTCTTAAAGTACAAACCCGGATTAGTAGTACCTTTTAGATATCTAAAAATTCTTTTAACTGCTGATAAGTGAGATTCTCTAGGATCAGATTGAAATCGATCACATAAGCAAACATTGAACATAATATCAGGTCTAGACGCAGTCAGATATAAGGGAGATCTTATCATACCTCTATATACCTTTTGGTCTACCTTTTTCTCTTTGTCATCTTTGTTTCGTATGGAAGTGGGGTGCATAGGGGTATTCATTGGCTTGCAGTCATCCATCTTAAACTTCTTTAGTAATTCCTTTGTATACTTTGTTTGATGGATGCATACCTCGTCCACTGATTGCTTAACTTGAAGTCCAAGGAAGAATTTGAGTTCTCCCATCATGCTCATTTCAAATTCTTTCTGCATTAACTTAGATAATTCCTTGCACAGAGATTCATTAGTGGCACCAAATATAATATCATCAACATATATTTGCACAACTATGAAATTTGATTTGATTGATTTCTTAAAGAGAGTTGTGTCTACTTTTCCTCTATTAAAGCCATTTTCCATAAGAAATGAACTTAACCTATCATACCAAGCTCTCGGAGCTTGTTTAAGACCGTATAAAGCTTTCTTAAGCTTATATACATGTTCAGGATGGGTTTCACTCTCAAAACCCGGAGGTTGCGTAACATAAACTTCTTCATTAATAAAGTCATTTAGAAAAGCACTTTTAACATCAATTTGAAAAAGCAAAATGCTATGATGTGCAGCAAATGAAAGTAAAATTCTAATTGCTTCTAATCTAGCAACAGGTGCAAAAGTTTTAGTGTAATCTATACCTTCTTCCTGAGAATAACCTTGAGCAACAAGTCTTGCCTTGTTTCTCACCACCTTACCATTTTCACCAAGTTTGTTTCTGTAAACCCACTTTGTTCCTATAACTGATTTATCTTTAGGCAAGGGTACTAGAGTCCAAACTTCACTTCTTTCAAACTGATTAAATTCTTCTTGCATAGCCAGAATCCAGCCATCGTCCAGTAGAGCCTCGTCTACTGTCTTTGGTTCCAACTCAGACTCGTGCAGAATCATCTTGTTCTTTGAAGTTTGATCTGGTTCTTAGCTTGTCATTGGGGTTTCCAATGATCTAATCTTGTGGATGATAATTCTTGAAGTACCAAGATCTCTGAACAATATCTTGTTGAGAAGTGGAGGTTTCTGGTTGTTGAGTGGGGTCGTCTACTTGATCATCAACTTTTATCTTTGTTGTATCTCCTGAGATGTTTAGATCAAGATCTGCAAAAGCTTCATCTAGCTCTGATAATTTCTTATAAGGCTGTTTGTCATCAAACTTGACATGAATACATTCTTTTGCAATTGAAGTTCTAGAATTGTAAACTCTAAAGCCTTTTGAAGTTTCAGAGTATCCTAACAGAATTCCATTATCTACTTTTGCATCAAACTTACCAAGTTGATTTTTAGTGTTTAGTATATAGCATTCACAACCAAAGGGATGAAAATATGAAATGTTGGGTTTTCGTCCTTTCCACAATTCATAAGGAGTCTTGTTCAAGATAGGTCTAATGTATATTCTGTTCTAAATGTAGTAGGCAGTGTTAACAGCTTCAGCCCAGAAGTATCTAGGGAGAGAGTTGTCATCGAACATAGTTCTAGCCATCTCTTGAAGAGATCTGTTCTTTCTCTCTACCACACCATTTTGATGTGGTGTTCTAGGTATTGAGAAGTTTTGAAGAAACCCACTTTCTTCACAGAACTTATGAAATAGCTCATTTTCAAACTCTCCCCCATGATCACTTGTGATTGAAGTGATACACAGGACTTTTTCATTCTGTCCACGTTTGCAGAATATAGAAAAGACCTTGAAAGACTCATCCTTGTGAGTTAGGAACATAACCCATGTCCATCTAGTGTAGTCGTCTATAATGACTAGACCATATTTCTTACCACTGACAGAAGTAGTCCTTGTTGGACCAAAAAGATCAAGGTGTAGCAGTTCTAGTGATCTATTGGTAATAACAACATTCTTAGATTCAAAAGAATCTTTGAATTGTTTTCCCTTTTGACATGCATCACAAAGAGCATCAGATTTGAATTTAAGGTTTGGTAGTCCTCTTACGAGGTTATGCTTTTTTAGCTTTGAAATTAACTTCAAGCTTGCATGACCTAGCCTTTTATGCCAAATCCATCGCTCATCTTCAATGGGCACTAGACATGAGACACTTTGATTTGAGAGATACTCCAAGTCAATCTTATACATATTATTTTGCCTCTTAGCAGTGAATAAAATTGATCCATCATTCTTTTTGACATTACACATGTTCTTATCAAAAGAAACAACATATCCACTATCACATAATTGACTTATGCTCAGCAGATTATGTTTTAAACCATTTACCAAAAGAACATTATCAATGGAGGGAAAATGATGTTTACAAATTTTACCTATACCAATGATCTTCCCTTTCTGGTTTCATCCAAATGTAACCCAACCACCATCTTTGGCTCTAAGGTCTTGGAACATACACCTTTCTCCCATCATGTGACGTGATCACCCACTGTCCAAGTACCAAGATGTTTGTTTCTTTCATGTTGTTAAGCAAATCTGCAACAGGTATTATCTTATTTTTAGGTACCCAAACTGACTTGGGTCCTTTCTTGTTAGTGTTCACTGGACGAGAATGTTTAGCATGTTTAACATGTATGCATCTAGATGTGACATGCCCACTTTTTTCACACACTCTACAAAAGGTGTTGGACGGGCTTGACTTAATTTTAGCATGTTTATCTGGAGCTTTTGAAGCTCTATGCTGTGTATGTGGTTTTGACTTTTGGTGAGATGCTTCTTGCTTTTCTTTGTCATAACCAATGCCAGATTTATCATGTGGTGAACTAGAGTACCTTAAAACGAGACTAAGTTTATCTCACCTATAAGCTTTGACAGCGAGTCTGTCAGATATGTTACATCTTGTTTCAATTTTACAACTTCACAAGAAACATCAGGCTCACACTCCATTTTGTCAGCTAGATTGACATTCACAGGTTTTAGTATGTCATTTTCATCTATAAGGTTTTGTTTCTCAATGCACACCCTATCATATTCTCTAGACAATTTAGAAAATTTCTTTTTGAGACTCCTATACTCTCGAGACAGTATGGACGGCTCATGCAACAATTCATCAAAAGCATTTTGAAGTGTGGACGGGTCATAGTCCATTACCTCGGCATCAGTGTATTCACTTTCTGATGATGTGTCAGCCATGAGACAAATGTTTGCTTCTTCCTCAACTTCATCTGATGATGACAAATCAAGATCCTCCCATGTAGCCATTAACCCTTTCTTTTTTTTTTTTGAAGAATTTCTTTTTATCCTTCAGCTCGGGGCAATCAGCTTTGAAATGTCCAGATTTCTTGCATTCAAAGCACAAGGGTGGACCTTTTTCCATGGAGTCTAACTTCTCCTTGGAAATTTTTTTGTTGAACTGCTTCCTTCTGAAACCACTTTTCTTTCTCCACATGTGTTGAATATTTCTGGAGATGAAAGATAGTTCATCTTCATCTGATCCTTCGTCACTATCTGAGGGTTCAGCATCATCTGAAGATTCAGCAGCTTTGAGGACTTTTGATGAGCTTGCTTTATTTGCCTTTAGGGCAATAGACTTTCCTTTTCTGGAGTTGTTTTCTTCATTCAGTTCAAGTTCACGAACTTTGAGAGATCCAAGAAGGTCTTTTAAAGAAAGAGTATTCAGATTCTTAGCTTCCTGAATAGCAGTAACTTTGGGTCTCCATTGCTTAGATAAACTTCTCATAATATTTCTAATATGGTCTCTATTTTCATAAGTCTTTCCAAGAGATCCGAGACTATTGGTGATAGTTTGAAATCTTCCAAACATCTGATCTATAGTTTCATGATCAGCCATTTTAAATAGTTCATACTGATGAACCAGCATGCTTATCTTTGATTCTTTTACTTGAGATGAACCCTCATGAGCTAAGGCAAGAGTATCCCAGATTTCTTTGGCAGTGTTGTAGTTGTGAACCTTATCATGTTCATATCTAGTAATAGCACACAGGAGATAATGCTTAGCTTTTAGATTGAGCTGATGTTGATTTTTCTACTCTTGAGTCCATTGGGCTCTAGGAATAGTTGCTCCAGCTTCATTTCTTGGTTCTGTGTAGCCGGTTTCAATCAGCTCCCAAATATCTACATTATGTGCATCCAAGAAGGCCATCATCCTCTTCTTCCAGTAGTCATAATATGTTCCATCAAAGAGAGGAGGTTTGTTGATAGCTTGTCCTTCTGCATCCATGGTTGTTGGATCGTACTCCCTCAGCACTTGTTAAAAGCTCAACCCTTTTGAGGCTGAACTCTGATACCAGCTGAAGTTGACACGAGCAAACACAAGAAGGGGGGTTGAATTGTGTTTGTTAATATTTTCGTAAAACATCCTTTTTCTAAACCGATTTCTCACATAATAAGATTAAAACAGAAGTAAGCACACAAGAATAAACTTTTTGAAACTTTAACAAAAGCAATATCAAAACCCCACAATTAGTATAACCAAATAAATCTGTAAGAGTTTAGGGATAGAAGATTCACACAAGAGATTTTATCCTGGTTCACTATCTTCCAACCAAGAGCTACATCCAGTCCCTTCGATATGAAGGATTTATCCACTATTTCTCTAAATAGATTACAATCAAGTATTCAATACCTCTCTAGGCTACAAGTATTCCTTTCTTACCAAGCCTCTCCAGGCTCTAACTCTAACAAAGAGATTTTAACTTAAGATCTTCTTAACTCACTATATGTGAGGATATGAAAGTTTATGATCTGTTGAATATTTTCACAATATTCAAACTAAAGGTTACAAACTCTTGCTCTTGAAGGAATATTAGAATGAGTTAATTGTAGATTGGCAAAAGTTCAGCACACAAAAGTTTGGCTAGCAAAAGTTATTCTTCAAAGGTTGAGGTCTTCTATATATAGTGACCTTCTTCTTCACTGGTATTTCTTCAACGGTCATTTTGAATAGTCCCGTTTAGAGATAGCATTAAATGAAGGATATCCATTGTGACTGTTAGCTCTATTGTGGCCTTTGTGAAATGTACTCTTGGCTATCACATTTGCACGATATGGAATGATACACCTATGAGCAATTGTAACTTGAAAAACTGTCTTTCCTCCTTTGTGTAAATTCCAGCTTTTTCCTGCAGTAAAGATGAATTCGTACAAGTCACATTTCATTTCCTCAATATACTATTTGCTTTTTGTATTTCCTCAATGATACTATGATTTTCTCAAAAGGAAACAAAGTATTAACCATATAAAACAAATGGGGAAGAACAAATATTCATTTGTAATAAATAGCAATCATTTGAAATAAATTCATTGTGGACCAGATTGTATTTAGTCACTGTTAGAAGAACATATATAAGAGATAGAAGCTCGTCTACTCAAAATTTTCGTCTGCACATTTATGTGTAAGAACGAAGTCTATTCACTCTTTTATTCAACTCGTCCACTGACTAGCATATTCTCTCGTCTACTAACAAGTTTTTGGACTTGCTATTGCTTAGAAATTTATTTTAATCTTCATCTGGTGATGTGGCAATTAAAGTTCGTCTACTCAAACAAAGAACTCATCTATTGACGTGGCAAGTTAAAACTAGCCTATTTACTTTTAGACTTAAAATCCACCTAGTAAACATTTCGTGCCTCGTCTACTTAAATAAATCAGTCTACTCAAATAAATAAATAACTTTACCAATACATTGAGTAGCCCGTCTATATGGGTGGACGTGCATTTCTCTTTAGGAGTCCAACAAAACTTATTCTAAGTTTCCATGACTTATATATTTTTAAGTGTTCCTGCATAACTAAATAGCACATGTTAGATTTCAACTAATACTTTGCCAAACAAATTTAATTATTTTGTTAACGTCAAAACATAAAGATTATTTAATCCAAACCACTTTGGTTCCAACAATGAAGTGGCACCTAACTTGGTATTTAGTTCCCTTATCATATTTGTTTTGTTTAACTTGATTCCTTAACTTTATTTGAGAATCCCCTGCATTTACACACATTAGCAACATTGCCCTAGACATTAGTCTTTGTCCAACACTGTTAAAAATGGTCATATGTGTTTGTTAAGTGACCAGGTGACCATGATGTGGTGGCTGACGTGGCACCCAAGATTAAGGGGTGTGACATTATGCAACAACACGTCTTAAACCTTCTTATCTCATTCATCACACAAGATTGCAGCTTGGACAACTGTACCATATGCAACAACTTAATTAGGGTTGATACTCTTGCAAATCCATTTCCTATTGAAAAATTATTGCAAGAGTTATTAAACTTCGGGAAAACTAATGGGTTCGTCGATGATTCGTAACACATTCAAAATAGTAGTGGGTTCGTTAATGTTTCGCAAAACATTCAAACAAAAAACAATCCATACATCCTTAGTGGTTTGTCTTTACGAATAATTGAAATAAGAAGAAACAATTACCAAAACATTCTTCACTGTATAACCAAGAAACACTTCTGCTACCTCCTTCATCTTGGTTAACGCATAGAAGAGATCTCTTCAACTGAGAACTTCTTCTCATCACTTTCGTACGTGACCATGATCATAGGTTTGTCTCCTATACCAAGGATAACCTTAAAAGGCAACAACTGTAAGGTTAAGCCCTCATTCATGTTTTGATGTATGACAAACAAAGTGTATTTTGCATAAGATTTGTAATTCTGACTACGTACTCATTACGTGTTAAGTTGCATGCAAGATCACTCGTCCAACAAAGCAAAACTAGCGCACGTCCAACACAGGGAAAATATAAGCGCTCGTCCAATAAAGTGAACCAAGAATGACGTCCAACAAAGTAAAAAGCTGACGTCCACTGAAAGAACAAACAAAGCGCGTCCACTAAAGGAACAACAAAGTAAAAAGCTTACGTCCACTGAAAGAACAAAGAAAGCGCGTCCACTAAAGGAACAACAAAGTAAAAAGATGACGTCCACTGAAAGAAACAGAAGAGCTTGTTTGCTGACGTGGCAAATGAAGCGCGTCCACTAAGGAAACAGAAGATCTCATCCGCTGACGTGGCACATGAAGCACGTCCACTAAGGAAACAGAAGATCTCGTCTGCTGACTGTTGTGACGCCGGCAAGTGTACCGGGTCGTCGCAAGTAATAAAAGAAACACGGTAAGTAATTACCGAGGTTGAACTCAGGGATTGGGCTACCAATTCAACTAATCCGCGGGAAATCCGATATGTTCGGTCAAGTTACAGAAGGTGGTTGAGAGAGAGATTAATATCTAAAATTCAATTAACAAATCTAATGAAATAATTAACTAAAAATCAGAAATTAAAATATCCAAGGTCACAAATCCACCTACCCAATATGTACACCCAAATGATGATGAATTCCTCCCTAGGTTCAATTACAATGTCAACCGGGACCCCTAAATTCTCCTAAATCCACTCTCGTGCTCATTAGGACGTATTCGACGATTGGATTAATTACTTACTAGGTCTCATAATCCTAATCTCGAATTCTGTTAATTCTTGTTCCCTATAAGGTCGCACCAATCTCCTACTCACTCTCGTGCAATATTCGATCGATGATCCTAATTCAAGTTCTAAACGTGAATCGCTGACTAAGCCTCATCAACGTTAACAAGTCAATCACGCAACACATATGATCAACACAATCAAGTCAGAATTAGAAAACATTTATGATCCCGATTCAAGTTCTGAAACGCGAATCGTCGTTAGGCCTCAAACACGTTTAACTGATTAATCACGCAAAACATATGATCAAACATTCAAATCAGAATCGGAAAACAAGAATTGAATTAAAGGAGAAAGACATACATCATATCGGATCTACACTGCCATGGGTGGCTTCATCGTTCCCTCGGACGATGGGATTAGTTCCTCATGCTCATAGACAAGCGATCGGACATAATCTCCATAAGAAAAAGGGAGACGCAGCTCCAAAGAGAAAAGAAACTACTCTAAACGCTACTCTAAACAGTGGAAAACTACTAGGATTCGCGGCCCTCCAAAAGCCCTACAGCCTCCTAAAGTTTTCTTTTTTTTTTTTCTGATCTGCAACAGCCTTTAAATAGGATTCCTGATCTGCGCTCGTTCGCGAGGCGAGCAGCCTCTCGCGAGGCGAGAATTAAAATTGGCGCGCTTTCAATTTGAACTCTCGCGAGGCGAAAGATGTTCGCGGGGCGAGTCTTCAATTCTAGGCTGTGACCTTCATCACGGCTGGGCCGTGATGGTCTCTGACTTCCAGGGTCTTCAAACTCTCGCGGGGCTAGATTCTTCTCGCGGGGCGAGACTTCAAATCTTAAACTGCCACGGGCGTGGTCTTCATCACGGCTTGGCCGTGATGGTCTCTGTCTTGCAGGTCTTCATGATCTCGCGAGGCGAGACACCTCTCGCGTGGCGAGACTGAAGTGATGACTTTTGCTGCTTTGTTGACTTTCAGGCTCGCGGGGCGAGCATACACTCGCGAGGTGAGTGTCTCCAGACTTGCAATTTCCACTGCTTTTCGACTTTCCTTGACTCCCGGAGCTTCACTTATTTAACCTGAAACAACAAAAGCACCCACAAGCGTAATTCTATTCAAAATAACCTAAAAACTACACAAAAGACGCAAAACGAGTCAAAGTCCAACTTAGGAACAAAACAAGGCAAATTTGGGCGAAAACGAGATTGAACTCGAATAATTTGCACAAAAACCCTAGTTCATCTAGTCATAAAACTAGATAAGCCAGAGGCTTATCACTGACGTGGCACATGAAGCTCGTTCACTTATGAAAACAGGAGAGCTCGTCTACTGATGTAAAATAAAAGCACGTCCACTGATATAACATAAGCACGTGTCCACTGATATAAAAGAAGCTCGCGTCCACTGATGTAAAAAGGAGCTCGCGTCCACTGATGAAACAGAAGCGCGCGTCCACTGATGTAAAAAGAAGCTCGCGTCCACTGATGAAACAGAAGCACGCGTCCACTGATGTAAATAAGAAGCTCCATCCACTAACATGATATATAAAGCTCGTCTACCAGTTGGAGTCTGTCCAATTACCTTGAGCTAATACTCCCGTCTGCTGATGTGGCAAATGGACGCGGATATTTTTCTCTTCAATTAAACGCGGATATTTTTCTCTTCAAATAAACACAGATTAATTACTCTTCAAAAAAAAAAAGATTTGGCTATCCTTTCATATGGAAACAGTTATATCTCAAGAAGGACGCAATCTCTACAAAGATCAAACAGAATCATATTTTGAGATCAAGAATCAAGAAAGTAGATTTTGTCAAATCAGATCCAAATCTATCTTTAATGATCCCAACGGCTATAATTTGTCTTCTATATAAAGAGGGATCAAAGGAACACTTTTCTATACAACAAACAACAACAACGCAACTCATACTGATTGTGAAACAAAGTGCTTTATCTCTGAGAAAAATGTGATAGTTAGAACTTCAATTTGTTTTATCAGGCTTTTAGAGTCTTGCTTCTACTCAATTCTTTTCTTGAATTAGAGTGACTAAGAGAGGGTATCTCTTAGGGTTCAACAAGGATAGAAGGGATCTTTGGGTAAAGAAAGCTAGTGTGCTTTCTGGAGATTTTTCAAGTAAGGAGGGTATCCTTGTGTTGCTGTAATTAGAATTGTGTAAATTGCTGATTATAGTGAAGAAATCCACAAAGGTGTGGGACTGGATGTAGGCTTACCAGAGGAGGTAGCCGAACCAGGATAAATTAGTTTGCGTGTTCTTCTAATCCCTAAACTCCATATACTTGTTAAACTTTAATCTTTAAATCTGCAATCTATGTTAAAATCTGTTGCTACTACTTATAATTCTTCTTGTCATCATTACATGTTCCATAACCTAATTCTTGGAATTAAAATTGAGTGAAAACCAATTTTCTTTAAAGAAACACTGTTTTGCTTTAAATTGTTGAATAAATTTTCAATATCTCAATTCACCCCCCCCCCAACAACAACAACTTCATAAAGTCATTCGAAATCGATGGGTCTGAGAAACTACGACGAATAAAACCCTTTTTTTGTCAAAAGTCGTGTTTTGTGGATTCATAGCTACATTGTTCTTCAAAGCATTGCTGACGAACCTCTTTGTGTTGGTGAAAGCAACATAAGAGGATAGTTCAGCTGCCTTCACCGTTAGTGAGCATGACGTCTCTTCTGTAACAAATCAATTGCTTCTACGTAAAGAAGAAAATGAAAGAGACGATAAGGTTCAAGACGTGTCATTGCTTGATGTCATGCCCCTTAGTCATTGGTGCCACATCACCCACCATTTTACGGTCACTTGAACACTTAATGGACAAGTATGACCGTTAGTAACAAGATGTTGGATAGAGATTAATAGTTAGGCCAACGTGCTTAACATTCATAAACATGTGAAACTTATTTGACACATGAAAAAGTTAAGGGACTAAGTTGAACAAAGCAATTAAAATAAGAGACCGAAATACTAATTTGAGTGCCATGTCATGCTCCACTTCATGGCTGCTTGGACACTTAATGAACATGTAGGATCTTTAGTAACAACGTTGGATGCGTAAATCGTCAATTTGGTCTTTGAAATTGCGAAGTAGTATCAACTTGGTCCCTGAATTGAACGAAACAGCAAAAATGTCCCTAAAGTTGCAAAACGTTACTCAATTCAGTCCCTCCGTCAACCTCAGTCTATTAACGATGTTAACATGGCTGATGTAGCACGTTAAGAGCCTAAGTGGCACCCATATAAGCACCCATGTGGCCTTCACGTCATAGAATGCAATTTCAGGGACCAAATCGATAATTTCAGGGACCAAATCGATACTCCTTTCTCTCTTCCCCTCTCCCCCTTCTTCTCTTTCTTACCACCTCCCCTCTCTCCCTTATTCTCATTCCTCTCCTCCCTCCTCTCCTTGCAAAATGCAATATCCGACCCCCTTCCAAAAATATGGGTTCTTTTTAGTTTTCATCGTCATCCACAACCACGAGTCTTAACCAAATTCTACATGTAGTTTTAATCATCAATGAAAAGTTAAAAAACCCTTTCTCTATCATCAACTGCTGGCTGCAACAGTTCTTCCACAAACGGGAACTGGCTTCATCACTACACACTCAAATTTCATCTTCATTAATTTAGTTGGGGATGTCTGCTGCATGTGACAATACAAACATTCAAAGTTAATAATTTTGGGGAAGTTAATCCCAGAAACCAGAAGAAAGAAATCAATAACAGCAAAACCAATTCATTCGTAAAACTTCACAAAATAAACAACAAAGATGGGTTTCAACTCATTCAAATATAGCATCAAATCAAAACCGACAGTGCAAGGCATCAGAGATCGCTGTTGATAACCCTCTGGCTTATCTAGTTTTATCGTTGGTATAACTACGGTTTTTGAGCCAATTGGTCGAGTTTAATATCATTTTAGCCCAAATTTAGCTTAAATTATCCTTAAATAGTGTCTTGAGTCTTTTCTTTGATTTTTAGGAAATTAAGTAGGAACTTGAGTCGAATAAAATATCACATGTTTTTACTTAGTTTCAGGTATTGTTATGGAATTAAGTTGAAAAATGAAGCAGGACGAAAGTTAGGAAAACATGAAGGAAAATGTTGCTGGATGTTGGTCGGAGTGGATTCGGCTCGTGCATAAAGGCTCACCCCGAGAGCCATAGGACAAGAATTGGGGGCCTTTCTATTTCGCCCCGCAAACCAGAGGCAGTAAGTGAAGACTCTCCATGTCGCATCGCAAGGCTGTGCGTTTGAGCTTGGGCTTATCTTTGAAATTCGCCCCGCGAATTTAGATAGAATCTGATTAGTATTTAAGCACTGCATCAGTGTGAAAAATGTAACCTAATCCTAGTACTTCAAGAGTTGCGTCTTGCCTAGTTTTCTGGACCTTTTTGGTTACTTTTCTTCGAATTATTGTCTAAGTATCGAAATTACGTAGCCACACATGACGACTTGGTGATTTTTATGAATTTTCTCTATTTCCTTCTTCTCCTTTATTGTTTCTTATTTCCGCGCTTATTGTGTTCAATTAAATGGCCAATAATTGACTTGCCAATCGTGATGAGTCCGATAGGAAATTCACGATTTAGGGTTTGGAATAAGAACATAGGTCGAGTATTGATATAGATATAATGAGAGATATATGCAATTGATATAGGGAACCAAGAGCTTAATGAATATTTATGTTTTAATCGTCATAGAGATATAGTTGATTAAGATTCAAAGGTGTTTTCTTGTGTGCTTGACAAAGACATAGAAATAAATTAGGGTTACTGGTTGACAATAGTTTGAATTAGGAATAGGGAACAATTTCATGATTTCATCCAAGTTTGATTGTGTTGGTGAAATGTAGATCTCTCCATCATATTTCTCTCTCTTGATTAATTGTTTAGGATTTGATTTGGTAGTCATTAGCATATCTCAATTGATTTGATCATATTTTTTTTCTCTCCTTTGACTTGGTCAAGATAATTGTTGGTTTTTGATAATTGATGAATTGGTTACCCAATCTCTGTGTTCGACCTCGGTATACTTACACTTACCAGTCTTTATTACTTGATTCGATTATATACACTTGCCGGAGCCCATCAGTCGTCTTTGCCGACGGCAGCAAGGAGTATGACTGAGGGAACACGAACTTGCAATTGTCTCAATACAAGGTGGGTTCCTTCCCTGGCCACCGCCAAACGGGAACAAAGAAGAGTTTGAGAACCTTCTCGTATTCCACAAGAACAACGCGCAAGCCATCGTTGATGCAGCTGTCCACACTTGATTTCAGCACCAGCAGCACATGTTGCTTCAATTTCGGTGTTCACTTTTCTTGGTGTTCAACAAAGTTGGGCAAAAATGATTCTCTTGAAAATCCTTTTGGGCAAAGATTGGATCCAAATACGAACTTCAAAGTCCATGGAATAAGGTTCTTAAACTTAATTTGATTGTAAAATTGTAATAGGGGAAGAGGAGGGATGAGAGGAAGGAGAAGAATGGGAAGAGGGATAGGAGAGGAGGGAGAAGACCAATGAGAGAATAAGGAGACGGGGAAGAGAGAAATGAGTATCGATTTGGTCCTGGAAATTATCGATTTGATCCCTGAAATTGCATTCTGTGACGTGGAGGCTACATGAGCGCTTACATGGGTGCCACCCAGGAACTTAACATGTCACATCAGCCATGTTAACGGCGTTAACAAATTGGGGTTGACGGAGGGACTGAATTGAATAACTTTTTGCAACTTTATGGTCGTTTTTACTATTTCGTCCAATTCAAGGACAAAGTTGATACTACCTTCAAATTTCAGGGACTAAATTGACGATTTACTCAATGTTGGATAGAAAGTGTCTCTTTGATAGCCATAAGAGCTTTGCAAAAGGCAGAGGAACATTCAAGTGATTAGGAAAATTAAGAGACTCACTCTATTGCCACGGGAGCTCAGTTTTAGCCACACTTGGAGAAAAGGTAATCAATGTGCGGATTTGGGGTGCGTTTGGATAAACAACTTAATTAAGAGCTTATCACATAAGACCTTATCGCATGAGAGCTTATGCCATAAGCACTTAAAGAAAGAAAAAGAAAGAAAGGGGCATGAGAGGATTCGAATAGTGAAAAACACGGAGAGGGTGTTTAGTGCATAAGCTCTTATGATAATTCCATAAGCTTCTCCCAGTGACTTATGAAAATAAGTCAAAAACTCCTTATGGGATGACATAAGTTATTTTTATAAGCTCTGTCAAACACACCGCATAAAAGCTTATGTCATCAGATAAGTCAAAAGGAGCTTAAATAAGCTCTTTCAAACGCCACCTTGATTGCAAATGAAAGCCTCTCTAAAGACTATGGAGTTGAAGAAGTTGCTTCTCCCATAAGAGACCTTTCATTGTTAATTCTTGGTGATATATTGGGGCTTCTTTAACCCACTAAATTCTTTTTTTTTTTAGGTTTAGGTCCCTTCCTTAAAAAAAAAAAACGACTCAGACTATTGTTTAAACCGAAGTTATTAATTTTTGTAAACACAAAAGACTTATTTATAAATAAATAAAAAAGTTAAGGCACGAAATTGAAAGAAACTATTAAGCAGACTAAAATGAAATAAAAAAGTTTTTCCTTAAACAAAAATGAAACTAAAATGTTGCCGCTTTGATATCTGGGTCAGTGAAATCCCTGGTCATTGTCTAAATCCCAAATTCAATGTATAACCTGGTCTTGAAATAGAAGACTGGATCAGAGAGCTTTCATCAATTGACCGGGAGGGCAAACGGACACAGCCAACCAACTAACTACAAATCGCCACCGAGAGCGAGCGAGATAACACCAAACGCAACTTATTCTCAACCTTAGATTAATATAAGTAACAAGGTGTTCAAGGAGCAGTTACCATTCCACTTTACACTCTACAGAATCCAACATGAAAATCAAAACGGTGAAAGGAAATTGGAGCTCGAGAACGAATAAGCTCGGCTCCCCTTACGTCTTCCTCATATGTATCTCATTCTTCCTTGCTGGATTCTTCGGTTCTGCTCTCTTCTCTCACTTTCAGGTCCTCTCCTTCTAAATCTTCATAATCACGTTTTTCAACGCTTTGAGCAATTTCTCTTTTGATTTTTTTGAAGTTTTCGTTGGAAATACATCGAAGTAACCGATCGTTGAGAATTTGCAGGACGATGGACATGGCTTGAGGCCGAGACCGAGGTTGCTTGAATCGATGAAGAAGGAGATGGAGTACGATTTGTTACCTGCGGGAGAGTCTGGTGATGATTCCATTACATTGATTCCTTTTCAGGTTCGCGTTTTTCTTTCTTTCTTCAAATCTTTCGCTGAATAGTTAAAATCACAATTTCATCGGTTTCAGTTATCGCAGTTTTTTTTTTTTTGTAGGGTTAAATATGATTCTCTATAGAATGAGTGGATTTTGGTTTTGGTCTCTGTAAAATATTTTATTTGGTTTTCATCCCTCTAAAATATAAAATTATTAATTTTGGTTCCTATAAATTGAGCAAATTTTGATTTTGATCCCTATAAATTGTTTTTCTTTGGTTTTAATCCCTCTAAAATTTGATATCACCATTTTTAGACTCCTAGCATCCATTTTAGGTAAGATAAAAATAATTCATTTTAGGATTTAAGGAGAAAATTTTAGGGAATCATATTTAACCCTTTTTTTTAATGGATTCCTTGACTTTCGATTTATGTTTCAAATAATGCAATATTTAGCTGATTTAGGTGAATTTTCGTTAATATTTGAAATTAGTAATGCTAGGTTATTTGAAATCAGAGTTTCATCGTTTGAGATTATCCTTGTAGTTATGTATGATTTACATTGTGAAAATTCTATGAAACGAAATTAGTTTATAGAATGGCTGTTTTAGATGAATGTTGGTTAATTTTGATTTCATAGACGATAATGTGAAGGAGCGGAAATCTGGAATTTATTGTTTGACTAAAGATCAATGTTAAGCATATGATTCGATTGCAGAATTGACTTAAATTAACTTTGGTCATTGATGAAGAAGAGGTAGAAACATAATCCTAATCTTCATATGGAATTAGTTCTTGTGGGTTGACTCTCAAATAAATATAAATTTTGCTTGTGTTCCTCAGGTTTTGAGCTGGAAACCTCGAGCTCTATATTTTCCTAATTTTGCAACTGCTGAACAATGTGAAGGCATAGTTGATATAGCAAAGGCAGGTCTCAAGCCATCGGCCTTGGCATTACGTAAGGGAGAAACCGAGGAGAGTACCAAGGGAACTAGAACGAGGTAGTGTGTATGTGTTTGTACTTTGTAGAATACTTAACTCGGTGGCTTCATACAAACTGGACAAAGTAGAATAGTTAGTTACTTAGTTTAGCTGTATAACTTTCTCACTAACTGAACAAAGGAATTTAACTTTATTTCTTTATCAGACAAAATGGTTAGTAACACTTACTCAAGTCAAAAGTCAGTAGAAAGAATTTATTATGGAAATGACTAAGATAGCAAACTTACCCGGGAGGTCGACCATGGAAGCAATTTACTTGCTACGACGAGTGATGGAACAATATAGAAGGGATCAAAAAGATTTATACATGGCCTTCATTGATTTGGAGAAAGCGTATGATAGGGTGCCAAGAGAGGTTTTGTGGAAAGCCCTAGAAAAGAAAGGTGTTCGGATTGCCTATATTCGAGCTGTCAAGGATATGTATGAGGGGGCCACGACTAGTGTGAGAATGCAGGGTGGAGCCACAGAAGATTTCCCAATAACTATAGAGTCCGCACCGTGGGTCGACTTTAAGCCCCTATCTTTTCACCTTGGTCTTGGATGTACTTACGGAGCACATTCAAGAGCCAGCACCGCGATGCATGCTTTTCGCAGACGATATAGTCCTAGTTGGAGAGTCGAGCGATGATATAAATGGAAGGTTGGAGACTTGGAGACAAGCTTTAGAAGCACATGGCTTCCGCTTGAGTAGAAGCAAGACGGAGTATATGGAATGTAAGTTTAGCAAAAGGCGAAACACCTCTAGCTTAGAGGTGAAAGCTGGAGACTACAACATACCACAAGTCACACGGTTTAAATATCTTGGGTCTATTATACAAAATGACGGAGAAATTGAGGGAGATGTAAACCATCGGATTCAATCAAGGTGGTCGAAATGGAGGAAGGCTTCGGGTTTTTTGTGTGATAAAAATGTACCTCTTAAGCTAAAGGGAAAATTTTACCGTACAGCTATTAGACCGGCGATGTTGTATGGGATGGAGTGTTGGGCGGTAAAAAATCAACACGAGAGTAAAATCAATGTAGCAGAGATGAGAATGTTGCGCTGGATGAGCGGAAAAACTAGACGTGATAGGATTAGGAATGACAGCATTAGAGAGAGAGTTGGGGTAACACCTATTGTAGAAAAGATGGTTGAATCTCGACTTAGGTGGTTTGGGCATGTACGGAGGAGACCTTTAGATTCTGTAGTAAGGAGAGTGGACCAAGTGGAGGGCAATCCAATAGCTAGAGGCAGAGGTAGGCCAAGAAAAACTATAGGAGAAACTATTAAGAAAGATTTGGAGGCCAATGATTTAACTATTAACATGATTCATGATAGAACATTATGGCGCCGTATGATCCATGTAGCCGACCCCAACTAGTGGGATAAGGCTTGGTTGTTGTTGTTGAGATTATGGTGAATCTGACTTAGATTTTCAGCATCTCAGAAATTAAGGCGCAATCAATTTGATTCCCTAATACTGGCTCATCCATCACTTGCCTCTAACCTTGACCATAAACTGTGATGTGATCAAGGATTGATCACTAAACATTTGAGGATCTTTCTTTGATTTCAAGTGCTAAGAATTCAAGATCAAACACAAACTAGAACAATAGAATGAAGCTTGATTCTCAAGTGAGAATCAAGAGAAACAAAAAGGAGTAGAAGAGCACAATCATGTATGAATTGAAATGACAAGAACAAGAATTAAAGTGCAGAATTTAAAGTGTAGAAAATTGAAGAATAAAAGTAGAAAATGGAATAGGAAGAAGATGAAAGGAAGGCGCTACAAATTGAATCATCTTTGAGAAGAAGATTGAATTTGATAAGCCAAGGGAAGATTCACCACTTGAATAAGGATATTCAAGATAAGAATCAAAGGTTCAACTCATGAACCAAGAAGAGGAGAACTCTCAACTCTCTCCAGCAATCTCAAGTGTGAGAAAACTCAAATGTATTCAAAACTTGAAAAATGATTTACATGACATCTATTTATAGGCTCATCCTACTTAAGGTGCAAGCTAGACTAACTTGAAGTGCAAGTTACCCTAGCTTGAGGTGCAAGTAGCCCCTTTACCTTCATTCACCCAAGTGTGGGCTTTGTTTGGGCCTAATGCCTTCTACTATTATGCTATGGCCGAATAGGCCCAAATCCTAGACTAGTCCTAAGTGCTTTTTGAATAATCACTTTTTATTACATCAATTCTACCCTATACAAGGTTCCTAACTCCTACCTTTATTACATGGAGTCTAATCTAAACAAGGGTCCTAGGTCCTATCCCTAACTAGGTGGTCAATAGCTCAATGCACAAGAGGTTCAAGGTGAAGCCCTCTTCATAAGGTTGCCTATGAGTCAAGTGATTGATCACCACCTTCTTCAATGTGTCTTGGGCTCTTTTAAGCCTTGCCCTTGTTATGAGTCCCTGTAGGTCTTCAATGTTAGGTCCTTGGCTTTGTGTGTCCTTGCTCGTATCCAATTGTGATCAAGCTATGACATATGATGATTTTATATTCTTGTTTATAGTCCAGGTGCAACCTTAGGCAAATTATTTGGCTCATTGGAGAATAGGTGATTTTGGTTATGAGAACCTTCTCCAGTTCTCCTAGAGGCTAAAATCCAAGGAGGACACTATTTTATACAGTTCCTTAATTTCACATCATGACATCTTATTTTCTCTTTATTTAAACAGCTCTGGCATGTTTATTAGTGCTTCTGAGGATAAAACAGGGCTTTTAGGTGTCATTGAGGAGAAAATTGCAAGAGCAACGATGATTCCCAGGAATCATGGAGAGGTAACATCCCCTATTAAGCTATCTCTCTATCTCTCTCTCTGCAGGGAAGGCATTATGAAAATCTTGTCAATCTGTTTTACTAAAACTTTTTCTCTCATGTTTAATTGTTTTATTAATTGATTTTTTGAATTTCTATCTTTGATAAAATCTGTTATTATACTGTTTTTCTTTGTAGCAAAGCTGACATCATGTCCAGTACTTTTGCAATGTAAATTTTTACTTACTCTAGGGGAAGAGAACAGGTTTTTTGCACAAGGGGGCCGATGGAAGAGCTTTTTTGCCTGTGTCTCTGGCCTCTAGATTTTCCCTTTTTCAAACCGGCATGTCCCTGTTTTGGTTTCATTTATATATTTTGTGCAGCACATTTTCTCTGTTTTCATTTCCCCTGCTAGCGGCTTAAATTGAGAAAATTGCTAAAAACAGGTTTATATAGTGTGGACTTGCTTCTTTAGTAAGTGCAGCCTAATACCATTAAATAACCTTAAACATCGGTTGAAATGACTGGGATTCAGGAAATTTCCATCTGTTGATACTTGATGGAAATGGTGCAATTTTTGTTGACACAATAAAAATTTAACACATAATGGGGGTAGGCTAATGCAAATTCAGAGAATTACTTTGTAAATTTATATCATTTGGAATGCTAAGTTTGTTCCTCATGGTTGGTAAGAAACTTAAGTGTCTATGATATTTAATTGCCAATGTGATAGATGACCCACGATGGATGGAGGGTGTTAGGCCCATGGATGTAAGGAGGATAGGATGGAGAATATTAAGAATGCTCAGACTAACAGAATGGACACATGGCAATTTGTTAGTGGAGGAGGGGATTCTCACATGATTGGAGAGAGAAGAGGAGAGACGGAAGAGAGCATGAATATAAAGAGAATGCATGATGGTGGACGGTTATAACAAAGAACTCTTCTTTGGTTCAGTCTTGGCTTATAGTTATTTTTATATTTTTTTAATTACTGTCAGGAGCAATGCTCCATTTTCGTCCATTTCTAGTACTAAGATTTCTATTCCTGTCATTGGGAGATGTAAACCATAGGATTTGTTGAAGTTATGGGTTTAGACAGAGAAAGAGAAGAAAAAGAATGAAGACCATGGTAGTAAGTATCGTACGATACGTACGATTCGTATCGAGATTCGATACGGTTTTAGACGATTTCGATACATATCGGTATGGTGAATCGAAAATGACCATGTATCGTGGACGTATCGTGCGAATCATACCTGAATCGTACGAATCACGATTCCGCCACCGTATTGGACGTTTTGCGCTTGGAGGCTGATTTTTAGATCCCGACCCGGATGTGATTTAATGGATAAAAAACCCTAATTTTTTCGTAAAAGAGGAGGGAAACCGTCGAAAACATAAAACCCATTCTTCTCTTCTCGATTCTTTGGTCTCATCGGTCCCCTTTCTTCTTTCTTCTTCGTTATGTCTTCTCCCCTTCGTTTTGTCTTTGGTATCAGCCGCAGGGTCGAGATGTTCTGTCTTTAGTCACAGGGTCGAGAACTTTGGTTTCCCTTTGTTTAGTATTTGTAATTGTAATTGTAATTTGTATTTGTATTTTGTCTTCTTCTGTTTGGTCCCCACTCCTCTGCTTGCTTTTTATTTTTGGTCTCCACCCATTGACCTTTGCCCCCTCCACTGTTCTCTTCTGTCATCTCACGTGAGCTGCTTTACTTTTTTTATTTTGATAATGAGTCATCCAAAGAAAAAGAGACTAGTCTTGGGATCCATGTAGCCGTATGATCCATGTAGTCGACCCCACCTAGTGGGATAAGGCTTGGTTGTTGTTGTTGTTGTTGTTGAATGAGTCATCCAAAGAAAAAGAGACTAGTCTAAAGTGTAGTAATAGTTAGTTAGATGTTTTCTTTTTTGAGGGGTGCAACATAATACTTATTGGTTTTTTTTTGTTTATGACTTAGAATCTTGGATTATTTTGAAGTTCATATATGACATATCAACACGTTTTTTGCTTATGTCACCTATGTTACTTGTTTATATCATATTTTTTATTGATCATGTATCTTACGATTCATAATAAGATACGATTCACGATTCGGAAAATAGGTCTTCCGATACGCGATACGTATCTCGATTTGATAATCATGATGAAGACTCTAAAATATTCTTATGATTGATTATGATCTTGTAGTACAAAACGCTTAAGCACTGACCCCCTATTTAAAGGGATACAAGACTCCTAATCCTAATTGAAAAGGGAAACTAATTATGATAATAACTAACTGATAAGAACCTAATCCTATGAGATAATTCAAGATACTCTTATAAGACTCTAAGATAATATAAGATAAGATGATAGGTCCCCAATCACTATGAGGACTAACAACTTAATATGGGTACATACAGGCCCAAATATCCAGCCCACTTAGAGAAGGGTTAGTTATAGAGAGAGAAGAGAAGGAATGTTACAAATAGGAGGAGTGATGAGTGAGAGAGGTATTTTTTGAAAATTATGGAGTTTATTATGGATGGAGAGCATTAGCTCTCTATAGGAGCCTAGCTCTGTGGCAGAGGAATACTCATTCCCTGTAAATCTTTCTTTTCTCAGTATATAATACACTACACCTCTACAATTTTCTTAAGCTACTGTTGTTATTTTCTGTTTGATCTTCTGGGTCGTATCAAACTGGTCCGACCTGTCGGATGTTCGAGGGGGAGCCAGTGTCGCCGGAGATGGAGGATGTGTGGGCCAAAATGGTGCAGCTGCCAGAGTTTTCAGGGACAGACCCTGTTGGGTGGATCTCTAGAGCTGAAAAGTTCTTTGAGGAGCAAGAAATCCACCCATCCGATAAGCTCCAAAGTGCGCATTCATGAGCATGAAAGGTGTAGCCATGCTTTGGTTCTCTTGTTGGAGCCAAGAGGACCCGGATCAAAGTTGGGAAGCATTTTCCAAGGCTTTGATCGAGAATGTTTGAAGCACGGAGGAAGCAAGTGAGGAGAAGTTGATGCTGGAAAATCAAGAAATAGAGGTGACTATGGGTGATGGGGAATAGGCTCACCACAGGAAATTAGAACCAAAGACCAAAGAGGTCATTGATGAAGAGGTGGGAAGAAGATCAAGAGAAACAGGGAACAAGGAAATGAGTATCGAGGAAGGAGTTGTGGCCGACCCACCCACACCGTCGGAACCGCCGACACGGGTCCATTAGCGGCGCCTTCTTCTACCGCAGGATTCGCCACACCGGAGCCGCCTACACCGTCAATAGATCCGCCAGGCCGCCTGATCTATGCGGCTGTCGTGGTGGTGGTGGGCGGCCGGGTAGAGACCAGAAAACCATCGTCGATGACCCAAGTTCAGCCAGCCGAAGCTGCCGGCGCCGCCATAGCCGCTGGGTCACGAAGGACAAAATCGCCAGGGCGGTGTGCTATAGGAGAGCTGATGCTGATGAAGGAGGAAGATAGGGGAGCTGATGAGGGATTTAGTAACTTGAGCATCACTTTAAACCTAATGGGCCAGGCCCAAATTGGGACTAGTTTCCTTGGTGCATATATGCCATCAATTGATGATATTAGTTTCTTTATTTCTATTCCATATGAACCTCTTCAAAGGGATTGGGCTCGTCAACCCAATATTCTTTCTGAACAAATTGGGCCTATAACATCTGGTCAGTCAACTTGTCATTCTCTAGAACTTCTTGGATTAATGAAAGAAGGGCAACGCTTGAACTTTAATGTTGTGTATATTAGAGGGGAGAGAAGAGACTTCACACACGATTGGTTTTGGGTAAAAGAAAATGGTGTACGAAAGAAAATAAAGAGTGATGCAGACTTTTTGGATTTGACTCTAGAGGATTTCGGTGGGTGCATTGAAATAGTCTATTCTCCTATACGCAAAGATGGAATCAAAGGCACCCCAAAGAGCATATTATATCTGATCTCTCCTGATGACCCTAAGGGAATGGTCCTCATTATTCCCGATCTGCGAAGACAGAGAGTTTATCTCACTTAGAATATATTTATGGGGACATGAAGGTGGTGGAGAATATAAATGGTATAGTACACGTAACGTGAGGGCTGTTGATGGGGTGTTACCTAATTCGGCATCCGGGAACTCCTTGATCGGTGGGTTTACACAAGGGTTGTGTCCGGAAGCTTCTAGGCACTTCAGGAAAATGCGATGTCTTTGGTGTGGCTCCATGTTTGAAAATTATCACTAATCTTTTGTCGGCATGTGCTTGACACATCCGTGTTGCAAAGTGGGAATGAGATACATGGGCATGTTGTGATTACTTGTGTTGATAGAGATGATTGTTTGGCAACCGCTCTCGGGTGACGTGTATATGAAATATGGGCATGTTTCTTGGGCACGTAGGGTTTTTGATCAGTTTAATGCAAAACCAGATGACCCTGCATTTTGGAATGCAATGATAGGAGAATGTGGGAGAAATGGAGACTATGAGTCTGTTTTGGAAAACTTTGGTGATCCCATCCTATCAACATATAGTGAAGCTATGCATATTGAGTTTGAATGGTTGGGTAAGTATTTGGAATGCTTTGCCAAGGGAAAGACATCTGAGGCCATTAAAAGGTTAGTAGAACTAGCTCCTGCAACCACTATATTGATTGTCAAAGATAAAGATTGTAGACCTTTTGAAGAAAGGAAAATAGATCCATTGCCCCTTCAACTTTGTGGTACATTAAAAGTTCTTTATGGCACAAAGATATATGTTTTGAAGGAGGTCAATGCTCCTGTTATTGGAGGTGCAATCATTTGGCATGGTGTCCTTCATATTCAAGTTACCAAAGTAGGATCTGTTGCAATTTTGAGCCAGGGATGGAATTCCTTGTACACAATTATTGCAGCTGAACTTTTGGCTCTGATGCTGCAAGCATCTAGCACTATAAAAGTCTCAAAAGAGCTTCTTGAAAGATGTCTTAATGCATGGAAAGCCTTACTTCCCGGTGATCATATTCAGAGTGGTGCAAACCTACTTCATTTAGCAAGGGTGGCAATACTGGATTGCAACCGACAGAAAAAGTGGGGTGTTTCTAGAGCTAAAGCTGAGTTTGACATGGCAAGGGATCATTTACATAATGCCATAAGGATTGCAAGTCAATATTTAGATAAGGTGTTGAAACAAAAAGTCAGGTTGAACAATTACATGGCACTTCGAGATTCTAGAAAGGAGGGCCAAACAACACTTATCATATTATTGCAATCACTTAGTACCTTAGCATCAGTTGTGTTAGCTAAGCAAGAATTGCCGAAGGCTAAGGAAGGGAATATTAACCTTGAGCCTCAAGAGGCTCTTTTTCAAGGCATTTCTACTCGGGGAATGAATTGGAAGGAGTCACCCAAAAGTGCAAAGCTCCCATTCAAAAGTTTGTTGAGTTTGTAGCAAGCATATTTGTTCCTACAGTTGTGGCTTTGTCATTAAGGACACTATTGTGTTGGTATATTGTTGGGGCTAACAATGGTGCTCTCGTTGAGAGTAAGTGTTATGGCATAATAACAGTGATCGAGTGGCTCATTCCTTGGAAGGCTCAAGCAATCGAAGAAGCTACTTGGGAGGCAGCAGATTTTGCTCTCATTGAGAGTAAGTGTTATGGCATAATAGTGATTGAGTGGCTCATTCCTTGGAAGGCTCAAGCAATCGAAGAAGCTACTTGGGAGGCAGCCGATTTCATCAAGCAGCTGCTCCCTCCCTTCTACCTCGAGGGTTGGGAAATGACAACAATTATTAAAGAACCATTTGCTTTTCTCTGCCTTGAGGACAAGGCAGAAATTAAAGGTCCCGATATTGATAGGTCCCCAATCACTATGAGGACTAACAACTTAATATGGGTACATACAGGCCCAAATATCCAGGGCCCACTTAGAGAAGGGTTAGTTATAGAGAGAGAAGAGAAGGAATGTTACAAATAGGAGGAGTGATGAGTGAGAGAGGTATTTTTTGAAAATTATGGAGTTTATTATGGATGGAGAGCATTAGCTCTCTATAGGAGCCTAGCTCTGTGGCAGAGGAATACTCATTCCCTGTAAATCTTTCTTTTCTCAGTATATAATACACTACACCTCTACAATTTTCTTAAGCTAGTGTTGTTATTTTCTGTTTGATCTTCTGGGTCGTATCATAAGATAAGATAAGATCATGTATTCTAACACTCCCTCTCAAGCTAAAGCTTACTAAGCTTTAAGCTTGTTACAAATATACCCTTTGAAAGAGAAAATTTAACAACCAGAGGTAACCAGACCCATAAAGATATCTTGAATAAACCGAGAAATACCAAAACCATCAACCAATAATGTTTGTGCCCAAGAACAAACCACCAATCAACCAATTGAAGAAATCATTGTTGATTTTCATGAACATCAATCAAACCAAGCTGAAATGATATTGGGCTAGACGTTGTCCATAGCATGAAACAACCAAATTAAGCGTGGGACAGGTCACGAAGTTTTTTTTTTGTGATTGGTGCCGATGGCTTAACCTTAACGATGGTCAGACGACAGGACTACCGAAACTACCAACTTAAGTGGGACAGGTCATCTATGACTGGTGCCGACGACTCAATGGTTGATCGGAAGGCAACTCAAAATCAAGGATATTGAAGAGGCCGAAGAGAGTTGCTGGAAAGATAACTTAGCAAGATAGTTGGAATGATTATCAGCCTAACAGAAATTTCTTGGCAAGCAATCTAGAAGCAAAGTCCGAACTTCTCAAAACCGCATTTGGAAGCTTCAATAACAATATCAGAGACCCAAATTATTTAAAATTGAAATTAAGGTGGACAACTACTTCCGGGACTGAGACGAGGCCAGTGTATTTGGGACAAAGGGTAATGGCTAATGCATCTGGGATAAAGACAGTGTCAGTGCATATAGGATGTAAATATTGTAAATCTTGTATTTTTTGTATTAGGCCCATTAGTCTGGCCCATTAGGTTTAGCGTTGCCTATATAATCTTATTAGTGTTTGTACTCTTTACGATATCAATAATACTCAATATATTTTTCTACATGGTATCAAGAGCTCCCGGTCTTAGGAGTCTCGCTTCCGCACAAAAACCCTAGCCGCCTTCTTTGCGGCTCTCTTGGCTGTCTTCGTAGCAACGTTTGGCACCTTCATTGTTCCTTTTTTTGGCCGTCACCCACTGTCCGTCACTGTTCACCACCGTTGACCGCCGATATCACTCCTGCGACAACACCCAGAGGATCGTCGCCTCAAGATCGACCGGAACCCAGAAGATCGCGGTCAACGGACACCGGGCGCGCCCTCATGCGCCGCCACAGCACAGCTCACCTCCGGGCGCGTGTAACCCACACGCCGCCCTCCAGCCACTATCTCGCCGCGCGACTTTCACTCCGGCACGTCCTTTAGTCCGTTTGAGGGGTTGAAATCTGGATCGGAGAACCTTTTTTCGTGGGTGTTTTTGAAGCCTCTGTGCTTCTTTGTTGCTGCTGTCTTCTCTATCGTTTCAGAACCGAGTGAGGACTCATCTCGACTCTTTTAGTAAGACTTTTGAATCTTGTTCCGTGGAAACGACTGGTAAGAGTTTTTGCTCCCACACCTTTAGTGCCTCTGGAACTATCCCCAAGAATGCTTGGATTATTGACTCCAGTTCCACTGATCATATGACATTCCATTCGAAATTGTTCTCCTCTTATACCTCACCTTCTAGTATTCATTATATTACTGTTGCTGATGGTTCTCATACCCGTGTTGTTGGTTCTGGGAATATTGACCTTCAACCCTCATTTAAATTGAAAAATGTGCTTTATGTTCCCGAACTTTCCAACAACCTAATTTCTATTCGTAAGCTTACTCGGTACCAGAACTGTGCAGTAACGTTTTTTCCTTCTCATTGTGTTTTTCAGGATCTTGCCATGGGGAGGACGATTGGAGTTGCTAAGGAACAGAGAGGGTTGTACTATCTGTCTGATGAAAGATATGGTCAGAAGGTGCAGTCTTCACCTTTACGATCCGAGTCTTACTCATGCATCACAGTGCAGCTTAGACAGCTGGCGTCTTGGACATCCTCCTTTTTCTCTAATTAAGTCTATGTTTCCGTCTCTGTTTTTACAAGTCTGTTGAGTCTTTCAACTGTGACATTTGTCAGTTTGCTAAACATCATCGTGCTACTTTTCCTTCTAGTTATAAAAAAAGTGTTGAACCAT
Organism: Sophora flavescens; assembly: GCA_030762895.1. NCBI lineage: Eukaryota > Viridiplantae > Streptophyta > Magnoliopsida > Fabales > Fabaceae > Sophora > Sophora flavescens. The sequence goes on from CM061064.1 coordinate 184,787,282, forward strand.
TTGATCTTATACATTCTGATGTTTGAGGACCAGCCCCTATTTCTAATATTTCTGGTGCGAGATGGTTTGTTTCCTTTATTGATGATTGTACTCGAGTAACTTGGCTTTTCTTGATGAAGGTTAAATCAGAAGTACCCCAACTTTTTATTCAATTTTATCATATGGTGCAAACACAATTTGGGAAAGGAATTAAAAGATTACACTCGGACAATGGAAAAGAATATGTCAATCATAGCCTTTCCGGTTTTACTAGTAAACAGGGCATCATCCATGAATTTACATGTGTTGACACCCCATAACAAAATGGGGTTGCAGAAAGGAAAAATCGCCGCTTACTTGAAGTTGCTCGAGCCCTTCTCTTCCAAATGTCAGTCCCAAACTCATACTGGGGAGAAGCAGTTCTGACTGCTGTCTATCTGATTAATAGGATACCATCTCGTGTTCTAGGTAATGTTAGTCCAGTTCAGTTTATGATCTCACACTTTCCTTCCGTCCCTATCATGCAGAGTCTCGAGTCTCGAGTCTCGGGTATTTGGATGTGTTGCCTTTGTTCATGTTCATAAGCAGTATCAAACTAAGTTGGATTCTCGTGCAGTCAGGTGTGTCTTTCTGGGATATGCACCTAACAAAAGGGGTACAAATGCTATCATCCTTCCAGTCGTAAGTACTTTGTCTCTATAGATGTTACCTTCCATGAACATGTGTCATTCTGCACTCGCCCTCAGCTTCAAGGGGAGAGCAATAATTTGGCATCTGAGTCCGAGTTTCTCCTCCTTGGTCCTCGTCTGCCCGAGTCACCTGTTCCTCAGTCACCCGCTCCCGAGTCACATGTTTATGAGCCTCCTATTTCTGCTCCTGTTTTTCCTTTGTCTTCTGTTTTACAGGAATTTGCACCTTCAGCACCAGCGAAGAACAAAGCTAACGAGTCAATATTGGTGTATCATAGGAGAGTAAAACCCAACCTGGTCCAGAAACAATCTCAACTGTCCGAACCGGAGGTAAGTACTGAAAATAATTCACCCACTTTTGATTCTGAGTGTTTTGATACTCTTGACCCTGATCTTGATGACTTACCAATTGCTTTGAGAAAAGGGAAGAGATCTTGTGCCAAATACCTTATTTCTCAATTTGTCTCCTCTAAACATCTTTCCCTGCAGCATCAGAGTTTTATTATAGCGGTTGACTTTGAGAATCCCAGCATCTGTTCAAGAGGCACTAAAGGATGCAAATTGGGTCCAAGCTATGGAGGAGGAGATGAAAGCACTTGGAAGAATGGAACTTGGGAAATTGTTGAGAGGCCAGGGGGCAAGAAACCAGTTGGTTGCAGGTGGATTTATACAGTCAAGCATAAATCAGATGGCACTCTTGATCGATAGAAAGCAAGACTAGTAGCAAAGAGATATACTTAGACCTATGGCATTGATTATGAGGAGACATTTGCTCCAGTGGCAAAGATGAATACTGTTCGTATTTTACTCTCTCTTGCTTCTCACTCAGGGTGGGACCTTCACCAGTTTGATGTTAAAAATACGTTTTTGTATGGAGACTTAGAGGAGGAGGTGTATATGGAGATTCCTCCGGGATTTGGACTCACTAGTGGAACAAACAGAGTGTGTAGATTGAGGAAGGCTTTATATGGGCTTAAACAGTCTCCCCGGGCGTGGTTCGGGAGATTCACAAAAGCAATGGTTTGCCTGGGTTACAAGCAGAGTCAAGGAGATCATACACTTTTCTTCAAACATTCACAGGGAGGAAAACTAACTGTACTTCTTGTTTATGTTGATGATATCATTATTACAGGAGATGATTTGGTTGAAAGACAACTACTCAAGGAGAAATTATCTGCAGAGTTTGAGATGAAGGACCTTGAGAAACTTAAGTATTTCTTGGGAACTGAGGTGGCCTGCTCAAAACAAGGCATTTTCATTTCTCAAAGAAAGTATGTCCTTGATCTTTTGAAGGAGACAAGCAAACTTGGATGTAAACATGCAGGTGTTCCCATAGAGCAAAATCACAAATTGAGCATCGAAGAGGAGAGTGCTAAAGTTGACAAGGTCCAATATCATAGATTAGTGGGGAAGTTGATTTACTTGGCACACACTCGACCAGATTTAACATATGCGGTTAGTGTCGTGAGCCAATTCATGCATGATCCGAGGGTGAGACACTTGCAGGTTGTAGACCGTGTTCTGCAGTATCTCAAAGCCACTCCAGGGAGAGGGCTCTTGTTCAAAAGAGGTGGAAGCCTAACTTTGGAAGCCTATACAGATGCTGATTATGCAGGTTCAGTGAGTGATAGAAGGTCCACTTCAGGCTATTGTGCATTTTTGTGTGGAAACCTTGTCGCTTGGAGAAGTAAGAAACAAAGTGTTTGTACTAATTACGATATCAATAATACTCAATATATTTTTCTACATAGGACAAAGATCCGAGGTCAGCATTTGGGACAAAAAGTTGGGCTAGTACGAGTTATAACCAACATAAGTCAATCGTTGATGGAAATTGAAGTCACCCCTAATATGATTCATCCGTGGGAAAGGAGTCACCGCCAGAATGATCGTCGGTGGGAAGAGAAGCCACTGGTATGATCCATTAGTGGATAAGAATTGCATGATAAACATCGGTGAAGCAGACAGTAGAGCAGAGTCAAAGATTTGAGCTTTCGAACACAACAAAACATAACCTAAGAGAGCCAAACAGTCACATTGAGGTGGTTATTGAAAAGAAGTCCAACGAGGGAGGTGAGAACAGATCCGGAAAAAGCAGGGGCTGGCGAGTTCGACCCTGGAAACGGCGGCAGGACGTGCCGTCACGCGCCAAAGGAAGTAGCGCGTGTGCGGCTGTGTGCAGAGAGGACGAGACGTGCGTGGGCGTTTGGAGGCGAATGGCGATGCGATCTAGACGGTTGGACATATCGGTTGCCGGAAACGACGGCGAACGGCGGCCAATGGGACATGAACGAGGGTCGGAAGGAAGACGAAGGACGTATCGGAAAAGAACACAACAGAGGAGAGAATAAATGGTAGGATTTTTTTTTTTTGTATGGCCAAGAAAATGATTAGAGTTCCTTCATACTTAGCGGAACTCTGCAGTGGAATAGTGACGAGACAGGTTACGGAGATGGTACCGCTCTGATACCATGTTGAAGTTATGGGTTTAGATAGAGAAAGAGAAGAAAAAGAATGAAGACTCTAAAATATGATTATGATAGATTATGATCTTGTAGTACAAAACGCTTAAGCACTGACCTCTATTTAAAGGGATATAAGACTCCTAATCCTAATTGAAAAGAGAAACTAATTATGATAATAACTAACTGATAAGAACCTAATCCTATGAGATAATTCAAGATACTCTTATAAGATAAGATGTACTCTAAGATAAGATCAGATCATGTATTCTAACAGGATTCAAGCGGGGTGGATGAAATGGAAGAGGACCCCAGGTGTTTCATGTGATAAAAAGGTACTGCTCAAGCTCAAGGAAAAATTTTATCGCACAACTATAAGACATGCGATGTTGTATGGGAGTAAGTGTTGGGTGGTAAAAGGTCAACAAGAGAATAAACTGAATGTAACAGAGATGAGAATGTTGCGTTGGTCATAATAGACTAGATAGAACTATGAATGATTGCATTTGAGAAATAGTCGGGTAGTGCCTATTGTTGAAAAGATGGTATAAACTCGCCTTAGGTGGTTTGGGCATGTGTGGAGAAGACTGATGGAGTCCCTAGTAAGGAGAGTGGATTAGATGGAGGGCAGCTCAATCGCTAGAGGGAGTGGGAGGCCAAGAAAAACTAGGTGAAACTATTAAGAAAGATTTAGAGGTCAATGATTTGCCTATAGACATGATTTATGATAGAACATTATGGCGTCGTTTGATCCATATAGCAGTGCCGACCCCACCTATTGGGAAAAAGCTTTGTTGTTGTTGTTGTTGTGGTGGTGGTGGTGGTGGTGGTTTGTCTAAGTTTTCACATTTTTTAAAATGGATATTGCGTGGCCCAGCAGAGTAATAATCCTCATGTTGCTTGTGATTCAGAACTAAGTTTTTGCTAGGCTGTCTTCCATAATTTCAGGACCTAAACTACCAATAACATTGCTATGGCAGGAATAGGGTCGCTGATACCAAAAGTTAATACCACCTACTATGATGTTTGAAATTTCTAATTTTCTAATTTTCTTTTGATAAGTGCAATTCCAGACTTCTGTCTAGGCTAAAAGTATCATTTGGAGCCATTGTCTTAATCTTTAATTAACCATAGTCATATTTAACAGAAGAAAGGGGAAACCAAGTCTAATCACTTTTAATGTTGGGGAATACCTCATCCCCTTATACACATGCTTTCATAAATGTAAGTAATTGGATAAAAACATCACACAAATCATGCACGAAGTTTAACATGGTTTGGCCTGACATGCCTACATTCATGTATGAGAAGAGTCTAGTATCGCAACAAGATTACAAAATAATGTCAGTAGACACTCCCAGTCTCCTCTATCTATAACTCCTCCCCATTATCCCGACATCTCTACTAGGTCTCTCAATCTCATACCCCTTTCTCATAACAACGATTCTCCAATACAAGTATTATAACCCACAAGAACTTGCTATGCAAACAACCTTTACACATTCTGACTTTCCTAGTTTCTTATTAAAAATAGGGAAATGCTTGCAAGTATCCTAAGGGCATTCTTTAAGGATTTCAGAAAAGTAAGTTTTTATGGGAAATTCTGTATTCAATACATTAGAAAGAGGTATACTTAACTTTTCAATGAATAATTACCTCATTTGGAGTCCTTAAACAATACCCTTAGGGCACTTGTTAGCAAGACCCTTAAAAATAAATGTGTCTCATATCTTGCATATCTCTTGCCATATCTTTCATACTTATCACATCTTTTATAAATCCCAATATTAATTACAAGATATGAATCTTCCAATATAAATAGTAAACTACCAATATCAATCTTCAAATTGAGAATTTGGGTCAATCCCAACATTTAAGACCTACATTTTTGTACCCTTAAACTATTGAATATATTAGGTTCCCCTCCTGAGCTTTATATAGGGTACAACTCAGGTGCTTTATTATTTTGTTGAATTTGTAAACCTCTCTCATTTTCAGGGTGATTTTAAATTGTCTGAGGAATCACCATGTTTCAGGCATTTAATATCCTCCGCTATGAGGTTGGACAGAGATATAATTCTCATTATGATGCGTTCAATCCTGCTGAATATGGCCCACAAAAGACCCAAAGGGTATGTTTTAACTAAAACTCATGCATTCTGATTTGTAAGTAATTTCAGTGATGAAATTTGTTGTTAGCTGTAATGAGGATGGACTGGTCATGTCTATTGCGTAGGTGATGAAATTTGTTGTTAGCTGTAATGAGGATGGACTGGTCTTGTCTATTGCGTAGCATAGAGGACTAGTCATTTTCCAATGAGTTTGATATTCATCTAAAGTCTACTTTGTGGGTTTAAATGAAAATGCTGTTGGTGAGTGAAGGAGTGGTTTCTTAAAGTGTAGGACTCTATGCAGATTATCCAAATCGGGATCATCATACTGTAGGGTTCTGTAGGAGAGAGTGAAATGATGTTATCGTGTGGGTGTGGGTCCAATTAAAGTTTGTATAGATCTATTTAAACTATGACATTACTATATGTGTAATGATTGATGTGCTAGCTAATGAGAAGTAAAGGAACGTTTGCAAGCTCAGAAGTTCAAAAACCAATGAAGTTATTATTAATACGCGTGTACTTGAATGTGGCATGATACTGATTCTCTGAATGTCTTAATTCCTAGTATTGAATAGCATGTACTTATCTCAATATCCTATTTTTGGTGGTCCTACTAGTTTGCTTTATTTACATTTTTAGCTCTTGAATATGTGTGCTTGTTTGTTTTAGAGTTTATGTCATTTTGATCCTCTAAAGATATATGAGAGCAACTCCATTGAGAGTTGCTTAATTAGCTCTTAAAATTAAGGACATGTTTTTGTTGGGTGCACCATTGGAACAAGCTGATATGTATGCCATATGTGAGGACTGGGGACAGTTGCTTTCTTAGATAAGAACCACCAATAGAAAAAAGAGAGAGAAATAGATTGTCTTACGTAATTATTGTTTCAAAATTAAAATACAAATGAATTTATATTTTAAATTGAAACAAACGTAAATGTAAATAAGATGTGAGGTAACTTGTTAGACCTATTCGGTAAATTTTTAAGAGTTGCACATATGGAATTGGAATATAGAATTGTTTAGAGTAGGAGATGGCATGATAGGATGCATAACAAGTGTTGTTAAGCAACCCAATGAGTTGCACCATTAAATATACTCTTAAGTGTTATCATGTTGGTTATCCAATTATACTTACTGTATTTATGCATGTAATTGGTTCTTAAAAGGACGAAACTGATTGCATTAATTTTTACTAGTCAATAAATGACCAATCACCTATACTTCGAGGACAATGTGAAGTCAAGTATATATTTGGAGGACCAAAATGGACATTTACTCTGTTTAACTAGTCTTATAACATGTTTTCATTTTACTCAATAATTATACAAAAACAACTTTTCATTCAAAAGCTTTCTCAATAGCATTTTGATTATAGACTGTGTTGAACACAATAACCTAATCCAAACACGCATTTAATGAGCTCCTTTCTTAACATTTTGGTTAACCATGCAGATGGCTTCATTTTTGCTGTATTTAACGGATGTTCAGGAAGGTGGAGAGACCATGTTTCCATTTGAGGTAAAACCAAGTTTGTCAATCTTACTTCCCCTTTTTCTAGGTAGTTAGCACATTATTATTCTGCAGAATGGCTTGAACATGGACGGTAGCTACGGGTACGAGGACTGCATTGGTTTGAAAGTAAGGCCACGCCAGGGGGATGGACTTCTATTTTATTCATTGTTCCCTAATGGTACAATTGATCCGGTTAGTATTTTTGTCATCGTCATTGTTATGGTCATTTTTTACTTGTCTGGTTATCTTCTGGGTTAGGCTAAATTAACAACCCCAAAATGTGAAAGACTGCAATATCGTCCCTCAATGCGGATATAGGTTGTAAACATAACGTGTCTGAGTGTTTCTTCAAGCAAAGACCGAATGTTGGTGCTGTTACACTGAAAAAATCCCTTTACAAACCTCGAACTCATTTAAATATGTGGCTGGCATTTTTTCATCTATTTTTTATACCCAGGCCAAAATTCTCCCATCTGACCATCTCGCGTATGCGAGTTTTGTGACAAAAAACGCTTTCTTGCGACTAACCTTTCCGTATATACCACATATATTAAGAGGGGAATTTTTTAAACGATCAAATTTAGGTTAAATTCCAGGGATTTTTTAATATGTCTCCTTGTTCCTGCCAAACTCCGGTAATTCGGAGCCTGACCAAAACACTAAAACACTAATAAAAATCTCTCAAGAACTCTCACACAATTAATGAATATTTCAGATATGGCTTGACAAATTTACTCTGCTCCTACGTATCCTCATAGGGAATCAAAGCCTACGTAGTTTTGATTGAGGGAGTGAAACCTTTAAAGAAAGTGAGAGTCTTCCTCTTCCAGGAAAAGTTAGTGTATCTATGTAGTATACCTCTTATTTATAGCATCAATTTTATAACTGATTCCTGATGGTGGGGTGGTTTCCTCTTAGTGTGAGAGTGGGTAGTTATCCTTTAATGGGAGAGTGGGGTAAGTGTGCATTTACACTTTGACCAAGTCATGTTCAACCGAGTCAGAATATGCTGAGATATGTATATCCTCGGGCTAAATACTCGAATCAGTCGAGTATATATTCTAGTTATCCTTTAATGGGAGAGTAGGGTAAGTGTGCATTTACACTTTGACCAAGTCATGTTCAACCGAGTCATAATATGCCGAGATATGTATATCCTCGGTCTAAATACTCAAATCGGTCGAGTATATATTCTCGGCTCTAGTGACATTGTTCTCACTAGATATATAAACTAAGTTAAAGCTCGTCTCACTAATTAAGCTCGGCTGTGACCGACTTTATATTTTTGGACAGTACACAAGCCCCCAAGCTTTGAGCTTGAGAAAGCGAAAGAGCTTATAAAAGGTTCTCATATGATCGAGCTTAATCATGCTTCGGCACTTAACTGGTTAGCTTGTCCATTTAGGACTTTCAAGAATTGAAATTTTCTTACTAGAACTTAGTAGAATGTAATTGAACTTGATTCTTATTAGAACCTTATCGGTAATAGTAAAGGCAACAGGATCTTGTTCTGACTAGAACTTTATATTTTAAACTTGCCATTGTTTAGACATTCTTAAATATTACTAGCTCGAATTCGGCTTTATCAATTTTCTAAAACAAGCTAATATCCATCGTTTGGGCTTAATTTAGCATTAATTATTTAGGCTCATTCTTGGCCTTTGTTCTTTAAAAGGCCCGATCTCAACCTTATGAATTTAAGCTCAAACTTCCATGATCTTAAAATGCTTATTTTAAGAGCTTGAATCTGGCTCACCTCCTTTTTTCGAGCTTGGCTTGCTCTTAAAGGTTTTTCATAATGAGAATCTCAGCTTTTTGGCTTAGCAATCATTTAATAATATGAAGACTTTGAAAATAAAAAAACAAAGATTTCTATTTATAGAATATTCAAGGTGTGCCTGGAAGGAAAAATAGTACATCACCCCATTATAGAATTTGACTAATTCGTCAAATGAGATGAATTCCAAGTGTTTAGAATGAGCTTTCTTGATAGGTCTTCCAACCTCTGTGAAAATAATAGTCATACAAAGTCCTTCATAATGACAGCATTTCCATACAGTCATTTTTGAGAAACCAAGCAGCTATTTGAGTAATCGGATACCAAACTCCAATGTGTAATTGTCGAGCTTGGAGTAGGTCAAGAGAATTTCCTTCCTTCAGCACCATAAGCACCCCAAGCTCTGAGCTTTAAAATAAGTGAAAGAGCTTAAAGTGTTATGCACATATCTTGATATGCTGTTAAATTTTTTGTCGACGATGGCTAGGCAATTTGCAAGACTTCAAACTTGCTAATACTTGGACAAATTGCCGATGTTATAAATGCTTTTGACTTCGTGTCGATCTAAAAGTACTCTAGGCACAAGGCCGAGTTAAAAGGTACTCCAAATACTCTAGGTATAAAGCCAAGTAAAAGATATTCTGGAAATTTGGGAACTCGGCCCAATGACCCAGGAAATTTTGACACTTTTGGTTCAAAACCTTTAGAATGCACACTAGCACTTCGGTTTAAATCTGACAATTTAAAGAATTTGAGCTCGTATTCAGCCTTTTGGTTAAGACTTAACCTTTTAAAAATTTGAGCTCGTACTTGGATTTTTCGGCTCTTATACTGTGTGTTAGCTCCTTATCTAGTTGATAGTCTCGTGTATGTTTTAACTAAATTCTGGTTGTTTGACTTGTTGAGTATTCATGATTCGGCGTATTATTTGGCAGATGTCACTCCATGGGAGCTGCCCCGTGATAAAAGGGGAGAAGTGGGTGGCTACAAAGTGGATAAGGGATTTTGAACAGGATGATGATTATTGATTAGCAGTGTGTACGTTTGCAGGAAGCAACAAGACTGATGCTTTGATGCAAACGGATAAACAAACACGCTTTAGATAATCGGCACCTACAATTGAGCTTCAAATTAACATCGATGGTAGCAATTCTGTCACTTTTGTATTGTCATTATCTGCCTTACAGTTTTATTTTTAAGGTCACAAATAATGGGGGGAAATTTTGATCCGATGCTGAAATTGCATGGCATGAGTGTAAATTTTGATGGTATTGATGCACCACTAGACACTAGTCGGCCATTAAATTGAGAAGCCCAATGGGCCTCCACTTTGTAAGGTCATTATACTCCGTACAGTTTGATTTTTATGATCACATAAATTATCAGGGGTAAATTTTGATCCGATACTGAACTTGCATGACAAGAGTGTAAATTTTGATGGTATGCATGCACCACTAGTTGGCCATTTAATTTACCCCTTTGTAAGGGACTAAGGTCATTAACTCGTTATCTGCCGTACCGTTTGAATCAAATGATCACAAATGATCGGAAAATTTTTAATAGATGCTGAAATTGCATAATACTAGACACTAGTGCAATTTTTGATGGGATGCATGCACCATGGGTAGGCCATTAAATTGAGCAGTCCATTGGGCCTCCGCTTTGCAATTGCAATTCCTTCTGAATCGTTGATTTCAAATTGGACGTCAATCAAACCTGAGTTGTTTTATTTTGTTGTGAACATTACAATATCATCTTCATCTTCACATATTTTGTTATGGACTTTACAGGCGCCTCAGGTGGCGGTGCCAGGCACGGCGACCCCTTCCACCCTGTGGTGTCACTACTTAGATGACCGTTGCAGATTTTTTTTAAAAAAATATAGAAAAACATGAATGATGGGATTCTAATCAATCTTTTGTCTTTTTATTTTATAAATTTTTTTAAAGATACATTTGAGAGTAAGATGGACCTAGTCCGTCAATCGTGTTTTCCTGAACTTTAGAAAAAGAAACAAAACCATAACAGGTGGATACCTATCGTTATTGCCAATTGCAATCCAGCTGCTATACATTGCCGCGTAACTATTACGTGGCCACTCATCTATGTTCCCACAAAGATGCCATGCAATAAATATAGGAGTGACTTAATTTTTCTTTGGGTCTTCAAGAAGTATCAATATCAATATCCTCTATCCCATTTTCCTAATTATAACTCATTAACACTTATGTACAATCCCTTCAAGAAGAGGAAATAATTTATTAAAAAACTAAAAATTCAAGTGTTTAAGGTAATAATTTCATAATTTTTCGATAAAAACTTATCATTTCAATTCCTTAACAAGTACCCTTTGGGTATTTGTTAGCGTTTCCTTTTTTCTTTTTATAATATGTTCCATCATGTTATTTAATTTAAAAGATATAATTGTCTATTATTTTTTTTACCATATATTTATAGAAACAATTGTCTTTTTTATACGTGGATGTTACATTATCTTCCTCAAATGATGCAATCTAATAAAAATTAATTCTTAATTTTAACAACTAGTTAACCAATTCCTATTAGAATGCTCTAACATCACCTATTAAGTAAGGATGAACATTGTACATGAAATGAATATAGCACGGGGAAATATATTATTTTCTTATGATTTCATAAAACAATATGTAATTCACGATCTCAATTTTTTTTTGAAAAAAATATATATCAAAGATTATTTAAAAATTATTTTGTCGTAACAGTCGATCGCAGAGTGAAAATATTAACTTAATAATTATTATTTATATTAAAAATAAAATTAAGTACTTTTATTTGTAAATATTTTTTTAAAAAAAATTTTAATAGTTAGTAAATGTTGTTTTGTAAATATGCACTATAACATGCTATCTGTATGAAGTACATGGAATATCATAATATTTATGCAATAAAAAAATATAGATATAAAAAATATTTGCATGTGGAAAAAAAATAAAGGAATAATATTGATATTTTAAAATAGATGTTTATTTGAAAATAAAATTTAATGATAATACAAAACATGATATATATAAACAAAAAAAAATATTTTGATTGATAAAAAAGATGTTG